>OU785239.1:1563053-4063053 GCA_917051295.2 Erebia ligea
GATAATAATAATAATAATATATAAATAACTTAATAGTCAAATAGTTTGGCTAGATTGTAATAATTATATTGAGCACCCTTCATTGGTACTTAATAATGGAAAAAAAAAAACTTTTTTTTTTCATTTGAGCATCGCGTCGTCGTCAACCTATAGACATGCCCACTGCTGGACATACGTCTCTTGCAGAGACTTCCACACACTGCGTTCTTGCGTCACCTGAATCCAGTGGCTTTTTGGGTCTTAGGCCGGCCATACACGGACTGCTCGAGCAGTTAGCCAGTGATCAACATACAAAGACCGCTCTTGCAGTCATAGTCAACAGATTGAAGCTACAATTGATAACTGCTGCCAATCACCCAAAGCAGTCGCATCTGCTCGAGCGGTTCCATGTATGTGTGTACGTAGGAGACTGTAGTTTACTATGCAGTCGCAGCTTGAAGCAGTCAATCCTGACTGCTTCAAGCTGTCCGTGTACGGCCGGCCTTGTATTGTACTATTGTAACGTTACAAAATAAAATTTATAAAAAATTATATTCCTAGGGCCGCTTGCACGAGGGCATTTAAACTGATTTAGTTAAATTTTGCGATGCTGTCCCTTTTTGGCAAAGGCATCAATGTAGTTGCCAAAAAGGGACAGCATTAAAATATTTAACTTAATCAATTTAAGAGTCCTTGTGCAAGTGGGCCTTAATCTATTAACTTATTCTAGAACTCTCTAAAAAACTAAACCAATAATAATTTATTTAGACGAAATTTTTCAAGTATTAGTCATATTAACAAGCATTTAAAAGGATTAATTATTCTCTTGGGATCTTTTATACAGTTAAACCCTTTACAAGATCCCAAATTATAGCATTCGAAAACCAAAATAAATTGCTTCCTGAGACCTCAGTTAATGATACGGAGTCATAATCGAAACCCTGACGAAGGATTTCCTGCTGAGTCATCATTAAATGATACCTACCTTGGATATATTTTTTTTATTGTTATGAGTATTTATTCTTAACTAGATGATGCCCGTGACTTTGTCTGCGTTGACTCATTAAAAAAAACTTGCAAAAAGCCACTGTTGAGAAAACAATACTTTGGTCTCTGGTCTCTGTTGGATTGCCCGACTTCAACATAGTGTTTTATTGAAGCCGCCATGGCCGTGGCCACGTGGGCATGGCGGCCACTCTCCAGAGATTAGCCACCTGCGCAGTAGAGATAATGTCCTCCCGACCGAATTTCGGCCACGGTGGTCTATCTCCAGAGAGATTAGCCATCTGCGCGGGAGATATTATAGTGCTCAAGTGTGTGCGCATTCACAGGTGCACTCTCTGTTCCTTTACTCTCATAGCCCGATGGGACGGAAAATCCGACAAGACCGGAGAGAGATCAGGCGTGTTCTCCGAGCCAAGGGGGTGAAACATCGCCAACTTTCGGGGTCTAAGATCCGAATCTAAATCGAGACCTACCGGTTTGATAAGAGAATCAAATTTATTTTATAATAAATTTCATATATTATAAAATAAATTAAAAATGGGTAGACAACAGAAATCCTGGACAGAATATTTTTAATTATTTTTTGAAAAATGATTTTTCATAAAATGTTGCAAAATGAAGATAATAATAAAATTTTATACTGGACTTAAAGTATAGAGCATATAGAATGTGCAATCGTAGGGTAGACTATTATTTACCTGGATAAATAATGGAAATAATAGTCTACCCTATTATTTACCTGGATAAATAATGGAAATAATAGTCTACCCTACGATTGCACATTCTATATGCTCTATACTTTAAGTCCAGTATAAAATTTTATTATTATCTTCATTTTGCAACATTTTATGAAAAATCATTTTTCAAAAAATAATTAAAAATATTCTGTCCAGGATTTCTGTTGTCTACCCATTTTTAATTTATTTTATAATATATGAAATTTATTATAAAATAAATTTGATTCTCTTATCAAACCGGTACGTCTCGATTTAGATTCGGATCTTCTACTATACTGTGGGACCCGGAACTCGAACCCGGGACCTTGTCAGCCGCAGTCAAACATACCAACCAGCGAGGCAGTTAAAGGAACTACCATGTATCTAACACCTTTTAGATTAGTTCACTTCCATCTTAGACAATGTTATCATTTATCACCAATTAAGATTGCCATTAAGGGCTAACTTGTATCTGAATAAAAAAAAATCAAACCAAAAGTGTCCTAACCGAAAAAAGTGCAAAAATTGCTCCCTTATTCCAAAAAAATCTGTTTTCGAATACAATTTAGGGGTTGCGATTGCCAAATCGGAGGTGGCGGGACGTCGTAAAAAATAATGGCTCGATTTTAACTGCATTTGATGGTAAGCGACGGATCCAGCTTTACGTTCGTGCCGGGGTTTTCGATGAAAAATTTCAATGCATTCGGATTTCGGAGTCAGCGATAATCTCGTTTGTTTATGTGCTATGGAAATGCGAAGTTGAAAAACACAGGGTTGCTAGGTTTTTGTAACGGATGCTTGCTTTTTGGAGTGATTTTTTCAGTTTTTTAAAAAAGCTAATAGTGCTAGAAAGTTTAATTTAGAATGACGAAAAGTGAGGACTCCTTCGTTGTTGTATAAAACCTTATAAAAATCCTATATACGAAACCAAGGACTCAAGCTCGACGACGAAGCTTTGACGACCTCCGTGGCGCAGTGTTGAGCGCTGTTGTGACGTGCGGAGGTCCCGGGTTCGATCCCCAGCTGGGTTTGGAAATTTATAATGCCTGAATTTCCCTGGTCTGGCCTGGTGGGAGGCTTCGGCCGTGGCTAGTTACCACCCTACCGGCAAAGACGTGCCGCCAAGCGATTTAGCGTTACGGTACGATGCCGTCTAGAAACCGAATAGGGGTTTAATATAACTGCCATGCCCCTAACAGGTTAGCCAGCTACCATCTTAGACTGCATCATCACTTACCATCAGGAGAGATCGCAGTCAAGGGCTAACTTGTAGTGGATAAAAAAAAAAGCTTAAGAGGGAGGCCAACGTGTTACACAATTCTAAATTAAAATCTAGAGAGAATGAGCAGTTATATTTAAGAAGCGTGTTGCAAAGTGAACAAGTCGTCGAAAGTTATAAAAGAACATAATTACACACGTTGGGTGTAACGGCATAAGTTTCAGTCTAGAGGTGAATGCAGTTGGGTAATGCGTTAAGTTTGAGAGCCGCTGGTTACAGACGCCTAGGGATGTACCAATTTTGCAATTTATTTATTTATTTACGATATTTGTGAGATTGTCAAACTAAAAAAAAACCCCCCGGCTGAGTTTGTTGTGGGCTCTTCACAGACCAGGGCGCGTTTGGAACCCTCGTTTGATTATCACCATCATGTTTTATAAGGAATTGGACGTCGTCGTTGGAGCGTACCCTAATTGAATAATACTATACTTTGAGTTTGAGTTTGGGTTTATTACAGTACGATGTAATCTATTTTTCTATCGAATTAAGTTATGACTTGGGAATTACTATAACAAATGGGAGACTTTCTTATTCTATCGTCATCAGACGTTAAATATTATCATTGCTGGAAATCAACTACACTTAGGAATGATACTGCATTTTCTGTGCTGCCCACCAAAAATGCAGCATAAGTGATTTTTATCACCACTCATCAATATTTTAACCACATCATAAACCTGCATTACCTTTTTAGGTTTTATTAATTGAATAAATAATTGTTCATCTTAATCTTGAGTAATCTCGTATCGAACAATGCCTTTAATTATTTGTTGCAATATCGATATATCATGAAAATGTACGTACCCATCACTAGTATTTAATAGTAACTCGTTGGCAGTCCCTGTTCTCTTAAGACAATTTTCTTAAGTACAGACTTTTGTATTCACTAAAGAATATTTTAAGTCTCATTTAAAGAGGTATATTTTTCCTTGTATTTGTATTGTTTAACAACTGTTTAATCCATATTCCATACTAATTTATTAAATGTGAAAGTGTGTCTATCTGTCTGTCCATCTGTCTGTCTGTCTGCTACAACCGATTTGATGATTGATTTAGTATAAAGGTAGTTTACATCCTGGGGAAGGGCATAGGTTATTTACCCCGGAAGATTAAGGAGTTGAAGGAGAAACTGAAAAAACGCGGACGAAGTCGCGGGCATCATCTAGTAACATATAATGTAACAGTAATGTCAGTTTAGGAGAGGCAAAGATATTTTTTATTAATTACTAGCTGATCCGTCCGCGTGGTGTAAGTTTTTTGATTCCCGCGGGAACTTCTTAATTTTCCGGGATTAAAAGTAGCCTGTGTCACCCTCCAGGTCCTCAACTATAACCCATGCCAAAAATCACGTCGATCCGTTGCTCCGTTGCGGCGTGATTGAAGGACAAACCAACAAACAAACACACTTTCGCATTTATAATATTAGTATGATGATAGTGCATGTCTAGTTATCTGCTATTTATCTGCATTTATCCGTCTAATTATCTGTATTTAGATGGGCCGTGAAAGCGTAGCAGACACACAGACAGACAAACACATTTTCACATTTATAATATATGTATGGATTGGATAACATTATTTAATTGTATTTTCTATTAATTATTTTTATAATGCTACTTGGAAGCAAAATGTATAGGATACATGTGGCAGAATAGGAATACAAGAAAGAAAAACTAAGTTAATAATATATTTCGCCTCGAGCAAAATAAAACCCGCAATCCAAAAGGGTAATAAACTATTCATTGTTCATTGCTCGAGACGGTTAGAGTTACAGCAAGGTCCAGGGTTCGATTTTACGTTAAATTATCATATATTATTCACAAAGAGCCATAAAAAGTTAGATCTTTCCATCGTTAGCGCCCACGGAGATGCTTATCTTCCTTCACGGGCCTGTAACGCGATAATTTAGCAGCAAGAGATAAACTTGGTTAAGTCAATTGTTTGATATTTTGTAACCAGAACTTTTATAGTAATGTAACTGATATGGGGTTTTATGCAATCAATCTGTTGTTAAATCAAACAGCCTAAAGACCTGCGTAGACGAGTTACAGTACTTGACAAATAGATCCCTTACAAATGCATCTTGTATAAGTACTGCATAACGCACACGGCGTACTGCTAGTTCGTAATAGGTACGGCGAAAACCCATATAAAAAAACGACGGAAGAAAGCATGACATGCATAATAACATCGATTCATCATCATCATCATTTTGCTCGATTTATAATCGAGTTAACAGTAACTCGAGTATAAATCGAGCAAAATAAATACATTTATCATGATACCAAAAGCCTTGCTAAAATATTGCTGGTGCCGAAAAATAGACAGCGTATTCTTCTGTATTAGTTTACTGTAACACATTATAAATTTAATATAATAAATTATCTCAAAATATAACTCTTTTTTTACAACAAGGTTTCATAAACCAAAATAAACCAAAATTTAATTGTTTTTGTTTTTTTTTTAAAAAGAACAAAAACTTATGAAATACTTAGAAAAACAGAAACATGGTGGACAAGGAAGCACTTATAACACTCTATAAGAGATCTCTACCAGTGAACCTTGGCAGTGGGAAAGGTTGTAAAGGAAGAATAGGTAGGTAATTAATTATTGTATTTATTGTAGGTAATTATTTCAATTGTTTGTGGAGTAAAAGGCTAAGTTTGTGACTTGTGCCGCTTTGCTGCACGCTACGTAATGGTGATCACACAAGTAACACCGACACTTGTCCTGCACATAATGCGATATTAATTGTGCTACATGAAACCATGACTAAACACCGCTTTTTGCGCCCGGACTTAAATATACCGGTAATACACTGGTAATGATTTAACGGAAAAGTACAGGAATTATTATTACTGTAATTTGAATTCGATATCCATACTAACATTATAAATGCGAAGGTGTGTCTGTCGGTCTGTCTGCTACGCTTTCACGGCCTATCTGTTGAAACGATTTTGATGAAATTTTGTATATTGGTAGGTTACATCCCAAGAAAGGGCATAGGCTACTCTTTATCCCGGTAAATTAAGGAGTTCCCCCGGGAATCAAAAAATCTTAATCCACGTGGACATCATCTAGCTATCAATAATTGTAGCTTTAACAACCATGGTTTCAGAGAATAAAAAAATTTCAAATCGGCTTAGAAACCACGGAGATATGCACTGACACACATTAAAAAAAAGATACCTACGCGCCGAATTAATAACCTCCTCCTTTTTTGAAAGTCGGTTAAAAATATAAGTCCGCACGTGCACTTTATACGGAGATGCACAAGCTACCGCGACATGACAAAACTTGTTTACCCTTCGACACGGGCGTAGGTTTTGTTTTGTCATTAATTTGTTTAACTGAAACTAAATTTGAAGAATAATTTATCCCAGAGACTAGATTCTAGAATAGATACCTAGGCTTATAAACTATGTCTGAATATCAAATAGTACCTACTCAGGTAAAACCGAAATATAGGTACGTGTCTACGGTACGGAGGTACGGTCTCGCAAATAAATTCGAGCTATAGAGTTTTCGACTTACTCACAGGGCCATACTGCCGACGCTTATAGCAATCCATTATCATACTAATATTATAAATGCGAAAGTGTGTTTGTTTGTTGGTTTGTCCTTCAATCACGCCACAACTGAGCAACGAATCGAGGATCTGGAGAGTGACATAGGCTACTTTTTAGGGTTCCTTTGCCAAATTTGGCAAAAACGGAACCCTTATAGATTCGTCATGTCTGTCTGTCTGTCTGTCTGTCTGTCTGTCCGTCCGTATGTCACAGCCACTTTTTTCCGAAACTATAAGAACTATACTGTTGAAACTTGGTAAGTAGATGTATTCTGTGAACCGCATTAAGATTTTCACACAAAAATAGAAAAAAAAACAATAAATTTTGGGGGTCCCCATACTTAGAACTGAAACTCAACGTGTGGGATATCTATGGATAGGTCTTCAAAAATGATATTGAGGTTTCTAATATCATTTTTTTCTAAACTGAATAGTTTGCGCGAGAGACACTTCCAAAGTGGTAAAATGTGCCCCCCCCCCCCCCCCTTTTTATTTATAAAAAATATATGATGTACATTACCATGCAAACTTCCACCGAAAATTGGTTTGAACGAGATCTAGGAAGTAGTTTTTTTTTAATAATTTAAAACTTACTACAGGCTTGTACGGAACCCTCGGTGCGCGAGTCCGACTCGCACTTGGCTGGTTTTATTATCTCGATGAATTAAATAGATCCCGCGGGAATTAAAAAACTTATTCCACGCGGACGAAATCGCAGCCATCAGCTCGTTTATAATATATTGTATACTTTGCAATACAAACGCGATGCAACTGTAAGCTTCAGAGTAGAGATAACATAATGGATCGATCTGACGTCCGTCTGGGCTACAGTCTACATGTCTCTATCATAGACTAACGGAAAAGATGGAAAGACACAATCATCATCATTTTCGGTCTATCGCCAATATATTACTGCGCACGAGGCTGCTCTCAGAATGAGATGATTTTGGGCATAGTCCAATTGCGGATTGGCAGACTTTTATGAACATAATGGAGAACTCTTGGGCATGCAGGCTTCCTCATCTAAATATAGAAAAGTAAAAGGTGACTGACTGACTGACTAATCTATCAACGTACTGCTCAAACCACTGGACGGATCGGACTGAAATTTGGCATACAGATAGCTTCTATGGCGTAGGCATCCGCTAACAAAGGATTTTTGAAAATTCAACCCTTCAAGGGGTAAAATAGGAGATTGAAATTCGTGTAGTCCACGCGGACGAAGTCGCGGGCAAAAGCTAGCTATGATATAAACTTCACCGCTAGTGATATTTAATTTCTATAAACGGATACAGTTCAGAAAAGTTATTCACACTTATGTTTTCTCTATCACATCTTTGCAATACGAACGCAATGCAACTGTTAGCTCTAGAGAAGAGATAACTTAGATCGATCTGACGCCTGTCTGTGCTATGGTCTACATGTCTCTATCATAGACTAACGAAAAAGATAGAAGGATACATTGTCATGACTATCATAATAAATATTACCATCATCATTTCGACCCATCGCCAACCACTAATTACTTACTGATTCAAAAAAGCTCAAGTGGATTTTAAGATTCTTCACTGTATATTTTTTTAGTTTAACTTTAAGGTAACCTAACTGGGAGAAAATACTTTCAAGTATTTTCTCCCAGTTATGTATCTCCCGGTTAAAATAATTTATTTTAAAGTATAAAATAAATTATTTTAACCGACTTCAAAAAAGGAGGAGGTTCTCAATTATAAACAAGTAATTTTGAACAAACTAAGCAACTTATTACCTCCAGGATTCTAGTTCGTCTTTTAATAAATAATTCTAAATAAACATAATCTTATAAGGGCTCTGTCTATATTTTCTTGCGGTCTCTGCGTCAGTATAATGCTCTAAATACGCCAATGTTCCATTAGTCGCTTCAACAGACGACGTTTCATATCAGCATATTTGCATCTGTCAATGGATGCAGCTCATCTTTGCAGTTAATACGTCAAAGTCTTCATTCCTATTGCAATAGAATGATATTACATTTAGTGGAACAATAGCTTTTGCTCGCGGCTTCGCTCGTTTTATTTTATTTTATTCCACAACAAGTTAGCCCTTGACTGCAATCTCACTGTCAATCTCAATCAATCTAGCAACTGTTCTAAAACAGTGGCTAGTTGCGATTCGCAGGAATTCGCAGGATTCTGAGGAATTATATAGTTAGGCACTCACCTGATGCTAACCTGTTAGGGGTATGGCAGTTATATTAAACCCATACCCCTAGTCGGTTTCTACACGGCATCGTACCGGAACGCTAAATCGCTTGGCAGTACGTCTTTGCCGGTAGGGTAGTAACTAGCCACGGCCGAAGCCTCCCACCAGACCAGAACAGAGAAAATTTAGAAATTATAAATTCCCAAATTAACCCAGCCGGGGATCGAACTCGGGACCACCCACGTTAAGACAATAGTGCTCAACATTGCGCCAGGGAGGTCGTCAAGTTTAAGTTCGATTTTCATACAATTTTTGAACTCGTTTTTTCCCCTTTAAAGGGTTGAATTTTCAAAAATTCTTTCTAACTTGGGCTAACTCGTAGTGGCGTAAAAAAAACCTTCTTTACTTGGAGAGAATTTTAAGCCGTTTACCTTGCCCTAACAGCTAATGATTATCATTAAGTACATTTTTTTTTTATTCTCTATAAGTTAGCCCTTGACTGCGATCTCACCTGATGGTAAGTGATGATGCAGTCTAAGATGGTAGCGGGCTAACCTGTAATTGATTTGAAATAGTATTGGACTTGAAAATTCTTGGCGCACACACCATAATAAATATCTTATTAGGTATCATTTTAATTATATTAATGTCGTTGCAATGTTATTTACATTGCCACGGCCGAAGCCTCGCACCAGACCAGAACAGAGAAAATTTAGAAATTATAAATTCCCAAATTAACCCAGCCGGGGATCGAACTCGGGACCACCCACGTTAAGACAATAGTGCTCAACATTGCGCCAGGGAGGTCGTCAAGTTTAAGTTCGATTTTCATACAATTTTTGAACTCCTTTTTTCCCCTTTAAAGGGTTGAATTTTCAAAAATTATTTCTAACTTGGGCTAACTCGTAGTGGCGTAAAAAAAACCTTCTTTACTTGGAGAGAATTTTAAGCCGTTTACCTTGCCCTAACAGCTAATGATTATCATTAAGTACATTTTTTTTTTATTCTCTATAAGTTAGCCCTTGACTGCGATCTCACCTGATGGTAAGTGATGATGCAGTCTAAGATGGTAGCGGGCTAACCTGTAATTGATTTGAAATAGTATTGGACTTGAAAATTCTTGGCGCACACACCATAATAAATATCTTATTAGGTATCATTTTAATTATATTAATGTCGTTGCAATGTAAATATTTACAATATTCCTAATAAAAACAGTTATCTCAATGAGTAGTTATAAAAGTAAAGCAAAATGAAATTTGAAATATTTCGCGCAGCAACAATTTATGGCAAAATAATTATAAAAATGTCCACGCAAACCATTACAAACGATAATACACGAGGCACGACCAAAATGGTCACCGCTCTTTATGGTAAGACAACTAACCCATAATATTTTCCGTATAGGTAATTATTACTTACTAGCTGATGCCCGCGACTTCGTCCGCGTGGATATACCAAGTTTCATCGAAATAACTTGAGAAATGACGGACTTTTATACAAACTTTCAACCCCTATTTCACCCCTTTGGGGGTGGAATTTTGAAAGACTGTGAAATACGTATGTTTTCATTTTTAACCCGCAGCTCATATACCAAGTTTCATCGATATAACTTGAGAAATGAAGGACTTTTATACAAACTTTCAACCCCTATTTCACCCCTTCGGGGGTAAAATTTACGAAAACTGTGAAACACTTGTTTCTTCATTTTTAACCGGTAGCTTGTATACCAAGTTTCATCGATATAACTTGAGAAATGAAGGACTTTCATACAAACTTTCAACCCCTATTTCACCCCTTTGAGGGTAAAATTTTGAAAAACTGTGAAACACGTATGTCTTCATTTTTAACCCGCAGCTCATATACCAAGTTTCATGGCAATAACTTGAGAAATGAAGGACTTTCATACAAACTTTCAACCCCTATTTCACCCCCTTAGGGGTGGAATTTTGAAAAACTGTGACACACGTACTTCTTTATTTTTTTACCGTAAGCCAAAATAAAAAGTTTCGTTGATATAACTTGTAAAACATCTTGAGAAACAAAGGACTTTCATACCAACTTTTATCCCCTATTTCACCCTTTTGGGGGTCAAATTTTCAAAAACTGTGAAACACGTATGTCTCCATTTTCAACCCGCAGCTCATATATCAAGTTTCATGGCTATAACTTGAGAAATTAAGGAGTTTCATACAAACTTTCAACCCCTATTTCACCCCTTCGGGGGTAGAATTTCGGGATAAAAAGTATCCTATGTCCTACCTCGTAGTATGGGCTCAAATCGTGCCAAGTTTCGTTTGAATTCATTCAGTAGTTTCGGCGTGATGCGCGGCCAAGATACAGACAGACAGACAGACAGACAGACAGACAGACAGACAGACAGACAGACAAAAATGAAAAAAATTACAGATTTGGCTTCAGTATCGAATAATGAGTGCCCTCCAAAAAAAATTTTCAAAATATCTTCAATGTACAGAATTGGACCTGTTACAGTTTTATTATAAGTATATAGATTATTAGTAGACCTAGCAAGCACAATGGTTGTTTCACATTAGTTCAGTAATACCCAAGTTTATAGTCCAGTGCTATACTTTATGTTTATTAAAATAAAACAAATTTTTAGCAATCCAAACGAGAAGGTGTCCGTTGGTATGCTGAGATTTTTAAAATCCAGATGATTAACAGATACTTTCGCATTTAATAATATACATAGGTGTATGTATACATGCATAATATTATGTGTATGCGGGAAAAAGATGTTGGCGACAGACTATTTTAGTTAATTATAAAACCGCTTTTACATGAATAGTGATGAGCATGAAATTAATAAGTACTGTGGTACTTGGTACTTATTAATTCCATGAGTTTCCACCTACTAAGAACGGCCATGCACCACCACCCACCGAATCAAGAAAGAGCTGTTAATTTGTCAATCCTTCCGGTGTCCGGGCCTGGTGAGATATCCCGTGTTGAGTCAAATTAATCCGCAGGCTCCATTCCTGGTAGTGCCTTTCCGTCAATTCCTTTAAGTTTCAGCTTTGCAACCATACTCCCCCCGGAGTTCTACATCTTTGAGTTTATAATCATGATACCATCAAGTGAGCTGGACAGATTTTATAGTCCCTTACTAGGTAGACACTAGCATCATACAAAATATTACATCGGCACAATACCGTTGAGTGTGGAAATACTTTGAGTACTTATACTTTACTTACTGAATGAGTGAGTGAGTGAGTTACTTTGGTATTGCGGACTTCCATGGCTTTGGATCATAATAATTAATTTTAATCTGTTGATTTTTTAATTCAATTTATTCTAGGGATAAATATTCTCACTGGATCGTAAACCCAATTGGAGCAGTGCAAACCGGCCTTAAGAATAATTTTATTGAGTCATATAAATATTTTTCTTGTTATAGAGATGATCAGCATAACTTTTTGTACAGATAACTCTATAATTAATCATAATAATAATTTATCATAAGAAATCATACGATTGATAATTAGATTGTTTATGACATTATACTTTCCTTATTTGCTATAATATGAAAAACCTTTTTAGAGCAAATAAGTAAGTATTGAATTTTTTATGTAGGGTTTTGTATATTGGCGCAACTTTTTTGTCAGTTCTCCAGATTGAACATTAGCGGCTCCATTTCCAGACCTCTAAGCCACTAGGTATACTGAGCTGGGACATATTCTCAAAAAAGGGCTAAGGGCCTCCTCCAGGTTATCCTTCTCCTCTCCAGATATCCTCACCACTGACGATTGGTGGATTGGTAGACTTCATACGTTTTGGAGAGCTCTCAGGTATGCAGAAATCTTCACCATATTTTCCCAAACCTTTAAAGCTATTTATATTTTTTTCCTCAAAATACACATAACTCAGAAAAGTTAGACGTGCGTGTCTGGCATCGAACCTTTTTTCCGACAGAACACGTGAGTTTATCCGGATATTATGTATAGTTATAATGAATTTTGATTTGTTGTGGCAACCCTATCAAACGGAATCACGGAACTGTCGAACGTATGGTTTTTGCACCCATACATCACCTGTAAATGGGAAACACTCCATAGACCGCGCGGCGACCATGAGTCGTGGCGTTGATATCTACAAATGAAGCAATAGTAAAATAATTGTCTGAGAAAATATTATACTGGTGACATAATGAAACAGGAGGTAAATCACTTAACTGACATTAACTTATAGAGAACTGGATGATGCCCGCGACTTCATCTGGATTAAGTTTTTTTATATACGCGGGAACTCCTTATTTTTCCGGGATAAAAAGTCTTCTAAAAAGCCTATGTCTTTCCCCGGGATACAACCTAACCCTGTACCAAATTTCATCGAAATCTGTTAAACGGATGGACCGTGAAAGCGTAGCAGACAGACAGAAAGACACACTTTCACATTTATATATTAGTATGGATTCGATGATGCCCACGACTCCGTTTGGATTAATTTTTTTTATACTTACTCCTTCCCCGGATATAATATCTTTAAATTTCATTAAAATCTGTTGAAAAGATGGCAGACAGACTGAAACTTTCTTATTTAAATAATATTAGTATGGACGATCAATGACTTCATAATATTAAAATACCCAGAGAAGTAATGCCAATTCGTCATAGGGATGATGTCAACTCAATCAAATCAGCGCATATTTGATGAAAAAGACGGATTCACCGAATTGTGGAGTTTGTGGACAGCTGGAAGATGTGCAACATCTTCTAATGGAATGCATCCGGAACAGTGGGGAAAGGGATTCGCTGATGAGCCGCTACAATTTGAGTTATGGGGATGTGGTTACTGCACAAAGTGCAATAAGTAGTCCCACATCCGAAATTGCGATTGCATTCTATGATTTGGTTGCTGCGGCTCATCAGTGATGCACTTTTGATGTACAAACAGTTGGTGAGTCCGTCTTTAATATTAGGTATGGAATTTATGTAATGTTTTCTTTTGTTTTGTTTTTTGTTTTATACGATGGGGCTGACATGTCCAAAAGGACAAAAGCCTCCAAAAAAAATAAAGATTAAAAAAAAAAAAAACAAATCCGCAATTACTCATTATCAGACAAGACGCTCTTTTTATTTACTTATAATTATTTTATTTCAATGACCTCTCTGGCGCAGTGTTGAGTGCTGTTGTCGTATAAGCGGGAAGTCCTGAGTTCGATCCCCGGTAAATAAGTAAAATAATGTGTAAGTACAGGGTGCATACCACCATCGCTTAAATCTGTATTGTTTTAATATTGTTCGTGTTTTAGAATAGGGATGAAGACAACTCAATTAAATCAGCAACTCTTTATCAAACTTAAAAACCCAATGAAATGAAATTCACAGTTGTGACGTCATAAAACTGCAACGCACTTTTTTTTTAAATCTATATTTTATAAAATGGTTATCAAACTTAAAACTAACCGGGATGTGAATATAGGTCTTTCGGAAGACCCTTTATTTAATAATCAGTTAGAAATAATTTATTTTTGATACAGGCATTATCCCTCCTTATTTTAGGGACTTCAAGAAAAGTGTCAGTGTGAAAGTGAGAAGAGATCAGGTGAGATCGCAGTCAAGGGCTAACTTGTAGTCGATAAAAAAAAAAAAAAAGTGTACGTGACATAAAACTGTCATTTTCAAATAATAATGCTTTATAGCGATGGTAGTAATAGTTACCCAGTATATGTAATTCTGCAAAACAACCGTTTTCTAGCATTTACTTACTTGTTGTATATTTTTGTTATTTATCGATAGCATGTTATAATTCAAAATTCAAATGTTTTTTATTTTACAAGTGCTTTTGAATCGTCTAGTGAATCTACCACTGGTTCGGAATGCCATTCCTACCAAGAAGTACCAGCAAGAAACTCGGTGATTGCTCTTAAGAAAAAAAAATATACAATTTCATTAATGTGTAGATACATAATTAACCGCTGTCCTTAGCATTACTGGAGCGAGTCAAATCCATGCTCTTTTATCATTAACGTAATCTTCAACAGTATAATAAGCTTTTATTGTTAATTTTATTTTGTTTTAGTGCTTTAATGGCCAATAAACTGCATTATTTCACAATGTTTTCAATATTGCACTAATCGTATTGGAGCTCGATTGATAAACTCTTGATCCGAGATGTATAGTAATAGTTTATTATGAGGTATGCGAAATAATGAGGTAACATGTAAAGGTATTCACTCACTAGTCACTTTACAAGACCATCCTATGAAGTATAACCTAAATACTGGTGCAAGGAAATAGCTATAGGGAATTAGAACTATCTTCTGTAAATTACCTAAATTATTAGGCATCAGAGACCGACCATTCCATGTATCATTATACCTAAGTCTTAATTTTGTAAATTATGGCATCAATAAAACATTTATTTATTTTTCTATTATAAATTTATCAAAACTTACATAAAAAATTTATAAAAATCTTTCTCTACCCATAATAATTATGTATCTACCTACAATACGATTCTATGTGATTCCCGCTACTTTGTCTGCGTGGATCACATCATTAATAAAGAAACTCATTGATTTTAGGGCGCCTTCAAATTTGCCGCAAAGTGCCGCGCGGCAGCAGCGCGGCTGCAGCGCTGCGGTCGCGCTGCTTTGTAAATCCATATAAATAAAAAACACGCGACTGCAGCGCTGCACCCGCGCTGCGGCCGCGCATCAGTTCATCGATCGACTAGTGACGGGTTGAACGAAAATTAGGTGGAAGAATTTATCGATAAGGTTGAGAGTCGTCCAGCAATAGATATGGGATTCGAAGTCCGACAAGTACAGCAATAAATTCGAAAAAAAAAAGGCTTGGGAAGAAATATGCATTAAATTTATTGACAATTTCACAAACAAGACTCCAATTGAAAAAAACCGGCCAAGTGCGAGTCGGACTCGCGCACCGAGGGTTCCGTACAAACCTGTAGTAAGTTTTACGATTTATGACGTATTAAAAACAAGACGAAATGAACCGCAAAACTAACTTTGTTTGTAGAGGTTTATTGTTAATATCAAAAAATTACGTTTGTTGTATGGGGGCCCCCCTTTAATATTTACTTTATTGATATTTAATTATTTATTTTGAAAGGTAATATACAAGTTAATATTC
This sequence comes from Erebia ligea, assembly GCA_917051295.2. NCBI lineage: Eukaryota > Metazoa > Arthropoda > Insecta > Lepidoptera > Nymphalidae > Erebia > Erebia ligea. Next base: position 1,578,894 of record OU785239.1, read on the forward strand.
TGTGAAAATTTGAACCGTCTACCTGTTACCGTTTTTAATATTGAGCAAAAAAATACGAAAAAAACACGTTTATTGTATGGGGACCCCCCTTAATATATATATTTTTTTAATTTTTAGTATTTGTTGTTATAGCGGCAACGGAAATACATCATTTGTGAAAATTTCAGCTGTCTAGCTATCACGGTTTATGAGATACAGCCTGGAGACAGACAGACAGACAGACAGACAGACAGACAGACAGACAGACAGACAGACAGACAGACAGACAGACAGACAGACAGACAGACAGACAGACAGACAGCGGAGTCTTAGTAATAGGGTCCCGTTTTTACCCTTTGGGTACGGAACCCTAAAAAATGAAGCATCTATACTTATAATAAAACTGTAACAGGTCCAATTCTGTACATTGAAGATATTTTGAAAATTTTTTTTGGAGGGCACTCATTATTCGATACTGAAGCCAAATCTGTAATTTTTTTCATTTTTGTCTGTCTGTCTGTCTGTCTGTCTGTCTGTATCTTGGCCGCGCATCACGCCGAAACTACTGAATGAATTCAAACGAAACTTGGCACGATTTGAGCCCATACTACGAGGTAAGACTTAGGATACTTTTTATCCCGAAATTCTACCTCCGAAGGGGTGAAATAGTGGTTGAAAGTTTGTATGAAAGTCCTTAATTTCTCAAGTTATAGCCATGAAACTTGATATATGAGCTGCGGGTTGAAAATGAAAACATATGTGTTTCACAGTTTTTCAAAATTCCACCCCCGAAGGGGTGAAATAGAGGTTGAGAGTTTATATGAAAATCCTTAATTTGTCAAGTTATAGCCATGAAACAGCATTTGGGCTTTCGTTAAAATATGAAGAAGTACGTGTTTCACCATTATATATTATACCGTGGGATAGTAATATAGGCTACTTTTTATCCTGGATAATTAACTGAAAAACTTATTCCACGCGGACGAAGTCGCGGGCATCAGCTATAAAGAATATACATACATACATACATAGGCTACTTTTTATCCCGGAAAATTAATGAGTTCCCGCGGGAATCGAAAAACTTAGTCCACGCGGACGAAGTCGCGGGCATCAGCTAGTGTAAGTATAATATTATGTATTGTTAACACAACTACTTTATATTTTCGTTGTTTCGTATTAATAGTAACACAGAGCAGTGTTTCTTCGTCAGATTCCATCGTGAAAATAAATATAGGTACAACCCTAAGACGTTCGAACCTCGCGACAGGAGCGCGGCCGCAGCGCTGCAGCCGCGCTGCGGCCGCGCTACGCTTTGCGGCAAATTTGAAGGCGCCCTTACTCATAACAAGTATGTCTAATATTTATATCCATTTCCAATTATTTATTAAGCCATCAGTTTTTAGGATTATGGTCTAAATCCTTTTCATACTGAGAGCAACATTTACTCAGTAGGGGGTCCGTAATGGGGTGTGATGAGAATGATGATACCCCTCTCCTGATAAGTTCTATATCAAATATAAGTACTATATCAAAGCATGGAGAAAAGTGCAGTGCTCAGACAAGCCGCCAAGCGCTTACGAGCATTTAGTAACCAAATATATTCCTAATTTTATTTGTGAAATGAATAAATTAAATTAAATGTATGTAGTCGGAATTAGTGTACAGTGAGTGTTAACCTCTCCTGAATCAACATGATCGACTAGAAGCGGGTATTTTTGTAATAACATTAGCATAAATGGGTTAAGTCGTCTTATCGCAACTACGCAGCACATTTATCGTCTACGCTGACAGATAATGTCGACGGCTTTATGCAGAACGATCGAGAGCTTAAGAGAATACCTTTTATACGTAGAGTTTCTAATTATAAAGAAAATTTGATTGGCATATTCATAACATCTTCAGGTGTTGGGTCTGCCTCGTTACTGCAGTGCGATATATGAAGAGAGAAGTATGTTTGCGGAAAATCGCGTGGACGGTTATTTCGCAATCATACGGAAGAGGATCGCCTCAACCAAAACCTTAGTTTTTAAGCTTTAGTTTCTAAGCGTATTCATTATATTAATTAACATAGGATAAGTTATAGTAACACATATAATGTTATGTGGATAATATGGTACTAACACCTAAGGACCTTTGACGTCTGGGCAATAAAACATTAATTCATGCATAATCCATATAAATCCATACTAATATTATAAATGCGAAAGTGTGTCTGTCTGTCTGTCTGTCGGCTACGCTTTCCCGGCCCATCTTTTCAACCGATTTTGCTGAAATTTGGTATAGAGGTAGGTTATATCCCGGGGAAGGACATAGGCTACTTTTTATCCCGGAAAATTAAGGAGTTCCCGCGGGAATCGAAAAAACTTAGTCCACGCAGACGAAGTCGCGGGAATCATCTAGTACTAAATAATGCCTGCTTGTCTTCGTGTGTATTAGTTTTATTTATCTCGTGGAAACTCCTTGATTTTCCGGGAAATATAGCCGTCTCCGGAAAAGGGATAAAATACCTAGTAATACTATTATGTGTATTATTCCTGTAATAAATTGTATCAGCTTTATGTTAATCATTTTAACCTGTAACAGGTAGAGTAAGTTTGGATATAGGTATATGGTAACCATCCTTACCTACAGTAGGTATAACATTCGCAATTTCACTTTTATATATTTTATATATATTACGAATGCAGTATATTTATATATAAGACCTTTTGTCTTCGTAACAACGCGAGCATGGGGCAGCGAGCATGTCGGTGACGCGGTGTCGGTGACGCGAATCCACAAGTTTACCCCCTACCAAAAAGTGCTCAACGCGGCTACGGAAGTTTTCACTTCAAAAATCCCTCCATCCAGTAGATTATTATTATCCTAAAACTTGCAGAAATTGCCATCCACTACAATTGTCAGCAACTTCGCCAAGTTTTCTTTTCACCGTAGTATTAGACCAAAAACGACTAGTGTTAGAAAATACAATCATTTGACAATATTGCTCTCTCAGGCATAAAACCGTTTCGCGATCAGCGCAGCACGTACTATATTTTATCTCCGTTTCACTTTTAATTATTATTTAAAGCCATATTATAATAATAACTAAATGATTCCATTTTGTTCTAAATATGTTCTCTTTTTATTATTAATCTCCTGTGAAACACGTATTTCTTTATCTTAAACCAGAAGCCCAAATACCAACTTTCATGACTATAACTTGAAAAATGGAGGATTTTCATACAAACTTTCAACCCCTATTTACCACTTTGGGGGTGGAATTCTGAAAAACTGTAACACACGTACTTCTTTATTTTTTAACGAAAGCCAAAATACCTAGTTTCGTTGATATAACTTGAGAATATCTTGAGAAATAAAGGACTTTCATACAAACTTTTATCCTCTATTTCACCCCTTCGGGGGTGGAATTTTCAAAAACTGTGAAACACGTATTTCTTCATTTTCAACCAGTAGCTCGTATACTAAGTTTCATGGATATAACTTGAGAAATGACGGACTTTCATACAAATTTCCACCCCCTATTTCACCCCCTTAGGGGTGGAATTTTGAAAAATCCTTCCTTAGTGTGTCAAGTTTCTAACCTCAGCGGTTTAGGCTGTGCGTTGATTAGTTAACGATTTTATATATATATAGATAGATAAAAAAATAAACCAAATAAATAATTTTTTTATATAGGTAGGTAGGAACTATCATAATATCATGTAACATAGTAATATTACAAATATTATTGACATTTACCCCGCAAAAACAGACTTTCCAAAGATCTATAAGTTCTAGGTCCACGTGAACGAAGTCGCGAGTACCATCTAGTTTATTATATATATCTTATTATTATTTTCTCATAGATGAATAATAAACAGACGAATAGATAAAGTCTTTATTGCTACACATAACATAGAACTAAATTATAAACAAAAAACAGAAAACAACACGTGCGCAAGGGCGGTCTTATCACTAAACGTGATCTCCTCGAGACAACCCGTTTCTTAAGGAAATAGAAATAGAATTAGAAATCTTTATTATTGAAATTATTAATTTAGAACAATGTATTCCTGACCCCTAAACTAGGCGGACCCGTATTTTAGGGGCCAGTGCCTTCCCAAACGTTGATTAAAATATCATAGGCTTATCTCTAGTAATTAGTGCAATATGACAAATAAACATTTTTCAAAAATGTGTTGCGATTTCTATTATATTATCTAACAAGTTTTATGGAACTTTATAATAATAATAATATTATAGCGAGTATAAACAAAATCTTTAAAATTATGCGTAGCTGCGTGCATGGTCTACTAGAAAAACGTGAATTTGTCCCATAAATTAGATAAGAGCTAATTACAATTGACGCTAATCACATCTGGCGAGCTGACGCTAAGTTGTTATGAGTGCAGCTGCGTGCCGCAATGTATCGCAATTAAAATCGCTAATGAGATATTATCACAGATGTCCACTCGGGATACAAGTATTATTTTAATCGGATACGATTCATATGGTTAGCAAAAAAAGGTATCTTTAGTAAGTAGGTACACAGGTTTTTTTTAATTTGTAGACTAGCGCTTGGCTGCAATCAGACTTACTGACAAGTAGTGATGCAGTGGGTACACATGGCTTTTTTATTTTTGAAGTGAAAACTTCTTCAGCTTCTTTAAATTAAAATAAATTTAAAAATTTAAATAATTAAAAAAAAATCACTTCTATCGGCAGTGCCTTATTTTTTTTTAATTTATAGACTAGCGCTTGGCTGCACTGTGTGGCTGCACTGCCTCGTTGATCTAGTGGTTAGCATGTTTGACAGAAGCCGACGAGGTCCCGGGTTCGTGTCCCGGGTCAGGCCATAATTAAGTGTTGGGTTTTCCTGACTAAAAATTATCAGTACTAGCCCGGAGTTAGGAAGTTGGCGGTGTTACACCCCCGTGCCTCGGAGAGCACGTTAAGCCGTCAGTCCCGGTTATTATCACTAACATGATAGTAGTCGCCAAAGCCCGCCAACCCGCATTATCATCATGCTACTCAAATTAGACAAAGCATAGGTACGGGTTTTGACGTTGAAAAAAAAGTGGCTGATTTGACTAGTTGTCAAATTACCCAATTGGCCCTTTTTTGCACACCCGCTCATTAGTATAAGACATTGACACCGGGTTATCGGGTGATGGATTGATTCCCCTATCGCTGACCCGCGACCCGCGCATGCAGCTGTAATGCTATTTACATTATTTAATACTCGCTCGTACAGCGCACTAATCTCGTTTGCCGCCGACACTTGCGATGACCCGTGCAGCGCGCGATGTGGAATTAATTTGTATAGTACTTTGTTATGTTCTACTTTTTTATTTATTTTTATTATACCACAAGATCAGCTTTGACTGAAATCTTACCTGGGACAGTAAGTTATTATACAGTCTAAGATAGTAGCGAGCTAATCAGCCCTCCGATTATGTAAGAATGGCCGATTAAAACGTTAAAGTTTGGCGTCAAAGTAAAATAAACCATAACAGCATTAAGGCCCTTTAAACATTTACCCCGCGACCAACTATAGGTAAAAAACTCAACTATAGGTATAAAACTCGTCACACTACAGCATATACAACGTGTTTATAAGCAATTCCTATAACTTCGAGGTATTGAGCAGACCACTTATAGGAATCGAACTGCATAAGAAATATTTTTTAATATTTAAAAAAAAAAGAAACACAGTTTTCATACAAAGTAATTCAAATATTTCCGACTATTTATGTTATACACACCTTTATGTAAAAAGCGACAACGTCGCAACATTTTTACTAAGGGATTGCGGTGCGCCTTTGCTATTTTTAACAATATCGAGATACCCAATACTACTATAATTAATAATTACCCAGGAACTTTAGGGACTACGGTTAGGAATAGAATTTGTCTACGAGCTTGGGTTCCGGTTCGAATACCAAACAAGGGATTAAACGAAAAGTAGTTAAGTAAGTTTAGTAGTATTACAAAACATAAAAGCGAAATATTAATTAGGTAGGAACTTGCTGACCTACGTTTGCGCAGTCAAAAAAATTGACGGAATTGTACCTACTATTGACTTGTGTGTGACTATGTTTTTAATTTCGAGTATAGTAAATACGCCGGTATTTAAGCTTGAGTGAATTTAAATCGTATTTAATTTCGAGTCAGCATTTTTTACTTAGGTATAATACCTACCTTTTATGAAAAGCGGTGTAGTCTTTTTATTATCAGGTAGTAGATTTTCAATATCGCCAAACTGTAAACTGTAAAAGATAAATCTGAGGAAAATTTATGTTTTATCGTTTGCGGCAAGACTTTATCGATGCCGACAAGATAGCTTCTACTGGCACATCACTAGTTACACCGTAGGATATTATTCAATGATTTAAGTTTGGCAACGTCGCAAAAACAAGGATGCGGCATATGGGAAACAATTTTGGATCTATTTATAAAAGAAAAATTATTTTCTCCGAAAATATCCATTTTAGAACACATGTTCCTTAGCCATTTTTGATTACTTTTCGTTAAGGAATCTAACCCTAGAGTTATAGGAATTGCTCATAAACACGTTGTATATGCACGCTTTATGAGAGCGTAGAGCTATAGAGCGTAGAGACGCTCGATTTTATAGCCAACTAACCAATTTTGTTACTTGAAAATATTAGACGATTATTTATTTACTAGGTACTTGTTTACGCTGTTGGCCGCGGTAAATATTATGTACCTATTTATGCGCCGAAACAATACTCGCGGCTACAATAATACTCAGTTTTTGAGATTGTAAAATAATGTATAAAAGATTATCTTACCGATTTCGTTCAAAATCGATATCTGGGGTTCCGTAGGATCACAAAATAGGAAACTGTTACCAAAATTTTAAAAAAGTCAGCGCCATTTTGAAATTCTTTGTTATCGTACCGATTTCGTTCAAAATCGATATCTGGGGTTCCCTGGGATCACAAAACAGGAAACTATGAACAAAATTTTAAAAAAGTCAGCGCCATTTTGAAATTCTTTGTTATCGTACAAATTTCGTTCAAAATCGATATCTGGGGTTCCCTGGGATCACAAAACAGGAAACTGTTACCAAGATTTTAAAAAAGTCAGCGCCATTTTGAAATTCTTTGTTATCGTACCGATTTCGTTCAAAATCGATATCGGGGGTTCCCTGGGATCACAAAACAGGAAACTGTTACCAAAATTTAAAAAACGGCAGCGCCATTTTGAAATTCTTTGTTATCATACCGATTTCGTTCAAAATCGATATCTGGGGTTCTCTGGGATCACAAAACAGGAAACTGTTACCAAAATTTTAAAAAGTTCACTGCTGACTTTTTTTTGATTGACTGCTGTTTTGTGATCCCAGGGAACCCCAGATATCGATTTTGAACGAAATCGGTACGATAACAAAAAATTACAAAATGGCGCTGACTTTTTTAAAATTTTGGTAACAGTTTCCTGTTTTGTGATCCCAGGGAACCCCAGATATCGATTTTGAACGAAATCGGTACGATAACAAAAAAATTCAAAATGGCGCTGACTTTTTTAAAATTTTGGTAACAGTTTCCTGTTTTGTGATCCCAGGGAACCCCGGATATCGATTTTGAACGAAATCGGTACGATAACAAAAAAATTCAAAATGGCGCTGACTTTTTTAAAATTTTGGTAACAGTTTCCTGTTTTGTGATCCCAGGGAACCCCAGATATCGATTTTGAACGAAATCGGTACGATAACAAAGAATTTCAAAATGGCGCTCACTTTTTTTTAATACATACATACATACATGCATACATACATATATATTCCTAACATACCCTTTCCTTGTGGCTTTGCCGTAATCGGGTAAAAAAAACACGCCTACACTTGAGAACTTTCTTCTTTGTGGATGTCGGTATCAAGTTTTTCTAAGCGCAGTACACATAGAGAATATTATATCTCTATGGCAGTACACAACACGATGTTCATTTTGTCGTAATAAATTTCGTGCAAAAAAGCGATACACCCACCCGTCCACGAGCGCGTCTCAGCGCGTACTGAGCGCCAAAGTCCAAACGCCTAGCGCTCGGCTTCTTTTCATAGAAAAATGTATGAAACATTTTTTTTTGCCACATAAACTATAAACATATTTATTTGTATGCTTAATGCTTTGCACCATGGATAGAGGACTATATAAGCCCCACTTTATTGTTAATATTCAAGTTAAAATATGCAGCGGATCTAGCTTTATGGGTACCTATCCGGACCCCATTTTTCGTCATTTTCAGCAGATCTTGCGTTCGGAGAAACGTATTTATGCAGAAAATTTGTATTGGAGTGTGCATTTTTATAAGGTCAAACGAGAGATGAAGAAATGACCTTTAATTTGATACCATGACATCCCCACAGCTGTGACTCCCGATTCTTTAAAGTGTACCTGGAAAAGGATGACACATCATGAAATCCGTATAAGGCGCCTTAAATCAGTGCTCAATTTCGTGTATCCATTCTCATACGTTTAGGGTATCGTACATACCTAAACTCAATCATAAACAAAATCAATTTAGGTAGGTTTATTTATTTATCTAAATAGTTTTTATTACCACGCTAAATTTTTTAAATATTATAAATGTGAAAGTGTTTGTCTGTCTACGTCCGCTATCACTTTCACGGCCCATTTTTCTACCGATTTTGATGAAAATTGGTACAGAAATAGTGCATACTAAAATTATACACCAATGGAAATAAGATATATTCCGGGGAAAGACATGGCCTACTTTTTATCCTAAATAATTAAGTAGTTCCCGCGGGGGATTAATAAAAACTGATCCACGCTTACGTAGTCGCGGGCATCATCTAGTATTTTATAGATGAGCACAAGACGATTGCTCATAATATTTTTCATCATACCTAATCGAAAAACGCATATTGGCTTCAGAGGATAGCGGGAGCAAAGTGTAACTTGTAGGCCCATAGGACTTTTCATTTCTCTCTTCTGATTGGTCCGAAGTCACGTCATCAATTTGTTGATCGAATATACGACTTTGCATTTCTCTGTTCTGATTGGTCCGAAGTCACGTGATCAATTTGTTGATCGGATAAACGTCTTTACATTTTATTTAAACTTTAAATATACGTCTAAATAATGTCTATACAATTACATAGAAGGTTGATAGGAGTATCTTCTGATTGGTGCTTAAACGTATAGGTAATGTCCATACATAGTAGGTTGATACTCCTAGCTTTTTCTCATACGTAATGATGAAAAATAGTGAGTGTCACTCGGGGCCAAATTTTTTGTTCTCGGGCGGCGTATATTGAATTCCTCGCTACGCTCAGGATTTTACTTTAGAACCCCTCGCTACGCTCGGGATTCTACTATAGAATCCTTCACTTCGCTCTGAATTCAAAATAGCGCCCTCGGGGAACATAAATTTTCTTTGGCCCCATGTAACACAAATAACTATTTCGCGAACCATTCCAAGTCATATTATGGCAGTGCAATAAAATTGACAAATGCCAGTTAAATTAAAGAGAATCCACATGCGAATGATCTGTTCAAATAATATGATGTATTCTCGTGCTAATGGGCTATAAAGAACAGTTTGGGGATCAACAGGCGAATAAAAACTCCGCTTAACCTCGGCGGAAGCCAAATCGGTTCTAGTGAATGGCTGAATGGTTTGAACCTAATGCTCTTTTATACGGCCGTATCCAGATTTTACAAGGCTTATTTTATTCGTATCTTTTTATTGAGTACCTACTAGCTGTTTTTTTTTATCCACTAAAAGTTAGCCCTTGACTGCGATCTCGACTAATGGTTAGTGATGATGCAGTCTAAGATGGTAACCGGGTAACCTGTTAGGGGCATGGCAGTTATAATATAAAACCCATACCCCTATTCGGTTTCTGCACGTCATCGTACCGAAACGCGTAATTGCTTGCCGGCACGTTTTTGCCGGTAGGGTGGTAACTAGCTACTACGGCCGAAGCCTCTCACCAGGCCAAATTCAGAAATTATAAATTCCCAAATAGACCCTGCCAGGGATCGAACCCGGGACCTCCGCACGTTAAGACAACAGCGCTTAACACTGCGCCAGGGAGGTCGTCAATGTGATGCCCGCGACTTCGTCGGCATCGGCTAAGGATTTTTGGAAATTCAACCCCAAAGGGGTTACCCCCTTTGGGGTAATAGTGGTTTGAAAGGGGTTGTTTCAAATTTATATGGAGCCTGGGCCAGGTATTTGTACGGTATTTCAAAATGTTCGGGGTCATAAAATAGTAACATTTTTTTCTTTATTTCTTACTAAAAAGTTCAATTTACGAGGTACAATGCGAAATTATTTTGCAAAATAAAAGCGCAACAACATGCGTCCATTTTGACATTGACGTATATTACACGTGTCATGATGACATTTGACATAAAATTACCTGGGAAATGTGAATTAACCTTAAAATATCCAACAGCAGTCAGATTGATGGATGGATGCGCTGCGAGAGTTGCTATTCTACAAATGTACCTAATTAAACATTTTATTTTTGTACCTCTAAATCACTGTAAAACTGCCAAAAAGCATATTTTATTTTGTTTTCTATGATTTTGTACTATTTTTTGGAATACTGTACAAGTACCTGGCCCAAGATGAAACAACCCCTTTGTATGAAAATCCAACTTGCGAGCTTGCTGAGCGAAGCTGCGAGCAAAAGCTTGTACGTAATCTATATCTATACTTCTATACTAATATTATAAATGCGAAAGTTTGGATGGATGGATGGATGGATGGATGGATGGATGTTTGTTACTCAATCACGCCCCAACGGCTGAACGGATCTGGATGAAATTTGGCACAGTGGTAGATTATAGTCTAAATAACACTTACGCTACTTTTTATTCCCGCGGGAACCAAAAAACCTCAATTCACGCGGACGAAGTCGCGGGCATTAGCTAGTAAATAGATAATGGTGATTCGTAGAAACGCTAGTGAATTTATTTAAATTAAACTTGGAGCTATGATTCAAGTTAATAATCTAAATTGACGTTTACAACTAGTTGCCGAAGATGCCGGGGTCCGATAAAAGAGTCGAGCTTCAATTTAATTATAATTAGCAATCACAATATCACATTAAATTAATTTATGTCTCGATATTTGGAAACGGCTGTTTAAATTATGATACTTAACTCGTAATAGTGGTCATAGACTAGCGGTTAGGACACCCGACATCCTGTGACCAGGTACAGAGTTGCGGGTTCGATCTCCAACTTTTCGAAGTGTGTTTTAAGAACTTAAATTTCAAACTCAAAACTCAAACTCAAATCATCTTTATTCAAAATTGGTAAGTACACCTTCTGAACGTCATGTTTACAAAGAATAGAGTTGATGGTGATAATTAACAACGGTATCTTAAGACTAAAGCTACGTGGGTTCCAAACGCGTCCTGGTCTGAAAAGAGCCCACAACAAACTCAGCCGGGTATTTTTTTTATTATCATCATCTCACAAATATAGGAAATTAAGTACTTAATTATATTTATAATATAACATAATTAGCCGCTGGAACAATTCATACCCATGGGTGCCTATCATTCAAATAATCCTTTACACTATAATAAGACTTTTCAATTAGTTTCCGTTTTACAAAAACTTTGAACTGGTTGAGAGACATCTCCAATATGTCTTCTGGGAGTTTATTATAAAAACGTATACTGCTACCGACAAATGAATTACTAATTTTACAAAGTCTAGAAGCGGAATTTAACTTGCTTCAATCGGTGAATAGAAGAACAGTAGGCAAGGAACTCAGCAGTCAGTTTCTCTTCTTGTCTCAGTCTTATAAGGCACGGAGAAAATAAAAGCTACAAAAACTTCCATTAAGTATTATATGACATCAGATATACAATAATAAACAGATGTACGGACAACAGGACATTTAATATATCAAACGTTTTTGTCGCCACGTCACACGGACGTACAAAAAAATATGATTTATAGCTGTAAATAATAATAAACGAAATGTCCGACTAACTAGTAGGGTTACAAATAATATAAGAACAGGCAATTTCGTGATAAAATTGATATTATAAAAGGGTCTTACGCTTATATTGTAAAAAAAATACATTATAGTCTAGGCAAGGAAGCTAATAAGTGGCCAGCAGTAATTCCTCAGGCGATGAAACTACAATATAATAATATTATAAATATCCAAAAAAAAAAACGTAGAAAGGAAGTAAGGTAGGTACCGCTAGGTTATATTATAACCAATTATTGTTAAAGCAGGAAAGCATTGCATGTTCGTTTTTGATATTTCAGTTTTATGTGTAAATATTATGACTAACTACTGTTATTTAAAACTAGCTGATGCCCGCGACTACGTCCGCGTGGATTGAGGTTTTTTCGTTCCCGCGGGATCTCTTTAATTTTCCGGGATAAAAAGAAGCCTATGTGTTATTCCAGACAATAATCTATCTCTGTGCCAAATTTCATCCAGATCCGTTCAGCCGTTCGAGCGTGATTGAGTAACAAACATCCATCCATACATCCATCCAAACTTTCGCATTTATAATATTTATTTGATTATTTGATAGAAATGGAGAAATTATTCGTTCAAAAATATTAAATTTATTTCCGCCCATCTTCGCTCTCGTCCACATTCGACTTGCGATGTTCGACTTTTCACATTTGAATTCGTTCGAACCTCACAACATCCAGCATGTTCGCTCGTGTAAGCCTAGCATTACCCACATGACGTTTTGTTTGTATTCTATCGAATAGGTATCCAGGTAGAGTTTCAATTCACCCCCCGGCATTCGGAATTGGAATGGAATTGCAACCGGATGCCAGGGGCAAATGAAATATTTCCTAAAACGGTATTAAAATTTAAATGAAAGCGCATCAGTAAAGTAACAAAGCGCGTTGTTTAGTACCTGCGTATTTAATTCGAATTCCAGCCTTTATCTCGATTTTAGTTTGAATGATTTTCTTTACACCTCACGATGATTATGTCGTATCAAAATGAATAACATAATATAAGGTATGTTCGTTCGTTTGTACATATCGTGTCGTAAAACAATAAAATATACCCTCTTGAAATATATTTTTTAGTCTGTTCATAGCGCCTCTATTAAGAGCAACGTACCTTATCATATTAATGAATTACAATTTCTATAATATCATCTCGTGGATAGGTTTCTTTGATACAGTTTTTACGTGCTGTCGTTATTATGTTTTAACGTTTGAACTTTTAGCAAGATATAAAATCTTGCTTTTTTATTAGCAAGATATAAAATCAAAAACAAACTCTACTGCTCAGTAAAGGCTTCTTTTACCACAAGATAAAGTAACGCACTGAAGCTTACAACAGTGACTGCATAATATGGGGATTGTAACATTTAATCAAGTAAAAATGATTTTCATTTGTACTTAACCTTACAATGCGCGCGAGCCCACCGGCAGGCGGCATGTTACAATCAACCTTTACAATGTTTACTTTTATCAAAAATCCAAAATTAAATAATGCTTACCTACCTATTTATTTATTTAAATATTCTGAACCAGTAACTTAAAAATAAAACATAAACATTGAAAGGGCATGCACAAGGACAACGCTTACCTATCTCTTGAAGAGATTCTACCTATATCATTTTTAACAATGTCGTATCATAGTCGTTGGGAGATAAACAGCCTTTTCAGTCATTTTACACAATAGATAGTATTTCGTGGAATGCCAATGAAACATTTAATTAAAAAGGGCCGCCGTATCGAGTGCTTATTTGAAACGCAAATCCGGGGAGCTTTGTTTTTCAAAAATGTACCTCTACAATAAATTAAAAACTTTTCGTTGAAAAGACTCATGTGAATTGAATACCTATTAGTCTTTTCCAAATAGATATAAATGTAGTATTTCAATCGAAGATCGGTTACAATTTTTTTTTCGTTAACATGTAATGCTTTTCGAGGCATTTAATACCAATATAATATGTTTTATGGATTTTACTAGCTGATGTCCGCGGACACTCTTTTAAATTTCCGGGATAAAAAGTAGCCTATGTATTATCACAGAATAGGTAATAGTAGTGTATTATCCCAGACTATGATCTACCTCTGTGCTTTTCACCCAGATCCCTTCAGGCGTTCTGATACATCCAAACTTTCGCATTTATAATATTAGTATAGATTATGACAGTATACAATGGCACTATTAGGTATTTTTAATCTGTGGTTAAGGTGGAGTCCGTTCAGTCTGCAGCGCTGGCTAAGGAGTTTCACGTTCCGTTCCACTCAAAGTTATTTTAATTTAAGGTATAATACATATTATAGGCCAATTTAGAATCAAAAGGAATATTATTTAAGGCAATCGTAATCAACATTAGGCTGCATCACCACTTGCAAGCAGGTCTGATTGCAGCCAAGCGCTAGCCTATATATTAAAAAAAAGTAAGTGTTAATACAAACAAGTGCCGCGCTTGTCTAAAAAAATAATAAATATAAAAGTAGGTACCAATACCAACTAATAAGATGGCTAATATTAAATAATTTCATACAACTCTTAATATTAAAAGTAAACATTGCATTATGCTGATACCGCAAAAACCGCGGAACAGTTAATTTCATACAAAATCCGCTCCGTTAATAATTTTTCACTGCGAATTAATTTGCAAATTAACTAGATGCGCCACTCGTGTAGTAACCATTGAGTACTAATATGATGGCTTTACCCGCCATGTCTAGGTAAAGAGTAACTGCTGAGTTTCTTGCCGGCTCTTCTAAGTAGAATCAGTTTTCCGAACCGCGCGGTGGTAGATTTTTGCGACTTATTTTAAGTGGCACAAGTTGTCCTATATGTGAAATAATTATTCATTTCACTTTCATTTGATGTCTCCTGGCCGTCACATATTGATAGGAAAATAAGGGGTTACGATACTTTATAATGTTTTATAATTTAAAAAAAAACAATATTACTTAATATAATAATATGCTTATTAATACTTTATAATTTTAAATAAGCTGATAGCCTAGTGGTAAAAAAAATTCTTGCTTTTGGGGTGAAAGAAAATATCGTCAAAAAGACCTGCACGTGTGAGAGTTCTTCATAATGTTCTCCAGCGTGGTGAACTACAGCCAAATCCATCTCGCTCCGAGAGGACAATTGTGCTTAGTAGTGGAGCCGGTAATGATTTGAAATTATGATAATGATGAAGACGAATATGTAAGTTCAAAGAATAGCAATACATAAATTTGCGTATTCGAATTGATCACCTGATCAATTTGCCGGGTAGAGCCGTCTTTTATAATCAGGTCCTAGACCTCACTTTTCATAGGCATGATTGTCGTCAAGCGCAAGCCTATCTTGATAAAGAAAAGGTAAATCCTGGTTCATAGGACGATCGCGTCGGTCTTCGTTGCTACTGAGTATTTTTATTCAGCCCGTAAAATAAAATTTTCTATGAGAATATTTTGGTGAAAGGCGTATGAATTTTAGGTATTTCATTTAATTCAGTAAGAGCTTTTAAAGAGAGATCTCTACTTAGATGAAACTAAGCTGATGCCCGCGACTTCGTCCGCGTGGTTGCATTTTGTCGATTCCCACGGGAACTCCTTAATTTTCCGGGATAAAAAGTAGCCTATGTCACTCTCCAGGTCCTCAACTATACCCATGCCAAAAATCACGTCGATCCGTTGCTCCGTTGCGGCGTGATTGAAGGACAAACCAACAAACCAATAAACCAACAAACAAACACACTTTCGCATTTATAATATTAGTAAAATAATTAAATAATATTCATCTTGACAATAATTGTTGAAAATTTATGGCAATAATAATTAATCTAAGTAGTATTGAAAAGTAATGGTTTGAACCTAATGTTGTTAAATTACGGTAAATGTTGGACGGACTATGTTTGTGTAGATGAGTGATGCAGAATTCAGATCGCTTGCACACAGTTTTAAGCATTTGAGCTATGTATGGACTTTTGACGTCGACCGTACTTATGCAAACCTCAGGAGCATGTATAATGAGGTAAAAAGGATTATAAAACTGATTTATTCAAAGCTTTCATCCGTATAATACATTAAAACAGTCATTCGCCGACCGCAAGCCGGAGCTTGTCATTCCGTCTGTCCTTCGAGTTTATAATAATACCTATATTCGGTTTTGCGGTGGCAGTGAAGAGATTTACCTAAAGGTCAGAATGGATATTCGTGTCATATTCAAACTCAAACGCATACTCAAATGTTTTTTATTCAGATAAACTTTTACAAGTGCTTTTGAATCGTCGTGTGAATCTACCAATGGTTCGGAATGTCATTCCTACCAAAAAGAACTAGCAAGAAACACGGTGGTTGCTCTTTTGAAATTAAACTTCATCAATGTGTAGATACATAAGTAACCACCAGTCCTAAGTATTGCTGGAGCGAGTCAAATCCATACTCTTATATATTATCATTTACATACGACAACGTCGTTTCAACCGATAGACGTCCACAGCTGGACGAAGGTCTTCTACATGGGTCTCCACAGAACACGGTCTTAAGCCGCTTGCTTCCAGCGGCTCCCAGCTACACTCTATCATACTCCTAGTGGTTCGCCTCAAACTGAGACCTCGCGGTATCACAGAGCGCCATCTATTGACAACATTGTGAACTTCTGTTAAAAATATCATCATCATTAAAAATTAAATAATTTCGTTTCCTTATAATATTTATCTAATTTTAGTATTTGTTGTTCAAGTACAGGATATAATTCAAATAATTGATCAAGTTTCAGGCTCAGCCTTTCAGAAAATTGAGAGTTCTGAGGTCAACTTTGGACGTTAGAAAATCTCCACTTTAAAAGCCCCCCATTTCGTCAATTTTAGGGGAAAAATTAAAAAAAAATATTTTTGGACTCTATTACTAATTATCTTTATAATGATGTACCGCAACTCTATGTACTGATATAAAAATATTTTACTTCGCATTCGCTTCTATGAGAGCCCCCTGAAATAAAGATTTTTACTTTTTTAGCCATATTTGGCTGGAGGCCATAGGTTTACATATTATATTTAAATTTGAAGTAATTACGTTCAGTAATTCAAAAGTTATAAGGCTCTAACAGACGGACGGACAGACTGACGGACGGACGGACGGACAAGTGCCAATTCACTCAAGTAGACTTAGAGCCCTTCGCTTCGCTCGGTCAATTATTATCATACTTTAATATTATCGCTGACTATGGGCCTGATAAGAAGGCTCAGGGTCACTCAGCGGGCGATGGAGAGGGCTATGCTGGGAGTGTCCCTACGTGATCAAATTCGAAATGAAGAGATCCGTAGGAGAACCAGAGTCACCGATATAGCCCGAAGAGTGTGTGTGTGTGCCCGAAGTGGCAATGGGCGGGGCACGTAGTTCGGAGAACCGATGGACGTTGGGGTCCCAAGGTGCTGGAATGGCGACCCCGCACTGGAAGGCGTAGCGTCGGCAGACCCCCCACACGGTGGACGGATGACATCAAGAGAGTCGCAGGGAGTCGCTGGATCCAGGCGGCGCAAGACCGTGGCTTGTGGAGGACCCTACAGGAGACCTATGTCCAGCAGTGGACGTCCATCGGTTGAGGACGACGACGACGAATATTATAAATGCGAAAGTGTGTTTATTTATTGGTTTGTCCTATAATCATCACACAACAGAGCAACGGGTCGACGTGATTCCTTGCATGGGTTTAGTTGAGGAGCTGCAAAGTGACATAGGCTACTTTTTATCCCGGAAATTTTTCTCGTGGGAATAAAATAATTATTACACGCGGACGAAGTCACGGGCATCGACTAGTAATAACATGATTATAATATGAATGCAAATTAAACTTAAGTTAAATTTAAAGCTTATTTAAAGCGATCCAGGGTAAAGGCACCAGTTTCGGGCGCCGTCAAAGCGCTCCAGAGATCCGTATGCAAATTTGTACGGAACTCGTAACTCCGTCCGAAAAGTTGTGCTTCAAGTTAAAACGGCTCATTTAAGGACAATTTGCTTCTCAAAAGGCCTAGTTAATATTTATAAAGATATTTTGTTGAACATTTCGTGTATGTAAGTCGTTCGAGGCTAATTTTACGACAAATGTTGGTATGAATTTTCTGTTGTCTAAATAGATAAACTAGAAGTTTAATTCGCTATAATCCGCCCCAGCAGACAAATCTATATGGTACAGTGCGTGTCTTGTACCTGCAGCTTGCGACCAATCTTCCAAATGATTTGGAAGATTTATGTGGTGTGATGCTGTGCCGGTGCAAATTGCTGGGTAGTGAATATCGCAAGCTACAAGTGCAATATACCACATAGATTTGTCTGCTGGGGCGGATTTAAAGAATTAAACTTCTAGTTCATTTATTATCATGGACTTCCGCAAAGTAACGCCTGCTTCTATTCAATACTTTGACTAAACTAAATTTTGGGATATACGAATTGGTGTAATCCATTCTAATATTATAAATGCGAATGTGTGTCTGTCTGTCTGCTACGCTTTGATGGACCATCTTTTTAACTGATTTTGATGAAATTTGGTACAGGGGAAGGTCAGGTTATAGACAGACACACTTTCACATTTATAATATTAGTATAGATTTGGAAGTATAGATTGACAATATTATGGATTTATGGTCGATATAACAGCTAGTATTTCAGAAATGATAAAAAATAATCCGTACGTACTAATAAATCTCATTCCTATAAATATTTAAGTGACTCCAATGCTAATAAGATTATCTTCGCTAGCATTGATATCAATAACCAAAGACACACAGCAAAAAAATATGATCATGGTTATATGCTAAGGAGATCTCATACAATAAAAGAAAAGTTCTGACTCACTCGCAGGCCCATCAAGTGTTCGAATTAAATATGAGGTATTTTTTAAAGCATAGAGAATATCATAAAGAAATATCTGTATTCCTGCAAATAAAATACTAGTGGTTCGCCCCGAACTGAGACCGCGCCGTATCCATAAACTTGTACAGAGCGCCATCTATTGAAATCATTGTAAAGTTCTGTTAAAAATACGGAAGCTCATTAAAAATTAAATAATTTCGTTTCCTTATAATATTTATCTAATTTTAGTATTTGTTGTTCAAGTACAGGACATAATTCAAATAATTGGTAAGTTTCAGGCTCAGCCTTTCAGAAAATTGAGAGTTCTGAGTTCAACTTTGGACGTTAGAAAATCTCCAATTTGAAAGCCCCCCATTTCGTCAATTTTAGGGGAAAAATTAAAAAATATATATTTTGGACTCTATTCCTAATTATCTTTAAAATGATATACCGCAACCCTATGTAACGCTATAAAAAATATTTTACTTCGCATTCGCTTCTATGAGAGCCCCCTGAAATAAAGATTTTTATAACTTTTTAGCCATATTCGGCGGGAGGCCATCGGTTTACATATTATATTGAATTTGAAGTAATTACGTTCAGTAATTCAGAAGTTATAAGGCTCTGACGGACGGACGGACGGACGGACAAGTGCCAATTCACTCAAGTAGACTCAGAGACATTCACTTCGCTCGGTCAATTATTTATTTATTTTTATTTATTTATCGAAACAGCCGACGAAATAACCAGTCTTAGTCCTTAGTTAAAGGGCCTATTTGCCAGACTTTTTGTATGTCCGATAATCGGACCGATTTTGTGACCGACTCAACATCAGGACCTTTCATGTCCCACCGACAATCGGATTGGCCGGGGAGCACCGATTTTGTTTTTGATCGACTTTTTGTAGGACATGTGGGTTACAATATTGTCTGACGCGGGCGGAGCCCCTAAGTAGGTACCTACTAGCTCTTATTCTATGTTTTTCTTGTATTTTGTATATCGATGGTTCTAATATATTTTTTTCCATTCTTCTCCGATATTGACGGAATATCCACTTTCGGATTTGACGCCTTAATGCCTATTTTCTTGAGTGCCACGGAGAATATAATATTCTATCACTTTCGTTTCTTATTGTTATGTTATGATAATGTTATATTGTGTCAATGTTGAGAAATATAATATTATTATAGTTATTGATAGATATTCCTAGAAGGATCCACTTAATTCAGAATTTGAGAAATTTGGCTGGGAAACTAAAGTTAACTAAGCTCTTATAATGTCCTCCCGATAGAATTTCAGCCACGCGTCTCTAAAGTTTACTTTATTCTCGCGTGGACTTCTTATATTTGCGGGATGCGAAAGCGAATGCGTCCTTCCCAAGCATGCAACCTATCTCTGATAACCTATTTCATCAAAATCGATTGAACAGATGAGCCGTGAAAGCGCAGCAGACAGACAGACTTTCGCATTTATAATACTAGTATAGGCATGGATTTTAATTATCTGCTTCAAAATGTTAGCATCAAAACCGCAATTTGAATTCAATGAGATTTTACTCGGATGATCTATTTCTGCTGCGAGAGGGATTTAAATAAATAACTGCTGTTTATTCGGTACTAATGTTTGTCAGTGGCTTTGCCCGCATCGCTAAATGTGGTTTTCAATTAAATACGTTACTTATTGAATAATACTGTGTTACTACATATAAAGTAGATTAAAGTTTTAATTATATAGAATGAAACTATACCTATTCTCGAATTTCGCTGAAGTACTATTTATTTTTTACTAGCTAGAGGTTTGTTGGTTCCCACGGGAACTCTTTAATTTTCCGGGATAAAAAGTAGCGATAGTATGTGTTATTCCAGACTATATCTGTGCCAAATTTAATCCAGATCCGTTCAGCTGTTAGGGAGCGATTGAGTAACAAAATACGATCCATCCATCCATCCAAACTTTCGCATTTATAATATTAGAATAGAGTATAGATTAGTATAGATTAACTACTTGTAGGTCTTGTAACTAGGTACTGTATTTTTCAGGCAGCTTAATAGATCCACGTTAACTCGTTTACTCCCTCATTCGTATGCACACGCGCCCCACGTTCCACAAATAGCTAATTGCGTATACAAACGTACGGACAAACTACGAATCGCATCAACGGAAACTGGGAGCGTACAAATAAATGATTTCCACTGTTTTCCTTGTGTTTTCTCATTAATTACACAGTTGTGTAATTAAGTTCGTTATTTTAAACCAGTTGTGAAAAGAACCTGTTTTTACACGTGTAACAGATTAAAATCTAGATTTTGTGTGATTATTATGTTCTTTATAATAAGTTTAATACTGGTTTAATGTAATCCATAATAATCCAAATGCATGATTACATCATTATGATATGCAAGAGTGTGTCAGTCTGTAATAATCGGTTCGACTGCCTCGTTGGTCTAGTGGTTAGCATGTTTAACTGCGGTCGACGAGGTCCCGGGTTCGAGTCACGGGTCGGACCATAACAAGTATTGGGTTTTTCTGCCAAGAAATTCTCAGTACTAGCCCGGGGTTATGAAGTTGGCGGTGTTTCACCCCCGTGCCTCGGAGAGCACGTAAAGCCATCGGTCCTGCGACTGATCTCTCTCCGGTCGTGTCGGATTTTCCGTCCCGGCCAGAAACAGCTAAGGGCGTAAACACACTACGGGCAAATAATCTAATAATGACTACCGCGACAATATACCTACCAAAGCAATATTTTAAATCACTTATTTACGTACCTTCAAGGCAAGAGTGAAAGGCATCTTGTAGGCAAGCGTGCACCAACCTAGACCTCATCATTGCTTTTAAGCTGATCGTCGTCAAGCGCAAGCCTATACTGAAAAAAAAAACAGATTTTAAGCGTATTCGAGCATCAAAACAGTGTTTGTTTTTGTCCTAAAGGTGATAGTGCGAAAGCCAAGGACCAGACTCATCATAACAATTACGCAAACGGGAAACGCGCAAGCATTACAATAAATTATTATAACAAGTGGACATATTTTAAAACTACTTCATAATCTTGGCACATCTTTTCCGTATAGCGGTGGCATAGTTTATCGTTACAAATTTTTCTTTGCTCCACGCGCATTGTAATTTAGCTCTTATTACCTGATCAATAGAAGTGGCAGTGTGTGGGGTAACAGTGCTAACTGTTTAAAGGATTCGTAAGGGACGTGACGTAGACGATGCCAGTTTATGCGGGAAACATATTTTATTAAAATTTTCCATCTCCCCGGCTATGTTCAAACATTGGCAAAGAATATTTTGCATATCAGAAGGTATCTGAAGGTATATTATAGGTAAAAGAAAAATTTATTTCCAAATTGATTTTATTGAAATATCACTATAATGCAACATACCTACTTATTGAAAATTTAGAAAATTGAACTGGTCGGGACATGTAGCAAAGGCCGGCAATAAAAAATGGAGCAAAAATACTACAACTTGGTTACGAAGATATTACCGTGACCAAGATATTTAACAATGACATCTTATCTGTTATCTAGCTATTCTGTGTAAGAAAGTCGACAGTAGCTAGGAGTTAATGAGTCCGCTCTGTTACCGTCGCTGGCTTGCCGACGTTCGTGCGAGAGCGTTTGGTGGCGCGCCATAATTTTACTTAAGCTTATTACAGGAATTCCTAATTTGAATAGTAATACGACTTTAAACTATTTTAGTTTCAAAATTGAGCTTTGTTCTCGAATAGTTAAGTTACGTTATTTTAATAGCGTTTTTATGCGAAGTACAACCTTTGAAACGATGTAGATACGTAGTCAGTAGTCACCTAAGTACGTAATCAAATTAGGACAAAATAACCATAGTCGATTCGACTTTATTTTGTTCACAGCAGGGCCAAAATACAAAAGTATGTAAGTGCTCAAATCTATAGGAACTAATATTATAAATGCGAAAGTTTGGATGGATGTATGGATGTATGGATGTATGGATGTTTGTTACTCAATCACGGCCGAACGGCTGAACAGATCTGGATGAAATTTGGCACAGAGATAGATTATAGTCTGGAATAACACATAGGCTACTTTTTATCCCGGAAAATGAAGGAGTTCCCGCGGGAACCAAAATTCCTCGATCCACGCGGACGAAGTCGTGGGCATCTACTAGCATTACCTACATTGTAAAATTGGTTGAGTTTGCAAGTTTCTTCAGGATATTTTCCTTTAAAAGTGAAAACTGGATATAAATAAGTTTTTTTTGTAATCTACTTTATCTTGGGGCTTTTCTTCATAAGTTAGGAAAACGTTAGATAAATGATAGGTAGGTGGGTAAAATAGAACTTGGGTGGGGCTGATTGAAGATGTTTTGGGATGATCGACGCGACCTACTTTGGGTCCAGCGCCACACAAGGTAGTATAATAACTTACACTACTATATAATCAAATAAATATTATAAATGCGAAAGTTTGGATGTATGGATGTATGTTTGTTACTCAATCACGCTCCAACGGATGAACGGATCTGGATGAAATTTGGCACAGAGATAGATTATAGTCTGGAATAGCACATAGGCTACTTTTTATCCCGGAAAATTAAAGAGTTCCCGCGGGAACCGAAAAACCTCAATCCACGCGGACGAAGTCGCGGGCATCAGCTAGTATTATAATAAACTTAATGTAACGATTTACTTTTAAAAAGAGCAACTGCTGAGTTTCTTGCTGGCTCTTCTCAAGAAAATTTTTTTTTCGGACTTGTGGTAGAGTCAAAACATGACCTACATGTAATGAGTAAATAAATTTGGTACATATTAATTTATCAGACTGTATCCTTATATTTAGGTAGGTAATGATTACCAGAAATACGTAGTCCATCTTTGTTTCTGAATAATTTATTCAGTAGGTAAGTTAGTTGATTGATGTAAACTCTAATTATTATTCATTGAGTCAATCTTCATATCTGATTTTAAAACTGTCAAAACCGTCAATTTTCATTTTCTCCTTGCGAGCTTAGTTTTAGAAAATAATTTTGAAAATCCTAATTGATACTGACGTTAATTAGGAGCTCGATGAGAATTTTAAAAAAGAAAGTGAAATGTTAATTTAATATTCATTGATATTGATGGCTTTTGACGACCTCCCTGGCGCAGTGTTGAAGTGGGAGGCCCCGGGTTCGATCCCTGGCAAGTGGTATTTTGGGGATTTTTAATTTCTAAATTTTCTTTGGCTGGCTGGTGGGAAGCATAGGTCGTAGCTAGTTACCACCTTAACAGCAAAGACGTACTGCCAAGTGATTTAGAATAGAATAGAATAGAATATTTTTGTTTGCATGATTGTAAGTTTAGCGATTGTAGTTTTAGCGTTCTGGTACGATGCCGTGTATAAACCGAGTATGATTTCCGAAGCAAATAATAGGTTAGCCAGTTACTTATCTTAGACTGCATCACTTACCACAGTCAAGGGCTAACTTTTAGAGGAATAAAAAATACCAGGGGCCATTTTTCCAACGTATAAAGCAATAAGTACTTACTTAAGCAATATTACTCAAAATGACAGTTTGATGTCACGTACCATGACGTTCCTAAAATCATACTAATATTATAAATGCGAAAGTGTGTTTGTTTGTTGGTTTGTTAGTTTGTCCTTCAATCACGCCGCAACGGAGCAACGGATCGACGTGATTTTTGGCATGGGTATAGTTGAGGACCTGTGAATGAGAGTGACATAGCCTACGAGTACTTTTTAACTTAAAAAACTTAAACCACGCGAACGAAGTCGCGGGCTTAAGCGACAATATGGCTTTAAGCGTTGGCAGTAGGTATGGCCCCTGTACCTAAAACCGTGTTTCTCAATTTGTGATCTTAGAGCACTTAGGTCTTCAAATTTAGTTACCTACGACAGCGTAAAACAGAATTTCAAAGGAAATGTATTCACTTTGAACGCAGCATGTATTCAATGTATTTAATACATTAGCTGCTGTATAGAATACTGGCGACCATAAACTTTATTAGGTACACCGTGTTTCTATAGATAGTTCCTAAGTTGGTTGTCTAAATGGAAACTTGCAAAACTAAAAGCAACTGAATTGAATGGAACCGAATATATCCATTAACTAATTAAATTGCAGTCACACTAATTGAGTAATGTTGTACTGTATCATTGTAAGGACACGTACACACTGTGGGTTATATAACCTGCATTAAAAATACTATATTGAACTATATACTTGAAAGTGCACAGTTATACATATAACCTAAGAATATTAAAAAATGTAATGGCAATCACACTTTTTTTTTTGACGACCTCCGTGGCGCAGTGTGTAGCGCTGTTGTCTTAACCAGCGGAGGTCCCGGGTTCGATTCCCGGCAGAGTCAATTTGGGAATTTATAATTTCGGAATTTTCCCTGGTCTGGCCTGGTGGGAGGCTTCGGCCGTGGCTAGTTACCACCCTACCGGCAAAGACGTGCCGCCAAGCGATTTAGTGTCCCGGTACGATGCCGTGTAGAAACCGAATAGGGGTATGGGTTTAATATAACTGGCTTGCCCCTAACAGGTTAGCCCGCTACCATCTTAGACTGCATCATCACTTACCATCAGGTGAGATCGCAGTCAAGGGCTACCTTGTAGTGGATAAAAAAAAAACATTTTCAAAAAGTTACTTAAAATTTACCTATCCAACAAAACTTAAATAAAAATATAACTTAACAATTTTTTACACAAGTCACTTCTAGTTAAGATTTATCTATGTTCACACAGCTCCGTAGCAAACTACCCGTGTACATGCGTTGTTATGTTTTTTGTTCAGATCGTAAGACTATCCTTACTTTAAATTAAATATAGAAAGAAACCAATATTGTGCATGGAATTGTCCGTTAAAAACTAATTTATCTTAATCTTAAGCTTGTACGCTCAAAATGTTTAATCTAGTTAGCCTGTAAGTTTCATATAATTGAATTGTAAATTCTTCTTCTTCTTCTTCTTCTTTTGGTGCCTCTTCTATCGAAGGTTGGCAATCATATTGGCAACTTGAACTTTTGACACTGTAGCTCTAAATAATGATCGGGTGCTTTTATTAAACCACTGGCGTAAGTTCTTCAGCCAGGATGTCCTTCTCCGTCCCACGCCCCTTTTGCCTTGTATCGTGCCCTGAATAATTAATTGTAGTAGTAATAATTAATTGTAAATTCTTATGGAACAATAAATATCTTAAACCAGAAACCAGATCAAGCCCTTAGAAAGCTCAGTCACTCAGTGGGCGATAGAGAAAGCTAAGCTAGGAGTTTGTCTTTGTGATCATATTCATACTAATATTAAAAAGTATATCCGTCTGTGTCTCTGAATAAATTTTGATAGATCATTATGTCAAATCAGGAATGAGGAGATCCGTAGGCGAACCAGAGTAACCGACATAGCTCGAAGCGTCGCCAAGCTGAAGTAGTAATGGGCGGGGCACATAGTTCGTAGAACCGATAGGCGTTGGGGTCCCAAAGTGCTCGAATGGCGGCCTCGCACCGGGAAGCGCAGCGTTGGACGACCCCCCACTAGGTGGACGGACGATCTCAAGCGTGCAGCTGGGAGCCGCTGGAAGCAAGCGGCAGAGGACCGTGCTCTGTGGCGATCCATGCAGGAGACCTTCGTCCAGCAGTGGACGTCTATAGGTTGAGACGACGACGACTAAGTCAGACCAAGGATTTTTATATGTATTATAAATACACAATATTCTCAAAGATGCGTTTAAAGCGGTCGTCACACGCGATAAGCACGCGGCGAAGCGTGCAGATTTTTGTACATCTTCAATTTGGGTAAGGCCGCCGTCATAATGGTACCTGAAAGGTATACTATTAAGTATAATAAGTGATGGTACTGCAACCTGTTTATTTCGGGCTCTATGAGGCCTGTCCACTGAAATGGAGCAGAGACAAGCAAACCAATCAGATTCCTGACAGGTGACACGATCATTTTATCGAGTCACCTGTCGGGAACCCGATTGTTACGTCCGCTCCACTCCGCTTTTAGTGGACAGGTAACTAGGTCCGTGACGTCACCATGGAGTAAAAAATCTTGAAAATCAATGCTATAGTCGGAATTTTCAACTGTAGCTTCAAACTGCGTACAAACAGTGTTTTAGATAGATGTCCGAAAACCTATCTCGAAAATAAATATAACTTGTATTATGTATAACAAGTTATATGTATCTTATTCTCTCGCAGGCTAAATCCTACTATGAATATGTTTGTCTCTCTTTAGTGTCGCTTTTTTGTTCATCGATTTTTTAAATCTAAAGAAGTTCAACTTAAAAAAAAAATTGGCAGTCATAGTGACTGCCGATAGCAGTGAAAACGTATATTTAAAATATTTTTTTTCTTTTTAAGTAAATAAGTACTTATTTGAATATTTTTTTTTAATTTAAATAAAAAAAATTCAAAAAATTAAAATATAAACCTCAGAAGTAAGTCATTACAGTTTAATTACGAATGTAGTATATTTAAGACCTTTTGTCTTCGTAACAACGCGAGCATGTCGGTGTTCGCGAGCATGTCGCTGTTCGCGAGCATGTCGGCGCGGAGCATGTCGGTAACGGTGACGTGAATCCACAAGTTTATCCCCTACCAAAAAGTGCTCAACGCGGCTAAAGAAGTTTTCACTTCAAAAAAAGTTTTTTTTACGTTTATGAATGCGCCTTTACACGAGTCACACAGAACAATGCGATTCAAAAAAATAAAAAGCACTGCAATCTGTGATACGAACCGTAACACGCGGCCCTTCATGTAAATTACACAGGCGACGCCGGATTCCAAAAACTGCATAATAACGCCCAATTAGAGTTACGTAGAGCAATGAGATCAAAACTAAATCATGAAGATCTAATCCTCACAATTTAGACTTTATGACCCCGTTTGCACTAGGTGACATTTATCCGTCCATCGCGTCGCTCGACACGAGTTTAGGGGTTATACCACAGAATAGGGAATACTTAGTACCTACTTTGTACCTATATTATACTGCCAACGCTTAAAGCAATACTTAAGCAATATTACTCATAATGACAGTTAAATAACACGTACCTTGACGTTCCTAAAATAAGGATTATAAAACAAGAAAGTCAACAATAATGAAACAATATGGCTTTATGCGTTGGCAGGCCCCAGGTCTCCCCACTCCAGAGGCGCGGCGCGGCGCAGCACGTATCATGATAATATATTTGTGTCGGTTCATCATTAACTGTACGTAGCGGCACGTATTCTTTGTATGAGGTTGTATGGAGCTGGGCCCACTTAAGCGACGCGGCGCGGAGATGCACCGCGCGACGCGGCTCCGTACAAACTCATACCAATAATATTTGCCGCTACGTGCCACGCCGCTACGTGCATTTCAAGTGGCTAGACCACAGTCCGAACGTTTGAGGAGCGAAGACGTGTCATGGCGCCTTGTGTATCAAAGTTGCAAAGAGTTTGAAAGGCTTTGGCATTGCCATGACGTATGAGCGAGCGACGAAAAAGAAAGAAAGTAGAAGAAAAATAATTGGATGAAGATAGGTTTATGATCAAAGAGTGCCTCGTGCGGGAGATTTTTAAAGCCTAAATCTAAGCGGACGAAGTCGCGGGCATCATCTAGCAAGTACTAAGTATGCAATTTTAGGCCTAAAGATAGCTTTTTAACCTGGAAATTCGAAAAAAATACCCACTGAACTTTTGAAGAAACCATAAATATGTATCCGGAAGTCGCGGGCATAATTTAAATTTTAAATAAAAAAATATTTAAATTTTAGATACCTACAGAACCATATTTTATTTTAAATATTTTTTATGATTTTTCTTGTAAACTCTGCGAATTAAATATTTTTACCTAATGCGATTACAACTGTAAAAACACATTAAAAACATTATCATGATTTTTTATGAATCTGCATTTTCATCGAAATGGTAAATTAAAAAATTAATATCTTAATTAGCTATCTCGATTCTGGATAATATCTAAAGTAATTTAATATCCATACAAATATTATAAATGTGAAAGCGTGTCTGTCCGTCCGTCTGTCAGCTACGATTTAACGGCCTATCTTTTCAACCGATCTTGATAATTGGTACAGAGATAGATAGGTTGTGACACGGGGAAGGACTCCTTTGTCACTTATCTTCGTAACACGTCGAGCTATGTCGGTTACGGTGGTTCGTCTAGGGACTCGTCATTTCTGGATTCGACTGCGCCAGTAAAGAAACTTCGAGCATAGCTATAGCTGTTTCTAGTACCTAATATTTCCTTATAATATTACTAGCTGATTCCCGCGACTTCGTCCGCGTGGATTGATGTATTTTTGTTCCCGCGGCAACTCATTAGTTTTCCGGGATAAAAAGTAGCATATGTTTAGCACATATGATCCAGACTATAATCTATCTCTATGGCAAATTTCATGCAGATCCGTTCAGCCATTCTGGCGTGATTGAGTAACAAACATCCATCCATCCATACATCCATCCAAACTTTCGCATTTATAATATTAGTATATAGAAGTATAAATGATATCTTTAAGTTTTCCAATTGCTGAATACAGTAATTACCATATTGCTTACAGTTAAGAACATTACAAAGGCACGAAAGGCTTCATACCGGCTTTAAAAAAAGAGTGTTTTGTTTAACAAAACGTGTAAAGTAATTTCAGCAGTGAAATATTGCAGTCGCGTGACGGACCGCCTCTAAATAATAGATTAGCGAGCGCATAAAACTGTTCACGTCAAAGAATAAACACTCTATAAGTAAGCGATCTGATTTAATTACCTACAACTGGGATGTGTGCGTTTCAAGCGATAAAATATAACTTGCTGTGACCGATATGGTCAACGAAAAGAGAGGAAACCTGCAAGCCTGAAAGTTCTAGTATGAAAAACAGTTGTGTGCCAATCCGCACTTGGCTGGCGTGCTAAACTATCCATTCTCGTTCTAAGAGGAAACGACGCGAGGCGATGCGTTCAAATAAAGATGACGATATTATTAAGATTATATGATGGACACTAAATCACAAATTATACGGCTCTGGCTCTTATTTCAGCTTTATAAATTGTTGGAGCATCGCACTTATCCAACCTTTTTTATCGTAAAAAAAAGATCAATAGTAAACACCTACATCTATCTAAAGTATGAATTTTCGAATCACAACGATTCTAAAGAAGTTTCACTTCAATAAAGACATTGCGCATCTATTGATTTAAATAATCTTTGGCGCCGTGCTCAATACCGCCCTTTCTATGCAAACACATAAAAGCTTGTGCATTTGTAAGAAAAAAAGCACCATTTCAGTTCTATGCATATGCGGGCGCACGCCGCAATATTATAATTCTCTCCTGCATGTCAAACGGATGTGCGGAGCGGAGGGGTTTAACCTCAATGAAGCCTCTACATGGTTTTACTATTCACTATTCAGTACTTGTATTCAGTATTCAGTTATATTTGTTGCCGGCTCTTCTCAGTATTATTTGCATCCCAGACTGGTGGTAGCCTTGATTTTTATAGAAAAATCAATCAATCAAACCCTCCACAGCGCCTGAGAGGACGTCAAAAATGGTCAGCCACCCATTTTCTCTAACCCAGTGGCTATCTAAATATTTAAGCCTTTTTTAACCATTGAAGGTTTGCTATATAATAAAATTACATTTTCATAGAAAATCTGCAATGGATCAAAAATATAATAACATCTCAGTGGCTTTCCTTTTTTGATAGTCAATGAGTCAGAGAATAGGGCTGCAGGTCATGCTTGTCGTAGAGGCGATGGCTGCTGAAGCATGAAAGCCTGGAGACCTCGTATTAGTAAGCGTAGCGTGGGGCGCTCTCTGGCAAGATGAACTGACGATATAAAGAGGGTGGTGGGATGTGGCTGGATGAGGAAGGCTGAGGACAGGGTATGGTGGAAAGGCCTATGTTCAACAGTGGACGTCCGTAGGCTGATAAATGATGATATACTATTTTGGTTGTTGTACCAGTACAATAGATTGATATTATAATTAATACTTATTACTATTAAATATAATTAGTGACTAGTGCGTCAATCATCCAAGAAAATATGATAAAAAGGGATAATCTGACAGAATGAAAGTTAAACCGAATTCACCACACACTTAATAGTCCATAATATCTTGAAAACTACTGTCCCAATTTTTATGCAATTTGCATTGTTCCCTATGTAGAAGTAAATGTAAGCCAATAAAAGAAGAATAAACACAATCCGCT
This sequence comes from Erebia ligea, assembly GCA_917051295.2. NCBI lineage: Eukaryota > Metazoa > Arthropoda > Insecta > Lepidoptera > Nymphalidae > Erebia > Erebia ligea. The sequence continues at coordinate 1,609,870 of OU785239.1, forward strand.
TAATAGTTTCGAAGAAATCTGCGGACAAACATACATACATACATACTCCTATGAAATTTTGTATATTTGTTTGGAAGCCCATAAATTATAAAATTCATTTATTCCAAAAGATTCATAATACAATTACCAATTTTAATTACATAACATTCCTAAAATAAGTATTATACAAGGATGTCGAATTGTTCCCTGTTTTGAAGTCGGTAAAAATGCAAATTTTTTGTTCTTGTAATTTGCTAATTAATTGAAACAAAAGACTTTTAATTGTTATTGTATTTTTGCATTTTAATGCAGCGCCATCAAACCCCTATGGGAAAATAAATAGCACTTTCAAGGAGTGGCGGTGCATTATACCATCATTCATATTTTACTAATTTTATTGCTCAAGATTAGGATTTATGGTGGTTCGTGGCGTGCTGGCGAAATTAATGTGAAGTCACTTTTATTTTATTTTTATAGAGTTGACCTGTAACATCAGTTTTTTTATATTTTACTTGATGGTGCCAGTGTGGCCGATTCTGTATAACACAATCTCTAAACTAAACTAAAATGGCAGCTTTAAATCTAGTTCTGTCCCTTTCCGTAGGGAGTATTATGAAAGGGTTAGCAATATTTGTAATGCTCTTATTTTAGTTTAGTTTAGAGATTGTGCACTACAGAATCAGCTCCATTGACTTCGTCCACGTGTATTTAGGTTTACAAATTTCTCATGAATTCTTTGGTTCCATATCACATTCCAGGTTTAAAAAGCTACATCTATTCATGCAAAAAATCATGTTGATCGTTTGCACTGTCGTGATCGAAGGACTAATCAACAAACAAACGCACTTTCGCATTTAAAAAGGGTAGGGTTTTATGGAAAACTGTTAGAATCATAACACAATACTATATACCTATACCGGCAATTCATGTACTTATGTAAGAAACTGTGAAACAGGGCCTACTAAATGTATGAATTCCAGAAAACGCACGGCCCCAAACCATAGAATTAGAGATTTGAAAGGAGGGATTTATTGAGAAAGATAATAGGCAGCCTTGAGGGTGCGTCGAGAAAATGATTTGAGAAATTCAAACACTCTTTTACGAAAAGTACAAAAATTCGTAATTTGTTTTATTTTTAGTTTGTAGTCTACCGACTAAAACAAACGATTTATTTAATCATATTCTTTATTAATATTAATGTTTATTATTAATAATCATACAATGAGACTCAAACAAGATTAAATACCCATTTTAAAACAATAGGTCATTGCCAAAAGGAAATCACACTGTTTGTCTAGAAGGAAATGCAACCATAATCTTACAAACGCTCAAAATAACGCTATAATACGTACAAAATAAACTCATCAAATATATATAAAAAACCGTAATTATCGCTTAAAAGTAACGACTTCATTTCCCAACGCAGCGTTGTCCGCCATTTTGTTAAAGATGCTAAAAAAAGCGCGAGATTATACTCCGCTCCATTTAACTGTTCTTTAGTTGACAACACGGTTAAAAACTTGACACAACTTTATGGTGGAGCTGTCATTAAAGTCACAAAAATTTTAGTAGCTATCCGAGACACGGTTGCTTACTATGGGTCTTGCAAGAGTGTTCAAAGTCACTCAGCAGGTGTTGAAGAGTGCAAAGCTCAGGGTTTCTCCACGTAATCAAATCAGAAATGAGGAGATCCGTAGAAGAACTACAAAACGGCATTGCTGAACGGATTGCGAAGCTGAAGTGCACTAGCTACTGAGCTAGGATACATACTCGTGTGATGATTTCGAACCTGCGACATCTGGCTTATGACGTGAATCTTTTCCAACTATGTTACTAAGATCTACTTAGAAATTTTTAAAATGTTCAGCCCCAATTACTAAAATAATTACTTTCTAGGTACTTCGCCTCTCTGCATACTAGAGGGAGAGAGACAGAGTGTAACGCTTTGTTGTCATGTACGATATTTCCAACCCAGGTCCCCGCGTTTTATCCTGCCAAAAAACGAACTATGTTTTAGAAATCGAATCAATAGCACTGCATTTCAATCGCTTGTTTTGATAATCGGTACGATTTTGACACGGACATCACTATCTGTCAAATAGAGAACAGAATACTGGACTGAGTATAGGCGATAGCATCAAGGAAATGTCGTTTTCATTTGAATGGATCAAATGAGGTGGTAACTGCAACGAAACGGGACGCCGGCGTAAAACAATAGGGCTTTATGTGCCCAATTAAACTTAACGGCTAGGAAATTAAGTCGGTATCGCGGGACGAGCGTCCGCCATTTTCTTTTTGCAGCGTCCGTTCGCGCGCTTTTCAACGTCAATTGACTTTTTATGTTCCCGGGGTTTATTAAAACTAGTCCCTATAGCGGTCTTTTCGTTAAAGTTTGAAGTAAAAATATGGCCGCCTTTGATATCATTTTATTTTATTATAATGTATTTTTAAAGAAAACCATTTCCTTTTATTACTACTGAAAGCTTATTTTTCGGTTTTCGTTGATTACCTATTTTAGTTTTTAAGTTTGGTACAGAATAAATGAAGATTCGTAGCAAGTATAAGTTCTTGTAGAATTTTAATGATTACAAGTGGTTCTGGTTTGGAAATCCTATATGCTTTTTACAAATATTTCTTGAAGCTCTCATTTTTTTTGGAATTAGAAATATTAGATTGGTATGATTCTAAAATCGTTCAAAATAATATTACTAATGTTCATATTAATTTTGCTTTATAGATCTTTCTGACCAGTTTTTTTTAACTTTTAAAAGAAATGAACACCATATTTTCATTTTTCATATTATATTTTAATTATTGGCATTATATTAATTAAAATTTCTCCTAAAAGCAAAGTAAGCAATTAATGATCACGACACTCTTAAATCCGAACCGAAATAAATCGTTTTAATCCCTTCGTATAAATGTAGACATTAGCATTCGTTTACATTCAAGCGTGCCCAGATCTTGCGCGTAGGAATAATGTCCAATCGTAAATTTTAACACAAACACAAAACACACCACTAATTTGCCCACCAGACCTTGAGGGTACGTAAATAATATACACGTGTACCCAGTTAAGCCATCATACAGAGCGAGGAAGATATCGACGTCCTATCTGATGCAACTGTATAAGCGCACTGGTCATATTAGTTCCAGGGCCTTATCCTAGGGGTTAATCGGAATTTTTTTTAAATTCATTATTGTTTCTGTAGACTTGTAGACTGTAGGATGCATAGGGATGCACATATTTTATCAGCAAACATAAAGGAAAATATTATGTTGAAAGAAGTGAAAATAGGAAAGGCGTTATGTTCTGATAAAATATGTGCATCCCTGTGTGCACATATTGGCCTGTGTGGCCAGCACAGGTGGCCAGTGTCAACAGTACCCTTACTCTGAGATTGATCGAATTTAAAATACGGTCTCACTAAGTGAGGTGAATTACATATGCATCAAACTAAAATGAATCTTAATCTTATTAATTTAGAGCTCAATTTCGTGTATGCATTCACAGCTAGCGCTCCAAACGATACGTTTCGAAATTTGAATCGGTTGCACTGAATTTGTGGCTTTAATCAAGAGTTTTTGGGTCCATTTTAGTTTGACTCAAATGTGATTCACCTCACTTAGTGAGACCGTATTTTAAATTCGATCAATCTCAGAGTAAGGGTACAGAGTCCTGGGAATGATTAACAGGCTACCTGTTATGACAACCTTTACTACAAGGTTTCAGCTGGTGTTTGCACGCAGCAATGGTTCACATAAGTTTAGTTTGGTTAATTGAATTTACTTGTTAAAATATAATATCCAGTATGAGTCTTAAAGTTACTTGAAAAAAAACCTTCCTAGGCAAATCATTTGTACCTTTTGTATGAGTTACACGTACCATCAAGTTCTGACGAGTATTAAAAGCTTCTATGCGATTTCTTTCCTGTAGATAAATCTGGAACGGAGCCACATAACATACCAAATAAGCTAACGTTATTTGGTACTGCTCTGTATCTTCGACTAAACATTTCAGTTGTAATTCCTTGAAAATTATTTTCTGAACTGTATGATAGTTAAGCTGTGGTGTATCTGTGGGTGCAGTCAAGGGCGAGCCTTGCACTTTTAGCGATAATGCGTGTTAATTGTGCTATAACGATCCACTTTTCATCGTTCCCTTCACGCTTTTAGGCTGTATTTTTTGGTTGTTTTTTTAACTAATATCACAGCATAAGGAGATAATAATGTTCTTTCCTACCAGTAAATCGTTGGAGGCGTCTAGACAGTAAAACGCTACGGGATGACAGGGCCAACGTGAAGGAGGAAACTGACCGAATTTTCAATACAAAACTGTCACTTTAATGTCTTTGAATACAGTTTCCAACCTCTCTCAACCATGACAGTATCGTAGATCTAATAAATACGAATCTGAGTTTTTTGTTTGTTACACTTTCATGGTGTCTTTTGAACCGATTTTGATAAAAGATATACGTCAGACATACCTAAGTTTTTTAACCTTTATTGAAAACAATACAATAGAAATTAAAGCTAGCTAGCCTAACCTAATTACTATATAAATCATGCCCGCGTGGAATGGTGGCGAGAATATTGGCTGCATTTCCGCGCTGGACAGCCAGGCAGATCCTTTGCGCAAAAAATGTTGTAAAAAAAATACCTAAGTTGTGTCTCGGAGGAGGACATTGAGGCTGATTCTGTTAAACACTGTCGTAGAGATTGTGTACAAACACAATCTCTAAACTAAACAAAAAATTACAGTACTATAAATATTGCTAACCCTTTCATAATACTCTCTGCAGAAAGGGACAGAACTAGTTTAGTTTAGAGATTGTGTTATACAGAATTGGCTACTTTTTAACCCGGAAAATTTTAATTCTAAATCTGGCCTGGTAGGAGGCTTCGGCCGTGGCTAGTTACCACCCTACCGGCAAAGACGTGACGCCAAGCGATTTAGTGTTCCGGTACGATGCCGTGTAAAAATCGAAGAGGGGTATGGGTTTAATATAACTGCCACGCCCCAACAGGTTAGCCCGCTACCATCTTAGACGGCATCATCACTGACCGCTTATCGGTAAGATTGCAGTCAAGGGCTAACTTGCAGTGGATTAAAAAAATCGAAACTTTAACTGAAACCACGGCACAAGCTAGTTAAAATATAGATGGATATGAATTATTTTATACACAGTAGGTACGATAACATGTGAATCAGTTCATGAGTCTGTAAGAGTTGTAGGTGTGCAAGATTGATCTTTCCGCAGATTTTATGACAAAGCGTCTGGCCTGAGGCGACTGGCCTTAGCCCAGTCAGGGCCATGATACTACAGTGTGTTGCACTCTACTCTGCTCTAAGCCATAAGCGACAGCGAGTTTACTAAAGTAATTGTTATTAGATGATGCCCGCGCATTCGTCCGCATCGATTAAGTTTTTTTGATTCCCGCGGGAACTCGTTAATTTTGAAAGATGTAATATTTATGCCAAATTTCAACGAAATCGGTTTAAAAGGTGCGCCATTAAAGCGTATCAGACAAATAAATAGATATACGAACAGACAGACAATATAGGTAAACACGTCAAAGGCAGATTCAATATATAATTTCAAATCGTCAAGTGAATCTATCACACTAGGGCCATACTACCAACGCTTAAAGCAATACATAGGCAATATTACTCAAAATGACAGTTTGATATCTGACTTACCTTGACGTTCCTATAATAAGGATTATAATTCTAAAACACGAAAGTCTGCAATAATGAAACAATATGGCTTTAAGCGTTGGCAGTATGGCCCCTGGTTCAGAATGTCAGAATGAAAAATCAAACACAAAACCGCTCTCGCTTGTAACTCGAGTCGCACTCACCATCGTGATAATTTTGGACAACAAGCGATTATACATCTAAGTGTTAAAATGCCAAATTTGAACTGTTAACGAAAATTATTAATATAATTAATAATATAATTAATAATATAATTATTTACTGTTTTGTTCATTTTTTTCAAATGTTCAGAATGTCAGAATGAAACATCTAACACAAAACCGCTCTCCCCTGTAACTCGAGTCGCACTCCCCAACGTGATAATTTTGGACAACAAGCGAAGGTGAGAGTGGCGTATTTATAAACACGCCGCGTCGTACGCGTTGCTGCACTTCCTGCAGTGTGCGTCGCTCATATCTGCTAAATATGCGAGCTGCATGTACCGGCACGAGGGGCCTTGAACTTGTCTAACATTTTTGCTCACCATAGATCGTATAGGTACCTCTTGTATATTCTGATAGCCTGGTAGGTATGTTATGATGATAGTGTCGTCATCACGATTACAGATTGCAGGGCAGTGATATCCTAGTGATTGACCTATTGTCCTAACTCCTACGTGAGCGACAAACGCGACACCGCGACTCGATACGACGCGACGCTACAGTATCAAACAGTAGCTGACCCTTCACGTGGCCTACGTTGTCGCGTAGACATTTTCTATCGCGTCGCGTCGCTTCTGTTGCTACTTAGGACAACGGGTTAGACGCACGGCCTCTTATTCGGGTGGTTGAGGGTTCGATTCCCGGGCACACATCTCTAACTTTAAATTCTAACTATATTATAATTTATCTCTGTGCCAAATTTCATCCAGATTCGTTCTGGCGTGATTGAGTAACAAACATCCATCCATCCATCCAAACTTTCGCATTTATAATATTAGTATAGATTTACTTACCTATTTGATTTGACTTATTTGTCAATATATAAGCATCAGGGGTCTACTTTCTTCCTGGTGATGCATAGTTTCTATTCGTACAACGCACTTCGACATCGAATGCCCTTTGTAAGCTAGACGGTATGTCCTGAACCCTGATCTTTGAAAACTGAGAGCCTTTGAGTCGACGTCGAACGTTCATTGGGCAGCGCCAAGCAAGTCTCTTGTATTTCAGTCTCGCAATAGCTTTGCATGGATGGGATTATTTATTCTGAAGACTAAAGGTGAATAATAGCGTAGACCTCAAATAGAATAATATCGTAGATGGTGGTAGAGTCAAAACATGACATAACATAAGAGACACGTTTGTTACATGTCCTACATGCCTTATAGGCCTGTATTAATAAGCCGACATCAATTATCAAGAATACGTTCTCAAGTATTGGTTTTGTCGACCCCTCTGGCGTAGTGGTGAGGTCCCGGATTCGATCCCCGGCATGGTAAATGTACGAATTTATAATCGCTGGTTTGGCTTGGTGGGAGGTTTCAGCCGTAGCTAGTGAACACCCTACCAGCAAAGACATGCCGCCAAGCAATTTAACGTTACGGAAAGATGACGTTTAGAAACCGATTTGGGGTTACGTACGGGTTTATTACAACTGCCATACCCCTAACAGATTTGCCCGCTATCATCTTAGACTGCCTCATCGCTTACCATCAAGTGACATTGCAGTCAAGGCCTAACTTGTAGTGAATAAAAAAAACTAGAAAGTTTAAAAGCATGTACGTAAATTGATCACCCGGGCACATTATTTTAATTTAACATCTATCTTATCTTTCTTATGTAGGTACTAGCTGAAGCCCGCGACTTTGGCGTGGATTGAGGTTTTTTGGTTCCAGCGGGAACTTATTAATTTTCCGGGATAAAAGGAGAATATGTGTTATTCTAGATTATAATCTATCTCTGTGCCAAATTTCATCCAGATCCGTTCAGGTTCAGCCGTTCCGGCGTGATTGAGTAACAAACATCCATTCATCCATCCAAACTTTCGCATTTATAATATTAGTATAGAGTAGAGTATTTGACTGCCTCGTTGGTCTAGTGGTTAGCATGTTCGACTGCGGCCGACGAGGTCCCGGGTTCGAGTCCCGGGTCGGGACATAACAAGTATTGGGGTTTTCTGACAAGAAATTCTCAGTACTAGCCCGGAGTTAGGAAGTTGGCGGTGTCTCACCCCCGTGCCTCGAAGAGCACGTTAAGCCGTAGGTCCTGCGCCTGATCTCCCTCCGGTCGTGTCGGATCTTCCGTCCCATCGGGCTATGAGAGCAAAAGGAACAGAGAGTGCACCTGTGTATGCGCACGCACTTGTGCACTATAATATCTCCCGCGCAGATGGCTATAATCTCTGTGGAGATTGGCCGCCGTGGTCGAAATTCGATCGGGAGGACATTATTATAGAGTATAAATAGTCATATAGTAATAGTATATAGTATAGATATTATAGATTTGTTTTCCAGATGGAGTTAGTTAGTCTTAGCTTTTTGGCAGTGTATACTACGAGTACTAATTTAGATTTCTGGTTAGCATCCCAAATACAGTAAGCATTAATGTAACGTTAACTCCTGGAAGGCGAGAGTGTAGTATTTATAAACATGTCACGACATGGTCGTCTTATTGCACTTCCTTCTGCACTGCTTGCTCATAATGTCTAAATATACTACTTTGTGATGATTTGGCTTGCCTTGAACTGTACTAATTGTACTATTAGGGAAATCCTTTTTTACGCCACCACAAGTTAGCCCTTGACTGAAATCTCATCTAAGTGTGATGCAGTCTAAGATGATAGCTGGCTTACATGTTACGGGTATGGCAGTTATTTTATATAGTAAGTTAGTCGTTTTTTAGTTTAGTTATATTTAACCCGTAACGAGTTTCTAGTTTCTACACGGCATCATACCTGAACGCTAAATCGCTTGACGGTACGTCTTTGCCGGTAGATAAGCCACGGCCCACGGCCGAAGCCTCCCAACAGGCCAGACTAAAGAAAATTCAGAAATCATAAATTCCCAAATTGACCCTGCAGGGGATCGAACCCGGGAACTCCGCACGTTAAGACAACAGCGCTACACACTGCGCCACGGAGTTTGTCAAACGTGGCGACAACGTAGATAGATAGCTAGATATTATATATTGTAATAAGGAAAGTAAACCACGTCATCCGACGGTGACGTTTACATAGTGGTGGGTGACAGAGACATGACGGAGGAAACTGGCAGAATTTTCAATATCAAATTCAAGTACGCGGTTTCCTGCCTCTCTCAACCATAAATGATTTATTAACTTCTCGTAGGTCAACTTGCGCCGCGTATCTTAAGTCAAGACTCTACCACCGGTTCGGAAGAACCAGCAAGAAACTCAACAGTTGCTCTTTTTATAAGGGAGAGTACCTACCGTATCTTTAGGTGCAACATTTATTTATTTATTTATTTCACAAATGAAATGCAGAATTTACGTATAATTTGGTTTCTTCGTGCTTTTAAGCGCTTGACGGTTTGTCGAGCACTGCACATTCGTCCATGCTTAATATGTAGGTGCTAAACGGCAGTAAATATATACATTTTAATGTATGGCCATTATCTAATCTATGTACAATAAAGTATGTTTTTTTTCGCGGACTAACTGTGCGCTAACTAAATCCATACTAATTCCATACTAATATTATAAATGCGAAAGTGTGTCTGTCTGTCTGTCTGTCTGTCTGTCTGCTACGCTTTCCCGGCCCATCTTTTCAACCGATTTTGCTGAAATTTGGTATAGAGGTAGGATATATCCCGGGGAAGGACATAGGCTACTTTTTATCCCGGAAAATTAAGGAGTTCCCGCGGGAATCAAAAAACTTAATCCACGCGGACGAAGTCGCGGGAATCATCTAGTAGGTACATACACGCTGACGAAGTTGCGGAGTTTCTCTAGCAATTAATATAAAGTTACAAGAGAAATATTTCAAGTAGGTATACCTACTTGGTTTTTACCACTGTCGCTTACTCGTCCTCCCAACTTGGCTGTACGCCAAACTATTGATGATTAGTTGACAATACCTCATAGGTATAGCCAAATAATAAATATTCATCCACAATGATTTATAAAGCTTACCTATAGGAGCTAAATGGATGTGACATGAAAAATGGATTATTTGTGGTTAGTATCTAGTTATCATTCTGGCAGGATTATATTATGAAAATACCATGACGCAACACAAACTGCGTGCTGCGTGGGCATAGATAGACTTTTACTCGGGTGACAAGACGAAGAGCGGGCGACACGTTTTATTTTTTAACCCTCTACAAGTTAGCCCTTGACTGCGATCTCACCTGATGTTAAGTGATGATGCAGTCTAAGATGGTAGCGGGCTAACATTTTAGGGGCATGGCTGTTATATTATACCTTTAACCTATACCCATATTCGGTTTATATACGGCATCGTACCGGAACGCTAAATCGCTTGGCGGCACGTCTTTGCCGGTAGGGTGATAACTAGCCACGGCCGAAGCCTCTCAGCAGACCAGACCAGAGAAAATTCAGAAATTATAAATTCTCAAATTGACCCTGCCGGGGATCGAACCCGGGACCTCCGCACGTTAAGACAACAGCGCTACACACTGCGCCACGGAGTTTGTCAAACGTGGCGACAACGTAGATAGATATCTAGCATATTATATAGATTGATAAAGGACAGATCCTGAGTGGGCCATATCGCGTGTGCAGGCTTATGAATAAAGACCTTAGACAGGATCAAACAAGTCGAGCTTACTCCGACGACAAACGTAAATTGAACCAGTAGGTTTATTACGAAAAAGCTGCATCAATCATTGCTATAGTTATTAGTCCTAGTAATTTTACGAAATGATGGTATTTTTCAACAATCAATTCTGGCCAACAGAAGAAAGAAAGAAAGAAAAAACATTTATTTTCAAATTGTGCCATACATAACAAGCATACCTACCGCATCACGCATGTCTCAACCCGAAAAATGGCCCAGGCTCAGCATAATGCTGTATGTTCAGTGCAAGCACTGACCATACAGCGCTGATTTTCAGCCTGAATCCTGATGCAGGTGACACCACGGAAAAAAAAATCTACGTAGCTGCAAGCTAGAATAGGTACTTAAAAATTTTAGTTTAATAGCAAATTTATCTATTTATCTATCTAAATCTATCTATCTATCAAATTTAAAGTGCTACAAAAACGACTACAAATATAATAGTATTAGCCGTGAGCTCTCTATAATATTAGCCAACTAGAGAGACTGACAAAATTACTGTAGCTGTCATTTTACAAGGGTCATTCTAAATGTATAAAAGGGAAAAGTGACTGACTGATCTATCAACGCACAGTTCAAACCACTGGACGAATCGGGCTGAAATTTGGCATACAGATTATGCTTAGTATAATGATTATATAATAAGTAAGCATAGTAGATTAGTAAGTATATAATATAGGTAATGGGGCAATCTCTAAACTAAACTAAAATTAAAGCATTACAAATATTGCTAACCCTTTCATAATACTCCCTACGGAAAGGGACAGAACTAGATTTAAAGCTGCCATTTTAGTTTAGTTTAGAGAGTGTGTTATACAGAATCAGCCCCATTATCTCTTAGTATAATCTCTTAGCCTATAGGCTTTTATGACGTAGACATCCGCTAAGGAAGGATATTTGAAAATTTAACTCATAATTGGGTAAAATAGGGATTTAAATTTGTATGAAAATATAATCTTACGTGAGTGAAGCTGCGGGCAAAAGCTACTTAAAAAAAACTAAACAGGCATAAAAATTAGTTCCAATTTTGGCCACCGGTCCATATAAGTTGGTGGGATAATCCATATACTTCCATACTTATATTATAGATGCGAAAGTGTGTCTGTCTGTCTGTCTGTCTGTCTCCTATGCTTTCACAGCTCAACTACACAACCGATTTTGATGAAATTTGGTACAGAGACAGGTTACATCCCGATGAAGGATATAAGATACTTTTTATTCCGGAAAATTGATGAGTTCCCACGAGAATAAAAAAAAACAATTCACGCGGACGAAGTCGCATCTCGTAGTATCAGATATGTTTTAGTCATATTTTTTTATTCTTTGCCGCGTCCGCCTTTTACTGCGTATTGATTCATACGTTGGGATGCGAGTCATGTGTGCCGTATGCAAAAACACCGGTTTCCCCGCCGACCGCCTGACCGCAGGCTTCCCTTATCGCCCATTGTCCTCGCCCAAGGTCTGGCGCTGTGCGGTCTGAACGTCTGGCGAATGTGGAGAACACGAAGCTAACTTAGGTTTAAAGATATTCATTTTCTCAAGGAAGAACAAAGTTTACTTATATGAGGACAATAATAATACTTAAACTATGCTTAGACAATAAAAATGTGACCTTATACTAATTTCTATCTACAATCTAATCTTATTATTAAACTTCATTTTGGAAATGTTTGAGTAATTTTTTTTTAAATTTAATAAAACATTTTTCGTTAACAAATTCCTTTGGTAAGGCATTGTACAGTAGTGCTCCCTCAAACTGTACAGTTTTAGTACCATAAGTTTTAGTCCTCATTAAAACTTCTCATGTTTGACCATACGTTGCAACGACTTCCGTGGCGCAGTGTGTAGCGCTGTTGTCTTAACGTGCGGAGGTCCCGGGTTCGATCAATCGGTCCGAAGCAGGGTCAATTTGGGAATTTATAATTTCTGAATTTTCCCTGGTCTGGCCTGGTGGGAGGCTTCGGCCGTGGCTAGTTACCACCCTACCGGCAAAGACGTGCCGCCAAGCGATTTAGCGTTCGGGTACGCTGCTGTGTAGAAACCTGTGAATATTAGGGGTATGGATTTTATATGACTACCATACCCTTACACAGGTTAGCCCGCTACCAATTTCGACTGCATCATCACTTACCATCACGTGAGATCGCAGTCAAGGGCTAACTTCTAGTGGCGTAAAAAAAAGTGTTTCAGCAATATAAAATGCCTTTTACATTCCCAATTAAAATTACTATTAAAAACATAAATTATGGAGAGGTAATAATTTATCTGAATGTTACTTAATTTTTTTTTACATTTTCGTCTTTGTATTAAGTTTCTAGGAGACATAAAAAATAAAAGTATGAATATTTATTGAGAATTTTATGAGGTCGTATTTCAGAATAAGTTTTTCTACACACGTGCTTAAGTTGCTTAAGTATAATAATTTAATTTTCAAGTAAAAAAATGTTCCTTAATTTTCATTCCTTAGTTTAGGTATTGATTTACTCTATATATTATTTTAAGAATAGAATATAGGATATTAATAATAAATTTTCGTTACTTATTTAAACTAATCTATACTTATAAATGAGAAAGTTTGGATGGATGGATGGATGGATGTTTGTTACTCAATTACGCCAGAACGGCCAAACGGATCTGTATGAAATTTGGCCAAGGGCTAGATTATAGTCTGGAATAGCACATAGGCTACTTTTTATCTCAGAAAATTAAAGAGTTCCCGCGGGAACCAAAAAACCTCAAATGGATGTTTGTTACTCAATCACACCAGAACGGGCACAGAGATAGATTATAGCCTGGAACTCTGGAATAACACATAGGCTATTTTTTATCCCGAAAAATGAACGAGTTCCCACGGAAACCAAAAATCCACAATCCACGCGGACGGAGTCGCGGGCATCAGCTAATATGTAATGACACCAACTCTCCTTCTATTAGTTTGACATCAATTGAACGTAAAGAGAGAGAGATTGCATGACAGTGGCTACTTTTTTTTCCGGGGAATCAATGAGTTAAGGAACGTTTTTTCATACTTGAATATTATTTGTATGAGTGTGTACGGGTCCGCGTCGCGCAGTGCATCTACGTGCCCCGTCGTCTTCTTTCTTGTTGATGCGGCTTTGCAGAGCTCTGTAACGAGACCCGGTATCTAAAGTTCCTGACCAATACTACTTACTGCTAGGAACAGCAACATCTTCTTGGCCGGGATATTCTTTGCCTCCTCCGGTTCCACTAGGTGCTTCCCAAGGAAGAGGCTAGTTTATGAATTAAAGCGGGGCAGTTGCAGATAATCCGTGCCCCGTCGCTCAAGTCCAGCTCCATACAAAGAATACTTGCCGCTATGTGCCACGCCGCACCGCGCCACACCTCTGCGATGGGGCTCTACCCTTTACAGTTGATAACGACGTAATCCCGGTACAGATTTAGATTTAAGAGCGTCGGTCGCTAGTGTGCGCAAATCCTTAGGCGAAAATAAGTTCTAATGTCGTGGCTGGAGCGATTTTTCATTACAAATTGATTACGAGTTCACCTCCGAACAACCTTCTGAACTAATTTGCTTTTGTAGCGAAATATTCATAAAAATAATTTGTATTTTCTATTAAAAACATAATTTTAATACTTTCGGCTCTGAACGGAGGATATTAACTTATAGTTCAGCCGAATTAGCTTATTTTGAAGCGAAAAAAAGCAAAATTGTTAACAGGATGGGAACAGTTGGAAATGGTAAAGTGGCATATAATAAACGTAAAAAAAAATAATGCGTGAGCAGGGGTGTTTCCAGATATACATGGGGGCTGAAAAGGGGTGGAATTTTGGATTATTGCGATTTCCGGCAAAAGTTGAAGTTGGAAAGAAAAGTATACAAAAGAAAAGTGGTACATCATAAAAAGATCTACAACTTCGGTATGAATGATTTTTTCACATAACCTCAAAATCTCCGAGTAAAATGCAAAAAACCGCTTTTAACGTTTTTTATTTTCATTTACACAAAAAAAAAAAAATTTGACGAAACTTGGTGAAAGTATACATTTTTGTGTCTGAAATATCCACAAATTTTTTCAGATAAAAATATTAAGAGACTTCTGAGATAAGATCACGTTTTTCGGCCCAAAAAAATATTTTTCAAATTAAAATTCTCCTTAGGGAAATTGTCGTAGAGACTTCTTTCAGGTCGCAATGTTTTCGTTTTGAGTTATACTTTCTTGTGAAATAATAAAAAAATACAGCCCCCATTTAGAAACATGTTCAAAAATTGGAAAAATCAAACATCTCATTCAACGAGCGCGCTTGCCTAGAAAATGCCTATTCACTCTTGCCTTGAAGGCAAATTTTCACGATTTGACAAAACATGTCAAGTTTCGTAGTTTTTTCTAAGAAAATGCCACCAAAAGTCACTCTTAAGGAGGCTCTCAAGCACAGAGGCGTTCAAATTTTCATCCTTAAGTGACTAGCTCTTAATTAACCAAATCAGCACTAAATCTTCCAACTCTTTGGCAAGAGCCGTGGCAGTTTAAAGCCGAAAAACGTATAAAAAATCAAGAACACGCCGGCCCGTCCGTGATAAATCGGCCCGGCTTATTATTTTTGCCCATTTAAATTACGAATAGCCCCTATTTTTTCGTGCAGTCGAGATTTTTGGCAGCCTGCCGATTTCTGTGGTGTATTGGGTGAAATTTCGGAAGCGATCAGTGAAAGTGAAATTAAAAAAAACGATACTAATATTATAAATGTCAAAGTCAGGTCTGTCTGTCTGTGTGTAAGCCTTCACGGCCTTTTTTCAACAAATTTTGATGAAATTTGGTATAGAGGTAGGTTGTATACACTATACAGGGGAAAGATAAAGGCTTTGTCCTTCCCCGGAATATGTTTCCGCGGGAATAACAATACTAAATTCATCATCATCAAGTTTGAAGTATTTGGAAAATTATCGAATAGAATAGAATCTGGGCAAGCACGACATTAATATTCCAAAAATCCCATACCATTATAATACTGTGATTGATGGGGAAGGGTCATGACCCTTAATGATGAATAACTAAATCTATCTAATATTATTAGAAACGAAATCACGGATTTTCATTTACAGCATTTATTAATCTCTTAAAAAAATATTATAAAAATTTATATTTTTAGCCTGCGCCATGATGAAATGTATGTTGGAGAAAATAATTTCATTTTGGGAATTATTGTCACTAATCAAGGATGTATACGGCTTTGATCCGTGTTTTAATTTTCTTCCAATTGCGCAGTTGTTCTTTTCTTTAGAAAATGTTAAGTTGATTCATGCAGGGTGCACACGAGCTAGTATTATTTGGCATAGAAAATCTGCTCTGTTATAGCTATTTCCACTTTTTGATAATAGCGCGTGCAAATAGATCAACCATTTAATTTTTCAACCCGCTGACCGTTTCCAAAATGTCACCCCATATATATGATTTTATTTCGGCCAGCCCACCGCACATTGGGGCCATAAATCAATTTTTGCATTAAGTAATTGAATTTATGATCTGTTTATTGCAATGGGATATTGTTTAAGCGACTATGCGTCCATTTTGTTTGTATTTTTCATATTATCTAGGAGTTTAATTGAATGCAATGCTCGAATGATATTTTGTGTTTTAACGTTTAATTGGTTTCATGTTTTTAAACTGTTTCCGTTTTGTACATAAATTATGATTATTTATTATCATTAAAATAATTTATTGTTTATCCATTGTACGTTAAGCACAATAATATTATTTTGATCTATTAGATTTTCATCGGATATACCGGTACAGTAAATTATATTATTAAATACCAAAAAATGTGTAACGACCCTGCCTATATCACTTTCAAGATTAAAAGATTAATTATTATTAGAGATTATTAGGAGATTAAATTCAGTGTTCATGGCTGTTAAATGGTCTAGGAAACAAATCTTAAATTAGATTGAACTATCATTAATCATCATAGTAATATAAATTATTTCATACATTCACACACACACACACACACACACACACACACACACACACACACACACACTTACACACACACATACACACACACATACTTGCTCTTGAATTATTTATTAATAGTTAGTCTTATATCTGTCTATTTATTTTATTTTTGTGTTTATTTCGTATATTTTATTAAACATACTGTATATATTTGTCAACTATGAATTATTGTTTGTTTATAGAGTGGGAAGACACTGTCTCCTGTAACACAGTTTTTACTACGTCAGGAGGCAGGGTTTCATACAATTGAAATTTTGTAATCAGTTTTGGCAAATAAAGATTTATTTATTATTATTTATACAAACTCATAGAAAATGTTTACGAATTACGAACCAATAGTGTCACTTGCGGTCACTTTCCTTTCCTGTTTCTAAAGTTATAAAGTTCCTGATTTGACTTGTTGTCAAATATCCAATTTCACCTGGGGCCATAACTGCCATCGCATAAAGCCATATAGTTTCATCATTGTTGACTTTCGTGTTTTAGAATTATAATCCTTACATTTTAAGGAATGTCAAGGTACATGACATCAATCTGTAATTTTTAGTAATATTATTTAATCATTGCTTTAAGCGTTGACAGTATAGCTTCTGGTGGTAAAGGATGGTGTGGTCTAAGATGGTACCGGGCGAACTGGTATGGCTGTATAACATTACTTTCATGCAGTCGAGTAAAATTATGACTGCTTTAAGTTTAGTTTTTTCTAATCCACTCCTATAAAACGTATGAAAGGCCGTCCGGGTCCAAGCACGCAACCCGTGTCTGTGTCAACGTGTCCTGCCTTATCGTGTCATAAACTATAACAGAGCGAAATGCTTGGAAAACTATTAAAAGTATAAAGAATTGTGTTTTAAAAATACAGAGAACTAGCTGATGCCCGCGACTTCGTCCGCGTGGACTAAGTTTTTTCAATTCCCACAGGAACTCCTCAATTTTCCGGGATAAAAAGTAGCCTATGTCACTCTCCAGGTCCTCGACTATACCGCGGCGTGATTGAAGGACAAACCAACCAACAAGCAAACACACTTTCGCATTTATAATATTATTAGTATGATAGTATGATTACTGTATTTTACTCTGTGACTTTGTGTATTTAATAATAATCTAAATATTATAGGAAAAGGTGACTGACACAGCTCAAACCACTGGACGAATCGGGCTGAAATTTGGCTGAACCTATATGAAGTAGACATCCGCTAAGAAAGGATTTTTTAAATTCAAATTCAAATGTTTTTTATTCAAATAAAATTTTACAAGTGCTTTTGAATCATCGAGTGAATCTACCACTGGTTCGGAATGCCAATCCTACTGAGAAGAACCAGCAAGAAAATCGGTGGTTGCTCTTTTGCCGAGTCAAATCCATGATCCATTTTATCATTTACGTAATCTTCAATTCAACCCCTATAGGGGTAAAACAGGCGTATAAGCGAGTAGTTGGGGGCTGGAACGACAACGAGGACGTTTTAAGCAATTAATAATCTCACTTGCATTAACCGCGAAGGTCAAACATATTTCGTCAAAATCGGTTGAACAGATGACCTTTGATGGCAGACATACGGAAATATAGATATATAGACAAACTTTTGGATTTCAAATATAAGATTCGTAGAACATTTTAGATGTATTAAGATTAAAATACCACCCAATTAAATGGGTACCTAGTAGGTATCTACGGTTACAGTATCATAATCCATCGTTTCCACGTCGTCGACGTTGCTCGCCTGCCTGTATAAACAATCATAAACAAGTGAGCTGTGTAACAGGTCGTCTGGCCGCCGCCGGGGTGAACGGCTAGTGTAGAATAGGCCCCGCCGGGTCAATCACACCCGTCTGATGCGACACACGGGCACACAGTGCGAGCAACAACAATACCTGATCAGTAGCACTTAGTAATGTTAACATGTAAAAACGATTATAAACAAGTGAGCTGTGTAACAGGTCGTCTGGCCGCCGCCGCCTAGGTGAACGGCTGCGAACGGATGCGACACACAGACACACAGTGCGAACAACAACAAACCTGATTAAAAGCATGTCTCGTAGATCCGTTTGCCGTAAGGGCATAATCTCAATGAATTAAATAGGTACATAGAAAAGCTATTCAAGTATCAAACCAAAATCAGACTCTGGCCATCAAGTTATAAGCAAAGGTTATTCGCTGCAAAATATTCTTATATTGTATGGTCAAGCAATTCTGTTTACTTTGTACATTGAGATTAGTGTCTAAACTCAAGACCGAAATGTAATGGTATGTAAATTCAAAACCCGCAGAATCTCGCTGTACTTGTGATTTTTCGCTTGCGTCTTGCTGCTCAAATAAACCGGCTACTTACCTACGCAATCTCTAGACGTCGCGCCTTAAGATCCGAAGCAAATAGTCCCAGCTTTAGATGATGTAATGTATTGTTATTAAGCTGAACTCTATAATATCAGTAATTATCAATAGGCCCTCATTTTCGCTATCTACTAAGCTACAATAGTTATTTGTTATACAAGAGTGAAAAGTTGTTTTTTAACCGCGTGCTCAATTTTGATGACCGAGCAAGCGAAGGATTCTAAAGATTCAAAAATTAGAATCCTGAGCGTCAGCGAGGGAATCAAAAGAGCACGAGGTGAAAAATCTTTTCACTCGAGTGCAACACGTAACTTTTCATCCCACCTCAGCGAGGAAATGACTAAATGCAAAAAAAATCACAAGATTAAAGTCAATTCTGTTAATTTCTTCGTCACTAGAATCACTCATTTTAGGGTTTTCACTTATTTTCAATTTTCTTGTTTTTAATCGGTTTTAATTTTAAACAATATGACGTGAAAGAAAATGGTGCGCGCAAAGCAAATTAAAAAAGTACACCAAGAAGGTTACGAGTGTGAGTTTTTAACAAATTAAAAACGATTGTATGGAAATTCGGCACCATAGAGGTAGAAGTAAATAGGTTTTAATGATGTTTTGAATTCACAAACTTCATAGACGAGTGATATTTACTAACGTGCACACGATGTTCTAAATTCAATTTACTTTATCCTCAAGAGGATAATAACGGCTTTTACCTTCAGATATCGAAGAGTAAAAATACTCTTTCCGAGATGGTGGGATGAAAATTAGTTTGAAAGGTTAAACTTATTTCCCAACAAAATACAAACTTAATAGTAGATTAGTAGCCAAGGGCTGTAAGGCATCAATTGCAGCCCGAGATATTTAGGCGCACGACCGCAGGGAGGGCGCCTATAGTTCGAGGGTGCAATTGATGCTTACACCCGAGCTAACTACTCTGCTTTACATCTCGATTGTGAGGTAAGTAGGTCCTTATTACCCCCAAATGGAGCTTGAAGGTGACCAATTAGCGCTCCAGGGTAATAATGTAGCTAGAAAAGCCCTAGGGCGGTAAGTTTAAAAAAAAACTCTTCACTCTTTCAAAAAGTTCGCGTACGTCTAACCATCATACTTTTCTTCATTACTTACCGCCCTAGGGCTTTTCTAGCTACATTATTACCCTAGAGCGCTAATTGGTCACCTACAAGCTCCATTTGGGGGTAATAAGGACCTACTTACCGAATATGAGAGATGTAAAATAGCTTTATAAGCTTAAAGTCCGTGCGTCTCTCAAATTAGATACATACGAGTAGCTACCCAAAACTCCAGACAGACAAATGAATTCGCAAGTTCTTGAAACTCGAGCTCGTGTTTTAGACAGCTCCTGGTGATCGACTCGCTTTCTGGACATCTTCATAATATTCCGTTTGAGCTAATAATATTAGGTGCAAGCCACTTTTTTTTTTATTCACTACTAGCTGATGCCCGCGACTACGTCGGTGTGGTTTAAGTTTTTTTGATTCCCTCGGGAACTCCTTAATTTTCCGCGATAAAAAGTAGCATATATGTCACTCTCCGTCGTCAACTGTACCCAAAAATCACGTCGATCCGTTGCTCCGTTGCGGCGTGATTGAAGGACAAATCAACAAACACACTTTCGTATTTATAATATTAGTATGATAGGCTTACGCTTGACCACAATCACACCTGATGGGAAGTGATGATGCGGCCTAATATGGGACACGCTTGCCTAGAAAATGCCTATTCACGATTTAAAGATACCCGAATAATCACAGTTTTTGGTAAAGTGTTCCAGACCCTAGCCGTGCGAATAAGGAATGAAGACGCAAAGGGCTTCAAACGTGTGGATCTACGGACGTCCACGACATAGGGGTGGAAACTCGCATGGCGTCTTGCGGTACGGTGGTAGAGCTTCGCCTCAGGGTTCGAGCTACCGACGAATATAATAAATAGTAACACCGACGTATAGGGAATCTAGAGGGTGACATAGCTAATTTTTGTCCAGGGAAAATAAACAGTTCCCACGCGAATAAAAAAAAATTGGCAGTCATAGGGACTTTTTTAAATTATTCTAAATATTTAATTTTTTTAAATAATTAAAATATAAACCTAAACTTTATAATTAAAATATAAAACTTTAAGGCATTAAAGTTTAATTACGTATGTAGTATAGGTATTTATATTTATATTTAGGGTCTTCGTAACGACGCGAGCATGTCGCTGTTCGCGAGCATGTCGGTGTTCGCGAGCATGTTGGTCACGCGAATCCTCAAGTTTACCCCCTACCAAAAAGTGCTCAACGCAGCTAAAAAAGTTTTCACTTCAATAACCTAAATCCACCCAAAGTCACAGCCATTCGCTAGTTTATATATTAAAGTATGCAAAAACCAGACTTTTGAAACACGCTCAGGAACATAAAATGCTGTATTCGCATACTTAACGGCGAAGACTTAATTTTTGCTTACGGGGCATCCAAAAAACGCTAGGGTTCACTAAATCAAACCCCAAAAGGGGTGAATTTGAATTACAAGGGGCGATTTTAAACCTTTTTTGTTCCTAAGTCCATCATTTTCAAGGGTAAGTAGACGGTGTTTTAAGCTTCGACGTTGCAAATTGCAGTAATTTTCCTTTTAAAGTGGTGTACGCTGCCTTATAAGCGGGAGGTTCTGGGTTTGATTTCCGGCAGGGGCAAATTGGGAATTTATAATTTCTATTTCGTCTCTGATCAAGTGGAATAGATACGGGAATAATCTATGGCACTAACTTCTTACTTGGTATTATAGTTCCACAAATTTATGTGACCCGGTGGCCAAAATTGGAACTATTTTTATGCCTGTTTAGTTTTTGTTATTATTTTGGATGGATCATGGATCAGATAAGTTTGTTGGACTATACTTACTCGTACATCAGTTAAAAGATGATGGTCGGGGCGTGGCGTTCGAAAAGAGATCTAATCTCTCAACTCAAGTAGGGCATTAAAACGTTTGGCGACCTCCTTGGTACAGGTAAGCGCTGACAGTAGTCTAATGAGTAGGAGGCCCGGGTTCGATCCCCAGCAGGGTCAATTTGGGAATTTATAATTTCTGTTATTTGCGTTTTAAGAAATTTAATATCACTTGCTTACGGTGCAGGTAAACATTATAAGGAAACCTGCAAGCTTGAGAGTTATCCATATTGTTCTCAAAGGTGTGTAAAGTCTGTCAATCCGCTCTTGACCAGAATGGTTGACTGTGGCCTAACCCTTCTCATTTTGAGGAGATCAGTACGGCGGGCTCATTACTCAGGAGTCAGCCCGGTTATTGGTAGAAAAGATGATGATAATTTCTGAATTTTTCAGGGAAAATTCGGGGTAATCCTTCATATTCCACACAAGGGCGCGTTTGGAACCCTCGTAGTTTTAAGATACCATAGTTAATTATCATCGTCAGCTCTTATACTTTGTAAGCATGACGTTCAGAAGGTGTACTTTGTAGGTACCTATTTTGAATAAAATATGTTTTGAGTTGAGTTGAGTTATAATAGTTTCTATATAAATTTCAGACATGTTAGGTAGTTACAAACGAAGTACAAATTTCAAGTCTGCCCTATTTAAAGGCAGAGTCAATATGGGAATTTATAATTTCTGAATTTTCTCTGGTCTGGCCTGGAGGCTTCGGCCGTGGCTAGTTACCACCCTACCGGCAAAGACGTGCCGCCAAGCGATTTAGCGTTCCGATACAATGCCGTGTCGAAACCGATTAGCAGTATGGGTTTAATATAACTGCCATACCCCTAACAGGTTAGCCCGCTACCATCTTAGACTGCACTCAAGGGTTAACTTGTAGTTGTTAAAAAAATGGTTAACCCGCTTCAGTACTACGTTAATCTAATGCTGAGATCTATAGAGCGTACTCTGACTTGGGCGCCTTCAAATTTGCCGCAAAGTGCCGCGCGGAAGCAGTGCGGCTGCAGCGCTGTGGTCTCGCTGCTTTGTAAATTCATATAAATAAAAAACACGCGACTGCAGCGCTGCACCCGCGCTGCGGCCGCGCATCAGTTCATCGATCGACTAGTGACGGGACTGCGCACGTATTTTTGTTCAAGTCTAAACATGAACGAAAATCAGGTAGAAGAATTTATCGATGAGGTTGAGAGTCGTCCAGCAAAATGGGATTCGAAGTCCGACAAGTACAGCAATAAAATCGAAAACAAAAAGGCTTGGGAAGAAATATGCATTAAATTTATTGACAATTTCACAAACAAGACTCCAAGTGAAAAAAAATGAAGCATGTAAGTATAATATTATGTATTGTTAACACAACTACTTTATATTTTCGTTGTTTCGTATTAATAGTAACACAGAGCAGTGTTTCTTCGTCAGATTCCATCGTGAAAATAAATATACGAGTAGGTACAACCCTATGATGTTCGAACCTCGCGACAAGAGCGCGGCCGCAGCGCTGCAGCCGCGCTGCAGCCGCGCTACGCTTTGCGGCAAATTTGAAGGCGCCCGAGTTAAAAGAAGATGGGCTTATGTGAGTAACATAAACCTGTCTCGTTTTAACCATGTCTTAAGTCTAAGCGAAGTCACAGTTCGCTCTATCTATCTCACACTTAGGGCGCCTTCAAATTTGCCGCAAAGTGCCGCGCGGAAGCAGCGCGGAAGCAGCGCGGCTGCAGCGCTGCGGTCGCGCTGCTTTGTAAATCCATATAAATAAAAAACACGCGACTGCAGCGCTGCACCCGCGCTGCGGCCGCGCGTCAGTTCATCGATCGACTAGTGACGGGACTGCGCACGTATTTTTGTTCAAGTCTAAACATGAACGAAAATCAGGTAGAAGAATTTATCGATGAGGTTGAGAGTCGTCCAGCAATATGGGATTCGAAGTCCGACAAGTACAGCAATAAAATCGAAAAGAAAAAGGCTTGGGAAGAAATATGCATTAAATTTATTGACAACTAGATGATGCCCGCGACTTCGTCCGCGTGGTTTAAGTTTTTTGGTATTCCCGCAGGAACTCCTTAATTTTCCGGGATAAAAAGTAGCCATGTCCTTCCCCGGGATATAAACTATCCCTGTACCAAATTTCATCAAAATCGGTTGAATAGGTGGGACGTGAAAGCGTAGCAGACAGACAGACAGACAGACAGACAGACATACACACTTTCGCATTTATAATATTAGTATGGATTTCACAAACAAGATTCCAAGTGAAAAAAATGAAGCATGTAAGTATAATATTATGTATTATTAACACAACTACTTTATATTTTCGTTGTTTCGTATTAATAGTAACACAGAGCAGTGTTTCTTCGTCAGAGTCTATAGTGAAAATAAATATAGGTACAACCCTATGATGTACGAACCTCCCGACAGGAGCGCGGCCGCAGCGCTGCAGCCGCGCTGCGGCCGCGCTACGCTTTGCGGCAAATTTGAAGGCGCCCTTAGACTGCATCATCACATAATCACTTACCAAGTTACCACCTACGAAACCCTAAAAGCGGAATCCCACCCAAACAAAAGGCTAATTTGTTATAACTAATTAACTAACAACGTAACAATCCTTTATCCGTCATCGCCGTGTCATACGACCTGATTCCACCACCTGAAAGTCATTAAACGATTTTAACAAAGCAAAACCAAATTAATGTCATGTGTTGATAGGGTTCCCATGCGATTAGATTTTGTAGGAATTCATCCATCTATCCATCATAGAGTTGTTCAAAACTGCTATAAATCTATACACGCACGCTACGGACTATAAAATATAAATTTTTATGTCATAACGCGCTTGTTATAAGAAAGCGTGCGGGCGGCCTCCAGTCGCGATATGTCTTGCAGCACGCTAAGTTTCGTAGCGCGCTAAATTTCGTAACACGTTACGTCATGTCGGCGAGACTAACCATCGGGCTCGGCCAGCGGCAGCGCTCTACCGGCAGGCGGGCGCCGCTACAAGAGCTACGAGGCGCCGCGCGCGATCGTACGATATTCATAGCGCCGTAGCGTCATGGCGGCTCCTCTCATAGCACGCTATCCGCGTTATGGAAAGATAGCGCGCTATGAAATTGCGCTACGTGTTATACTAACCATCTCTAATCCATCAGCCTGCATTCATTCACTGCAAGACATAGGCCCTTTGGATAGCGCGCTACCACACACGGTCCTCCACCTTCCTCATCCCACTTCCCACCACCTTTTTAAGGTCGTCTGTCCAGCGGGCTGGAGGTCGTCCCACATCACACAACGGCTATCGGTTCTGCGACAGACATGGTCTGCCCACTGTCACTTCAGCTTACAATTTCTCTGGGCTATGTCAAATTGCCTCGTTCTATCCCTCAGAGAAACACCTTACATAGTCCGCTGAACGACTTTTTAAAGCAATTTGAAACAATCACCTGAATTTATACTATCCACCACCAATGGATATATTTATTATCCATAGGTGGTGGTTTCATATCCACGGTGTATTTATAAACCTATCTTATACTAAAATCTTATATCTTCAGCTTCTATCCACATTTTGGAGCAGGTCAAAATCTGCGCATATCATAATTCTTTGATTTTTAAATAATAATAGGTTTAAGATTAATAATAATAGGTATGAGATTTTTAAACGCAATGCTATAAAGGCATTAGTATAGAGTGGATTGAGGATTTTTTTTTTATTGTGGCCTCTTTTTATTCTTTACATGGTCACCCTATGCATGATTAACTGCCTAAACGAACTGTACACTGCCTCTATTGTAATTGTTTTGTTCATAATAAAATTAGTCTTTCATTTCACACCTCGATACTCACAAAGCTGGTTTACAACCCTTTGTGAGACTTAACAAACTATTTTGGACCTTAAAACTTAGCTGTTTCAGTTTAAATCAGATTGTGAAATATAGTTGTGAGTATAGGAGCTAATTTGAATCTACTGCAGTGGCCCGATTGGCATCTGACCGTGTCCCGTGAATGATGGACTCATCTAATTTAGGGTCATAATTGATAATATTACGCGTGTATTATTAATAACTGTTAATTAGTGGCCATTTCAACATTATCTGATTTATTGTTCTGATTAATATAACTAAATGCGGGTTCTATTATTTCTATACCTATTCCAATGAATGCTGCTTCAAAATGGATAGTTTAATTCGAATATCAGCTTCTAAAAGAACAATTCTTTAACTTAGGTAAACAAAATATAGTTTCTCACAAAATTCATACTCGTAAAGTATCTCAACAAAAGTTAATAACCGTGTCAGCTAAGAACAAATATGGTGAGCGCACTAGCGCAAACATTATTTTTTTTTTTTAATCCACTACAAGTTAGCCCTTGACTGCGATCTCACCTGATGGTAAGTGATGATGCAGTCTAAGATGGTAGCGGGCTAACCTGTTAGAGGCATGGCAGTTAATTAAACCCATACCCCTATTTGGTTTCTACACGGCATCGTACCGGAACGCTAACATGTACGCTTACTCCCAGTTTTAACATTGCAAATACGATTAATCGAATCCCTCGCATAATAAATAGTCTCGATACTAATTTTAAAATGGAATTAACTAAGAATAATTTAAAATATAAGTTAAAATCGTATTTTTTAAGCAAATTGTAGCTGTGAATTGTAGGTAGTTTAGTTATCTTCATGTATTTTTAGTAATTTAAATAGTTTAAATTTTAATAGCTAAAATAAAATTATGATATTATGTTGACGGAAGAGCACGCAATTTAAACCTACGTGGCTTTTCGCAGTGCTACCCACCAAAGCTGTATCGATTTTTATTTTGATAATAAAAAAATAAAAAAAAAATGTAATCAACCCCGCCGGCCCAAGACTGAGAACGAGTCTTCTCCCAGAATGAAATGGGTTACACAGATGCGGTAAATCGATGGGTTTACCACCTATTTAGTCCACCACGCTCGCCAAGTTTGGATTGAAAAACTTGAGAACATTTTTTGAATATTTTTTTTTATTCCACTACAAGTTAGCCCTTGACTGCGATCCCACCTGATGGTAAGTGATGATGCAGTCTAAGATCACTCACGAAATCCAAACAACCGACGAAAAAAAAGTTTGTTTGTAATGATTTGTCATTTAAACGTGTGCAACCGAGAGAAGATAATTAAGTGATCTTCGCAACGATGGTTATGGATCTGAAGAATAACTTAAAGAGTTTGAACATTGAACTTGCCTGGTGGGAGGCTTCGGCCGTGGCTAATTACCACCCTACTGGCAAAAGACGTGCCGCCAAGCGATGGTACGATGCTGTGTAAAAATCGAATAGGGGTATGGGTTTAATATAACTGTCATACCCCTAACAGGTTATCCCGCTACCATCAGACTTCATCATCACTTACCATTCAGGTAAGATCGCAGTCAAGGGCTAACATGTAGTGGATATAAAAAAAACTTGAAAAAGAAAACCTAAATTTATGCGGACGATGTCGTGGGTATCATCTAGTTTTATACACAAAAGGGTTAAAAAAATATCTTACTTTGGCTATATTATTTATCTAGGATAGAACGAAACGAATGAATGATTGAATGTCTAAGGGTTCTGTTTACGAAGTCCGATAAACGAAACGGGGATAAATAAAACATCCGCCTATTACGGTGCGACAAGGCGGTGGCATGAATAATTCAACGGATAATCGCCGTGAAAAGATCAAAGGATTGCGAATGCGTAATTCGGTATAGAACGAGTGAAAGGTTCCGCCCTAGCCAGTGGTAGAGTCGTGGTCACATTTCCGACATTTCGTTCATATCACACCCACAAGCGACGCGACGTTTCGTTCAAAACGAACACCCAAGCAACGTTTTTGACGACGAAAGTATTGAGGGCTCCTGTCTTAACGTCCGGGTTCGATCCCCGGCAGGGTCAATTTAGGAAATTATAATATCCGAATTTTCTCGGGTCTTGCCTGGTGGAAGACTTCCGCTGTGGCTAGTTACAAAGACGTGCCGCCAAGCGATTTAACGTTCCGGTACGATGCTGTACCAAAACACTAAAACCGAAACCGTGTAGAAACCGATTAGGGGGTGTGGGTTTAAATAACTGCCATGGGCCCTTGCAGGTTCGCCCGCTACTATCTTAGACTGCATCATCACTTATCATCAAGTGAGATCGCAGTCAAGGGCTAGCTTGTAGTAGATAAAAAGAAAAGTTTGAAAACTTTTCATAATACTGCATTTCTGAGTGAAAGATTGATTATCTAGGAATGAACAGAACGAATTTATGACTGTTTGAGTTATTATAGGGTTATCGGCTGGGACACTAATCTAAAAGGCTTGTGAATGCGTAGGTAATTCAGTTTAACGTATGGTGTATTCAGTAATTGGTATCGCCCTAGCCACTTTGGCAACTATCGTTCATATCACCGTGTATACCCAAGGGATTTGTTTAAAAACTTTTAATATAATATGGCATTTCTGATTGAATGATTGATTGTCTATGAAAAAAGTAAATGAATGATTTTGTGTCGTTTTGCATTCAAACTTTATCGTATTTTTATAAGAATGAATGATTGATTATATTAGAATGAAAATAATTAATGACACCTATTGTTTTCTATACAAACGATATTAGTTTGCAGTGATATTCATGGTAGCGATATTTTGTCGTGTAAAATTTTCTGTCCCCGTCCTGACGCAACGATGCGCACCAAGTGGGTGCAGGAAGGGTGAAAAGAATTTAAACTTATAGTATCTAGTGTGATCTAAAGCGTTTTACACATCAAAGCCAGCCGTCGGACGGCTTGCGCGGACTTAATCGAGCGGTTAGGTGTTACTTGTTAAAAGGCTTGGAAACATTACCTTTTCTTCGATGTTTAAGTATTATGTGGCAATTTTTTTTTCACTCTAGCATGCTCCTTATGTTTTTTCTAGGTTTGCTTGGTATTACTAAACTAATTTTAGAGCTTAGATATATACGAGGTTAAAATTTTTTGACTTTCTTCTTGACTTCTTTTTTGAATTCTTTTTGAAAAAACTAGAAATTTAATTCGCTATAATCCGCCACAGAAGGTAAATCTATGTGGTACAGTGCGTATCTTGAACTTGCAGCCCGCGATATTCTCGAATTTTTCTAATTCTTTTTGACTCTTTTGGGTAATTTTTAGGTAGAGATAAAACACCAATCAATCAATCAATGTGGGCAATTCGGTGTATTCTCTACATGGAGGAAGGAATTACGACTGCCGTCTA
Source organism: Erebia ligea (assembly GCA_917051295.2). Classification (NCBI taxonomy): domain Eukaryota; kingdom Metazoa; phylum Arthropoda; class Insecta; order Lepidoptera; family Nymphalidae; genus Erebia; species Erebia ligea. The sequence goes on from OU785239.1 coordinate 1,638,860, forward strand.
AGGAGGTAGGACTAAAATAAAAACTAAGAATACTATATTTTATCCAATTTCTGTTTATTACCATCACGTAAGTGTGAGTGAAACAAAATATCGCTGTTTGTGTCTATTCGATTAGCAACTGGTCACAAGGTTCAGATTGTCAAATTATATCTTTTATCTTTTAATACTGTCAAATTCAAAATACCCTATTCTTGTACGAATAACACGGGTCGTTAACTGTACACATAATTTTGTTGCTTAGTATTTGTTTGTTTACATTCGAGGTTACAGAAAAGATTTTTAAGAATTTCTTTATTTAAAGTAAATTTCTAAGGTGCATAAAGCTCTAAAATCAAAGCCAAGTGTCCACAAAAAATGTATTGTGCCTTTGAGGGACGTAAATCCAATAGTTTAAGAAAATAAAATGATACAGAATCTGTCGGGTTTCATCGGTGAGTTTTGGCAATGGTTCTTGTTTAAGACTAAGGATTTTACTAGTAAATAGGTAAGCAAAGGTAAGAAAAAGTAAATAAATATGTTTAAGTACTCAATTACATACTTATTTAATAATAATAATGATATTTCGCCAAAACGCTTTTAGGTTACTAGTGCTGTGAAATAGATTATTGATAATTATTGCACTAGTACGTACATACGAGTATTATGTACTCTCTAATCTCTATGTTGTAGATTTCCTTAAAAATGAACTAATAAAAAGGAAATGGATAGAAATGATAAAAAGACCTAATAGGATACCGCGGCATAACAGTCGTATTTGCTCAAAACATTTCACAGAAGACTCATTTTTGCCAAACGAATACACCAAATGTAGGCGACTGAAATCAAATGCTATACCCACTATAAATTTACCCCAAGAAATAGGCGTTATCACGACAAGAAAGTTTAATATTTATAAATTAACTAGCTGACCCGGTGAACTTCGTACCGCCAACTTATCTATAAGAATAAAACAAATAAACTATCCTATCTTTTAAGTTAGACCAAATTACAGATAGTTACGAAGTTTGATCAAAATCGGTTCAGTAGTTTCAGGGTTTATCCCGAACATACCTACATCGTGACACGAGATTTTTATATACTTATATAAGATCGGATATTATATTGTACCAATTTTTACCCGACTACGACAAAGCCCAAAGGAAGGGTTCTGGAGTATGATTTTAGCTGTCGATGGTATTTAGCTATTTACGAATGTTCCTCAGTTACACCTTCATGAAGCAATCATAATCAAATAATTACGAAAGTTGGTGGTATTCTCTAAAATTGATTTGGTATAACGATCGCAATGGCTTCCACTCTCCCGCTAAAGGTTAAAATGCATTAATACACCAAGAACGCCGTAAGTGCAGCCAATCAGAGGTCATCACGATTGTTACACTGATGCAATAATTTTTAGATAATACGAGTTTTTCTAATTAGAATTCTTTTTCTAATTTTTTTCTAAAACATTAGATATTTGCGGTATTATACTGTCATCATTTCATTTTGAAATGGGATATTTGGAAGACGATATTTTGGGCAAATTATATTCTTTGTACATGTAGTATGTAAATAAAATAAAATATATTGAAACTAACTAACTAAACTGCATTTTAATCAATAACCCCGTGCGTAATTAGTATAAGGAGTGTGGTGCCAACCACGTAAAGATTTTTTTTAGTTTTAATTAATTTAGTAACTAGTAATATAGTTAAAATTTTACCTTCTTTTATAAATTATTTAGTTGCTATTTGGGTTTAAATAAGGTTATTTATTATTATTTTTAGTATTAAATAAATAAATAACAAGAAATTTGTAATCAATAAATGTACTACTTTGATTTCAGTAAAGTAGTTAATTATTAAAACTAATCTGTCGTACTATGCGGGCTAGTTCGGGTTGCTAGATTCAAGAAAATTTTGCGACAGTGGCGCCCCTATTTATTTCACGACTTTTTTGCCAAGCTATAGTACCTATGGCTTGTATATTTTTATAATTATTGTTAAAATCTGTCATCACCTATCCCGAAGGAACCCTATAATTTTTGGGATAAAAATATTCTCTGAGTTAGGTATCCCAGGGCAGAAAGTATGTCAAGTTGCAATCAATCCATATTGCAACTTGATAGTAAGTATTCACTGGTTTGAACGTGATCGGTTAACAGGCAGCCAAAAATAAAAAATAAACTGTAGGTAACTGTAAACTTTTAGGTTCTTTATGGATACTAAAGCATCCTCTATTAAATGATTTTTTATACAAAAATCATCCCTTTATATTTGATAGATTACGTATGATAATTATACAATAATATACATAATCAACAAATATCCGACCCATCACTAGGAAAATCCTACCTAGTGACAAATTAAAAACACAATCTTACTTCTATAGTCTTCATATTTCTATGATTCTCTAATCTAAACTAAAATGACAGTTTTGACATCTGGCTATGCTTGTAGCCATTGCGCCGTTTTCATCATAAGTATCGCGTTTTGTTTCTTTTAATTATTATCACAAAGTTTTTAATTATAAAAAAAATATCAAATTAAAACTATGAATTTATTTAAAATCATAATTAAAAACTAAACATTGAAGATATCCAAGCCACAGCAATGAGGCAATGTGCCCAGAACGCTGGCTGCGTTACCCCGCTGTATATCCAAACTTACTATATGTTGGTAAGGTAGGTAACTGCCGAGGTAACTGCCAGCCCTCCGGTCACCTGTGGACTCTGTGAGACGAGAAGATAGAACATACTAATATTATAAATGCGAAAGTGTGTTTGTTTGTTGGTTTGTTGGTTTGTCCTTCAATCACGCCGCAACGGAGCAACGGATCGACGTGATTGGCATGGGTATACTTGAGGAGTGACATAGGCTACTTTTTATCCCGGAAAATTAAGGAGTTCCCGCGGGAATCAAAAAAACGTAAACCACGCGGACGAAGTCGCGGGCATCAGTTAGTCCTATATATAAAAAGGATCTAGCATCTTCGCCCTACGAACCCAGGGTTTCAACACCGAAGGGCACAAAAATGGAATTATTTTCTGTTTTGTTTCTTTCAATGTAATAATAAAATTATTATATTCTTCGTAACGGAGCTTATGAAAAACTGGTAGGTACAGACTGACAAAGGTAAAGTTCATTGTTCCAGAGTAATTTAATATTGAGTAAGTGAGTGAAGTCTGATTGTTGCATGGAAGTGTGTCAAAGTTATTCATTTTCTTAGAAGACATTACAATTATCTTGATAACCGTATGCAAGGATATTCGACGAAGCGTTTTAAGGTTGACGCTCACTGGTTGCACTACCACCTTTGACTGCTTCATTGGTCTTGTAGCTAGATTTATTCGGCTGCAAATCAAGAGATCCTAGGTTCAATCCTGGAATTGGCAAAACAGATTTTAGTTATCAAAAAATTCTCAGCTAACTTTGGTCCTGCGACCTATCTCTCTCCAGTCGTGTTAGATTGCCGTCCCATCGTTCTATGAAAGTTGATGACCACCTGAGTTTGAGCATACACTTGTGCACTATTCATATATATAATATCTTCTGCGAAGTTGGATATAGTCTCTACTGAGATTGCCAGGCATAGAAAAAATTTGGTCAAAAGAAAATTATTACTATTGCCTTAAAAATCCCTTCGTTTAGAAAGAGTCATGAGATAGGCAAGGCTCTTAGATAATGCTGGTAACAATACAATTTTAGTTAAAGTCAGTAAAGAGTGAACATAATAATAAATTATAAAACGCGACTGCCCTGCCATGTTGTTATTTTTTTTTCAAAAAAATTATAGCTAGTGTCGTGTCACTCGGGAAAATGTTAGGATTCTAAACAATACCCCATATATCCAAATCTGATCAGGCAGTTAGAAGTTATGGTGGAATAAAGAAACTCACCTATATATGCACATATACTAATCTGTCCTAAAATTATAATTGCGAAAATTTTGATGGATGCATGGATGTATGTTGCTCAATCACACCAGAACGGCTGAACGGATCTAGAAGAAATTTGGCAAAGAAATAGATTATAGACTGGAATACTAAAACCTCAATCCACGCGGACGAAGTTTCTGGCATCAGCTAGTACATACAAACATGAACCTTTTTTTTAGGTGCGCAAAGTCGAGGGATCACCGCGCTCGTGGTATCTCACCCGGTGAGAAGCCACCTTTACATTCGGCGAAACGTGTTAACGAATACTTTGTCAGTCAGTAGCTTTTCCATCATAAATTAAATACTTGGAAGCGAGCGGCTCATAAAAATATTAATAACGCTTTTTGAAGGAAAACATATTATTATTATTCGTGGTTGAGTGTGAGCACTCAATTATAATTTTACTAGATGATGCCCACGACTTCGTCCGCGTGGATTGAGGTTTTTTGGTTCCCGCGGGATTTCTTTAATTTTCCGGGTAAAAAGTAGCCTATGTGGTATTCCAGACTATATTAATCTCTATGCCAAATTTCATCCAGACAACACATTTTATTCATGTAACAAACATCCATCTATTCATCCATTCATCCAAACTTTGGCATTAATAATATTAGAAGTATATAATATAGATCAGCTACATACCTATTGTAACATTCTTTTTTTGTAAAAAAGAGCAACTACTGTTTCTTGCTGGTTTGTCTCAGTAGAATTTTCTTTCCATACCGGTGGTAGTCTTGAAATTTCTTGTGTCACAAGTGTCTACGTGATATAATAATAATGAATAATAAATCATTTATCAGGGTTGAGACTGGGCATTGATGATTCGGTCAGTGAGTGAGAGAGTGAGCGTCTTTATTTATTATGATCTGGATAATAATATTATTATTGTTTTTACGTAATCCATACTCACATAATAAATGCGAAAGTGTGTCTGTCTGTCTGTCTGCTACGCTTTCACGGCCCATATATTCAACCGATTTTGATGAGATTTGTTACAGGGATAGATTGTATCGCGGGAAATGACATAGGCTCCTAGGCAAGGCTAGGAAAATTCAAGAGTTCCCACGGGAATCAAAAATCTTATTAATCCACGCGGACGAAGTCGCGGGCATCATCTAGTGTATAATAAATAATTTATCATTTATTAGTATTTATTAATCAGTGAGTGAGTGATTGGCCTCTTTATTTATTAAAATCTGGATAATAATATTATAGTTGTTACGTAAGATCCCAATATTTAGTTTCATTTTATTAATAAAATGAAACACGTTAGCTTGCTAGAAGTCTCGCAGCGGAAGAAGAAGTGAACGTTTATTCAGATCATTTATTATTACTATGTAGTTACATGTATTTTGTTATCCTTAGACATTATGGAGTAATCAATGAATGCAAAGCATTAATGCGCAGTTTATCACAATATGGTATACACAGATGTTATTATTAACATACTATTTTGATATAAATTACAACACATTTGCCCAAATATCGGTACAAAAATCATTGAAACAATTATTTATAGAGAAAAGAGGGTTTTTCTGGTTAAACCGTTCCCAAATAGATACAACTTACAAGTTCCATGTCCATTAGATTATTATTTTTGTTGTTATTTATTATGGTGTACATTAATAGTATATTTTACTTCACTTATTTTACTAAAGGTAAATAAATGCAGTTGTAAAGAGCAATGGCCAAACGACCACTGGAGTCAGGCAAGGGTACCATTCTGGGTCAGTTAGGTACCGAGGTAACAAAATACCTACTTATTGTTCAAATACCCTTTTGTACCATATCTGGGACATTATGAAAGTGTTAATATAAAATGTCACATCAAAATCGTGATGTGTGGCTGTGTATTATAAAAATTAGCAATTTTAAGACGACCTCCGTGGTCGTCCTTTGACGATCTCCCTGGCGTAGTGTTGAGCGCTGTTGTCTTAACCCGGGAGGTCCCGGGTTCGATTCCCAATCGGGAAATTTGGGAATTTATAATTTTCTCTCTGGTCTGGCCTGGTGGTAGACTTCGGCCGTGGGTAGTTACCACCCTACCGGTAAAGAATATACAGCTAAGCGATTGAGCGTTCCGGTACGATGTCGTGTAGAAACCGACTAGGGTAAGGGTTTAATATAACTGCCATGCCCCTAACAGGTTAGCCCGCTACCATCTTAGACTACATCATAGAGGTATAATATTATAGTAGGTAATACCTCTATGGACTACATCGTCACTTACCATCAGGCGAGATCGCAGCCAAGGGCTACCTTGTACTGGAAAAAGAGACCTCTTGCAGTTTGAAAACGGACCCAAGTTCGATTTTCGGTTGGGTAAATTTAGATCAGAATCTCTTCGATACCACTTTCCTGCGATTAACAATTTTCATATTGTAAATCTATCAAATTTCCGAACCAGTGGTAGATTCACTCGACGATTGAAAAGCATAATATTTTTTTTTAGTAAAAGTGTTTGATTATAAAGCATATTTTGTATTGAACTGCTTCCAAAATATATTTTAATACCCCAACTTTAAAGATTTCCCACTAGATCTCTAAAAAACCTCAATTCACGTGGTAAAGTTAAAATTTAAATATCACTAGCTTGAGATTTTATGGTTCCCGCGGAACTCTTTATTTTTCCGGGATAAAACGAGCCTAAGTATGTGTTATTCCAGACTTTAATCTATATCTGTGCCAAATTTCATCCAGATTCATTCAGCCCTTCTGGTAATTGAGTAACAGACATTCACCCATTAATGCATCTATCTGTGTATCCATCCTAATTTTCGTTTTTGTTATATTAGTATAGATAATATAGAAAAGTATAGAACTTAGAACTAGTACTTAGAGATTTTCAAAATAACTTTAACAATAATTGTTTCCTATTTCGTGAGTCATACCAAAAGATAGGTATCTAATTAGAAGGAAACCTAATCTAGGTCATACGTCAATCTATTTTATAATTAAGTGCATGCTACAATTTTTACCCTTGTATCGTATTGCGCATCAGCGATGCATTATCAATAACCAATCATTGGTTATGAACCAAAGAGATTTCGTTATTAGAGCGGCTATTCCAAAGTTTTTCATATTTTTTTCAATTCGCTTGCTCTTATTTCTCTATTCTAGCGTAAACAGAACTTTTTATTTATAAACTTACAGCTGGTGTCATAAAAAAGAGCTTTTATCTTGAACCTGTGCTTGAATCATCACTTTCCATCAGAAGAGATCGCAGTCAAGGGCTAACTTTTAGTGGAATAATATAAAATAGGCGGCTTAGAGTTAATTACATTATAGTCACGGGTTTTAATTTGCTAAGACAGGACTAGTTTTTAGTGAAATGATATTTAAGACAAGTACCAAATCCACTACTAATGACAAGTACTTACTAGTCGACACTAGAGTGAGAAGTAGCTAAACGGCAAATATTTTTGCTTCTTACTAATGCAGCTTTGTCTAATACATCACTGTAAGATAAATATAAGTTTTAATATCCTTGTCAACAGTCCATTACACCAGGAAACAAAAGCATACAAACCAAATTAAAACTTAATGTTTTATACATAAAGATTAAAATCAAAAAATATAAAAAATAAAATTATTTCATCGACTGCTGTTTATTAACCAACTCAAGGCTGAATCCCTGACCCGATAGCTTTTATGCACCGAAAGGGTTAAAACGCGTTATTTCATACAATTATTATGTTTTTCTTTTAATTAGCATAAATTATCGTTTTCAATAATCGAAGCATATTGCGCACTTAGCTACAATGTTTCAAACTTTTGTATTGACTAAGAATGCAGTGTTTAAAGTCGACTGGGACATATTACCATCGCTAAAAGCCGTATAGTTTTCATATTGTTGACGTTCGTGTTTAATAATTCCTTATTTTAGGGACGTCAAGGTACATGACATAAAGCTGTCATTTTGAAATAATAATAATACTTACATCCTCCCGACCGAATCTCGACCACGGCGGCCTATCTACAGAGAGATTAGCCATCTGCGCGAGAGATATTATAGCGCACAAGTGTGTGCGCATACACAGGTGCACTCTCTTTTCCTTTACTCTCATATCCCGATGGGACGGAAAATCCGACACGACCGGTGTCACATTGAAATAATACTGCTTCAAGCGATGGAAGTTATCCCCCAGGGGCCATACTGCCAACGCATAAAGCCATATTGTTTCATTATTGTTGAATTACGTGTTTTAGAATTATAATCCTTATTTTAGGAACGTCAAGGTACGTGACATCAAACTGTCATTTTGAGTAATATTGCTGTATTGCTTTAAATGTTGGCAGTATAGCCCCAGGTAGGAAGTTTTAGTCAGTGGCATTATTAAGTCCATAAAGTGATACATCAAAAGCAAACATGCGTAAGTGGCAACAACAACCGTTCCGCGCCACTTACCGGCGGATCACTGTACAGGCGAAGGACCTTGTCGCGCAGTGCTTTGACACAATTCCGTTTTGTTCAAACTGCATTTTTCCGCGAAACAAATGACAAAGGCGAAATGACCGTGCCTAATTAGAGTGGAAACGTACGGGTCGATAATTTGGACTTAGGTACGCTCAACGGTAAATTGAAAAAACCAAATAATTCTTAAATTACAGATGCTTTCGCAACTTCATAGTGTTTCGATCCAGGATTTTAATATTTATTTATTTAAAACATGTAGGTGTCTCTTATGTTACGTCATGTTTTGACTCTACCATAAACTAGATGATGTCCTTCGATTTCGTCTGCGTGGATTAAGATTTTTGTATTCCCGCGGGAACTCCTTAATTTTCCGGGATAAAAAGTAGCTTATATCCTTCCACGTGTTACAACCTATCTCAGTACCTACCAAATTTCATCAAAATTGGTTGAAACGATGGGCCGTTAAAGCGTAGCAAATAGACAGACATACTTTCGCATTTATAATATTAGTATTGGTATGGATTTATCTCTTCAAAACCAAACCAGAATAGAGTATTCTTTGTTTTCCTAGAATAAAGTATTCTGTCTTTCTAGGAGCAGTGATGGTCTATTGATTAATATGTTAGTGTCTTATTCGGGGAGTGCGGAGTTCGTTCTCTAGACACTTACCTCTTGCTTTTTTTAAGTTGTAAAGATGTAAAGTAAACAATTACCTTAGTCTTTAAAGATTGCTTGATTTAAATTAAATACAATCGAAAGTTGGAAAAAAAACGTCGCGTCTCTACACATAATCACTGTCCGTATGTTGTCATAACAAAAGTGATGCGATATTCCGAATATGACAATGCACTTTCGAGAATCGTGAGATGAGTTTGACAGATCTGTGCTGTGAAATCGACGACGAGTACAAGAGGAGTATTGTTACAAGCATTTTATTAAAATCATAATCATCATCATTATAAAATGTCAGCCTGCGGACGTCCACTGTTGAACATAATATAGGACTTTATTCATAAAGGTGGCCTGGAAGAGATCACTCTTAGTTATAAGGCCGCCTTTACACCGTAACAAGTTGTGAGTTATGTCACGATTCGTGTTACGTTCTGTTATTTGTTTGCACACTTTATTACACATATTTTTTGCACATTGGCTTTGTTTTTATTTCGATTTTTCATTTATTATTATTTTAATATATTATTAACTAGCTGATGCCCGCGACTTCGTCCGCGTGGATTTAGGTTTTTCGGTTCCCGCGGGAACTCCTTAATTTTCCGGGATAAAAAGTAGCCTATGTGTTATTCCAGACTATAATCTATCTCTGTGCCAAATTTCATCCAGATCGGTTCAGTAGTTACGGCGTGAAAGCGGAACAAACATACAAACAAACTCACTTTCCCATTTATAATATTAGTAAGGATTCATGTGTGACATTGCTCGAGTACTAATTTTTAATTCCAAAATTGCTAAATACTTACCTGAAATTTGCACACTATTGATTTAGTTGAATATTATGTATGGCCTCTCATTGACATTTCTTACCGTCAAATATTATTGTACAACATTCTTTGCAGATAAATGAATTATTATTTTATTTATTTATTTACATAATAAAGTGCTTTTACTTACTTACTTTTTTATATTGCAAGAATGTAGACTTGCGCTTGACATCAACAATGCTTTGGAACGCGCTTGCCTAGAAGATGACTATTCACTCTTGCTTTAACTAGTGAATGCCACCACAACCTGTCCTCAGCCTGCCTCATCCAACCACTTTCCGCTATCCTCTATTAGGTAAGGTATATCGTGCCGGAGGACGCTTCCCGCCTCCTATCAGGCCAGCCCCCCGATTGTGTAAGAAAATCGATATCGTTATCGTTTGTCAAATGTATAATTCGACCTCTTTAAGGAGGTCATAGATGTCTGCACGTCATAAAGCATCCATGAACTCCTTTGAAAAAGTTAGCGCCATAGCCAATTCGTTATTATTGATCCGATTTCGTTCAATTTCGATTTAGGGTTCCATGAGATCATAAATTTTAAAACAGCGCCATGGCAAACTAGACTAGACTAAACCATTATAATATCATCCCAACACAGTCATCCCATCAGCCACACTCTAGTCTTAGAATGAGCAGGAGGTTTTTTTCCTATTAAAATAATTTATATCTAAGTATAAAATCCCAAATTGAAATTTTATATCTTTCGGAATAGAGAAGGTCAGAGGTCAGAGGTCTAGGTTGGAGCGCGCTTGCCTTGAAGGTACTCAACCAGGAATTGAACCTGGTACCTCCCAATTTTAGGACATAGCACGAGGTTGAATTTAGAAAATAATATTGCTCCTCTAACAAGCAGTAAGTGAGTATTAAAAAACTGTAACCCGTCTAAGGAAAAAAAATTCAAAGAATGTAATATCCAATAAATCGATTATGTTCGAATAAAATGTAGCTTATGTTACCCTGGACCATTTAAACGACTCGATGGACACCTCATTCTTCTAAATCGGCTCTTCCCATAAAATTAATGTACCTAAGTCTCGAAATACAGTTTGAATGAGTCTTTAAAATGTGACATCATTATTATATTATTAAAGTTTGAGAGAGAAGTAGGTATGTATCACATTACTCATGACAAAAAAAATAAATTAATGAAAGCAAAAAAAAATCGGCTCTTCCCATAAAATTAATGTAAGTCTCGAAATACAGTTTGAATGAGTCTTTAAAATGTGACATCATTATTATATTAAAGTTTGAGAGAGAAGTAGGTATGTATCACATTACTCATGACAAAAAAATAAATTAATGAAAGCAAAAAATAATGCAATACCAAATACTTGACTGCAGATACATAACGGCTGATAATAACACTAATTTGCGAACCTAAATTAATTCGTCTCGCCAAAATACATATTACCTATAGGTACGTATGATGAAATAAGGGTATGGAAATACACAAAGCGATAAAGCATGGTACACTATATTTTAGTGCTCCATTGTACGACCCAACGATGACGTATGACGATGTTCTGACTAGTTGTACTAGGTGAGCGACGAAAGCGACGCGACGCGTTACAACTCAATAGAAAATGACAAACTTATCTACGCGACAACGTAGGCCACGTGCACGGTCAGTTACCGGTTGTTCCTGTAATGTCGCGTCGCATTACCGCGTCGTACCGGACAACGGGTAAGCGACGAAAGCGACGAGACGCGATGCGCTATACCGCATACCGCTATATCTGCGCAAAAAAGTAGTAGGTACACGTGAAGGTTTAGAGTTAGACGTTTCAATTATCAAATCATACTTCATACTAATATTATAAATGCGAAAGTGTGTTTGTTTTTTGGTTTGTTGATTTGTTGGTTTGTCCTTCAATCACGCCGCAACGGAGCACTGGATCGACGTGATTTTTGGCATGGACATAGTTGAAGACCTGGAGCGTGACATAGGCCACTTTTTATCCCGGAAAATTAAGGGATTCCCGCGGGAATAAAAAAAAAACTTAAACCACGTGGACGAAGTCGCGGGCATCAGCTAGTAGTAGGTACATATTTTGATAATTGATCTGATAAGAAACCGATTAGGGGTATGGGTTTGACAGAAATGCCATACTCCTAACGGCTTAGCCAACTACCATACGGCATACGACCTAGTGAGATCGCAGTCAAGGGCTAACTTGTAGTGGAATAAAAAGCCCCATACCAATATTAAAATTATGCGAAACCGTGTCTGTCTGTTTGTTACGGACTATCTATACTAACATTATAAATGCGAAATTTTGGATGAATGGATGGATGGATGTTTGTTACTCAATCATGCCAGAATGGCTGAACAGACCTGCATGAAATTTGGCACAGTGATAGATTATAGTCTGGAATTACACATAGGCTACTTTTTATCACGAAAGGTTAAGGAGTTCCCGCGGGAACCAAAAATAAACTCCATCCACGCGGACGAAGTCGCGGGATTTAGCTATAAGGTATAATTACTAGGAGCAAATTTTTTCGCTACCCGTTGCAATACGTCCAAGGCCTTAGTCTGCTTTGCGTCGTTTTTCAAATCAATGCGGCGTCATGCAAATGTAATGATCCCTCGTAATTGGCAGAGGGATGAACGGTATTAATGATTGTAATGATTTTAGAACCTTTGATGTAGTCATTAGTGATTCTGGCCATTATTATTAGTTTAATCTGGACAAATAAATGAAACAAAGTCCAAATTGTGCGCGAGGTATTCAAATCGGGAAACGTAGATAACTGCACATTTTGACTTTCATCCCCTCTCCCAAGGGAACAGTGCTGAATTTCGGAATAAAAAGTATCCTATGTCCTACCTCGTAGTATGAACTCAAATCATGCCAAGTTTCATTTGAATTCATTCAGTATTTTCGGCGTGATGCGCGCACAAGATACAGACAGACAAAAATGAAAAAAAAATACTGTTTTGGCTGAAGTATCGATTATAGAGCGCCTTCTAAAAAAATTATTGAATAGTAATTAGATTAGTACACGTAGATAAATTGAAATTTAATGAATTATAAAGTAGACTTACTGAAATTATTAATTTTGTTAGGTACCTATTTAAAACTATGTAGAATTATTAGCTTCAATACTAATGTTACTAATTGCAATGTCTTCACGGGGCCTCATGTTATTGTAATTAATTCATAATACATATATGCACTTGAATGAAATGAATAGATAAATTAAATAAATGAAAAAAAATATCAAAATATGTTCAATGTACAGAATTGGTCCAAGATCAAGCCCTATACTATATCTGAGTGCCTATCAAAAAATTAAAGCCACTATAGGTATTTTCTACCCATTGGTTCGCTATGAAATTTAAATAAAATTTTCATAGCAAACCTTTAATGTTTAGATTATGTTCATTTTGTGACAGCCACTGAGAGAGAATAGGGGGACAGAAAGTGTAGGTACCTACACTGTATCTACTTACCTATACCTACTATAAAAAACTTTTGACTTTGACGTCACAGTCAAGGGCATCTTTTCATCAAATCCATACAAATAAAATGGAATAACCACTGAAATTCTCCTTATTTAAACGGAGATTACTTTTACCCACGAAGGGTCGTTCTCGACACAACAAAGAATATTGCGTTATAGAAATCGCAAAAGAACTAATGTTATTATTGTGATTTGAAAAGGCCACTAGTCCTCCAAGTGACAAACACGTCTCAATAAGCGAGCCCTAGACGTTCCCGCCTTCTGCTCCAGTAGGGTTGACACTACAATGAAAACATTTTGATCGTGGGAAGTGTGGTCTCAACTTGAGTTAATTTGATTTGCACCGTCCACGTTTCAATAGCCTTATTAATTAAATTACTTCAAATTCACAAAAATAACAATATTATAAATGCGAAAGTTTTTTTTTATCCACTACAAGTTAGCCCTTGACTGCGATCTCACCTGATGGTAAGTGATGATGCAGTCTAAGATGGTAGCGGGCTAACCTGTTATGGGCATGGCAGTTATATTAAACCCATACCCTTCGGTTTCTACTCGGCATCGTACCGAAACGCTAAATCGCTTGGCGGCACGTCTTTGCCGGTAGGGTGGTAACTAGCCACGGCCGACGCCTCCCACCAGGCAGTATGCTTGTTTTTGGTTAGTCCTTTAGTCAGTAAGTATTTATTATAATATTGAGTTAAAATAAAATGATACACTCTTTCGCAATTAGAGAGAATGATAGAATGCCGCCTTGATTGCCAAGTTCAAAGTTTTTGTAAAACGTAAACTGATTGAAAAATCCTATTACAATGTATAGGATTATTTAAATGATAAAAAAGGATGGGAATGAACTGTTGCAGCGGCCAATTAATCTAATTGTTAATTATAGTTCTATTAAATATACGATGTTGGTGAGATGGTGATAATAAAAAAAACTGGCTTAGTTTGTTGTAGGGCTCGTTTGGGACCCTCGTAACTTAAGTTTTAAGATACTGTAATTCATTACCACCATCATGTTTTTTTTTAATGTTTCGGACGTCAATAAATGCACAGTGTACCTAAATTGAATACATAAATATTGTTTGGAGTATTGATTGAATATAGTAAACTAGCTGATGCCCGCGACTTCGTCCGCGTGGATCGAGGTTTTTCGTTTCCCGCGGAAACTCCTTAATTTTCCGGGATAAAAAGTAGCCTATGTGTTATTCCAGACTATAATCTATCTCTGTGCCAAATTTCATCCAGATCCGTTCAGCCGTTGGGGCGTGATTGAGTAACAAACATCCATCCATACATCCATCCAAACTTTCGCATTTATAATATTTATTTGATTAGTGATTGCCAGCCCTAGCGCGTAGTGTTAGCAGTCCACACTTTTAATATCTCTTTATTTTCCGTCCGTACAAGACTGTTGTGCTTGCGTCTTTTGTTCAGCGATCGTCGGCTGCCAACTCGGAATCTTTTGCTCTGCCGACATTTGAGAGAGAGAAAAAAGGATTTTTTTATCGAGGCATTTCGTAATACGACAAAATGTAGCTTTTAACTTTTTACACGACTGCCTGAAAAAAGGAGTATATTGTTTCAGTGTTCATGTATGTATGTATGTGAGTTTGTATATTCCACCATAACTTCTATACGCCTGAACGGATTTTGATGAATGAGGTATCGTTAGAATCCTTAGCTTATTCCGGGTGACATAGGCTAGTAAAATTTAAAAAAAAAATTTTTTTACATTGTTTATACTTAAAATTTTGCTCAATTAATTTTATGTCATACTGTTTCTGTGTTTTGGTAACTATAGGTTTGTTAAATTGCCTGAAATCAAATAAATATCATAAATGCGAAAGTTTGGATGGATGTATGGATGTATGGATGACGTGTGTATGTATGGATGTTTGTTACTCAATCACGCTCCAACGGCTGAACGGATCTGGATGAAATTTGGCACAGAGATAGATTATAGTCTGGAATAGCACATAGGCTACTTTTTATCCCGGAAAATTAAAGAGTTCCCGCGGGAACCGAAAAACCTCAATCCACGCGAACGAAGTCGCGGGCATCAGCTAGTAAAAAATATTTATTGTTTATTTATTATTAAAACCTCCTTTTTGAAATCAGCTAATAACAGCAATTTGTATTATACTTACAAGCCCTATGATAGTTCATAGTACAGGTAGTTAAAGTTAGTATTTCAAAGTTCAAGATTTATCTAAGCTAAAGACGAACTTGTCTTTGCCTTACAGCTTTGTGGGTACCGTCTTCACATTAGGAATCTATTAGGAAATCTAGTAATAAGTTTGTGGAAGGTAGACGAAGCCAGAATTTGCCTAATGTCTAGTGCAATTTAGTTCGGCAGCCGCTTAGTTTATTTCCTTTGGTACATAATGCAATGGTTCTAAGACTTGGCTTTGCAGTTTGCTGGTGCATTCAAAATATTTTTAGTAATCTACCTAGCTATCCACCGGAAATACGTAGGTACAGTACGCGCGCGAGTTGAATGCAGAGCGAATGTATGTGTCACCATACATAAGCTCTGCATTCAACTCGCGCGCGAACTATACTTACTTACTTACTCATGCCCATTTTCACTAACAATAACTTTCGCTGACCTCCCTGGCGCAGCGGTGAGCCATGAGGTCTTCAGACCCGGGTTCGATTTGCGGCAGGGTCCATTTGGGAATTTATAATTCATGGTTTTTCTCTGGTCTGGCCTAGTGGGATGCTTCGGCCGTGGCTAGTTACCACCCTACCGGCAAAAACGTATCGCCAAGCGACTTAGTGTTCCGGTACGATGCCGTCTAGAAACCGATTAGGGGTAACTGCCGTACCCGTGACTTGATGATCATGGACTTCCGCAAAGTAACTCAACATTCAACAGCTATACCTGCATTAAAATGATTGCAATTTAATGCAATCACCAAATTAGTGCGTTTGGGGAAAATCTATATAACTCAGTTCCATAAAATAAAAGCGAATGACCTGGAGGTGTCCAGTGCCTAGTGTATTTTCGCCCTAACTGCGTACGCTACGTAAAATCATTTACCATTTTCCCGTATCAAATATTATTTCAGTAATATTTGATCCAGGTAAAAAACTACGAGCCACGCATCCATATGAATTCTTCATCCACATAGCATTCCATATAGCTATTAATAGTCAAAACTTTTGAATATGCACCCCAGCATCCCTATAACGGTTGAAAGCCGGTTGAAAAATTCAAAAATTCATTTTTACTGCTGCCCATTGAGGCTCAATATTTTGCGTATCGACAATACGAAACCGTTGCTTGCTTTTCAATCCAAAGTCAACAATATCGAATTTAATTACTGCCACAAATAGGGTGACCATTGTTTATGACCGTATTACCATGTAAAGGATTAATTAAACGACAAGGAAGCTTGGCAATGATTTGCTCTAGTGGTTCTGATAGTTCTTTAGTTAAGATGATTTGTGATATTATGGTGATAATAAAAAAAAACCCGGCTGAGTTTGTTGTGGGCTCTTCTCAGACCAGGGCGCGTTTGGAATCCTCGTAGCTTTAGTTTTAAGATACCGTAACTGATTATCACCATCATGTTTTATAAGTAAGTAATTTTTAACGTCAATAAGTGTACCCACAGTGTACCTACATTGAATAAATGAATTGAATCTTGAATCTTGAATCTATGGTGATTTTAGGGCGGTTACAGATTAGCGGTTTTTCGGTGCGTTTAAGCTCGTTTTTTGAAGCGCGTGGAGGCGCGTATACTTTGCCACACACGCGCCTTTTACGAGCGTTGACGTGCTTATAAGTTCGTATACTACTAACTACTACTACTGACTGACCCATGGGTCCAAAAAAAATACGCCGCAATGAGTGCGAGTATGCGTGTTCGGTTTATTGAAGCGTAAAAAATATAAGCGCCTGTGCCAGCGCGTGAGTTGATAAAAGCTTATAGGTACGCGAAAAAAAATACGCTATTCTAAAACCGCTTCTCGGATTCACTACCCATCAGGTGAGATTGTGGTCAATCGTAATCCTATAATTAATTTAAACAAACTCCTGAGGATACTCCAGTGAATCGTACGTTGTAAGTGCTTTGGAAAATTTGTGTGGTATGGTGGCGTTGCGTATATTAGAAGTGGAAGCATGGGCGGTGCATAACGCATGCTGGACATTGTACTACATAGATTTGTCTGTTTTGGGGGATTGCGGCGAATTAAGGTTCTTGTTCCTTAGAAAGAAGAAGGACTTATCCGTAAACTACGTTACCCATGGTCACCCCAAAAGGCTCGTGTGGTTCCCGATGCGTGCAGACACAGTGCGCAATTACTCCGGTAGCTCTATGAAGATACTCGATAGAGGGCTGTTGGCGTTTTGTTTATTGTTTACTGTTCACTGTGACGTGGCCACAATGCGGATTTTGACCCAGTTTATACAACACTACACCATATCATATCAGTCATCACACATGTTCCAAGGATCACATCACATCTCGTCTCACATCTCCAATGAAACGTACGTTGGGTGTGCTTTGGAAGATTTGACATGGTGGCGCTGCGTATTGCTTGTTTGGTGGCTTGCTTTTCTCGCATGCTTAGAAGCAGGAAGGTGGGCGCTGGTTATTGCATGGCACGTTGTACTACATAGATTTGTCAGTTTTGCGAATTATAATAAAGAAAAAAGAAGGACTTATCCGTAATACAAGTAACCCATGGTCACCCCAAAAGGCTCGTGTGGTTCCCGATGCGTGCAGACACAGTGCGCAATTACTGCGGTAGCTCTATGAAGATACTCGATAGAGGGCTGTTGGCGTTTTGTTTATTGTTTACTGTTCACTGTGACGTGGCCACAATGCGGATTTTGACCCAGTTTATACAACACTACACCATATCACATCAGTCATCACACATGTTCCAAGGATCACATCACATCTCGTCTCACATCTCCAATGAAATGTACGTTGGGTGTGCTTTGGAAGATTTGTGTGGTATGGTGGCGCTGCGTATTGCTTGTTTGGTGGCTTGCTTTTCTCGCATGCTTAGAAGCAGGAAGGTGGGCGCTGGTTATTGCATGGCACGTTGTACTACATAGATTTGTCAGTTTTGCGAATTATAATAAAGAAAAAAGAAGGACTTATCCGTAATACAAGTAACCCATGGTCACCCCAAAAGGCTCGTGTGGTTCCCGATGCGTGCAGACATACAACAGGAGTGAGTTTCTTGCCGGTTCTTCACAGTAGAATCATCTTTCCGAACCGGTGATAGATTCTTACGACTTATCATAAGTGGCACAAGTTGTCCAACGAAATAAATCATTTAATTTTCATTTTTCATTTTGTGATAGACTGATAGCCACTGAGTTAGAGAATAGGGGGGACAGAAGGTGTAGACTTACTCGTACACTCTATCGACTTACCTAAACTATAAAAAACTTTTGACTTTGACGTCACAGTCAAGGGCATCTTTTCATCAAATCCATACAAATAAAATGGAATAACCACTGAAATTCTCCTTATTTAAACGGAGATTACTTTTACCCACGAAGGGTCGTTCTCGACACAACAAAGAATATTGCGTTATAGAAATCGCAAAAGAACTAATGTTATTATTGTGATTTGAAAAGGCCACTAGTCCTCCGAGTGACAAACACGTCTCAATAAGCGAGCCCTAGACGTTCCCGCCTTCTGCTCCAGTAGGGTTGACACTACAATGAAAACATTTTGATCGTGGGAAGTGTGGTCTCAACTTGAGTTAATTTGATTTGCACCGTCCACGTTTCCATAGCCTTATTAATTAAATTATGTAAATTACTTCAAATTCACAAAAATAACATAATATTATAAATGCGAATGTTTTTTTTTTGACCGAGCGAAGCGAAGGTCTCTGAGTCTACTTGGGTGAATTGGCACTTGTCCGTCCGTCCGTCCGTCCGTCCGTCTGTCAGAGCCTTATAACTTCTGAATTGCTGAACGTAATTACTTCAAATTTAAATATAATATGTAAACCGATGGCCTCCCGCCGAATATGGCTTAAAAAGTTATAAAAATCTTTATTTCAGGGGGGCTCTCATAGAAGCGAATGCGAAGTAAAATATTTTTTATAGCGTTACATAGGGTTGCGGTATATCATTTTAAAGATAATTAGGAATAGAGTCCAAAAATATTTTTTTTAAAATTTTTCCCCTAAAATTGACGAAATGTGGGGCTTTCAAAGTGGCGATTTTCTAACGTCCAAAGTTGACCTCTGAACTCTTAATTTTCTGAACTCTCAAGCCTGAAACTTGATCAATTATTTGAATTATATCCTGTACTTGAACAACAAATACTAAAATTAGATAAATATTATAAGGAAACGAAATTATTTAATTTTTATTGATGATGATATTTTTAACAGAACTTCACAATGATGTCAATAGATGGCGCTCTGTGATACCGCGAGGTCTCAGTTCGGGGCGAACCACTAGTATCCACTACAAGTTAGCCCTTGACTGCGATCTCACCTGATGGTAAGTGATGATGCAGTCTAAGATGGTAGCCAGCTAACCTGTTATGGGCATGGCAGTTATATTAAACCCATACCCTTCGGTTTCTACTCGGCATCGTACCGAAACTCTAAATCGCTTGGCGGCACGTCTTTGCCGGTAGGGTGGTAACTAGGCACGGCCGACGCCTCCCACCAGGCAGTATGCTTGTTTTTGGTTAGTCCTTTAGTCAGTAAGTATTTATTATAATATTGAGTTAAAAATAAAATGATACACTCTTTCGCAATTAGAGAGAATGATAGAATGCCGCCTTGATTGCCAAGTTCAAAGTTTTTGTAAAACGTAAACTGATTGAAAAATCCTATTACAATGTATAGGATTATTTAAATGATAAAAAAGGATGGGAATGAACTGTTGCAGCGGCCAATTAATCTAATTGTTAATTATAGTTCTATTAAATATACGATGTTGGTGAGATGGTGATAATAAAAAAAACTGGCTTAGTTTGTTGTAGGGCTCGTTTGGGACCCTCGTTTTAAGATACTGTAATTCATTACCACCATCATGTTTTTTTTAATGTTTCGGTCGTCAATAAATGCACAGTGTACCTAAATTTAATACATAAATATTGTTTGGAGTATTGATTGAATATAGTAAATTAGTGATCGCCAACCCTAGCGCGTAGTGTTAGCAGTCCACACTTTTAATATCTCTTTATTTTCCGTCCGTACAAGACTGTTGTGCTTGCGTCTTTTGTTCAGCGATCGTCGGCTGCCAACTCGGAATCTTTTGCTCTGCCGACATTTGAGAGAGAGAAAAAAGGATTTTTTTATCGAGGCATTTCGTAATACGACAAAATGTAGCTTTTAACTTTTTACACGACTGCCTGAAAAAAGGAGTATATTGTTTCAGTGTTCATTTATGTACGTATGTATGTATGTATGTGAGTTTGTATATCCCACCATAACTTCTATACGCCTGGACGGATTTTGATGAATGAGGTATCGTTAGAATCCTTAGCTTATTCCGGGTGACATAGGCTAGTAAAATTAAAAAAAAAATTGACACGGAGACCATGGTCCCGTATCAAAAACTGAAGTTGAATTTTTTTTTTTCAAAATGAGATTAACTATATTTTCATCATCAAGAACATGATGAGTAGATTCCAAAAATATATCAGACTATATTTCAATATCCAATGATTCACTAAAAAAACAGTGATTCACAAAAAAATATCATTTAACTATGGCAGTCGTATTTTTTAATTTTTTGAGTTTAAATATTCACTTGTTAATCTAAGTATATCTAAATATTCATATTAAAAATGCCAAAGTGTGTCTGTCTGTCTGCTACGCTTTCGCGGCCCAACTACTCAACCGATTTTGATGAAATTTGGTACAGAGATAGGTTACATCCCGGGAAAGGACACAGGCTACTTTTTATCCCGGAATCAAAATACTTATTCCACGCAGACGAAGTCGCGGGCATCATCCTATTATTATGTTATTAAATAAAATCTGTCCATGGGTTTTCGAGAAAATCGTTAACAAACAAACATACGGGTCGAATACAAAACTTTTTACGTTTAGCCTAATTTTATTTTTATTTGCGATTTTTTTTTACATTGTAGTTACTTAAAATTTTGCTCAATTAATTTTATGTCATACTGTTTCTGTGTTTTGGTAACTATAGGTTTGTAAAATTGCCTGAAATAAAAAATATTTATTGTTTATTTATTATTAAAACCTCCTTTTTGAAATCAGCTAATAACAGCAATTTGTATTATACTTACAAGCCCTATGATAGTTCATAGTACAGGTAGTTAAAGTTAGTATTTCAAAGTTCAAGATTTATCTAAGCTAAAGACGAACTTGTCTTTGCCTTACAGCTTTGTGGGTACCGTCTTCACATTAGGAATCTATTAGGAAATCTAGTAATAAGTTTGTGGAAGGTAGACGAAGCCAGAATTTGCCTAATGTCTAGTGCAATTTAGTTCGGCAGCCGCTTAGTTTATTTCCTTTGGTACATAATGCAATGGTTCTAAGACTTGGCTTTGCAGTTTGCTGGTGCATTCAAAATATTTTTAGTAATCTACCTAGCTATCCACCGGAAATACGTAGGTACAGTACGCGCGCGAGTTGAATGCAGAGCGAATGTATGTGTCACCATACATAAGCTCTGCATTCAACTCGCGCGCGAACTATACTTACTTACTTACTCATGCCCATTTTCACTAACAATAACTTTCGCTGACCTCCCTGGCGCAGCGGTGAGCCATGAGGTCTTCAGACCCGGGTTCGATTTGCGGCAGGGTCCATTTGGGAATTTATAATTCATGGTTTTTCTCTGGTCTGGCCTAGTGGGATGCTTCGGCCGTGGCTAGTTACCACCCTACCGGCAAAAACGTATCGCCAAGCGACTTAGCGTTCCGGTACGATGCCGTCTAGAAACCGATTAGGGGTAACTGCCGTACCCGTGACTTGATGATCATGGACTTCCGCAAAGTAACGCCTGCTTCTATTCAACAGCTATACCTGCATTAAAATGATTGCAATTTAATGCAGTCACCAAATTAGTGCGTTTGGGGAAATTCCATATAACTCAGTTCCATAAAATAAAAGCGAATGACCTGGAGGTGTCCAGTGCCTAGTGTATTTTCGCCCTAACTGCGTACGCTACGTAAAATCATTTACCATTTTCCCGTATCAAATATTATTTCAGTAATATTTGATCCAGGTAAAAAACTACGAGCCACGCATCCATATGAATTCTTCATCCACATAGCATTCCATATAGCTATTAATAGTCAAAACTTTTGAATATGCACCCCGGCATTCCTATAACGGTTGAAAGCCGGTTGAAAAATTCAAAAATTCATTTTTACTGCTGCCCATTGAGGCTCAATATTTTGCGTATCGACAATACGAAACCGTTGCTTGCTTTTCAATCCAAAGTCAACAATATCGAATTTAATTACTGCCACAAATAGGGTGACCATTGTTTATGACCGTATTACCATGTAAAGGATTACTTAAACGACAAGGAAGCTTGGCAATGATTTGCTCTAGTGGTTCTGATAGTTCTTTAGTTAAGATGATTTGTGATCTGGTGATAATAAAAAAAAACCCGGCTGAGTTTGTTGTGGGCTCTTCTCAGACCAGGGCGCGTTTGGAATCCTCGTAGCTTTAGTTTTAAGATACCGTAACTGATTATCACCATCATGTTTTATGAGTAAGTAATTTTTAACGTCAATAAGTGTACCCACAGTGTACCTACATTGAATAAATGAATTGAATCTTGAATCGTGAATCTATGGTGATTTTAGGGCGGTTACAGATTAGCGGTTTTTCGGTGCGTTTAAGCTCGTTTTTTGAAGCGTGTGGAGGCGCGTATACTTTGCCACACACGCGCCTTTTACGAGCGTTGACGTGCTTATAAGTTCGTATACTACTAACTACTACTACTGACTGGCCCATGGGTCCAAAAAAAATACGCCGCAATGAGTGCGAGTATGCGTGTTCGGTGTATTAAAGCGTAAAAAATATAAGCGCCTGTGCTACACTGTAGTCTGTGCGCCTGTGCCAGCGCGTGAGTTGATAAAAGCATAAAGGTACGCGAAAAAAATACGCTGTTCTAAAACCGCCTCTCGGATTCACTACCCATCAGGTGAGATTGTGGTCAATCGTAATCCTATAATTAATTTAAAAAAACTCCTGAGGATACTCCAGTGAATCGTACGTTGTAAGTGCTTTGGAAAATTTGTGTGGTATGGTGGCGTTGCGTATATTAGAAGTGGAAGCATGGGCGGTGCATATCGCATGCTGGACATTGTACTACATAGATTTGTCTGTTTTGGGGGATTGCGGCGAATTAAGGTTCTTGTTCCTTAGAAAGAAGTAGGACTTATCCGTAAACTACGTTACCCATGGTCACCCCAAAAGGCTCGTGTGGTTTCCGATGCGTGCAGACACAGAGCACAATTACTGCGGTAGCTCTATGAAGATACTCGATAGAGGGCTGTTGGCGTTTTGTTTATTGTTTACTGTTCACTGTGACGTGGCCACAATGCGGATTTTGACCCAGTTTATACAACACTACACCATATCACATCAGTCATCACACATGTTCCAAGGATCACATCACATCTCGTCTCACATCTCCAATGAAACGTACGTTGGGTGTGCTTTGGAAGATTTGACATGGTGGCGCTGCGTATTGCTTGTTTGGTGGCTTGCTTTTCTCGCATGCTTAGAAGCAGGAAGGTGGGCGCTGGTTATTGCATGGCACGTTGTACTACATAGATTTGTCAGTTTTGCGAATTATAATAAAGAAAAAAGAAGGACTTATCCGTAATACAAGTAACCCATGGTCACCCCAAAAGGCTCGTGTGGTTCCCGATGCGTGCAGACATAGTGTGCAATTACTGCGGTAGCTCTATGAAGATACTCGATAGAGGGCTGTTGGCGTTTTGTTTATTGTTTACTGTTCACTGCGACGTGGCCACAATGCGGATTTTGACCCAGTTTTTTAGACATGCCTCTCTCTGTGCAATGGAAAATGGAAGTTTGATGAAAGCCTTGTTTTGGCTAATGCCTTTTGTTATCCGTTACAAGAGGTGGATGTTTGGATTTGAGATGAATATGTAGCGAACAGACTGACGAAGTTTTATGTGTCCTCAGACTAGTTGAGTTGAGCTTATTTAATAATTGCCAAACTGCATCTGCCGCGAATGGAACGCAGTGCAGGGAGCATACTACCATTTCTTAAATCCGTATTGTTTTAATATTGTTGACGCTCGTGTTTTAGAATTATAATCCTTATTTTAGGGACGTCAAGGTACGTGACATAAAACTGTCATCTGCTCTAAGCGACAGCTCCACTTGTACAATGCTGGGACACCCCCAGCATTGTACAAGTGGAGCTGTCAAAGTATAAAGGCATTTGTGCTTACTAGAAAGCTTTGCTATGATAGGTTTTTACGACCTCCCTGGCGCAGTGTTGGGCGTTGTTGTATTAACGTGGGAGGTCCCGAGTTCGATCTCCGGCAGGGTCAATTTGGGGATTTTTAATTTCTGAATTTTCTCTGGTCTGACCTGGTGGAAAGCTTCGGCCGTGGCTAGTTTACCACCGCTTCTGCCAAGCGATTTAGCGTTCCAGTACGATGCTGTGTAGAAAACCGATTAGGGGTTTAATATAACTGCCACACTCCTACAGGTTAGCCCGCTACCGTCTTAAACTGCATCATCACTTATCACCATGAGATCGTATAGTCAAGGGCTTGTAGTGATAAAAAAAGGTTTACTTACCAATAAGGGTCACAAGATACCCCATATGGAATAAAGAATTCGAATTGAAGAGATGACTGCTGCAATTAGCCAAGTAAAACTCGGTACATTAAGAAAATTCCTCACAACTCTTATCTCTAAATTTAAACACACGTTCCTTAAAATATGACTCTTTGTTAAACATTTCCGTGTATCGCATCTAACTAAGTACTTACCTTCAAAGAGTTTCCACAAAGGGACAAAGACTAGGCGTGAATCATCTTCGTATTATATTAATTATGTGTTGCAAATTGCAATTGCCGTGTTATTGTGCTTGCAGACTTGCAGACAGACAAAGTAGGGTACCGCGGTGATGAGGGAAATTTCCGAGCTAAATATTACATTGTGAGTTGACATGGTTTCGATGACAACTCTTTTATCTTGTACTAGCTAATCCGCGTGGATTGAGGTTTTTGGTTCTCGCGGGAACTGTTTAATTTTCGGGAATAAAAAGTAGCATATATGTGTTATTCCTGACTATAATCTCTTTGCCAAATTTTAACTAGATCCGTTCATCCGTTTTGGCGTGATTGAGTAACAAACATCCATCAATCCATCCATTCACATATTTTATAATTTTAGTAAAGATAGTCAGTAAACTGCCGAAAGTGCCGAATTTCATCAAAATTCGTTGAGCAGATGCGCCATGAGAGCGTAGCAGACAGACAGACACACTTTCGCATTTATAATATTAGTTTCAATAGATAGCAAAATCGGTAACCTCAAGTGGAAAAAGGAGTATTTTGTCGTATATTCTATCATTATCCGTGTGTAAACCTCAAGTGGTATAAAGCGCCTGAAAATGGTTAGCTTAGAAGCCGAAGTACCCCTATTAGAAGCTATAAAAATAAATAATTGTATGCGGAACCCTCCAGCCCCGTCCTAATTGCATATGTAACGCATGGCCTCGTTTCGCCGACGCTGCGTAAAACGTTAATTTTTCCATTACTCTGCTATACTGACTCATAGGTGTCATCGCATCGCTTTTATAATTATAAGGGCTTTAGTTTGCACTTGGAGTTTTATTGCTTGCTTTGTTTAAAGGTCGTTAGTACCTTCGCTTCGTTAGTCATCTTTGTCATCATCGCTTTTTTATCTACTAGTAGTTAGCCGTTGAGTACGATCGCACCTGATGGTAAGTGATGATGCAGTCCTTTAAAGCTGGATACCTTGTGCCGGGGTGGAAATAAATAATTTAGAAAAATGGGCAGATGGAATTAAAATGCAAAATGGCAAAAGGTAAAAATAAACGTTTATTGAGGGACTCTAAAATGGGCACAGAGATACCGCGGCTATGCTAAGGGAGTAGGCACACAAATTGTAACGTGATGTCTGCTTTGACCTCGGTGGTAGTTAGGTATTGTCCTGGGTGATTGGCCGCGATTTTAGCAGGCGGCCCAGAGGCGAGGAGCGCAGCAGATGGTCACGTTAGAATCCCTAACGGTGCTGGTGTGGCGATGGCAGGGTGGTCAGCCAGCAGGATGGTATGGTGCGAACCTTGCTCCTGGAATTTATAATTCCGACTGGTTAACGTCTGGCATATCACGACCACGCAGATGGGAAGCCGGGCATCTGAACTCTGAACCACTTGGCTATCACCGCTGTACCACAGGCTCTACAGTCGTTAGTATCTAAATTTAGTTAAATTATCTACTTTTTTTTTTTTAATCCACTACAAGTTAGCCCTTCTCTGCGATCTCACCTGATGGTAAGTGATGATGCAGTCTAAGATGGTAGCGGGCTAACCTGTTAGGGGCATGCGTACTGCGTACTGCGTAGATGACGTCCCATTAAGACTGAATTTCGAGAAAACGTTCCTTATCCATTCCCTTTATAACTTAGAAAAGGCAGTTTCCTTTTTTATGTAGAAAAGTGCAATATTTCAGAGGGGCCACTACCATCAGCAATATTACATATTTAGAAATGACAGTAATATGATACGTATTTTGAAGTGCCTAAAATAAGGTTTATACTTCTAAAACAAGAACGTCTTCAATATTGAAATAATATGGCTTTAAGCGATGGTAATATGCCCCCCCCCCCCTCCCCAGCTTTCTAGGTCCAAGAATATCGACTGGGCATTGATGAATCAATCAATGCATGAGTTGGTACTTCTCACTTTATAATAAGACGTAGAGATATTATCTTAACGCTGTGAGTTACATTATCCAATATTTGACATCACAGATATTAATATCATGTCTCTAGAGATACACGTATTACAGCATAATTAAGTCGCTTAATATAGCAGAGGATTATTGCCTCAAAGTGGTGCACGCATCAATGATATTTGATACGCTAACAACGTTGAGTTAACATAGATTAGAGGTACATACCGCCGTAAAAAAACGTTAAACACCGTAAACTACCCTAGAAATATAAATATAAAACCCTTCATATTCCTGCCACTTGAAGTGGAAACTCAGCGTGATTGAATCAGAAATTAACTTAAGCGTTGAAGAACTAGAATACCTAACAAACATAGCTCAAAGGGTTGTGAAGCTGAAGTGGCAGCTGAAGGGGCAGGGCAAACATACGTGGCATGTTGAAGTCCCTCCAAGGGACTTATGTCTAGTTGTGGACGGTTAACCACGAGGGTGACGGCGAAAAATTGCAGATTCTGGAGATAGCTCCACCTATCTATATCTATAAATGTCTATAGAGACGCGTGGGACCCGTGGAATCTCCAGTGTTGATTCTAGTACTACCAAAAAAATCATCAAAATAAATGACAGCTTTAAAGAACTAAATGACAAAATGCCTGAATGTTCGTGTTGTTATGTAGAAGCCGCTATCACGCATTATCTCTACCTCTAGTAAATGATACCTCTGTGCCCCACTACGCTTTGATATACCCCTTTCAGGTTGATGTGTATCTGTAACTGAAAAGGTAATAGCAACCCAAATTTTGCTACACGGTTCTAGTGTTTATGTTCGAAGAGATAGAGTTGTAATCGCTATTAGTGTTTTAACAATGATAAATGTACCTAATGTGTTTAGTGGTGAAAGCAGGTGTTGGGACGATTGTTCGAAATCTATTCAGTTCGGAATACAATTACAAATCTGTCATAATGTCAATGTTATTATAGCGTATTGGTTGATTGCTAAATTTTGGTAGAGGTATTATAATTAGAACGTAAGCTAATTAACATGGATAAAATTATAATAGAAATAATTTAAAGGAAAACTAGGAATAAATTTCAATAGTAAATTACAGTAGGTTTAATTCCTTAACTCCTTAGATTTTAAGTACTAACATAGTTATTAAAATTATATTGTTACTAACACTAAAGTGGACCACAAATATTGTCTGATTTAATAAATGAACTTAATTAATTAATTAATTAATAATTAATCGATTTTGTCGTGAAAGCCTTGCATCACAGAAACGAGTATTACCTACCTATTCTGTGGTGTAGGCTATTTCTTGTCCCAGAAACAGAAATAGGTAGTTCCCAAGGGAAAAAAAACTAATCTGTCGCGGTCGCTGCAGGCTACACCTAGTTTTTATTATCTTGATTGCAATAAAGACGTTTTGAGTAGCAAAATAATACTAATATTTACTTGATATATATATTTTTTTTACGATTTTAAATTTTAGTATGTCGGTATTAATAATTTATGTTTACAAGAAAAAAGGACTTCTGGGAATATCCAATTTCCTTTCTACAATTTTCAAATTTTCTGTCATATAACACATAACCAAACCAAAGGAACAAATATTCATACAAAACTTTTACCTCAGGGCTCCCATAAAAGCACCTCACGCACTCTAAACCAAAACACAAATATTTGAACTCTCATTAAAACAGTCTTACTGAATAAACCATTTCAAAAACCACCACAGGCATCGTTACAAAACAATATCCCCTTAATTATACCGCGTGACATCGTAAAAACTTCTGTATGGGCCATCAAATATTTTGCACCTCCAAAAACGAGGGCGTGACCATAAAAAAGTACCCTTAATGTGCTCTTATGAAACTGTTATAAAACGGTGTCCATTGATGCGTGAGTTAGTATTAGCTTTTCGTGTGCGGTAGTGAAAACTCAATGGATGCTACATAAATGATCAGTGATGTATGCATGCGGCTAAAGGGACCCATTTTATTACGGCCCTGTTTTTATAGTTCCGGCAATGACCTGTGGGAGCGCTAGTTGTAAGTTTTAGGGGTGTGGGCCACGAGTTTACCGGTAATTCATGAGAGGTAAAAATAGAAATAAGTAGGGATATAATTTTTGCTATAAACACGAAATAAAAAAACACACCAGCGCTGGTGTGTTTTTTATTTTGTGCGTTGGCGCTTATGACCATTTTGTTTCATTATTTTAGGAACGTCAAGGTACGTGACATAAAACTATTGTTAAGTACCTATTGCTCGCGTTGGCAGTATGGCCCCAGAAACTGAACAGCTTTTTACCAAGGACAAGGAGTCGATAGCTCGTGAGGATGATCCGGTGTCAGAGTGAAACGTTCGTCGATTGTGCTTTAGAAGATTTTTGTGTTGTGGTGGCGGTGCGTATTGCTTGATTTTTCTGCATACTTACAAGTGGGAGGACGGGCGGCTCATATCGCGTACTGCACGTTGTACCACATAGATTTATCTGATTTAGCGGCTTATAGTGAACTAGCTGATGCCTGCGACTTCGTTTGGGTGGATTGAAGGTTTTTGGTTCCCGCGGGAACTCTTTCAATTTTCCGGGATAAAAAGTAGCCTGTGTGTTATTCCAGACTATAATTTATATCTGTGCTAAATTTCATCCAGATCTGGTCAGCCGTTCTGCTGATTGAGTAACAAACATCCATCCATCCAAAGTTTCGCATTTAATATATTAGTAAAGATAGATAGATAGATTAGGCTTGTTGGGTTATCTGGAAAGTAACGCCTGCCTTTATCCAACACTAGCTTTTAGTTTTTAGCCGATAAAACCAATATTTTAGTGGCCACAGGGCTACAAAAGTGTATCCACCCTCTAATCCCACTGTTTTACGACTGGCCTCTGCCGCTCAGTAGTGAGTTCTTCCCCATTCCCATTTATAGTGACGAAACCAATGAAAATGGTGAATGTTATTCCTCGAATAGAGAATATATCGGACATTTTGTTATACTCTTTTGATTTTTATTTTTATTATCAGCACTTTATGTACGACGGCTTTTAGTGCGGAAGCGATTGCGTACCGTTGTTCCTTAATTTCCTTGCTTTTTTCCTTCTTTCGTCGTATATTCTACAAGAATTGTATTATATATATGAGTCTCCTCAGCTTGACCCTACTATTAAAACTATTTTTATTGTATTTGACTAAAATTCGCACAACTCCAAACTATGTTATCTATATATATCTCTTGGTTACACGTCTTTGCCTTGTGGCAGTTTTTGAAGATTTTTAGATTTTGTATATACGATATTCGTTCGAAATTAGCGTAATGCTTGAAAATGCTCACTGATCCCACTTAATATTTCCTTGCTCTACCTACATGTTTCATAACCAGAACATTCATCACTGCATTCATAAAGAAAACAAACTTGTGGATGTATCGTTTATCCAACAGTTTATAAATAGGGACAAAACCGAAGATAATAAACAAACACTGGAATAAACCCTAATGTCACCCTGACAGGCGACCGAATGATATAATCAATCATCACCACTAAGCGATAATGGATTTCTCCCCAAAGTTGACTTCTGTCCAACTTTATTTAGCGATTTGCGGCAACACGCAAAAAGACTTACCTTGTTTCCTCAGAATTCCATTAAAACTTATCCAACTGGGAGCCTTAAGAAATTATCTGCCAGCCCAAATTTCTCCTTTCTCTGATTTTCCGGTCCATTCCATTTTCTTCTGACAATCAAACCGTTTGAGCCGAGGCGCAAGTTGAAAACATTTTCTTCCAAATCTCTGACCCTGCCATCAACTAATACGATTGTGGCCCAATTGTAAAACGACAAGCGATAATGTATTCTGCAAAACGTGCGTTTTTTTCTACCATATTTGGTAAAAAAAAACAGAAATTATCAAAAAAAACGAAGAACCAGTAATTAATTGTATGTAACTTAACATTAACTATTAACAGCTATCGAGATGCTCTAAATATAATAAGTTAACGTTAAAAATCTTTACGTAAGATGAGTACCCAAAATGTAATGTCATGATGTAATCATAATGATATCGTCTCAGATTTGCTGGACATAAGAGCGCCGCAAAGCAAGGCAAGAATAGGCATTTTTTAGACAAACGCGGTCTTACTTAGACCTCATCATTGCTTTTCAAAAGCATGATTGTCGTCAAGCGCAAGCCTATCTGTCAATTAAAAAAAAAACCACACGCCACGGTCCTGTGCTACATATCCAGCAGATCCTTAAGACTCTGATGTGCTCTGTTCCCCTTTTGGGGGCTGTGGAATGGGAGGTCTGCTTAGTGCTTTTATAAATATAGTCTACTAGATGATGCGCACGACTTCGTCCGCGTGGATTAAGGTTTTTTGCTTCCCGCGGGAGCTCCTTAATTTTCTGGGATAAAAAATATGCCTACGTCCTTCCCTAGGACACAACCTATCCCTATACCAAATTTCATCAAAATCGGTTTAATAGATAGGCCGTGAAAGCGTAACAGACAGACAGACAGACAGACGGACGGACAGACAGACAGACACACTTTCGCATTTATAATATTAGTATGGATTTGAAACAAAGTTATTGATGTCTCCAGTCTTTGCCTTGCACCATCAGTATTAGGGAATGCCTCTCTAATGGCGCGGTAGAGTACTGGTGTTTACTTTTATTGTCAAAATAAATCTGTCTTAACTGTCTCGATAATCGCTACTGAATGCTGGCCTGATATATCGCCGCGTGGTATCGAAGGAGATTAGTAAAAATTCCCTTCGCAGATCTACATTAAAGAATAGTTCCTTATGCTTTATAAATGACTGAATAGTTCAAAAGTATTTATTTAATACTAGATGATGCCCGCGACTTCGTCCGCGTGGATTAAGGTTTTTTGATTCCCCTTAATTTTCCAGGATAAATGTATCACTCTCCAGCTCCTCAACTATACCCATGCAAAAATCACGTTGATCCGTTGCTCTGTTGCGGCGTGATTGAAGGACAAACTCTGTATTTAACGTCCTTGGGAATACAATTTTCAAAAACTGTGAAACACGTATTTCTTTATTTTAAACCAGAAGCCCAAATACCAACTTTCTTCGTATAACTTGAAAAATGAAGGACTTTCATACAAACTTTCAACCCCTATTTAACGTCTTTGGGGGTAGAATTTTCAAAAACTGTGAATAACTTATTTCTTTATTTTAAACCAGAAGCTCAAATACCAAGTTTCACGGATATAACTTGAGAAATAACGGACTTTCATACAAACTTTCACCCCCTATTTCACCCTCTTAGGGGCGGGATTTTGAAAAATCCTTCCTTAGTGTGCGCCTACGTCACAAAAGGAACTTACTGTCAAAATTTCAAGTTTCTAACCCGAGCGGTTTAGGCTGTGCGTTGATATATAAGTCAGTCAGTCAGTCAGTCAGTCAGGACTTTGAATTTTATATATATAGATATATAGATAGATTGAAGTCACACCTTACAGTGCTCGCATTGTATATCAGAACATACCCCATGTACCCACCCCCATTGACACTTCATGCTTCAGCTGCGCAACACGTCAAAAGTAAAAGTCACGCCACGAGTAAAAGTCATAAAATTGTATTTGCATACGACCCCAAAACAGTAGCTTGTTTCACGAAAACGCCAGTAAAAATATTTGAGCAACTTCAGTCAACTAGTATACTACTAGAAGTTTACTATTCCCAATTGCTAGTCGTAGTTTTACGATGTAGTATATTACGGAGCGCAACTTAACTCGATGGTTAAATTTTAACCGTCCAAGTTTGCTTTACGGCTTTCGGTGCTTAGGTGTGAGTGGTGTGATGAAATAAGGGTATTTATAAACTCTGTTTTTTTATCCACTACAAGTTAGCCCTTGACTGTGATCTCACCTGATGGTAAGTGATGATGCAGTCTAAGATGGTAGCGGGTTAATCTGTTAGAGGCATGGCAGTTATATTAAACCCATACCCTTATTCGGTTTCTACACGGCATGGTAATGGAACGCTAGATCGCTTGGTGGCACGTCTTTGCCGATAGGGGGTAACTAGCCACGGCCGAAGCCTCCCACCAGGCCAGAGAAGGGAAAATTCAGAAATTATAAATTCCACAATTTGACCCTGCCGGGGATCGAACCCGGGACCTACGCACGTTAAGACAACAGCGCTCAACACTGCGCCAGTAAGGTCGTCGAAATTACCCTTTTAATTAATTTACTCCAGTCTGCTCATTTATATTAATGAACACGATATTAGTTATTTTGAAATCTCCTGCCTGATTTCTATCCGGTCGTGTTGGGTGTTCCATCCCATCGGGCTTTAAGAGTAAAGGATTAAGCAGTAAGGAATCGCTTATAATAATCCTTTGCTCAATCTTAAATTAAGCAAAGGATTAATTTATCCAATCCCAGGTTATATTCCAGGAAACCCCGAGTCGGTCTGAAGTTTTTGTAAAACGCAAACATGTTGAAAAATCATGGTACAAGCTTGGGAATGAGTTTCTATACTTAGTAGATCTGATAGTTCTAATTAGTTTTCGCCTACTGAAAATGAAAAAAAACCGGCCAAGGTTGTTGTGGGCTCTTCTCAGACCAGAGCGCGTTAGGAACCCACGTTGATTAAGTTTTAACTACCTTTAATTAACGCTATAAAAGTGCACAGTGTTAGAATTTAATTGAATTAAAAACTGACTTACCTACATTGCACCTTAAGAACTCAAATTACTTCTAATAAAGATCGAGCGGGTAAAACCATACCTATTCACTTAACTACATAGAAATATTATTTTCATCCCATGTATTCGAAAAGGACGACTTGGTTCGCCTTTATGTGCGCCCAAAGGTGGTGTTTCTGAATTTTAACTAACGAAAGGGTTAGCTAGTAAAGGTAATGGATATATATATTTATAAAAAAAAAAAAAAAATATTATTATAAAGGCGAAAGTTTGGATGGAGGTGTGGATGTATGGATGTATGGATGTTTGTTACTCAATTACGCCCGAACGGCTGAACGGATCTGGATAAAATTTGGCATAGAGATAGATTATAGTCTGGAAATAGCACATATGCTTTTTATCCCGGGAAATGAAAGAGTTCCCGCGGGAACCAAATTTTCTCATACAGGGTGATGAAAAGTAGAGTGTATCACTCGGGCGCAAATATATTTTTGGCTCGGGCGACGTACTTTGAATCCTTCGCTACGTTCAGGATTCTAATAAAGAATCCCTCGCTACGCTCAGAATTCTACTCTAGAATCCCTCACTTCGCTCTGGATTCATTAAAGCGCCCTCGCCGTAAAAATATAATTTTGCTCCCTAATAATACAATCTACTATTATTGTATAGAGAGCCTTATTCAAACTGTATCCCATTTCCGGACTTTACGCGCAATTCAAACGTTACAGCCAAATAGTGCGGCTTTAATATCCTGATAATATGCTGTTACTTGTTAGGTAATGTAACCTAATACCTACTTAATATTATATGAAAGCTTATTTCAAACAATGTACTTTAACGATTACTTTAATTACAATTTTTCAGAATCAGCGCGAAAACACTAGGGTAATCTGGTCGACGTTTCTCGAAGCGAAAATTCCCGGAAAATGGGGCCTTATTCGAGACGAGAAAAATGCAAAGTAATCGGAAATTCGAGGAATTTAAAACACATACATTTTCTTGAAAATAAAGACGATAGCCTAGTGGTTTAGTGGATAAGACAACCGACCTCCTGTACGTGGTCGCGAGTTCGAGCCCCGGGCACGCACCTCCAACTTTACGAAGTTATGTGCGTTTAAAGAAATTAAATATCACTTGCTTCAAACATCGCGTCGTGAAACCTGCACGCCCTCAATCGAAGTCTGACAATCCGCGCTTGGCCAAGGTGGTGGACTATGGCCAAAAACTTCTTCCGAGAGGAGACTCGTGCTCAGTAGTTAACCGACAATGAGTTCAGCCCGCTACCATCTTAGACTGCATCATCACTTACCATCAGATGAGATCGCAGTCAAGGGCTAACTTGTAGTGGATAAAAAAAAAAAAAAAGTTGATGAAAAACAAAACACAAACGGACAAAACGTAAACGTCCGTGGGGTACAATGTTCTTGATGTTTCAGATTCGAGGGGAACGATGAACAGACCCCCAGGCCATTAGTAATTCGGACGATCTAAAACGAGTAGCTGAGAGCCGATGGACGCAAGTAACTCCAGACCTTCTGCGGAGATCCTTGCAGGAGATCTTCATCTTCGCTTCTTTCTCTTCTTCTTTCTTCTCTTCTGCTTCCTTCTTTCTTTAGTTTCTTTAGTTTTCTTTTCTTTAGCTTTAACTGTAATTATATGGTGTATTTTATTTTATTAAATACAGTTTATATATTGAAGTATCTGGGGATTGGGTTTTTATTTTTATTTTTAACTAGCCTCACTATTTGAGTAGTATATTATATGCATATTATTTTATAAATGTATACTTATTTATTATTTACCAGTACCTAAAGCCTTAACTAGAGATTGTTTAGTTTTAATTAGTATAGTTACCTAGCCGTGGTGTCCCTGTCGTGGTAACCTGGAGGAGGGCTTCAGCTGAAAATCAGCGCTGAATGCCCTTGTAATTCATTGCAAGGGTTTCAGCATTATGCTACGCTGATGCCTTTTTTCAGGTTGTGCCACATACCACAAGTGTTATCACGGTGCTTCTATGACTTGATCATGAGTCTAATGCTCAGGTACTGGAAGCGCCATGGTAACATTTACCTTAAAGTATTGCTTTGTGTGGCACAATGTGAATAAATGTTTTTTCTTTCTTTCTTTCTTTCAGCTTTAGTATAACGATTGTGACGACAATGATGTTAATTCTATCGCTTAGGAAGGCGATAATAATCACAACTATCATGCAAGCTCCTGAGGTAGGCGAAGGTCATCATCAACAGTTGGTACGCCTAGTAGCGGTTAAATCGGCTCGTCTAGTCCATACTAATATTATAAATGTGATAGTGTGTCTGTCTGTCTGGTACGCTTTCACGGCTCATCTGTTTAACCGATTTCGATGAAATTTGGTACAGGGATAGGCTGTATCCCGGAAAAGGACATAGGTTATTTTTAGCCCGTAAAATTGAAGAGTTGAACTTAAATCACGCGGACCAAGCGCGGGCATCGTAAAACGTTACAAGCCGCGATAGGGTAAATAAGCGAGCCAAGTCTGTATTTAATTAGTTGCTTGCTACATTCTCCCACACGCATGATGGACTCTCCCAGTTAGACCAACGTTAGAGGTTGTGTTTCCATTGACATACGAATTTTTGACGTGGCAACTTCTAGCTCACACTTTTATCTGTATCTTTCTAGCATTTGAGCTAGGCAAACAAGACTTCCGTTACTATATTATGGTTTAGCATAGGTGCGTAATCATACTAATGTTATAAATGCGAAAGTGTGTTTGTTTGTTAGTTTGTCCGTCAATCACGCCGCAACGGAAAAACGGATCAACGTGATTTTTGGCATGTATATAGTTGAGGACCTAGTTAAATCCCGTTAGTTATATAGTTAGTTGGTTTTATCCCGGAAAATGAAGGAGTTCCCGCGGAAATCAAAAAAACTAAAACCACGCGAATGAAGTCGTGGGCATCAGCTAGTCATTGATCATTATCTACCAAATACTCCCTGCATAGGCAATATTGTTTTGATTTTGATTAGATACTATAAAGATTTCTAACTGGTCATATTATTTATAATATTATGTTTTACATGCATTATCCTGTATAAATGTTGGGTTTATTTTTTCTTTAGGCTTGCCGTATTAGGCAAACAGACGAAAAGATTAAGACAGCAATAAGAAAGCCTTTGCTGGCTTCCTAGTTTGGTTATTATCTCGTGCGCAATAAAGCATTTTTATTTATTCATATTTTTTTACTGAGCTAACACTTAGATTTACAGTTTTGTGTAAACAGTATTACGTCAAAAAAAAGAACAGTTTAAACGTCTTTCATCTTGCCTTTTATCCTCTCAAATAATTTGGTGTGAACAAATATTTGAGCGTGACAATTTGATTTAGAGGCCGTAGAGAAAGACGGATCGACGCAATGTAAACAAACCCAAAATGCTCTTTTACTTAACTTGCAAAACCTTTTTTATGTTTAAAGTATGTTCCAATGGTAATCTGTTATTTGCTCTGAAATGAAGATGTATTTTTCAAAGGGAATCCGTTTTTTCTCGTGAAGTTTTTTTAGTTACAGTATTTTAGTTGGCGAAGTAGCTAAGTTGCAATACAGTGCGTTTCAATCGTTTGCATTAGGTAAACAGCGGTAGCCCACGGAAGTTATATGGATTTTTAGGTCTGTATTTCGCTTTTACGATGTTTGGCGAGAAGGAGCAGGGGCCATACTGCCAAAGCAAATTTACTTTATATCATAAGAACTAGTTGATGCCCGCGATTTCGTCCGCGTGGATCGAGGTTTTTCAGTTCCCGCGGGAACTCCTTAATTTTCCGGGATAAAAAGTAGCCTATGTGTTATTCCAGACTATAGTCTATCTCTGTGCCAAATTTCATTCAGATCCGTTTAGCCGTTCGGGCGTGATTGAGTAACAAACATCCATACATCCATACATCCATACATCCACACATCCATACATCCATCCAAACTTTCGCTTTTATAATATTTATTTGATACTAGCTGATGCCCGCGACTTCGTCCGCGTGGTTGAGGTTTTTTTGATTCCCGCGGGAACTTCTTAATTTTCCGGGATAAAAAGTAGCCTATGTGCTATTCCAGACTATAATCTATCTCTGTGCCAAATTTCATCCAGATCCGTTCATCCGTTGGAGCGTGATTGAGTAACAAACATACATCCATACATACATACATCCATCCATCCAAACTTTCGCATTTATAATATTTATATGGATAAGAACATTATAGATAGTGTATACATAACGAGCTAGAACCTAAAACTTTGTATGGAATATAATAAACTAGCTGATGCCCGCGACTTTGTCCGCGTGGATTGAGGTTTTTTGGTTCCCGCGGGAACTTCTTAGTTTTCCGGGATAAAAAGTAGCCTATGTGTTATTCCAGACTATAATCTATCTCTGTGCCAAATTTCATTCAGATCCGTTTAGCCGTTCGGGCGTGATTGAGTAACAAACATCCATACATCCATACATCCATACATCCACACATCCATCCAAACTTTCGCATTTATAATATTTATTTGATATAAGAACATTATAGATAGTGTATACCTACTTAACGAGCTAGAACCTAAAACTTTGTAATCAAATTAGATAAACAAGGGCTCTGACCATGTCAGACAATTATATTCGGCCGTGGCTAGTTACCACCCTACCGGCAAAGACGTGCCGCCAAGCGATTTAGCGTTCCGGTAGAAACCGAATAGGGGTATGTGTTTAATATAACTGCCATGCCCCTAACAGGTTAGCCCGCTACCATCTTAGACTGCATCATCACTTACCATCAGGTGAGATCTAGTGGATTTAAAAAAAAAACGCATAAAAAGCAATACTTAAGCAATATAACTCAAAACGACAGTTTGATGTCACGTACTTTGACGTTCCTAAAATAA
Source organism: Erebia ligea (assembly GCA_917051295.2). Taxonomy (NCBI): domain Eukaryota; kingdom Metazoa; phylum Arthropoda; class Insecta; order Lepidoptera; family Nymphalidae; genus Erebia; species Erebia ligea. The sequence continues at coordinate 1,677,631 of OU785239.1, forward strand.
GGATTATAATTCTAAAACACGAAAGTCAACAACAATGAACCAATATGGCCACAGCTGGACGTTGGTCTCTTGTAGTGGCTTCCACACGCCGCGGTCTTGAGCCGCCTGGATCCAGCGATTCCATGCAACCCGCTTGATGTCGCCCGTCCGTCCACCTGGGGCCATACTGCCGACGCTTAAAGCCATATTATTGTGTCATTATTGTTGACTTTCGTGTTTTAGAATTGTCGGGAGCGTGGTGGTATGCTCGACCGATGCAACAGGAAGATCTTCCTCCGAGCCGGTGTCATGCTCGGGGCTGCCAGCTGGGCCAACTGTTGTATAGGTTGAAAGTTCTATATATGGTACAACTAGCTGATGCCCGCGACTTCGTCCGCGTGGAGTGAGGTTTTTCGGTTCCCGCGGGAACTCTTTAATTTTCCGGGATAAAAAGTAGCCTATGTGCTATTCCAGACTATAATCTATCTCTGTGCCAAATTTCATCCAGATCCGTTCATCCGTTGGAGCGTGATTGAGTAACAAACATACATCCATACATCCATCCATCCAAACTTTCGCATTTATAATATTTATTTGATTTGATTCTGAAATAACTTCGTAATCGTGATTCAGGCGGCGGCACGTGATTGGCTAACGTGGCCGCGTCATGTTACGTTATCCATGTAGGTATGTGTGCACCTACAAGAATTATAATCCTTAATTTAAAAACGTCAAGGTACGTGACAACATACTGTCATTTTGCGTAATATTGCTTAACTATTGCTTTATGACCCCTGGTCTGCCTGCTGCGCTTTCTTGTACGAGGTCGCCATTCTAGCACTTTGAGACCCCATTGTCTAGCCATAGTCTAGCGGTCATATTATATGCCCCGCCAATTGCCATTTCAGCTTCGCAATACATCAAGCTATGTCGGTTACTTTAGTTCTTCCACCGATTTCCTCATTTCTAATTTAATCGCGTACCTCGTCAATTAAAATCTAATAAGTGGATTGACAATCATAAAGGAACCTCCATACATAGGTTAATTGATTCTTAACCCTCCCGTAGGGTACTTCGTGGAATTATAAATTAGGGTTAGACGCATATATACCAATCAAAGTTCACTAAACTGATTTCAAAGCATTCATTAGATTATGAAGGGTTAAGTATAACGTAGGTACAGTCTATAGACATACGCTCTTTCCTACCAGTCGTTCGACGGAGGCGTCTAGACTGAGAGCGGGGTGACAGGGACGTGACGCTGGCAGATTTTTTTTTTTCTTAAATTTTTTGTCCACGACAAGTTAGCCCTTGACTGCGATCACACCTGACGGTAAGTGATGATGCAGTCTATGATGGTAGCGGGCTAACCTGTTAGGGGCATGCATTTTCAATACAATTTTTTTTACACTGACGTCTAATTTGTAGGCAGTTACCTAGCTTTCTCAACCATGAAAGAGAATACTGTACCTCTAGGTATTGGTATTTGAAAACTAGTGAAATCAGTAACTTTTTTCGTCAAAGCGCGCGCTTAGGATTAGGATAGGGATTTTGTATAATATTGTGACGTCATCAGAGTTCGACGCACTTTTTTATTTTAATCGATAGTTTAAATTGGTTATGAATTCAACATTAAACTAACAGAGGACGTGGATATTATTATCTTCTGGGAGTTCCTCTGTTTAATAATCACTAAAGAATAGTTTATTTGACTAGTTGTCAAATACCCAATTGTCATGATAGCCTAGTCTGTCATTTGTATGTGGCATCGACCTACTGTATGAATATAAAGTTACGCTGTGACGTAGGTATGTCTTCTCTAATAATAATATAATTAGATTGCCAACATTCCATCCATAAAGGGGCTCAGTGAGTTATTGGCCGAAGCTGAAATAGTATTGGAACAATTAATTACGGTAACCAGACAAAATTGAATTGAACAGTGAAACTTGGGTAACTTAAGTCGGTTGGAAACCGCTGACTTTGCTTGAGTTTAAATTAACATGTAGGTGGTATTGGTTAAACAATTTGCTTGAGTAGATTATAGAGATAGCTATATTAAAGGTCCATAACTTCATTCTCGTGGAATAGTTTTTCTAAAATTCCGTAAGAACTGTTAGATTTTCCGAGTTATACTAATATTATAAATGCGAAAGTGTGTTTGTTTGTTGGTTTGTCCTTCAATCACGCCGCAACGGAGCAACGGATCGACGTGATTTTTGGCATGGGTATAGTTGAGGACCTAGGCTAGGCTAGGAGAGTGACATAGGCTACTATTTATCCCGGAAAATTCAGGAGTTCCCGCGGGAATCAAAAAAACTTAAACCACGCGGATGAAGTAGCGGGCATCAGCTAGTATTAGATAATCTAACTCACAGCGCTATGATAATATCTCTACGTCATATTACCATCGCTTAAAGCCATATTATTTCAATATTGTTGACGTTCTTGTTAGAAGTATAAACCTTATTTTAGGCACGTCAAGATATATTGCATTGCTGATGCTAGTCTAGTATAGTATCGATATATTGCAGCATCGAAACTGAAAGGCCCATATTCGATTTAACTCTCTGAACGAGAGAGCTCCACACATTATTGCCCAAACACACAAACTTCCCTCTATACCCTAACCGCAATGCGTTCATGTGTATCAGTGTGAATACAGATATCCAGCCAATAAGACATAACGCCGAACCATAATCCCGAGTTTATTATATCGAATTTGAATAACAGCCTGAGGCAAGCCAGTCTCGAATACAGGTGTGCTCCACTTACTACCTAAACAAGAGCATAAATTAAATATAACTTGTTTCAACGGTGAAAGAAAACATCGTGAGGAAACTTGCAACGAGAATTCTTCTTAATTTTCTCAGTGTGAAGTCTGTCAAACCACACTTAGCCAGCGTTGTGGGCTTTGGTCCGACCCTTCATATTCTGAGAGGATAATTTGTCATGATAAACAATAGTAGTTGATTTATATAGATAAATACAAAAAAAAATTAAATCCCCCAATCATTTTAAATCCATAATAAATGCGGCCCATCTTTTCAACCGATTTTGATAAAATTTGGTATAGAGAAAACAACGACGAAGTCGCGGACATCTTCTAGTAATAAATAAATAAAAATTAAAGTAAATGGATACCAAATTTGGAATCAATAAGACCTGTGGAAGTTGCTCACATCCTTTCATCAACTAAAAAAGAGCTGATGATCTTTTTTAAATCATAGTAGCTCCCTATGATGGTTGTTGATATGATATGAGAATACTCCCGATACAGTCACCTTCCAAACAAAAAAAAACTAAACCGTTATCGGTTTATCCGTTTGAGGGCTACGATGCCACATACAGATACACCGAAACAGAATACAACTCTTTTTGCGTCGGGAGTTAAAAAGAAGATATTATGCTGAATGAATGCTCCGGTGCCAAAGTGGAACATACCGCCTCATCACGGATCCAGGCGATTGAATAGGCAACTAATTTCACAGTTGCGTTGCCTTTTAAAGCCTTTGAATGTAATATTGATGCCTCGCTTGTAGTGTGCACGCGGGCTTATGGCACAAAATGAAATAAGTAAAATAATTTTGCATGCATTGGATAGAAGCATGCGTTACTTTGCGGAAGTCCATGACATTGTGACAAAATCGTCACTTCACAATCGTGCATCGTAGAGTCAACATCTCCTGAAGATGCTCCGGTGTCGGAGTGAAACGTACGTTGAGGGTATTTTGGAAGATTTATGTGGTGTGGAGAATATCGCGGGCTGCAAGTTCAAGATACGCACTGTACCACATAGATTTACCTTCTGTGGCGGATTATAGCGAATTAAACTTCTAGTTTTTTCAATTTTGCATGCAACTTTTTTGAATACTGTAACATTCACCAAGTTACTTTCAGTATAAGTTTTAAATAAACAAAATTGTACTTAATTGAAATTGAAAATTGAAATATCATCAGGTGAGATCGCAGTGAAGGGCTAACTTGTATAGTGGAAAAAAAAACAGGTAGGTACATGTCATCCTTAGGAACATACTAAAATTATACATTCATCCTAAGGAAGGACATAGGCTACCTTTTATCCCGGAAATCACAGAGTTCCTGCAGGAATTAAAAATCTAAATCCACGCACACGAAGCACACGGGCATCACTTAGTATGTTACTTAGCAACTCCGGAAACTCTGTTAAACTTTTTTTTAGAACTTTTAAAAAAAAAAACCTACTGGTTAAGACAACAATCACTTTTTTTTAATTTTTAGGGGTATATTTGCTGACAAACGTAAAGTCAAAGGGTATCGTCGATGTTTTATGTGTTTAGCGAAATAACAAGGGTGCTCATTAGGCAGTACGGAAGGCCATCCGAGTTTAGTGTAAAATCGACTTAATAACACAGGAAATAAAGTTGTAATTGTCTTGCCAATCAATAGTAAACTGCTGGCATTATAAATTCCCACTAATTCGGTCTGCAGCTATAAAACAAACTTGGCTGTTATACGGTTCTAATGATTTTGGTTGATATTACGCCTGGGGGGTTATTTATTGGTTATTGTGGGCCTTTTAAGCTGTAAATGTCAACAGATAGGTATAATTATTATTATTAGGTATACTGTACTTATGAAGATTAGTTCAAATTATATTGCAGATATATAAGTAATCCATACAGTTTAGAGAATAATCTAGATTTAGAGAATTTTTTAATCATTTTGGCATGGAACCCTAATGAAAAGAAATACCTATTGTATGTCACAGCACAAATTTTTGATGGTACACCTACTTAGACGACTTTGATGGTATCGTGTTAGACCCAACGTTCCACCAGGGGTACGACTGGTGGTACGGTGGGTGCGCAGCGAGGTATTTCATACTTGCCGCAGCGCCGCGCCTCTGAAGTGAGGCTAAACCTTAAGATAACTTGTGTCATTGATGAGTTGTAATACGTCCTGGGGGGTTACTACCAACGTTTAAAGCAGTATTACTTCAAAATTACAGTTTTATGTCACGTATCTTGATGTCCCTATAATAGGGGCTATAATTCTAAAATACAATCGTCAACAATATTAAAACAATACTTTTTTATGCGATGGTAGTTGCCCCCTGACTCTACCAGAGTTTCGGAAACCATAATATTATACTCAGAAGAGCCGCCAAGAAACTCAACATCACTTCTAATGCAAATACAATATTATTACAAGGCATGTGGCGTCCACAACGTAATTACTTTCACTATAATATTCTATGAATAAATGAATAAACACTAATAATACTAATATTATAAATGCGAAAGTGTGTTTGTTTGTTGGTTTATTGGTTTGTCCTTCAATCACGCCGCAACGGACTCACGCATCGACGTGATTTTTGGCATGGGTATAGTTGACGACCTGGAGAGTGACATAGGCTACTTTTTATCCCGGAAAATTAAGGAGTTCCCATGGGAATAAAAAAAACTTAAACCACGCGGACGAAGTCAGGGGCATCAGCCAGTACAAATATAAATTAATACAAAAAAATACTATTTTGAGACTAGGATACAGGTGCATTATCTCTTTCCATCTATACCAGACGGAGAGAGACAGAGCTTAACACTTTTTGTCACGAACAATTTTTCCAGACTAGTTCCCCGCTTTACAGCGCGCCAAAAATAACTATATTCTCATACATGGAAAAATATCTCATAGGTCAGAGCTAAAAGTCTTTTCACCGAACTTACTTAATATAATAAAACGTTGCATTTCGCTCCACTTCATTTAGTAAATGGAAGAGAAAATGAGAGAAAAATACTCAAAAGCAAAAAGCAGAAAGCGGGCGGTAAGCGTTATTTTTTTTTGTTTGTTAATCCTTTTCAAGTTCCTTTGCAGGGCATGTTGGAGAGAGGAAAAATGGAATATATCAAATTAGCCTTCGGGCAGACCGAGTCTTTCTAGGAATGTAGTTATTTTCTTGGAAATTAAAGTTGATTAGTGCCTGAAGGTTTTGAAATAATAATATAATCTCTCTATTGTAGTCATTGAGGTATTATGTCTTGTACATATTATAATTCAATAATTGTAGTCATATTTGTAGTAATGGAACTACCTCGTTGATCTAGTGTTTAGCATGTTCGACTACGGCCGACGAGGTCCCTTAAATATTGTATTGGGTTTTTCTGACTAGAAATTCTCAGTACTAGAATGGAATTAGAAAGGTGGCGGTGTTTCACCCCCGTGCCTCGGAGAGCAAGCCGTCGGTCCTGCGCCTGATCTCTCTCCGGTCGTGTCGGATTTTCCGTCCCATCGGGCTATGTGAGTAAAGGAACAGATAGTGCACCTGTCTTTGAGCACACACTTGTGCACTATATCTACCGCTAAAATGGCCGCCGTGGCCAAAATTCGGTCGGTAGGACATTATTAGTACTAGATATTGGACAATGGTCGGCGCATACTTGCAGAAGAGATACGTTACTTTCTATCAGTCGTTCGGAGGGAGGCTTCTAGTCAGAAGCAGGGTGACAGGGGCGTGACGGATGAAACCTGGCAGAATTTTCAGTACCTACTCTTTTTTCCACTACAAATTAGTCCTTGCTCTGCGAACTCGCCTGATGGTAAGTGATGATGCAGTCTAAGATGGTAGCGGGCTTACCTATTAGTGGCATGGCAGTTATATTAAACCCACATCCCTTGTCCTAATTCTATTGAGAACAGCCGGCAAGAAGGCAAAAGTGGTTTTAAAGCTTGTATTGTTTTTGCACTAATTTTTTACGCCTAGCGGCATGAAATCGTGTTCAGTACAACCAACAGTATTTCAACAAACAAATTGATTTTGATTTTGATTTTGCACTTTTGGTTTGCTAAGAGTTATGACTAAACTAACCATATTAGTTTTTTTTTCTTAATCAACTACAAGTCAGCCCTTGACTGCGATCACACCTGGTGGTAAGTGGTGATGCAGTCTAAGATGGTAGCGGGCTAACCTGTTCAGTTGCAGTTATATTAAACCCCTACCCCTAATCGGTTTCTACACGACATCGTACCGGCACGCTAAATCGCTTGGCGGCATGTCTTTGCCGGCAGGGTGGTAACCAGCCACGGCCGAAGCCCACCAGGCCAGACCAGAGAAAATTCAGAAATTATTAATTCCCAAATTGACTCTGCCGGGGATCGAACCCGGGACCTCCCACGTTAAGACAACAGCGCTCAACACTGCGCCAGGGAGGTCGTCAAAATCGTCAAAATGTAAACTTTCACAACCACAAAATCACGATCGAATCCAAAAACCCATAATATTATTGGATAGCGGTGGGTATTATTTTATAACACCCACCGTGTAATTGTTTGTTGTCCCAAATAAAAAGGGTACCATCGACCGGGCAAAGTGTTTTTAAATTGCTCCTCAAATAAACACCCCATTATAACGCCCAAGGAACTGCTTATACTGAAATAAGGAAAATTGCGGAACTATTTCGGTCATGAATTATGTATTTTCTCCGTCGCGCCGCGTTTCAACGCAAAGTTTGCTTTATGGGCCTAATGAGAACATATGTGCCCGCTGACGGGTTAATCTCTTTCATTGTTTAGTCACCCTTCGTGAATTTACCTATACTTGGTTTATAGTAGTCGTACTTGAATACCTGCTTTTTTGAAAATAATATTATAACATTTAGGGCCCATTTTCTTTAATCTCATACCACCTTCCGTGTTCTCATCCTTCGTCGCAGAAACAAATTTCATCCTCGTCGCCTGGATGCCTGGTCTTCTTCCACCTCTTGTATTCTAGTAGTGGATAAAAAAAAAACGGTCATTTCTGCCGCGTACCTGCAAATTATGGAACCAGCTTCCATCTTCTATTTTCCCTCATGATTATAATATGGGGCTCATCAAAGGGCGGATAAACAAATATCTCATTGGCGATTCCTCTGGTATTGCAAATGTTCATGGGCGGCGGTAATCACTTAACATCAGGTGACCCGCCTGCTCGGTTGCTCGCTATATATATTTTTAAATCTCTAATAAACCTTACCTGACGAATAAATTAATTGAAATTTTGATTGAATTCCTATTAATTTCTAAGGACACACAGCCGCGCTGATTCTTTTTACCCAACTACGGCAAAACCAATAGGAAGGGTTGTGATTTTAGCAGTTTATGTAATATGTATGTATCAATCCGATACTAAGGTAGGTATTGGTCCGGGTGACATAGACTACATTTTATACAACACAAATACAAACAAAATCTTCAACAGAATTGGATTTAATTCAATATAATATTAATGTAATATTCAATCTTATAAATAAACTTAAAGTATGGCAGTTATTTTTGTAGACATCCCATCAACGGTATCGTGCCAGAACGATAAATAGCAGTACGTTGCACGATGCGAAAGCGATTAGCGGTTACAATCGAAACAATTTATATCGATACAGTAGGAAAACGCCGCCAGCGTCTCTCTGAATCGCTGGTAATGAAGGTGTAAACATGAATTATCCAATCAGGAGGTCCGTTAGACCGCTAGATGGCGCCACAGATCATTATCTCGTCTGCGCCCGCAGCGAATGTGACTTTCACAGGGATATTGCGACGCATAAAAGAGTTTACTATCCATTGCGTTATGATTTTTTTATAAACGAAGCTTCTTGAGAAAATTTATAACGGAATGAGAACTAGATGGCAAAAATTAGAACAAAGATATTATGAGCTTAATGATTGTCTAACTTTGTTTAAATGTCAAGACGTGCCCCTTGATATATCACGGCTTTCTTTTTAACTGAAAAGTAATTTATACAAAAATGACACATTTATCAATTTTATTATAAAAAAAAGTGTATTAAATCGTGGTTATTGCAAGTAATTGAGGTGAAAACATGAATTATCCAATCAGGAGGTCCGTTAGAAACTTAGAACGCTAGATGGCGCCACAGATCATTACCGCATCTGAACCCGCGGCGAATGCGACTTGCACAGGAATTGGCCCGGCAAGAAATCGAACCCGGGACCTCCCGCTTATAACAACAGCGCTCACCACTGTACCTGAGATGTTATTAAAACTTACTCGTATATTTACCAGAGTTTACTTTTTAAAAAAATTGATTGAAAATTAACGCAGCGATGTACATCAAACACTGCTAAATTACCGACTTATAATATGAGTCAGTGTAGCTAAACGTTCACAGTCACAGTTAACTTGTCGACTCTATTTGTGTGTAACACATGCAGGTCACCGCTTTTTGTGATGATCATAATGACTCATTTGAACTAACGATCATTTTTTATGTTATCTGGATCATCTTAATCTCGTACTAATATTATAAATGCGAAAGTGTGTTTGTTTGATGGTTTGTTCGTTTATTGGATTGTTGGTTTGTCCTTCAATCACGCTGCAACGGATCAACGAATCGACGTGATTCTTGGAATGGGTATTGTAGTGAGAACCTGAAGAGTGACATATTCTACTTTTTATCCCGGAAAATTGAGGAGTTCCCGTGGGAATTAGAAAAAACTTATTCCACGCGGACGAAGTAGCGGACATTAGCTAGTCCATATCCATACTCCATACTAATAATATAAATGCGAAAGTGTGTCTGTCTGTCTGTCTGTCTGTCTGTCTGTCTGTCTGTCTGCTACGCTTTCACGGCTCATCCGTTCAACCGATTTTGATGAAATTTGGTACAGGGGTAGGTTGTATCCCGGGGAAGGACATAGGCTAATCTAATAGGAAATATCCTAAATCTTAGACTGCATCTTCACTTACCATCAGGTGAGATCGCAGTTAAGGGCTTATTTGTAGTGGATTTGGATTTGTCTTTGACGACCTCCGTGGCGCGGTGTGTAGCGCTGTTGTCTTAACGTGCGGAGGTCCCGGGTTCGATCCCCGGCAGCGTCAATTTGGGTATTTATAATTTCTGAATTTTCCCTTGTCCGGCCTGGTTGGAGGCTTCGGCCGTGGCTAGTTACCACCCTACCGGCAAAATCGTGCCGCCAAGCGATTTAGCATTCCGGTACGATGCCGTGTAGAAACCGAAGTGGTATGGGTTTAATAGTACTGCCATGCCCCTAACAGGTTAGCCCACTACCATCTTAGACTGCATCATCACTTACCATCAGGTGAGATCGCAGTCAAGGGCTAACTTGTAGTGGATAAAAAAAGAAAAAAGGATTAAAAAAAACGCGACAATTCGTACAAATTAGTAGCTTCGGGCATGCTCGTAAAATTAGTGACTCCGATAGGCAACAACACGCCCGCCCACTCCAAATTATCATCCCTAGGAACCACATCATCTTCGTGCTCTATCTCACAACTGAAATATTGAAAACGTAATATCATTTCCCATCGCACTTATTCAACCCTTTACATTGCCCCTTCCTCATTACAGATCCACTTTGTGACTTCATAATCAGGGAGACTTCAAAAACATTGGATGGCGTATATTTCTTGCAATAATATTGTATGTTTCTTATGGTAGCATTAATTATTTATGTTGAAGGTATTTTCTTTTTTATCTAAATCTTGTAGTAATAATAGTTGTTGTTTTTTTAATCAATGGTGTGTTTACTTAAAAGTTATCTGATTATGAAATGATTTAGATTTTAAGTAATGTGCAAGTGAATGTTAGTAAACCAGAAGCAGGTTCAGGAATAATGAAGTCCTTTTTGGTGTATATGAATATAATAAATTGATTTACATAAGAATATTGTACAAAAATGTAAGATAGGTACGTCCGTTAGTTCCGATGTTAGGTATACGAAGGCAGCGAGTATGGTCAGAAAATGGATCTTCTATGGAAGTTGAGACGCGCGGCATACGTGCTGACGAAGCGCAGTCGTCCAGCGTAACAATCTAGTAATTATTGTTATTGACAGCTTTTTTACACAAAACTGTGTATATTATATGGAAAGCCGGACTGAAACTTATTTTTATTAGTATCTAAGGATAGATAATAGATACTAATATAAAAATTACACATAGTTACTTAGTACACATTGAAAAAATCCACCGAGGTTTAACCCCAATGTATGTGTATGTGCCTTAACTTATCTTTTTTTTTTTTTATTGTGAGATAGGCTTGCGCTTGACGACAATCATGCTTAGTGCAAAGCAATGATGAGGTCTAGGTTGGAGCGCGCTTGCCTAGAAGATGCCTATTCACTCTTGCCTTGAAGGTACCTAAATTATACGTGTCAGGAAACACGTGCGCTATCTAGCTTCAAAGAACAATACAAGATTTAAGTAAGTACTAACTTGATATTTAATTAGCAATATTAGGTACATAATCATTTCTTTTGATCATAATAACATATAAATAAGGCTTATAATGTTATAATATTTTTATGCGCTCATATTAATTTTAAAATAAAAAATCTGCGTAAAACTGGCAAATTATCAAATAAATCGCATCATAATGTGACTCACAAACTCAAACTCGAATAATCCAAGGTTTTCCTGACACGTGCGTATGATTGCTTTCCGGATTAGTCATTGTGTAATTTTTGAAAAATACATAGATATTTTGCTTGTAAAGTTTTTTTTCACCTCTTGCCCTGAAAGTACCTACTCAAGTCATACTTGGCAGGAAACTCGGTCGCCGGAAGGGCGCGTTCCAAACCGTAGCAGTTCGTATAAGAAATGGGAAAAAAATGCTATTTTGCCTGGTGGGAGGCTTCGGCCGTGGCTACTTACCACCATACCGGCAAAGACGTACCGCCAAGTGATTTAGCGTTCCGGTACGATGCCGTGTAGAAACCGACTAGGGTATAGGTTTAATATAACTGCCATACCCGTTAGCAGGTGGGCCCCCTACCATCTTAGATTGCATCGTCACTCTCACTTGCTATCAGGTGAGATCGCAGTCAAGGGCTAACTTGTAGTGGATATGAAAAAAATCATTTTTGTCATTAATGCAGTAATATAATGGTCGATATAGAAAACCACAGCTGTTTCGATGCTGCCATCTTATGGAGGTATAGTAGTTTGTTGATAAAAAATTAAAAACTATCACAATTTTATATGGTAGGGTTTATAATACCTACCAGTTTGTACCTAGTTTTAAATTTCCCGAAAACTGTAATGGAGGAGAAATCACAGATTCCTTTTTTGCCATTCAAAAAACGTAACGCTCCGGGCATTGAAAATGTCCATTCAAAAATTCCGGAGCCATCGAAGGCATTTTTCCAATATGGCGCAGTGAAATGGCGAAAATTGACACTTCGACGAGAGGCGTTAAATGGACGTCTCCTTTGCTCTTTTACATAAGTTAACTTTTTAGGAATCCGTAGTAAATCTAGGAACCCTTATTTAGTATAATCCGACTGTCTGTTTGTTTATCTATGGGTTTGTGTGTCCCAAGCAGCTTATCCAGTAGAATACTCAATCTTCTAAACTAAGAGGAAAGATTTGATTGTTTTTAATGGATAAACTCAAAAACTACTCAACCGATTTTAAAAATTCTTTCACACATAGAAAGCTAAAATTTTTTTAAATTCCTTATTCCACTACAAGTAAGCTCTTGACTGCGATCTCACCTGATGGTAAGTGACGATGCAGTCTAAGATGCTAGCGGGCTAACCTGTTAGGTGCATCCCGGAAAATTAAAGAGTTCCCGCGGGAATCAAAAAATCTTAATCCACGCGGACGAAGTCGCGGGCATCATCTACTTTAAAATAATTAAAACAAAGTGGCTCAAGAAGGTTCACTTCAAAAAAAAAAAGTCGGTGACGGTGTCGGTGACGCGAATCCACAAGTTAATCCCCTACCAAAAAGTGCTCAACGCGGCTTATGAAGTTTTCACTTTAAAAACTTATGTTTACTTTTAAATTAGTTTCAATACAAAGTGGACCCTAGGAATTACGCAGAAGTCTAGTTCGCTAAGTAGCTATGAATAATTTCCACAAATTCCGAATAAATTTAATAAAGAAGCAAGACTTCATTAGCAATTTTGCATATAGATGGGCGAAGCTTCGTCTACGTACTCCTACCTAACTTTTAAATTAATACATCAAGTTATAGCCAGTGCTTTAGTACTTTCCTTTTGGCTTTTGGTTTCATGTATGAACCATAGAAGATCAAAGTTATTCCACGCAACAAACTACTTTACCAACACAATTATACATTTTTTTTTAATAATGTCCTCCCGATCGAATTTCGACCACGGCGCCAATCTCCACAGAGATAAGCCATCTGCGCGGGAGATATTATAGTGCACAAGTGTGTGCGCATACACAGGTGCACTCTCTGTTCCTTTGCTCTCATAGCCCGATGGGACGGAAGATCCGACACGACCGGAGAGAGATCAGGCGCAGGACCGACGGCTTGACGTGCTCTCCGAGGCACGGGGGTGAGACACCGCCAACTTCCTAACTCCGGGCTAGTACTGAGAATTTCTTGTCAGAAAAACCCAATACTTGTTATGGCCCGACCCGGGACTCGAACCCGGGACCTCGTCGGCCGCAGTCGAACATGCTAACCACTAGACCAACGAGGCAGTCACACATTTTTTTTACGCCACTACAAGCCTACAAGGTAGCCCTTGACCGCAATCTCACCTGATGGTAAGTGGCGATGCAATCTAAGATGGTAGCGGGCTAACCTGTTGGGGGAATGGCAATTATATTAAACCCATACCCCCATCGGTTACTACACGGCATCGTACCGGAATGCTAAATCGCTAGGCGGTACGTCTTTGCCGGTAGGGTGGTAACTAGCCACGGCTGAAGCCTCCCACCAGGCAAAAACACCAGCAGGTTTGGTTAGGTTAGGTTCGTCATCTAAACCCATAGATTTCACTCCTTCGTCCTTGTTGGACCAGTGGACCTTCGTCCAATACACTTTTAGAATTTTCTAGAACTCTCTGGTTCGAATAGTAACTTTTTTTTAAAGAAAGTGCAACTGCCGTTTCTAGCCGATTCTTCTCAGTAGAATCTGCTTTCCAAACTGGTGGTAGAGTCTTGACATATTACAAGTGTCACAAACTGTTGTGACTCGTGTACTACGTGAAATAAATAATTTTATTTCGTGTCATTTCATTTTCAATGGCGAAACGTCAAAATGGCGAAACGACGAAAGTATAAGCATACCTGAATCAGCCAGCTCTATTCTGAATAATATTATGTTTTATCGTCTAATTTCTAAAACAAATACGCCGTATTACTTAGGAGATAACGTCTCAGTCTGTAACCATCGTCTCACCTACACTTTTCAAGTACGCTCCATATTTCAACTCCATTCACCTCTGAGCTGTGCTAACCATAGAGTAAAGTAATATACCTGGTGCTAACTTGTAGGACTATTATACGTCACAATACGATGTTGATACGATGTAAAGTATTAATTTTATGTAAAAGCACCAAAAACTTCGCAACCCTAGTCTGCTGATAAGTTATTGAAACAAAAACCCAATCGTATAATATATTTTATTCTTCTTCTTCTTTTAGTGCCATCTCCTATCGGAGGTTGGCAACCATTAGGGCTATCTGCACCTTGGACGCTGCTGCCCGGAATAGCGATCGGGTACTCTTCCCGTACCATTGGCGTAAATTCTTAAGCCAAGACGTTCTTCTACGGCCAGGTGGTCTTTTGCCGGCTATTTTTCCCTGAATTATGAGCTGGAGGAGGTCGTATTTGTTATTCCTCATAATGTGGCCAAAATACTCCAGCTTCCGTATATTTCCGTATATTTCCGTATATTTTATTAATTTTATGTAAAAGCACCAAAAACTTCGCAACCCTAGACTGCTGATAAGTTATTGAAACAAAAACCCAATCGTATATTTAAGCGAATCTATTAAACTCGAACCAGAAACCCCATTGACCCGTTTAGGCTATAGTCGAAAGACCAACGAGGCTCAATTTCCTCAACTATTGCACTGCATTAGTTAGAAGATAACGTCTTAGTTTGTAACCATCCTCTTTCCTATACACTCTTCGAATGCGCTCCATCTATCAACTTTACTTCACCTCTGAACTGTACTAACTTGTGGGACCTTGTGAGACCTCACGATACGACGCGACGTTGATACGACGTAAGTACTAATTGTATTTTTCTTTTTCTAGTAAAAGTTCTTTGGGCTCAGCTTTTGTGGCAAACAGAGTTAAAATAAAGACAAGTTTGTTTTCCAATAGGCATTCCCGCATGCTTCCTTCAGTGTAAAGCGCTGTACTGCTGGCCGTTCGTAATCTTCCACTTGAGTAAGTAACGAGTAGTTAAATTACTGAGTGGCTAGTACCAAAATCGTCCAGCAAAACGCGAATAGAGCAATACCTAAGTTATTTATTCATCTCTTTTCCGGAATCTTTTCTTACAACCTGAGAGCATATTCACAACTTTTTGTGTCAATACCTAAGTTTCACAACCATACTTATAAATTGCAATGGTCAAATTTTATAAGTTTTATAGCCAAAATCGTAAGCACTAAACGACTTAGCTTTGCGGTGAACCACGTACCTTTGCCAGCTCCGCCCATCAATCTATGCTCTCCACAATGAATGGACAGCCTCTATGCTGCACCAAATTTTTTGTCACCTACCGCCTACAATCTAAACCTTACTCCACAAATAATAAAGCACAAGTTGGATGAAAGAGTAAGTTTGTCAAGGCGGATCGCAAGTCGAAATTGATAGTGGAACTCTTATTGTGCTTAATGAGGGAATTGAAACAGATAGAAAAGCGAATTTACTTTAAATAGCGCCAATGGATGGGTCTCGATTTTATATCGTGAGTTGAAAGTTTTAACTTTAAGGATTTCACAGTAAAACGTCCATCCATTCCGTCTACCCGCCCAGCCATTATTTTTTCGACCAGGGGCCATACTGCCAACGCTTAAAGCAATACTTAAGCAATATTACTGAAAATAGAATAGAATAGAATAGAATAGAAAAATCTTTATTGGCAGCAATAAACACAGATGCACAAAATAAATCAAAATTAAAAAACCGGCCAAGTGCGAGTCGGACTCGCGCACCGAGGGTTCCGTACAAACCTGTAGTAAGTTTTAAATTATTAAAAAAAATTGCTTAAAAATTACGTTTGTTGTATGGGAGCCTCCTTTAATATTTACTTTATTGATATTTAATTATTTATTTTGAAAGGTAATATACAAGTTAATATTCTGTGAAAATTTGAACCGTCTACCTGTTACCGTTTTTAATATTGAGCAAGAAAATACGAAAAAAACACGTTTATTGTATGGGGACCCCCCTTAATATATATATTTTTTTAATTTTTAGTATTTGTTGTTATAGCGGCAACGGAAATACATCATTTGTGAAAATTTCAGCTTTCTAGCTATCACGGTTTATGAGATACAGCCTGGAGACAGACAGACAGCGGAGTCTTAGTAATAGGGTCCCGTTTTTACCCTTTGGGTACGGAACCCTAAAAATGAGTTACATACATATTATAAAATGTTAGTTTGTACAGCAGTGCAACGTTACCAACAGGTGAGTCACTCAGCTTGTGTTGGGACTCCTGGCCTCTGAGACTTAAAACTGGCGATGCCGCCAGGACTCGCGTCTGAGGTGCCAGGTGTCCCAACGCTGATTTTCAGTGACCTTTGTTTGATGAAAATGTCAGTTTGATGTCACTTACCTTGACCTTTCTAAAATAAGGATTATATAGACACGAAAGTCAACAATCATGATACATTTATGGTTTTAAGCGTTGGTAATAAGGGTTCTCGCCTACCAGACTGCCCATATTAAATACATACTAATATTACTGACTAGATGATGCCTGTGGATTGAGGTTTTTTGATCGCTTTTTGCTGGCCATCTGTTCAACTGATTTTGATGAAATTTGGTACAGAGGAAGGACATTTAGGGTACTTTTTATCCTGAAAAAAAAATTAAGGAGTGCTCACGGGAATCAAAAAATATTAATCCACCAGGACAAAGTCGCAGGCGTCATCTAGTATGATATAATGCTAAGAAACTATGCATCGTCATAATAAATTAAACATTAAAAAAAGTAAGTAGGTAGGTGGTAAAAAATGGAGCACTAATTAAATTACTAATTAGTTTGAAATTATGTAGTGCCTGCTCCTAATTAACCAGTTTATGCATTGCCAGGCAAAGCTAATTCTAAGCATTCAGAAAATATAAGATTTCATGAAAGCTGGTGGACAAAATAAAGGAGTACGTACCTACTTCTGCTCTAGTATTCCATAAAGTAAAATGTGTCCTACCTAAGGGGAGAAGCTATGCGTAATCCTCTGCCAGAGTACCAGACCATGATGTGGCTGACGTGACTACTAATGTATAATAATAATAGAGGTATTTCATCATCATCATCATCATCCTCAACCGATGGACGTCCACTGCTGGACATAGGTCTCTTGCAGGGATTTCCACATGCCGCGGTCTTGCTCCGCCTGGATCCAGCGGAGAGGAGAGTCGCAGGGAGCCGCTGGATAGAGGTATTTATTCCATGACAATTGAGCGATTTATGTTGCACTAAACTGATTGTTTGTGATAACGTAGTATGCAATGAAATAGCGCTTACCTGGAATTATTGTTATTTAAACACGCTTATTATTGTGAACCTCCAATCGTACTTATTTCGTTGTAAGACTTTTCTGATTGGCTGGTAATCGCTAGAGTGTGAATTGGTTGAATAATATCAGGGTCACGTTTGAGCATGTTAAACTTTAATTTTCCACAGCAGTATTAATACCATCATTTTTTTGTCAATAATTTAACATTGTAGTAAATGGAAATAAAGTAGCGCTATTAGCTATTTATGTCAATTTTTAAAACTCAAGTGGTCCCCAACGCGCCCTGCAACTTTTTCCCAAATAAAAAAATTGTAACTGCATTGATAAAAGAGTTGATAGTTACTCAAACACTTCACATTTAGAACTCAGAACTCATTTAGAACTACGAAGTCTTGTCCCAGCCGTGTATTTCGATGCCCGTATTCAGATGGAGATGGGATCTTTACATAGAAATAGTGCCAGAAAACTTATGAAACGGTCATTGATATAAAAAAACCAAAGACACATATTCCTTAAAAAAACTCTCCCGACTATTTTGATAGGATATCTATTTGAGATAATCTCGACAACATGAAATGACTTTGATGTATACCTGCCTAATATTGCACCCATTGCACACCAGCAGAGTAAAACTAAGCTTTATATACATTGGGCAAAAGGTGGCCTCCGTGAATTTTTGCGTGAGTATTGTTTAGGACCTAGAAAGTGACATAGGCTACTTTGTATCCCGGAAAATTAAGGAGTTCCCGTGGGAATTAAAAATACTTATTGCACGCGGATGAAGTCGCGAGCATCAGCTAGTGAGCTACAAAAATCAATCGCTCATATTGGTGGGTTTGACACACTTAGCAACGTAGCACACCTCTGGTAGAAAAAAACCCTAGGACAAACACACAAATATTATCTTTGGTTTTGTAGGTATATCTATGGCAGAGGGAGTAGAAAATACGTAGAAATGGAAACCTGCAATCTCTTAGCGCATTTTCAACCCTTCAATGGAATTAAAAACAGTAATTAGTGGATTTAGAGAGTAGCGGTCGTTCTGGAGGTTTTTTTTCGCTATCTCTTTAAAGTGGGAACGGTAATGAGGGTAAAAGGGAGGCTAAGGAGTTAAAGGGGTGACGGGAATGATACTGCGGTGTTTATGAAGGTGATGATTGTAAGGAATTATTGAATATTTCGAGTCTTTTACATTAGTTTAGTTTTTGTTTTCTGATTTGTAACGTGTTTCATTGTATATATCTGTGGTGTACAATAAAGTATATACATACATACATACATACATACATTAGTTATTGTTTCACACTAATGAAGTGATTTTCTTAAAATCTGTCGCACTTTGTCCTACCGAACGTCCAACGTGAAAGCGCAATCACAAGCAGGGACTCGATACGACAAAACGTCTGCCTTAGAGGGGAACGATGTTTTCTCCTGTCGCGCAAGTGTGTGCTGGAGGGTTACTACCATCACTTACAGCAGTATTATTTCAAAATGACAGTTTATGTCATGTACCTTGACGTCTTTTAAATTAGGATCATAATTCTAAAACACAAACGTCAACAATATTAAACTATACTATTCTAAACTATATAGCTTTAAGCAATGTCCTATGAAACAAGCGATGGCAATATCCCCCTGCTGCATATACCTCGCACCTTGAAAACAAAAGTGGCACTATACTGAAAAGAGCAATATTGAGTTACAACGACATCTAGATTCCTTGAAAGCAACCGCTTTTAATGCAAAAACCGACATTATCCTAGTTTCAATACTTTTCCCGCGAGACCGCTAGTGTCAGTTTATACTTTTGGGTAAATTGACGAAGTAGTCATTCATAAAGTGACACTAAATCAGTTGAAGACAAGCATTCGGAGTGGATACACGCTGCGGTGAGTAAAAAAGTGGCATTTTATTTATAGTGTCGTTTTATAATAACTACAAAAATGGCATTTTAAGTATAGCGTCGCTTATTTAGTTAATTTTACACTGAAATATCATTTTTGATGAATTTAAAAATGCCATTTTTTGTTTAGTGCCTTTTTTTAACGTTATTTTGTGTAATAATGTTCCGAACTGATAAAAACATAAATGGCATTATAACCATAGTGCCATTTTTTGTCGGACATAAAAGTTATCAAAATTGAGAAAAATTAACATAATGAGATTAAAATACAGTACAAAACATCGTATTTTGATGCTTTTAAAGAGCTTGATTTGAGTATAAGAGCAAATAGAAATAATTGTCCTACAGAACTCAAACAGCGTAAATTGCAGGAAATATCCGAAAGAAAGAAAACTGACATAAGGAACCTCATTAATGCTGGTTTGATTCCCAGTTATTATACCTCCTACTCATCATCATTATCATCATCAACCGATAGACGTCCACTGCTGGACATAGGTCTCCTGCATCCACACACCGTGATCTTGCGCCGCCTGGATCCAGCGGCTCCCTGCGACTCGTCTGATGTCGTCCGTCCACCGAGTGGGGGTCTGCCAACGCTGCGCTTTCCAGTGCGGGGTCGCCACTCCAGCACTTTGGGACCCCAACGTCCATCGGTTTTTCGAACTATGTGCCCCGCCCATTGCCACTTCAGCTTCGCAACACGTCGAGCAATGTCGATTACTTTAGTTCTTCTGCAAATCTCCTCATTTCTGATTTGATCACGCAGAGAAACCCCAAGCATTGCTCTCTCCATCGCCCGCTGAGTGAGGGTCACTCAGCGGGCGAGCTTTCTTATGAGGCCCATAGTTAGCGACCAAGTCTCACATCCGTATGTCATCGCTGGCAACACGCACTGGTCGAATACTTTAAGTCTTCAGGCACTGAGGAATCTTGGACGAGAAGACATCTCGAAGCTTCCCGAACGCTGCCCAGCCGAGTTGGATTCGGCGGCTCACCTCTTTCTCGAAATTGGACCTACCTAGCTGGACCGTATGTCCCAGGTATATACACTTGTCTACAATTTCGAGTGCCGAGCTCTCAACAATAACTGGGTGGAGCGGAACATGAGCATTAGACATGATTTTCGTCTTACTCATGTTCATTTTTAGGCCCACCTGTTGTGAAACTCTGCTGAGGTCATTGAGCATTGCATTAAGGTCCTCCTACTATGAAAGTATATTTCAGTAGTATCTATAGGTATTGTGTTAAGATACCAAACGATAATTTTGATACAACCTACGTGTTTTAGATGATCTCATTAAAATAATTGCTATCACATAAAAGTGTACCTAGATCAGTTTATTTTCTAGTAGGTAGACTTTATTTTTTATTTTGAGAAAAATACTTTATTTTTTAAAAGTTGATTTTATGTTTAAGAATAATGTTGGTTTCATTGTTATTAGTTGTAAGGTTTGATTGATACCCCCAAAAATTGCTATTATACCTAAAACTTGCCTTTCAACGAAAAACGTTACTTATTTATAGTGTATCTTGATTGTACTGATTATAACTTAATTATTTTTGCCAAATAAATAATGTTTCTTCTTTCTATGACATCATTTCGTTTTATTTCTGTTTTTTTTTGTTTACTCCCATATTAATCTTTGGGTATTTATTCTAAAACGGGTAGGTTTACGTTAAACAAAAGTGGCACTATGCGGAACTTTTTTTTAAAACCATGTTTTCTAAATTAACTCTATAATTTACTGGCATGTTTTCAGTACACAACTTAAGTAAGATAGTGAAACTGATAAATGAAATTAATTGCATTCCTTTCTTCCAGTTATTTGCTAAGATATTGAACAAAAATGCTGCGTCAAAACTTTAAATGGTCATACTGAAAAATGGCAATTTTTGTATAACGCCACTTTTGTTTTCAAGGTGCGACCTATTTGTGTAAGTCAGGCGGACTTTTTGTCCAACAGGAAATTTATTTTTGTACTTTGTGTGTTTGTGCTTTAATCTTTATATTATCAATTTTAATAGCACGTCTATGATACCTAATAGCCTTGTGAGTGCTTTTTAGGCAATTAATAAATTTATAAATACGTACTTTAACGAAGAAATAATAAAATGAATAAACTATGTAGGTTTCAGGAGAGCTTTCTGAAAGGTGTGATCTAAACCCTTATCATAAATCTGTGAGGCAACCCAAGTTAAATGGGTTAAATTAAAAATAAAATTAAGATGATGGTAATGAGTCCATGACTCATGGTGTCAGGAAAATGATATTTTAGTTGATCTTGATTCTGACTGTACATGTAGTTATAACGTGACAGAACTTGGACAGCGTTAGCTTTACCCGAGTTTAAAATAGAGCGGGCACAGTTAACCGTGAGTCATCGGGATGACTCAGGGTGTGAAATTAATTCCTGAACCAACTACCAACTCAATCCGCGACATTAACATTTAGCCGTCACATGTTCCGACTTACTTTGTTTGACAGCCTATATCCTACCAATATTATAAACTAGTTAGTTGATGCCGGCAACTTCGTCCACGTGGATATCGAACGGAATGGAATTATAACGCAAAGAAAGCCTCTCCGAGCCAAAACGAAAAAACGAAACGAAAAAAGAAAACAATAAATTGCCAGAATATTAGATCGAAAGCTATCATACTATATTACTATACTAATATTATAAATACGAAAGTGTGTTTGTTTGTTGGTTTATCCTTTAATCACGCCGCAACGGAGCAACGGATCGACGTGGTTTTTGGTATGGGTATAGTTGAGGACCTGGAGAGTGACATAGGCTACTTTTTATCCCGGAAAATTATGGAGTTCCCGCGGGAATCAAAAAAAATTAAACCACGCGGACGAAGTCGCGGACATCAGCTAGTTAAAAATATTTTGATCATAATCAAACTCAAACTTTTTTATATTCAAATAAACTTAATAAAGGCTCTTTTTGAATCTACCACTGGCTCGGAAAAAACAGTAAAGAAAATCGGTGGTTGTTATTAAAAAAAAACATTTACAATAACCGCATTCGTGAGCATTGCTGGAGCGAATCAAATACATTGCCCTTTTATCATTTAAATAATCTTCAACAGTATAATAAGCTTTTTTCAGAAGCATACTTCTAATGGATTTCTTACACTTGTGTATTAGTTTAAAAAATATTAATATTATTAATATAAGTTTAATATTATTAATATCAATATGCAGGAAGTTAAAATGTAATTATGGAAGTTGTATGCTAACTTTTAGAATAAGTTTGAATCATCAACTTCCCTGTCTACCACTTGTCGCCCTAATTTCCAGACAATGACTTTACAAACTGTAGAAAATAAACACCACTGCAGGTTTTTGCACTCTTCATGACGTTAAGACGGACTCACATTAAGTACTTACTTTTAGCGCATTGAAACGAAATAAAATAAAATAATGATGATTTATTTATTTCGCGAAGGACAACTAGTGCGGCTTTTGAAATTTCATAATTCTAACACCAGTTCGGAAAGTTGTACTGAGAACAATCAGCTAGAAATTCCAGACAAATAGTCTTCTCTGAGTATTTTTATTATTACTCTTTATTTGTACACCACAACACAAAAATATAAAAAACACAACACAGAAAATACTAAGAAAGAAGTACGAGTAGAATACAAAAAGGCGGCCTTATCGCTTAGTAGCGATCTCTGCCAGGCAACCTTTGGATTAGAAGTTTAGGAGATTAACTTGCGGGTGGTGTATTAGTATAAACATACAAACAAATACCTACATACTAATACATAAACAGTATAATGAAAGTATATAATGAAATGAGGATAATGAAAGGGATAACAATATAACTTAACAATGCTTTCAATTTAATTTAGTTTAGAGATTGCATGCAATAGAATTAGCTCTTCACTTTTCACCGAAAAAAATGATAGTGTGCATCCACTATCAAACAATAATGGATGCACACTATTATGTTTTTCTCACTATCAACAGTATAACAATGCAGCGGTAAAACAACTGCGCAAATATTGATGCACCGATCGCTTTGTTAGCTACAACATGGTTGCAATACATTTTACTAGTTCGCTAAAGGGTTTTTGATTACGATGCGTTTTCTGACTCATGGATTTTCATGTGTTGTCCAAGTCATACGCTTTAAGTATCCATATTCATACTAATATTATAAATGTGAAAGAGTCTGTGAAAGAGTCTGTCTGTCTGTCTGCTACGCTTTCACGGCCCATCTGTTCAACAGATTTTGCTAAAATTTAGTTCAGGGATAGGTTGGATCCCGGGAAAGGCTATAGGCTACAGGCTACTTTATATCCCGGAAAGTTAAGGAGTTCCCGCGGAAATCGGAAAAACTTTTTCCATGCGGACGAAGTCGCAAGCATCATCTAGTAAAAAATACCAAATTCATCATTGATCATTCATTGTTCATTTCTTGCCAAATTCTAACATTTTTAACTAACCTATTCAAAATCATACAACTTATAAATCTTACAATGCTTACATACCTACTAAAAAAATACAGTTATAGTTTTAGCAAGAACCCCTCTAGTCGAAGGTGAAGGCCAGAAGATCCTCCAGAGAAGATATCTCTGCTGTTTGTTTTTACGTTTTTCACACAGATATCAAACCCTTATTTTACCCCATTAGGGGTTGGACTGTCAAAAGAGAAAGGGTTCTTAGCGGATGCCTGCGTTATAAAGAAAATCATTTTTTTTTTAAACGTAGCTATAATAGGTGCAAGAGTAAAATGGGCTAACAAATCTTGTTTTTAAATAATGCTTCTATGTAATCACTACAGATTTCTATTTCACAAGAGGTTTGCAATAATTATCATAGTTCGCAGCAGTTAAATCGCTTTCGCTTATCGATTGGCCTCTACATTAGTATTTTAGTAATTAATGTTATTATGTGGTCAGCAGAATAAGCATAACATTGTTATTGTATTTGTTTATGATTTTCGTTAATGTTTATAATTTCAGTAACGATTTAGTAATATTTGTGATTATTTTGATGCATATAATATTTGAAGACTAAAGAGTCAGTGTACGGGCACGAAATTAGCGTTAGCGGGGCGACGGCGGTAGCGGGGCGATGCGATTAGTCGGAGAGCTAGCGACGAATTTTGGGAACAATTTGAAAGAGGTCTGGTAATACTTTATAACCGACAAAAACGTCTGGGATTAATTTTTTCGAATTCTATAAGAATACAATTTTAATTTAGATTTTAATTTATTTCTTAGTTTTGCAATTCACATTATCATTTTGGTCCTGTACTTGAATAGTAAACGAATAAACTATAACCAAAAAAAAAAAAAAAGTATACAATTTAAAGATAAAAAAAATCAAGTTGCCAATAAAATGTTTTTTTCGGTTTTTTTTTTGCAAATGTTATATGCTGCGAAGTAGCGAAATAACCACAAACGCTCTACCAGACTGAACTACAGAACTGGATTCACCAATGAACGAAATTATATTTTTCCACAATTTCAGCTTGCTTAGAGGACCTTCCCGAAATTCGTCGCCAGCTCTCGGACCCCATCGCCCCGCTGTCGCCGTCGCTCGGCCGTCGCTAGTTTCGTGTCTGACGCCTCATCAGTGTCCAGTGAGCGAGCGATGAAAATAAATATAATAATAATCTTCATTGTAATCAATTCAACTCATTTCCGGCTTAATACTGAATACGAGTCTCCTCTCAAAATAATAATGTCCTCCCGACTAAAAGGGTTGTTTCAAATTTATATGGAGCCTGGGCCAGGTATTTGTACGGTATTTCAAAATGTTCGGGGTCATAAAATAGTAACATTTTTTTCTTTATTTCTTACTAAAAAGTTCAATTTACGAGGTACAATGCGAAATTATTTTGCAAAATAAAAGCGCAACAACATGCGTCCATTTTCACATTGACGTATATTACACGTGTCATGATGACATTTGACATAAAATTACCTGGAAAATGTGAATTAACCTTAAAATATCCAACAGCAGTCAGATTGATGGATGGATGTGCTGCGAGAGTTGCTATTCTACAAATGTACCTAATTAAACATTTTATTTTTGTACCTCTTAATCACTGTAAAACTGCCAAAAAGCATATTTTATTTTGTTTTCTATGATTTTATACTATTTTTTGGAATACTGTACAAGTACCTGGCCCAAGATGAAACAACCCCTTTCGGCCACGGCGGCCTATCTTATTTAATATTTATCTTATTTATTATTGTAATATTGTAGTTAATGTATTAATAAATACATAGATAAATAAAATAATCTCCAGAGAGATTAGCCATCTGCGCGGGAGATATTATATTGCACAAGTGTGTGCGTACAGGTGCACTCTCTATTCCTTTACTCTCATGTTTGTTTGTGACACCAATACTCAATACTCAACTTAGTTATTACATGTAGGACATACAGGTGTATTTTATTAGTTACGTCATATTTTGACTCTACCACCGCTTCGGAAAAAAGATTCTACTGAGATGAGCCGGCAAGAAACTCAGCAGTTGGTCTATTTAAACCTCTATACTAATATTATAAATGTGAAAGTTTGGATGGATGGATGGATGGATGTTTGATTCTCAATCACGCCAGAACGGCTGAAGGGATCTTGATGAAATTTGGCACAGAGATGATAATCTCGAATAACACTTAAATGCTACTTTTCAAACCCGGAAAATTAAAGAGTTTCCGCGAACCGAAAATCCTCAATCCACGCGGACCAAGTCGCGGGCATTAGCTAGTACATACAATTTTTTTCTTTCCTTTTTTTTTGCTATCGGTACCCGAGACAGCTTTGCATAGGGCATGATCGATGGCATTAACTCAGTACGCAGTTAATGAGCGTTGACTCATTAGCGTAGGGAGACGCATCTCGCGGGATTTTACATATTTATGACACATAATCTTTATGATCAAGTAATTTTTTTAAAATCAACTACAAGGTAGCCCTTGATAGCAATCTCACCTGATGGTAAGTGATAATGCAGTCTAAGATAGTAGCGGTCTAACCTGTTAGAAGTATGGCAGTTATATTAAACCTATAACCCTGATCGGTTTCTGCACGGTATCGTACCGGAACGCTAAATCGCTTGGCGGCACGTCTTTGCCGGCAGGATGATATTTGGTAACAAGCAACGGCCGAAGCCACCTACCAGAACACTTTACATAAGGCATGTTCGATGAGCACTGACTCATTAGCGCAGGGAGACGCATCTCACTGAAATTTACATATTTAAGACAAAGGGTCTTTATACAAGTACAATGTAATTTTTCCGTTACATCACTTCCACAATTATTTACGTTATTTTTTTTTTTCGCATTTTTTTTTAAATTTTATTTATTGTATTTCGGTACACTAATGGTTATGATAGGTACTAACGATGTCCTTCCTTGAGATGTAACCTATGCGTGTACCAAAATTCATCGAAATCGGTTGAACAGATGGGCCTTGAAAGTGTAGCAGACAAACAGGGGGCACTACTATTGCTTAAATATTGTTTATAATAATATTATTGACGTTCGTGTTTTAGAATTATAGTCCTTATTTTAGGGACGTTGATTATGTCGTTGATTGCTACTAAAAAATTTTAACAGCAATCAACGGGACGACATAATAATTGCTAATATTTTTTTTACAGGAACGCATAGTAAGTATAGCTTATAACGTCTTTGAGAGGTGATATCTATTAAAAGACCCATCCACATGCGTCAGTTTTTACACTGTTTAAATAGGTACTGCGCATACTTTAATACTGTACAAGAATCAGCTTTTCTAGTTATCGTTCATTTTTGGTAACAATAAACCGTCTTTGAGCGGCCATATCTAGCGAAAGGCCCATCCACATGCGGGCAGACTGTAACTTTCGTGATCAGTGGAGAGCCCTAAATCCACCTAACACTGAATCAGCCTTTCTGGCGATAGTTACCAAAAGTGCAGTTATCTCTTAGTCTAAGATAGACAGCTACAACTTTCGAAATTATAATAATAGTAGCTGATTCCCTCGACTTCGTCCACGTGAAATAAGTTTTTTTAATTCCACCTGGTATATATTTAGATAGTACCAAAATATAAACAAAGTTCAGTACAGTCAAATTGGGATTTAACGAGCCAACTTGTCGACTGGGGGTTTAACAAAGAAAAGTTTCTGTCTAAACGAAACGTCACACACAGGTACCGGCTGGCTATAGCCCAGTTCACATATTGTAGTACCGTATTTTACATTGTTTCAGCTGGACTGTCACGTAGATTAAGACCTACGTCAACGAAAAACACGACAATGCGTCGGTCTATATTGAACAGCAGCGATCATAAATACCATAAATACTTTAATAGTTTGTTATCTATATATATAAAATTCAAAGTCCTGACTGACTGACTTATATATCAACGCACAGCCCAAACCGCTGGTCCTAGAGACATGAAATTTGGAAGGTGCGTTCTTTGTAAAGAGTAGGTATCCACTAAGAATGGATTTTTCGAAATTCAGCCCCCAAAGGGGTAAAATAGGGGTTGAAAGTTTGTATGAAAGTCCGTCATTTTTCAAGTTATATTCATGAAACTTGGTATTTGAGCTATCGGTTTAAAATGAAGAAATACGTGTATCGCCATTTTTGAAAATTCTACCCCCATAGGGCTGAAACAGGGGTTGAAAGTTTGTAGGAAAGTCCGTCATTTTTCAAGCTGTAGCCATGAAACTTGGTGTTTGGGATTTCGGTCTGAAATGAAAAAAATATGTGATTCACAGTTTTTGAAAATTCTATCCCCAAGGACGTCAAATAGAGAGTTTATCCTTTATTAATCACGCCGAAATAGAGCAACGGATCAACGTGATTTTTTGCATGGGTATACCATACCTACTTAGTTGAGGACTTGGAGAGTGACATAGGCTTCTTTTTATCCCGGAAAATTAAGGAATGCCTGTGGGAATTAAAAAAACTTATGCCACGCGAACGAAGTCGCGAGCATCCTCTAGTTTTCTATAGAGTCGTATCATGCCACGTTGTATTGCGTCACTTTCGTTGCTCTCCCGGGACAACCATCCGTAGGATTTTTCATCCCATATGTCTATAAGTAAGCACATGCATATTATATGCGTGGCATATGGTAAGAGAATAGAGAGTGCACCTTTATATGCGCACACACTTGTACACTATAATATATCCAGCGCAGATAGAGGCTAATCTCTGTAGAAATTGGCTGTCGTGACCGAAATTCGGTTGGGAGGACATAATTATTATAAGATTGTCACTGATTATTAGTAATCAATTCTATTTACATGTTATTACTTTTATGTATTTCTGAGTATTAAGTACATTGCTAAATCCGTGATATGTTTTGAGCACGGATTTTGACACTACTGATGATGTCAAAATTGCCTCACAGGTTTGTACCGCGGAGCAGACTAGACAAGAAGTCCGCAAGCCGCCGATTTGTTACGGCCTCTCCGAGGTGTAAGACGAAATAAATTGTTTTCCTACTAATATAAACTTGGCCGTCGCTGTACCGGGGTAGAAGAATAACATTTTCTTCGAATCTGGTGAGAATTATCTCTTTTATTTACCGGAAAGTTGTAGTATGAGCATACTTTTTTTTATTCATTATAGGTTTACGCTTGACCACAATTACACCTGATGGGAAGTGCATGCCGCCTAAGATCGGATGGCGCTTGACTAGCTCTTGATTTAAAGATTCCCGGATTATAATTGGTGGGAAACAAAGTTTTTGGTAGAGTGTTCCAGACCTTTAAATACTTTATATTCTTTTAGGTAGGTACATAAAGTTATTCGAAAAGTTCATCCTGACCAAAAAGAACCCCCAGGAAGGAAACTGTTGATATTCATAGATTGAAATTTCAGGGCACATTTAAAAGTCTACCTACGAGTCTTTCCAAATATTATGATTCCCTGCCCTAAGGATTAAGGGTCCCTACTCCCTTCCTTGGAACCCTCAAATATTGTCGGTTGTCGATGTTACATTGTCGTATAGTCGGTGTTACATTAGCAAAGTTTTTTTATACGAAAGATAAGTAGTCGGTTAAATTCCAAAAGTTTACATTCGCTTTGTCGGGCCCGAATTTCTTTCGGACTACTCCGAGAACTACTATTTGCTAATGTAATTGTATTGTAGTGTTGGTCAATTTTTTTTTAATCTGTTTATTTATTTATTTATCTATAGTAATCGATCGGAAAACGTCAGACATCACTTTGCAGGCGTTCGAGGGCAGTGTTCGGACGACGGAACGAGGTTCTCGCCTTTTTAACTCAGGGCTCAAATGCATTTATTTCGCGCGCGTATTGTAGTTAGTTAGTTTTTTTTTATTTTTTTTATCCACTACAAGTACAGGAGGAGTTACAGGAGCCATACTGCCAAAGTCTTCATTATTGTTTACTTCCGTGTTTTCGTGTGTGTCGTATTCCTCATTACTGAGGGTCGTGACCCCTTTCCATTAGTCAAATAATGGTAGGAGTTTTGTTGAGACAATAATGCGGTGGGTTCCCACGTCCTTCCGTTTTTTTATTCAAATAAACTTGTACAAGTACTTTTGAATCGTCGAGTGGATCTACCACTGGTTTGGAATGCCATTACTACCGAGAAGAACCAGCAAGAAACTCGGTGGTTGCTCTTTTGAAAATAATATATCTCTTCAAATATCAAATCTGTACTAATATTATAAATGCGAAAGTTTGGATGGATGGATGTATGTATGTTTGTTACTCAATCACGCCAGAACGGCTGAACGGATCTGGATGAAATTTGGCACAGAGATAGATTATAGTCTGGAATAACACATAGGCTACTTTTTATCCCGGAAAATTAAAGAGTTCCCGCGGGAACCAAACAACTTCAATCCTAGCGGACGAAGTCGCGGGCATCAGCTAGTATATATTATATCGTGTACCTACGTTCACAATCTTGAGCGGATACTGTTAAGCCGGTCGTCGCTAAGTAGTGCAGCTCGCACCGAACCGCTAAGCTCATTCCAGCGCTTCGCTCCTATAAAACTGATTCCATTCCACAACTTGGATACACTTGGATGTGGCATCTTGGATCATCTAGATAAAAGTTCATATTTTTTATACCGAAACATAAAATATTATTCATCGTCGTCGTCGTTAACCGATGGACATCCACTGCTGGACATAGGTCTTCTGTAGGGTCTTCCACTAACCACGGTTTTGCGCCGCCTGGATCTTATTTTAATTTATTAAAAGGTACACAAAACAGGTTGCCACCAACACATCGACAAAATACAAACAATTAAAAACAGGATCCAAGTTACAACCCTAATTATGTATACACAACATTATCTAGGAAAAGTCAATATAAATTTATATCACAATAGTAGATGTACATATAGTTAACATTAATATTATGTAAAAACTAAAAATGAAAAAATAAAGTGCAGTATATCGATCTAAATACAAATGTCAAAATTTAAGTAAGTAATAATTACAGTAATCAAGAATAATAATAATAAAAACATGCTTGATTAAAGAGTCGGAAAAAGTATATAAATTTGTTTTTTAAACAGGTGTAGAATATTATTGAAAATGATCCAGCGACGATTTAATCTTCTCGTCCAATATCCCTCAGTGTCTGAAGACCAAAGTTTTCGAACAGTGCGTGTTGCCAGTGATGACTTACGGATCCGAGACATGGTCGCTGACTATGGGCCTGATACGAAGGCTCAGGGTCACTCAGCGGGCGATGGAGAGTGCTATGCTGGGAGTGTCCCTACGTGATCAAATAAGAAATATTATTACCTTTTGAATATTACCGTAACAGTATAGCTAATGTCTATGTCGGTAACAATTAAATTGTCACTTTTTGAAATATAATATACATTGTAATAAAAATATTTAACACTGAGTAAAATAATGTCAAAAAATAATACCAATAAATATGATATAACCAAAAAATATGAAAAAATTCATGATGGACGGACATGGCAAAACAATAAGGGTCACTTTTTGACTACGGTACACTAAAACCATCCACGCGGACGAAGTCGCAGAAATCATTTAGTTATACTAGCTAATGCACGCGACTTCGTCCGCGTGAATTGAGGTTTTTTTGGTTTCCGCGGGAACTCTTTTATTTTCCGGGATAAAAAGTAGCCTATGTGTTATTCCAGACTATAATCTATCTCTGTGCCAAATTTCATCCAGATCCGTTCAGCCGTTGGGGCGTGACTGAGTAACAAAAATCCATCCATCCATCCATCCATCCAAACTTTCGCTTTTATAATATTAGTATAATTAATTATGCGGATGCGGACGTTTTAAAGATATTTTTATTCTTCCATTGTTTACCTTTTGAGTCAACTAAGAAAATACAGACAATACAATAATTTTCTTGTCCAATACATTTCTAACATCCGACGTCGCCGCCCTCGGAGACTGCAAGCCGAATGAAAGTTCAGTAATTTGGTAAAGCGAATGCAAGGTACGGGTTCCCGAGTGGGATTTTCTTACAATCCGCGCTTTGTTTTGATGTCTATTTCAAATGGAACGCCTAAATTTTCAAAACCTTACCGACCTTGTGAAATCTTCCATACCGATACAATGATGAAAAAAATGAAATAAAATAAAAGTGGGAAAAGTTCTCACGAAAAAGCTAAGCTATATATGTAGTAAGGGTCGAAATATCGACAAATAAAATCATTGTTTTACATCGTGGTATGTACCCGTTTTAATCTTAATATATATAAATCTCGTGTCACAATGTTTGTCCTCAATGGACTTCTAAACCACTTAACCGATTATAATAAAATTCGCACACCATGTGCAGTTCGATCTAACTTGAGAGATAAGGAACCGAAAAACCTCAATCCACGCGGACGAAGTCGCGGGAATCAGCTAGTACATTATAATATGTTTTCAAACCACGAAATAAGTCTCAAATCATTATATAAGTATTTATTGAAAACAATACAATAGAACTTAATGCTAGGTAAACTTAATTTGTTTTCGATAAATGTTTTAAAAACTTGCTCATATGAGTTAAGTTACTCAAGTAAGATCTAAAATCTAACTATGCCAAAAAAAGCACAAGAAAATAGCTACTTTGTATCTTATAAAATTTATAGTATCCTTGAGAAAAAACGAATAGCTATCTATTTTTTTTCAATACTAATTAGCCCTTGAATGCTATCACACTGGTGGTAAAAGATAATGCAGTATAACATGGAAGCGGGCTAATTCGGGTAGGTATGGCAGTTTTATCAAACCCATACACCTTATCGTAATCTACGTGTTTGTAGATAGGATGGTTACTAGCCATCGCCGAAGCCTTTGTCTTTCCTTTGTCTTTCTTTTGTTGTTTGAAATTCTAATTTCTTTAAACGATTCAAAACGAATGTGTAGTTACCAATTTCCGAACGCTGGCCTGTAACGCCCCCTGTGGCAAAACTAAGAACGCGACAACTGTCAGACACAACTCAAAATTTCCAACTTGCATATTCCTCTCCAATATAAGCGCGTACGCAATTGTCCTTTTTTTCAACAAATCAGTAAGCTGATGTAAAATACAATATCAAGTGCAAGTGCAAACCTGAAATCGCCGGCAGACCTGTGGAGACTGGAGCTGGGGTACCCCAAGAAGCCTCAAAGAACCGGCGGCGTCGGTAAGTGGCTATACACATTCGTCTTTTCCAGGCCCTTTCACTCTTTCTATCCAACATTGTTTCCGATACAATGATGAAAAAAGTAAAATAAAATAAAAGTGGGAAACAGTTGAACAGACAAAACCAAAGATAATTTAAAAATTAGTACTTTAATTTATAATATTATAAATTCAAAGGTTTGGATGGATGGAGGTATAGATGGATGGATGTTTGCTACTCAATCACGCCAGAATGGTTGAACGGATCTTGATGAAATTTCGGATGAGATAGATTAAAGCCTGGACTAATAGATATGCTACTTCTTATCCTGGAAAATTATTGAGTTCCCATGGAAACCGAAGAACTTCAATCCATACGGACAAAGTCACGGGCATCAGCTAGTTATTAAAATTTAATTCCCAGATTGCCTTTGCTGCGAACCAAATCGGGACCTCCTAATGAAACCATAGCACATACCATCGTAACAGAGCGGTCTTAGATATCTATAAGTACCAATTTTCTAGGTTTCTGCTTAGATAAACAATGTCAGCGTTCATAATAAACATCTATTCTATTCGACAAACATAATAACGAAGCTAATACAAAAGATAATATTGGAGAATCAAATAGAATAAGAGAAATGTTCGGTAATTTAAAAACGTAGCTTCTACCAATAGATTGCCGACGGAGTAGCGTCAGCAAATACGTCCTGCCATTGGCTACTCGCCGTGGATTTGTCAGTGTACGCCGAGTGCATCGTGGTCGATGTACAGTTGGAAAAAAATATACATTTTTTTTTATTATTGTTAGGCTTGCGCTTGACGACAATCATGCTTAGTACAAAGCAATGATGAGGTCTAGGTTGGAACGCGCTTGCCTAGAAGATGCCTATTCACTCTTGCCTTGAAGGTATTTAAGTTATATGTGGCAGGACATAAGCTTATTTTCGGTCATTCAGACACAAGAACAAATATAATTTATCAGGCTTTCCTTTTTTTTTAACAGCCCATATACCCGCGACTTCATCCGCGTGGTATAAGTTTTTTAATTCCCACAGGAAATCCTTTTTGACCTGGGATAAAATGCAAGTCACGTTGATCCATTGCTCTGTTGTGGCGTGATTGAAGGACAAACAATCACTCTTTCGCATTTATAATATTATAGTATGATGAGCTAGTTTGAAAATTCTGTCAAAATTTCAATTTTTTTTTAACCACTACAAGTTAGCCCTTCACTGCGATCTCACCTGATGGTAAGTGATGATGCAGTCTAAGATGGTAGCGGGCTAACCTGTTAGTTAATTTAACTATCTATCGTTTTTAATCTTCGAATAGTTCAATTGGAACGAATATTTATCTTTAGCTGGGCATAGAGCATCGCTTAGGTATTGTTTTAATATTGTTGACGTTCATGTTAATCCTTATAACCTCGTTGTTCGTGTGAATTATAATCCTTATTCTAGGGACGTCAAGGTGCGTGACATTGAACTGCCATTTTGAAGTAATCATACTAATATTATAAAGGCGAAAGTGTGTTTGTTGGTTGGTTTATTGGTTTGTTGGTTTGTCCTTCAATCACGCCGCAACGGAGCAACGGATCGACGTGATTTTTGAAATTTTTAAACCACGCGGACGAAGTCGCGGGCATCAGCTAGTACTGCTATAAGCGACGGTAGTAACCCCCCAGATTAGGTTCGGTTAGCTCCTAGTAACGTTACAATATACGTTACTCGCAGTTCAAGAAATCTGCCCTAAGTATGTTGGGCGCTCCCCGTCAATTGTTTTTTTTTTTTTAATATTTTTATAGATACGTTGAAGTTCTTTTTGCGAACGCTACTCAAAACTCAGCGGAGGCCAGATCCCCTTTCGGGCAGGAAATTGAGTGAATGTTTTCCAATTTAATCGCATCTGTGCTGATACTTCACGGTCGGTGCGCGGCGCGGCTGAAACGTGGCCGGCATTCCACTTTGATCTGAAAGAAAGAAAGAAAACAAAAGAAAAGAAAAGAAAAGAAAGAAAAGCATTTATTTGCCAGTTCTGCCACACATTTCCTTACCTCAAGGGTATGCTACCCCGGCACCTCCATCACCTCCAACAGCAATGAGCTAAACTGCCCAGGTTACACAAGCGCCGGGACCACAGGAATCATGTGTGGCACAACCCGGAAAAAAGCTCCAACTCAGCATTTTTTTTTTATCCACTAAAAGTTAGCCCTTGACTGCGATCTCACCTGATGGTAAGTGATGATGCAGTCTAAGATGGTAGCAGGCTAACCCATACCCCTATTCGGTTTCTACACGGCATCGTACCGGAACGCTAAATCGCTTGGCGGCACGTCTTTGCCGGTAGGGTGGTAATTAGCCACGGCCGAAGGCTCCCACCAGGCCAGACCAGGGAAAACTCAGAAATTATAAATTTCCAAACCCTGCCGGGGATCGAACCCGGGATCCGCACCTTAAAGCAACAGCGCTCAACACTGCGCCACGGAGGTCGTCAAAATATAAAATTATACAGCGCTGATTTTCAGCTGGGACCTTGGCCCCAATCATGTAAGAATGGCCGATTAAATGTTAATGATTTTCGTCAAAGTAAAATAAACCATAAATGCATTGAATTAGAGCTCAATTTCGTCTGCCCATTCTTATACGTTTAGGTATGTACGATACCCTAAACGTATAAGAATGGGCATGGGAGGACTTCATAGATGCACGTCAACGTGCATCTATGAAGTCCATAAACAGGTCGAATTATACATTTGAAAAACAATTACGATTTCCTAACATAATCGGGGGGTAGAGGTAGTAGATTCACTTGAAGATTCAAAAGCACTTGTAAAAGTTTATAAATGGAGTAGACATGTTTCTATTTTTGCTACTACAAAATCATAATGGATAGAAGAATAATTGTAGCATGTAGGTACAAATATTCCACGTTTAGCCAGCAGGGCAGTGCTCGCGATGGAAAAATTAAAAAGGTAACACCACGCCACGCTACTTTCACATGAGTAATGGTGTACGTGTCACATTCGGTCCGTGTAAGGGAGCATTTATATTGCGTTAAGTCCGGTTTTCCTAGACCAATAGGGTGCCTAGATACCAGAAATAAATTATTTCTTACTGATTATTAAATAGAGGGTCTTCCAAAATACTTAAAATTGATATCCTCGGTTAGTTTTAATTTTGATAACCATTTTAAACTATAGATTAAAGAAAAAAAGTATGTTGAAATTTGATGACGTCTATAAATTTACTTTCATACAACTTCCATACTAGAAGCGCGTTTTTAAGTTTGATAAAGAGTTGCTGATTTGACTGAGTTGTCATCATCCCTATTACGGCCGGGTTGTCAGCGTCAACCGATAGACTTCCACTGTTGAGCTTTTGTCTCACGTAGCACCGTGGCGGTCTTGTGCTGCTTGTATTTTTGAAGTGAAAACTTCTTTCGCCGCGTTGAGGACTTTTTGGTAGGGGATAAACTTGTGGATTTGCGTCACCGACACTTCTCTCCGACGTGTTCGCTAACACCGACATGCTCGCGTTGTGACGAAGACAAAATAAAACTAAAATTCTAATTAAATTGTAAGTTATAAGTTTTCACTTCTATTGGCAGTCCCTACGACTGACAATTTTGTTTTTCAATTTTTTTTAATAGCAGCAGCGACGGAACAAATCAATACTCTTATCATGGTTATGTTGTACAATACGCCTCAAAGGATATTATGATTAAATATTAAATAAAATCAACAAAAGATAAATTCTTGACTAGATGTGGTAACTATAGTTTAAGATTATTAATAGTTAAAGATTATATTAAGGCCTCTACAAAATAATTTTATTTTTAATACCACACACAGATACCAGATATCAGGGGAATCCACAGGAAATGTGCTGAATAGTGTGTGATAGCAAAATCAAACGTCACACGCAAACGTCTTAGAGAAAAACTTCTACAACCAACAAATCAGCATCCAGCGACGATTTTTTTTTTTGTTGGTATGTCTGTCAATCTGTCTGTCTGTTTGCTACATTTTTAAGGTACATCTTTTCAACCGAATGTAATTTGACAAAATTCGGTGCAAAGGTGCTACTCTTAATCCAGAAAATTTAAAGATTTTTCCACGTGTAACAAATATCTCAAACGCCAGCAACGCATTGGCGGTTCCTCTGGTGCTACAAATGTTCATGGGAGTGGGCTTACCATCAGGTGACCAGCCTGCTCGTTTGCTCGCTATATATATATAAAAAAACGTGCGGGGCTTTAGCTAGCAAAATTAATGCAATGCAAATGCTGTTTAACTTCGAACTGCCGGCAAGTGAAAACGGTCCCTAATTTTAACATTAGTGGCATATGTCGCGAGCGCAGTTACCACAGCACGCGACTGCAATTGATTTTTGTTGGCTGCCCGGGTTTTTTTTTTCATTTTATTTACCGTTATTAATCGAACTAACTGATCGGCAATAACGTTATTTAATTTTTTACATTTTATAACGTTATCGTTCTTTAACATCATTAAAATATTTACAACTAGATGATGACTTCGTCCGCGTGGATTACGTTTTTTTGATGCCCTGGGGAACTCTTTAATTTTCCGGGATAAAAAGTAGCCTATGTCCTTCCCCGGGGTGTAACCTACCGCTACACCAAATTTCATCAAAATCGGTTGAATAGATGGGCCGTGTAAGCGTAGCAGGCAGACAGACAGACGGACAGACAGACGGCCAGACAGACAGACACACTTTCGCATTTATAATATTAGTATGGAAGTATGGATATTTGCTTACAGATGTAAGTAAATCCAGTTCATCCAGTCCAGTTCCATCGAATATGGGCCTTTGAAAGTAGGGTCGGTACTGTAATATATCGCTACTGGATGTCATAAACAGTCGCGTAAAAAGCCTGGATTAAAAGTTGCATATCTCAAATTTCGGCACTGGCAGGAAAGTGAACCGTGGACGAGTGGTCGAAGGCGCTCAGGGCGCGATTCCAAGAGAGACGCAGGTTCAAATCCTGCCGGTTCCGAAAATTTTAGATATGTATTTAAGTAAGTTTAGATATACCTATAGCTTTATGGTTAGGAGAAGTATAGCTTAGTATAGCTTATGTTCTAGCCCATCCTGAGTACCCTGCACGGCACCTCATGCACGGCCGACATAAGAGGATTACAATATTGAACCAAGTCCGGGCTAATGCAAAATTGTTTAATAAACATCCCCCGCACGTAAGCTGCCGCCGTGCGATCGCCGAGTTTCAAACTTAAGCCTTCTGTGTTTACAATGTTTCATAACTACTGCAGTTCTACCACAGAATAGGTAATAGTATGGTTCTACTAAATAAGTCTCTTTGATCCGCCCCCACTTCGAGCAGGTGTCCTTTTTCTGGCAAGAGAGCTTATGCACCTTTTTTTATCGCTGGAAAAATGCTTGGATATCCGAGAAGTCTCAGTCTAATTCTCAGATTTCGTGCAAATCGGACGAAAATGAGAGATTTTTTTTAAATGTTAAAAATGATGATCCAAATCCAAATACAGGTAAAATTAGCCATAGTCACCAAGTTACAATGAATTGTACGAAAGGATTTCAAAGATAAATGCATTTGAAATTTTTAGTCACTGAAGATAATGAGATCTGGCGTGAACTCCAATTCCATAGTTAGATCTAATCTTCACATTTTTTGTCGACTGGGAATATGGTAGAAATGTGGCTGCAGGGGTCCACCGGAACCAGCAAAATTTTGAAAGTCTATGAGTAACAAGGTTTGGGAACCTCTGATCTAGTATTTGTATATCACAAACGTTACGGCGACCATACAAATTTGGGAAATCAATCAGTTACAGGGAGTACTTAATTCATATGAGACAATTATTAGGTACTTACTAAGAAAGTAATAATTATAATAGTTTTCAAAAGAAATATAGTATCTAGCAATATTGTTATCATCGTGCGCCATAATATTGTACTACAAAATTAATGTATTTGACGCGTCCGCTACCAAACACATAAATTAGTAGTTTCACAAAAATGGCTTTTTATGCAAAAAATACACTCTCTTGCCTGAAATTTGCGACCATAAAATTAATTATTAACAACCATAGCTGGTAATATTTAATAGAAACTGTTGGATATTTACCACTTTAGATTTTTCATGATCGTGTTTTTGAATTTTACAGTAGCGTTTTAAAGGGCACCAGAATCTCAAAACGACTTTACTATAGTGGCCGAAATCAATACTTACTTAATGATCAAACCAATATTATAAATGCGGTAGTGCGTTTTTTTGCTAGTTTAATGGTTTGTTGGTTTGCCCTTCAATCATGCCGCAACAAAGCAAAGGCTCGACTTCATTTTTTACATGGGTATAGCTAAGGACCTGGAAAGTGACAAAGGCTACTTTTTATCCCTGAAAATTGAGTAGTTCTCGTGGGAATTAAAAAATATTTATTCCACACGGACGAAGTCGCGGGCATCAGCTAATTGTTGTAAATTGTAAGTTGTTTAACAACGTTGTATTTACGTGGAAAAAGAAAGGCTAACTTCGGACCTCAAAAGCAGTTTCACCCATCCAGTTACTGAATTGGCGCAACGTTGCAAACTTAGTAAAATCAACTAATATGCACAAATAGTAGCCTAATGAGGCGTAATAGTAGTAATGAGGGACGAGTGGCCTAGTTGTGACAACGCATATCAGTCAAATGCGATTGTTAAGCAACGTTGACCCAAGTCGGTAACTGGATGGGTGACTGAATTTGGAGGTCCAAATTTGGCCTTTTCGCTTCCTCCATGCCTCGGAGAGCACGTTAAGCCATCGGTCCCGGTTACTATCACAAATATCTGATAATAATCTTTACAAAAACCTAAGAGTTTAAATAATTTTAGTCGAGTCGTATGCGGAAAGACATGGGAACCCACCGCATTATTATCCCAAGAAACTCCTACCATTATTTGATTAATGGAAAGGAATCACGAACCTCAGTAATGAGGAATACGACGCAGAGAGAGAAATGGTAGCCAAACGTTCTTGATAGTAGGCCAAAATTGAAAAGAAGCATTAGAAAATCTATTTTAACGTTTAAACTATCATGAGTGATATCACATCATTATCATCATCATCATCGATCATTACCTAATCGTTACCTAAAATATCTTTTTTTTAGGTAACACTTTTTCGGTCAGCGAGTGCATCGTTCAAGTTTTCGTGCGACCGTGTGAATGATTAATACATTTATTTCATGTTTCACATTCCACATAACCTGCTAACTACATTATACTTCTACATGAAAATATACACTCCTTGCAGTTTACATGAAGTAGCTACATTTTCATGATGGTTTTTTTTAAGTCTATGATTATTGTTGATATATTTATATATCAAAAAGTAATAAATTAAGCTGTATCATGTAACCTTATATTAAGTTTATAATAATTAATGTACCATTATAATTCTGCATAAAATTTTCTTATGTTAGGGAGGTGTTCGGTAGTAGACTTTAATCATAGTTGTCTTTGTGACCTTGTGACCACATAGTTTGCTATTGTGACCTTCAAAAAGAGTACTATATGTTACCTACTTTGAATAAAATATTTGATTTTTGATTTTGATTTTATGGTTTATACTTCATAATGATTGAGAAATAAAATAAAAGAAACCTGTCTTGTCTTTGACTTCAACGATGGACGCTCGGTGTTTCATTTCCTGATTTCCTAAAATTGTATTAATATTAGGTAAGCTACAATACTTTCGATACTAAGTTATAGTCATTGATAACTAGATAGACTCATGACAGTTTCTACTTGCCAGAAACCAGAAAACTAAATTAATTGGCAGTACGTCTTTGCCGATGGTAACTATTTTTAGCCTCGGCCGAAACCTCCAAAGCGACCAGACCCAACCTGAATCAATTTCTTTGCTATCGTTAATGCAGCGTAGGGACTTCGACACGCCATTGTACTATGTCGCCGTCTATATCCAGCGGTCTCTTGCAAATTATGTCAAACTAGACGATGCCCGCGACTTCGTCCGCGTGAATTAAGATTTGTTTGTTTCCCTCAGGAACTCTATAATTTTTCGGGAGAAAAAGTACCCTATGACCTTCCTATCCATATACCAAATTTCATCAAAATAGATTAAACAGATGGGACGTGAAAGCGTTAAACAGACGGTCAGACACACTTTCGCACTTTTAATATTATTATGGATTATGAATTCCTACTTATAAGAACAGAGTATAAAATATGTGCCAGGAATGTCAAAGTACTTAATATCGTTGTTTCCAATAAAAAGTATTTATGTTTTTATTTACAGTCCGATAATCGGTCAACCGCAGAAATGAAAGAACCGAAATTCACGACCTATTTTGTAACATAAAAGAATTAACACGAGAATTTAATTTCTTACACGTCACGCAGATTTCCTTGCGGAATAACAAATGGTTGGACGTCAGTACTAAATCAAAGGTGGGTTCACACTAATAAAATATTAAAACTGAATGTGTGTCTGTGGATGTTTTAGGTTTTACTAGATGATGCCCGCGACTTGGTCCGCGTAGCTTAAGTTTTTTTTATTCTCCCGGGAACTCGTTAATTTTCAGGGATAAAAAGTAGCCGAGGTATTTCCTTCCCTGGAGTACAACCTATCTCCGTACCAAATTTCTTCAAAAATCGGCGGAAAAGATGGGCCGTTAAAGCGTACCTAGCATATAAATAAACTGACAGAAAGACAGACAGAATATTAGTATGGATACGGATGAATACGTCCTGTAGGTCCTAAAACAGTCATTTACTCATTCAGATACTGAAAATAGGTGTTTAATAACACTAGTAAACCCACTCCGACTTCGCACGCGTAGGCATGAATAAGCTTTCGGAAGAAATTCTCTAAAAATCACAAGCAGACAGACAACAATAGCGCCTTTTTTAATACGACGTTTGTTTCTTTGTTTATTTTGACGACTTTCCTGGCGCAGTGGTGACCGCTGTGATCTTATACTTAAGTGGGAGGTCCCGGGTTCGATCCCCAGCAGGCGAAAGTCATAATTTATGAATTTTCTCACGTCTAATCTGGTAGAATGACTTCGGCCGTGGATATAGTCACCACCATACTGGCAACAACTTACCCCCAAGCGATTTGCTGCTGAGAAGCTATTATGGGTTTAATATTTTAACTGCCATACCCCTAACAGGTTAGTCCGCTACCGTTTAGCATCATAACTTAACACCAGGTGAGATTGCAGTTAGTTTTACTTGTAGTAGAATAAAAAAATACTATAATTTAGTGTATCAAACTCAAAATCAATTTTTTTTATCAAAATAAACTTTAACCTTGTAAGTGATTTTGAATTGCCGAGTGAATCTACCACTGGTTCAGTGCTAGATGAATGAATGCCATCCCTACCAAGAAGAACCAGAAACACATTTTGTTGTTTGCTTTTTTGAAAAAAATAATTTACAACTAGCTGATGCCCGCGACTTCGTCCGCATGAATTGAGGTTTTTCGGATCCCGCGGGAACTCTTTAATTTTCCGGACCCTATATGTGTTATTCCAGACCATGATCTATGTCTGTGCCAAATTTCATCCGTTCAGCCGTTCTGGCGTGATTGAGTAGCAAACATCCATCCATCCATACATCCATCCATCCATCAATCCTTCCTAAGCATATAATACTATAGAATCAGGTACACAACCACAAATATTTTCAGGCAGACATAGTAGCGGGCTCAAACATGAGTACGCAGTAAAATGTTCTTTGATCTCGATATAGCGAGCTTGATAAATGGACAGACGACAATGACATGCTAAATTTGTATTCAAAATTTTCACGAAAATGCAAACTGACGGGATGATAATAAGTAAAATAAAGGTTGGTTGTTTGAGATGAAAGTGAGATTGAAACCGAGATACTCGTAGCTTAGTGGTTAATACTTTAGCATCCTATTCAGGGGG
This sequence comes from Erebia ligea, assembly GCA_917051295.2. Lineage (NCBI taxonomy): Eukaryota > Metazoa > Arthropoda > Insecta > Lepidoptera > Nymphalidae > Erebia > Erebia ligea. The sequence continues at coordinate 1,720,514 of OU785239.1, forward strand.
TCTAAAGTTAGAATTGAGGGACGAGTGGCCTAGTGAGGGACGTTCAGAGTATATAGGCATCTTCTAGGCAAGCGCGTTCCAACCTAGACCTCATCATTGCTTTGCACTAAGCATGATTGTCGTCAAGCGCTAGCCTATCACCAATAAAAAAAAAGGACGAGTGTCCTAGTTGCGTACAACGCATATCAGTCGATTGCGATCATTAAGCCATCGGTCCCGGTTATTATCACTAACATCTGATAATAATGGTTAGGTAACCTAAGAGTTGAAATAGTACTCTTAGTCGAGACGTTTGCGGAAGGACCTGGGAACCCACCGCATTATTATTACAAGAAAACCCCGGCCATTATATAATTAAAAGAATGGGGTTACGACCCTCAGCAATGAGGAATATGACGCAGAGAGAGAGAGAGAGAGAATTTGAACATCGAATGTGGAGTTCTGGGGGTATAATACCATCGCTTATAGCAGTACTAGATGATACCCGCGACTTCGTCCGCGTGGATCGAGGTTTTTTGATTCCCGCGGGAACTCCTCAATTTTCCGGGATAAAAAGCCTATGTCCTTCCCCGGGATATAACCGACGTCTATACCAAATTTCAGCAAAATCGGTTGAAAAGATAGGCCGGGAAAACGTAGCAGACAGACAGACAGACCGACAGACTGACAGACACACTTTTGAATTTATAATATTAGTATAGATTATTTCAGTGTTGTTGACGCTCTTGTTTTATAATTATAATCCTTATTTTTAATTCCTGACGTGAAAGTAAGAACGTCATATAAAACTGATATTTTAAAACAAGCTATATGTACATAATTATAAGCTTACCCACGCAAACTTTCTGATTTTCCGGGAAATAAAATAGCCTACGTCACTCTCCAGGTCGTCAACTATACCATGATAATAATATAATATTACATGCAAAAAAATTATGTCCATCCGTAAAAGACTGTTGCTGCGTGGTTGAAGGACGAACACACACAAGCACTCGTTAAAAAAAAGAAGAATAAAAAAAAGGATGGTGGGCAGTGCTTTTGCTTATATAAAAAACAACGCATATTCATAACTATAAGCCATATAATATAACTGCTTTTATAAAAAAAAAAGTATACAAAAAAAAAGGTTAAACTCGGCGTTAAAACAAACTTGTATCCGAAGTTAACTGAATCAACTAACCGTGAAATTAAAGCCCGATTTTCGAAGAAACAATTTCGACCGAGCGATTCCATTTTCTTGTTCATGCAAACCTTTTCTGGTTCAACGTTACGTAATTACTAGAATTTTCGTTACAACAAAATGTTAACTTTACGTTAAATTACTAGAATTTTCTTGGTCGGGTTATTTTGAAACTTTAATTTACTTATCTACAGTTAATTTACTTTAGAGCGACTGTGGTTCTACACTGGTCTCTACAATTATGGTTGTTTCGGATTATTTAAAAAATTAACATGAGATGTCATAGGCTAGTGGTTATGTTTGTTCCTAGTAGGGGCGTGGGTTCGATTCCCGGGTACGCACAGTTCTAACTTTTGTGAGTTATGCGCGTTTTAAATACCTACATAATTAAATATCACTTCTTTTTTATTCCACAACAAGTTAGCCCTTGACTGCGATCTCACCTGATGGTAAGTGATAATGCAGTCTAAGATGGTAGCGGGCTACCTCTGTTAGGAGTATGTCAGTTATATTAGACCCATAACCCTATACTAGTCGGTTTCTACACGGCATCGTACGGGAACGCTAAATCGCCTACGTCTTTGCCGGTAAGGTGGTAACTAGCCACGACCGAAAAATGCCGATAGAAGTGAAAACGAATATTTAAAATAAGTAAAAAAAAATGATAAAAAAAAAATTAAAATATAAACCTTAAAACTTAAGGCATTAAAGTTTAATAACGAATGTAGTATATTTGTATTTAAGACCTTTTGCCTTTCTAACAACGCGAGCATGTCGATGTTCGCGAGCTTGTCGGTGTTCGCGAGCATATCGGTCACGCGAATCCACAAGTTTACCCCCTACCAAAAAGTGCTCAACGCGGCTAAAGAAGTTTTCACTTCAAAAATCCGTTGAAAAGATGGGACTTCAAAGCGTAGCAGACAGACATCATACTAATATTATAAATGCGAAAGTGTGTTTGTTTGTTGGTTTGTCCTTCAATCACACCGCAACGGAGCAACGGATTGACGTGACGGTATAGCTGTATTTTTGGTTTGGTATGGGTGTATACCTGCTTAGACATAATATATATTTTAATCATAACTGCAATGTGAACTCGCCATCCTCGCATAAACGTTAAAGTTTTTAGAGGATGGCTAGTGTTTATATAATTAGATTGTACATTTATCTTATTCAATAAATTAAAAAAAAAAAAAAAAAAAATATGGGATCTGGAGTGTGACTTAGGCTCAATCAAAAATACTTAAACCTCGCGGGCTGATATCAGCTAGTTTAAAATATTAGTACATAGGTATATGGACTTGTTGTACACTAACATACCAACGAAGTATATACCGCGGGAGTAATAGATGTAGGTACAAGCCAGCAAGTAATGTACGCGGTGCAGTCGTAACCGCTGGAACACAAAGTCGAGCCATTTATCAACGTGGCCAGATGTTTCGGCCAAGTTCTGGTGGCCGCTGCATATCAAATGCATCCTTACATCATTGCCTGAGAACTAGCCGGTCATTTTCAGCAGTAGTTTTTTTTTTTTTTATTCACTACAAGTTAGCCCTGGACTGCGATCTCACCTGATGGTAAGTGATGATGCAGTCTAAGATGGTAGCGGGCTAACCTGTTAGGGGCATGGCAGTTATATTAAACCCATACCCCTATTCGGTTTCTACACGGCAAGCTAAAGGTAAGCTTATAAAACACTTGATAATGCACTTGATAATAAAGGGGTATGGGTTTAATATAACTCCCATGCCCCTAACAGGTTAGCCAGTTACCATCTAAGACTGTATCATCACTTACCACCAGGTGAGATCGCAGTCAAGGGCTAACTTGTAGGTAGTGGATAAAAAAAAACAACGTGGACGGCGTAACCGTTTCCTTCAAAATCGGCTGAGATTTGTCGGAGCTGAGGTACGTAGTAAAATCTACAAAAACTTTCATCTCCCCGAAAGACCGACCGACCGTATGATCTATAAGAACATCTGCCATAAGTGTTACAAGTTTCATGTAGTTTCAACATGATGCCAAAGACAAACAGAAAGACAAAAATTAAAAAAAAAACTGTTTTGAGCTCTTAGCAATAAAACTGAAAAGTAATATTAATAGGTACTACATTAGTTTGTTACTATCTTGCTTGGTCTAGGTACCTATTTTAAATCTGTCGTTGTAAAGGTACGTTCTTCTTTTCCGGTAATATAATACCGTTACCGTAGCTCTGATTTGGTGTATTTCGAATATAATTAGGTTGTCTCACGCTCCATCCATTTGTATGATCTGAAACCGAAAAAGTAGGGCCACACTGTTAGCGGTTGTTGCATTTCCGTGCCGCGACTAACTGGGCCTAGCTCCATACAAGATCCCATACATCCATCCACTACAGCCCATTAACGTCCCACTGCTGGGCACAGGCCTCCACTCTCATAGGAGAGTGGGAATTAGAGCTTAGACCCACCACGCTGCTCCAATGCGGGTTGGCGGGCTTTAACGACTATTATCATGTTAGTGATAATAACCGGGACCGACGGTTTAACGTGCTCTCCGAGGCACGGGGGTGAAACACCGCCAACTTCCTAACTCCGGGCTAGTACTGAGAATTTCTAGTCAGAAAAACCCAATACTTAATTATGGCCCGACCCGGGACTCGAACCCGGGACCTCGTCGGCCGCAGTAGAACGTGCTAACCACTAGACCAACGAGGCAGTTTCGAGTGAAGAACGAGGAGTTTGTTGGGAGTCATAAAAACTCATACAAAAAATACTTGCCGCTACGAGTCGCGCCTCTGTACACAAGCTAGACGTTCTAGCTGATTTAGCGCCCCAAATAGAAGCAAACACGGGACCTCCCGCATATGAAACAACAGCACTCATCATAGAAAAAGGAAGGTCTTCAAAATTCCTTTAAATTAATAAATGATAAATGATTTATTTATTTCACGTAGGACAACATGTGAAACGTTAAGACTCTACCACCGGTTCGGAAAGCTAATTCTTCTGAGAAGAGCCGGCAAGAAACTCAGCAGTTGCTCTTTTCTTAAAAAAGATAAGGTTACAATAAGTAGACAATACAACACATACGTTACAAATATTACACTGACTTGTGGGTCACTGGATGCCAGGCCGGTTGCTTCCATGCAACTTTTTCATTAATAAAATCATCGATAGTGTCGACCTCGACTTAACAAATGCTGTTTAACACAGAAGTTTAAAAAGTTTAAAAAAAAGTTTAAAAACTCTTAAATAAGAGTTTTGTGAAAGAATCCACGCTGTAACTGAGGCAGCGCCTGAAAATTTCCAGCGGTTGTTAATGTTAATAGGGAATTGGAATTCAAGCGGCGATCACTTTCCAGCTTACTGGGTATCGTTTCCAAACATATTACAGCACTTAATGCGTCTACGAAATTATTAATACGACCCGTTCACGTACCGAGTGGGTACCTACTACCTATACATACTGCCGATGGAGTTCTCGTTACGTGAACTTAATTAAGCTTAGCTGTAATTGCGGCATGTAATCGCTTAAATATCGCCTCGTTTTCATTGGTCGATACCACCAGGATCCATGTTAATTATATATTGTTTTTATAAACTTTTATAACCATATTGGTTGCTTGCAATCAGGTTATGGCGTTCAAGATAGCTTATCAGTCTGGAATTACCCACCTTTTCCAATACCTTACTAAGGGCTCTTAAAAGCGAGATTGGCCTGTAGTTTGAAACAGACAATTTGTCTCCACTCTTCTAAATTGGAACAATAATTGCCTGTTTGAATAATGTATGGAAGGTACCAGTCGCCATGCTGAGGTTACAAATATGATCAATAGGGAAGCATAAGATCTCACGGAATCTTTTAAAGAGATCCGTGGAACCTCCGTCATCGCCAGGGGTACATCGAATTTTAAGGTTGCCAAGTATACCTTTGATTTCACTTGGGTCTGTGGGATTCAGCATCATCCATCGACTACAATGGCATCATCGAATTCCCATTATGGGCATAAAATCATTTATTATTTTATCAATGCGGTTTCCCCGCGAAGTTTTTCAGAAAACATTGATAGAATCCACGCTGTAACTGAGGCAGCGCCCGAAAATTTCCAGCGGTTGTTAATGTTAATAGGGAATTGGAATTCAAGCGGCGATCACTTTCCAGCTTACTGGGTATCGTTTCCAAACACATTACAGCACTTAATGCGTCTACGAAATTATTAATACGACCCGTTCACGTACCGAGTGGGTACCTACTACCTACTGCCGATGTAATTCTCGTTACGTGAACTTAATTAAGCTTAGCTGTAATTGCGGCATGTAATCGCTTAAATATCGCCTCGTTTTCATTGGTCGATACCACGGGATCCATGTTCATTTTATTGTTTTTATGAACTTTAAGTCTTGTTAGTTAATAATTCCTTACCAAAGTATATCTTAAGGGGACTGCAATCTCACCTGATGATAAGTGATGATGCAGCCTAAGATGGCAGCTGGTGAACCTGTTAGGGGCATGGCAGTTATATTAAATCCATACCCCTATTCGGTTTCTACACGGCATCCTACCGGAACGCTAAATCGCTTGACGGCACATCTTTGCCGGTAGGGTGGTAACTAGCCACGGCCGAAGCCTCCCAGGCAGATTGCTATGAGGCCGCCGTTGCACCTTTCTTTAAGTATACTATAGATACTGTTTTTAGATTTTTGTTTTCAGATATTGTGGCCAATTCTTTAGAACACAGTCTATATACTTAACTGAAATGATAGCTCTAAATCTAGTCCTGTCTCTTTCTGCAGGGAGAATTATGAAAGGTTTAGAAATATAAATAATGCTGTCATTTTAGTTTAGTTTTGAGATTGTAAAAAATTAGCCTCTTTTCTTTCTTATGTTCACTTGTTGTTACCTACAAGTTACCAAGTACTGTTAAAATCGCGGGCATCGTCAAGATCTAATAAACAAAAACCGGCCAAGTGCGAGTCGGACTCGCACACCGAGGGTTCCGTACAAACCTGTAGTAAGTTTTACGATTTATGACGTATTAAAAACAAGACGAAATGAACCGCAAAACTAACTTTGTTTGTAGAGGTTTAATGTTAATATCAAAAAAACTATGCTAGTTAGAGCGTTGGTTTTATTTTTCCTGTAAAATATACATAAGCTTCTATTGACCATAATTATTTCAGATTTTTCAATTGGTAAACTTCGGAGATAAGGGGGGGGGGGGGGGGGGAGGAACGGTATTTTTTTCGACATTTTGCCCGTTAAATCAAAAACTATTATGCATAAAAATAAATAAAAATCTGCTTTACAATGTAGAAGTATAGCCCTTTCATATGATATCCCACTCAGTATAGTTATCATACTTTGAAATTTCAAACCCCCGATTTTCCCCCTTTTTTAATTAAACTAAAAATAATTTTCGATTTGCTTTTATTTTAATGATGTTGGGCCACTATTATACACAACTATTCCAAATTTCATGTCGATAGCTTTAATAGTTACTGAAATAATCGACTGTGACGGACGGACAGACGGACGGAGAAAGTCGCACCATAAGGGTTCCATTTTTACCATTTTGGTACGGAACCCTAAAAAATAACATTTTTTTTCTTGAACCTGAGAGTAACTTTTTGAGAGAATTTTTTCTTACTTAGAAATCTCTCCAAAAAACCTATGATCATGTCCAGTTGAGACGAAAACGATGAAGTTTTGTATGCATCCGAATAAACACTATAGTAATAGGTACTCGTATGTTTAGCACTAAAGTCTGCCCGTAAAAGCATACAATAATTTCCAAAGTTGATCAGCATATTCGTATTCTAGCATGAACTTTAAATTGGCTAACAATTAGTATTGCCGGTGTAGCTAAGCTAAACTATATCACAGAGTTATTAGTGGAATAGGAGACGGCTATTATACTGAGTAGGTACTGTAACTACTATTAATTTAATACGCAAAATACATTGAAGTATTAAATAATTCGAGTTTTGCCTAAATCCATACTTCCATACTAATATTATTGTTGGGATATTGAAATTATAGGAATAATATATTAAAAAAGGAAAAATTGGACGTCCTGTTTGAGATATTTATTTGAAGTGATCATAAATGTCATAGAACGTAACGCTATAAACTTTGAAATAAGAATTAAAGAACATATTTAAAAAACGATAAACAATTTTAGAGCCAGTTCCAACAATTATAAATGCGAAAGTGTGTCTGCCTATCTGCTACGCTTCACGGCCCATCCGTTCAACCGATTTTGATTAAATTTGGTACAGGGATAGTGTATATCCCGGGGAAGGACATAGGGAGTTCCTGTGGGAATAAAAAACACCAATCCACGCAGACGAAGTCGCGGGCATCATATAGTAAGGCATATTTTTAACTTTTACTAATGTTTATTTATGTTAAGTCTGCCAACCCACTCTTGGCCATCGTGGCAGACAATGGCCTCACCCTTATCATTCTGAGAGGAACCCCTTGCTCAGTGGTGGACCAGCGAAGTGTCGACGGTTAAAAAGATACCATGAGAAACTGAAAAATCATGAGAAGATGAAGTTCTCATGATAAGAAAATATTTTATAAATTAAGTATTTCAGATTTAAACAAAAAAACTTAATTTATAAAATATTTTTTAGGTAACTAATTGGGTAAACAAATCAAAAAACTTAATCTGTACATATCTTTTAATTAGGTAGGTATTTGATAAATAGTCAAATCAGTTACTTTTTTTCATGAAAATTTGTATTAGATACTGAATTGTGAAATCATCAAATCCCTATTACTTTAATCGATAGTCTAGAATGATAATCTATACTTATAATATTTAACATAAAACTAACAGGGGACGTGGATATTGCGACTTTTGGTAGACTACCCAATTTTCAGTACCTCACGAAATGCATAACGTAGGTACAGTATTAAGATACGTACATAATATTAGCAATCCATCAACAATATTCGAGCACTTCCTATCCGACCAGCATCAATGCCTAAATAAATAATGGGCGGGCGGAAATTGGATCGCTCCCGATCACGAGAGCCGGAACACCGACGACTCAGAGTACTCCGGATTCCGAAATGAGATCGCGAGTTAACTCGACGCTTATTTCCTGTTCGGTAATTTTGGATAAAGTCAAGAACGACGATTCTAGCGCAGTGATCTTATAATTAGTATAGGTCCAATATTATTGAGTTTCTTCGGTTAACTCACTACCATCTTAGATTTCATCATGACTTTTCACCAGATGAGACTCAGTCATAGGCTAGTACAAAAAAATATATATTTCAATCTAAATATATAAGAGGAAAAGGTGACTGACTGACTGATCTATCAACAAAATTCGATATCGCGAGGCAGACTTCGATAAGTTATTAATTAGACTTTTTATTTTTGGTAGATTCATTCAACTCTCACTTCATGTAACTACCTACCTATATGATGTCTTTGGTTGACTATATTATGCTGTAAGTCTGGTTGTTGATAGTTATTTTATTATAAATACTCCATGTTATCATTATCATTATAATTTGTAATGTTAAAGCATGTTATGCATATTATTTGTACGCTACACTGTGGTAGAATACAAGAAACTTTATAATTGTAACACCTTTTGTACCTACTGTATTCACAAATAAATAAATAAAAAGAAATGAAATGAACTATTCATAAGCACTTTTAAAAAATCTATTTGAATAAAAAACTTTTGAATAAGAATTTGAATTTTAATTTCACTCTTCATAGATTCGATGAGCGCCATCTAGTTAGCACATTCACGATAACTACCACGGACATGAACATATCAACGAGTATTGAAATACATTCGTGATTTTTGGTAATCAAATTACACTTATTTCAAAATTCAATTTTTTTTATTCAAATAAACTTTTACAAGAGCTTTTGAATCGTTAAATGAATCTACCACTGGTTCGGAATGCCATTCCTACCGAGAAGAACCAGCAAGAAACACGGTGGTTGCTCTTTTGAAAAATAAATATTCCCTGCCACGTACAACTTAAGTACCTTCAAGGCAAGAGTGAATAGGCATCTTCTAGGCGGGCGCGCTTCAACCTAGACCTCATCATTGCTTTGTATTAAGCGTCATTGTCGTCAAGCGCAAGCCTGTCTTGCAAAAAAAAAAATTTACAATTACATTGTGTAAATACATAGGTAATCGCTGTCCTTAGCGGAGCGGATTGGAGCGAATCAAATCCATGCTCTATTATCATTTACGTAATCTTCATAGCATACAAATAGCTCACAACATAACATTTCGGATCATATCAGCAATATTAGGTAGAACGCAACATAATCCGGGCTCGGCCGAGGCCCAATTACAGCCGTAATTGCTCATAATTTAGGTAAATGCTGCCCGCGATAATTGATATCTGGTGCCCCGGGTGTTTGTTTGGGTAAATCAATACGCACTCGAGGGGGATATGTGTTATTGTCTTGAACAACCGCCCAAGTAAGACCTATGAATAGTCAAGTCTATGGCCGCGACCTAGGGTGATTAATTTTTTTGATTTCCGCAGGAAATCTGTAATTTTCCGGGATAAATTTTTTTTTTATTGCAAGATAGGTTTGCGCTTGACGACAATCACGCATAATACAAAGCAATGATGAGAAAAAAAACTGTCTCTGTACTAAATTTTATCAAAATCGGTGGAACAGAAAAGCTGATATGGACAGACATACACTTTTATACAATATATAATTATTCTAAATACAATATATATTTATTTTTTATAGTATAAAAGTATTCTATGTCCTTTCCTGGGTGATGCAACATATTATGTCTCTGTACCTTTAATCAAAATCGGTTGAATAGAAAGACCGATATGGACAGACACACTTGGATTTATTAATAGAAGTATGGAAGTAATGAGCCACATTCGTGTTTTTTGGTAATCAAATTAGACATTTAATATAACACATCGTATTCCATCAGCAATATTAAGGAGGTACATTAAACGCAACATAACCCGAACTCGGCCGAGGCTGAATTACGAGCGTAATCATATCATATCATATCATACTAATATTATAAATGCGAAAGTGTGTTTGTTTGTTGGTTTGTTGGTTTGTCTCTCAATTACGCCGCAACGGAGCAACGGATCGACGTGATTTTTATTATCCTGAATCCTGATCTACCATGAAATATTACTACAAGTGTAGCAAGAGTAAGTTAAAAATCATTGCTTTTGTTTTTTTACAGGCGTAAGTTTTGTATCTTTATTTATTATTATCCTTATAATAAAAGATAGGTACTAAAATTATACATCAATGAAAATAACTGAGAATTAAAAAATCATAAATTCCCAAATTTGGCCCCCCCATTATAAATATCGTTATTCTGGATCTGCCTACTATTAGGGCTAAAACACACTACAGACCTGAGACCGGCATAAGAAAGTTAACGCACGCAATATCTTTTTTTCACTACAAGTACCTAAGTCCTTGACTACGATCTCACCTGATGGTATGTGATGAAACATTTTAAGATGGTAGGGGTTAACCTGTTAGAGCCAGGGGTATGGCAGTTCAATTAAATCCATACCCATAATCGATTTCTACACAGCATCGTACCGGAACGCTAAATCGCTTGTCGGCACGACTTCACCGGTAGGATGGTAACTAGACAAGGCCGAAGCCTCACACCAGGCCAGACCAGAGAAAATTCAGAAATTATAAATTCCCAAACTGACTCTGCCGGGGATCAAATCCGGGACCTCCCACATTAAAGACAACAGCCACAGACAGCGCTCAACACTGCGCCAGGGCACCCCCCTGTCACTATTTAATTAAGAAGATAATTGCGATAGACGAATACTGTTTAGCCTGCGAAGATCCCGTTTCACGCGGACCTTTTGTCCTGTAGTCCTAGAGTTTGTCGTAGGCTCTTCTCAGACCAGGGCGCGTTTGGAACCCTCATAGCTTTAGTATTAAGTTACCGTCGTTAATTATCTCCATTACGTCTCATACTTTGTATACTTGACGTTCATATACAGTGTACTGTGTAGGTACCAACTTTGAACAAACATATTGTGACTTTGTCTTTGACTTTGTATCGTCGGTAGTGCGTTTCCACCCTAACAGGAGTCGGTCAAAAACGTCCAGGGTGTAAATCACCCTGAGCGGCCGACAAGCGTGCCCCATTGGAGTGTGTTATCAATTTCTAACTAATGACTCAATTTGGATGCTGCGCGGAACGCCGCTGATAATAAAATTCATCACAAAACGCTTCCAAAGGCAAAAATTAATATTCCAATGATGTAACACAAAGCTCGATTTGCCGCAGTGCAAATGTTAGACTTATAGCGGACTAATTTGAGAGAAGAAACTTTTTTATAGCCCCAAATGCCCGGTAGCCAAAATTCTAACTCATTTTCATGCCTGTTAAGTTTTTGTTTTTATTTTATCTTTCTCCCATCCATCCACCCATCCACTACAGCCCATTAACGTCCCAGTGCTGGGCACAGACCTCCACTCTCATAGGAGAGAGGGAATTAGAGCTTAGACCCAACACGCTGCTCCAATGCGGGTTGGCAGGCTTTATCGACTATTATCATGTTAGTGATAATAACCGGGACCGACGGCTTAACGTGCTCTCCGAGGCACGGGGGTGAAACACCGCCAACTTCCTAACTCCGGGCTAGTACTGAGAATTTCTAGTCAGCAAATAGAAGCAAACACGGGACCTCCCGCATATGAAACAACAGCACTCATCATAGAAAAAGGAAGGTCTTCAAAATTCCTTTAAATTAATAAATGATAAATGATTTATTTATTTCACGTAGGACAACATGTGAAACGTTAAGACTCTACCACCGGTTCGGAAAGCTAATTCTTCTGAGAAGAGCCGGCAAGAAACTCAGCAGTTGCTCTTTTCTTAAAAAAGATAAGGTTACAATAAGTAGACAATACAACACATACGTTACAAATATTACACTGACTTGTGGGTCACTGGATGCCAGGCCGGTTGCTTCCATGCAACTTTTTCATTAATAAAATCATCGATAGTGTCGACCTCGACTTAACAAATGCTGTTTAACACAGAAGTTTAAAAAGTTTAAAAAAAAGTTTAAAAACTCTTAAATAAGAGTTTTGTGAAAGAATCCACGCTGTAACTGAGGCAGCGCCTGAAAATTTCCAGCGGTTGTTAATGTTAATAGGGAATTGGAATTCAAGCGGCGATCACTTTCCAGCTTACTGGGTATCGTTTCCAAACATATTACAGCACTTAATGCGTCTACGAAATTATTAATACGACCCGTTCACGTACCGAGTGGGTACCTACTACCTATACATACTGCCGATGGAGTTCTCGTTACGTGAACTTAATTAAGCTTAGCTGTAATTGCGGCATGTAATCGCTTAAATATCGCCTCGTTTTCATTGGTCGATACCACCAGGATCCATGTTAATTATATATTGTTTTTATAAACTTTTATAACCATATTGGTTGCTTGCAATCAGGTTATGGCGTTCAAGATAGCTTATCAGTCTGGAATTACCCACCTTTTCCAATACCTTACTAAGGGCTCTTAAAAGCGAGATTGGCCTGTAGTTTGAAACAGACAATTTGTCTCCACTCTTCTAAATTGGAACAATAATTGCCTGTTTGAATAATGTATGGAAGGTACCAGTCGCCATGCTGAGGTTACAAATATGATCAATAGGGAAGCATAAGATCTCACGGAATCTTTTAAAGAGATCCGTGGAACCTCCGTCATCGCCAGGGGCACATCGAATTTTAAGGTTGCCAAGTATACCTTTGATTTCACTTGGGTCTGTGGGATTCAGCATCATCCATCGACTACAATGGCATCATCGAATTCCCATTATGGGCATAAAATCATTTATTATTTTATCAATGCGGTTTCCCCGCGAAGTTTTTCAAAAAACATTGATAGAATCCACGCTGTAACTGAGGCAGCGCCCGAAAATTTCCAGCGGTTGTTAATGTTAATAGGGAATTGGAATTCAAGCGGCGATCACTTTCCAGCTTACTGGGTATCGTTTCCAAACACATTACAGCACTTAATGCGTCTACGAAATTATTAATACGACCCGTTCACGTACCGAGTGGGTACCTACTACCTACTGCCGATGTAATTCTCGTTACGTGAACTTAATTAAGCTTAGCTGTAATTGCGGCATGTAATCGCTTAAATATCGCCTCGTTTTCATTGGTCGATACCACGGGATCCATGTTCATTTTATTGTTTTTATGAACTTTAAGTCTTGTTAGTTAATAATTCCTTACCAAAGTATATCTTAAGGGGACTGCAATCTCACCTGATGATAAGTGATGATGCAGCCTAAGATGGCAGCTGGTGAACCTGTTAGGGGCATGGCAGTTATATTAAATCCATACCCCTATTCGGTTTCTACACGGCATCCTACCGGAACGCTAAATCGCTTGACGGCACATCTTTGCCGGTAGGGTGGTAACTAGCCACGGCCGAAGCCTCCCAGGCAGATTGCTATGAGGCCGCCGTTGCACCTTTCTTTAAGTATACTATAGATACTGTTTTTAGATTTTTGTTTTCAGATATTGTGGCCAATTCTTTAGAACACAGTCTATATACTTAACTGAAATGATAGCTCTAAATCTAGTCCTGTCTCTTTCTGCAGGGAGAATTATGAAAGGTTTAGAAATATAAATAATGCTGTCATTTTAGTTTAGTTTTGAGATTGTAAAAAATTAGCCTCTTTTCTTTCTTATGTTCACTTGTTGTTACCTACAAGTTACCAAGTACTGTTAAAATCGCGGGCATCGTCAAGATCTAATAAACAAAAACCGGCCAAGTGCGAGTCGGACTCGCACACCGAGGGTTCCGTACAAACCTGTAGTAAGTTTTACGATTTATGACGTATTAAAAACAAGACGAAATGAACCGCAAAACTAACTTTGTTTGTAGAGGTTTAATGTTAATATCAAAAAAACTATGCTAGTTAGAGCGTTGGTTTTATTTTTCCTGTAAAATATACATAAGCTTCTATTGACCATAATTATTTCAGATTTTTCAATTGGTAAACTTCGGAGATAAGGGGGGGGGGGGGGGGGAGGAAGGGTTTTTTTTTCGACATTTTGCCCGTTAAATCAAAAACTATTATGCATAAAAATAAATAAAAATCTGCTTTACAATGTAGAAGTATAGCCCTTTCATATGATATCCCACTCAGTATAGTTATCATACTTTGAAATTTCAAACCCCCGATTTTCCCCCTTTTTTAATTAAACTAAAAATAATTTTCGATTTGCTTTTATTTTAATGATGTTGGGCCACTATTATACACAACTATTCCAAATTTCATGTCGATAGCTTTAATAGTTACTGAAATAATCGACTGTGACGGACGGACAGACGGACGGAGAAAGTCGCACCATAAGGGTTCCATTTTTACCATTTTGGTGCGGAACCCTAAAAAATAACATTTTTTTCTTGAACCTGAGAGTAACTTTTTGAGAGAATTTTTTCTTACTTAGAAATCTCTCCAAAAAACCTATGATCATGTCCAGTTGAGACGAAAACGATGAAGTTTTGTATGCATCCGAATAAACACTATAGTAATAGGTACTCGTATGTTTAGCACTAAAGTCTGCCCGTAAAAGCATACAATAATTTCCAAAGTTGATCAGCATATTCGTATTCTAGCATGAACTTTAAATTGGCTAACAATTAGTATTGCCGGTGTAGCTAAGCTAAACTATATCACAGAGTTATTAGTGGAATAGGAGACGGCTATTATACTGAGTAGGTACTGTAACTACTATTAATTTAATACGCAAAATACATTGAAGTATTAAATAATTCGAGTTTTGCCTAAATCCATACTTCCATACTAATATTATTGTTGGGATATTGAAATTATAGGAATAATATATTAAAAAAGGAAAAATTGGACGTCCTGTTTGAGATATTTATTTGAAGTGATCATAAAAGTCATAGAACGTAACGCTATAAACTTTGAAATAAGAATTAAAGAACATATTTAAAAAACGATAAACAATTTTAGAGCCAGTTCCAACAATTATAAATGCGAAAGTGTGTCTGCCTATCTGCTACGCTTCACGGCCCATCCGTTCAACCGATTTTAATTAAATTTGGTACAGGGATAGTGTATATCCCGGGGAAGGACATAGGGAGTTCCTGTGGGAATAAAAAACACCAATCCACGCAGACGAAGTCGCGGGCATCATATAGTAAGGCATATTTTTAACTTTTACTAATGTTTATTTATGTTAAGTCTGCCAACCCACTCTTGGCCATCGTGGCAGACAATGGCCTCACCCTTATCATTCTGAGAGGAACCCCTTGCTCAGTGGTGGACCAGCGAAGTGTCGACGGTTAAAAAGATACCATGAGAAACTGAAAAATCATGAGAAGATGAAGTTCTCATGATAAGAAAATATTTTATAAATTAAGTATTTCAGATTTAAACAAAAAAACTTAATTTATAAAATATTTTTTAGGTAACTAATTGGGTAAACAAATCAAAAAACTTAATCTGTACATATCTTTTAATTAGGTAGGTATTTGATAAATAGTCAAATCAGTTACTTTTTTTCATGAAAATTTGTATTAGATACTGAATTGTGAAATCATCAAATCCCTATTACTTTAATCGATAGTCTAGAATGATAATCTATACTTATAATATTTAACATAAAACTAACAGGGGACGTGGATATTGCGACTTTTGGTAGACTACCCAATTTTCAGTACCTCACGAAATGCATAACGTAGGTACAGTATTAAGATACGTACATAATATTAGCAATCCATCAACAATATTCGAGCACTTCCTATCCGACCAGCATCAATGCCTAAATAAATAATGGGCGGGCGGAAATTGGATCGCTCCCGATCACGAGAGCCGGAACACCGACGACTCAGAGTACTCCGGATTCCGAAATGAGATCGCGAGTTAACTCGACGCTTATTTCCTGTTCGGTAATTTTGGATAAAGTCAAGAACGACGATTCTAGCGCAGTGATCTTATAATTAGTATAGGTCCAATATTATTGAGTTTCTTCGGTTAACTCACTACCATCTTAGATTTCATCATGACTTTTCACCAGATGAGACTCAGTCATAGGCTAGTACAAAAAAATATATATTTCAATCTAAATATATAAGAGGAAAAGGTGACTGACTGACTGATCTATCAACAAAATTCGATATCGCGAGGCAGACTTCGATAAGTTATTAATTAGACTTTTTATTTTTGGTAGATTCATTCAACTCTCACTTCATGTAACTACCTACCTATATGATGTCTTTGGTTGACTATATTATGCTGTAAGTCTGGTTGTTGATAGTTATTTTATTATAAATACTCCATGTTATCATTATCATTATAATTTGTAATGTTAAAGCATGTTATGCATATTATTTGTACGCTACACTGTGGTAGAATACAAGAAACTTTATAATTGTAACACCTTTTGTACCTACTGTATTCACAAATAAATAAATAAAAAGAAATGAAATGAACTATTCATAAGCACTTTTAAAAAATCTATTTGAATAAAAAACTTTTGAATAAGAATTTGAATTTTAATTTCACTCTTCATAGATTCGATGAGCGCCATCTAGTTAGCACATTCACGATAACTACCACGGACATGAACATATCAACGAGTATTGAAATACATTCGTGATTTTTGGTAATCAAATTACACTTATTTCAAAATTCAATTTTTTTTATTCAAATAAACTTTTACAAGAGCTTTTGAATCGTTAAATGAATCTACCACTGGTTCGGAATGCCATTCCTACCGAGAAGAACCAGCAAGAAACACGGTGGTTGCTCTTTTGAAAAATAAATATTCCCTGCCACGTACAACTTAAGTACCTTCAAGGCAAGAGTGAATAGGCATCTTCTAGGCGGGCGCGCTTCAACCTAGACCTCATCATTGCTTTGTATTAAGCGTCATTGTCGTCAAGCGCAAGCCTGTCTTGCAAAAAAAAAAATTTACAATTACATTGTGTAAATACATAGGTAATCGCTGTCCTTAGCGGAGCGGATTGGAGCGAATCAAATCCATGCTCTATTATCATTTACGTAATCTTCATAGCATACAAATAGCTCACAACATAACATTTCGGATCATATCAGCAATATTAGGTAGAACGCAACATAATCCGGGCTCGGCCGAGGCCCAATTACAGCCGTAATTGCTCATAATTTAGGTAAATGCTGCCCGCGATAATTGATATCTGGTGCCCCGGGTGTTTGTTTGGGTAAATCAATACGCACTCGAGGGGGATATGTGTTATTGTCTTGAACAACCGCCCAAGTAAGACCTATGAATAGTCAAGTCTATGGCCGCGACCTAGGGTGATTAATTTTTTTGATTTCCGCAGGAAATCTGTAATTTTCCGGGATAAATTTTTTTTTTATTGCAAGATAGGTTTGCGCTTGACGACAATCACGCATAATACAAAGCAATGATGAGAAAAAAAACTGTCTCTGTACTAAATTTTATCAAAATCGGTGGAACAGAAAAGCTGATATGGACAGACATACACTTTTATACAATATATAATTATTCTAAATACAATATATATTTATTTTTTATAGTATAAAAGTATTCTATGTCCTTTCCTGGGTGATGCAACATATTATGTCTCTGTACCTTTAATCAAAATCGGTTGAATAGAAAGACCGATATGGACAGACACACTTGGATTTATTAATAGAAGTATGGAAGTAATGAGCCACATTCGTGTTTTTTGGTAATCAAATTAGACATTTAATATAACACATCGTATTCCATCAGCAATATTAAGGAGGTACATTAAACGCAACATAACCCGAACTCGGCCGAGGCTGAATTACGAGCGTAATCATATCATATCATATCATACTAATATTATAAATGCGAAAGTGTGTTTGTTTGTTGGTTTGTTGGTTTGTCTCTCAATTACGCCGCAACGGAGCAACGGATCGACGTGATTTTTATTATCCTGAATCCTGATCTACCATGAAATATTACTACAAGTGTAGCAAGAGTAAGTTAAAAATCATTGCTTTTGTTTTTTTACAGGCGTAAGTTTTGTATCTTTATTTATTATTATCCTTATAATAAAAGATAGGTACTAAAATTATACATCAATGAAAATAACTGAGAATTAAAAAATCATAAATTCCCAAATTTGGCCCCCCCATTATAAATATCGTTATTCTGGATCTGCCTACTATTAGGGCTAAAACACACTACAGACCTGAGACCGGCATAAGAAAGTTAACGCACGCAATATCTTTTTTTCACTACAAGTACCTAAGTCCTTGACTACGATCTCACCTGATGGTATGTGATGAAACATTTTAAGATGGTAGGGGTTAACCTGTTAGAGCCAGGGGTATGGCAGTTCAATTAAATCCATACCCATAATCGATTTCTACACAGCATCGTACCGGAACGCTAAATCGCTTGTCGGCACGACTTCACCGGTAGGATGGTAACTAGACAAGGCCGAAGCCTCCCACCAGACCAGACCAGAGAAAATTCAGAAATTATAAATTCCCAAATTGACTCTGCCGGGGATCAAATCCGGGACCTCCCACATTAGAGACAACAGCCACAGACAGCGCTCAACACTGCGCCAGGGCACCCCCCTGTCACTATTTAATTAAGAAGATAATTGCGATAGACGAATACTGTTTCGCCTGCGAAGATCCCGTTTCACGCGGACCTTTTGTCCTGTAGTCCTTGAGTTTGTCGTAGGCTCTTCTCAGACCAGGGCGCGTTTGGAACCCTCATAGCTTTAGTATTAAGTTACCGTCGTTAATTATCTCCATTACGTCTCATACTTTGTATACTTGACGTTCATATACAGTGTACTGTGTAGGTACCAACTTTGAACAAACATATTGTGACTTTGTCTTTGACTTTGTATCGTCGGTAGTGCGTTTCCACCCTAACAGGAGTCGGTCAAAAACGTCCAGGGTGTAAATCACCCTGAGCGGCCGACAAGCGTGCCCCATTGGAGTGTGTTATCAATTTCTAACTAATGACTCAATTTGGATGCTGCGCGGAACGCCGCTGATAATAAAATTCATCACAAAACGCTTCCAAAGGCAAAAATTAATATTCCAATGATGTAACACAAAGCTCGATTTGCCGCAGTGCAAATGTTAGACTTATAGCGGACTAATTTGAATTTTTTAGGTAACTAATTGGGTAAACAAATCAAAAAACTTAATCTGTACATATCTTTTAATTAGGTAGGTATTTGATAAATAGTCAAATCAGTTACTTTTTTTCATGAAAATTTGTATTAGATACTGAATTGTGAAATCATCAAATCCCTATTACTTTAATCGATAGTCTAGAATGATAATCTATACTTATAATATTTAACATAAAACTAACAGGGGACGTGGATATTGCGACTTTTGGTAGACTACCCAATTTTCAGTACCTCACGAAATGCATAACGTAGGTACAGTATTAAGATACGTACATAATATTAGCAATCCATCAACAATATTCGAGCACTTCCTATCCGACCAGCATCAATGCCTAAATAAATAATGGGCGGGCGGAAATTGGATCGCTCCCGATCACGAGAGCCGGAACACCGACGACTCAGAGTACTCCGGATTCCGAAATGAGATCGCGAGTTAACTCGACGCTTATTTCCTGTTCGGTAATTTTGGATAAAGTCAAGAACGACGATTCTAGCGCAGTGATCTTATAATTAGTATAGGTCCAATATTATTGAGTTTCTTCGGTTAACTCACTACCATCTTAGATTTCATCATGACTTTTCACCAGATGAGACTCAGTCATAGGCTAGTACAAAAAAATATATATTTCAATCTAAATATATAAGAGGAAAAGGTGACTGACTGACTGATCTATCAACAAAATTCGATATCGCGAGGCAGACTTCGATAAGTTATTAATTAGACTTTTTATTTTTGGTAGATTCATTCAACTCTCACTTCATGTAACTACCTACCTATATGATGTCTTTGGTTGACTATATTATGCTGTAAGTCTGGTTGTTGATAGTTATTTTATTATAAATACTCCATGTTATCATTATCATTATAATTTGTAATGTTAAAGCATGTTATGCATATTATTTGTACGCTACACTGTGGTAGAATACAAGAAACTTTATAATTGTAACACCTTTTGTACCTACTGTATTCACAAATAAATAAATAAAAAGAAATGAAATGAACTATTCATAAGCACTTTTAAAAAATCTATTTGAATAAAAAACTTTTGAATAAGAATTTGAATTTTAATTTCACTCTTCATAGATTCGATGAGCGCCATCTAGTTAGCACATTCACGATAACTACCACGGACATGAACATATCAACGAGTATTGAAATACATTCGTGATTTTTGGTAATCAAATTACACTTATTTCAAAATTCAATTTTTTTTATTCAAATAAACTTTTACAAGAGCTTTTGAATCGTTAAATGAATCTACCACTGGTTCGGAATGCCATTCCTACCGAGAAGAACCAGCAAGAAACACGGTGGTTGCTCTTTTGAAAAATAAATATTCCCTGCCACGTACAACTTAAGTACCTTCAAGGCAAGAGTGAATAGGCATCTTCTAGGCGGGCGCGCTTCAACCTAGACCTCATCATTGCTTTGTATTAAGCGTCATTGTCGTCAAGCGCAAGCCTGTCTTGCAAAAAAAAAAATTTACAATTACATTGTGTAAATACATAGGTAATCGCTGTCCTTAGCGGAGCGGATTGGAGCGAATCAAATCCATGCTCTATTATCATTTACGTAATCTTCATAGCATACAAATAGCTCACAACATAACATTTCGGATCATATCAGCAATATTAGGTAGAACGCAACATAATCCGGGCTCGGCCGAGGCCCAATTACAGCCGTAATTGCTCATAATTTAGGTAAATGCTGCCCGCGATAATTGATATCTGGTGCCCCGGGTGTTTGTTTGGGTAAATCAATACGCACTCGAGGGGGATATGTGTTATTGTCTTGAACAACCGCCCAAGTAAGACCTATGAATAGTCAAGTCTATGGCCGCGACCTAGGGTGATTAATGTTTTTGATTTCCGCAGGAAATCTGTAATTTTCCGGGATAAATTTTTTTTTTATTGCAAGATAGGTTTGCGCTTGACGACAATCACGCATAATACAAAGCAATGATGAGAAAAAAAACTGTCTCTGTACTAAATTTTATCAAAATCGGTGGAACAGAAAAGCTGATATGGACAGACATACACTTTTATACAATATATAATTATTCTAAATACAATATATATTTATTTTTTATAGTATAAAAGTATTCTATGTCCTTTCCTGGGTGATGCAACATATTATGTCTCTGTACCTTTAATCAAAATCGGTTGAATAGAAAGACCGATATGGACAGACACACTTGGATTTATTAATAGAAGTATGGAAGTAATGAGCCACATTCGTGTTTTTTGGTAATCAAATTAGACATTTAATATAACACATCGTATTCCATCAGCAATATTAAGGAGGTACATTAAACGCAACATAACCCGAACTCGGCCGAGGCTGAATTACGAGCGTAATCATATCATATCATATCATACTAATATTATAAATGCGAAAGTGTGTTTGTTTGTTGGTTTGTTGGTTTGTCTCTCAATTACGCCGCAACGGAGCAACGGATCGACGTGATTTTTATTATCCTGAATCCTGATCTACCATGAAATATTACTACAAGTGTAGCAAGAGTAAGTTAAAAATCATTGCTTTTGTTTTTTTACAGGCGTAAGTTTTGTATCTTTATTTATTATTATCCTTATAATAAAAGATAGGTACTAAAATTATACATCAATGAAAATAACTGAGAATTAAAAAATCATAAATTCCCAAATTTGGCCCCCCCATTATAAATATCGTTATTCTGGATCTGCCTACTATTAGGGCTAAAACACACTACAGACCTGAGACCGGCATAAGAAAGTTAACGCACGCAATATCTTTTTTTCACTACAAGTACCTAAGTCCTTGACTACGATCTCACCTGATGGTATGTGATGAAACATTTTAAGATGGTAGGGGTTAACCTGTTAGAGCCAGGGGTATGGCAGTTCAATTAAATCCATACCCATAATCGATTTCTACACAGCATCGTACCGGAACGCTAAATCGCTTGTCGGCACGACTTCACCGGTAGGATGGTAACTAGACAAGGCCGAAGCCTCCCACCAGACCAGACCAGAGAAAATTCAGAAATTATAAATTCCCAAATTGACTCTGCCGGGGATCAAATCCGGGACCTCCCACATTAGAGACAACAGCCACAGACAGCGCTCAACACTGCGCCAGGGCACCCCCCTGTCACTATTTAATTAAGAAGATAATTGCGATAGACGAATACTGTTTCGCCTGCGAAGATCCCGTTTCACGCGGACCTTTTGTCCTGTAGTCCTTGAGTTTGTCGTAGGCTCTTCTCAGACCAGGGCGCGTTTGGAACCCTCATAGCTTTAGTATTAAGTTACCGTCGTTAATTATCTCCATTACGTCTCATACTTTGTATACTTGACGTTCATATACAGTGTACTGTGTAGGTACCAACTTTGAACAAACATATTGTGACTTTGTCTTTGACTTTGTATCGTCGGTAGTGCGTTTCCACCCTAACAGGAGTCGGTCAAAAACGTCCAGGGTGTAAATCACCCTGAGCGGCCGACAAGCGTGCCCCATTGGAGTGTGTTATCAATTTCTAACTAATGACTCAATTTGGATGCTGCGCGGAACGCCGCTGATAATAAAATTCATCACAAAACGCTTCCAAAGGCAAAAATTAATATTCCAATGATGTAACACAAAGCTCGATTTGCCGCAGTGCAAATGTTAGACTTATAGCGGACTAATTTGAGAGAAGAAACTTTTTTATAGCCCCAAATGCCCGGTAGCCAAAATTCGAACTCATTTTCATGCCTGTTAAGTTTTTGTTTTTATTTTATCTTTCTCCCATCCATCCACCTATCCACTACAGCCCATTAACGTCCCAGTGCTGGGCACAGGCCTCCACTCTCATAGGAGAGAGGGAATTAGAGCTTAGACCCACCACTCTGCTCCAATGCGGGTTGGCGAGCTTTATCGACTATTATCGTGTTAGTGATAATAACCAACGGCTTAACGTGCTCTCCGAGGCACGGGGGTGAAACACCGCTAACTTCCTAACTCCGGGCTGGTACTGAGAATTTCTAGTCAGAAAAACCCGATACTTAATTATGTCCCGACCCGGGACTCGAACCCGGGACCTCGTCGGCCGCAGACGAACATTCTAACCACTAGACCAACGAGGCTGTCTTTATATTTCTAGTCAGTCTATTTTTTTCTTTATTTATTTAGGGGCTTGCCACAATAGTCAGTAAGTTACCGCGACTTCTTATTCCTTGACCACGGTTGGGGGCGTGGCCTGAAAGGGAACGATGAATTACTGCAAATTAAAATTGTTTAATGAATCAACTTTATTGCTCTGAAGATTTGCTTCGGCCCATTACGACGTCTCACTTCATACCGTGATGCTACCTACATTAATTAATATACCTAGACATTAGGTACGACTAAATAACTTAAATCATTAAAAACATTTTTCCAAACAAGCTTTTAACGTCCACCATATTGTATTTAGTGTGACGTCATTTTATTTTTCTTATTCTTTTTAGCAAACGCTTTTAATTAATACCCATATCATAAAGGTACTATTCCAAACTCTAAAATATCTCTATGCCAAATTTCAGCCAGATCCGTTCAGCCGTTCTGGAGTGATTGAGTAACAAACATCCATCCAAACTTTCGCATTTATAATATTATTAGTAAAGAGTATAGATAACTCTACAAGCTTTAAAACTTTTAACAATCAATATTAGGTAGGTGCTTAAAAGTGGAAAATCCATTAAAAACAAAAGGGGAAGAGCAACGAAAATTAAAAGGAAACTTCGACTAAAAACGGACATAAAGTAACTTTTATGAAGTGCTTACAAACAAAAACAGCGGTGAGCGTAAATCAACGTTCCCACTACGACTGGATACCGAATTTTCTTCTTGCAAGTTATTCAGATTTGATCTTAGATTATGGGTTGGACAGCGTTAGTTATCGTTATATTATACGTTCAGGGACCGTAATGTATGTCCGAGAGCGTACCGCGAAATATGGCAAATATATGCACGCGTACTGTCGGAGAGAAAAATAGTTTACAGTTATTTTTCTTTTATATGTCTTCATAATCCATACTAATCCATACTACTATTATCCATACTAAAGTGAAAGTGTGTCTGTCTGTCTGTCTGTCTGCTACACTTTTCCGGTCCATCTTTTCAATCAATTTTGATGAAATCAAAAGACATATAAGCTACTTTTGATCCCGGAAAATTAAGGAGTTCCCGCAAGAATCGAAAAACTTGATCCACGCGGACGATGTCGCGAGCATCATCTAGTTTACAATAAAATACTAGGTATTGCTTATTTTTCAGCTACCTATCCCTGATTAGCAAGCAAGTGGTGACAAAATAACACAAATATAACTGTTGTGTCCCTTCCCTACCGAATTTCGGCCACAGCTGAAAATATAGAAAATAAAGTTTATTCACCAGTGGTATCACAGACTAAACTAGATACAGATTTAACACTTTTGTCTGTGCTACTGCTACCACCCTGAAAGGGATGTACAGCTCAGCGTTTTTCCCTGTGTCATATGCCCTTAAATGCATACCAAGCAAGGCGCTGGTTTTCAGCTGTGACCCGGGTAACGTCACAGTCGACAGCTGCCGATCTTCACAGAGATTGACCATCTGTGCAGAGATATATTATAATACAAATGTGTGTCCAAACTCAATCGCACTCTCTATTGGGTACTATCTTACGGAGGATACAAACGAAGATAAATCTGCTATACGTACTCTGCGAGTTACGGGTTTAATAGAGCTTCAACTTATACCTAACTCCAGGCTAGTAGGTAGAGAAAATTTAAGGAAAATGCCAACACTTGAACAATAATATGTTTGGCTCAGTGTTTGGTTCAGGGAATCGAACCCAGAACCTTACCAACCCATACCAACCACTAGACCAACACGATTTAATTGATCGATAATCATTATCATAATGGAAAAGCGTGAAAATGTTAAATATATGAAAGTTGTGCACGACTGTACAGCACTCTAGATCTAATGTGCGAAGGAATAAAAATGTTAGATCGAGGTGCTAACACTGTTTAAATCATCTACGGACACAATTTATACCCCTCTTCCCCCCATTTTCCTTATACGACTAAATATGATTGTTTTCCTGAATAATAAGTAACTTTTGCAAAGGCAGTTAGATTGGATTCCATACTCTACACTCAAACTAATATTTTATTTTCAAATAAATTTATTAAAAGTGTTTTTGGGTTGTCAAGTGAATGTTGTGAGTCGAATCTACCACTGGTTCAGAATGCCATGCCTACCTAGAAAAACCAGAAAGAAACTTGGTGGTTGTTTTTTTTTTTTAAAAAAACATTTACAATTACATCAATGACTACATACTTATGTAACCGCAGTCCTAAGGATTGCTGGAGCGAGTCAAATTCATGCTCTTTTATCATTTACTTATTCTACAACGGTATAATAAGCGTTTTTCAGGAGCATACTTTTTTTGAAGACCCAGTTTTTAATTTGTTTACCACATTATAAAAAGTGGTAATAGCCTAGTGGTTAAGATACAGTCTTCTATTCGTGGGTTCAAAGGAGAAGGTTCACCTTCGGTGTACTCTTTGTACACTCTACCATGAATAGAGGAAAATACATAGATTGTATTAAAAATATAATAATATAGAATATTAAAGTAAATAACGAGAAATAAAACAAAATGTATTTCAAGTTTTCGATACGTTTCCAAGATGGCAACCTTTAGCCATAGAGATGGCAGTAGGCGCGAAATGTATCAAATGTCATTTCTGACAGTCACTGTCAAAATAACGTGTTTTTCTGTGGTTTTTTCCTACGGTTTTTCCGGTGTTGTGTTGACACTTGACAGAAAACGTCAAAAAATATGAATCCGCCATTGTTGCCCACTCTTGTTTAGTGTTGCTTATCGTGGAAAGATTAAATAATTACACCACTGAAATTACGATGAATTCGAAGATTTGAACGATCAAAACTGCCCCCCCAATCATGTAAGAATGGCCGATGAAATCGTTAAAGTTCTGCGGCAAAGTAAATAAACCATAAAAGCATTAAATTAGAGCTCAATTTCGTATACCCATTCTTATACGTTTAGGTATGAACGATACTCTAACGTATAAGAATGGATACATGAAATTGAGCTCTAATTCAATGCAATTATGGTTTATATTACTTTGACGCTGAACCATTACGTTTGATCGACAATTCTTACACAATCGGGGGGCTGGTTTAGTATTTTTTTTTTCATTTCTCTACTTGTAAGAGGACCAGACCGACGCTCCATACAAATCTGGCCCGTCTCCTTTCAAACACGGGCCTCATTATTTCGGACTTAGGCAAAACATGAATTTATGTTATGTTCTAAGAAATCAAATCGAGGAAACCTGCGCATCTGAGATCTATTGCACCCAACCAACGTGTTGGACTATAGACTAAACCCTTTTAATTCAGAGTGGAGTCTTCAGTATTGTTGTATGTTTTAAATCCCAAAGGAACTATTTGAAAACCTAAATCCAATCCAAAATAATTTTCAGGCATAATTTAGTTTATAACATCATCTACCTAGGTATGGAGTATAGATTTGTTTACGCAGAGAAAATCCGAGCATAATAATTTACCTTCTAACGACTAAATATGATTGTTTTCCCGAATAGTAATAACTTACCTGTTGTAAAGGTAGTTAGTTTAGAATAAGGCAGCTTAATGAAGGCATAAATCACTGGAACGGTCTAGTTAATCTAAATTTAGCGAGATGGTACAGTGTATAGCTGGGCGGGCTAATTTTAATATCTTTTAAAATATTACGGAAGTTTGTAACGGGAATTTAGACCGTTTTTTCTAGGGTTTTTCTTGGATTACAATTTTTATCCGACTACGGCAAAGCAAAAAACCGGCCAAGTGCGAGTCGGACTCGCGCACCGAGGGTTCCGTACAAACCTGTAGTAAGTTTTACGATTTATGACGTATTAAAAATAAAAATTACGTTTGTTGTATGGGAGCCCCCCTTTAATATTTACTTTATTGATATTTAATTATTTATTTTGAAAGGTAATATACAAGTTAATATTCTGTGAAAATTTGAACCGTCTACCTGTTACCGTTTTTAATATTGAGCAAAAAAATACGAAAAAAACACGTTTATTGTATGGGGACCCCCCTTAATATACATATTTTTTAATTTTTAGGTCAACCGGGGCAAATGCAACTAAAAAATAAAAAGTTTCAAGTTTGAACAAACGCTGTTCTGTCCTACTATATTTGCTCATTTATTGGACCCGTTTACGTCATTACATATTCATTAAAGAATATTTTAAACCAACCAAGCATTCAAATAGTCCTATAAATAACTGGTAGTGACATGATTTCCTCAAATTGGAAGAAAAAGTTGCATTTTCCCCTCGTCGGGGGTAAATGCAACTAAATACCACAGTACATTATCTATTTAACTTATAAGAAACAAAATACAATATCATTATGAGCTCTAATATTGTTTATGGGATTTTAAACTTTATTATCATGCAGCAATGCCTATTTTTAAGTAAAAACAGATTGAATTGTGTATGGGGGCAAATGCAACTGTTTGTTGAAGAATCAGTGCGGGGACCGCAACGAACTAGCACTATCGATATTTTATATTATGCGTGTTAATTGTATTTGGGAATACCAGGACTATGGATGTATTATTATTATTATTATTATTATTAAAAACTTTATTGCATCAAGAAAAGGACATTATACAAAGGACATTATTACAAAATTACAAACAAAAGGCGACCTTATCACTAAAGTGATCTCTGCCAGGCAACCTACAAGAATGGACCGTACTTGTTGTGAGACGGGACATTGCTTTGAATATAAAATTATTACATAAACATACATTCTAATAGGTACTTACTATAAGCAGATAAAAAAAATACATACCTACAGACATACATATAATTCATATAATAAATATATATTTAAATATAATACATACTATATACATAAATATTAAATTACATATAACCAATTTAATATACCTAAACACAAATTATAATAAGAATTAGTTTACAGCGATAGATAATGCTTTTTTACACGACCTTTAAAGGCCCCTAAAGATTTATGTATGTAATATAGCTAATTGTATCAAATCAAATAAATATGTTTATAATCAACTTTTTATTATTTTCTACTAGTTATACTTGTACAATCACAGAACTACCTTTTAAAGAAACTTTTACATAAATATCAACTTTGGTACTTATAGAAAACTAATAGCACAAGTTATTCTTATAATATATATTTTATAGTTTATATCACTACTACTTACTACATACTTACGACCAGCACAATAGTTTAATATTTATATACGACGTAAGCAATATTTACCTTTCACGTGCTTATTTATGCCTGGGTACGCCTTGGAGTAAATATCGAATATAAACTTGATGATCGATGAAAAAAAATGTCGACACTGGCACATCACTAGTGTAAACAGTTTCATACAAAAATATATGGGGCTATTGTAACTAACCTCTAAGTTGCAATTACCTCATAGCGAGATTTTCGTGAGGTAAATGTAACTGCATCAATTACATTAGATAGATTCAACTAAAGCACTGAAAAATATAAATAAAATCACTTACGGTTTGTATTTAATCGTATCCAGTCACAAACACTTGATAAAATCACTAAGAAATATTTTTTAACAGCCGCAACAACAACGTGTTTTCACGCGTTGTACCTTCAAAATGGCGGTTTGACAAGATGAGCTGTCGGTCAAACAGTTTTCATCCCAGTAGCGCCATCGACCAATTGTAAGGTCTAATAATCGTTCGGCTATTAAATTATAAGTGGCGTTGTATTAAAAGAGCCTCAATAAATGAGTTTTAATAGGGAGTTGCCATAGCCCCATAGTTGCATTTGCCCTGGTTGACCTTATTTGTTGTTATAGCGGCAACGGAAATACATCATTTGTGAAAATTACAGCTTTCTAGCTATCACGGTTTATGAGATACAGCCTGGAGACAGACAGACAGCGGAGTCTTAGTAATAGGGTCCCGTTTTTACCCTTTGGGTACGGAACCCTAAAAAGGAAGGGATATGATTTTTGCAGTCTATTAATGTATGTATGTATGTATATATGAATGTATTTTTGTACTTATGTTCCACCGTAGCGCCTTAACTACGAGTATAGGCCGATTTTGACGAATGAGTGTCAATCGATTCCTTATAATAGTCCAGGTGATATAGCCTACATTTAACAAAAACAAATATGACTCACGGATGACTACATATTATGACTACATCCACATCATACAGGAATTAACTCTAAAATAAACATTACTAAGTACATGAGGACCGTAACTTCGCCCTTTTTTGGTTCCGGGATAAAATGTAGCCTATGTTGTTCTATAATTGGTTATTATTCCAGACTATAATCTGTACCAAATTTGAGTCAGATCCGTTCAGCAGTTCTGGCGAGAAGGAGTAACAAATGTCCATCCAAAAATTCGCATTATTGCTTCATAGTGAAATGGTGAATCAGAGACTTCTTTGACTAAGTCGTAGTGTCCGTCAAAATGTGTTGGATTGAATGAAAGAAAGAAAGAAAAAAAAACGTTTATTTTCAAATATGTGCCATACATTGTTATGTATGGCACATATTTGAAAATAAACGCATACCTAGCATACCTACCGCATCACGCATGTCTCAACCCGAAAAATGGCCCAGGCTCAGCATAATGCTGTATGTTCAGTGCAAGCACTGACCATACAGCGCTGATTTTCAGCCTGAACCCTGACTCAGGTGACAAAAACTACGTAGCTGCAAGCTAGTAAAATACTTAAAAACTATAGTTTAATAGCAAATAGTTGAATAGCATATAGATTGGTAGCTGGCTAACCTAGTAGGGGTACGGCATCGTACCGGAACGCTTAATCGCTTAGTTAAGCCATCGTTGTTTCCGGTAGGCTGGTAATTAGCCACAGCCAAAACCAGATTGGACCAGAAAAAAATTAGAATTTATAAATTCCCAAATTGACCCTGCCGGGGATCGAACCCGGGACCTCCCGCATATAAAAAACAGCGAGCACTGCGGCAAGGCGATCGTCAAAAAATTATTTACTTTAACTGAAAATACGTCACAAATAGAAATGAAGCGATTTCTCACAAAAGTCTAATATAATTTTCCAACTCGCACAAGTCTGTGTTTTGTTTTATTCCTTGTACAAGGGATGTTTCGTCTGCGAACAAGCACTAGAAGTCGCGTTGCATGAAATACAAAAACTATTCTCTTGAAATACTGTAGTTGAAAGCGTGCCTGCTTTCCTTGTACGTACTTTTGTTATTATATTTTCTTTGGAAATTATGTAGAGTTGATATTACCAACCATCCATATAAATAAACTTTATATTTTGTATCGATGTAAAAATAATTTTTTCTTTCGTACTGTTAGATATTTAAATGAAATGATTTATTTACGTGAACGTGTGTCACTAATGATACTTTAAGACTCTATATACCACCAGTTCGTAAAACTTTGTACTGAGAAGAGCCGGAAAAAACTTAGCAGGTGCTCTTTTCTTAAAAAAAAAAGGTTACAATAAGTAAACAATATAACACATACGCAACGTTACAAGTATTACACTGACTCATTCGTTTACTCATAATAATACTCTATTTATTTGTAACATGAAGGACAATACAAGTGTATCATGTATTACGTCATGTTTTGACTTTGCCACCGGTTCGAAAAGGACGTTCTACTGAGAAGTTTTAGTCTGTGCTTGATAAAACTGATTACTGATTTGCACATTTCCAGATAAATCGCTTGCTTTGTCTTTGCCGTTGGAAATTGGGGGTAGACTTGTTATTACGCACACTATTTGTGAAAGATTAAATATCTGCGCGGGAGATATCTAATCTTCAGCACACAAGTGCAATTAAACTTGCTGGCAAGTGAACATGCATTGCGCATTAGTCAATCTTAGTGAAGATTGACTGATTTATTTTATTTTTGAATTTAGTTCATAAATTAAAATTCGAAATTCTTCTCTTGGTTTCTTTTGAAAAAAATCCACTACCTTTCGCTCAATGGTAATAACAGCTCAATATACATACCATATTTTCCCGTGCTTTAGTTCAAATTAGCTCTGTACGTGACTTTGCAATTTCTCCTAAATTATTCATACGAATCTACTTATTTCGTGTACTCTGCGTGCTGTGTATTGTACGGAATTCTCTCTGATCCGGTACACGCTGCTAAAGTTGTTTCGGCTAATGTTTAGAACTTGGGTCTTGATGCTTGTTAGAAACAGTAAGCCAGAACAGTGTATTTACCCGTTAACATACTGGGTGGGCTTGAAACGTCTGAAAGCTACATAATGGTCTAAACTAGATGTTGAGTAAGGTAATTTAGTTTGCAAGGTTAAAATGTTTTTATCAGGGCAATGGTACTTAGACCACAAATTGTCTGTCTCAAACTGTCAAAAAGATGATCCGTTGTGTCTATAGACTTGGATTTTGCAAGTAAAATAAAACTATAATAGTGATAAAATCATTACAAAACAACAATTACTTAGCTTTTATCCGCCACAGTGAGTTTAGTAGACGTCATTTTATTTTTTGTATTCTTCTCAGCAAACCCTTTTATTGATACCATTGATGTATAATTTTAGTACATCATACCATGGGGTGCATAAAAATAACTAGTCTGTCATCTTTGGGAGTCCGCCATATTGGATTTAGTATGATGTTACAGCTCACCATGTTTTGTCGTCCAAACTAAATGTGTATGCAAAAATTCAGCTCAATCGGTGGAAGATAAAAAAAAATGTCCTGTCAATTTCTTATACAAATTGTATACAAGAGAATTTGCCACAAAAAAAACTATTATAATGTAAAAGGTGTATGTCTGCCTGTCTGCTATCTTTTAACGGTTCATTTGTTAAACCGATTTTGACACAATTTGGAATAGAGATAGCTTGCATCGCATGACAAACATAGAGTACTATTTATCCCAGAAAATAAAAAAACCATGGTATTTTTATAATCCTTAAATCCAAGCGGTATCTATCATCTTAAAATTTCTTCATCTTATAATTTTTTATATTTCAGAAAAGAGCCGTCTGTGATGATTTTCAAAGTTGCATGAAAGCAACCGGCTTCATTTATAGTGTAACGAACAAACAAATACATTCGTAACACATATAATACCACTTTATTACCTATTTGCGCAATTCCATAAAAACGAATGGATCTATAAAGTAATTTTCATACCGGACGAAAAACAAACCTATCTTGTGAAAGAAAATCAAAGAATCGAACCAAATGTCGAGAAGGTATATAACTCATTGGGAGGGTTTTACATTAATCCATACTAATATTGTATGTGTAAAGTGTGTATGTTGGTCTGTCTGTGTTTGTGTGTGTGTCTGTAGTGGTGAACACTGTGGTCTTCTAATGGGAGGTTCTGGGTTCGACCCCGACAGGGTCTATTTGGGAATTCACACTTAGATTTCATCATCTTACCCAATGGTGAGATCCCAGTCAAGGGCATAATGTCTATACTAATATTATAAATGTTTTGATGGATGGATGTTTTTTATTCAATCACGCCAGAACGGTTGAACGGATCTGGATGAAATTAGACACAGAAATAGATTATAATCTGGAATTACACATAAGCTACTTTTTTAACGGGAAAATTAAGAGTTCTCGCGGGAATCAAAAACCTTAATCCACGCGGACGAAGTCGCGGGAATCATCTAGTAATGTTATAAATGCGAAAGTTTGAAGATGGATGGATGTTTGTTACTCAATCACGCCAGAATGGCTGAACGGATCTGGATGAAATTTAGCACAGATATTGATTATAATCTGGAATAAAACATAGGCTACTTTTAAATCCCGGAAAAATTAAGAGTTCTTGCGGGAACCAAAAAACCTCAATCGCGAAGAAGTCGCGGGTATCAGCTAATGTAGTAGAAAAAAAAGTCAGGCAGTAAATTGTTTAGCGCATAAAAAATAAAAATATGGACGCATAAAACAAAAGGCGTCATCTCGCGAGTACCTCAACAGACCTCAACCCGTCTGCCAAAAATAATCCCCGTGTTTGTTTTGAATGAAAATCGAAAAAGAATCGCACGTTCATTAGCGAAGGGTGTAACTTACATGGGGGACTCCCGTGGAAGGCTATTCTATTGGCCGTGCGACATTTGGATTGCGAATACGAAAATATATATTTTTCATATCATGTACCAACACAATTTTGAATCTAAGAAGCCTGTATTTTACCACAAGGCGCAGATAATACATTGTGGGCAAACCTCTGTGGTTTTTTCAGTGTATGCTAAACTATGTGTGTTTTGTAAAATTTGTACTTTGATAAATAAATAAAAAAAAATAAAAAAATAGTACCCTAATAAGATTACGATCAAGTCTATGAATAATTAAAGCTAATGAGTAACACTATTTTAATCTAAATTTATAAGTACTATAAAAAATTATATCTAAGAATTTGTCCATTCACATAACATATTTTACGCTAGATTTTATTATAAAAACTTTGATCTTGTGTTCTTGAAAATATTGAGAACACGATTTTAAATCATCATGACACCCCATCGCCAGCACACTTTTGAGCACGGGTCGCATCTTAGAATGAAGAGTATAGGCCATTAACCACTGACTATTCTATCTGTAAGAATATCCCTAACAGGGGCCGCAATTCCAACGCTTAAAGCAACACTAATTTAAGCAATATTACTCAAAATGACAGTCTGCTGTCTCGTACGTTTACATTTCTAAAATAAGGAATACATTTCTAAAATACTAAAATCCACAATAAATTGGCAGTATGGCTCCAGGTTAGCCCACTACCATTTTTGTAATATTTTTGTAAAAAAAAGTGCGGAATAGCAGACTTTTTTTTTTAATCCACTACAAGTTAGCCCTTGACTGCGATCTCACCTGATGGTAAGTGATGATGCAGTCTAAGATGGTAGCGCGCTAACCTGTTACATTAAACCCATACCTCTATTCGGTACTTTTGGAGAACTCCCAGGTATTATGGAGAACTTTCAAGTATACCAGTTTCCTCACGATGTTTTCATTTCCTGTAAAACAATTAGTGAAATTTTATTGTTTAAAAAATGCACATAATTATGTCTGAAATGTTAGATGTGCGTGCACGGGGATCGAGCTCTGGATCCCCGAATAGTTGGCTGTACCTAGTTTTAACCTTAGTTTATAACCTCTTTTAAGTATAGTTAGGTACTAAGTGAAAAACTCCAAAATTAATTTTTTAAAATATTTAACGAACGCTTACAAAATCGGCACCCGAGCCGTTTTTAATTTGTACTTGAAGTAAAAACCTGAGGGCACACGAGATGGAGGTTTCGCGCGAAAAGAGAGAAAAAAGCCATTTGTTTTGACAGAACGAGGGTCGAACTGCCGAGGGAAATATTATGTGCCAAAAATATTCGCTGTTAGCTAATGGAAAGTAGCTTTTTAAACGCTCTAATGCGGGGAAAGACACTTTCTGGAATCATTGGGTAGGTAGGTATTTGTTTTCTTGACGCCCGTTGAATGACTTGAGTAGCTAAGTGTTTTTTTTTTTACTCTAAGTACCTACTACTTCTTTTATCATGAGATATATATTGACATTAACAGTTCCATAATATTTTAATAACACCAAAGATTCAGAATTCAGAAGAATTCAGAAATTGGGTATACCTATTTATATTTATGGACAACCAAAAATTGTTACATTAAAAAATCCTTAAAAACTA
Organism: Erebia ligea; assembly: GCA_917051295.2. Classification (NCBI taxonomy): domain Eukaryota; kingdom Metazoa; phylum Arthropoda; class Insecta; order Lepidoptera; family Nymphalidae; genus Erebia; species Erebia ligea. Next base: position 1,755,625 of record OU785239.1, read on the forward strand.
GACACATTTTGACATTTGAGTTTGTGGGACTATAAATAATATTTTTTTTTTAAATTCCATTACAAGTTAGCCCTTGACTGCGATCTCACCTAATTGTAAGTGATGATGCAGTCTAAGATGGTAGCGGGCTAACCTGTTGGGGGAATGGCAGTTATACTAAACCCATGCCCCCATCGGTTTCTACACGGCATCGTACCGGAACACTAAATCGCTAGGCGGTACGTCTTTGCCGGTAGAGTGGTAACTAGCCACTATTATTCTCTTACAAAAATAAAACATTATTACTGCATATTGTGGTTCAAACACAAAAGACTCGTAGAATATAAACATAATACCATTTTATCGTAAATAAATGAAAGCAGAAACACTTTAAAGTGAATGTCGACTTCTCGTATGCAAGGACTCAGCCTTGGAGAGGAGCAAGGTTTCCTCTAGCAGTTATATTATTATCCTCCCGCGATGAAAATGTTCAAAGAGTAGTCGTATTTAGTATTTACAGATGTGACATTAGGTAAAATACTGTTAGGAAATATGAATGAAATTTTTAAACAAATATTAAACTAGCGGCACGCTATGATGGCCGGTTGGACAAACGTTCCGTATTAATTGATAACGACTTTGAAGGAAATAATTGTATTACTTTATTGACGATAGTGATGTGCAGAGATTCATAAATTTAAAAAAACTTAATTGTTTTTTGTTCGAGAATAAATTGACATTCCACATAACTATTGTAATGTGTCAAACCGGCCATCATAGCGTGCCGCTAGTGTAAACAAGCCATTATGAGTTTGTTTGTTTGTTACGCTTTCACGGCCTATTTAACTGATTTTGATGAAATTTGGTACAGATATTATGTTTGATTTACGGGGAAGTACATAAGCTACTTTTATTTCTAGAAAATTAAGAAGTTCCTGCGGGAATAAAAAAAATTAAATAACGCGGAACGGGCGTCATCTACTAAAATACTAAATTCGCAAATTAATATTGGGGTATTAATAATTTCTGAATTTTCTGTGCTTACTTTTAGCCGATTACGAGTTCTCGTAACTCGTAATCGGCGGATCGAATTATCTTAAATCATAGATCGTAAGAACACTCACGATTGAGTCACCTTTAAAAAAAAAGTGGGTGTGTGCAATTCACACACGGCAGAAGTGAACCTTCAGAAAAGTAGCCTACAAGAGAATGAAATAAATATAACTTGTATTCCATCTCTTTCTCTCGCATTATGTTTGTCTCTTTTTGGTGTCGTTATTTTTTGTCCCTTTGTTTTACGTCAGGGGTGCGAAAATACCTAAATATTCTTTGAGAATCGGAATATCACGAGAATGTGGTAAGTTGTAAGGGCGCGTGTAGACCTTGTGCGATGCAAGGCCAAGGTTTATGTCTTGCTGGGATTGCACAGCTTCGTATAGTTGGATCTAGGGCAATTCGAGAAAATGATTTTCTGTTCATACTAGCCTGGGGCCGTACTGCCCACGCTTAAAGCAATACTACTCAAAATTACAGTTTGATGTCACGTACCTTGACGTTCCTAAAATAAGGATTATAATCTTAAAACACGAACGTCAACAATAATGAAACAAAATGGCTTTAAGCGCTGGCAGTATGGCCCCTTAAGAGGATCGTCTAGTTGTAAATTTTCCTACAAAAAGCGATAACGTTTTTCTTCCCGTAAATGGTGTCCAATTTTCATAATTTTAGAAATGTTGCAGATACAATGAAGAACTATGCTCGTACGTTTTAATTTTAAAGAAATATTGCTTATGTTAAAAGTTATTAGCGTCTAAATATCCATATTTTTGACCTAAAAACTTCTTCGAGTATTTTATTCTTTATAAATTTAACTTAACTAAAATACTAAAAAAATAAAACGTACGAGCCTAGATTAAGGTGTACTGAATCTAATGAGACTAAAAATGTCTAATTTCGTAAACGTTTGGGGGGGTAAAAACGTTATCACCCGAAACAATATTTTAAGAATAAAATGTAGGCATATGCCTACTGGACTCGCAACTCTCTCTATCGCACGATACGGAGAAGGCAGCGAGGCGTTGTGAAACAGATACCATTATTGAAAATACCTACTCGCGTTGCGTTTCGTCACTAGACGATCCTCTTAACGCCCGCAGCTTCGCTCCCATGTGACTTTCCTATACAGAATATCCTTATGTAAAAGCTAGCTTAAATACTATGAAGTTTCATATACATCAGTTATTGGGTGATAGAGTACCTAAAAATATCTATGCATCCTCAACAACCACGGAAATAGGAATCTTCTTACACTAAGTCTTCAGTTTTCAGTCTGTGTCAACGACCAGAGAGAGATAGAGAGAGATATTGGATACAATCGTGCATTGTCGAATCAACATCTCCTGAGGATGCTCCGGTGTCGGAGTGAAACGGACGTTGACAATAATTTGGAAGATTTGTGTGGTGTTGTGTGAATATCGCAAGAACTAAGATTTGTGTGGTGTGGTGGGAATATCGCAAGCTGCACGTGCAAGCTACACAAGCTGTAGATACCACATAGATTTGTATGCTTTAGTGAATTAAGCTTCTTGTTCCTTGATTGGGCAGATATCTTAATAATAATTATCCTACTAGATAGTGCCCTCGACTTCGTTTCGATTCCCGCGGGAATTCCTTAATTTTCCGGGATAAAAAGTAGCCTATTTGAGTCTATTTCCTTCAACGGGATACAACCTATCCCTGTACCAAATTCCATCAAATTCGGTTGAACAGGTGGGCCGTGAAAGCGTAGCAGACAGACAGATACACTTTCGCATTTATAATATTAAGTATGTATATCATGCAGACAGACAACCACACTTTCGCATTTAGCTATAATATTAGAAAGGACAATTATTATTAATTTAAAATTATTCTATCAAATCCGTACATAAATCGTAGGTACGGATTTGATAGAATACTTCATAATCGCGATGCAGACTTCAAAGAGACTTTTAATTCGTTTAGACTCGAGGATTCGAATAGTACCATCTGTTAAGGTATAATATGGAGACCGCCATTTCGATATCAGAAAAGCGTCATTATTTTTATCATCAGTCATTGACTTACCAATACCTTAGACGCACAATCGAAACGCAAAAAACGGCACGGTCAAATTGTGCACAATGAACAATTTTTGCCTCAGTCGCGCATGAGTACACTAGGCGACAAAATGTCGTATGTGTCGAATTGTTATTACAAAATTGAACCGTAAATATAAAGCTATATGGTTGGTTTTTGTGAACCGCTTGGTGTCTCTTTGTGTATTATCTATAGCTGTGGTTGTATAAGCGATTGTGGACGCTTTTTGAGTATTAATTTGTAGGTAATGTTGTATCCTTAGTTGGTAAATCGATGTCATCAGTGGATAAGTATGATTAGGCTATATTGGGAAACATAAAAAAATATGGGACCGTCAGATAAATGGGTATCGATAATTCAGTAATTTTATTAATAAACCTATTTACTGAAAAATCGTCCCATAATCGACGGTAATTGCGAAAGCATCGGTCCGTAATGAGGGTGGTTAACTTTATCGGTGTATGGCATGTCAGGGCCCCATACGCAACTGTTAAGCTGTAAACAGCCACATTTTATGCCCCCGTGTTGACGGTGAGATAACTCGAATAAAGGTTGAAAAAAATGGAAAATCGATACGTGATTGCATGAAGGAAACATCACGTTTTTAGGGTTCCGTAGCCAAATTTGGCAAAAACGGAACCCTCACAGATTCGTCATGTCTGTCTGTCTGTCTGTCTGTCTGTCTGTATGTCTGTCTGTCCGTCCGTATGTCACAGCCACTTTTTTCCGAAACTATAAGAACTATACTGTTAAAACTTGGTAAGTAATTTTTTTTTTCATCAAACCCATACGTGTGGGGTATCTATGGATAGGTCTTCAATATATAATGTACTTACATTACCATGCAAACTTCCACCGAAAATTGGTTTGAACGAGATCTAGTAAGTAATTTTTTTTTAATAATTTAAAACTTACTACAGGTTTGTACGGAACCCTCGGTGCGGGTGTCCGACTCGCACTTGGCCGGTTTTTTTTAATTAATGTTTATAAAATAAAATGTTTTTTTTAAAATTTATATTAACTTCACAAAGTAAGTCTATATTCACTTACTAGATGATGCATGCGACTTCGTCTGCATGGAATAAGTTTTTTGTATTACCGCGGGAAATCCTTAATTTTTTTTTGTTATTTGTAACTCTATCTGCAATCAGTTTAGATTTTAACTTTAAGCAGATGCTTTTGAAAAGCAAAGAAAGTGAAAACTTATTTAGCCGCGTTGAGCACTTTTTGGTAGGGGGTAAACTTGTGGATTCGCGTCACCGACATGCGACATGCTCCGCGCCGATATCGGATATATACTCGTGTGCCGACATGCTCGCGTTGTTACGAAGACAAAAGGTCTTAAATATATATATATATATTCTATTCGTAATTAAACTTTAATGCCTTAGTATTAAGGTTTATAAAAAATATTACTTATATTACGTTTTCACTTCTATCAGCCATTTTTTTTTAAATAGCGTTTGCTTTGTTGGTTGATTACGAAAACAAAGTGAGAAAACTAGCATGCCTCTGAGTTTTCGATAATATTCTCAAAACTATATAAAACCTGCAAAGCCACACTTAGCCAGCGTGGGGAACTATGTCCTAAGTTCGTCTCATTCGAAGAGAAGATCCGTGCTCAGTAAGTTTTTTTTAATTTATAGGCTTGGTTTTTTTTTTAACCACTACAGTTTAGCCCTTGACTGCGATCTCACCTGATGGTAAGTGACGATGCAGTCTAAGAGGGTAGCGGGCTTACCTGTTAGGGGGCATGGCAGTTATATTAGACCCATGCCCCTATTCGGTTTCTACACGGCATCGTACCGGAACGCTAAATCGCTTGGCGGCACGTCTTTGCCGGTAGGGTGGTAACTAGCCACGGCCGAAGCCTCCCACCAGGCCAGACCAGGGAAAATTCAGAAATTATAAGTTCCGAAATTGACCCTGCCGGGAATCGAACCCGGGACCTCCGTACGTAAAGGCAACAGCGCTACACACTGCGCCACGGAGGTCGTCAAAATCAAAGAGGTTGCTGCAATCGGACCTACTTGCAAGTGGTGATTGCAGACGGTAGAGCGCCCTTGCCAAGAAGATACCTATGATCACATCTTGATCTAAGGTAAGTACCTATAATCACTAACTAACTAGTAGATAACTATTGGAAAGAAGCAGGCGTTACTTTGCGGAAGTCCATGATAATGAAGGAGCTAGAAGTTTAATTCGCTATAATACGCGACAATAGGTAAATCTATGTGGTACAGTGTGTATCCCGCACTTATAGCCCGCGATATTCACCACAACACAGAAATCTTCCAAACTACTCTCAACGTGTTTTTTTTTAATGTTTCGCACTCAAATTATTACCTTTTTTGCTGCGATTTTTGCTCTAAAGGAAGGTGCCAACTCACGATGGTCGTAAAGTAGCGTGTGTGTGTGTGTGTGTGTGTGTGTGTGTTTGTGAGTGACCACAATGTTTTCACAGTATTATCCTACATTTCATTGGTAAGAAGAATTCACTGCTTCCCCTAATATCTAATTCGGTTTCTGCCATTTATATCTTGTCTACTCTCAACGTACGTTTCACTTCGATACAGGAGCATCTTCAGGAGATGTTGACTTTACAATCATGCATTGTCGAGTTTATTGACCGAGCGAAGCGAAGGTCTCTGAGTCTACTTGAGAGAATTGGCACTTGTCCGTCCGTCCGTCCGTCCATCCGTCCGTCCGTCCGTCCGTCTGTCCGTCTGTCAGAGCCTTATAACTTCTGAATTACTGAACGTCATTACTTCAAGTTTAAATATAATATGTAAACCGATGGCCTCCCGCCGAATATGGTTTAAAAAATTATAAAAATCTTTATTTCAGGGGGGCTCTCATAGAAGCGAATGCGGCGTAAAATATTTTTTATAGCGTTACATAGGATTGCGGTATATCATTTTAAAGATAATGAGGAACACAGTCCAAAAATATTTTTTTTTTAATTTTTCCCCTAAAATTGACGAAATGGGGGGCTTTCAAAGTGGAGATTTTCTGACGTCCAAAGATGACCTCAGAACTCCCAATTTTCTGAAAGGCTGAGCCTGAAACTTGATTAATTATTTGAATTATATCCTGTACTTGAACAACAAATACTAAAATAAGATTAATATTATAAGGAAACGAAATTATTTAATTTTTAATGAGCTTCCGTATTTTAACAGAACTTCACAATTATGTCAATAGATGGCGCTCTGTACAAGTTTATTCGTTTGTGCTTACAAAGAAAAGGCTGAGCCTGAAACTTGATCACTTATTTGAATTATATCCTGTACTTGAACAACAAATACTAAAATTGCATAAATATTATAAGGAAACGAAATTATTTAATTTTTAATTAGCTTCACTATTTTTAACAGAACTTTACAACGATGTCAATAGATGGCGCTCTGTTTATGGATACCGCGAGGTCTCAGTTCGGGGCGAACCACTAGTTATTTAGCCTGTGGTAGAGGGCCGGCGAAGGATTAAGATGATATTAATGATGATGTTAATTAAAACGGTTATCTTCCTTCAATTTACAAAAAGAGGTCGTTTCTGTTTCGAAATTAGTTAAATTGCTCTCACAAAGTCTTGTACAAGCCATCCAAATAAGTGCCTACGTATAATAACACCATTTAACCAATTTCTGTTAAACAATATAATGCTTAACTCGCAACACTTAGCTCTAACTTTCTGTACACGTGCTGGGAAACATAAAGCACTTATTACCGAGCTTAGCTTTAACTTATAATGTAATGCAAGTTTGACATGCAAATGTTTTAAAGTTACACGTTTCTGCGCTGAAATATGGCCTTCAAAAGTTACCCCGTGGTAAAAACCTGTTATGTTTCGTTCTATTTTCTGTTTATTCGCGACAACTGATAAATCAAATCAAATATAAATATTATAAATGCGAAAGTTTGGATGGATGGATGTATGTATGGATGTATGTTTGTTACTCAATCACGCTCCAACGGATGAACGGATCTGGATGAAATTTGGCACAGAGATAGATTATAGTCTGGAATAGCACATAGGCTACTTTTTATCCCGGAAAATTAAAGAGTTCCCGCGGGAACCGAAAAACCTCAATCCACGCGGACGAAGTCGCGGGCATCAGCTAGTAAATAATAAATAAATAAATAGACGTTTATTTCAGACGTTTCCATCCATACTTAATTTGTTAGTATGTTAGTAACAATTTTTCCTCAATTACTAAGTTAGTATTGTTAGTTTATTAATTCAGCTAGGTACAAATTATTTTAATCGCCCAATAGCGTAGCTCCACACAGTGGCGTAGTATTAGGCAGTCGGGCCTGGCAGCAAATATCTTCAGGATGCCGTTGTCGCTGGTACGTAAGCGCTGCAAGAGAGACGCTGCTTTTTTACGCACAATGGCAAAAAAGTCGTTCGTGTGTGCGTCTGCGAACATTTTATAGGCGCTACAGCTCCACGGCAGCCTCAACAGCATCCTAAAGGCGTTGTTATATTGAACACGCAGGGCTAAAGGGTTGTTATATTGAAAAAGTCATATATCTAGTTATAACTTTGTTATACTTGTTTTTTTTATAGATGCTAGATCATCGATCTTTTCTTATAGTCCTACAAACTTATGTGACCCGGTGACAGCGTCGCTAGTATATTAAATAATAATGAAAAATAGCATAAAAACAAAACAGGTTTAAAAAAATAGTTCCAATTTTGGTCACCGTGTCAGAAGTTTGACGGACTATACGAAAATATTGACGATCTAGCATCTATAAAAAAACAAGTTACATAACAAAGATAGAACTTCAAAAGATAATCATTTTGACGTAATTCAAACTGAAACTAAAACTCAAATGTGTTTCGTATTCAAATAAATTTTCACAAGTGCTTTTCGAGTGAATCTACCACTGGTTCGGGATGCCATTCCTGCCGAGAGGAGCCATCAAAAACTCGGTAGTTGTTCTTATTAAAAATAATAACAGCTATAATCCAAAATATCATTTATCCTCGATGGTTCAGTATGTTTTTTTCAAGAGAATCCTTTTAATAGACAAAGCCATCGGTCCTTATAATATATTTTTTTTTTTATTATATGACACTTTAAAACACTTATTTCCTGATTTCGTTTAGGTACGTAAAATTACTCTCTCCGTTCCGTATTTAAGTGATGCATTAATCTCGTAGGAGGAAATCCGGCGAGATCACGCCCAGACGTAGCATATCGCTTACAGCCACCGGTTAATTAACCAGATTGCATTTATATGGATTCCACATAAATCAAGGCTGTGCCGTGTCGGGGGGCGAGTTCCCTCAGTGTGAGCCTCTTAAACCAGCGATTTGCATGTTAAAAATACAAAACCGTGAGTTGTCGTGGGACATCCGATAATGATAATGATAATTTTTATTTTGCCAAATTGTGGCAAAAGATAAAAGCGAAGCTACTTACCTACGTATTGTATTAGCACAGTCTGAGGAAATATGTTCTTTTCTACCAGCCGTTCGACGGACACGTCTACACAGAACTACGCTATGGAACATCATGGACGTGATGGAGGAAATTGGCAGAATTTTCAATACCTGTCACTCAAATAATAAACATTTTTCCTACCTCTAGGACCTCTTGAAAAGGCGATTTGCAAGTTAAAAACTTAAGGCTGCAAGTAACTCAGGTGATCGAGGGTCCAATACACAGGCACGTACGTAAATGAGAGTTAAAAATAGCTTTAAGTGTAATGTCGCGCGAGCCAGACTTGCGAAGATCCAATGGCAGTCGGAATTTTGATACAGTGAAAACTTACGCGACTTCAACATACCTACACCACACTTAAGCATTAAAGTCTTTAAATGTTTAGGAATTTACTTATTGATTATGTGTATTAAAATCACGCAGTTTTAATGGCCACACCAGAATACGGCGACATGTCCTTAAGTTCTATAGTTATGTAATTAACGCATTTTCATCTTACATTGTGGGGTTTCAGGAAATTAATACCTTTGAGTACCTGGAGACGTACTACTATCGCTTAAATCCGTATTGTTTTAATATTGGACGTTCGTGTTGTTGAATTATAATCTTTATTTTAGGGACGTCAAGGTACGTGACAGACAACTGTCATTTTGAAGTAATACTGCTTTGAGCGACGGTTATAGTAACTCCCCATGTTATACTCAGCGTCTCTTCCTTATCCGGAATAATCGGATAGGTATGCGTGTACAAAAACTAGCTCGGGCTGACTGATTGACTGATCTACCGTCATCATTTGACTGATTTATCCTTGTGTTCATTTGACGATTTAGAAGCACTTGTAAAAGTTTATTGTAATAAAACACATTTGAATTTGAATATCAACGCATAGCCTGCACCACTGTCACTGACCTCTCTCTCTGACTGTCTGCACTTACTAAGAAAGGATTTCAGGAAAATCCGTCCCATAAGGAATGAAAGTTCATACGTAAATCTGTAATTTTTGAAGTTATGACAATTGGTATATGATTCCGTTTGAAAATAAAGACGTTTCGTAAGTAGGTATACGCATTGCAGGATTTTTGGAATCCCACGGTAGGATTCCCAAGTCCTCCCATTTTCAAAAATTACATCCAAGCGAAATCGGGCCTGGTTAGCTAGTAAATTATAACTTGCTAGATGATGCCCGCGACTTCGTCCGCGTAGATTATGGATTTTTAATTCGCACGGGAACTCTTAAATTTTCCGGAATAAAAGCCTATATGTTCTTCCCCGGGATGCGACCTATCACTATACCAAATTTATTATAAATATAGGCCATTAAAGCGTAGCAGACAGACACAGATAGACAGACGGACAGACAGACTGACAGATACATAGACGGACGGTCAGACAGACACACTTTCGCATTTATAATTATTATTATACCTATAGTATGGTATGTATCTAAACTTACATACATATCAAAAATTTTTGGAACCGGCAGGATTTGAACCTGCGTCTCTCTGGGAATAAACAGTCGCGTTAAAAGACTGGATTAAAGATGCATATCTCAAATTTCGTCACTGGCAGGTAAGTGAACCGTGGCCGAGTGGTCCAGGCGCTCAGGTCGCGATTCCCAGAGAGACGCAGGTTCAAATCCTGCCGGTTCCGAAAAAAAATTTTTGATATGTATGTAAGTTTAGAAACTTTCCTCGTGTGTGAAGCACTGTAATAAAATTATGGTATGTATATCGATCAAGATATGGATGTAATAAAATAGACAAACCAGACCAGAAACAAGGAATAATAAATCCCCATGTGGCCCCTGCCAGAATCGAACCTGGCACCTTCCACAAAACCACAGCACTCTGCTGCCCCAGAGAGCTTGTTAAAAAGTATTTGCAAATTCAATTCAATTTGTAGGGCGAAGGGAAAACTTGGCTGTGGATGGAAAATAAAAATGGCGTCGACTCGATCCCTAATTGGTGACACTTGAACCGCGGCTATTATTGGTTCAAGCACAGTTTTCCATTTCTAGAGAATTCGATGAGAAAAGTTTCATAGAAATGGGGCTATAATAATATTTGCTGGGGCGGCACAATGCTGGGGCTGATGATTCTTTGTTGTGAAATAAACCTATAGGTAATTTATAATAATAAAATAAAATAGCCTTTTATATAAATTGTCAGCCCTATTTATTTTGTCAGCCCTAACGCAGACTACGGTATGTATGTATGTATATACTTTATTGTACACCACAGATATATACAATGAAACACGTTACAAATCAGAAAACAACAATGAGTAGGTACAATAAGGCGGTCTTATCGCTAAATAGCGATCTCTTCCAGACAACCTTAACGCTAGGGAGAAAATGAAGAAGGGGATAAAGGGAGGTGGTGTAAAAAAATAATAATAATAATAATATACTTAAATACTAATAGCTAAATAAACTAACCAATACCATATATATCATATTATGATAAACTAATATATACAAAATAAACATACCAATAATTAATATATATAAATAAATAAAATAAACGGTTTATGGTCTATTTGGGCTGCAAATTACAAACGCCAGCCTCTGTTTTTGGTCTAGTGCTTTGGGTCTGCAAAATTGTGGTGTAATTTTAGTTTTTTTAAAGGCATTAAATAAATAAATAAATAAATATAAACATAAATTTATTGAAAATCTTGGAATTACAATACTTCACACATTATGCAAATAAAGAAAATTCTATTCTGTTCACTTACAATTTTTAAAAGTAGATTTTCAGATCATACATGCTTTAATATACATATTTAATTCTCATGAAATATAATAGCATAATACACAAATAATATGAATGCCATAAAATTCTTCAGTTTTGCACACAATAAAATCTAATTGTAACAATAATCTTCTTAACAGGCCATCGTAATATGTATGTATGTTTGATACTTTTTTTACGCCACTTGTGCCCTTGATTGCAATCTCACCTGATAGTAAGTGATGATGCAATCAAAGATGGTAGGCGGGGTAATCTTTTAGGGGTACGGCAATACATTAAGCAGGCAGTATATTAAACCCATTACAACAAGTACAACACTGACTTGTTGCTGTTGCTGGATGCGAAACCGGTTGCTTCCATGCAACTTTGTCATTGAGAAAGTCATCAATAGTATAATATAAGATGCTAAATATAGGTACCCGACAGGTAACACCATTACGATACTTATTAAAGGCGAAATATAACCGAATATAAAACAAATTGTAATATACTTCAAAGTGACTGTGAGTGCCGCAATATGTGGTTTTCAAAATAATTAGCTAATTTGCGATACCGAGCGAGAATTTATTCCAGCTTAGAAAATAGGGCAATTAAGTCAGCACACGGTCTTTAAGGGCATAATTAAGGACCTCAGGAAAGGGCGCATGAGAGGGACAGGCTTATTAATTGACTACATAAGTAAGAATGAGACGCAAAATATAAGCCAGTTAGATTTAACATGGAAAACCCAAAGATACACATCGACGTAGAAATGTACATTCTTTAATAATAGTAATGTATATAGTATTATGAGCTAGTTAAAAGTGAACTTATTTGTTTTGTTTGGTAGGTATATCAATAAAATTGCGTTTGTTCAATATCTTATGTGAAATTCTTCTGCAAATAAATGATTTGATTTGATTCAGAATATACTTTGTGAACTTACCAAAAATAAGGAAATTCTAGTAGCTTAGTTATATCGGAGCAAAGTTGCCTGTCCATCGGTAATCTACCGGATAAATTTCGGAGAGTGTGCCTAAGAACTTTCCAATCTTGTTCCTCCATCACCCTTCTGTTATCGTCAGAGTCTATATTATACGTACGTTGTCAAATTTCCACGTATACAAATGTTTCTAATTCGAATCACTAGGATATGGAACGCCTTTCCAGCTTCTGTTTTCCCCTCTGCTTTTAATAGTCGTATCTTTAAATCCAGAGTGAATAGATATTTCATTATAGGCAAACGCGCATTACCTTAGGCTGTTTCACCACTTGTCAGTTGATTCTATAGCAGACAAGCGCTAGACAATAAATTTAAAAACAAAAGTCAAATCAGCAAATTTTTTCAAACGTTAAAACGCGCGCTTATTATGGGCACATTATGGGATGCTGTATAAAATACGCACTTTTTTACTTCAACCGATAGTTTAAAATGGTTTTCAAACATAAATCTAACGGGGCCGAGGACGTGGTTATAACGACTTTTGGGAGATCCTCTATTAAAATAATCACTTAAAAAAAATTAATTGAATAGTTGTCAAATACCCAATTAAATATGCATATTGAGTTTTGTGTATCAATGGTCAAATTACATAAATTATAATATTTTTTAATGAACTTCCGCGAAATTAAGTCAAAGTAAAATTTCAAAGATTTCTTCCAATAGATGTGAGCGCTAACAATTTTTATATTTTACAAAGGCGCTGAAAATTATTGTTGATGAGAGGCAATTAGGAGCCGTGAGGATGGGCACCTACCTTTTTAGGGAGTCTTAGTAATAGGGTCCCATTTTTACCCTTTGGGGTAAAAATGGGACCCTATTACTAAGACTCCGCTGTCTGTCTGTCTGTCTGTCTGTCTGTCTGTCTGTCTCCAGGCTGTATCTCATAAACCGTGATAGCTAGAAAGCTGAAATTTTCACAAATGATGTATTTCCGTTGCCGCTATAACAACAAATACTAAAAATTAAAAATATATATATATTAAGGGGGGTCCCCATACAATAAACCTGTTTTTTTCGTATTTTTTTGCTCAATATTAAAAACGGTAACAGGTAGACGGTTCAAATTTTCACAGAATATTAACTTGTATATTACCTTTCAAAATAAATAATTAAATATCAATAAAGTAAATATTAAAGGCGGGCTCCCATACAACAAACGTAATTTTTATTTTTAATACGTCATAGATCGTAAAACTTACTACAGGTTTGTACTTTGTACGGAACCCTCGGTGCACGAGTCCGACTCGCACTTGGCCGGTTTTTTAATTTTCAAATTATTTTGGGCCATTAAATTGAGTTATTTTTGGCATATCGTTGGCCATACATTTGGCTCACAAATGTGACCAACTATAACAAGCTCTGCCTTATATGCGCGTCATTCATTGATGATTTAGAGTAGAATCTTGAATGAATGACGCGAATATAGTAAAGATATCTACCTACGATGACGCGCAAAAAAGGCAGATAGTTCGTGAGCTTTTCGGCTTCGCGCGTTCTCTTCTAGCGATAGATGGCGTTCATCGGTTACACCGACTGACGCGAGTTACGCCGTGCGGAAACTATGTAGTTATTTAAAGGAGTGTGCTTAGAATGAATTTTATTTTCAATATTTTGAAAGGGCTATAATTTACAAAGGTAAGCAGTGCTTTTTTGCCTCTATGAGCTGCACGCCACTGCTTAACTGCGATCTCACCTGATGGTAAGTGATGATGCAGTCTAAACTGGCAGCGGGCTAACCTGTTAGGGGCATGGCAGTTATATTATTTAACCCATATACCTCTATTCGGTTTCTACACGGCATCGTACCGGAACGCTATATCGCTTGGCGGCACGTCTTTGTCGGTAGGGTGGTAACTAGCTACGGCCGAAGCCTCCCACCAGGCCAGACCAGGGTAAATTCAGAAATTATAAATTTCCAAACCCTGCCGGGGAACATACTCGTATTTACGCAGAAAAAAATAAGTACGAAAAATAATCTTACCAAAAAAATATACAAGACTTACAGCGTACTTTTGTCATTAGGTTCCAAATATTTCAAGACTTTTTCTATTAAGTAGGTACACCTACTGACCCATAATATGAACTTCTGAATTTTATAATTGTGAAAGTGTGTCCTCCAATCACGCCGCAACAGAGTAACGGAATGAAGCGTTATACCCGGGTATTAAAAACCCGGAGAGTGTCAAAATTATGTGTCGGAATTTCTGGATTTAAGATCTACGCGTACAACTTAAACCCACGCGGAAAACCTAAATCAATGCAAAATTGACGTGAACAAACTCGCGGGAAAAAGCTAGTAGGTAGTGTACCTACATATTAAGTTTATTTTTATGCTGAAAATTAAAACTACATTAACTCATATTAAACTAAACTATCCTATTATTCCTAAATATTTGCTTAACATATCCTATATCATAACATTCCATTTTCATTTAAACGTAAATTATTCTTTAAGAAACACATAAATAATAATAGTTCAAATAAATATTTGCTATTTAAAAATAGGTTTATATAAGAACTTAAAACTTAGCCAAATCTAAACCTATATACATATATAAGTAAGTAGATAGGTAGTTATTAAAAATGCCGGCGAAACACCAAGTTATATTTGTAAAAAGTCTGATAATATAAAATATAATTTATTAGGCATACCACGAATTAATATCCTTGTAATACTCAACCCAGTTAATTTTTTAATTTCTTAATTCGATGCACATGAGTAGCCAAACAATTACACCTATATATAAGTAAGTAATACAAGCTATTAGATTAATTTGTCGTGTTAATGAAAATCCAGTTTAGGTAAATTTGTAATCTTGAATTTATTAATAATATAAAGTTATTGTGGAGTTAAAACCCCTTTTTAAATGTAAATATCATTAATTCATACACATTAATAAGTGTTGAAATGTGATGTGATTACACATTAGTAAGAAAATAATATCATGTAGGTATCTTTGTTAGTAGATCTATTATTTAAGTACTATTTTTTCAGTCAAATAAAGGCTATTTTATTTATTTATTTAACTCATATTACAGTTGAAATCACAGGTCAGGTGATCTATCTTGTCGCATGAAACTTACGCTTCCAAGATAACAAAGATACGTTTTACGTAGTACGCTTGACCTTAATCGAATCCATACTATCCATACTAATATTATAAATGCGAAAGTGTGTCTGTCCGTCTGTCTCTGCTGTCAGTCTGCTACGCTTTCATGGCCCATCTGTTCAACTGATTTTGATGAAATTTGGTACAGGAAAAGGTTGTATCCCGGGGAAGGACATAAGTTTTTTATCCCGGAAAATTAAGGAGTTCCCGCGGGAATCTAGAAAACTTAATTCACGCGGACGAAGTCGCGGGCATCATCTAGTTTTGTATATGTACTTAGGTAAGTACATCAATGCAATATGGCAATATAGTTTTTGTACCACCGGTTAGGAAAGAAGATTCTACGAGACCCTGAAGACTCTGGATCTATAAGAGCCTGCAAAAAAGCAAAAAAAAACATTAACCCACAGCCATTAGTAGAATGCATAGCCCCCACTAAATATACAGGCTGATTAATCGAGCAGACGGAGTAGTATCTACAGTATGTTTCGTTTCGCACTCAACAATGACGGATGGCGCGCACAGTCCACTAGTTAACTCGGATGCATAAGTCGTTTGTCACCGTACGCCCGTAAGCGGACTAGTCCGAGAGCAGGCGACACTAAAAGGTTACGAAGTACTGACGACAATTTTCTTGCTCAAATCAAAGAGCAACAGAATCCATCCAGCAGCAAGCAAGGAAATCCATTGTAACGCTTAATAAAAAGGGCTCCGTTTGTGATGTAATCGTAGAAGAAGCGAAAAGTGACGTGATTTTTGGCATGGATGTAGTTTTAACTGTGT
Organism: Erebia ligea; assembly: GCA_917051295.2. Taxonomy (NCBI): domain Eukaryota; kingdom Metazoa; phylum Arthropoda; class Insecta; order Lepidoptera; family Nymphalidae; genus Erebia; species Erebia ligea. Next base: position 1,771,804 of record OU785239.1, read on the forward strand.
TTACTTTTTATCCTGCAAAATCAAAAAGTTTCTGGAGATTTTTACAAACCTAAATCCACACTGATAATATCGTTAGCATCATAGATAGTTACTTAGAATATAAAATTAATATTATTTTTACAATAAACTCAAACTCAGAGCTTCTTTCAGGTAGGAAATACTAGTGTCTCTTAAACGTCTTCTTTTGACCAAAGATTACTAACAATAAACCAAAGATTACTACCAATAAAGATTACTTGCAATACAGATACTAATAAGCTACTATTATGTTACTAATAAAGAACTTACTGCCAATAAAGACAACTACCAACGTTAGACAACTACCAATGAAGACTACTACCACCAAAGACTACTAAAAAATACTACTACCATGATTAAAGTCTGTACAATTCTGCCGCTACCAGCTCTTATCCCGAACAGGGTACTGTCATTAAGTTTTGGTAAATTATTGCCGGATCGTACGGAAAGTCGAGTCTGATACGAAAAATCACTTTTGTTTGTAACTGTCGAGATAAGTGAATTTGTTTTTGCGATTTGGCGAAAAAGAGCAAAATAATACTGATTCTTCGATTATTTTGGCAGGAAACACGTGCGCTGGGATGGTGTTCCACATCCTAGTGGTTTGTATCAGAAATGTCGAGCAAAAACGCTTCACAAATTCACAAAAAAAATTCACGAAGATTAATTATTAATGTTCAGTTTGGAAATGGATGGCAGGTCTTCTTAACTGACAATAGCAAATCAATTTCGATCATTTACCATACACGTGCAATGATTAAAGATGGAAGATTTTCGAGTATCATTATAAATAGTTGCCCGCCACTCTAACCTCAGGGCGCTAGAAGAAAAGAAAATAGCCCCGCTAGGCCATTTTCTACTCTCCCCGCATTTCTAACCGCAACCGGTAAAGGGTGAGCTGCATAAATCACACCCTGATTTAAGCGTGTTCACACCACCCCTATTTTTATACCGTATATCTTACGGACCTATCTACTACATATTTGGTTCATTTTTTGATAAGCCACAGGAGTAAAAAATGTAAGGTTTTTTTTGTATTTTGGAGAAGGTAAGTTTAATACGATGTGGGATAGGATTTCGTTTCGTGCTGTTTTACATGCAAAATTATTCTATGAAGTTATAACAGTTCAAAAGTTAACAGTTAAAAAGTCCGAATTATCATCTATATATGTATATATAAAATCGAAATACCACTCATTCACTCACTCACTGGCTGACTGACTGTCTGACTAATCACGATATCTCATGAACTATAAAGCATACAGACTTGAAATTTGGAAGGTAGGTTAATTCTATGGTGTAGCCATCAGCTAAGAAACGGTTTTGAGAAAATTCACGCCTAAGGAGTTGAAATGGGGGTTGGAAGTTTTTATCAAAGTCCTAGGTTTTTAAAGTTAGAGACATGAAAATCGGCATTTAGGTTATTAGTTTTAAATAATAACAGGTAATTTTACGAAAATCCACCCCAATGGGGGTGAAATAGGGGTTGCAAGTTTGCATGAAAGTCAATGTTTTTGAAGTTGGTATAACCTCTATATAACCTCTATAGGTAGGCTTTTTGGAGCAGAAAAATTAATCAATGAAAGTGATTTGATTAAATTAAAGATGATTATAAAAATTAGTACAATGTAACTACCGCTTTATTCTTTTCAAAACTCCATGTGTTTCTGTATTCCTCGTGAAATATAATACAACAATGTCTCCGTAGAATAATTTAGCTATAACTTACCAGCGATGTCAACTGGGCATGTTGTAATAGGGCCCTGAGGCTTGGATCAGCCCAATGGTACTCACATTGTACGCTGTCTTTATCAAATAAATATTATAAATGCGAAAGTTTGGATGTATGGATGTATGTTTGTTACTCAATCACGCTCCAACGGATGAACGGATCTGGATGAAATTTGGCACAGAGATAGATTATAGTCTGGAATAGCACAAAGGCTACTTTTTATCCCGGAAAATTAAAGAGTTCCCGCGGGAACCGAAAAACCTCAATCCACGCGGACGAAGTCGCGGGCATCAGCTAGTAAGAACATAGTTTTTTTTGGCAGGATAAAACGCGAGAACTGGACTGGAAAATTCTGCCTCTATCATAGATGGAAAAAAACAGTTTTATTTTAGAATAGCGAAAGTAACTATGACATTTTCCACTACAGCCCATTAACGCCTCACTGCTGGGCACAGGCCTCCACTCTCATAGGAAAGTGGGAATTACAGCTTAGACCCACGACGCTGCTCAAATGCGGGTTGGCGGGCTTTAACGACTATTATCATGTTAGTGATAATAACCGGGACCGACGGCTTAACATGCTCTCCGTGGCACGGGGGTGAAACACCACCAACTTCCTAACTCCGGGCTAGTACTGAGAATTTCTAGACAGAAAAACCCAATACCTAATTATGGCCCGACCCGGGACTCGAACCCGGGGCCACATCGGCCGCAGTTGAACATGCTAACCACTAGATCAAAGAGGTAGTTATGACATTTTCACGGGGTGTCAAACGATTGTAAACTCCCAATACTTACCTGACCAAATGATAGCGTCGCTAGTAGATATGCAAAAATAAAATAAGAACAAAAACTTAACAAGCATAAAAATTTGTTCCAATTTTGGCCACCGGGTCAGATAAGTTTGACGGTCTGTGTATTTATCTGTCAGTTATGTATCCAGTACTTGTATTATGGTAGTGACTAAGATCTTTTACGCTAGTGATTATTTATTATGTAGCTGATGCCCGCGACTTCGTCCGCGTGGTTTAAGTTTTTTGATTCCCGCAGGAACTCCTTAATTTTCCGGGGTAAAAAGTAGCCTATGTCACTCTCCAGGTCCTCAACTATACCCATACTAAAATCAAGTCGATCCGTTGCTCCGTTGCGGCGTGATTGAAGGACAAACCAACAAACCAATAAACCAACAAACCAACAAACCAACACACTTTCGCATTTATAATATTAGTATGATTTGCACGCCTATAAGGCAAAACACATTTGGACTCACAAAATACCTATTGATTATATTATAGCCACTATTAACGAATAATTATTTGAATTGAGTATAATATCTGCTACGCTTTCACGGCTCATATTTTCAACCAGTTTTTATAAAATTACTAGCTGATGCCCGCGACTTCGTCCGCGTGGATCGAGGTTTTTCGTTTCCCGCGGGAACTCCTTAATTCTACGGGATAAAAAGTAGCCTATGTGTTATTCCAGACTATAATCTATCTCTGTGCCAAATTTCATCCAGATCCGTTCAGCCGTTGGGGCGTGATTGAGTAACAAACATCCATCCATACATCCATCCAAACTTTCACATTTATAATATTTATTTGATAGGTGCAGGGCTAGATTACATCCCGGGGTAGAGACATCTTACATAAATAAATAAATAAATTATTATTTACTTTTTATCCATGTAAATTTTTAATTTTCCCGTGGAAATAAAAATCCTTAATCCACGCGGACGAAGTCGCGGGCAATATTTAGTTCTATAACATGAATCACTTAAAAAATGTAACATTTATTCATAAAAGTCAACATGTTTTTTTAAATAACTCTAGTGAGCATAAACATTTCATGTAAAGTTTTTTTTACTAAAGAGGAACTGAATCGCAAAGCAAACATGCAGCGCAATAGATACATATTTGTTTTTATTCGTATACAAAGTCACTGGTATGTTCGTAGAGGTATGATTTACTAGAGGTGGAAATAACCTATAGAATACCATCGATTGGACTGGCTGGATCAGAGAACTGAATTTGGAGCTGTCAAAAGCATGACTTTTTAGATAAGTCACCAAAACCATGTCGGTTTTGTGTCGTTCAGTTCAAAATCAAACACAGGATTCAAAATTTACGACGTAAAGCTATGTGTCAATTATATTGCTGTTTCTCAAAATAGTATACCTAATGCAAAATCTTATGTTTCTGTAACAAGAGCATAGCTATGAAATAAACATAATTAACTAATTAAAAACTTAAATCATTCGCAAAAAATTAAGCTTAAATTAAGCTGCAGTAGACCAGTGGCAGAGCCAATTAGGCGCAGAGGATAGATAGATAGATACACACTTTATTACACACACATAAAATTATTGAAACAGTACACAAAAGGCAAGATTACTTAAAAAGATGTAAAGGTGGTCTTATTGCTAAAGCAATCTTTTCCAAACAACCTTTATGGAGAGAAGATTATGTAAGCTTATAAGTCCACTAGATGATGCCGGTGACTTCGTCCGCGTGGATTGATTTTTTTTTTAATTCCCGCGGGATCTCTTCAATTTTCCGGGATAAAAAGTAGCCTATGTCCTTCCCCAGGATGTAAAGCGTAATAGACAGACAGACATACACACTTTCGCATTTATAATATTATTACGGATACGGATATATATGGATTATGGATATTATGGATTTGACAACACACTCTAATTCGACAGGACAAAATGTCGTTCCCCTCCGATGCGGACGTTCTTCGCAGCAATTGGTCCTGTCCGGTCTTTACAGTGTGTTTTTTGCTTTTACTTCAATAATCATCCGTCCCGTATCGCAATCAACTAATGCGAAATATAAGTGGTACCGCTTTCTTGACGTCTGACCTGTGGCCTGACGTATAAAGTCTGCAACTCTATGGTGTACATCTCTATGGTTAAATTCACGTGAATATCACTGTATCAAAGAACTGCAGATTCGACGCGCCAATTAATCGGGGGTTTGGTATCAAAGGCCGACGATAAAATCCAAATAAATATAAAACGTGGGTTTTAATACGGGCCGTGAGAGGACATGGATACGCCGTGTACGCTTTGTATGAAAGCAAATATGTAATACTCCATTTTTATTGCTGGAGCATTTCTCATATGTAACCGTATATTTACGCTTTATCATCGTGCTCGCTAGGTACACATTTTCTTATTGCATGTTTGCATTAAAACTAATGATATGGGAATCTTCTTTCTGAAGTGTAGGTAAATATTATAATCTTTGGCCTTTATTTCTGTGCGCTTAATGTTCACGAGGCGTAAGCTTATTTTTAATTACACAACATTTTTTGACGTTTTCAGTGCTACCAGATTTTTATGAAAAATAAATAGTGCAGGGGCTATACTGCCAACAGTTATAGCAATATTTAAGCAATATTTCTCAAAATGACAGTTTGATGTTACGTACCTTGATGTTCCCAAATTAAGGGTTATATAATAATATAAACACGAAAGTCAACAATAATGAAACAATATGACTTTAAGAGGTGGTAGTATGGCCCCTGGAGACAAAAAAGATTGATTGAGTGCTACATAACCAGTCCAAAGAATATTAATTCAAAATATAAATTCCCAAATTGAACCTATCGAGGATCAAACCCTAGACTTTCCACTTGTAAGACCACTGCATGAGAGAGATCTTCAAAATGTTACCATCAAGACGTATGAAGTCGCAATACAAGCCAGGCAAGCTAGTAGCATGTAAGAGTCCTCCACACAACAGTTACCGCGCCCCGCACTATTAAGGTCTAGCCCCACTACAGATCCACGGTGCGGCGCGGCACGTAGCGGCAAATATTTTTTTGTATGAGTTTGTACGGAGCTGGGCCCACTTAAACGACGCGGCACTAATGCACTGCGACAAAATTATTGTACAAAAAATATATTCGGGCTGTGACCGTTGGAATAATAGATTGAAGGACAAAAGACAATAATTGTACAAAAAAGATGTACGGGCTGGTCGTTGAAATGATAGTGGTGGTGTCGTGTGGTGTGGGTTGTTACGTTCCTTCAAATATGGTTGAGCGAAGCAATGGCTGGATCATGCGTCATGCTCGTGAACGGGTGCCACCGTCGGAAATGGGGCTGCCTCTGTCTGCCAGTCTTGGCGTGTATTGAATATTGTATGCTCGTGAAAAAAAGCTTACTATACAATCGAAGATTACGTAAATGATAAAAAAAGCGTGGATTTGATTCGCTCCAGCTATGCGTGGGACTGCAGTTACTTGTATCATTATGATGATTGTAAGTTTTGATGGAAAAGAGCAACCACCGAGTTTCTTGCTGGCTCTTCTCGGTAGGAATGGCATTCCGAACCAGCGGTAGATTCATATTATAACGATTCAAAAGCGCTTGTAAAAGCTTATTTGAATAAAAAACATTTGAATTTTGAATTTTTTGAATTTTGATAGATTGAAGGACAACTAATATAATTTATTATGTACTTGCTAATAATTATAATTATTCTAATGATTATAATAAAATGCTACTGATTTATTAGCACAGAAAAGAAGGTTAGTGCTGATGGAACAAATTGTACAGTTGGACTGTGGACCGTACAAAATACTTGCCGCTACGCACCGCGCCACGGCGCGCGTCTTTAGTGGGGCTAGACCTTCATAACTTCCCTCCCCACACTCGGTAGGTACTCCAGATTCCCTCACCGTGCCCTCGGTTCAACGTCCCACTATTTATGACTTAATTACCTCTTGTAATTAACCGTTGCCTCAGATCTCTCAGTCGCTAAGATTGTATAAATAAATCCAGCCCTGCGGCCATACTACCAACGCTTAAAGCAATACTTTAGCAATATTACTCAATATGACGATGAGGGCCGAGTGGCCTAGTTGTGACAACGCATATCAGTCGATTACGATTGTTAAGCAACGTTGACCCAAGTCGGTAACTGGATGGGTGACTGAATTTGGAGTTTCAAATCTGGCCTTTTCGATTCCTCCGTGCCTCGGAGAGCACGTTAAGCCGTCGGTCCCGGTTATTATCACTAATATCTGTTAAAATCGTTACAAAAACCTAAGGTAACGCTTAGTCGAGTCGTATGCGGAAGGACGAGGGAACCCACCGCATTATTATCCCAAAAAAACTCCTACCATTAGTTGATTAATGGAAAGGGGTCACGACCCTCAGTAATGAGGAATACGACGCAGAGAGAGAGATTACTCAATATGACAGTTTGATGTCACGTACCTTGACGTTCCTAAAATATGGTTTATAATAATTATTCTAAAACACGAAAGTCAACAATAATGAAACAATATGGCTATAAGCGTCGGCGGTATGGTCCCTGATTTTCGTGAGACGCGGGTTCAGCGATTTAATTTCCGTTCCCCGTGTGTACAAGACATGTACTTGCAATCTCTTTCCCGAGTTATTTTAGTGACGTTAATTGCTAGACGATGCCCGCGACTTCGTCTGCGTGGGCTTTGATTTCCGCGGGGCCTCTTTAATTTTCCGGGATATGCTCTTTCCCGGGATACAACCTATCCCACCACTACCACCACTACAGCCCATTAACGTCCCACTGCTGGGCACAGGCCTCCACCCTCATAGGGGAGAGGGAAATTAGAGCTTAGACCCACCACGCTGCTCCAATGCGGGTTGGCGGGCTTTAACGACTATTATCATGTTAGTGATAATAACCGAGACCGACGGCTTAACGTGCTCTCCGAGGCACGGGGGTGAAACACCGCCAAATTCCTAACTCCGGGCTAGTACTGATAATTTCTAGTCAGAAAAACTCAATACTCAATTATGGCCCGACCCGGGACTCGAGCCCGGGACCTCGTCGGCCGCAGTCGAACATGCCAACCACTAGACCAACGAGGCAGTCAACCTATCCCTCTGTATTAAATTTCATCAAATTCGTTTGAAAAGATGAGCCGTGAGCTTATATTAGCATCTATCTTGCAGATATTCAGACAGACAGACACACATTCGTATTATTTTATAATATTAGCATGGATAATGGATTTAAAGCGAAAGAACACCACGGTCAGGAAAGCACAATTGGCCCGCGAGAAACACCCGTATCGTATGAGAAACAGGTTTCATCCAGTCACACTAGCCTGTGCAGCGTCATATAAAAGTATGCGCGCTGATTTTTGTCTAACCAACAATATTTTTAACAGGGAAAAACATCCGCGCGAATCGCTTAGTGTACGGGCACTACGGGCACGAAACTAGCGGTAGCGGGGCGACGGCGGTAGCGGGGCGATGCGATTAGTCGGCGAGCTAGCGACGAATTTCGGGAACAATTTGAAAGAGGTCTGGTAGTACTTTATAACCGACAAAAACGTCTGGGATTTATTTTTTCGAATTCTATAAGTATAAAATTTAAAGATAAAAAAATTAGGTTGCCAAAAAAGTTTTTTTTTCTGATTTTTTTGCAAATGTTATATGCTGCGCAGTAGCGAAATAACCGCAAACGCTCTACCAGACTGGCAGAACTGGATTCGCCAATGAACGAAATTATATTTTTCCACAATTTTAGCTTGCTTAAAGGACCTTCCCGAAATTCGTCGCCAGCTCTCGGATTCCATCGCCCCGCTGTCGCCGTCGCTCGGCCGTCGCTAGTTTCGTGTCTGACGCCTAAATCAAAATTGAGCACTAAAACAATTACATTAAGGTTCATGGGACTAAGCGTACTGACAGTTCCTGGGTCCTATACGGTTATTCAGTGTACCGAGTTCGTCAAGCGATTCGCAGGAAGCCACTTTTTTTATTCCACTATAATTAGTAAGTCCTTGACTGCGATCTTACCTGAAGGCAATATTCTAAGACGTTTGCGGGTTAACCCATACCCCTAATCGGTTTCTACACGGCATCCTGTGGTAACTAGCCACGGCCGAAGCCTCCCATCAGACCAGACCGGAGAAAATTCAGAATTTATAAATTTCCGAAGTGACCCTGCTCGGTATCGAACCCGGGACCTTCCACTTATAAGACCATAACGCTCACCACTGCGCCAGAGAGGTCGCCACTGGATTCAGACGGCACAAGACTGCGTGTGGCCCATCAGACCAGACCGGAGAAAATTCAGAATTTATAAATTTCCGAAGTGACCCTGCTCGGTATCGAACCCGGGACCTTCCACTTATAAGACCACAACGCTCACCACTGCGCCAGAGAGGTCGCCACTGGATTCAGACGGCACAAGACTGCGTGTGGCCCATCAGACCAGACCGGAGAAAATTCAGAATTTATAAATTTCCGAAGTGACCCTGCTCGGTATCGAACCCGGGACCTTCCACTTATAAGACCACAACGCTCACCACTGCGCCAGAGAGGTCGCCACTGGATTCAGACGGCACAAGACTGCGTGTGGCGATCCCTAGATGTCCAGCAGTGGGCATCTATAGGTTATCGCATGGTTGTCGCACACAACGACGAATATAAATTCAAATTCTGTGCAAAACATTCATGGAATATATTAATATTATTTCGCAGACATTTTGAATAAATAATTTACTATCTGTAATATACAGATCGACAATTTCAATTTATTCTCAGTCCGTGATGAATTTACTCTCTAATTAGAGGTCCCAGAGGTCGTTAAGTCCAAATTCAAAGGAACCTTCAGACTTTGCTCAAGAATAGAGCCGTAATTTCTGCCAAGACTTTCAGAATTTGTGAATAGGGCAAAATTATCTACCTCTCTTCTAAATATTTAATTGTGTAGCGATAAAAGCGAATAATTAAGATGAAAATACTTTTTTGAGCAAATCATTTTTGAGCTTTGGCAAATAAAAATCGTACTTATTGTCCTCACGACCGAATCAATGGCCACGGTTGGCCATGGCCAATCGGTTTCTACACGGCATCGTACCGGAACGCTTAATCGCTTGGCGGCACGTCTTTGCCGGCAGGGTGGTAACTAGCCACGGCCGAAGCCTCCCACCAGGCAAACCTGACTCCAGACTGAGAATATGTTGCCAGAAAAACCCAATATTTTTTATTGTACGACCTGGGACTCGTACCCGGTTCATATCATCCGCATTCTAACATGCTAACCGCTAGACCAACGAGGCATTTGAAAGCTCCATACAGGCTATATTAAGTTGCATCCCGCCGAAACGCGTAAATAGCAATACTTACTCGTAATACTCGAACCGATAGACGTTAGGGTCCTAAAGTGCTGGAATGGCGACCTTGCACTGGAAAGCGCAGCGTTGGCAGACCCCCCTTGTGGACGGACGACATCAAACGAGTCGCAGGGAGCCGCTGGATCCAGGCGGCGCAAGACGTAATATAAAGTGAATAGGCATCTGCTAGGCAAGCGCGCTCCACCTTAGGCTGCATCACCACTTGCAAGCAAGTCTAATTGCAGTCACGCATCATCATCATCATCGACGCTACAGCCCTTTATAGGCACGGTCCTGCTCCAGAAGAAGACTCCATCTATCTCTGTCGCTCTATCTTTATATCGCGCTCGTTCTCCAGCTTCTTAAACCAATCCGCTTTGCATTTTGGTTAACCCCACCAAGTTTTGGTCGACCAAACCAAGTTTGGTTTGGTCATCCAAAACTTCTACGCCCATCTGGGTTCGACGACATTAGTTTCTTTGGCGGCTGCTGTTCGTCCGTTCGTTGCACGTGTCCAGCCCATTTTTTTCTTCTTCAGAGCATGTCGCTGTTTGCGAGCATGTCGGTCACGCGAATCCACAAGTTTACCCCCTACCAAAAAGTGCTCAACGCGGCTAAAGAAGTGTTCACTTCAAAAAAACTAATATTAGCCTACTATTCTGTTATGAGATCACTTGTTTTTGCAAGAACAAAAGCTAAAAACCTCTCCAAAGTATTACAATAATGCTTCATTACCAGACATGCTGCCCGCGAGGTAACGCGGTAATGAGCATAGCTCTCTATACTCTTTGTTCATGAAGCGAGCTAATTAATTAGAGACCATGTAGAGTCTGAACCTGTTGTAGTTCGGACCACTGTTTAACGCAGCGTATGTTCTTGACTTTGTAAACGAGTATCTCTCTTTGCATTGTATTTTTATTTCCTGAATGTGTACGTTGAAAGTTTTTTTTCAACCCTCTCGGTCCAACATATAAATCAGTGCCATAACACAAAGGGTTATAGCATAAGAGCGGGCGAATAAAAGGCTAGCTTTAAAATGTCACCTCAGAGCGCGTGCTGAATGGGAAGCAGTCGGAGCGATGATTTCGACGCGCTTAAAATATTACTCTCGGCTTCCGTTATGCGGACCAAGTTATAAGCTTAAAGCTTCATATCTGCAGTCCAAATATGATCAGAGCGATCCTTTTGAGATCGTCCGTCCACCTAGTGGGGGGTCGTCCAACGCTGCACTTCCCGGTGCGAGGCCGCCATTCGAGCACTTTGGGACCCCAATGCCTATCGGTTCTACGAACTATGTGCCCCCCCATTGCCACTTGAGCTTAGCGACTCTTCGAGCTATGATCTCAAGCGTGGGAGCCGCTGGAATCAAGCGGCACAAGACCTTGCTCTGTGGCGATCCATGCAGGAGACCTTCGTCCAGCAGTGGACGTCTATAGGTTGAGACGACGACGATCCTTTTTTGCGAGAAACTTCTAAAATAGTTGCGGGTTATCTTGTTATGAGTACGACAGTTATATTAATCACATAACTCTATCGGTTTATCGGTACACGGCATTGTACCGGAACGCTAAATCACTTGGCGGTACTAGCACAGTAGGTAATAGTACGTCGGTACTAGCTAAAAAATATGTTACCTCAGAACGCGTGTCGTATGGACAGAAACTGGAGCGATGATTTCTACGAGCTTAAAATATACTATATTCTTACTCTCTCCAGGCGGGTTAAGTTGTAAGCTTATGGCTTCAAACCCTGCAGTTCCAATACTAAAAATGTTTGCTGAATGATGTTATGTCTACTTATGTGCATTGTACTCAGCGGGTAATTTCCACAGAGTTTAGTCGGCGTGGACAAGGAACAAAAGTAGAGATTAGGCGCCGTCAATTACGGTACCTCTGGTGCTGCAAGTGTTCATGGGCGGCGGTAATCACTTAACATCAGGTGACTGACCTGCTTGTTTACTTGATTTATACAAATTTAAACAAAAACTAAGATTCTTGTACCTTGAATATCCTATGCCTTGTGCCGGGTGGTGGGTCGGCCCGCGGACCCGGGGGAAATCTTTTCAACGGGAACGAGGGTGGATTAACTCACTCTAATACGTCAATTCGATGCCCCGGACATGCATTTTGTATAATCAGTTGCGTGAGCCGCACTTTATTTGTGCAGTAGGTAACCCGTGCTTGCTTCTTTCTATTTAAAGAAGACATTTTTTTAAATCCTTCTTACTAGAAGTAAGCCCTTGACTGCATGATGCATCTCACCTGATGGGAAGTGATGATGCAGTCTAAGATAGTAGCGGGCTAACCTGATCTGGAAATTAGTTTTTTAATGCATAAGAGTTCAGGGGCATTTCTGCTAACGCTTAAAGCAATCCATAAGCAATACTACTCAAAAATATGACAGTTTGATATCACGAACCTTGACGTTCATAAAATAAGAAGATATGTTAAAGATGTCTCTGAATAAGTTCAAAGTTAATGTAAAACGTAAACTCATTGAAAAATCCTAATGTGAAAGATTACTTAAATGACAAGGAAGCTTGGCAATAATTTGCTCTAATGGCTCTGATAGTTCCTCAGTTAAGATGATTTGTAATATGGTGATAATGAAAAAAAAAACCCAGCTGAGTTTGTTGTGGGCTCTTCTCAGACCAGGGCGCGTTTGGAACCCTCGTAGCTTTATTTTTAAGATACCGTAACAGATTATCACCATTATATTTTTATGTAACTGGACGTCAAGTGTAGTGTATCTACCTAAATTGAATACATATTTATGACTTATGACTTAAGGATTACACCTAATTATTCTAAAACAAGAATGTCAACAGTAATGAAACATTAAGGGTTTAGGCCCGCTTGCGTAACATCCTTAAATCGTATTTAAAATCGTCCTAAACGCATTTATACGGTTAAATACAATTAGCGTCTTGCACAACGTAAATTTTTCTGCTAAGTACAATTATTAGCGAACTGTCAAAGTTAAACATCCCAGAATGGCCATTTAACGGCGCTAAACGTATTTAAGCTGTTGTCATTGCTGTCAGTTGTGTTATGAATTTAATAACAAATATAAAAATGTATTTCTCTGTAAAACGTAAAGAGTGGACCAATTTGACGAATATTATTGAGCACACAATGGATAACATCCTTAAATCGTATTTAAAATCGTCCTAAACGCATTTATACGGTTAAATACAATTTAGCGTCTTGCACAACGTAAATTTTTCTGCTAATTACAATTACTAGCGAACTATCAAAGTTAAACATCCCAGAATGGCCATTTAACGGCGCTAAACGTATTTAAGCTGTTGTCATTGCTGTCAGTTGTGTTATGAATTTAATAACAAATATAAAAATGTATTTCTCTGTAAAACGTAAAGAGTGGACCAATTTGACGAATATTATTGAGCACACAATGGATAACATCCTTAAATCGTATTTAAAATCGTCCTAAACGCATTTATACGGTTAAATACAATTTAGCGTCTTGCACAACGTAAATTTTTCTGCTAATTACAATTACTAGCGAACTATCAAAGTTAAACATCCCAGAATGGCCATTTAACGGCGCTAAACGTATTTAAGCTGTTGTCATTGCTGTCAGTTGTGTTATGAATTTAATAACAAATATAAAAATGTATTTCTCTGTAAAACGTAAAGAGTGGACCAATTTGACGAATATTATTGAGCACACAATGGATTTTTTCGAACTACATTCTGACGACAACGAAGAAATCATAGAACATTATTATAAGTAGACCTCGACAACTCCTAGCACGAACTGATCTGTTCAACAGTTTTCCAGAAGACTGTGAGAATATTTTCGCCTGGATGCAGAGATCGGTAGAAATAGAAAAGGCTACTTTTCTATAATACTCAGTGTGTAGCTGCTGCTAACCTACCTATCAGTTCTAATTGTTGTGGCTAGATAGCACGGATCAGCACATGATTCAAATATATGGGACAACTGTTAAATAAAACGCATCATAAAAGTCATACATAAGTATATCCCGCATAAAATAAACGTGTTTGAGTTTGAAGAAAGCACGGGAAAGTGTAGCGCTAGCCACGACCCCCCTAGGTAGATGGGCCGAGTCGCAGGGAGCCGCTGCATCCAGGTGACACAAGACTGCGGCGTGTGGATGTCCTACAATAAACCTATGTACCGATCTTGATGAAAATTTGCAGAGATAGCTTACATCCTAGGCATAAACATAGGACACTTGATATCCAAGAAAATTAAAGGGTTAAAAAAGAAAGAGAGATTGAAGTTAATTGAAAACAAAATAAATAATAATATTTTCATCCCACCATCTCGGAAAGAGTATTTTTATTCTTCGATATCTGATGGTAAAAGCCGTTATTATCCTCTAGAGGATAAAGTAAATTGAATTTAGAACATCGTGTGCACGTTAGTAAATATCACTCGTCTATGAAGTTTGTGAATTCAAAACATCATTAAAACCTATTTACTTGTACCTCTATGGTGCCGAATTTCCATACAATCGTTTTTATTTTGTTAAAAACTTACACTCGTAACCTTCTTGGTGTACTTTTTTAATTTGCTTTGCGCGCACCATTTTCTTTCACGTCTGTTTAAAATGAAGACCGATTAAAAACAAGAAAATTGAAATTAAGTGAAAAACCTAAAATGAGTGATTCTAGTGACGAAGAAATTAACAGAATTGAATTTAACCTTGTGATTTTTTTTTGCATTTAGTCATTTCCTCGCTGAGATGGGATGAAAAGTTACGTGTTGCACTCGAGTGAAAAGATTTTTAACCTCGTGCTCTTTTGATTCCCTCGCTGACGCTCAGGATTCTAATTTTTGAATCACTCGCTCCGCTCGTGATTCAATTTTAGAATCCTTCGCTTGCTCGGTCATCAAAATTGAGCACGCGGTTAAAAAACCACTTTTCACTCTTGTATAACAAATAACTATTCTTTTTTGTTCGTCTGCTTGTTTTATTGCATCAGCTTTTTTACATTCTATGATGGAAGAACTAGTTCTATCGTCCTAAACATTACTTTATTTGTTCCTCGCTTTACTAAAATTGGGTCCCCCGACACCTGCTTTGTTGCGTTAAATCCAATACAGATTATTTTAAGCCAATATTTACTAAATTAATTTTATTATGGCTGTTCCAAAGTCATTGGGATGTTTTGGACTTTGAAGTTTGAATTGCGTTTTGAAAAAAAATTACGTTTCATTTCATGCGTAGTTGTAATGCAAACACAATTTCCTGTCAATCCATCACAAATGGTATGAAATGGAACGCAATTACTGCTTTACCGACTCGCTAAACCGATTTAGTTAAATGACATCCAAAAGAGCCTCGTGCAAGACGATCATAAATGCGATTAGGATAAACATGTTTACACAATTAAATACATTTAACTAATTTTATTTAGGAGATATTTAAATCAAACGTTACGCAAGCGGGCCTAAGCATTGGCAGTAAGTACATTAATTATTTTTTTATTATCGTTTTATTTTATCTATTTTAATATAATTTAATATTCTCTTTTTGTATTTATTATTATACCCCATGAACTTGTATACGTACCTACCTATTACGTACCTACCTATATACAAAGCGCCTTATTTTTTGAGTTATCATAATATACAGAGGCAATAGGTAAACCTATATTAAAATAAATGTAAATCACAGTTCAGCTACATATTATTATTATTATTAAACTCTTTATTTGCACCACACAAGAAAATACAAAAACAATGACAAAGGACAAATAATGAAAAAGGACAGGTACAAAAGGCGGCCTTATCGCTAAATAGCGATTTCTTCCAGGCAACCTTAAGATTAGGAAAACGCTAGGAAAATAGAAAGCAGGTGGCTCAAAATTATGCTACATAACAATACATAAACACCAATACACACAAATACATACACATACTATAATACATACATATACTACACATAATATAATACATAAATATTATACTCAAACTTAAATAAATATATATATATATATCTAAATAAGTACAAATAAATAATATATACATACGCATACATACGATAGAATTATATAAAATAAAATAAAGTCGTCTTCAATTTGAAAGGAAATATGTCTTTAGAGCATTTTTGAATGCGCCCAGCGATTTCGACTGTCTAATACTCAGAGGAAGTGCATTCCACAGTTCAATTGCCTGTACAGTAAAAGAATTTCTGTAAAATTTTGTTTTGTGTGTAGGCATTTTCAAGGTAAGAGTTCGACAAGACCTTATGTCTGATTGCACCCCAAGAAATTGAAACTTCTCCTTAAGGTAAGAAGGAGTTTTTAGGTGAAATAAAACACAGTACAGAAGAGAAAGAACATGCATATCCCGGCGACGGCGAATAGGGAGCCACTTGAGCTTTTGACGGAATTCGGAAACATGGTCATATTTGCGCAAGCCGAATATGAACCGAATAGCAATATTTTGAAGTCGCTCAAGCTTATTAAGTTGGTCCTGGGTCAAGTTAAGAAAGCTTGCATCCGCATAATCGAGAATAGAGAGAAGGAGAGATTGTGCCAACATAATCTTGGTAGGAATTGGCAAAAGATTGCGTAATCGACGTAACGAGCTCATAACAGCAAACGTTTTCCTGCTCATTTCCTTAACCTGCACAGACCAGGACAGTTCCGAATCCAAATGTATACCAAGATCTTTAACGGAGGCGCAGTATGGTATAGAAACGCCATCAAACATAATCGGAGAAATGCTTTGCCAGTCAACTCTAGAAATAAACCCAGGACTGCCAATAATAATTGTCTGAGATTTAGCAGGATTTACGCGAAGTCCATATTGTCTGCTCCACTCAGAAATTGCAGCTAGGTCGTTATTAATGGCGGAAATGGCTGAACTAAGATCTTCCAGAGTTGCAGACCGATAAATCTGGATATCGTCTGCATACATATGGTAGAGAGAAGAGATATACGGAGTGATAGAGTTAATGAAAATAGCAAATAGTAAAGGAGACAACACGCCACCCTGAGGTACCCCGGCCGTCACATCACACCACGACGAAAAGACCTCGTCAATTCGAATGCGCTGTCGACGACCATTGAGGTAACTCCGAAACCAATCAATCACCGACGGAGCTATGTTAAAAGAAGAACGCAACATACTCAGCAAAACGTCATAATCCACGGTATTAAATGCATTGCTAAAATCGAGCAACGTTAAAATTGTGAGCTGTTTATTGTCCATTGCCCATCGAATGTCGTCGGTAACCTTGACCAGCGCTGTAACCGTACTATGACCAGGACGAAATCCAGATTGCAATGGACTGAGAAGGCAATGTTTATTAAGGAACAGATTTAATTGTTGATAGACTAACTTCTCAAGAACTTTTGAAAGAAAGGGTAAAATAGAGATCGGACGAAAATCGTTTACAGATATTGGTTTAAGTTTTTTGGGAAGAGGAATAATTTGTGCATTCTTCCAAGCTTCAGGAAATTCACTGATACTAATAGAATAATTCAAAATGTGGGTAAGGATAGGGCATACAACATCAAGGATAGGAATAATCATATTACGGCTAATGCAGTCTGTACCGACAGCATTCGATGAAATAGACAATACGTTCTTCCTAACATCACATTCGGAGAATGACTCGAAAGTAAATGGTAAAAAGTCAGGAGTTGAAGATGATGAAAGAATACTAATAGTGCGCTGTTTTTCGCCACTATCAATTACATCGCAAGTAGAAAAGTGTTTATTAAGGAGTTCAATATTAATATTATTAGAAGGTTTGTGGGATGTTTTACCAACTCCAAGTGACTCAAGAAATTTCCATGTTTTAGCGGTATCGCTATTTTCGACTGACTTATGTATGTGGCGTCGTTGAGCGTCTCTACATAATGTATTACAGCGATTCCGAGCTTTGTGATACTTCAACCGATTGGCGTCGGAGTCATTTATTTTAAATTTATATTTGGCTGAATTCTTTTTATCCATTGATGTTTTTATCTCATCCGAAAGCCACGGAGCTGGTAAGTGTTTAATTTTAACTGGTCTTAAAGGAGCATGTGAATCGTAGAGTTGTGTCACCAAGGTATTGAAAATTTCAACTTTTTCATCAATCGAATCAACACCTTTGATGGCATCCCAATCTACTTGTCTAGCGTCATCGCAAAGGCAACCCCTGTCAATCCCTCCAAAATTACGCTGCAGAAGAATTCTCGATTTGGCTTTGGGAGGACGTATTTTGTAGGAGAGATAAATCAAGTCATGATAAGAAAATGCGTCAGCTGAACACTGTCCATGCTTATAGACGAGATCCGGAGAAGAGACCATGATTAAATCAAGAAGAGAGGGAGCACATCCTGGTGAGAAGTGTGTAGCAGAGAGGGGCATAACATGTAAGTTACAGGATTCCACTGTAGCTAAGAGTTTTTTACTTCGATAGTTATCTTTGAGTAAGCAAGTATTAAAATCTCCCATAATAATAGTTTGATTGTACGAGGGGATTAGCTTTTCTAGTAAATTTTCAAAAGAATTAAAATAATTAGGTTGAGAGGGAGGAGAGTAAAACACACCAAGAAGGATTTTAGTGTGCGATAACAGAACTTCGACTAATAAGTGCTCGGCCGCATCAGGTAGTGGAGGCTGTGAAGACGAACTAATAACAGTGAAAGGAATATGAGAACGTAAGTAGATCGCTACTCCACCGCCTCCTTTACCAACACGGTCATTGCGAATAAGCCGAAAACCTGGCAGCGAATAAGACGTTGAAGGTAAGCAAGTTTTAAGCCAGGATTCGGAGACTAGAATGGCATGTAAGTTACGAGTTTCAAAAGATGCAAGCATATCTGGATAATGAGCCGGGATACTTTGTGCATTAATATGAACAACATTGAAGTTTTTCACACAGTCTGAGAAACAGGAATCAAGGAAGTCATCGAGCGGAAGGAAAGATGTACTGTGAAAGCTAGCATCACTGGACAGTTCACCACTAGACGCAGACAGAAAAAGATCGCTATCCATGTCTAGACTGGACGACGACATAATATAAAAAAATATATATATAAATAAATATTAAGTATACAAATATAATATAAATAGTATAAATTAAAATTAAAGACCAAAGTGTCTTTTAAAATTACTTTCCTAATCCGCCAGCTGCCCATCAGATTATTAAATTATTATTAACAAAAAGAAAAACTTAAAACATTTGCACAAAATACTAAATAAGAGTTACTGTAACTAAAAACTAAACAAACAAAATACATAAACCAAAGATACCCATAGTGTGCCGCAGGCCTAACACGTACAACTCAAGTCTCGATACAGACTTTATCATTTCTAAACGTAGACAGAGCAGCGATTCCTTCTTCTATGTTTCTAAACTATCTGTCAAGCTAATGCCAAACGTCAATGTCAACTACGTTGTCACTTGTCATAACATTAGGTCCTTATTTATTATTTACCTACCTTCAAGTATAATTTTGTAAATCTGAAACAACAATTAGTAAAAAAAAAATAACACTTAGAAGTACTTACAAGAAAAAGAAAAAACGAGCTATAGTAAAGTAGGTACAAGAAAATCAGTAACAGCTGCAGCACACTAAAGGAGAGAAGCTATAACACTGGGCCAATAATATCCACGTTCACTTTTTGATCATTCTCTTAACCCGAGAGTTGACGCTTCTGGAGTCCTTTGGAGCCGTAGCCACAGCCGCAGGTGTGATGGAAGGGGCAGATACATCCTGAACTGAGGTCTGGATGGCGTTTAACTCCGCTAGAGTGGTGATGCGATGCCTTTTTCCATCAGGGCCAAGCACTGTGATAACGCCATCTCTAGTCCAGCATTTAGCCACTCCGAAACGTTGCCGTGCTGCCAGGAAGGTCTTGTGGCGACTTCTGATAAGAAACTCGGACAAAGTCAGCCCAGAACCCTTCAAGCTTGTTTTAGCTGACCAGACTTTGTCCTTCAATGCCAGCTCTTTGAATTTAACAAGCACAGCCCGGGGCTTATCACCCCC
Source organism: Erebia ligea (assembly GCA_917051295.2). Taxonomy (NCBI): domain Eukaryota; kingdom Metazoa; phylum Arthropoda; class Insecta; order Lepidoptera; family Nymphalidae; genus Erebia; species Erebia ligea. The sequence continues at coordinate 1,791,670 of OU785239.1, forward strand.
AATCCGACCCAACCGATGACAGCGACTTAGAGAATCTGGTGTAAGCTCTGGCAAACCAAGGCGTTCAGCTAATAACTTCGAAACTGCAGCGCTGGGATCCTCTTTCTCTGCCTCCGCCATGCCATGCACAAGAAGAATTTTCCGCCGGGACCGCATCTCAATTTCATCCTGCTGCCTTGCCAACAGCTCAACCTGCAGTTGTAGGTTTTCTAATGCCGTCAGGACGAAGGAACGAAAAGCCCCAAACTGAGCGTTCAGATTAGATGTAGGACTAGTAGCTGGGATGGCACCCTTCAATTCCTTCTGAAACTCCATCATCCTGGTATTAAAGTGCTCTGTTATTTCACTTAGGGTAGTCTTAAAGGATTCCATTGTGTAAGTGAGGTGTGAAAAGTGAGGTTAGGTTTAACACAAGGTGGACACTATTAGAAACTTGGTGTGAATTTCTGCACAAATATTTATGAGAAAGCTGGCAGACTAAAACTAACTACAGGTACATAACAATATTAATTATTTCATGTACAGTTATAGTTTAAAAGAATATTAAATCAGAGCAACAAAATTTATGTCTACTTTTTGCAATGCCTACCCACCAAAAAAAAAAAAAAATACATACCCCTTTACAAAGTCAGGTGAAAACTCACCCCACCTCGTTAAGACCCTTTGTGGGGTCAAAACAATGCACACGACAGACAGACGTGCATTTGCTCATTGCAGGATTGAACCCCCGACCCCCGGGGCATGCGGGGTGTTAATTAGTTAATATGAATGCTCTTTGTAAGTTTCCTTGATCTTTTTCATTATTTTAAAGCGCGTTTTAGCGTGATTTTACGGTTATTACTGACGCTGATATACAACTTCCTAGATCTGTAGTGAAAAATAATAATACTATCTGTTAAGACTTAGGTACCTAACCGCTGGGTATATTTCTTTCCTCGCGAAGATATTTTGGAGCTTAGTAAAAAGTCTGATGTCCGCATCGATATATATATGTAGGAACTAGATGGGCCCTATTTCATAGAAAAAAGTCGGGCGTACGACTTGCAGAACACGTTTTTTTTATCCTCTACAAGTTAGCCCTTGACTGCGATCTCACCTGATGGTAAGTGAAGATGTAGTCTAAGATGGTAGCGGGCTAACCTGTTAGGGGCATTGCAGTTATATTTACCCCAAACCACTATTCGGTTTCTACACGGCATCGTATCGGAACGCTAAATCGCGTGGCGGCACGTCTTTGCTGGTAGGGTGGTAACCCTACCAGCAACATACTAATATTACAAATGCGACAGGGCATCATACTAATATTACAAATGCGAAAGTGTGTTTGTTTGTTGGTTTGTCTTTCAATCACGCTGCAACGGAGCAACGGATCGACGTGATTTTTTGCATGGGTATAGTTGAGGACCTGGAGAGTGACATATGCTACTTTTTATCCCGGAAAATTAAGGAGTTCCCATGGGAATTTAATAAAAGCTTATTCCACGCGGACGAAGTCACGGACATCCTCTAGTAGAAAATAAGTATGTTAACTTATTTAGTGTGTTAAATCATTTATCGCACAGAAAAAAAATGTTGTAGCTTATAAAGAAACTTATTTCCTATCCAAAAAAGGTTCCGAATTTCCCCGATTTTCCATGATTCTTTCACCCCAATAGTTTTCAGCCAATGCTTTTAAAAGTCCCAGCAAAGATTGACCGAATAACAAAAGTTGAAAAAGTTGACTTAAAAGCTTAACTCGGTAAAATCAATCTTCCCCGATTCAGGTGCAAAAACCGACCGTGTACCGTCCGCAAAGGAAAGTGGGGAGTGTATACAGGCGCAGCCTTATTCTGTACACGAGTACGATTTAAATAAGAAAGAAAGAAAAACAGTTTATTCAACAGTGGTAAATCGCAAAAACATTGATTTAGCTTTGGTATTGTATTAGTATTGTTCTTCCAAACATTCTCAAAGTTGGTCATATTATGTTAGTATTATGTTAGTATGCCAATTTTTAACGTTAGTTTTTATACCAATCATACAATCCGATCAAATATACTAATATTACCGTGTTGAGTCCGCCAAGAAAAGTGGGGACTGTAAAAAGCTGCAGCCTTAAATAACATACTGTACAGGAGAAAATTTTAAATTTAAAATACTTAAATTAAGTTAGTAAGTCAACTTTGGTACAGTTCGAAGAAAATTGTTTACGCTTGTCATGTCAGTATGTCAATCTTTAACGTCTACCAATTCTACCATCCTATACCAAATCTACCGACAGTATTAATGCGGAATTGTGTTTGTTTGTCATTCAATCGACTAGAATTTTTATATGGTTAAAGTCTTGTAGAGTGACTTAGGCTATATTTCATCCAGGAATATCATAGTTTTATTTTTGAAAAATTAAATTGATCAAAGTTTTGGGCATCAGCCTATCAGGTCGGCTCAGAAAAACCATCAATTATAAGAATGGAGTTTTGATGGTGTTACACCGCCCCGTGCCCGTGCCTCGGAGAGCATGTGAAATCTGTGACTGATCTTTCTCCTCGTGTATTAGATTGCCGTACTAAATACTACGTACTAAAGATAAAGTACTGGAGTGCAACATGGATAAGCAAGAAAATATAAGTTTTTATTATGTAGTGCGTACATTAGTAAAGTAAATGAATGAATGAATGAATGAAAAACTTTATTGCACACCAAATAGTTACATGAACAAATAACAAAATATATAATATCTAAAACTAACATGGTAGTACGCAAAGGCGGCCTTATTGCTGCAAGCAATCTCTACCAGGCAACCCTTGGCTAGAGAGGAAAAAAATAAAGATAACAGGATAGTGCAAGTAAAACATAAACACATAATAATACTTAATAAATATTAGTCAAAAAATGATATAATACTTAATAATTATTAGTCAAAAAATATATATATACCTACTAAGATACTATAAATAAATATACTCAATACTATGCTCAATGTGTATATATACACTCATACATACATATATATATACATAAACATATACATATCTATCCATAAATACATAAAATATATTTTTAAATAAACATAAATATGGTACACGAATAGTAATAAAAATTTATGCATAAATAGTTGAAATAAACTAATGTTAACTAGGAAAAATAGTAAAGTAAATATTTGTTTGGAAAAATATTGTACAGACATTATTATCCAGACAATAATTGGCGTATGAGTTTAATATAACTGCCCTAAGAGGTTAGCCCACTACCATCTTAGGCTGCATCATCGCTTACCATCAGGTCGCAGTCAAGGGCAACTTGTAGTAGAATAAAATAAGTCTTAAAAATAGTCTTAAAAAAATAAAGAGTCTTGAAAAAATGTTTTCCATACATGGTTAAACTTTGTACGGTATACGGAATAAGGGTGTCTGAATAGAGTTTGTTTCGTATATCCCACGGCCGCCATTTGTCAATGTGGCCGACTTGTCTCGACATTCTTTGTATTGCGCTATTTTAAACTCAGGCTACTGTACCTTTGGATGTACTCGTATTGAGTTAAGTGACTTTAACCACGGAATATATATTTTCCTTTTAATTCCACTACAACTTTGCCTTTGAATGCGATTTCACGTAATGGTAATTATTAATGATGCAATATAAGATGGTAGCGGGCTAACTCGTAAGGGCTGTGGTAAGAGTTTGACAATTTAAATAATGTAATTGAAAAAACTAGAAGTTTAATTCGCTTTAATCCGCCACAGAAGGTAAATCTATGTGCAATCGTGCATTGTAGAGTCAACATCTCCTGAGGATGCTCTGGTGTCGGAGTGAAACGTACGTTGAGGGTATTTTGGAAGATTTATGTGGTGTGGAGAATATCGCGGGCCGCAAGTTCAAGATACGCACTGTACCACATAGATTTACCTTCTGTGGCGGATTATAGCGAATTAAACTTCTAGTTTTTTCAATGTCATGGACTTCCGCAAAGTAACGCCTGCTTCTATCCAATATTTAAATAATGTAACCTTATAAGGTTTCTCCAAACGACTAGACTAGACAGTTGTAAGATTACAAGCTCCACTATTCTCTAACTCACTGGCTATCAAAAAATGAAAGCCAATGACACATGCTTATTTTTTTTATCCATTAAAGATTTGCTATGGGAGCGTTATTTTTATTTCATAGCAAACCTTCATTGGATCAAAAATGTATGTCATAAGTCGTTGTGTCAGTCTATAGTAGCTTTCATTTTTGATAGCCACTGATTTTAGAGTATAGGACTGCAGAACTCAGACATGAAACTAGCGACGGCCGAGCGACGGCGACAGAGGGGCGATGGGGTCCGAAAGCTGACGACGAATTTCGGGAAGGTCCTTTAGCCAATCTGAAATTGTGGAAAAATATAATTTCGTTCATTGGCGAATCCAGTTCTGCCAGTCTGGTAGAGCGTTTGCGGTTATTTCGCTACGTTACGCTTTGCAAAAAAAATCCGAAAAAACATTTCTTTGGCAACTTGATTTTTTTCTCTTTAAATTTTATACGTCTTATAGAATTCGAAAAAATAAATCCCAGACGTTTGTGTCAGTCATAAAGTATTACCAGACGTCTTTCAAATTGTTCCCGAAATTCGTCGCCAGCTCTCCGACTAATCGCATCGCCCCGCTACCGCTCATTTCGTGCCCGCACACTTAATCGTTTGGCAGCATGCTATTGGCGGAAGGGTGGTAACTAGCCACAGCTTGAAGCCTTCCACCTAGAACTCCGCACTGCTCTAGAACTTTCCGGTTTCAGCGGCCATCGCCCCTACGACAAATATGGCCTGCCGTAGGTACTGTCACTAAAACTTACTAAATATTGGGCTATGTTGGTTCTTCTGCGTATCTCTTCATATTGAGTCCTAGAAAAATTCCTAACATATTAGCTTGCTGAGTAACTTCACGCTTTAAGTTATATAAAATTAGCAACTAGATCACGCCCGCGACCTTGTTCGCGAGGTTTTATTTTTTTGAAAAATCTCATGGGAATATGTCCTTCCCCAGGCCTTCATGCGACCTATATTACAAACAATACTTACTTATAGTACCCTATAGTACAAACTTTCGTCAAAATCGGTTGAACAGAAATGGGCCGTGAAAGCGTAAGAGACAGACAGACACACTATCGTATTAATACGGGAGACGGGCGGCGCCCCGCGCGCAATACACACAGTTAATATTGTCCCACGAACTTTAATCAATTTAAATGTTTTAACTGAAAATATTGCTGTAATTTAGTTGTTGAGTTGAATTTAATAGTGTAATATTGTGATACAGTTAATAATAAAATAGTGGTGTTGGCAAAACAGAGTGATTTTAGTAACTTTAGTTGGAATCCGTGCAATTTTACGAAGCGAGGTGAATGACCGTTGAAACAAGTCATCGACCCGACCGGTGAATTACATGCGCTTGCACCGAGCGGCAACATCGCCTGGGCAGGACCGAGATAGCAAATATAGTGCTACCCACAAACTCGCGTAAGCAGCCAAACACTACGGTCTATCAAATACGCTACACTCTGCATGCTTAGAACTATCCCAGTACTAAATATAATAGGCTATCGCTGTGTCTACAATGGCCCCGAAATGTGCGGCTTGTGGGAAGTTTATGCCTAAGGATTCTGATGAGACGGCTTCTTGTATTATCTGCCATAATGTATACCACGTAGCATGCGTTGGTGTACAGGACAAGAGTAAGATCGCGGCCGGCTGGGCATGCCCCGAGTGTAAAGCTAAACTTCCGCGAAACAATAATGACGATACGCCTATTAAAAATCCCTCAGAGCGTGGTTTCGCTTCCTCTGCGTCCGGACAAAACATGTGCATGTCCCCGAGTGACACCTCGCATGACATCACGGTAGACTTCTCAGTGGCCGAAGAATTAAAATTACTCCGCGAGGTGTTCAAGGAAGAGTTGAGCGGCATGCGGAAGGAGATGCAGGAAGTCAGACGGGAACTATCCAAAGTCTCATCCTCATTGCTGCAATGCAATAAGCGTATTGATGACTTAGAATCTAGAGTTACTAGTGTGGAGAAACAAGGTAACAAGCGGATGGATGAACTCGAGTTGCGAATCGCTTCTGTAGAAAAACAAACAACGGAGCGGAGCCACTCAGATCCCACAGGTGTTGATACTACTATTGCTCAGTTAAAAGTTGAACTGAATGATCGCGACCAAGAACTCCTGCTAAATGATATCGACATAACTGGCATCCCGGAGGAAAAAACTGAGAACGTTGTACATATTGCATCGCTCATAGCAGCAAAAATTGGAGTAACTATTACCGAGAGCGACATCGTGCGAGCTGAGCGGGTGGGTCCCACGCGTGGAGGACGCGACGATGCTTCCGCACGCCCTATTGTCGTACGACTGGCGAGGCGCGCGCTGCGAGACGACCTGCTTCGCGCGGCCCGCGTACGGAGAGGGGCGACCACCTCCGATATGAACCTACCAGGACCTCCGCGACGATTTTATATTAATGAGCGCCTAACTAAAATTAACAGGCAACTATTTAACAAAGCGCGAGCAGCAGCAAAGAATTGTAAATGGAAGTTCACTTGGACTAGAGATGGACGAATCTACAGCAGGAAAACTGAAGGTCAGGCGGGGGTCCGGATCAGGACAGACCAAGACATTATACGTGTTTTTGGGACAGAGAGTATCTAACCAAATTTTTGAGCATTATGGTTACAACATTAATCGGTCTAATGATGGCACAAGCATAGATAGTTTCTGTTTTGATTTTATTAAGGCGAAATACAGGTATTGGGCTATGTCCGAAGGATGTTTACAGTCTGCTGTTTATTCACATATTACTGCATATTACATGAATATACTGTATGTTAATTGTTTTGAATTTATGATCTATTCAGATGTTACTGCACATTACATGTTGTTATATACTAATTTTCTATTTTTTGTGGTCTGTTCACTTGTTTATGACAAAGATGTCGGTTCAAAAAAAATGTTATTGTCTTTATTTAGGGTAACAATCTGCAGGAAAAATATTCTGGGCAAAGTTTCCATTCAAGTGGGAATTTTGGAAATAATAATGTTTAGTTCTACAAAATATCTTCTTGTTATTGATATTAGCAATCGCCGGTCCTGAGAAATATCTGAAGATTGGTTTGCTAAATGTCAGATCGCTTAATACAGGTAAAGAAGAATTATTTGAAGCCATGCGAAAGTATGTGCCAGATATACTGGCTCTGAATGAAACGTGGCTACGGAGCGGAGAGAGTACTGACGCTTTTCATATACCTGGCTACTCCTTTAAACACGTTCCCAGGGAAACAGGTAAAAGAGGTGGCGGGGTCGGGTTCTATATTAAAAAAGGCCTTAAGGTTAGAGTAATTCAACAACCTCAGACAGATCTAGAACAGATGTGGCTGGAGGTAGCAATTAAAGGATTGCGCTTGGCGATTGGAACAGCTTACAGGCCGGAGTATCAGTTTGTGAACAAATCTATCGATGAGCTAAGTGAGACACTGAGTGCTTTATCCGCATTTAACTTTCAATGTCTATTGACTGATTTCAACATCAATTTACTAGACAAGGAGAACAAAAATGCTAGGGAGTTCCTGAGCTTTCTGGATCAGCAAAATTATTCACAGCTCATACAAGAACCGACAAGAGTAACAGAAACAACCTCAACGCTCCTGGATTTAGTTATTACAGATGCCCCATCACGCTGTAAAAAGGTAGAAGTGATACATAATACATGCTTAAGTGATCATGCCCTGATATTAGTCGAACTTAATATTAAAAAACCAAAGGCGCCAGTGCAGTATATCAGTAAAAGATGTTTGAATAAAATAAACGAGGAATCATTCTTGCAAGATCTGCGCGCGACCCCATGGGACGAAATTATGTGTCTGGATAATATAAACTCAATGGTTAGTCAATTTAATAAACTAATAATAGAGTTGTTTGATAAACATGCACCAATAACACACGTCAAAATTAATGAGAAACCTCAGCCCTGGATAACAGATATAGTCAAACTAATGATGCACTTAAGAGATGAATCCTTAAAGAAAGCACATAAATATAATGAAACCTCTAACTGGCTCTATTATAAAAATCTTAAAAATTTCACAAATGCCAGCATAAAAAGGGAGAAAAATGCTTATTTCACATTTTATGTAAACAATAATCACAAAAATCCAAATAAAATGTGGTATCATTTTAAAAAGATTTCTCCTTTTGGCAACAACAATCAAATTGAGATCCCTAACCATTTAAAAGATCCTGATAAAATTAATGATAATTTTTTAAAACTTCCAGGAGGTTCTGTAATCCCATCAGACATCATTAATAAATTTAAGCAAAATAGGTACTCAGACAGCGTGTTTTCTTTAAAATTATGTTCGCAAAAGGACGTCTCAAAAATAATTAAGGGTATAACAACTAATGCAGCTGGACATGATAACATATCTATGAATATGATCAAATTGACACTTCCGTTCACTTTACCAGTCATTACGTACATTATAAATACTTCTATCTCCGAGAATGTTTTTCCTGATCAGTGGAAACTAGCAAAGGTTATTCCATTGCCGAAGTCAGCTAATGTCACGGATTTCAAGGACTTGCGACCTATTAGCATACTGCCGGCTTTGTCTAAGATAATTGAAAAATTAGTCTGCTCTCAACTTTCGGGATATTTTGAAATACATAACATGTTACCGGCGGTCCAGTCCGGTTTTAGGAAGGGCCATGGAACAGCAACCGCCTTAACTGCGGTAACGGATGATATTCTTACAGCATCTGATAGGGGAGAGGGCACGTTTCTAATACTGTTGGATTTTTCCAGGGCATTTGACTGCATAGATGTGGAGCTGATGTTGGCTAAACTAAGTTTTTACGGGGTTGATGCGAAAGCTTGTGCATGGTTTAGCTCCTTTCTAACCCACAGAAAGCAATTTGTGGCTATTGACTCTAACAGTAAGATGCCTCTTTTATCTCAGGTAGTTAATGTACCACGAGGCACCCCACAGGGTTCGAGTCTAAGTCCCTTATTATTTATTATTTATACAGCAGATATACTAAAAAATATCCAAAATTGCAGCGCACATCTTTATGCAGACGATACACAATTATATTATCACTTCAAACCAGAAGATGCAAAGGAAGCAGTGGAACTAGTGCAGCAGGATTTGAAACATATCGCCAAATGGTCACAGGAAAACATGCTAGTCCTCAATGCAAAAAAGACGAAATATATGATACTGGGCAACAAACATCAAAGGTCGAGCATTCAGAGAAGATCTCCAAACATTGCACTGAATGGCGAATACCTAGAACGCGTATCGAATGCAAGAAACTTAGGTCTGTATTTAGATGAGGACCTAAGGTTCATAGACCACCTGAATATTAAAATAAGAAACGCGTTCTATAAGCTGAAAGTACTATATGGTATAAGGCGCTTTTTGACGGAAGGGGTGCGCAAAATTCTAGTGGAGTCCCTCATTCTCTCGGCATTCAATTATTGTGACTCAGTTTATGGTCCTAGATTGCTGAAAAAAACTGAGAATGCGATACAACGGGTTCAAAATGCATGTACTAGGTTCTGTTACGACATACCCAGGAGAAGTCACATAACACCGGTGTTGAACAGGCACAAAATATTAAATATGAAATCGCGTAGAAACCTACATCTTACGATGTTGGTTCATAGGATACTTCACAATACGCGACCTCCATACCTATACGAGCGATTGCATTGGCGGAATGAAAGAAGTTCGACTAGGGTTAAAGACAAATGGAAGCTGAGCATACCAAAGCACAAGAAAGCCGGTTTCAGGGGCTGTTTCCGATTTGCTGCTGCCAAAGTATGGAATGATCTCCCCCCTCCACTTCGTGCGAGAGATAAACCTCTTAGTGACATTTGTATTAAGCAAAAACTTAAAGATTATTATATTAATATACAAATTGAGGCAGCTAAACATATTTATGACAAGTTTTAAAATACCAATATTTAAAAATTATTTTTTCTACCACAAATGAATATTATTCCTGCGGTTCTATAAAGTCTGTCGAGTTATAGACGTATAAACATTATCTCATTATATCAAACATTTCTATCATCATCGTGCAGTAGGTATAATAATAATCACATATTTCATAATTTAGCAAGGGCATTCCTTTTTAAATTTTTTATTCTTAAATTTCAGTAAGTTACTTATTATTATGTTTATCTTATATTATCTACTATAATTAGTGTGTTTACTTATGTTTTTTTTTTTAGTAGTTTCAATGCTACATTACCTGATTAAATAATATTGTAATAGCGTGGTGGGCGGCGCATTTTAGGTTAAAGGTTGCTTGTATGGAGCAAACTGAAAAACAGCGCTGGGTATTGCTGTCAATACCCAGCACAAAGCTGAGTTTGCAACCAATTGTGTATTTTGTTGTCCTTTAGTTTTTAAGTCTAATATAATTAATGTACATAATATGAGAACAAAAATGTAACACAATAAAAGCTTTATTTATTTATTTATTTATTATTTAATTATATCAGTATGGACTTAATATCCTCAATCTCCACTTATGAAAATTTAACAGAAAATCTTTGCCAAAACATAACAATTTCCCCTTTCACAAGACAGTATTGTGTACAATTGTACATCTCCAGGTTGCATTAGAGCTGGCAACACTAGACTCTTAGGTACGGGCAAGACAATGCGATGGTATTTAGAGCGGGCATTATACAGAGCGGCTGAAAGCAGGCGATTTAGAGCTATTGTTTAAAGTTCTGTAATTGGTAACTCATTGTTGCTTTGCATTTTTAGCTAAGAGAGTCCTAACGCGTAATTGTTGAATTGAGTATTTAATATGAGTACTTAGTATTTAAAGAAACCTCCCTATTTTATCCACTGCAAGTTGTCGCTAAAAATCATATTAATACTAAAAATGCGAAAATGTGCTTGTTTGACGGTTTGTTGGTCTGTCCTTCAATCTCGTCGCAACGGAGCAACGGATCGACGTGATTTTTGGCATGGGTATAGTTGAGGACCTGGAGAGTGACATAAGCTCTGTTGCGGCGTGATTGAATAACAAATAAACAAACTTTCGCATTTTCGCATATTAGTATGATTAGTACCTATATTTTAGTGTTTTCCAAGATAACTATAAGCCAGTTAGTAAAATCAATATTCTAGAATAAGCAATAAACAACCTAACCAATACGAAATCGATATTTGTAATACTGAGGGCTTACTGTAATCGTTTAAGGCAGTATTATTTCAATATTGTTGCCGCTAATGTTACAGAGATTAATCTTTATTTTTAGGACTATAAGGTACGAAATATAAATCTGACATTAAAAATAATGCTGCTAGTATGGCACCAGAAAACTCGATGTGACGAATATCACATTACAAGTTTTGTCTTAACCGAAGACAACCTACGTTCAAAGCGGCTTTAAAAGTACTGCAAAATCAAACAAAAATGTACCTTATAACTTTGAATAAAGGGTTGTTTTATTGTCTCCCATAAATACCACTTTATTTTCACAAATGGTTTTGCATAAATCAACTTTGTTACTGAAGAAATAAGGTGGTAGTTAGAAGAAAATGCAAGTTGGTTCAAGCACCAATTCGCCTGGGAAATTATGGTAATAGACGGTTGCTACAGTTGGCAGCCATTTGATAGATAAAAGGATATTTGGATATTGGTATTAACTGATCGAATTTGAGAAGCTTCGGGTACTGTCTAGCGGATAACTCAAAGCTGTATTCCCGGTACATTGGAAATAGACCTAAGGTAATTCAAATTCATTTTGGCTCTCGTCTCTATGCCTTTTTTATTCGCATATTCAATTTAATTCAAATTCAAAACATATTTCGACGGCCCCTACGTAATTCATCGAAAGTCAAAATTGGCACTTTTCACCAGAGCCGTTTAAAGTTTGTTTCTGTTATATTTTGTTTTTTTAAAGAATTACCTCCAAACTTTGGTATCCATCATAAATTATTTAGTTTATATATTTATTCAAATATATATATTTGTGAAAATATATAATACTTTTCTAGAAAATCGAGTTTCAATAGTTTACGTCATAATATTTTTGATTTTTGACAATGATTTTTATCGAAACTGCCACTTTCGATTTTGTAGCATGGAAATATTTTTGAAGTTATGATCGAAACTGGCAATTTCGATTATTTACGATAAATATATTATTGAAGTATTCAATGAAACTGGTAGTTTCGATGAGTTACGCCGAAATGAAACGTGTTTACTACTACCAGTTTCGATATAATTTGGTAAGGTTTAAGCTAATTACGTTTTAAAGAAAAACAGTTCCGTAGTGATTAAAAGTCACTTGGAAAAACAACCGGTTTGTTAAAAGCTTTTCATTGAAATTACGCATTAATAATATTACTTTAACTTACTAATACAAATCATTGAGATCAATTTGAGTAAATCAAATTAACAAGAAAGCAAAAAAACTACGGATAAAAATAAACAAGTATTATAAGAATGGCACTTTGGCAAGAGCAGTTTTCCATCATCACGATGAATAAATATTAAAAATAACAATGATGAGAGATCATCGTTATTTTTAATATTTATTATTTTCCCACGTCTTCTTGTAATAACAGAGTTAAAACGATGCTGCACCTTTTAACATAGCGAACATGTTTAGAGTCCATTTTGATGTTGCATCCCCTCTGGGATCGTCAAGTTTAGGTGAGCTTGCTGAGCCAGTTAGTGAGGGAGAAGTTCCACGTTTTTCAGCCTAGCAGGTAACTGGCATTGTCATCAACATGAGTAGAGGAAAATCTCCTGGGCACGATGGCCTTAGCGTAAAGCATCTAAACGGAGTTCACTTGCCTAGATTGTTGGCTATGTTTTACTCTCTATGTTTAAGTCGCTTCTATATCCATGACATGGTGCGTTCAGTAATAGTGCCTATTCCGAAGAACAAGGCTGTAGACATTTTGGATAAAAATAATTAAAAGGCTGTTACGTTGGCTACCATTATAGCCAAAATATTGGACAGTCTGATTGACAACAAACTGAAACAGATTTTGCATCTCCATAATGGTCAATTCGGTTTTAGAAGCGGGTTATCTACGGAGAGTGCAATCAAGACAAGCAGGCTGTCCAATATAACAAAGATAGACGAGCACCTATCTATCTACGCTTGTTTTTGGACTTCTCAAGGATATTCGACATGTTGTCTTATAATGTCATTTGAGATAAGCATAAGAGAGCGGGCGTACCATTGGGGATTAGGAGAATCTGAAATTTTGGAATTCACATTCATGGGTGACGTAATGCGCTCTTCCACGCATATAATTTGGAGTGTGATGTTAGGCAATGAGGTTTGTCTTTGCCACTCTTCTTTAGCTTGTAAATGACCTGAATGTTAAACTCAGCGGGAGGCACGTCGGCTGCTGGATAGACAACGTCTGTGTAAACGCGGACGACATGGTTCTGCTGGGTCCAATGGTTAGGTCAGTAAGGGAGTTATTGGAAACGTGCCAAGAGTACGCAGCTAGTCATGGGCTGATTTATATAATGAAAACAAGAGTGAATTTACATCACCTTAAGAACAACAGGTATGCCGGAGAAAGAGGGCCACGTCGAGCATAGCATCTTGTTAAATGAAGCACTACTTAAGCGTGTTAAACAATTTAAGTATCTGGGACACGTGATTACTGATGGCCTTAAGGATGTTGTAAATATAGGAAGGGAGCGTAGGGCATTGGCGGTGCGGTGTAACATGTTGGTCCACAGGTTTTCCCGTGGTAGCGGTGAAAATTAGTTTCATCCTTTACACGGGATCATCGAGAACCAGCTATACACAGGCATCAATAAGCTTTTCTTTCCGGAATTTTCTTTAGACGTAGTCTTTCTCTTTTGTTTTGATGTAACGCTCGTGCTAGGGGAATCACACTCCGAGACAGTTAAAAGAAAGCCTACGCTGGCAATTGGCTAGGTACGGACTATCAACACTCGACAGACGTAAGTTGTTATTGATTCTCAGTCAATACCGATGTTGATGGAACTGGGTAGGAATTAGTGAAATTGTGGTTGGAGTTTTCAGTTTTCATTTACATATACAAAACTATTGATATCAAATTAACAGGTAAGTTAAAAAAAATAATTGTTTGTCAAAAATACCAAAAATATTAAAGAAAATAATATCGAAACAACGTAAGAAATAAAAAATATATCCGCTTAAATCATTGAAACTGGTAGTTTCGTTTTATTGAGGTGATTTAACTCCGCAGTAAAAAAATGAAACTGGTAGTTTCGTTTTATTTAGGAGATTTAACTCCGCAGTAAAAAAATGAAACTGGTAGTTTCGTTTTGTTTTGTTTTACTATCGAGCTTCATCTCCGAAGTATAAAAATGAAACTACCAGTTTCGATAAAAATTTAAACTGAATTACTACGTAAATTCTCGAAAATGGCAGTTTCGTCTCGCTCGCACGTAGACCACTCCGGCGTAATTGACCGAATCAAGGGCTTTCGATGATATAGCCCGGAGTGTTAGTGTCACTTTCGATGTTTTACGAATAAAATCTCAGCTAATATCTATAATTTGATTTTTTTTATTAGTGGGGGGTAAAATATAGCATAATATAAGCCAATTTAACCAATAAAAAAAAATCGCCAATTTCGACTTTCGATGAATTACGTAGGGGCCGTCGATTTATTCAAAATAGGTACTTACAAAGTACACCTTCTGAACGTCATGTCGATAATTAACTACGGTATCTTAAAACTACAGCCACGAGGGTTCCAAACGCGCCCTGGTCTGAGAAGAGCCCACAACAAACTCAGCCGGCTGTTTTTTATTATCACCATCTCACAAATATTTCAATACGTAAAATACTGACCAGTTCATGTTTTTTTTCCTTTATAAACTTTCTATCCACTTATAGGGTAGATTTCAACTGGGCGGATGATATTTCTGACGCATTCAGGTGGTCCCGGATTCGATTCCTGGCAAAGGCAATGTGGAAATTAATCATACATAGGTACTTACCTACTATTTTTATTTTCTGGCCAGGGCCGAAGCCGTGCCGCTAAGTGAAACATTTCATTACTTTGTTTTTATGCACTACAAGTTAGCCCTTAACTGTGATCTCACCTGATGGTAAGTAATGATGCAATCTAAGATGGTAGCGGGCTAACCTGTTAGGGGCATGGCAGTCATATTAAACCCATACCCCTATTCGGTTTCTAGTTTCTACACGGCATCATACCGGAACGCTAAATCGCTTGGCGGCACGTCTTTGCCGGTAGCGTGGTAACTAGCTATGTTCAAAGCCTCCCACTAGGCCAGACCAGAGAAAATTTAAAAATTATAAGTTCCCAAATTGACCCTGCCGGGATTGAACCCGGAACCTCCGCATGTTAAGACAACAGCGCTCAACACTGCGCCCCGGAGGTCGTCTAAAATTTCATTACTTCGTTTCATTTCGATGATGATGATATCCATGCTCTCTTTAGCTGAATGCACCTTTGGATTACTTATCACGTTTATCGAACCTTGTTGGTTAACACAATAACATAGTTACAGTTAATACGAGTACACGAAGCCGACATGTTGACTGAATCAGCCACAAATTAATCCACCGATGATTGCTTTTGCCTATCATCGCATTAAATTGAAATTATATTGAATCTGCAATGCAATTTACGTGCTCGTAACATACTGACATATCACCGAGTTATATGCATGGACGTGGCATATACTTATAAAATATATCACCAGGTTATAATATGCATGGACGTGGCATATAATTATACATATTATCACCAGGTTATAATATGCATGGACGTGGCTTATTATTATAGTCCCACAAACTTATCTAGCCCGGTGGCCAAAATTGGAACTAATATAATTTTTAATGCCTGTTTAGTTTTTTTTTTTCGTATACACTAGCGAGGCTGACACCGGGTCAGTTAATTTTGTTTATAAATATATTTTCATACTAGCTGATGCCCGCCACTTCGTCCGCGTGTTTTAAGTTTTTTGATTCCCGCGGGAACTCCTTAATTTTCCGGGATAAAAAGTAGCCTATGTCACTGTCCAGGTTCTTAACTATTCCCATGCCAAAAATCAGGCCGATCCCTTGCTCTGTTGCGGCGTGATTGAAGGACAAACCAACAAACCAAATACTCAACAGATTTTGATGAAATTTGGTACTGAGATAGTTTACATCCCGGGGAAGGACATAGGCTACTTTTGATCCCGGAAAATTGAAGGGTTCCCGCGGGAATTAAAAGACCTCAATCCACGCGGAATGCGGATGAAGTCGCGGGCATCATCTAGTTCTAGTAATTAAAATATTTACAAACAATAACCTACTTACTACAAAAAATCTATAACATTTTTATTTTTACTTGCTACTTAGTAACATAGTATTTAAGTAGTGACTGAAGTAATAAATATGTGAAACAGCCCACTACCGCTATTTCTTTGGAAATATGAATAATTTTAAATTTTTAGAGAAAAACCAATATTGTAACATGTTTTAAGCATTAACAAAAGTGAGTTCCCTGTCTAGTTAACCGTGAAAGCTTCAGACGCAGCCAAAGCTGGCGGCTAGTTCATTATTTAAAACTGCGCGAAAATATTATATTACATATTTTACAAAAACAACAAACTATGTGTGTAGTTAAGACCGCCGCCCAGTTGGGATGCAACGCGATTCAATGCGATACGATAATATATCATACTAGGTGATGCCCGCGACTTCGTCCGCGTGGTTTAAGTTTTTTTGATTCCCACGGAAACTCCTTAACTTTCCGGAATAAAAAGTAGCCTATGTCACTCTCTCTGTCATACCCATGCCAAAAATCACGTCTATCCGTTACTCCGTTGCAGCGTTATTGAAGGACAAACCAATAAAAACCACACTTTCGCATTTATAATATTAGTATGATGTATGTTTAATATGTTTTTTTTTGCATTAAAAAGTTAAACATAAAAGTTAGCCCTTAGGGCGCCTTCAAATTTGCCGCAAAGTGCCGCGCGGAAGCAGCGCGGCTGCAGCGCTGCGGTCGCGCTGCTTTGTAAATCCATATAAATAAAAAACACGCGACTGCAGCGCTGCACCCGCGCTGCGGCCGCGCATCAGTTCATCGATCGACTAGTGACGGGACTGCGCACGTATTTTTGTTCAAGTCTAAACATGAACGAAAATCAGGTAGAAGAATTTATCGATGAGGTTGAGAGTCGTCCAGCAATATGGGATTCGAAGTCCGACAAGTACAGCAATAAAATCGAAAAGAAAAAGGCTTGGGAAGAAATATGCATTTTTATTGACAATTTCACAAACAACACTCCAAGTGAAAAAAAATGAAGCATGGTAAGTATAATATTATGTATTGTTACCACAACTACTTTATATTTTCGTTGTTTCGTATTAATAGTAACACAGAGCAGTGTTTCTTCGTCAGAGTCCATCGTGAAAATAAATATAGGTACAACCCTATGATGTTCGAACCTCGCGACAGGAGCGCGGCCGCAGCGCTGCAGCCGCGCTGCAGCCGCGCTACGCTTTGCGGCAAATTTGAAGGCGCCCTAACCTGCTTCATTCCTGGTATAAAGGTGACGAAAGTCACACGTAACACCCGCGTAGTATGGAAAACGCGTTTCGTCGTGTCGCGCAGTGCTGTGCAGCTCGATATAAAAATGCGTGAGATAAAGTTCCACGCTGATGCTTTGTGCTGAACTGTCCGTAGTGTCGCTCTTAAGGTGTGTCCAAACTTTGTGGTGCAACACGCGGTGTTTGCAGGACACAATACTGCCGCGCTTTAGGACTTGAGGACTATACCCACGGGACAAAGGAGCATGGATTTGACTCGCTCCAGCAATGCTAAGGACAGCTGTTACTCATATAATTACAAATTAATGAAAATGTAAATTATTTTTTTCAAAAGAGCAACCGCCGAGTATCTTGCTGGTTCTTCTCGGTAGGGATGGAATTCCGAACCAGTGGTAGATTCATTCAACTATTCATAAGCACTTGTAAAAAGTCTATTTGGATAAAAAACTTTTGAATTTGAATTTAAATTTGAATTTGAATTTGAATTTATTGACAGAGGTCCATTAACAACGCGGCATTCAGCACGTGGCAGCCGCGCTAAATTGCCGCTTTATGTTTGGACAAACCTGCAGAAGTGCGTGATTAGGAATTGATAGGTGTATCAATCAGAGAGAAGTTATGCTGAGCTATACTTTCTTATAGCTTACTCCTACTGGTAAACATGCCTTACCCCGGCCGCACCGCCTCGGGGCACTCATTAAAATTTCAGCGTTTCCGTTTACACCCCGTTTTGTGTCTGACGTGAGTTAGGTACTTGCGTTATTAACGAAATACTAGTAATTACCGATTTTGTGTGATATTAATTACTAAGCAAATACTTGTCGTTGAATCGGTAATAGCCTGCCCCCCGATTGTGTAAGGAAATCGTTATCGTAATTGTTTGTCAAACGGATAATTCGACCTGTTTAAGGAGTTCATAGATGCCTGCACGTCAAAAAGCATGTGTGAACTCCTTAAACAGTTCGATTAATACGTTTTAAACTGTCAAATGATTACGATGGGCCTCTGGTTTAGACATCCAGCTGCCTATTCCGGGTTGTTGGGTGTACGATCATATGCCATAATACATTTGACCTGGTAGGAGCCTTCGGCCGGTGCTACGAGAGTTAGCACTCTACCGGCAAAGACATGCCGTCAAGCGATTTGGCTTTCCGGTACGATGCCGTGTAGAAACCGATTATGGGTAACTGCCATACCCCTAATAGGTTAGTCCACTACCATCCTAGACTGCATCATCACTTACCATAGGTGAGATCGCAGTCAAGGGCTAACTTGTAGTGGGATAAAAAAAGCTAACATCCCGGGAACGTCCTTGCAACGCTTATATACTTTTTATCTACATAAACTACTAATATTCCCACGACTTCCAAAAACCTTAGACCAATTAAAATTCGAAGTAATCCCAGAAATATATTTCTCAGTGTAGGAAATATTAATAAACAATGTTTTATGTAAGCATAGTTCATTAAACCCGACTCTCGAATCTCTATGGCCACAATTATTTACAAACTATATTGCGGACGGAATGAAAACATTTTCATTACCAGCCCAGTTTTAATTGATATTTCCATTTTAATAAGCTTCCCAATATGTACTATGTAGTAGTATTCAGAATTAAAGTTAATGCACATTTATGGGTGCCGTACGTGCCGCACGCAAATATTTTTTGCATTTTGTAAAGAAATCTTTATATCTTACGCTGGAAACTTATAAACTTAAACAATAATTTAATATAATAAGGCCCAGAGTATGTCTTAAAAATTAACAAATTTCTAACTTGCGAGCAGCGTTGGCTTATATTATGTGCCATTTATATGAGTATATTTTGGTCATTAATAGAAAGTTGATATATACATAGCCATCCGCCTAGCTTTTAAAACGTGATGCTGCGTAAAGATTGCAATTGCAAATGTGCAATAATATCGCGCAAACTTGACTGCTATTGTATGAAAAAACCGGGATCACAAATTGTATAAAATAAATATATATCAAACTCTAACTCATATTTTTTTATTTCAATAAACTTATTATAAGTATTATATTGCGCTTAATTGACATTTAAAATCATATAGAGAGTGATGATGGATATTATAATGAGGTAGGAAGTCAACTTCCGAGGGATTCTGCTGACGTCATCATTCCAACAAAGATGGCAAGAAATGTATCGCATGCTGCGGGCAAATGTGCGATCACCTTTAATAATCCTTTCAATATGAGGTATTCAGGATTAAAGCTTAAAATATAAACAATTTTGCTCTCTATTTTCAAAGTAATAAAGACCACAATCAGCTTGCGGTTATTATTGACTTTGTAATGATGAAAACATGAATATGAACGAACAGAATGTAAAAAAAATATATTTTGCATGTAAATGTAAAGGTCTTGCTTTTTTTTGTTTATGATTTTCTTTTTTATTTACTAACATTATACATGATCAATGATTTAAAGCTTTGCAAGAAATAAACCGCGTTGAAGCGTTGAACGCTACTACCTCGATTTTGCAGCAGCTCTTGTCTGCCGTCATAAGGAAAAAAGACGTTTCTGACATTTTTTTCGAAATTGAGTTTGATACGTATTCGGCATCAGTAAAAAAAGACGCATCTACCAGTATTTTTATATTTGGCGTAAAATTAACACAACCCTATAAATCTTACTTTTAAATAGGACGCATCTGCGATATGACCTAAATATTATTAAATAGGAAAGACATTACTGGCATATACTAAGTTAAAAAGACGCATTTAAGTAGAAGCGTTTTGTTTATTAAGAAAATACGTATTTGATCATAAAATGAAAAGACATTTTTGCATGTTCATAAGAAAAAAAGACAGTTCTGCGTAAATGTGCCTTTTCATCTTAGTATTACGAAAAATAGTCAGGCGCAAGTGGCCTTAGCGTCTTTTCTACTTAGTATAATGCTGTGTGCGGGGTGAGTGGGGATCACGGTTGGAAATACTTTACAATCAGTTGCGCCTAGCCTAGGCCGTCAGGACGTTACCACGCGCGCGGTTACCCGGGCAACGACTACTGAAAAGTCGTAAGATAAAATTGCTTACTTTTTGATTATTTTAAGTACCTACCTATATACCGTAGATTCCTGATAATTTATACTCCATTTTTTGTTACTTGTCTTATAACGTTAACTATCTTTTCATTACTTTTTAGAGTAAAGTTTGTTTTAGAAATAGAAAAAACAAGTTTGTTAAAATAAATAGAGATTATATTATGTAAAAACATACATACGTAAAGATATTTTTAAATATCTTTAAAGCTAATTTTACAATAAAAAGTAATAAAAAGATTGTTTACCATATAAGATAAGTAAGAAAAAATCGACTTTACGTAATAGGTATATGTATTATGTTAATTGCACATAATTTTTAATTTTTAAATTTGATGATGACGACGTGATTTAATGGTTTTATAGTGCAACTAGCTGATGCCCGCGACTTCGTCCGCGAGGAATAAGTTTTTTTTCATTCCTACGGGAACTCCTCAATTTTCCGGGATAAAAAGTAGCTTATGTCACTCTCCAGGTCCTCAACTATACCCATGCAAAAAATCACGTCGATCCGTTTCTCCGTTGCAGCGTGATTGAAGGACAAACCAACAAACCAATAAACCAACAAACCAACAAACAAACACACTTTCGCAATTATAATATTAAGTATGATGATTGAGTATCCCCTCTTATATGGAATTTGACATATGTAATTAATTAAGTGTTATTATCATATTATCATTTACTATTTTATTTCGTTTTTAATTGTAATTTTGTATGACCGATTAATTTAATTTACTACTTTTCTTTTTTAACTTTAATACAATTTTGACGATTTATACCAAATATTCATACACCATTAATTGGTAGAATGTATAAGGCTCACAAACTGTAGTCATGTCAACTTTATATCATCTACATTCTCATGAATAAATTATTATTTATTTTATTTATTATTTATTTGTTTTTTAAGTATTTTTCACTACTCATCAAATTTATTTGTTTTTGTTTCAGTGTGACAAAATGAGCCGTATAAATCGATGCTTAAAAATAATTTCGTTGGTCAGTCCATCAACCAGTTTTCAGTCCAAAACCAGCGCCAAACGCTAATTATAATGAGCTGCCTTTGTCTATTACAAACAAAAGTAACTCTTTGAATGATGAGGCTCATCATAACAGCTCACACGATGACCTGGAAATTAATTGTGACGATTCCCTTTTTGATAAAGATTATGTACCTACCCTCAAGTTTAGATTCAGATTGTTCTACGAATACCATTCCCAACTCACAACCAATCAACGTAACTAACTGTCCCTGAGCCACCTGAAGTCTCAAATGACGAAGCCACGCCACAAAATCTTATGTTAACAAAATTAAAATAATTGTTTTTGATTTTTTTTCTGAAAAATATAAGGCTTCCTAATGTCTCCCCGAGGGGGGCAATTAGGGGAGACACGAGTCCGGAGCCGATTTCTATCGTTTTATTTTATATAGTAAATTATTACCATTTTAAAACGTACTTCAGTTTATAGAGGGTAAAGGGTGCTAAGGAGCTAACAACCTACAGGTAGTAGATGGAAGCAGGTGTTAATTTGCGGATCTCCAACGTACAAGAAAATAAACAACAAGAACAGTGAACAATAATCTTAATTTACTATTTTCCGCAACAACCAGATGAATCTGTATGGGCGGTGCATAGTGAATGTCGCATACTTATACTGTACAGATTGACCCAGTTTTTGCGGATTATAGCAAATTAAGGTTCTTGTTCATTGTAAATATGCAGGTTATTTTTTAAGTTAAGCATTGAGTAGGGTTACTAAGTAGTAAGTAAGGTTAAAGTAAGTAGGGTTAAAGCAGAAAATGGTTAAAAACGTCTTTTTTATTTAGTTAACTAGAACCTGGTAACACATGTACACTAAGTAGGAAAGACGTTTCATAAATTACTAAATTGATAGGACGTATCTAGCCAGATACGTCTATTCATTGCAGTATAAAGTATTATCTAGTATTTTTTTTACTAAGAAGAAAAAGAAAGATTAATTTATTTATTACAATATATATATTTTATTATTATTTGCATATATTTTCCGATAGATTGAACTTAAATACACACTTTTGCATTACAAAATTATTATTTGGTGCATTTACTTTCACACAGCGAATTTTTTAGTTTCAAAAATACTAACTATTTTTTTTCTCCGTTTTGAACTTTATGTAGAAATGTCTTTTTTCTTTATGACGGCAGAAAATGTGTTTTAATAAAATATTATAAACTAGCTGATGCCCGCGACTTCGTCCGCGTGGATTGAGGTTTTTCGGTTCCCGCGGGAACTCCTTAATTTTCCGGGATAAAAAGTAGCCTATGTGCTATTCCAGACTATAATCTATCTCTGTGCCAAATTTCATCCAGATCCGTTCTTCCGTTGGAGCGTGATTGAGTAACAAACATACATCCATACATACATCCATCCATCCAAACTTTCGCATTTATAATATTTATATGGATGCAAGAGTATGTGTGCGTGTGTGTGTGTGTGTGTGTGTGTGTGTGTGTCTATGCGTGGGTGTGTGTTCTCACGGCTCAACAGCTCAAAAGATATTATTTTGACAAAACTTGGCACAGAGACAGCTTTGCATCCTAGGCACCTATGCTAGAAGACTTTAATCCTAGAAAATTCCCTAGAGTTCCCACGTACATTTTGAAACACCAAAATCTATATAGACAAAGTAAAATATGTAAAAAAAAAAAATGTAAAGGCGCGATCTCATGATGTTATCCTACGTCGAAGACTAAAACAAAATCATAGATGTAGGTACTTATTCATTCCATGTAAAAATAATTGAAGTGATATTGTTATGTAGAATTCCTTCATGTATTAAGTCTACGAATAAAATAAAATATACACTAGAATACTAGAAGATGCGCGCGACTTCGTCAGCGTTGAATAAGTTTTTTTTATTCGCGTGGGAACTCCTTAATTTTCCGAGATAAAAATAGCCTTTGTCCTTCCTGCGATACAACCCTATCTTACCAAATTTCATCTAAATCGGTTGGAAAGAAAGGTTAAAGTGTAGCAGACAGACAAACACTTTCGCATTTATAATATTAGTATGGACTAATATAGTACTGTTCATGACATAATGTGTTATTTACACATATAAAACCTACACAAAAACATTATCCATCCTTCAACCCTACTGCAGCAAAATGAAAATAGAATACACAAACTGACCCATAAAAGCCAACCCCACACAACTCTACCCCCCACAAGGCTACGCGACATGTATGGTGGCGACTTGTTTGGACATGACGCGCATTTTTCACGCCCCAGGTGGCCATTGACACGTTGTCACTGAAACGGGCATAAGTGTTCTGTTTTTATTACCAGAGAGACATTGTTTTGTAGGATTTTGTGGCAAATACATTCATTTATCTGTCACTAGCATCCATCTATCTGCTATAGGTAGGTACTTATAATAAAACTGTAACAGGTCCAATTCTGTACATTGAAGATATTTTGAAATTTTTTTTGGAGGGGCACTCATTATTCGATACTGAAGCAAAATCTGTCATTTTTTTCATTTTTGTCTGTCTATCTGTCTGTCTGTCTGTCTGTCTGTCTGTCTGTCTGTCTGTCTGTATCTTGGCCGCGCATCGCGCCGAAACTACTGAATGAATTCAAACGAAACTTGGCACGATTTGAGCCCATACTACGAGGTAGGACATAGGATACTGTTTATCCCGAAATTCTACCCCCGAAGGGGTGAAATAGGGGTTGAGAGTTTGTATGAAAGTCCTTAATTTCTCAAGTTATAGCCATGAAACAGCATTTGGGCTTTCGTTAAAATATGAAGAAGTACGTGTTTCACCATTATAGGGGGATTATACCGTGGGATAGTAAAATAGGCTACTTTTTATCCTGGAAAATTAACTGAAAAACTTATTCCACGCGGACGAAGTCGCGGTCATCAGCTATAAAGAATATACATACATACATACATACATAGGCTACTTTTTATCCCGGAAAATTAATGAGTTCCCGCGGGAATCGAAAAAACTTAGTCCACGCGGACGAAGTCGCGGGCATCAGCTAGTAGTAAATAAAATAAAACCTTTGCTAGAAAGTAAGTGATATGTAGTTTATTTTAGTGTTTTTAATTTTTTGAATATTTTTGAGTATTTTATTATGTCTAGTTTGTTAGTTTATTTATTTTGTGTCTATTTTTATTTTTAATTTTAAGGTATTTGTAGCCTGGGCAGAAAAATTGGGCAACTGTAATGTCTCCCCAGGCATGTTTCACAAAGAAAGAAAGAATAAAGAATAGGTACTAGGTATAATCTTATAAATGCGAAAGTTCGGATGGATGGATGGATGGATGTTTGTTACTCAAAGACGCCAGAACGGCTGAACGGATCTGGATGAAATATGGCGCAGAGATAAATTAAAGTCTGGAATAACACATAAGGCTACCTTTTATACCGAAAAATTTAAGAGTTCCCGTGGGTACATGAATACCCCAATCCACGCGGAAGAAGTCGCGGGCATCAGCTAGTATTAATATACGCGAAAGTGTATCTGTCTGTCAATCTATTCAACCCATTTTGATGAAAGATCGCATTCTGGGAAAGGGGAATAGCCTATACTTTATATCTTGGGAAAATAAAGAGTTTAGGGTTCTTACCAATAGTAAAAAAATGGTAATTGCCCGGCCTTATTGTAAACTAAATATTGTAGACATAGTATAAATAAGTAAATATGCAAAAGAGATTAACCAACAGATGGAACAAAAATAACAAATGGAATATCATTTGATTTGGTTACTAGCAAGCAAGCAAACTTATTTTTTGAGACTTAATTTTTTACTTAAGATGAAAAACTTAGTTTTGTAGTTCCAAGTATTCAAATTGATATGTTTTTGAGCCTGTAGGTAGATTATTTAACTGGACAAAATAACCCTCAGTGAGCAAGTCACTCACTTGACGTTTTTTTAAACTTTTATCCATAAATAAAAAAAAACCATAAAACTCCTAAAAAACACACGAAAGGTAACTGATACGCCATAAAACCGTAAAGCATGGGTTTATCAAGTTTATACAATATGGTTATCGAGTTAATGGGGTGCTATTTTATGGTGTGTTATGGCGAAAATGGCGCTTAACGTAAAGATTGTATACTATACTTATCCCTACGTACTACAAGAAGTGTTACGTGTTTTGTACCATGTTATTACTTTGAGTGTTGGTAAGTAATTCATGTAATTTGTGAGTAAATGGTTGTATCTAAGATTGACGAAATTTTCTTGCTTTATTTTGCACCGGATGATGCTTAACGAACATCATCTAATTTATAATTTACTAGCCATAGATTTAGTAAGTAAGTAAAACACTTTATTACACACAGACAAATAACAGAACATAGGTAACACGCTACGTGACAATATTTATAACTTGTTACGGTGTAAAGGCGCCCTTATCACTACGGGTGATCTCTGCTTTCTTTATCTTGGTCTCCGCTCCACTAATCGTAAACCGATGTCACAGGCATACGCCCGTGACTTCATCCGCATTGTTTAAGTTTTCCTGAATTCCCGTGAAAACTTTTTAATTTTCCGGAATGTCCTTCCCCGGGTCACAAGTCTGTACCAAGTTTCTTCAAAATCGGTTGTAAAAATGGCCGTAAAAGTGTAACATACAAACTCACATTTGCATTTATAATTAAACTAGCTGATGCCCGCAACTTCGTCCGCGTGGATCGAGGTTTTTCGGTTCCCGCGGGAACTCTTTAATTTTCCGGGATAAAAAGTAGCCTATGTGTTATTCCAGACTATAATCTATCTCTGTGCCAAATTTCATCCAGATCCTTTCAGCCGTTGGGGCGTGATTGAGTAACAAACATCTATACATCCATACATCCACACATCCATACATCCATCCAAACTTTCGCATTTATAATATTTATTTGATACTCTATATCCTTGTCATTCTAGGAGGAGACCATTGTTCAGTGGTGGGCCGGCAAAGGGTTGAGAATTGTAATATGGCGATGATGATGATGATTCTTGATAACAATGAGGTTAATCGGCTTCATAAGTTATAAGACCTCCGATAGATAGAGCTGGCAGAAGGAGAGAGATAGTAACTACCAGTTCTATCTTGAAGCAGGCTTACAGTATTTGATGATTAAATGGATGAATATACTTTTATTGTACACCCAGATTTTAGAGAAATAAAACATGGTACAGTCCGCCAAACTTATCGGACTTATTTAGTTATTTATGTATTATTAGTATATATAGTTTAAGTAGTATATTATTATTGTTGCACTTTCCCGTTCCTTTTTAAAGTTCTCTATAGTGAACATGTATATATTTTAACTTATTTGGTTGGTTATATCTTAGTAAAACCTTGATAAATATGTTTTCTATCAAACTGACAGACTTTCATACAAACAAACACCTATTTTAAATTAGGGAATTAGAGGGTTACGTACTCCGTACCAGAAACGGAACCATTTTAAGATCTCTTTCTGTCTGTCCGCCTGTCCGTCTATCAAGACCCTTTTTCTCAGGAACGTGCAGAGGTATCAAGTTGAAATTAATATCAAATACTCAGGTCCGCAATCCCTTGCAGGTGAAAAAATCAAACTTCTAAGTCGACGCAATCAAAATATACGGCCTTTTATGCTCCGTTCATCCATCACATCAAATTTATTTTTGTGACTTTTTTCAATTGAAAGCCAAAATGCCAAGTTTCACGGCAAATAACTTTAAAATCAGAAATTTTCTTACAAATTTTCATCCCCTATGTGATGCCTTTGGGGATTTCTAAAATTTGTGAAACACGTATTTCTTTATTTTTAATCGAAAGCCCAAAATCAAATTTTCATGAACATAACTTAAAAAACCACTTGATAAATGACGAACTTTTATACAAACTTTCAACCCCCATTTAACCATTTTGGGAAAAATCCTTTCTTAGCTGATGCCTACGTTATAATAGCTACCTGAGTGCAAAATTTCAGCCCGATCCGACCAGTGGTTAAAGCTGTGCGTTGATAGATCAGTCAGTCAGTCAGTCAGTCACCTTTGCCTTTTATATATTTTTTCGTTGATATAAATTGAAAAAGTATCTTGAGAAATGAAGGTATTTTATACAAATTTTCGTCCCTTATTTCACCCGTTTGGGGGTAGAATTTTCAAAAATGGTGCAACACGTACTTATTCATATTTAACCGAAAGCTCAAAAACCAAGTTTCATGGCTTTAACTTGAAAAATTAATTCCTTTCATACAAACTTACAACCCCTATTTTACCCGTTTGGGGGGTAGAATTTTGAAAAACTGTGAACGTATTTCGTTATTTTTTACCAAAAGCCAAAATACCAAGTTTCGTTGATATAAATTGAAAAATATCTTGAGAAATGAAGGTCTTTTATACATGAAACTAAAAGCCCAAATGCTAAGTTTCATTGCTATAACTTGAGAAACGAAGGGCTTTCATTCAAACTTTCAACCCCTTTTTCACCCCTTTGGGGGTCGAATTTTCAAAAATGGTGAAACACCTACTTCTTCATATATAACCAAAAGCCTAAATGCTAAGTTTCATGGCTATAACTTGAGAAATGAAGGATTTTCATATAAACTTTCAACCCCTATTTTACCCCTTTGGGGGTGGAATTTTGAAAAACTGTGACATACGTACTTCTTTATTTTTAATCGAAAGCCCAAAATCAACGTTTCATGGATATAACTTGTAAAACAACTTGATAAATGACGAACTTTTATACAAACTTTCAACCCCCATTTAACCCTTTTGGGGTTGAAATTTTCAAAAATCCTTTCTTAGCGGACGCCTACGTTATTATAGCTATCTGAATGCAAAATTTCAGCCTGATCCGACCAGTGGTTAGAGCTGTGCGTTGATAGATCAGTCAGTCAGTCAGTCAGTCAGTCAGTCAGTCAGTCAGTCAGTCACCTATGCCTTTTATATATATAGACAAACTTACAACCCCTATTTTACCCGTTTGGGGGGTAGAATTTTGAAAAACTGTGAACGTATTTCGTTATTTTTTACCAAAAGCCAAAATACCAAGTTTCGTTGATATAAATTGAAAAATATCTTGAGAAATGAAGGTCTTTTATACATGAAACTAAAAGCCCAAATGCTAAGTTTCATTGCTATAACTTGAGAAACGAAGGGCTTTCATTCAAACTTTCAACCCCTTTTTCACCCCTTTGGGGGTCGAATTTTCAAAAATGGTGAAACACCTACTTCTTCATATATAACCAAAAGCCTAAATGCTAAGTTTCATGGCTATAACTTGAGAAATGAAGGATTTTCATATAAACTTTCAACCCCTATTTTACCCCTTTGGGGGTGGAATTTTGAAAAACTGTGACATACGTACTTCTTTATTTTTAATCGAAAGCCCAAAATCAACGTTTCATGGATATAACTTGTAAAACAACTTGATAAATGACGAACTTTTATACAAACTTTCAACCCCCATTTAACCCTTTTGGGGTTGAAATTTTCAAAAATCCTTTCTTAGCGGACGCCTACGTTATTATAGCTATCTGAATGCAAAATTTCAGCCTGATCCGACCAGTGGTTAGAGCTGTGCGTTGATAGATCAGTCAGTCAGTCAGTCAGTCAGTCAGTCAGTCACCTATGCCTTTTATATATATAGACAAACTTACAACCCCTATTTTACCCGTTTGGGGGGTAGAATTTTGAAAAACTGTGAACGTATTTCTTTATTTTTTACCAAAAGCCAAAATACCAAGTTTCGTTGATATAAATTGAAAAATATCTTGAGAAATGAAGGTCTTTTATACATGAAACTAAAAGCCCAAATGCTAAGTTTCATTGCTATAACTTGAGAAACGAAGGACTTTCATTCAAACTTTCAACACCTTTTTCACCCCTTTGGGGGTCGAATTTTCAAAAATGGTGAAACACCTACTTCTTCATATATAACCAAAAGCCTAAATGCTAAGTTTCATGGCTATAACTTGAGAAATGAAGGATTTTCATATAAACTTTCAACCCCTATTTTACCCCTTTGGGGGTGGAATTTTGAAAAACTGTGACACACGTACTTCTTTATTTTTAATCGAAAGCCCAAAATCAACGTTTCATGGATATAACTTGTAAAACAACTTGATAAATGACGAACTTTTATACAAACTTTCAACCCCCATTTAACCCTTTTGGGGTTGAAATTTTCAAAAATCCTTTCTTAGCGGACGCCTACGTTATTATAGCTATCTGAGTGCAAAATTTCAGCCTGATCCGACCAGTGGTTAGAGCTGTGCGTTGATAGATCAGTCAGTCAGTCAGTCAGTCAGTCAGTCAGTCAGTCAGTCAGTCACCTATGCCTTTTATATATATAGATATTTAGGATTAGATGGACTCCAGGCGTATTTCAGATTTTAAAAGATACCTAGTTTTAACTAGATAGATAGAAAGATAGCTAGATTAAACGAGAATAACGAGTTTAAGGTATAATTAATGACATTAAAATAAGTAATTAATCTACTTACATACATAGTAAATAAATTAAACTAATTTATAACCAACTAGCTGATGCCCGTGACTTCGTCCGCGTGGTTCGAGGTTTTTCGGTTCCCGCGGGAACTCCTTAATTTTCCGGGATAAAAAGTAGCCTATGTGTGTTATTCCAGACTATAATCTATCTCTGTGCCAAATTTCATCCAGATCCGTTCAGCCGTTGGGGCGTGATTGAGTACCTAACAAATATCCACACCTCCATACATCCACACATCCATACATCCATACATCCATACATCCATCCAAACTTTCGCATTTATAATATTTATTTGACTAGCTGATGCCCGCGACTTCGTCCACGGGGACTGAGGTTTTTCGGTTCCCGCGGGAACTCTTTAATTTTCCGGGATAAAAAGTAGCCTATGTGCTATTCTATAATAATCTATCTCTGTGCCAAATTTCATCCAGATCCGATCAGCCGTTAATGGAGCGTGATAACAAACATCCATACATCCATACATCCATCCAAACTTTAGCATTTATAATATTTATTTGATTATTTCAGACTCACACTATCGAAATAATCAACGCTGATGGATATATATTCGAAAAATCATAATAACACATAGTTACACACAAACGCAACAAACAATAAAGTGCGAGCAAACGAGGGAAAGCCGAAATCATTCAGTACACAATAATTCAATCCGCAAATCAAGGAAAAAGCTCAATTTTCCTTTAACGCGCCATCGCTTTCAATCGAGCCTAGCTGTGTATAGTTCGCTGCAAAAATTGTGGCTCTTGTATTAACAGAATGACAATGAAAAAATAAATTTAGGATAAAATATAAGGCTAAGCAATCTGATAATAAATTTTAAAATTGTGGCTTAAATGTAATTAAAACTAGCAGATGCTAACTGTTGATGGCCGCGACTTCATCCACGTGGTTTAAGTTTTAAATTATTTTCTACGATAAAAAGTAGTTTTTGTCACTCTCGGTCCTCAACTATACCCATGCCACAAATCACGTCGATCCGTTGCTCCGTTGCGGCGTGATTGAATGACAAATTAGACTAATTAGATAGAAGTTTCAAAAGTCAAAAATAGTTGATTGAAACTGAGTAAAAGTGTACACTTTTTGCACGTCAGTATTTTTTAAGTTATGTAATAAAATTAGTGACGTGATGGTGGTAGTGACGTGATATTGTTATTAATTAATAACCATCATCACGTCACTGGCGTTATTAATAAAGGTATCTCAACTCTAAAGCTACTAAGCAGTCAAGGGTTAATTTGTAGTGGATAAAAAAAAAAAAATAAGCTTACAATCGCGCCCTGGTCTGAGCAGAAGCTCACAACAACCTCAACCTGTTAATATTTTGACAGTTTTTATTTATTTTTATTTTTTTATTTTATTTTATTTGAACCACCAACAGAATTACAAGTAGTAGGTAGATATACAAAATATTAGATGGCTTAGGCACTAAGTAAACACGCAATTCAATTTATAGGTAGTTACATCATGCAAATAAGAAATAATAAATAAACTTTGCATGTCAAAAATTTATTACGCCTCCACAGTTGATGGTCGGACTATAATAACCCATAATAGAAAAACCACAATAGCTCTTTTATCGCGACCGTCACATTTTCATGCGAATAGTCCACAATGAATAAAAGTTATTCACTACGCCGGAGTCGTCAATCTGTTTGCAAGTTAGCCTATTCAAGTCCACGAATACTTGAATAACCCAATTCTGTACATAAATTTCGGGTTACAGTGTGCTATTTATCTTTCCATATATCTTTTGAAAACCGGTCAAGTGCATAAAGTAGGGTTCTGTAGTCGTGAAAGTTGATAGAAAATTCTAATTCTTATTCAAATAAAGTCATAGTATATTATGTTTATTAAAAATTGGTACTTACACAGTACACTTTTTGAAGGTCAATTATACAAAGTATAAGAAGTGATGGTGATAATTTCCTACCACTACAGCCCATTAACGTCCCACTGCTGGGCACAGGCCTCCACTCTCATAGGAGGAAGGGAATTAGAGCTTAGACCCACCACGCCTCTCCTATGCGGGTTGGCGGGCTTTAACGACTACGACTCGGTTTCTACACGGCATCGTACCGGAACGCTAAATCGCTTGGCGGTACGTCTTTGCCGGTAGGGTGGTAGCTAGCTACGGCCGAAGCCTCCCACCAGACCAGACCAGAGAAAATTCAGAAATTATAATTTCCCAAATTGACCCTGCCGGGAATCGAACCCGGGGACCTCATCAATGGAGTACCCTTGCTCGGATATCATCGCTTAAAAAGCCGTACTGTTTTAATATTATTGACGTTACTGTTTGAGAATTATAATCCTTCTTATAGAGACGTCAAGGTACGTGACATAGACTGTCATAAAACTGTAATTTTAAAATAATACTGCTTTAAGAGATAGAAGGAGATAGAAGTAGTAATCCCCTAAATTAAATTTGAATTTGCCTCTGTTTTTATCACTGTTTTATCACTACTCTACTACTAACTAAGGTTCGTACAATTTAAATTAAGAATAGTTGGTTTTTGGTTGTATAGTTGATTTTTTTAAATGCATGACGTGACACACAGATGGACAAAAAATCCAATGTACCGTATGAAACTTTTAAGGGTTTCTTGTTTTACTACGGTACCTTATAAATGGCATACTTACATACTTTGTGGAGATTTGTGCGTCGTGAGGTTTTATGAGAGACCCAAAGTACATTAGTTGAATAGTCACAGTTTGAGTTATTCAAATTGCTTCCAACCCTTTGACATATTATCTTAGTTTGTTGAACAAAGTTGTTTTGGTCTTATAATTTGGTCCATAGAGCTGGGAATTTCATTTTCAAACAGGCCGAAATAGGAGGATCTAAATTTTAAATTGGGGTTTTACAAGGTCAAGAAAGAGATATCTAAAGCACATTCTAAAATAGATTTTATTTCATGTCCAATCCCTTAGTTTTTGACTTAAAATGGAAAATGTAAAAAAATACCACCCCTACTCTCTTATCAAGTCAAGAAAATAATCTAAAAGAATTATTAGAAGTATGTAAAGTTAGTAATAGTTAGTATACAGTATGTATAGTAAGTAATTATGTAAAGTTTGCAAATATAATAAGTCTCCGGCTAGATTTTTTTTTCCGAAATCAGCAATAAATTTCACAAACAAACTAAGATTTGCGGTCTCAAATAAAAGCTTGTCTTTGTTATGTTATTTAAAAAAATGGTTTTGTAAATAATTATTATTTAATCGCAACCAATATTACTTTTTGCTACCAAAGTTAAGCTCGTTAGACGCGTCAAAGCTTAATGAATGCGCCCATCAGTCTCCAAACTTACCAACACCAATATTTGGTTACTGCGCATGTTAACAAAGGTGGCATATTATATTAACCCAAACTTAACTGGGAAATTTATTACAAAAGCTCTAAGAAAACTTTTACCACGCACCCCGAAATTTACCACCATCGTTTAATTCGCAATCCATTACTGG
Organism: Erebia ligea; assembly: GCA_917051295.2. Classification (NCBI taxonomy): domain Eukaryota; kingdom Metazoa; phylum Arthropoda; class Insecta; order Lepidoptera; family Nymphalidae; genus Erebia; species Erebia ligea. The sequence continues at coordinate 1,825,285 of OU785239.1, forward strand.
TTTTATGCTCACAACTTTACATAACACCCAAACGAAACGAGCAATGTATATGACAAAATCAAGAGATTGGGGTGGCAATGAGTTTGCAAGTCGTTTCCAGTACAAGCTAAGTATGAAGGGAACCAAGTTTGGACAGCTACGTCTGCGCCAAGACATGCACGTAAATGCAAGGAGCCGTGATGACACGCTGTATGAGACAAAAGATTGAGTTATGCTTCGCCTATGCATTATTAAATATCTAACTTTGCTAACACTTAGATTTAAGCCTTCTTTTTGTAACTCAAATAATAGTTTGTGGGTCAATTTGACCCATGATTTTTCGATCTAAAACAAGTAAGATTGACAGATACCACACGAAGAGAGTTGCCTCAAAACTTTTTTAATTGAGTTATTTTGTTTCTTGGTTTGCCCAAACCATTTTTGATGCCCGTGTTTCTACCAGTCTTACTATCAGTAGTAGCATGGGTGATTTTTTTGCCCGATTTGCTATTAACTATTACAACTGGAAAGTTGTATAGTTGTAACACGGGCAGTAGGCACATATGGGAGAATATTTATCCATCACGTCGCAATGGAGCAACGGATTTAAGTGAATTTTCACATGGATATATTTAGGACCTGGAAATAGAGACCATCGAGACTTTTTATCCAAAAAAATAAAAAAAGTCACGAGATTTTCAAAAACCCTAATCAACGCGTACAAAGCGAGTATCAAGTAGTTATTTAAAACTAGTAGACGCTGTTTTGAAACTAAGCTTAGTTATAGCTTATTAAGGAAAAAACTCTTCGTGACTCATCATTTTACCGACAAGAGTTCGGGGGCCATACGCCAACGCTTAAAGCAATACATAAGCAATATTACTCAAAATGTCAGTTTGATGTCACGTACCTTGACGTTCCTAAAATAAGGATTATAATTCTAAAAGACGAAAGTCAACAATAATGAAACAATAGGGCTTTAAGCGTTGGTCGTATGGGTTCAGGTCTTTTCGACCCAGTAGCGAGTATTTGAGTGTTAAACGCGGCGTTTTGTCTGTGAGGGAGTATTCCTTGTCTAATATTAGTAGTTCCAAGTTATGATTTATGGTTTTAAGGAAACTAATATATAACTTACGGTGTGAAGTCTTGTCTGAGTTAACCATAGTCTAGTTTTTGTAGGTTATGTTGAACCTTTTTTTTCTTTTTCAAATTATGTTTAACGTTGTATTTACACATAATAACGTAAGCGTAACGGCATCGATTAAAGTTAAACCATCTAGAGAATTAAGGACGAATGCCTCCGTCCCCAGCATGGTGGGAGGCTTCGGCCGTGGCTAGTTACCACTCTACCGGCAAAGACGTGCCGCCAAGCGATTTAGCGTTCCGGTACGATGCCGTGTAGAAACCGAATAGGGGTATGGTTTTAATATAACTGCCATGCCCCTAACAGGTTAGCCCGCTACCATCTTATACTGCATCATCACTTACCATCAGGTGAGATCGCAGTTAAGGGCCAACTTGTAGTGGATAAAAAAAAATGTCCATGTCCTATCTCTATACCAACTTTCGTCAAAATGGGTTGAAGTAATGGTCCGTTAAAGCGTAGCAGACAGACTGACAGAAACACTTTCGCATTAATCATATTAGTATGGATTACGTACTGGCGCTGAGCTCTACGTTCTACGGAAATGTAAAGGCAAAATGGATCTACAATTTAGAGACTCAGTACATTAATTCAATTAATAATATAAAGAAGTTTCATGGTACGGTACAAAAATAAATAATTAAAATGAGTAAAGCTGATAATATTATGCTTACAGCAGAATCACTTTGGGCGCTTAAAATTGACATTACGACGGTAGGAATAATTTTATTGCTTCCACCTTCCTCGTTTACTCTCAAAAACCTCATTAGTTGGAAAATGTAAGCATTTTACCTGCATTGCAGTGCAGTAATTTTAATGTAAGTTGTAATAATTATGGCGGTTCTTATGCAAGCTTTACATTCTCGCCGAGGTTCGATGAGGTTAAGCGAGTCGAGGGAATACGAGATTACGTGAAGAATACTTAAAAATGTTTAAATGTTTGTAAATGTGTTTTAAATACTTTAAAGACATAGACGTCCTCTTCGATATACATTGATAATACTAGCCTTTTTTTACTTTGTAGGTCTTCTGTGGAATTTAATATTTAACATGATATCGAGAAATTACTTCCATGTATCACTTATCTTGCTTTTTTTCTACATGTTATACGTTTAGAGCCCTTGTAGTTTCAATTTTAAGACATCGTTATTAATTATCACTATCACGTCTTATAAATATATGTTATTGACGTTCAAAAAGTGTACAGTGTTCCAAATTTAAATAAAGATCTAGCTTGGCCGTAATCGGGTAAATAGGTTATGTTTGGTTTATTTTAACTATACAACGTTAACGTTTAAACGTTAAAATAGTTTAAACGTTAAAACTGTTTCGTTTAGCTTGATAACTTTATCATCATCCATCGAGTCCACTTAAGATTCAATTTGGACATTTCAAATTGACGGATTTCAAGAACTTGTATAGTGTACTCTTTGCGCCTCACACCCATTGAATCGCGTCCACAAAGTTCTCCAGCCATAGCGCAATAACGAGGCAAGACGAGGCGCAGCGACGTTACACGAGGCACTCAACTGACCCAACTATTATCTCGTGCTTGCTTTGCCTCGGCTTACCTTAACGAGAATGTATAGCCAGCATTACGCTGAAAGGTGGCAAAATAAAATAGTGGAGCGTTTTTCCTTCCCGTCGGGTGGTCGGTGACACAAATAAACTAGCTTTGTTTATAGAGGCTGTATACTGTGAACTGCGTAGGTCCTTGTAACCTTTGCGTTTTGTGCTGTAAACGTCGGGAAATATCCGCTACTTAAATAATTATAATATTTTACATTTCTATAGAAGACTCGTTAGCTAAAGTTAAATTTATGTTTTAAACACAAAACAAAAACTAGTATTCGTTTCTAGTAGTAGTACTTATTCTTAATATTATAAATGCGAAAGTGTGTTTGTTTGTTGGTTTGTCCTTGAATCACGCCGCAACGGAGCAACGGATCGACGTGATTGTTGGCATGGGTATAGTTGAGTTACACAGGCTACTTTTTATCCCGGAAAATTAAGAAGTTCCAGCGGGAATAAAAATCACGCGGACGAAGTCGCGGGCATCAGCTAGTTTGTACATAATTATCGTCATTTCAGTATATGCTAAGCACGGGTCATTTCTCGTAAATTAAGCATTTTGCGATCTTACCTGATGGTAAGTGATGATGCAGTCTAAGATGGTAGCGGGGAAACCTGTTAGGGGCATGGCAGTTATATTAAACCCATACCCCTATTCGGTTTCTACACGGCATCGTACCGGAACGCTAAATAGCTTGGCGGCACGTCTTTGCCGGTAGGGTGGTAACTTGCCACGGCCGAAGCCTCGTGGCCTAAATTTAAAGCCTTAATTGAACTACTTAAAACGTACTTAACTCTTATAAGGTAGATAAGTGAATATCTTCAAATTTAAATATCCCACATTGCCTGCAGGGGATCGAACTCGGGACCATACATAAGACCACATCCCACACCACTGCGCCTGAGTGGCCTTCAAGCATACAATCCTTATTTAATTCACTTCAACATTTTATTTCCCCACTAGCTGATGCCCGCGACTTCGTCCGCGTGGAATAAGTTTCTTTTAAATTCCCACGGGAACTCCTCCAATTTTCCGGGATAAAAAGAAGCCTATGTCACTCTCCAGGTCCTCAACTATACCCATGCAAAAAATCACGTCGATCCGTTGCTCCGTTGCAGCGTGATTGAAAGACAAACCAACAAACAAACACACTTTCGCATTTGTAATATTAGTATGATGCCCTGTCTATACTCGTCCTACCTGAGTAAACAAGTGTTAAAAAATGCAGAAGGGTAACTATCGACGCCTGAAACTGTATTATTTCAATATTGTTGACGCTCCTGTTTCAAAAATAAAATCCTTTTTTATTTTAGGGACGTTAAGGTACGTCACATAAATGTGAAATTTTAAAATAATACCTTTTTTTTTATCCACTACACGTTAGCCCTTGACTGCGATCTCACGTGATGGTAAGTGACGATGCAGTCTAAGAAGGTTGCGGGCTAAACTGTTAGGGGCATGGCAGTAATATTAAACCCAGCATTCCCCTTTTCGGTTTCTACACGGCATCGTACCGGAACGCTAAATAGCTTGGCGGCACTTCTTTGCCGGTAGGGTGGTAACTAGCCACGGCCGAAGCCTCCCACCAGGCCAGACCCGGGAAAATTCAGAAATTATAAATTCCCATATTGACCTTGCTGGGGATCGAACCCGGGAACTCCGCACGTAGACAAGAGCGCTCAACACTGCGCTACGGAGGTCGTCAAAATACTGCTTTAACCGATGGTAGTATGCCCCCAGAACTTTTAAACCAACTTCGGAGATTTCGCAAAACATAAGAAAAATCCCGCTTTGTTTCCACACTCAGACGGCCCACTGTTTACTAATTAATGTTGCCCGCATGTTAACGTGTAGTGTTACCATGGTTTAGTATATTTACGAACATTTAGGGATATGGTAAATTCACCTTAAATGTTGTATAGATACCGTTAAAGGATATAGACTACTTTTTATCCCAGAACATTAGGAATTTTCCCGCGGAAATTAAATAAACTTTACTTAGATGTTGGTACTTAGAGGTTGGAGTTTATATTGGATAGAAGCAGGCGTTACTTTGCGGAAGTCCATGACATTGAAAAAACTAGAAGTTTAATTCGCTGTAATCCGCCACAGAAGGTACGTCAACGTGCATTGTAGAGTCAACATCTCCTGAAGATGCTCCGGTGTCGGAGTGAAACGTACGTTGAGGGTATTTTGGAAGATTTATGTGGTGTGGAGAATATCGCGGGCCGCAAGTTCAAAATACGCACTGTACCACATAGATTTACCTTCTGTGGCGGATTATAGCGAATTAAACTTCTAGTCTTTTCAATGTTGGAGTTTATTTCATTTAAGTACTTAATGAAGCCCGTGACTTCGTACACGTGGAATTAGTTTTTGAAAATTGGTCCTTCAATTTCCCACGGGAGTGGAAAATCGGGGTTAAAATTAACTCATGTCCTTCAGCCGGATAAAACCTATCTGATCTCTGTAACAAATTACTTTAAAATCGGTGAAAGAGTACAAGACAGATAGACACACTTTCACAGCTATCATTCTGCTTTCAAGGTCCATCTTTTCAACCGATTTTGATGAAATTTGGTAAAGAAATAGATTACATCCGGGGGAAGGGCATAGGGACTTAGAGACATACATCTCGGAAAATTATGAAGGGACAAAGTTGCGGGCACATTACAATTACTGTTTCTCCACCTAAGCATGGTCACCCTGCCGTTTTCCCGCACACTCGTCGCCTGCTGTTGCCACTTTTTATTTGTAATTACTTGATGTGTTTCGGATTGGAATTAAATCTCGTCGCCGTGCCTCGCTCGCAGCGCATTAGGGGCGTCAAGAGCTTAGCTGTCAACAAAATAACTACTCTGAGACATTTTAAACTGTAAACGCGATGCCAAACCCAAAATATTACATCTAGATATCTATACTCTATGCTATCAAATAAATATTATAAATGCGAAAGTGTGTTTTGCTGCCTTTCTGTCTGCTACGCTTAAACGAACAAAAAGAGTATCTACCCGCGAGAATTTAAAAAAACTTAGTCAACGAGGACGAAGTCGCAGGCATCAACTATTACATCACAATTACTGTTTCTCTACCTGAGGGCGGGACATAATAGAAATGTCGACGGGCGGTCGACGTGCGTGTCGAGAAGTGAGCGGTCGCCGTCGCTTCTATGTATTTCATACAAAATGTATGCAAGCGGCGAGGCGCCGAGCATACTGAAGACGCGCGGCGCGGCTATGGCGGGGGCGACTCTTCCTCGCCATACGGCGCGCAACTCGCCCCTCGCCACTTCTGTTTGTCCCGCCGCTAAGCATGGTCACCCTGCCGTTTTCCCGCACACTCGTCGCCTGCTGTTGCCACTTTTTATTTGTAATTACTTGATGTGTTTCGGATTGGAATTAAATCTCGTCGCCGTGCCTCGCTCGCAGCGCATTAGGGGCGTCAAGAGCTTAGCTGTCAACAAAATAACTACTCTGAGACATTTTAAACTGTAAACGCGATGCCAAACCCAAAATATTACATCTAGATATCTATACTCTATGCTATCAAATAAATATTATAAATGCGAAAGTGTGTTTTGCTGCCTTTCTGTCTGCTACGCTTAAACGAACAAAAAGAGTATCTACCCGCGAGAATTTAAAAAAACTTAGTCAACGAGGACGAAGTCGCAGGCATCAACTATTACATCACAATTACTGTTTCTCTACCTGAGGGCGGGACATAATAGAAATGTCAACGGGCGGTCGACGTGCGTGTCGAGAAGTGAGCGGTCGCCGTCGCTTCTATGTATTTCATACAAAATGTATGCAAGCGGCGAGGCGCCGAGCATACTGAAGACGCGCGGCGCGGCTATGGCGGGGGCGACTCTTCCTCGCCATACGGCGCGCAACTCGCCCCTCGCCACTTCTGTTTGTCCCGCCGCTAAGCATGGTCACCCTGCCGTTTTCCCGCACACTCGTCGCCTGCTGTTGCCACTTTTTATTTGTAATTACTTGATGTGTTTCGGATTGGAATTAAATCTCGTCGCCGTGCCTCGCTCGCAGCGCATTAGGGGCGTCAAGAGCTTAGCTGTCAACAAAATAACTACTCTGAGACATTCTAAACTGAAAACGCGATGCCAAACCCAAAATATTACATCTAGATATCTATACTCTATCAAATAAATAAATATTATAAATGCGAAAGTGTGTTTTGCTGTCTTTCTGTCTGCTACGTTTAAACGAACATAAAGAGTATCTACCCGCGAGAATTTAAAAAAACTTAGTCAACGAGGACGAAGTCGCAGGCATCAACTAGTACATCTCAATTACTGTTTCACTACCTAAGGCGCGGGACATATAGAAATGTCGACGGGCGGTCGACGTGCGTGTCGAGAAGTGAGCGTTCGCCGTCGCTTCTATGTATTTCATACAAAATGTATGCAAGCGGCGAGGCGCCGAGCATACTGAAGACGCACGGCGCGGCTATGGCGGGGGCGACTCTTCCTCGCCATACGGCGCGCAACTCGCCCCTCGCCACTTCTGATTGTCCCGCCGCTAAGCATGGTCACCCTGCCGTTTTCCCGCACACTCGTCGCCTGCTGTTGCCACTTTTTATTTGTAATTACTTGATGTGTTTCGGATTGGAATTAAATCTCGTCGCCGTGCCTCGCTCGCAGCGCATTAGGGGCGTCAAGAGCTTAGCTGTCAACAAAATAACTACTCGTGAGATATTCTAAACCGAAAACGCGATGCCAAACCCAAAATATTACATCTAGATATCTATACTCTATGCTATCAAATCCATATCCATACTTCCATACTAATATTATAAATGCGAAAGTCTGTCTGTCTGTCTGTCTGTCTGCTACGCTTTCTCGGCCCATCTTTTCAACCGATTTTGCTGAAATTTGGTATAGAGGTAGGTTATATCCCGGGGAAGGACATAGGCTACTTTTTATCCCGGAAAATTAAGGAGTTCCCGCGGGAATCAAAAAACCTTAATCCACGCGGACGAAGTCGCGGGCATCAGCTAGTAAATATTATAAATGCGAAAGTTTGGATGGATGTATGGATGTAATATTATAAATGCGAAAGTGTGTTTGTTTGTTGATTTGTCCTTCGATCACGCGGCAACGGAGCAACCGATCGACGTGATTTTTATTACGAGTATAGTTGAGGACCTGGAGAGTGATACAGGCTAATTTTATCCCAGAAAATTAAGGAGTTCCTTCTTAAGCCAAAAAATCTTAAACCACGCGGATGAAGTCGCGGGCATCAGCTAGTACATATAATATTATAAATGCGAAAGTGTGTTTGTTTGTTGGCCTGTTGGATTGTCCTTCAATCAAGCCGCGAGTTGAGGACCTCGAGAGTGATATAGGCTTTATCTCGGAAAATTAAGGAGTTCCCGCGGGAATCAAAAAACCTAAACATCAACTAGTTTTTTATACGATTAAATTACATGACACTAGCTGATACCTTGAAGCGGTGATAGCCTAGTGGTTAAGACACCTGATCTCGTGTACGGGGTTGCGGGTTCGATCCCCGGACACGCACTTCCAACATTTCGGAGGTATGTGCGTTTTATGAAATTAAACATCACTTGCTGCAAACGGTGAAGGAAATCCTCGTGAAAAAAAACCTGCACGCCCGAGAGGTGTGTGTGAAGTCTGCCAATCCGCACTTGGCCAGCGTGTTGGACTACGGCCAAGCCCACTATGGTCTTATGGCACGCACACATACACACACATACCCGCACGCACTTGCACTTGTTTAACTTGAAAAACCCATTTATTAAAAAAACTATAATTTTGTAATATTTTTGGCCTTATTTTAGTTTTAAGAGATAACTGTAATAAATTATATAAGTCTGTTGATTACAGACAAATAAATAAAAATAAAATAGGTAAATGTGAAGTTTCATCAGTCAGCCCTTGACTGGGATCTCACCAGGTGGTTAGTGATGATCCAGTCTAAGATAAGATGGTAGAGGGCTGGGACCTATTAGGAGTATGGCATATTAACAACTTAACTGTCCCTATACAATACAATTTGCAACTACCCCAAGTCCCTCGTGTTTTTTTTTTTGATAGGTTAATAACATTCACATTGCGAAATTTTTTTTTTTTCTTATAGGTTAGTTTTTTTGTTATACGTTCACGTAATTTTAATTATAATATTACTCCACGCTCATAACAAAATTATGTGCCAAAGTTGTATGAAAAAATGAGTCACATGTGACTCTTGAACTTATTTCAAAAGTTCTCCGTGAGTCTTAAGTGACTCATTGAACAGTTAAGTTGTTAAATCCATACGCATTGCAATCGCAACGCAATCGGTCTCTACACGGTATCGTATAGGCACGCTAAAATGTGCATGTGCTTGCTGGTGCTGGTTCGATTCCCAGCACAGCTGCTTTGTAGCTTATATTTGTATTAAGCGTGATTGTCGTCAAGCGCAAGCCTATCTTGTAATTAAAAAAAAAAAAAACAAAAAGCTATTTTGGTTGAAAAGTTATTTTCATGTTGTGGAAGTTTTTATTTTTTTATTTAATGGAAAACTAACGGTAGGTATATAATGATCTTGTGACATATTCTATTACAACTTACATAAGTATAATATATTATAATCTTAGGACTATACTATTGATTAGGTACACACTTGCATGATAAAATAAGTTAAAAGTAGATAAAAAAACAAGTTGTAAAACAATGCAGTATTTGGCAGTGGTTAGTGTACAGCTACTGGTATTTCATATTTGTCTGTTAAACTGTTATTGCCTAAAAACAAATACCTCAACATTAGAAAACTGAAGTCATCTCTATTTAGATAAGTTAGTCAAGCCAAAGATAATAATAATAAAAAAGTTACGCTAAATGTTTGAACAATAAAAAATTATGAAGGTCATACGTAGTTAGCGAGTCCATTAAAACTATGAGCATAACACTAGCTCAGTGAGGAAATTGTCTAGATTATTAGGAGCTCTAATGCCACGGAACCCGAAAAGCTTGCTCAGCAAATTGCGGTTTTCAATATTGTGAAACTGTTATTATTATTGCGCATGCCATCCCCGTTAAGGGGAGGCATCTTAACCCTCGATGTAAACATAATCATACTAATATTATAAATGCGAAAGTGTGTTTGTTTGTTGGTTTATTGGTTTGTTGGTTTGTCCTTCAATCACGCTGCAACAGAGCAACGGAGCGACTTGATTTACACGGGTATAGTTGAGGACCTATGGCTAGCATGCAAACTACGAGTAAAATTATGTATGCCCGTTATCTCTATTTGTCTACCGAAGCTAACATGGTTACTTGTCTCGTTACGTCAAAAGTAGAGATAAAAGTAATATTTCTTATCTGTGGTATTTTTCTCTACGAACCTTTACATGTCGACTATTTTTTCTTCTAATATACCGCATTTTGTGCATGTTAGGGTAAATGAAAAACCGGCCAAGTGCGAGTCGGACTCGCGCACCGAGGGTTCCGTACAAACCTGTAGTAAGTTTTACGATTTATGACGTATTAAAAACAAGACGAAATGAACCGCAAAAGTAACTTTGTTTGTAGAGGTTTATTGTTAATATCAAAAAATTACGTTTGTTGTATGGGAGCCCCCCTTTAATATTTACTTTATTGATATTTAATTATTTATTTTGAAAGGTAATATACAAGTTAATATTCTGTGAAAATTTGAACCGTCTACCTGTTACCGTTTTTAATATTGAGCAAAAAAATACGAAAAAAACACGTTTATTGTATGGGGACCCCCCTTAATATATATATTTTTTTAATTTTTAGTATTTGTTGTTATAGCGGCAACGGAAATACATCATTTGTGAAAATTTCAGCTTTCTAGCTATCACGGTTTATGAGATACAGCCTGGAGACAGACAGACAGACAGACAGACAGACAGACAGACAGACAGACAGACAGACAGACAGACAGACAGACAGACAGACAGACAGACAGACAGACAGACAGACAGACAGACAGACAGACAGACAGACAGACAGACAGACGGACAGACAGACAGACAGACAGCGGAGTCTTAGTAATAGGGTCCCGTTTTTACCCTTTGGGTACGGAACCCTAAAAACGACAACGTTGTTACAATGACAAAAGGTCTAAAATGTAAATATACTACTTTCGTAATTAAACTTTAATACCTCAGTTTTAAGGTTTATATTTTAATTTCTTTTTTTTAAATTATTATTTTAAATATTTGTTTTCACTTCTATCGGCATTTTTTTTCATTTTAGAGCAATACAAGTCCTACCCTTAACAACGACAAAGTTTCATGCGACGAGACTTGGCAGTACCCAGTGCTCGGGTTAATTTGACGATTTGTCGAATATACGGCCTTTTAGCTGATCGCTGCTGTCGACGACCATACTCTTACTATGCTCATACTATCATTGCTTGAAGCAGTATTATATTAATATTGTTGATCCTGTTGTTTCAGGATTATAACCTTTATTTTAGGGACGTCAAGGTACGTGACATAAAACTGTCTTTTTGAGTAATATTGCTTAAGTATTGCTTTAAGCGTTGGCAGTATGGCCCCTGGCTTGTCATTTTGCCGCGCAGGTCTTGTGGTTAGCATGTTTGACGCAGCCCTGGGTTCGATTCCAGGGCCGACTTATACGCTTAGTCTTAGTTTGTAAACTCGATTGATCGTATTAAACGTTCGATCACATTAGCTTCAAAGTAAAATCGACTCAAAAGCTCTTGATTTCGACGAAAATTTCATTTCAATTGGGGTGGGGATATACTGTCTAAACAAACCCACAAACATTACGAGTTAGTTAAAAGCTTGTGAAAATCTAACAAAACCACGCAAGATGAGCGATTAGCTTTGGATGACAATCGAATACAATATTTATAATATCATCAAAGAATAACCCAAAAAGTAACCCAAAAACAAAACAGAGATAACAAAATATTATAAAGCCTAATTTTTCTCAACCCGTTCATTTTTAATCTACACTCGCTATCGTAATTGACTTTGTACACAATTATGCATAAACTTTTTTCGGTGCCGCCAAAAAAAAATTTTCGTACCTTCATATTTTTTGTAGCAGATAACTGAAAAGATTGTAATATCGATAAATTTCTGCGGGAAATCGAGCGGATTCGCTCTGAATGGACAATGTTGATTTATTAGGGCCGATAGTCGCGGGCATAAAACGTAAATTTTAAATTCGCTCTCAGAAAAACGGGATTGAAATTTATGATTAAATAAATAAATACAGAAAACTGGATCAACGCGAATTTCGGAGTTTTGCGTTAACCTTAATTAGACCTACTGATTAATTTTCATTTTAACACTTAAACCACCTTAAACTGCATCATCACTTGCCATCAGGTGAGATCGCAGTCAAAGGCTAACTTGTAGTGGGATACAAAAACAAGAATGGAACCCCGGGCCGTCCGAATAGATGTTACCTAGTAAATAAATTCAAATTCAAACGTTTTTTATTCAAATTAACTTTTACAAGTGCTTTCGAATCGTCAAATGAATCTACCACTGGTTCGGAATGCCATTCCTACCGAGAAGAACCAGCAAGAAACTCGGCGGTTGCACTTTTGAAAAAAAATATCATTTACAATTTAATTAATGTGTACTATACATAAATATCCGCTGTCCTTAGCATTGCTGGAGCGAGTCAAATGCTCTTTTGTCATTTACGTAGTGTGTGTTCCGTTATAAGCACTGCGAGCACTGGCAGTGCTCTTTACTGGGGACTTCCAGTGCTCTCAGTGTATTTCGGAACGCACCCGTAATCTTCCACAGTATAGTAAGCTTTTTTCAAAAGCATACTTTTAATGGATTTCTTAAACTTGTGTAAAGGCAAGTTTAAAATAGATTGTGGAATTTTGTTAAATAAATAAATACTTTTTATTCAAATAAATTTTTAAAGTGTTTTTGAATCGTCGAGTGAATCTACCACTGGTTCGGAATGTCGTTCGTATACCTAAAAGAACCAAAGCTAGCTAGTTATATTTCTGTTAGGTACGTCATAACGCAATTTAACTATTATAGCTGTAATGGAACCATAATTTTTGAATGCATCCATTTTCGGATTACAAGCGGGTCCTTTGAGAGATCCAATTTATATGCAATTTGGGGTCCCTCTCGCCTCGTGGGGGGTAGATTATGGGCGAATCGAGTTAGACTCTCGTTATATCAGGCGAATGAGATGGAATGCCGTTTCATATGCGACCGCCTGCCGCTTTATTCGAAATATGATTTGAGTTACTGCACTCCGCATTTTGTATTAATTTGTGTATCATGTTGATTCTCTTTAAGATATTCGCAAAGAGGGATCTCTCTCTCTCTGCGTCGTATTCCTCATTGCTGTGGGTCGTGACCCTTTTCCATTAATCACATAATGGCAGGGGTTTTCTTGGGTTGTCTCAGTTGAATCCTATATGTCTTGGGACCCTGCGACTTCTTTTTCTAGACGCGGACTGCTTGCTGCTGGTTTTTTAGTGGGTATTCTGCTTCATGTGTGAGTCCCACATACCCGCCTTGTGCGGGATGCGTAAAAGCATTTTTCTAGCAAAAAAAACAAAGGGGGTTTTCTTGGGATCATAATGCGGCCCAGATCCTTCCGCATACGACTAAGAGTACTACTTCAATCCTCAGGTTACTAACGATTATTATCAGATATATATTATTAGATTATAACCGGGGCTGACGTGCTCTCCGAGGCACGGACGGCAAGTTTGAACTGCCAAATTCGGTCATCTATCCAGTTACCGACTTGGGTCAACGTTGCTTAACATTCGCAATCGACTGGTATGCATTGTCACAACTAGGTTGTAGACACTTCTTATTTCTTTTTGCTTGTTAATTTTATTATTCCTTTTTAATTTTTTGTGTGGCAATAAAGCATTTATCTATCTATCTAGGCCACTCGTCCCTCATGTCTAATCTAGTGGTGAAATAAAAATAAAATAGAGCCTCAATTTTAGGCGGATTAATTTCAAAATCAATTTGAATAAGGTAAAAGGTACCTTTATACGATAAAGTTCTAATTAATTAACAATAAGCCATGAAACCAGTGATGTAAAGTATAAACGCGTGTAAGGGGTCCGCAGTACGCAAAACGCAGATTTGATTGCACTAGTGCGCACATCGCTCCCGAAGGGCCGGATGTAGGTCACCTCAATACGGCGGCCCTGCGTAGGGCGCCACTTTAATAATGCAGCTAGTATAGCATCATACGAATGAAACCCTACCACCCCAACGGTTCAGTCACCTAAAATTCTACTCCTACTAATATTATAAATACGAAAGTGTCTATCTGCTACGCTTTCACAGTCCATCTTTTCAAACAATTTTGATGAAATCTGGTACAGAAATAGGCTGTATCCTGGCGAAGGACATATGCTACTTTTTATCCTGGAAAATAAAGAGTTCCCGCGGGAACACAAAATTTCACACAGAATTCGTGGGCATCAGCTAGTAATATTATAGATGCGAAAGTGTGTCTGTCTGTCTGCTACGCTTTCACTACCCATAGCTAGCTGTTCAACTGATTTTGATGGAATTTGGTGCAGTGCATGCATAGATTGCATCCCGCACGGGGAAGAACACTTTTGACCGCTGATTTGATTGCACTAGTGCGCACATCGCCCCCTAAGGGCCGGATATAGGTCACCTCAATACTGCGGCCCTGTGTAGGACGCCACACAATGCGCAGACTTTAATAATGCAGCTAGTACTGAAGTGAGCAAGTGTGAGCTAAGGGTGATTGGTCCTGGTCGGGGTTCGGCCGTGGCTAAATAGTTACCACAATACCGGCAAAGACGCACTGCCAGGCGATTTATCGTTCCGATACGATACCGTGTAAAATCCTGTTAGGAGTATGGGTTTAGTATTATTGCCGTACCCCTAATAGGTTTACGCTACCATCTTAGACTGCATCACTTACTATCAGGTGAGATAACTAAAGGGCTTACTTGTAGTAGAATAAAAAAATATTATGCCGGAAAATTAAAGAGTTTCAAATCGGATATCAGTTTCAAATCCAGACGAAGTCGCGGGTTTAAGGTTTCTATCTAGTTAATGTAAAACATTACAGCCTACAAACAGCTCTTAACTAGAAGACTACATAGATTTAAGTAATACGGCTAATATGAAGATATTGTAGGTAGATGTTGAAAAAGTTACTGCCAAGTTACAAGTTAGTAAATAATAAGATGCAAAACTTGACGTTAAAATTACAAGCACCGTTTTCGCAGACAAAGTCACGAGTATCAATAAGTGTTGTTACACAACAGTCGTATCATAAAGATTGCACTTTCGTGCATATTGCTCCCTGAAGGGTCGTATATAGGTCACCTAAATACACGAGCCCTTTGCAGGGTAAATGATCCTATTACCGACCAAATCAAAATATTATGTCATATCAATTGCATTAACAGTATTTTAAATTGACACGAAATAAAATTCTGTCAGTGAAATGAATCACAAGACATTCAATAATTCAATGCAGACGTCTTTAAAAAGCTTTAAAAAACCGGCCAAGTGCGAGTCGGACTCGCACACCGAGGGTTCCGTACAAACCTGTAGTAAGTTTTAAATTATTAAAAAAAAACTACTTACTAGATCTCGTTCAAACCAATTTTCGGTGGAAGTTTGCATGGTAATGTACATCATATATTTTTTTTAGTTTTATCATTCTCTTATTTTAGAAGTTACGGGGGGGGGGGACCAACATTTTACCACTTTGGAAGTGTCTCTCGCGCAAACTATTCAGTTTAGAAAAAAATGATATTAGAAACCTCAATATCATTTTTGAAGACCTATCCATAAATACCCCACACGTATGGGTTTGATGAAAAAAAAATTTTTGAGTTTCAGTTCTAAGTATGGGGACCCCCAAAATTTATTGTTTTTTTTCTATTTTTGTGTGAAAATCTTAATGCGGTTTACAGAATACATCTACTTACCAAGTTTCAACAGTATAGTTCTTATAGTTTCGGAAAAAAGTGGCTGTGACATACGGACGGACAAACAGACAGACAGACAGACAGACATGACGAATCTATAAGGGTTCCGTTTTTGCCAAATTTGGCTACGGAACCCTAAAAATGGCAAAAAAAATCTTTCACTAAAAAAAATAAGATCGGCCGAATCAGACCTTATAGATTTATTATACTAATATTATACTTGCGAAAGTTTGGATGTCAATCACGCCTGAACGGCTGGACGGATCTGGATGATAATTTGGCACAGAGATAGATAATAAATAGTCTGGATTAACAAATACTACCTACTTTTTATCCCGGAAAATTAAAGTTCCAGAACCGAAAACCTCCAACCGCGTGGACGAAGTCGCGGGCATCAGCTACTAATAATATAGTTTTATAGGCTCTAATTCGTTGCATTAATTCATTCCAAATAACTTGAGGAGATTATTCAAATGCTATGTAGAAAATCCAGGTTTTTCTCATCTACAAAAGTGGACTAAAAAATCTATAATTTATCAGATTAATCACGTACGCCGCAAACATCAGGTAATTCCACTTCAAAACGAATCCCCAATCATTTCTTTATCGAAGTTTAATTATAATGGACTCGCGCCAATGCATATCAATAGTCTCCATGTTGTTTTGGCAAGTGCCAATAAAATCCATTGTTCAGAATATATTTTAATTGATCACTTGATCCTATCGTTAAAGAAATGACTTTTGTGTGTGAGCAGTGCACAGGTATATCATTTACATAAAAATGAATTAAAGTTTAATGAAATTTATAATTTGCGTGTGATTGATCAAATTGTACGAATCCGAGATGGTCGATAACTATGTGTTTAAAAGCGCAAACACACAACGGAATGGACAAGACAAAACGTCTATGTCGTAGAGGAAAGAACGCACTTCATAAATAAGTGAATAACGCGGACTTTTTCAGTCCTGTCCGATCCGTTGTGTATATTCGCCCTTAAAGGTTATCTTCCCAGTGCAGTTACGGTAGCTCTTCGAAACCGCAAGGAAACCAGTAGGCTAAATAGTAGTAGTATTTACAAATCGTTACTAAGCTTGAGTCCCAAAAAACAAAACATTACATTAAAACTCAAACTCAAAGTATATTTATTCAAAATTGGTACCTACAAAGTACACCTTCGGAACGTCACGTTTAAAAAATATAGGACGTGATGGTGATAATTAGCCACGGTATCTTAAAACTAAAGCTACGAGGGTTCCAAACGCGCCCTAGTCTAAGAAGAGATCTCAACAAACTCAGACGGGTTTTTTTTATTATCACCATCTTACAAATATCGTAAACTAGATGATACCCGCGACTTCGTCCGCGTGGACTAAGTTTATTCGATTCCCGCAGGAACTACTTAATTTTTTGGGATAAAAAGTAGCCTATGTCCTTCCCCGGGATACAACCTATCCCTGTACCAAATTTAATCAAAATCGGTTGAACAGGTGGGCCGTGAAAGCGTAGCAGACAGACAGACGGACATACAGATAGACACACTTTTGCATTAATAATATTAGTATGGATTCATTTTGATAATTATAACAATTACATATTTAGCCGATAGGCATTAATCTGTAACCTTGAAAAACTTCTTAAATCCATCAATGTATCCAATTTTCATACCCGTCGATACGTTCAGGTATCCTCTTTCAAGGTATTGATTTCATTTTCAATATCATTACCGCTCTATTGAACAGTAGGCTTTCGAAGAATATGTTCGTTTCTTTTTGATATCATAGCATTTTATTCGATAGCATTTTTAGTGATCTTTGTGCGAAAAGAAAAACGGAACAAGTGCGAAATTTTAGGTTATAGGCGGATTATAGGCGTACAACTAACAAGCGTTATAGGACTGCAATTAATTTTACGCCTTATATTAATTATTAGCAAATCAACGTGACGACGCGTCACATTATATACGATCTAATAATTGCTAATATTTTTTTTACATTAAGTAAGCTCATAACGTCTTTAAGAGGTGATATCTAGTGAATGGCCCGATGAATAGCGTCAGTTTTTATACTGTTTACATAGGTACTGCGCATAGTTTAATACTGTACAAGAATCAGCTTTTCTAGTTATGGTTCATTTTTGGTAACCATAAACCGTCTTTGAGCGGCCATATCTAGTGAAAGGCCCATCAGCATGCGGGCAGACTGGCAGATTTCCCACCAGTGGAGAGCCTAGGACCCACCAAATACGGAATTAACCTTTCTAGCGATAGTTACCAAAAGTGCAGTTATCTATGAGTCATTCGTAGTAACTTGTTACAGTTTACTACAGAACGTAAACTATTATTTAATCTGTGATGGAATCCGTACAAGCTTACATATCTCTTATTATTTATTGTTTAAAAAAAAAATAACAAGCACATACAAATAAATAGGTACAAGTTACATTTTTATTACGGAACACTGATGAAACAAGAACTATTTCCACTTTTCCGGTTTTTTCACTACGTTTCACTTCAATTACGTGTTCAGATACTTGCTCGTTGTTCGCGTTCAATGGAGACGGAGCGATGATTGAGCATTCTTATTATTTCAGAAATATCAATTATTATTATCGATTAATTGGAGTCATCTGCATTCTTGTTGAAAGTTGAAAAATAATTAATTCAACGCGACCTCGATTTTAGAGAAAAAAAGTGCATATTTTTTTCTGCATGACTGCAATAATAAACCTAACGGCAAGTTATGATGCAATCTAAGATGATGGTAGACCAATCTCTAGGCCAAGGCATTTTATACCCAAATTGGTTTCTACTATGTACGAACTTCTAATAAACGAATAAATAAAACTTAGGAGACGACTTTTAATTAATCTGTACCTACTTTTACTCAATACAGTCATGTACGCCGGTTTAATAATGTTTTTCCTCTATTCCATCTTTAGATAACAATTCTGTTACCTAGGACAACGGGTTAGCTTGCATTCAAATTCGCGTTCACTGTGCCGTGAGATAGTGGCGCGTATAGTTTGATAAATTTTCAAAAAATTTAAATCCAACATTAAAACATAGATAAAACTACGCAAAAAAAGGTTTGGCATTGACGACAACTGATCCCTCTACCCTACATTATACACAGATATAACTCGTTAAGCAACTGCAGGGGTCTTCGGTACTGCGCATTTACAAACTCCACGTGTAACTGGTGGCATACCACCATCGCTTAAAGCAGTATTGATTTAATACTGTTGACGTTCGTGTTTTTGGATTATAATCCTTATTTTAGGGACGTCAAGGTTCGTGACATAAAACTGCTATTTTCAAATAATACTGCTATAAGCGATTGTAGTGATCCCCCAGGTCGTTCGCCCCCTTGACTGGGGGATATCTTAGCAACTCCCGATCTTGTACTACACAGGAAAGTAATAGGTATTATTTTGATAACGAAAAGGTACTTAATTCTATGAACCAATTACTTACTGATTTGAAAAGAATATAATTCTGTTTGTAAATAAACAAACTAATAATTTGTTGTTATCAATAGCTAGTTTCCTCACCCAGACTTTGCACGAATGGGCTTAAAACAAATAAATAGGCATCTGAAAGGCAAACTCGCTCCAAATAGAGAAGTTGCATTAATTGCAATCAAACTAAACTTTTGCATTTTCTATATTCGGATCACCATGTGTCTTAACAAAATAGTCGAAAAACCATTTTTAATTGCAAAATTACATGAAAAATCAATTGTTAAATTTTTTTTTTAAATTTTCTTAATAATTTTAAGTAAACTTTCCAAAAAAAATAAAATTAAAAACATGCAACTTCTCTATTGTCATCAAGCGCAAGCCTATATCTTACTAAAAAAATATCATTAAATTATTTTCTACACAAATGATTCTACCACCATTAGGCTTAAGAGCTACAAAACATACGTAGTATATCTACAAATACAAACCAATTAAACACTCGAATACCAAGAAGCACTATATGTAGTTCGTATGAGAAGCGGCATCGCTAACTAAAGAAGCATGCCACATATTGACACAGGCTGCCATGAGCTGTTTGTTACCGCAGATTGGAACGCTCCGTGATATGTTGCGCAAATATTTGTTTATTTGACAAATTCTTATTTCTCGTCGCAAACTATCAATGTTGACGCTTGCAAACTCGCAGATAGTGTGTGCACATAAATAAATATACTTTGATATGTAGCATTACCTTAATAATGTTGATTTATTGAATGCTCTTTTTATGAAAATAAATATGTGTACACTGCCTCGTTGGTCTAGTGGTTCGCATGGACGACTGCGGCCGACGAGGTCCTGGGTTCGAGTGCCGGGTCGGGCCATAATTAAGTGTTGGGTTTTTCTGGCTAGAAATTCTCAGTACTAGCCCGGAGTTAGGAAGTTGGCGGTGTTTCACCCTAAGTCGTCGGTCCCGCTTATTATCACTAAGATGATAATAGTCGTTAAAGCCCGCCAACCCGCATTGGAGCAACGTGGTGGGTCTAAGCTAATTCCCTCTCTTCTATGAGAGTGGAGGCCTGTGCCCAGCAGTGGGACGTTAATGGGCTGTAGTGGAAATATTTATTTGACTGTTGACAATTTGACTGACTATATTCAAATACTCTTAGTCCGTAATACATTACTCAAGAAAAATAAACAAATTGCTTTGTTGCTTTCCATATGGCATAATTGTCGTCAAGCGCAAGCCCTTTTTAGTGAAAAGATCACGAAATTATATTCTACACATAATTCTACGACCATTTATGCTTAAAAACAACAAAACATACTTACCTATCTACAAATACAAAGAAAATAAACACTCCGATACAAATAAACAAGAAAAGCTCTATGTAGTTGGCATAAGATAACTAAAGAAGCATGCCACATATTGACAAAGGCTGCCATGAGCTGTTTGTTACCACAGATTGGAACGCTCCGTGATAAGTTGCGCAAATATTTGTTTATTTGACAAATTCTTATTTCAATGTTGCTCGCTCGCTTGCCAAGTATAGTGATACGGTATGCCAATAAAACTAGGGTTTCTTAAATCGTGACTCTCTTAAATTAAGTTTATTTTTGTTTCAAATTATTATTAACTTGGCTCAAATTATTATTACGTATTAGCATATTTTACACTCCTTCCTTTAATATTTGTTATATTATTTAGGTTTGTTGCTTCCACGGTAAAAATTCCTTTGCTAGATCTTGAAAAGCCTCAAAAGGGATTCATTATTTTAACTTAATTATTATTACTGTGGCTTCTATATTATTATCTAAATGATGCCCGTGACTTCGTCCGCGTGGAATAAGTTTTTTAATCCCCACGGGAACTCCTTAGTTTTCCGGGATAAAAAGTAGCCTATGTCCGTCAACGGGATGCAACCCATACAAAGTTTCATCAAAATCAGTTGAAAAGATAAGCCGTTGATGCGTAGCAGACAGACACTGTGATGGTACCGGCGTGATCGTCTCGTCTAATTAAATATGGTGACTATTACGTGAGAAACTCTATAACCTAAATAAAATGGAAAGATAACACTGTGCAAACTAGTGGCAATTTCGGTATTCGGTTGTTGTATTTATTGTTCGTTAATTACCAGTAACTGGTACTTTGGCAAAAAAATGTCTGGAGAGTAGAAGAGAGCGCTGAGCACCGAGCGATGGGTAGCAACCCGACTTGATCTGAGCGATTTTATTTAGCATCAGATAGGCGTCCAGTGGCCTTGAGAGTCTACTTATCTTACTTATCTCTAAAAGACTGTCGTGGAAGGACCAGGGAACCCACCACGATATTTTTTTCCCAAGAAAGCTTTGTCATGGAATCACAACAAAAGAAAGTAAGTTTGTCGGGTGACCCGCGTAACGACCGGCGCTTTCAGGTTTCCGGGCTTGAAGGTGTGAAATGTGCTACCGAAGCTTCTTCAGAGGTAGATCACCAGGCCGCTGAAAGAAGAACTGTTACTGGTGAAACTAACTTACAAAAGAACATCTCAATACAAAAACAGCTTCGTATTGGCACTTGGAATGTTAATGGTCTGCTGAAAACTGGTAAAATGAGTATAGTGGAAAACGAAATGCGCAATCATAACCTAACAATACTAGGTATCTGTGAAACACACTTGCGAGGACAAGGCCATATCAGAACCATAGATGGAAGCACTTTATACTTTTCTGGCAGTGATAACTCGAGCAGAAATGGGGTAGGAATCCTTTTGTCACCCCGTGTGGAAAAATATGTTCGTGGGCACATTCCCATTACAGACCGCATTATGCTATTGAAACTTAACACTAGACCATGCACGCTCAATATAATTCAACTATATGCGCCTACGGCTCAGTCAACTGAGGAAGATATTAACACCTTTTACAGTGCTCTTGAGAAAACTCTGGATAATATACCTAGTCGAGAAATTACTCTTAACAATGGTTCATCTGAACCAGAAGTGCGCAGGCGGATTGGCATGGCTAAAAATGCTATGTCCCAGCTATCGAAGATCTGGAGTAGCAGAGATATATCAACGCGCACCAAGCAGAGACTAGTGAATTCCCTGGTTTTTTCTATCTTTCTATACGGCTCTGAGACATGGACTCTCCGATCTGCAGACCGTAAACGCATAGATGCCTTTGAGATGTGGTGCTGGAGGAAAATGCTTAGGATACCCTGGACGGCTTTCAGAACCAACGCCTCCATCCTAAAGCAATTGAAAATAACCACCAGGCTATCTACCACATGCCTACGGAGAACCTTGGAGTACTTCGGACACATTGCCCGCAGAAACCCTGACAACCTGGAGAAACTGCTGCTAACGGGCAAAGTGGAAGGAAAGAGGCCAAGAGGACGTAGCCCTATGCGTTGGGCCGACCAAATAAGCACCACACTCGGCACACCGGTCCACGTTGCTCTGCACCATGCCACGGACAGACCAAGATGGCGTAACATCGTAAAAGAAAAGATACTCCGTGGCAAGGATCACGACCCTCAGCAGTGAGGATGACGATGCATGGAGGAGGATGGAGGGAGGGAGGTACTTTGGCACATTACGCTGGGTGAACACGTAAGGCAAACCAAACAATCTACCTGAGCCATGGTAATCTAATCAGTACCTTAACGCAAAGTTTACCCTTTTAAGATATTGAAATCACAACAAAGTAACATTAATGTCGAGTTTAGCAAGTCAGGGCCGGATTGAGTGGTTGCTGATTTACATGTATTTCCTTTATAAAGGCATCTTAACCGACCAATGCTCCCGGACACGGGGGATACTTCCCTACGCCTTAACAGGCCATTAATCACTGTTATTCGGGGCTGCAGACCGAACTCTCTATTTCGCTACGAAGCGTATCTATTCTTAAATCCGATTAATCGGATTTGGTACTCTCATTTAATGGGTATTATAACCCGCCCCTGGTCCATGGACTTTGAGTTATTTATCATATCAAATAGTTTGATTTATGGATTGGCCAATCCATGTTCGAGCCGGTCTGCTGAGAGGAGGTTGTGTTTGGGTGTCGGAGCATTGCCGCCGGCTTGTCACCATACAGCCATGTGAGGTACGTTTTGGACTATAGCGTCCCTCAAACAAATCAAGTCAAATTAGACTGATTTTAATTCCCAATCAACCAAATATTGCCACGTGCTTACAGTACGTCCCTGGATTATTACGGTGAAATAGTAGTATAACCTACCCTTTGTTCGAGTGAGCTCCGCTTGCCCCGCTATCTCTCTCGCTCTCGTAGCTGCTACCGTCGTCTCGCTCCAATGCTTTATAATTACTCTAGGAAAAGGCCTATTGGCCGAATGCTCGCTAGTAACTTAGATATACAGATCAGACCAACTTAGCTCTTATCCCCAACTCAGTTAAGTTGAAAGTTCCATAGACTGCACTAGGTTTGTATTATCCTTAGACAAGTTTCTATTAATCCGGTACTAGCTCTATTGTATAAAAGTAGAGAATGAATGTTGCTAATAGCAAGATCTATTGCTAGGGATTAATTAAGATGATTGTTCATGTAGATATAGTTTCTGAGATACCTGTAAATTCTACCTAAATTCAATACTTCTAGGATAGAAATCGTGACTGTAACTAAATATGTGGATGAAATTTATTACTGGAATATTCAAGTGATCTCTAACACAAACATTTAATGTTCATTATTATAAGACAGAAAGACAATTAGTTTCTCAGACCATTAGTAAACTTCCAATAATAAATCCGTAAGGTTACTTAACTGTAATAATAAAAGAGAGATTGTGAATATAATTTACTTTTATTTTCTGAGTTTTATTTGCATCGCTCCACAATGAGCGTTATTAAGAAAAGACTCTGGTTTTGATTTATTTACACCGAATTCGATTGTTGAGGCAATCGTATCAATTCGGTGGGAAAATCTCGTTCCTAGGCTTTCTAATTGTAAGAGAAAAGAGACTTCCAAGATAAAAACTCTTACAAGCCCTTAAGACTAAATACACCTTATTTTATAGAAAAATACACACAAGCACACAATTATAATTCATGATTTGTAATAAAGAAGAGATTTAAGACACAGGTTTTATAACTCTAGACAAACAATATACTTTTAGGTATGTTATCAAGGTTCACAGCATAGATAATCATGTCGTTTTAGTTTAATAAATCATACCCAGCTCAATGTTTGTTGAGGGCGTATCTCCAATACAACAGTACTCAATTAATGAACGTAACACGCCTCTTACCCAATCTCTTTTGTACAACATTATAAGCAGAAAGATAATGGTCACTATTTGCATTATCAATGTAACAATATCAATTGTGGACCAGCTTCTATCCCCATTTTTCATCATCAACTCATACATAAAATCTAGGTTAGCGTCGGGACCCATTATTCACAGACGTCCGACAATTGGATGTCTTTAGCAATTAACCTCGACCTGCTAAAATCTCTATGAACCTTGCTTACAGTACCTTATAATTCGAATGGTGTACTTTACCAATATTTCAGCAACCAGCTCCTTTCACTAAATCACTTATAATAGCCTATTCCCCGAAAGAACTTAGCTATAAATTTGCTCCGAATCTATGCAACGTTATACCGAATAATACAAATACAATAACACTTATTTACTTTGCAACAACCTTTTAAGACCCAATTTTACTCTAGACTCTATACTCGATAAGATATAATATTCGCGGAGTTAAGAACTTGTTCTATGACTTGTGCTCTGGATTGGACTGTCCAGACTTCCGCTCTAGCTTGACTGCCCAGACTCGCCTCCTTCACACCTATTTGCCCGCCAACTTTTCCCCCAGCGAGTGCAACTGCAAAAAAACTACACACAGAATTCCGTTCTACTATTGGACACATAATTTTCATGCATTTGTATTAACCAATGATTGCGAAGTCGCCCGGACCCCGCCTCTTTCTCTGGAATTTTTGTCTAAAATTTTCTACAACATTGACCCCTTTTTTTATAGTTAGGAATCTGTCAACATCTGGTTTCGATATACGTCGACGCCGCATTCACTTATACACTGTAGCTAGCTAGAATTTATTGCCTTCTTTAGTCTTAAAATGTCTAGCCAAATTGAGTTTTTGGTGTTTTATGACCGTGTGTAAAAACATTCCTATTTAAGCGCATAAGCCCTGTTGAATTTTTGAGTAATAAATAACACAGTATCGCATTTCAATGACCCTTAGTTTTCGCTAAATCTTTCCATAATAATTTACGACCTCTTTTCACTTTAAATTCCTATTTAAGTATGGTGCCTGTCTCGCGTTGAGATTTCTCTTTTAAACAAAAAAAAATAATGTATAGGTATGTGTTAGGTATCATATTGGCCACCTCAACACACTTTCGCATTTATAATATTGGTATGGATATAACTATATATTTGCAGGTGCAGCTTATAAAAGCGTCAGTTAAACATCCAATACATTTCCTGTCTCTCTTCAAGCCTTTAAAAGCCTTAGCTCATGATAACTTCTATGAAATACCTTCCTAAATCACTTCATATAATCACTTGTTTTATTTGGAAGAAAATTTAAAAGCTATCTTTTATCACTTCGCAACTACCGAATAAAGTATTTCATAGGAAAACACGGAAACAAATAGTAATTCACACAAATTGAAAATACTGCAAAAGTGAAACGGGCACGCGAAAATGTTTCTTTTCTGTTTGAAAATCTTCAAAACGTACGGTAGCGTGGAAACTTGGAAAGTCTTATCGTACAAAGAATAAAGACTATTGTGGAATGCATAGTTAGATATGATAGTGGTAGGGTAACCATTTTATCTCTTACAATATAAAGAACAGTCCTGACGTGAGTGAGTGAAAATTGCTGAGTCAGCTTATTTTTCTTTAGACATCATATTTTGTTAACTCGAGGTTATTATGGGTACTATTGATGATTTTCTTCGTGACAAAGTTGCATGGAAGCAACCGGCTTCAAATCTCACCACCACCACTACAGCCTATTAACGTCCCACTGCTCGGCACAGGCCTCCACTCTCATAGGAGAGTGGGAATTAGAGCTTAGACCCACCACGCTGCTCCAATGCGGGCTGGCGGGCTTCAAATCCAGCAGCACACAAATCAGTGTACTACTTTTTACGTATGTATTGTATATTACATACTAAGTAATCGATATAAAAAAACGCTGATTTTCCTTGCTGACTCTTCTCATTACAATCAGTTTTCCGAACATGTGACCTGTGTCTTGACATATCTCAAGTAACACAAGTTGTCCTATGTAAAATAAATAAATCATTTAATTTTCAAATACTAGCCTTTGCCTGCAGCTTCGCTCACGTTATGTTCGATTTTCATACAAATCCCAAACGCTTATTTAACCCCCTTGGGGGTTAATTTTCAAAAATCCTTTCTTAGCGTATGCTTGTGTCATAAAAGCTATCTGTGTGCCAAAAGCCCGATTTGTCCAGCGGTTTGAGCTGTGCGTTAATAGATCAGTCAGTCACCGTTTCCTTTTATATTTTTAGACAAACTTCCAACCCCCATTTCCACCCCTAAGGGGTGAATTTTCTCAAACCCGTTTCATAGGTGATGTCTACACCATAGAAGGAACCTACTTACCAAATTTCAAATCTGTATGCTTTATAATTAAGGAGATATCGTGATTAGTCAGTCAGTAAGTGACTGAGTGAATGAGTGCTATTTCGCTTTTATATAATTATGTAGATGAATGAAACCTAACCGTATGGTCACACTATTCAAGACATTTTCTAACAATGTTCTGCACTGTGGTAACTCGGGCTTAATTTTATTGTAACACCGGAAATTATTGATGTCGCCTTAACACGCAGGGGCTGCGACAAATTCGCTGCTCGTCGTCATGCACGCTAAGCTTTAAACTACGGGACCCGGGACGGGTGGGGACGAGCGCTTTTTAAATTGATTATACCTACTTTATTATACAACTATAGCTGATGTCCGCGAATTCGTCCGCGTGGATTGTGCTTTTTTGGTTCCCGCAGGATCTCCTTAATTTTCCGGCGATAAAAAGTAGCCTATGTGTTATTTACAGACTATAATCTATAATTCCATCCAGATCCGTTCAGCCGTGATTGAGTAACAAGCATCTATCCATACATCCATCCAAACTTTCTCATTTATAATATTAGTAAGACATCTCTTTTTAGGGTTCCGTACCCAAAGGGTAAAAACGGGACCCTATTACTAAGACTCCGCTGTCTGTCTGTCTGTCTGTCTGTCTCCAGGCTGTATCTCATAAACCGTGATAGCTAGAAAGCTGAAATTTTCACAAATGATGTATTTCCGTTGCCGCTATAACAACAAATACTAAAAATTAAAAAAATATATATATTAAGGGGGGTCCCCATACAATAAACGTGTTTTTTTCGTATTTTTTTGCTCAATATTAAAAACGGTAACAGGTAGATGGTTCAAATTTTCACAGAATATTAACTTGTATATTACTTTTCAAAATAAATAATTAAATATCAATAAAGTAAATATTAAAGGGGGGCTCCCATACAACAAACGTAATTTTTATTTTTAATACGTCATAAATCGTAAAACTTACTACAGGTTTGTACGGAACCCTCGGTGCGCGAGTCCGACTCGCACTTGGCCGGTTTTTTTTACTTCGTGCGCGTGGAATTATGTTCTTAAAAATCCCATACAAACTCTCATCCCCTATTACACCCCTTTGAGGACGGCAATTTCAAAAACTGTGATTTTTTTTCAACCTTTTTGGGGTGGAAATTTCAAAAATTCCAAAATACCAGGTTTCGTGGGGAAAATTTAAAAATATCTTGAAAATTTCATACCATCATTCGTCCTTCGGGGATTTTATCTCTAGAGATAATCATAGATAGAAGATAGTGGAAGAAACTTATATAAAAGGGGTTTTTCATTTAGTTATAGCGGTGTGAAGTTATAAAGGGAATGTCTCGGGACGGAAGCTGTCAGCGAGACGCCTTGGAGGACCTTTTGTGGGGCCCGCCATTCAACGCGACGCCATTTTGTGTCCCCCCTTGCGTACGGGGGCCTCACTTCAATTACAGATGTATCTGTTATTATAATATTTTGCGATATAATATGTACTTACCTACTAGATGATGCCCGCGACTTCGTCCGCGTGAAATATTTTTTTTATTTCCGCTCCTTACTTTTCTGGGTAAAGCAGTATTTTCCTGCAACCTATCTTTATGCCAAATTTCATCAAAATCGGTTGAAAAGATGAGTCGTTAAAGCGTAACAGACAGACACACTTTCGCATTTATAATAATAGTATGGATTTAATAGATGCCTGTGCCTTGTGGTCTAGAGGTTAGTATGTTCGATTACGGCTAACGAGGTCCCGGGTTCGATTACTGGGTCGAACCACAATTAAGTATTAGGTTTTTCTGAAAATAATTTCTCAGTGCTAGCCCGGAGTTAGTAGTTTTACCTCCGTGCCTCGGAGTGCACGTAAAGCGGTCGGTCCTGCGCCTAATCCCTCGAAATCGGAATGAGAGTAGATCTATCTAGATTGGCCTCCATGGCCGAAATTCGGTCGGGAAGACACTATTGTTATTTACTAGACGACCTCGGCCGAGTCGATATCAAAAAGTTTATTCCGAGGCTACTGTACGAATACCTATTTCCTTATACTGTAGTAATCATACACTCTAGTCTATCAAAACATTGGAAATTTCGGCGGCAACCGAAACCGCGGCGTACATACAACTCATATATTATCTCGAGTTAGCTCCAGCGCGCCGATAAATCTGTCGGCCGTCCCTCCCAGCGCGACTCGTTAACGTATTTATATCTTCGTTATAAACGTAAATTAACTCAATTTCAAGTATTTACTGTATAGTAGCGTTTGCTTGCTTTGTCAGCGTGGAATCATACTAATATTATAAATGCGAAAGTGTGTTTATTTGTTTGTTGGTTTGTCCTTCAATCACGCCGCAACGGAGCACCGGATCGTGATTTTTGGCATGAGTATAGTTGAGGACCTGGAGAGTGACATAGGCTACTTTTTATCCCGGAAAATTAAGGAGTTTCCGTGGGAATAAAAAAAAACTTAAACCACGCGGACGAAGTCGCGGGCATCAGCTAGTTAGGTTCTAAAAAATAAAATTTCAAAAAACTGTGAAAATCATAAAATTCTTCATTTTTCACAAATATACCAAGTTTCATGGATGGATTTCTTGAACCGCCTATGTAACCTTCTTGGGGGTGGAATTTCGAAAATTCCTTCGTTAGTACACCTCTAGGGTGCTAAAGGAATACTCTTTCAAAATTTCAAATTCCTACGTACAGCCGTTGTCTGTCAGTCACTCAAATCAAATCAAATCAAATATTTTTTATTCAAGTAGACTTTTAACAAGTGCTTTGGAATAGTCACGTGAATCTACCACTGGTTCGGAATGCCGGACACTCTGGACAGCCTTTTGTAGTTATTGATTAGTAGGTCACCGGAAACGTTATTAAAACTAGGATTTGTTTACAATTGTTTACAATGACGAGCGAATTTAGGAAATGTATCTAATATCTTCTTCATGAGCCTTTTTGCATCCATTGTTGGACATAGGCCTCCTCATGCGCACGCCACTCTTCCCGATGTTGGGCAAGCCTCCTCCATGTTTTACCCGCAAGTTTGGCGATGTCGTCAGACAAATGTATATATATATTTTACTAGCTAATGCCCGCGACTTCGTCCGCGTGGATTAAGGTTTTTTGGTTTCCGCGGGAACTTCTTAGTTTTCCGGGATAAAAAAGTAGCCTATGTGTTATTCCAGACTATAATCTATCTCTGCGCCAAATTTCACCTAGATCCGTTCAGCCGTTCGGGCGTGATTGAGTAACAAACATCCATACATCCATACATCCATCCAAACTTTCGCATTTATAATATTTATATTATTATTTGATTAAATAAAGAAAACCTTAATGTAATGCAAATTGCGAGTATAAGATATAGTTAGAGTCACATTAAGCCAATAGTAAGTACCTAAGTTGTGGTTAGACAGTCAATTTCTGGTTTTTTGGATGGAAAATGGGAACATCGTAGACCTACGTAGATCACCGTAGAGCTTCTACGGTTCTACGGTACAGTGGTCGAAATGAATCGGAAACGTTATTCAATCAAAACCTATACAAAACCCTGGAAAATCATACCGTACTTAATTAAATAAAGTATTATAATTAATGCGAAAGTCTGCTTGTTTATCCTTCAATCACGCCGCAACGGATCGACGTGATTATTTGCATGGGTATGCCTGGAGAGTGACATAAACTTTGTAACGTGGCAAATTAAGGAGTTCCCGTAGAAATCAAAAATATTGGCTGTCATAGGGACTGCCAATAGAAGTGAAAACGTATATTTAAAATATTTTTTTTTAAATAATTTAAATATAACCTTAACATTATGGCATTAAAGTTTAATTACAAATGTAGTATATTTATATTTAAGACCTTTTGTCTTCGTAATGAGCGTGTCGCTGTTCGCGAGCATATCGGTCACGCGAATCCACAAGTTTACCCCCTACCAAAAAGTGCTCAACGCGGCTAAAGAAGTTTTCACTTCAAAAATCTTATTCCACGCGGACGAAGTTGCGGGCATCAGCTGTTAGTAATTCATATTTTTTCCTGCTTTTATGCACGCCTTCTTAGTCCATATAGCGTGAACAAGGAGTCGCGAAAGCCCCACAAAATTGCGACGAATGATTTTAAAGAACCGCAAGAAGTATTATCAAAATTAATTATGTATTTTTCAAAAGGAGACAAGTGTTTGTAAGCGCATTTGTGTAACGATTTTTCTTTCAATTAAAAAAATATCGTCTTTGATAAAAAGAGCAAAAGATAAATAAAAAAGATTTCTGGTACTTCGCAAACGAACGAACGAAATTTCGTTACCTCCTCTCCTACATAATATTATCTCTATGCTCCTCCTATTTCGTTTTCGTACACGCAGACGAAGTACGGATCCATAGAAAATTTTCGTGACCGATTGGATTGAACGATTTTGAGTGTGTTTAATAACAGACTAATACGTTCGTTTGCGAAGTTTCGTTTAAGAGAAAGAGAGTAGACCCCCAGAGCTTTCGGATTCACCAGACGATTTGAAAGCACTTGGAAATATTTATATTATTTTATTTCGTCGATCCGTTGCTCCGTTGCGGCGTGATTGAAGGACAAACCAACAAACAAACACACTTTCGCATTTATAATATTAGTATGATTAATTAGCCTGCGAGAGAATGAGATAGAATACAAGTTATACTAATCTTATTAGTATGGATTCTGTTACCTATTGAAAGTGTAATTACACATAAATAACATGTCCTTACCTACATTATTATATACTACATAATGTAAGGTAGTATTTAGTTTTATAGCAGTCATAAAATATTTTATGAACTCGCAAGGACAGGCAAGGCGCGTAGCGACTACGAAATAATTTCTATGGTTAAATTTAAACCTTTAAACAATTCTGTACTTTATATCACTAAATTTTAAGACGATAATTGTTTATAGTGGAAAGGTTTATGGGGAGTAGTGATAGAGGAATAGGCTATAAAACTATAATGAAAGGGATTTCAAATTGAATTGCCGTACGATTAAATAACACTGAACATATATGTCTATGAACATTTCATCCAGGTATAAACCTGCAGAATTTGTTAATCCAAATCTAGGTATACTAATTCTATAAATGTGAACAAATTTTGTAATCAAAAGCTCACTTTGAAAGCTCAGGAAATTACAAAACTATGACGTAAAACTAGCTGTTGTCCGCGACTTCATCCGCGTGGATTGAGGTTTTTTAGATCTGACGGGAACTCTTTAATTTTTAGGGATAAAAAGTAGCCTTTGTGTTATTCCAGACTATAATCTATCTCTGTGCCAAATTTCATCCAGATCCGTTCAGCCGTTGGAGCGTGATTGAGTAACAAACATCCATACATCCATACATCCGTCCAAACTTTCGCATTTATAATATTGATTTGATTGGTACTATAGATACGTATCAGTAGGTACAATACCCATGCAGAGCACGCGGGGGCATTTGAAAGCGATCGTTTGGAATTCCACGCCGGTGGCTATGATTTATCGCGACTCGCCGCTGCTACCGCTGGGTTTTAACTTCACCTACTTACTTGTTTTTAGGGTTCCGTACCTTACGAGGAAAAAGTAAACCTTATAAGATCACTTCGTTGTCCATGTGTCTGTCTGTCTGTCGAACCCCTTTTTTCGAGAACGCGTGGAGGGGGGTATCAAGTTTTAAAGCCCTATAAAGCTCTGGATTGACATTGGGGTCTCAAAATTCCGCTCCGATCGCTGCGGATCTGAAAAACTGAAACCAGGGTCTTCGGTTTTCCGGTCTATTTAAGAGCTTGGTCCGCTTATGTGACCACAACGCTCTGTTAGGGCCACAACAAACATATTCATTTACTAGCCGATGCCCACGACTTCGTCCGCGTGGATCGAGGTTTTTCGTTTCCCGCGGGAACTCCTTAATTTTCCGGGATAAAAAGTAGCCTATGTGTTATTCCAGACTATAATCTATCTCTGTGCCAAATTTCATCCAGATCCGTTCAGCCGTAGGGGCGTGATTGAGTAACAAACATCCATCCATACATCCATACATCCATCCAAACTTTCGCATTTATAATATTTATTTGATATTTGATTATCTACTATCTACTAGCTACTTCACATGTATATAATTCTATCAAATTTTTAATAAAATGAGATTCCAATAAAATTGTCCTAAAACTATATATCAATTCCGCCAGTGGATCTTAAAATCCATATCCATACTTCCATACTAGTAATAAATGCGAAAGTGTGTCTGTCTGTCCGTCTGTCTGTCTGCTACGCTTTCACGGTCCATCTGCTTAACAGATTTTGATGAAATTTGGTACAGGGGTAGATTGTATCCCGGAAAAGGGCATAGGCTACTTTTATCCTGGAAAATTAAAGAGTTCCCGCAGAAATCAAAAAATCTTAATCCACGCGGACGAAGTCGCGGGAATCATCTAGTACTAAAATAATTGAATATCGTGTGTCGGACTCATTCAAATGGTCATGGTCAGTTTTAATTTTAGATCATTATACCTTCAATAAAAAATTTATAACATTATGTAACTAAAATAAACAAATATCATACAATAATATACTAAAATCAAAATATTAAACTAACTCTTTCTTAAATACCTACTAACAAAAAAAACACTAATCAAAAAAACCCTGGTTGCCCCTGGGCTAAAGGTACCCATCAGGCTTGCAGCATTGCCACGCTGAATGGCGATGGATAACCTTTGGACCAGCTAGGAACCAGCCCCCCAATCATGTA
This sequence comes from Erebia ligea, assembly GCA_917051295.2. Taxonomy (NCBI): domain Eukaryota; kingdom Metazoa; phylum Arthropoda; class Insecta; order Lepidoptera; family Nymphalidae; genus Erebia; species Erebia ligea. The sequence goes on from OU785239.1 coordinate 1,858,731, forward strand.
AGAATGGCCGATGAAATCGTTAAAGTTCTGCGGCAAAGTAAATAAACCATAACAGCATTAAATTAGAGCTCAATTTCGTGTACCCATTCTTATACGTTTAGGTATGTACGATACTCTAACGTATAAGAATGGATACACGAAATTGAGCTCTAATTCAATGCAGTTATGGTATATATTACTTTGACGCTGAACCTTTACCATTTGATCGACAATTCTTACATAATCGGGGGGCTGAACGTGGGTCGCAGCCCCAATATTCGATCACTCTTATAAATTTTTTATCATGTAAAAGAAAAATCTTGACGACCTCCGTAGCGCAGTGTGTAGCGCTGTTGTCTTAACGTGCGGTGGTCCCGGGTTCGATCCCCGGCAGGGTCAATTTGGGAATTTATTTCTGAATTTTCCCTGGTCTGGCCTGGTGGGAGGCTTCGGCCGTGGCGACCAGCCTACCGGTAAAGACGTACCGCCAAGCGATTTAGCGTCCCGGTACGATGCCGTGTAGAAACCGAATAGGGATATGGGTTTAATATAACTGCCATGCCCCTAACAGGTTAGCCCGCCACCATCTTAGACTGCATCATCACTTACCATCAGGTGAGATCGCAGTTAAGGGCTAACTTGTAGTGGATAAAAAAAAACAAAAAAATATATAATGCCTTCGCTACCAGGGTAACATAACAACACGGAAAGTCACCGAGGCATGGCCACAATAAGCGGGTTCATTACTATCGTTTGAACGCTACATTAGTTAGTGTCATCTCATCCCCGAACCATTGGGACTTCTTAAATAGAGGGGAAATAACTGAGCTGAGCTCCCGCACACTAGTGTTATAGTTATGTTTCAGTTACAACCTACTTGGATTGTACTTGTTAGTACTTGTAATTGTAATCAAATAAATATTATAAATGTGAAAGTTTGGATGGATGTATGGATGTATGGATGGATGTTTGTTACTCAATCACGCCCCAACGGCTGAACGGATCTGGACGAAATTTGGCACAGAAATAGATTATAGTCTGGAATAACACATAGGCTACTTTTTATCCCGGAAAATTAACGAGTTCCCGCGAGAACCGAAAAACCTCAATCCACGCGAAGTCGCGGGCATCAGCTAGTTAGGTAATATCAAGTGATACCATGGTCTGTGTAAACTCAGAACATAGCAGGTTTTTTATGTACCTACTTTATCTTTGACTTGACGATTGGGAAGCACTTTGAAAAACCTCTTTTCAGTTTTATGGGGATAATCTATACATATTATATTCTTTTGTCCTGACTGACTGACTGGTCTATCAACGCACAGCCCTTAACTGATGTAGTTAGAAACTTCAAATAAATAAGTGACTTTTGTGACGCAGGCACTCACTGAGGATTTTACAAAATCCCACCCCCAAGGGGGTAAATAAGGGGGTGAAAGTTTGTACAGGATTTGTAGGAACCTAATTCCATGCGCAGGCAAAAGCTAGTATCCACATCTAGTATCTACTAAGAGTATTTCAACTCATGTTTGTAAAGATTTAACAACTATAATGAAATACAAAAACTTTTTTATTCTGTTTACTCAATGAAATAATAGCAGTTACTATTTGACGCGGGTAACGACATTCATGTTTTTAAAAATACCGTTACAACTCCTTGATTTTCCCGAATAAAACGTCATAAATCCATGACTAAATGTATGGTATACATGGCTGTATAGTGTGCGGGGAGCCTTAAGTTGACTCCACAAGTAAACATATAAAAAATATAACGAACCGCGTATAAAAACTAATGCTGCGTGCAAGTCGCAGTTAAATGTTGAATACTACGAAAAGTATAAGATAACACGGCCACAGAATAATATGACAAAATCTTTATAGACGGTTTAGGAAATTAAGTTTTCCATTGGAACTATCATGTTTTTCCCAATAATATGGACAGAACTGCTTCGATGGTTTAGCAGCATGTTTGACTGCGGATAACGTGGTCCTGGGTTCGATTTCCGGGTCGGGCCTTTCTTAATTATTGGGGTTTTTTGCCAAGAAATAGTAATAGCTCGCTGTAGTAAAGTCGACGGCGTTTCACCCAAGTGCCCTTAAAGCACGTAAATGTCTAGCCCCACTTGAGATGCATGGAACGGCGTAGCACGTAGCGGCAAATATTATTTGTATGAATTTGTATGGGGCCGGGTCGCGCAGTGCATTCTTTGCCGCGTCGCGTAATTGGACCCAGCTTCATCCAACCTCATACAATGAATACTTGCCGCTACGACCCGCCTCTGTAGTGGGGCTAGACTTATAAGCCGAAAAGTCGTGCGCGTGATCTCTCTCTGATCGTGTCGGATTTTCCGTCCCATCGGGCTATGAAATTAGCCTGAAGGGAACAGAAAGTTCACCTGTGTATGTGCACACACTTTTGCACTAGATTTTCCGCGCCGATGGCTAATCTCTCTGGAGATTGGCCACCGTGAGCAATAAAATTGATTGATGGATTGAACACTCTTTACAAGGTACCAGACTAACCTCTTCATAAATTGTCTTTTCCTGAATGGTATTACTACTAATATTATAAATGCGAAAGTGTATTTGGTTTTTTCCTTCAATCACGTCGCAAAAAATCAACACCATCACTGATATATCACGCCAAATCAAAGAAATCCCACTGGATATACAACAAAATTTTTCTCTTTTTGCAAATAGTAATAAAAAACTGTAGAGAGAATACGCTGGCAAAATATTTAAAAAAAAAACATTTTTATCAAACATTTTAAATGCAAGCGAACGAGATACATTGTTTCCGGTGCAATGCAAACATGCCTGCATTTCCGGTTCAATGTCAATAACAATATATGAAACTGTAAACCTGACTTTATTTTAAACACAATTTCAGAATGGCGAGAGATCTCTTGAAAGTTTTTTGAAGTGAAAACTTCTTTAGCCGCGTTGAACACTTTTTGGTAGGGGGTAAACATTGATTTAGGATTGGTCTCCGCTGCGCTCCTAGCGTCTATCCTAAATCTATGGGGGTAAACTTGTGGATTCGCGTCACCGACACCGCGTCACCGACATGCTCGCGTTGTTACGAAGACAAAAGGTCTTAAATATAAATATACTACATTCATAATTAAACTTTATTCAGATTCAGATTCATTTATTTGCATATAACATGAACAATACAACAACTGACAAATCACCCCGTTAGGGCATATGCAGTTTGAGTGACAGGGCTTCGAAATTATTATTTTTATGTCTATAATATTATTTCTCTGTAGGTACATAATAATATGTATGTCGAATAAATTAATCTATTATGTCGTGAAAACGTAGTTGCTTAATTTCTGAAGTCAAGTTAAAAAATAATAATTTCGAATAACAAATTCGAATAATATTTACTTATTACAAAATTTTGACAATTAATCTACAATAAAAGGAGTTGACCAGCGCAACTATGGGAGCTTGCCTAGATATCAAAAATTAATGTGCAGCAATGGACTCTTTATTATTGTAATTTTTATATTTTATAGTTTTCAGATAAAAAAGTTTCAGGAGTCTGAAGGCTCTTAAAACTGAGAAAATAAATAAAAGAAGTTTCACCAAAAAACTGCTTTCCCACACTAGATGGCACTAGTTGTTGTGGTGAGCGAGTCTAAAAAAATATCTTAAGTATTGCTAACCACGTTTCTCAGGAAAATAATTAAGCTTTGCATTATTTGGGCATGGATGAGGATAATACTGGAATGAAAAAACTATATTTGCAAGAATTACGTAATTCCTTTAAAAATCACGATACATTGTACTGCTGCCACACTAGATGGCGCTAGCGAGTCTTTTCAACTATTCGACAACAGATGGCGCTAAATGTTTAGGTTAGCGAGTTTGTTCAACTATTCGACCACAGATGGCAGACAGATGCAATGCCAGAGGGCGTTACGTACCTTTAAACGCAGTGGTTATTTGAAAATGCTTTGTTCGTTTGAGGCTTGTCAACTAACAAAAATAATAAAAACAAAACATACATTTCCTTTTCATTACTATTTAATTGATCAAACATAAATCACTCATAATATAGTGACTAAGGTACTTATATGGTATTCATGTAGGGTAACAAGATTATTATTAGGCATGGATAAAACGGAACGTCAAAATGGAGTAGTGCTTAAAGAGGAAACCGGACGCTCAAGATTTAAACAATAAACGTATTGTTTTTATAAACATTTTAACCTTGACCTTATTCGGAATAATAAATCCATAATAATTTCGGTTTTAATTTTTAAACCTTATTGTAAAAACGGAAATCCTGCACATTGTCCCGAATCGGAGGGCAGTTACTGGTCATGTCCTTTTAAATGATATTTTTAAAAATTGTTTTAAATTAATTAATTAATTTTAAAAGTTGTCATGGACTTCCGCAAAGTAACGCCTGCTTCGATTCAATATAATGATATTTTTTTTTCAAAAGAGCAACCGCCGAGTTTCTTGCTGGTTCTTCTCGGTAGGAATGGCATTCCAAACCAGTGGTAGATTCATTTGACGATTCGAAAGCACTTGTAAAAGTTTATTTGAATGAAAACGTTTGAATTTTGAATTTGGAATTTGGAATTTTGAACTATTCCAAATTTCATGTCGATAGCTTTAATAGTTACTGAAATAATCGACTGTGACAGACGGACGGACGGACGGAGAAAGTCGCACCATAAGGGTTCCATTTTTACCATTTTGGTACGGAACCCTAAAAAGCCTGCAGGCGTCTAAATGACTAGCCTATTACCGCCTACTAATAACAACCTAGTTACATAAAAAATATTCCGTTCGTATTAAGGTACGTCCCGTAACGTTCGGTAGGTAATGGGTATAAATCATCCAGTCCTAGGGAATAAGTAAGATAAAAATATAAAAAAGTTCGATGATAAATTAGTCTTTATGCCATTCGCAATAAAAACTTTCCTAATCAATCCAACGGCATAATATTTACCAGAATTATGTGATAAGTAATTTCAACTAAGTTACCTGTTGTTACGTGAAGTAATAATGAAGTTATAAATGTTTTATTGCCTTGATAAAATGAGAAAGTATTCGCGTAGAAATCTTATTTGAACAACATAATAGGGATTTTGACGACCTCCGTGGCGCAGTGTTGAGCGCTGTTGCCTTAACGTGCGTAGGTCCCGGGTTCGATCCCTTGGGGTTTGGAAATTTATAATTTCTGAATTGTCCCTGGTCTGGCCTGGTGGGAGGCTTCGGCCGTAGCTAGTTACCACCCTACCGGTAAAGACGTGCCGCCAAGCGATTTAGCGTTCCGGTTCGATGCCGTCTAGAAACCGAATAGGTTTAATATAGCTGCCATGCCCCTAACAGGTTAGCCCGCTACCATCTTAGACTGCATCATCACTTACCATCAGGTGAGATCGCAATCAAGGGCTAACTTGTAGTAGATAAAAAAAAGGAATGATGCCCATATCAAAAATAAATTATTTCTAACTGATATAATTAAAAAGAGGGTCGTCCAACAAAATACCTAAAATTTATATCTTCTATTAGTTTTAAGTTTGATAATCATTTTAAAGAATCGATTAGATAAAAAAAGTGTGTTGAAATTTGATGACGTCACAACTATTTATTTCATACAAACTTCCATACTAGAAGTGCGTTTTTAAGTTTCATAAGGAGTTGCACATTTGATTGAGGTGTCATCATCCCTAACTATTGCTCCGAATAACTCAAATAAGTCACAGGTGCATGCTCGGGTATCGAACCCTGAACACCCGAATAGGAGGTACCTATGGCATCGAATCCACTAGGGCATAGGGTATCACTGCTCACCAAACCTGCTTACATCAATCAAAACATAGGTAGCATCGGAAATAAGAAAAAAGGCTTACAATGCGTCTAGTATTGAATTTCGATTAAAACCTCATCACCTTCATTCGATTTAAGCGCTTTCCTCGCTGAGAGAATATTTTCACTCAGTTTGCTTTGACGGCTACGGGCTTTAACTGCTCAGCTCTAGAACTGCTGGAAGGGACGTTGGTTTAATTTTCAATCATAGTCGAACTACTCGTATTTATACGCCTTATACACATAAATATAGCCATATAAGGCCTTATAGGTACACATAAATATAGCATAGCTAAAAACTCGTGATTTTAGCATAGGAATTTACTAAAGACAAATTTCTAGTTATGTCCTTTAAGCTAAAAGTTATACGAACGTATCCATGAAAAAATGGTTGCTTTCAATTAAAAGTGGAAGATTCATGATTTAAGAAATGGGGCACAATGAAAGTTTCTATGAAAGTCCGTCTTATTTAAGGTTGTATCATATAATAGGTACCACCACCACCACCACTAGAGCCCATTAAAGTCCCACTGCTGGGCACAGGCGTCCACTCTCATAGGAGACAGGGAAGTTCACGCTGCTCCATTGTGGGTTGGCGGGCTTTAACGACTATTATCATGTTAGTGATAATAACCGGAACCGACGGCTTAACGTGCTCTCCGAGGCACGGGGGTGAAACACCACCAACTTCCTAACTCCGGGCTGGTACTGAAAATTTCTAGAAAAACCCAACACTTAATTTTGGCCCGACTCGAAACTGGGACCTCGTCGGCCCCAATCAAAAACCTAACCACTAGACCAACGAGGCAGTAGCACTAGACTAACGAGGCAGAATAGGTACTTACAGCTGGTTGTATTCATCTCTCGAGCTCGTGCGAATCCGGGACGGGGCAGCTAGTGACCTACAAAATGAGCATATCTAGTCACGCGGTATCGGTGTCGGTGTAAGCTTTAGTAAGCAAGCTCGCAAGGCGCCAGGGTTGAGGGGGGCATTGTTAATGCTTTATTGGCCCCCTCTCTTTGACTCAGCGTAGCGAGCTGATGTTTTGTATGTTCGTTATTCAAACAACGTAGGTACAAGTTGCTTGTAAGTTGGTGAATAATGTTAATAAAATTGGGCGTATCTAAACCTATTAGATGAGCGATGAAATCCTAGTGGTTTAGATACACCTAGCTTCCTATTCGGGTCGATTCGATCGAAACCCCTACTAGTTCGATCCCTGGGCACGCACTTGAACTTTTCGGAACTACGTTCCTTTTTAAAAAAAAATTAAATATCACTTGCTTGTCTGTCTGTCTGTCTGTCTGTCTGCTACGCTTTCTTGGCCCATCCTTTCAACCGTTTTTCACGAAATTTGTACTAAGATAGGTTGCATCCTGGGGAAGCACATAGGCTACTTTTTAGCCCGGATAATTAAAGAGTTAACCTTAATCCACGCGGGCGAAGTCGCGGCCATCATCTAGTAAAATAATAGTTAGTTCAACTATTCGAATGTAGGAGCTATCTTCCTGGTAGGTATAGTGAAATTGACTCTATATAGGCAATGAGGCATTACCTTCTCTTTGCTTCCACTCTCGCAGAAAATGTATTACCAAAAGGCCATTTTTTCTCGGTGTTTTCGCTAATTTATTATTTTCATTACAATACTTGCAATTAGCAAATTAATCGAGCAGTAACCTACCCCTCCATAATAACGACCAGATGTACGGGCCAAGTCTTTACGACTACCAACAACTTTTCACCTAACTTAGATCGCTAAAACTTTTATCTTAATAGGATAAGGTTGAAATTTCTTTGATAAAGATTTTAGTGATTGCAAAATTAAAGTGGTTTTTACCGTATAGGACAATGTTATTGATGCGTTTGGCTTACTCAAAAATGGGCTTTAATGCTGTGTAATAAGGGCCGTGTTAGGTGTAAATGGATATGTAAGAATGGTTTATGGGCCTGTTACAGGAGTACAGTGGACACAATGTTTAGGGTCAGTTTGAGTGGCCGTTACACGCGTCTGTAGGTTTTATTGTCAAAAGTCAATTATGGTTTTGTCTCGTTATTTTGTGTATATGTGTACCTATGAGGTGCCTATCTCAAATCTATTCATAACTATAATCAGTTTCTCTCCCTCTTTCTCTCTACGTCGTATTTCTCATTGCTGAGGGTCGTGACCCCTTTCCATTAATCACACAATGGCAGGGGTTTTCTTGCGATAATAATGCGGTGGGTTCCCAGGTCCTTCCGCATACGACTCGACTCAGTGTACTATTTTAACTCTTAGGTTAATAACGATAAATATCAGATGTTAGTGATAACTAAAAAAAACCGTAATATAAGCTATAAGTTATTCCTTATTATTCGATTGTAAAACAACGTTGACCAAATACGATAACTGGATGGGTGACCGAATTCGGAAGTCCGAATTTGGCCTTTTCATTTCCTCCGTGCCTCGGAGAGCACGTTAAACCGGCGGATCCGATTATTTATTATCAGTGCCGTCAAGCGCTTACGAGCACGAAGAATTCAAATAATATATTCTGCATTTTATTTGTGAAATAAACAAATAAAATAAATCGCTAACATCTGATAATAATCGTTAGTATAACCTAAGAGTTGAAATAATACTACGTATCCGGAAGGACCTGGGAAACCACATTATTATCCCAAAAAAAACCCCGCCCCCGGGACTGTACCTACATAATTACACAAAGATCACATTCACTAATATTGGTGACAAAAAATACGTGCCCATCTAATGTGCCACGTTCGTTCATTTCACTAACGAAACATAATAAAAAAGCTTATCAAAATAGCCGATCTTTCACTGAAGTATTTTTTAAACAGTCTTAGCTTTTGAACTGCATAGTGTTAATTTAATCCGTACCTATTAAAGGCGTTTTCAAACACCATTATGTGGCAGACGTCCATTCGTAGCCAAAAATAAACAGGTTCAAGTCATAAAGGAGTGCTATAAAGGCTTTATAAAGGTGGGATAAATAGAGAGCGGTAACGAGCTTGCCAGCGAGTGCATCGGATCTTCTACTCAAAGGCTTCCGATGGTAGAGAAATTGCTTCTACTATCGAGTTTATAGTGAGTATCTTGCGAGTTTTAGGTTGTTATAGTTACCAAAATAAATGAGTAGTTTCTCGTGCGTTGGTTTTCGTAGAAATGCGTCAGCAAAGACGCGGGCGTCAACTTACACATAATATGACGTTCTTTCCTCAAAGTACATACAATAAATACAACAAACATTTTAGAACAACTATTAAAACGTCGATATAGCTCCAGGCATGGCGCTATTTGTTTTTATTGAAGTGAAAACTTCTTTAGCCGCGTTGAGCACTTTTTGGTAGGAGGTAAACTTGTGGATTCGCGTCACCGACATGCTCCGCGCCGCCCCATGCTCGCGTTGTTACAAACGCGGGCAAAAAAAACATATTTTAAATATTCGTTTTCACTTCTATCGGTAGTCCCTATGACTGCCAATTTTTTCTAATCTACGGCAAGTTAGCCCTTGACTGCGCCGAATGAGCCATGATGCAGTCTAAGATGGTAAGAACTGCAGCTAACCTGGCTTATAGAAATAGCAGTTATATTTAAACAATCTGTGTCTACAGTGCATCGTAATTCGTACCGGATCGCTCAATCGCATGACAGTAAGTTTGCACGGCACGGTTAAAGTTATAGTCGTAGTTATTTGGCAAAGATTTGTGTACATAGTTCTTAATTTTTTAATAATCTGCGTCCAAGTAATCCATACTATCCATACTTCCATACTAATATTATAAATGCGAAAGTGTGTCTTTTTATCCCAAAAATTAAAGAGTTTCCGCGGGAATCAAAAAACCTAATCCACGCGTACGAAGTCGCGGGAATCGTCTAGTCTCAAATAAAGCTACCCAATAGATCAACGGGGCAGTTAGCAAACAAATCCAAAAATAGACATAAGTATTATCCTCCTTTGGTAGGTTTGAGGCCCACTTGCACAAGGACTCTAAATTGATTTAGTGAAATATTTTAATGCTGTCCCTTTTTGGCAACTACAATATGCATTTGTCACAAAGGGACAGCATTACAAAATTTAACTAAATCAGTTTAACTGTCCTTGTGCAACCGGCCCTAAATACGGTATACCGTAGTCGCGCTAAAAATAAGATTTTGTGGTAAGTTTCCGCGCGCACCGCTAGTAGGGGCCGCTGGCTTAAAGACTCCTTTCGGATACAGCTCGACGGTCTCAAGTTCGGTCGAAGCTCAGCGATAATCTCTTCCTACCGCAGGGCTGGCAGCACACAGTTATAAATAAAAAGATTTTTATTACCATTTAAATCCATAGTTCACAGAAAGAATAATTACATAGTAAAATTTGTTAGAAGCAGGCGTTACTTTGCGGAAGTCCATGATAATGAAGGAACTTGAAGTTCAAGTTGACTCGACAATGCACGATTATACCTACAATTGTGCATTGTCGAGTCAACATCTCCTGAAGATGCTCCGGTGTCGGAGTGAAACGTACGTTGAGAATAATTCGAGAAGATTTGAGTGGTGTGATGAACATCGCAAGCTATGCGCAGGATAATGAGTGCAGGATAGGCGTTGTACTACATGGATTTGACTGCTTTGGCGGATTATAGCGAATTGAACTTTAAGTTCCTTCTTATCAGGATGTGGAATGCCCTTCCAGCACATGTATTCCGTGCCACGTATAACTTAAGTACCTTCAAGGCAAGATTGAATAGGCATCTTCTAGGCGGGCGCGCTTCAACCTAGACATCATCATTGCTTTGTATTAAGCGTGATTGTCGTCAAGCGCAAGCCTATCAAAACAATAAAAAACATCGTAAAAAATTAAAGATATGACAATGTTAAAAAAGAAAAAAGAAAAAAGAAAAAAATTTAGTTGAAATAAAAAAAAACTTAAATCTAAGTGAAAGCGTCGATTACTTCAATACTTTTAAATTCTCTTGCAATGTCCGAGAAAATAATATGTCGATTTTGAATACCATGCAGGCATGGCATCCAAGGCGTTTGACTCCACAAGTCTGATAGATGCTACGATAATCTGTCCTTTATTGATCCCATATTATGATATTTTACATCTCTCATATTCGGTAAGTAGGTCCTTATTACCCCCAAATGGAGCTTGTAGGTGACCAATTAGCGCTCTAGGGTAATAATGTAGCTAGAAAAGCCCTAGGGCGGTAAGTAATTAAAAAAAGTATGATGGTTAGATGTACGCGAACTTTTTGAAAGATTGAAGAGTTTTTTTTTTTTAATTACTTACCGCCCTTGGGCTTTTCTAGCTACATTATTACCCTAGAGCGCTAATTGGTCACCTACAAGCTCCATTTGGGGGTAATAAGGACCTACTTTACCTCACAATCGAGATGTAAAGCAGAGTAGTTAGCTCGGGTGTAAGCATCAATTGCACCCTCGAACTATAGGCGCCCTCCTGCGCTCGTGCGCCTAAATATCTCGGGCTGCAATTGATGCCTTACAGCCCTTGGCTACTCTTCTACTATTACATAACCAAGAAAGATAAAAGGTCTACCAGTGGCAGCCCTAGGGTGTGCACATTAAAAAGGCATGTTGACTCAACAAGTCTGGTAGGATACGAAGATCGTCGGTTGCACGCCCTGACACTACGATATTCTGTCCTGTAATGATCCTATATTAAAATACTAGCTGACCCGCCCCGGCTTCACTTGGCAGTAATTTCTGTGAGCCTTTTAGTGGGGTGGATCTTTTTTTTTTCAAGTTTGTATGTAGCTACATCTATATTATATTATAATAAAACTGTAACAGGTCCAATTCTGTACATTGAAGATATTTAGAAATTTTTTTTTGGAGGGCACTCATTATTCGATACTGAAGCCAAATCTGGAATTTTTTTCATTTTTGTCTGTCTGTCTGTCTGTCTGTCTGTCTGTCTGTCTGTATCTTGGCCGCGCATCACGCCGAAACTACTGAATGAATTCAAACGAAACTTGACACGATTTGAGCCCATACTACGAGGTAGGACATAGGATACTTTTTATCCCGAAATTCTACCCCCGAAGGGGTGAAATAGGGGTTGAAAGTTTGTATGAAAGTCCTTAATTTCTCAAGTTATAGCTGCGGGTTGAAAATGAAAACATATGTGTTTCACAGATTTTCAAAATTCCACCCACGAAGGGGTGAAATAGGGGTTGAGAGTTTGTATGAAAGTCCTTAATTTCTCAAGTTATAGCCATGAAACTTGATATATGAGCTGCGGGTTGAAAATGAAAACATATGTGTTTCACAGTTTTTCAAAATTCCACCCCCGAAGGGGTGAAATAGGGGTTGAGAGTTTGTATGAAAATCCTTAATTTCTCAAGTTATAGCCATGAAACAGCATTTGGGCTTTCGTTAAAATATGAAGAAGTACGTGTTTCACCATCATAGGGGGATTATACCGTGGGATAGTAATATAGGCTACTTTTTATCCTGGAAAATTAACTGAAAAACTTATTCCACGCGGACGAAGTCGCGGGCATCAGCTATAAAGAATATACATACATACATACATGCATACATAGGCTACTTTTTATCCCGGAAAATTAATGAGTTCCCGCGGGAATCGAAAAAACTTAGTCCACGCGGACGAAGTCGCGGGCATCAGCTAGTTAGTAAATACGTTTGTACAACTAGCTGAGTATTTTTTTTTAATCCACTACAAGTTAGCCCTTGACTGCGATCTCACCTGATGGTAAGTGATGATGCAGTCTAAGATGGTAGCGGACCAACCTGTTAGGTGCATGGCAGTTTTATGGTCTTTGCCGGTAGGGTGGTAACTAGGCACGGCCGAAGCCTCCCACCAGGCCAGACCAGGGAAAATTCAGAAATTATTAATTCCCAAATTGACGCTGCCGGGGATCGAACCCGGGACCTCCGCACGTTAAGACAACAGCGCTACACACTGCGCCACGGAGGTCGTCAAGAAAGTATACAAGCAAGTATTAAAAATTAAAATGTATTCCGTAATATAAAATTTTAATGTAAGTTGCAATTTTGCTTAATATTATTTTAATATTATTTCAATTTTGCTGAATATTATTTTGCTTAATTGTAATTTTGCTTAATATTAATCGATAATAGCGTAGTGTCGCCCGGCTTGTAGGTTATTTTTTATCGATATTTTTAACCGAATTCAAAAAAGGAGGAGGTTCTCAATTTCTTCTGTATGTTTTTTTTGTATGTAGGTATGTTACGCGATCATTCCACCAATTATGAATCAATTTTGATGATTCTTTTTTGTTTGGTACATCATATTCAGAGTTGGTCCCGTATAAATTTTATTGATATTGATTTAGCGCTTTTTGAGAAAATCAACAAAAAACAAAATATATACCCAGATAATGTTTAGGTTAGTTAATGATAAATAGGTATAGTTTTGAAGTCGGTTTTTGTTTTAGATGAAAGTGAATAATTATATTAAGACGTGTAAATATTCAACCTAATTTAATAGAGACCTAAGTATAATTATTGCATACTAGATGATTCCCGCGACTTCGTCCGCGTGGATTAAGGTTTTTTGATTGCCGCGGGAACTCCTTAATTTTCCGGGATAAAAAGTAGCCTATGTCCTTCCCCGGGATATAACCTACCTCTATACCAAATTTCAGCAAAATCGGTTGAAAAGATGGGCCGGGAAAGCGTAGCAGACAGACACACTTTCGCATTTATAATATTAGTATGGATTTTGCAGAATTTCGTTTTAATTTATTCTATTGGGAAATAACTGGGAAATATAGACCCGAAGTTTGATAATTTTGACACATTTAAACACAATTCTAAGTCACCACTCAGAGGCCCTAAACAGAGAACATTACTTTGAAATATGGCAAGAGAAGCATTCAAACTCCCACTCTCAAATTTATTCGCTCATAAATCAGGCTTATTCATAGGTGTTTTGTACATCTGAAACTCATATTGGGAGCCTAGTCTGGCCATTGTATAGTTAGTATACGTACTCGTTATGTTACATAAAATATTACAACGATGTGTTACATTGATTTTTTTTTTATTGCATGATAGGCTTGCGCTTGACGACAATCATGCTTAGTGCAAAGCAATGATGAGGTCTAGGTTGGAACGCGCTTGCCTAGAAGATGCCTATATTCACTCTTGCCTTGAAGGTACTTAAGTTATATGTGGCAGGAAACACGTGCGCTGGGAGGGTGTTCTACATCTTTTCTCAAAAGGCAACTCTGGAACTCCAACGTTACATACCTATCGTCGATGAAGCAATTAACGGTGCCGAAATCACATTAGACAATGTTATGAAAGATTTAGCATATTTTTCCATAAAAAATGGCGACGCAATCATCATCAGATTCAGATAATTTTGTCAAAATTAATAATTGAAAAATAAAAATTAATCAAGCCTAGAATCTAGAGCCATGCTGGCATTTATAAAAAAATAGATCTAATCAACTTTTTTGTGTATCAACAGGTACCCCTGTTTAATTAGTGTCTAGTTGTGAAAACCTGTTATTAGCTATAAGTTACCTAATTTAGGTGGGAGGCTTCGGCCGTGGCTAGTTACCACCCTACCAGCAAAGAAGTACCGCCAAGCGATTTAGCGTTCCGGTACTATGTCGTGTAAAAACTATAGAAAGTAACCGATTGGGGGTATGGGTTTAATGTAAGTAACTGCCATACCCCCGACAGGCTAGCCCGCTACCACCTTAGACTGCATCATCACTTACCATCAGATGAGATTTCAGTATTTAAGTCAACTTTAAGTAGCATAAAAATTTGCTATTCCGCGCCGCTCTAAAATATACATTATTAATAAAATATCTCATCCACGAAACCTATCAGCTGTGTTCCAACAACAAAAAAAAAATGGGACTTTTTATAACACCCACTAAAACTTTTTTATGGCTGGCAACACCCGTAAATGGTATAAATAAAATATAACGCGGCAACACCGCCGCGCTGCCGGGAGCGCAATAATTTCCACGTTTTTGGCGATCCGAGAGGTTGCCTCTTTTCGATTATAATTTATAGCTTTGGACGAGGCCCCGTCTGGTATCGTGAGTTGGCGCAAAATAGACGACTTTTTGTTTTACAACTATTTGTCCTGGGGCCATAATGCCAACGCAAGCCATATTGGGGCCAACTCTGTTTTATTTTATTTTTATTTACTAGGTCTACTAACGGACACTTACACTACACTAAAACATTCAAGGGTAATCTTATAATACAAAAAAAAGCTAAATGTAGTGACCACTTAAAAGTAAACACAACATTCTAATTAATTCGTTACAAAAATAATTTAAAAAAAAAAACAACAATAGTTGAATAAAACTAAAAATATTAAATAAATACTAAACTACTTAATTATACTTACTACAGAGAATAGTTATGGTAAGGTTCATGTTCTGATTTTATCACGGAACTTTAAACTAAAATTACACCTATAAACTCTAACTCTCTATTTTTTTATTCAAATAAACTTATTAAAAGTGCTTTTGAATCGTCGAGTGAATCTACCACTGGTTCGGAATAACATTCCTACCGAGAAGAACCAGCAAGAAACTCGGTGGAAAACCTAGTTCTGCCGGTCTGCCCCTTTCCGTAGGGAGTATTACGAAAGGGATAGCAATATAAATGGCCCGGCCTGAAATTTTATCATGTTCTAGAGTAGGGATGGTACCAGCGAATCAAATAGGCAACTCTTTATCAAAAATCCATACTTCCATACTAATATTTTAAATGCGAAAGTGTGTCTGTCTGTCTATCTGTCTGTCTGTCTGCTACGCTTTCACGGCCCATCTGTTCAACCGATTTTGGTGAAATTTAGTACACGGGTAGATGGTATCCCGGGGAAGGACAAAGGTTATTTTATCCCGGAATATTCAAGGGTTCCCGCGGGAATCAGAAAACCTTAATCCACGCTGACTTAAGAGATGAGATGATGAAAAACTGGCCTTAAGAGATGTCTACGACGGTATTAAAATTTGCGACTGTCGCTAGTCTACAGTGCCGGTAAGCCGGAGCGTATAAAAAGTCATAAATGCTGTCGTAAAATTGTTTGCCCGAACCCCGGCCGCTGTAATCAGATCACGTCCTGTACTGATAAAACAGTACACTCGTAACTGCTACTGATAAAGAACCTATTGGAAAAATAGGATTCATTTAATTGGTGGCAGTAAAAGTGGGCGTAAAACTAGGCATTATCTTGAGACAAACAATGCCTTGGGGGTTATTTTGTAGCGCACTTGTCGCCAATACTTGTCTACATTTATCATTGATTGTATAACATTCACCATTACCACCGCTATAGCCCTTTAACGTCCGACAGCTGGGCACAGGCCTCCACTCTCTTAGGAGAGAGGGAATTATAGCTTAGACTCACCACGCTGCTTCTATGCAGGTTGGCGGGCTTTAACGACTATAATAACCGGGACCGACGGCTTCACGTGTTCTCCGAGGCGCGGGGGTGAAACACCGCCAACTTCCTAACTGAGAAGGCTAGTACTGAGAATTTCTAGTCAGAAAAACCCAACACTTAATTATGGCCCGACCCGGGTTCGCTTGAAGCCTTGACCACACTACCACAACTGCCCCCCGATTGTGTAAGGAAATCGTAATCGTAATCGTTTGTCAAACGTTTAATTAGACCCATTTAAGGAGTTCATAGATGCCTGCACATCAAAAAGCATGTATGAACTACTTAAACAAGTCGAGTAATACGTTTTAAGCTCTCAATTAGACAATTGGGCATTTTTTTTTATCAACTACAAGTTAGCCCTTGACTACGATCACACCTGATGGTAAGTGATGATGTAGTCTAAGATCCTAACCTTACCTTAAAAGCGGGCTAACCTGTTAGAGGTATGGCAGTTATATTAAACCCATACCCCTAATCGGTTTCTACACGGCATCGTACCGGAACGCTAAACCGCTTATCAGCACGTCTTTGCCGGCAGGGTAACTAGCCACGGCTGAAGCCTCCCACCAGGCCAGACCAGGCCAGGCCAGGCCTCAGATGGGAAATGATGATGCGGCCTAATATGAGACGCGCTTGCCTAGAAGATGCCTATTCACTCTTGATCGGATTGTAATCAAATCAAATCAAATCATCTTTATTCAAAATTGGTACCTACAAAGTACACCTTCTGAACGTAAGGTTTATAAAGAATAAGAATTGATGGTGATAATTAACAACGGTATCTTAAGACTAAAGCTGAGGGTTTTTTTTGGTGGGAAACACAGAATTCCAGACCCTAGCCATGCGAATGAGGAATGAAGACAACTTGATACCCCCAACTAAATACGTACCTACTTACTTAGACTTCCAGCAATTGGTGCAAAGATGTGTTCCTCAGTACGATTACTCTATAATATAGAGTCTATACGAAAGCATAGTGTGTGAAAGTCGGTAGGTACAGGGAAGTGAGGGATTATTTGCGGCGTGATTAAGGATAAAACCAACACACTTTCGCATTTTGGTATAATATTGCAATTGGTAGGACTATAGGAACATTGTCTTATAATATATTGATATAATTATAAATCTAATAATAGTAGTTTGTGATATAAGGGCGGTAAATAGGTTTTTACATACGAGTTGACTAATGTCAGCCCGATGACGCCAGTCGAGGCCTGACCATCGTCACGAGTTTGTTAAAACCTTAACGCCCATGTATCACACGATATTTTTCAATACATTTGTGAGAAAACTTGAAAATAAAACTCGAGTAGGTAGGTACAAGGTACTCACTAGAAAATGGTTTCTCATGCCCGTACTTATTTCGAGATTTTTGGCGGCTATTAATAGCGCGATTTTTTCCTCACATCTAAAATACCTAATTGTTGATTTAATTTTATTATTCCACAACACTTATACTACTCAAATTATTTAATAATTTATAAAAAAAACTCAATGAAACTTTTAAAAATAGCGCGCACAGATTCAAGATTTTAGTAGTACCTATCTATTAAACATGGGTAACTCTGAGTTACGCCGCTCAATTGAGTTAACTCACATTACTGAGTTGGGTGCTCTGACTCCTTTTGCAAAAGAGTCATGGCGCACGACTCAGTGGTAGCGCAGCTTAGCGCTGCCGGGCGCTGTGCAATGTAGCAAGCGCTGAGTTACGAATTGAGCTGACTGCTGAGCGCTTTAGAAAAAAGTACTCTGACTCTGTCTCTGTGGAGTCTGTGTGTGTGGCTGGGCCGGGCGTCTGCGCTGGGTTGGTACTTTATTCGGACTCTGTGTCATACTAAACATCTCAATTAATTTTGTTTTTTATTAAAGTTAAGAAAATATTTTTTTTATTTGACATACCTAGGCACTTATACTAATTCTAAAGTATCATCAAGTCAATAAACCAACAAACTAACACACTTACGCATTTAAAATGTATAGATCAAAGAGTATATTATTATAATCACTAGTAGGTACTTATAGTATAAGTATGATTTGAATAACTTCGTTGTTAATGGTAAAAGATTGATAGTAAAAGTAGGTAGGTACGGCTATGCGCTAGGCTGCTCGGTGCGCCATGGCGCAATATTGCGCTAACTCAGTGAGCTGACTCCATGCGCTGAGTTAGAGTTACTGAGTCAGCGCACGAATTTTTGGTGAGTTACCCATGCTTACTATCTATAGCGCGTTGTTGTAATTGCGTTTTTTTTAATTGGCTTCATGGCTCTAGGTTCTAGCTCTTATCTATCAGCCTGGACTATTCAGCCTTTACTTTTTTGATTTATAAAACTTAAAACAATTTTAATTAACTAAATTAAATACAATTTTCAATTTCATGAATTAATTTCATCAATCCACATCTAAATGTTATTATTTTTTAATTTTTCTTCATACAAAGTCAATACCATTATGAACCTTCTTTCAAGAAAACTTTTTATTTAGAAGTAAAGTGGCCTAACAAAAATTAAAAAAAACTGCAAAAAAATAGCACGAGGGCAGTAAATTCTGCAAAAAAAAAGCACGAGGGCAGTAAATTTAACTTACAAGCCCTGTTTACTGCCTCTGTAAGTGCATTTTGCGAGCAAGTGTATTGAAAAGTAATTTACGATATTTGTGAGAGGGTGTTAACAAAAAAAACCCCGGCTGGGTTTGTTGTGGGCTCTTCTCAGACAGCAGGTCGCGTTTGAAACCTAACCTGATTATTACGATCATTTTATAAGTACCTAACTGGACGTCAATAAGTGTACCTACATTGTACCTAAATTGAATATATATATATTTTGACTTTAACTTTTGACTTTGACAGGATTGGTTAACGAACCTTGTGAGATATCATTAGACTCATTGCACTCATAATGTTATGTTCTAAAACCTTTCTAGAATGCTTCAATGTTTTTGAAAAATCGTACTTTCTCCATCGTTTATGAGGGTTGAAAGGGCTCAAACTACCCAGAGCTTTTAGCGTAAAGGGCACCGACGGTCATTATGACTGAATAGAGTCCACTTTAGACGCTTTCTCTACGAAATTTGCGGTTTTGTAACCCTTTTGTGGTATCGATAACTTACGTTTAACGATAGGCATTAGGTACCTCGCCGCGCGTCGTCCTAACAGGACGTGATTAGGTAAACGTAGGCGTAGGCGAACCAGAGTAACCGACATAGCTCAAGAGTCGCCAAGCTAAAGTGGCAATGGGCGGGGCACATAGTTCGTAGAACCGGGGTCCCAAAGTGCTCGAATGGCGGCCTCGCACCGGGAAGCGCAGCATTGGACGACCCCCCACTAGGTGGACGGACGATCTCAAGCGTGCAGCTGGGAGCCGCTGGAAACAAGCGGCACAAGACCGTGCTCTGTGGCGATCCATGCAGGAGACAGCAGTCCAGCAGTGGACGAAGGTTAAGACAACGGCGACGACGATGTGACGAATCACATTCTTTTTAATTTTTTTAAAAATAGAATAGCGCAACTCAAGCGAAAAGAACTAACGACCAGAGTCCTATTAGATCCACTGGTGGATCCAAAAAGTGGATCCTAGGGACAGTGCCGTTATTACGGGGTGTCCAACGACATCACACGGCTTGCTAATGTAAACACGCGAGTCCATTTCAATGCCAATAATAATTATTATAATATTTCCAATAAGATTAGGGCCAATTAAAGCCATTGTTTAATTGTTGTTGACTTTCGTGTTTTAGAATTATAATCCTTATTTTAGGAACGTCAAGGTACGTAACATCTAACTCTCATTTTGAGTGATATTGCATAAGTATCAGTATGGCCCAAGATTATTGAATTTAAAATAAGTACTGAGGAACTATTTCGAAATAGAACTTAATAATAATCAAACCTTAAACTTTTTAATTTTCACCACAGCACCATCTAGTACTTAACTCGGGAACTAGCTACGAAAAACGGTTCTGCCTCGAGTTTATTGCGTCTGAAGTCTGAACCAAACTTAGCCATAACACTGAATAGTTTCGACTATAACCTCAGCTCCTGAGAGAGCTTTTACACGAACGGGAACCCTTAAGGAATAAGGAAGCACTTATCTCTTTAAGAGATCTCTACCAGTGACCCTTGACAGTGGCACAGGCTGAGGAGGTGGCCCAATGACCACATTTACTTTTTAAGTATGTAAACCATCGATTTACCAACTAAGGATACAACATTACCTACAAATTAATACTCAAAAAGCGTCCACAATCGCTTATACAAACACAGCTATAGATAATATAGACTAGAGACACCAAACGGTTCACAAAAACCAACCATATATCTTTATATTTAGGGTTCAATTTTGTAATAACAATTAGACACATACGACAATTTTCGCCTCAGTCGCGCATGAGTACACTACTCATGCGCGACTGAGGCGAAAATTGTTCACAATATCTATTTGTGCACAATTTGACCGTGCCGTTTTTTGCGTTTCGATGTTGCGTCTAAGGTATTGGTAAGTCAATGATGTAAACAGTAAATTATAGGTACTGCATGTAATTAATTTGTTGTACTACTGATTAATTTATTGTAAACTGTTGGTCAGTAAAAATTCATATATTTATTTATTTATTTAGAAGCTTTTTCATTACACGGAGCAAACTATTGGCTTGTAATCCTCGTTGTTGCACACGTTTGTTTTGGTCAAGAAGAAGTTGCCCGCGATACAGTCTCCGAGACCGTACTGCGATGCGAAGGCTTTCACGCTGAAATTCGTGAGGTTCTTATGGCGGCTGTAAAATAACATAAGTATGTATATTAGCGCAAAAACCCTGCGCGGTTTATGCGGAGGCTTTTACAAGTATTTAAAATTGTAACAGTTCCACTCTTATCCATATAATAAATATTATAAATGCGAAAGTTTGGATGGATGGATGTATGTATGTATGGATGTATGTTTGTTACTCAATCACGCTCCAACGGATGAACGGATCTGGATGAAATTTGGCACAGAGATAGATTATAGTCTGGAATAGCACATAGGCTACTTTTTATCCCGGAAAATTAAGGAGTTCCCGCGGGAACCGAAAAACCTCAATCCACGCGGACGAAGTCGCGGGCATCAGCTAGTATTGAATAAAGAAGAATAAAAAAAAAAAAATGTAGTTGGCAAGAGAAAAAGGGTTTGAAATACTTCAACCCGGCTTCGGAAATCATACTAATACTATAAATGCGAAAGTGTGTTTGTTTGTTGGTTTGTCCTTCAATCACGCTGCAACGGAACAACGGATCGACGTGATTTTTGGCATGGATATAGTTTAGGATCTGGAGAGTGACATAAGCTACTTTTTATCCCGGAAAATTAAGGAGTCACGGAGGCAGTGAAGCCCGTGACTTCGTCCGTGTGGTATAAGTCTTTTAATTCCTACGGAAACGGGTTGTAAGTTTTTTCCGGGATAAGAAATAGCCACTCTCCTCAACTAGACCCATGCCAAAAATAATGTCGATCCGTTGCTCTGTTTCGGCGTGAGTGACAAACCAACATACCACCAAAACAATTAACCAACAAACAAACACACTTTCGCATTTATAGTATGAATGATGCCACAAAAAAAACTTACTTTTGCATTTCCGTGGTGGTAATGTCGATTTTCTTAGGTTGTTGGAAGAGAAGGATGACGTATCTATGGTATCCGGATCCCACGTACGGCACGCATGGTTGGAAGCTGGTCAGGTAGTCACACCCCGCCAGGTTGTTGCCTTTGATGTTGACTAGTAAGGCGTTGATGGATTGAGAGTAGATGGGTGCGCCCGCGTATGGTGTGTCACAATCTGAAACGAGATCAAATTCAAACGTTGGTGCATCCAAAACTTCACGTCGATCCGTCGCTCTGTTGCGGCATGATTGAAGGACAAAGCAACAAACCAATATACCCACAAACAAACACACTTTTGCTTTTTTATAATATTAGTATGATAGTTAAGTTTCTTCTAGGCAAGCGCGCCGCACCTTAGGCTGCATCACCACTTGCAAGCAGGTCTGATTGCAGCCAAGCGCTAGCCTATTAAAAAAATAACGTGTGGTGTTGTGGGACCCTAGATAGGAACAAAGTTCCTTATTACTATATATTAATTTCAAGTTCTGGTCGAGGTAAATAGAAAAACAACGCGAGCATCTCGGCGGCATGCTCGCCTTGTTACGAAGACGAAAGGTCTTAAATAAAAATATACTACAATCGAAATTAAACTTTAATGCTTTATTGTTAATGCGACGCGACACGCCAGTTTCAATCAGTAGCAACTAGCAGACCCTCACTTATCCTATGTTATCGCGTTGGTACGTCTGTCATTTTAGGGTGAACGCACACTTATCCGAGCCGAACACGTCGAACGAATCGAACTAAACGAATTTTAGAATTCTGTGTATGAAATCTCATGAAACCTCGCATACTTATCCGCGTCGAATCGTCCGAATCTGCAAGAACCCCAGTAATCCTAGACAAATTCGGATACGTCATCAGATTCGGCGCGGTTTATGCGGTCGACTCGACCGATGCGCTCGCATTCTATCAGTTGCGTATTGACAGAGCAACGCGAGAGTATCTGTTTACTGTGGCGAGAGTGCGACAGGCGTAAAGGAAATACAAACGATTTCTTCGACGCGGTCGATTCTTTCGGCGAGGTCGATTCTTCTTAGTGCAGTGCGAGGCCTCCTTGACTTCGATTCGTTCGACGCGTTCGGCTCGGATAAGTGTGCGTTCACCTTTATATGGCGTCGCATCGCGTCACGTCGCATGGCATCGCTTCAGTCGCTCAGCTAGGACAGAGTTTGGTTAGCACGCACTGCGATTAAACGCACGCTTTTAACCGTAGGCCTGAAACCGCAATACATAGCTTTCTATACAAGCACACGCATTGTCGACTTTTTTCAGTGTCTGATTTTAAAAACATAACTTGCTACATTTCGATCGCGGTTTGTAAAAGCGCGATTTTGAGTTCCATAGTAACAGTATGGAGGCGCACGCACGGCGGTTAACCGCGTTCGGCTTTTTATTCAGTGTCTTCATATTGTAGATACTGGCCCACAGCTTGTAATACCTAATTTGTCAAAAGTACCAATGGACATTCTGTAGTAATTAAAAAACTTATCAGGATGCTGCCGCACGTCGTTGTACATTTTGCAAAAATATCCTTTCAAATGTCTTTGATTGGTTAATGGGTGTACCCAGTAACTATTGCGGCTGCGTTGTTTACGTTTACTTTTTTCTATTTTGAAAAACAAAGCCGCAACACACGCTGCTCGCCAGAAATCCATGGTGGTACTGAAATAAAAATAAGCAAAACGCCAGCCGCAGTGCGCGTTTGTATGCGATTTTGCGTTTTCAGCTATTCCTAAACCGCTCGCCTTTAACCGCAGTACGTGCTAAGCCACGGGTCATCGCGTTTGTCGCTGTCCCAAGACAAGGCTGTACTCACCGAATATGATGATACAATAGAACTTGTCCGGCTCTGCCTCATAGTATATATAAGGCGGGATAGATGCCACGTACGCGGGTATCTTGTTACCCAAGTCCACTTCTGCCGTAGAAAATTTTACCTGAAATAAATATGATTTGGTAGTAATGAAATGAAATGAAATGATTTATTTCATGTAGGACAACTTGTGCCACTTATGATAAGTCGTAAGAATCTACCACCGGTTCGGAAAGCTGATTCTACTGAGAAGAACCGGCAAGAAACTCAGCAGTTGCTCTTTTCAAAATCAGAAAAATGTAACCATTTGTATATAATACTAGCTGATGCCCGCGACTTCGTCCGCGTGGATTTAGCTTTTGCCGTTCCCGCGGGAACTCTTTAATTTTCCGGGATAAAAAGTAGCCTATGTGCTATTCCAGACTATAATCTATCTCTGTGCAAAATTTCATCCAGATCCGTTCAGCCGTTGGAGCGTGATTGAGTAACAAACATCCATACATCCACACATCCATGCATCCATCCAAACTTTCGCATTTGTAATATTTATTAGATAAAATGCATACGCTACGTAACAAGTAGGTAGGTATTACGCTGACTTGTGGGTCATGAGTAACTGACAACAGTCAACTCACACAGTATGGGCAAACTGCCTCGTTGGTATAGTTGTTCGCATGTTCGACTGCGGCCGACGAGGTCCCGGGTTCGAGTCCCGGGTCGGGCCATAATAAATGCTTGTTTCTCGTTTTTTTTTGTTCAAGAAGTACGGCGGAAATGTACCATAGAGCAATATGGGTTTAAGACGGTGGTTGACACATTGTTGGAGAAGGCAGGGTATAGTTTTTAATAGGTAATAGAGCGAAACAAAAAAATCGATCGGCGGGAACGAAACCCCCGCTCGTTACGTTCCGCCAGAAGGAGTTTTTTTGACAGGCCCGAAACGGGCGTTCTGCCAGTGAAGCGACAGTTAGTGCAACTCATATTAGTATAGCCTAGTGCGCCCGGCCCTCGTTTTTTTTTTTTTTTTTTTATCCACTACAAGTTAGCCCTTGACTGCGATCTCACCTGATGGTAAGTGATGATGCAGTCTAAGATGGTAACGCCTGTTAGGGGCATGGCAGTTATATTAAACCCATACCCCTATTCGGTTTCTACACGGCATCGTACCGGAACGCTAAATCGCTTAGCGGCACGTCTTTGCCGGTAGGGTGGTAACCAGCCACGGCCGAAGCCTCCCACCAGGCCAGACCAGGGAAATTCAGAAATTATAAATTTCCAAACCCAGCCGGGGATCGAACCCGGGACCTCCGCACGTTAAGGCAACAGCGCTCAACACTGCGCCACGGAGGTCGTTGTCCTGCCCTGAACATAAACCCCGATTGCAGCGCCTCCTACCGGGTCCAATAATTGGGTCCCGGCATATCGATTTATATTCATAATTATTACATATATAAAATGTCCCGGGACCCACTCAAACACACACCAAAAATTACATTCAAATCGGTCAAGCCGTTTTTTTTTTATCTTACTTATTTAAAGGGGTTTGATCACACAGTGATCATGTCACCCCTGTGCTGACTTTTCAGACTTAAAAATCGGTATTTATGTTATTAGATTTAAATAATAACAATCTGTATAAGTAATTTTACGAAAATTTACCCCACAGAGGGTGAAATGGGGGTTGGAAGTTTGTATGAAAGTCCTATGTTTTTGAAGTTAGAGACTTAAAAATCGGGATTTCTGTTATTAGTTTTAAATAACAATATGCTGTATAAGCAATTTTACGAAGTTCCACCCCAAAAGGGGTGAAATAGGGGTTGGAAGGTTACATAAAAGTTCTATGATTTTGAAGTACCTATAGACATGAAAATTGGCATTTAATTTATTAGTTTTAAATAATAAAAACCTGAATAGGCTATATAAAGCCTCTATATTTATAAGCTTATGCAGCGGGAAAATTTCATAATCTCATAGGAAATCAAAAATTGTACGCGGACGAAGTCGCGGGTGACCTCTAGTATAATATAAAAGACTATCATATACTCACAGAAAGTTTGGTAAGCGGAGGCTGTTCTATGTAATACGGACACACGAAGTAACTGTAGAATTGTGTCTGCACCCGAGTGGCCTCCGCGTCCTCAATTTCTTCAATTTCTTCATTATTTTTTTCTTTATTTGCAGTACAGGTTGCGATGATCAGAAGTACTGGTACTAACAACCGCATAGTGAAAGCAAAACCTGAAATAGAGCTATATTAATGACAAGCTGATGCCCGCGACTTCGTCCGCGTGCTTTAAGTTTTTTTTATGCCCGCGGGAACTCCTTAATTTTCCGGGATAAAAAGTAGCCTATGTCACTCTCCAGGTCTTCAACTATACCCATGCCAAAAATCACGTCCATCCCGATTCGTTCGTTGACGTTCGTGTATCACGAACTTTTATACAAACTTTTAACCCCCATTTAACCCTTTTGGGGTTGGAATTTTCAAAAATCCTTTCTTAGCGGATGCCTACGTTACAATAACTATCCGAGTGCATAATTTCAGCCCGATCCGACCAGTGGTTAGAGCTGTGCGTGGATAGATCAGTCAGTCAGTCAGTCAGTCACCTTAGCCTTTTATATATTTAGAAAATAGGTATACTAATATTATGCGAAAGTTTGGATGGATGGATGGATGTTTGTAACTCAATTACGCCAGAACGGCTGAACGGATATGGATGAAATTTGGCACAGAGATAGATTATAGGCTAATAACACATTTATGATACTTTTTATCCCGTAAAATTAAGGAGTTCATCATCATCCGACATCAGCTAGTGATTAATAAATTAAATAAGGGACGAGTGACCTAGTTGTCGCATATCAGTTGATTACTATTGTTAAGCAACATTGACCAAGTCGGTAACTGGATAGGTGACCGAATTTGGCCTTTTCTTTCCGTCCGTGTCTCGGAGAGCACGTTAACTTTCACTAAATTCTGATAATAATCGTTAGAAACCAAAGAGTTGTAATAGTAGTAGAGTCGTATGCCAGGAACCCACCGCATTATTATCCCAAGAAAACCCCTGCCATTATGTGTTTAATGGAAAGGGGTCACGGCCCTCAGTAATGAGGAATACGACGCAGAGAGAGAAAACAAACCGTGTGGTGTCGTTGGACATCCCGTAAGAAGTATAAACCTAAGTTCTCTTCACTCAAGTTTTCGCTGTTCACAGAGGACCCTAAACCACCTTGTACGGAGAAAAAAAACAATGCAAAAAAAAACAAAAAACTTTGAATTTAATTTCACTTACTAAATAATATTTTAATGATGAGGAATCTTCCAACCCACAGACTACCCTGGTTAAAGTTAGATACTCAGTTTAACTACTTATATCAACCATTATATATTTATTTTGAACCTAATATACTAATATAGTCAAGTAATATATTTTCATATCACCTAATTAATGTGATAAAAAGGAGGCCAATTTGATCATTCGTTTCATAGATCCAAATTAACCAAAATTCTTATTTTTGATCGAGGTCATGGCGAATGGAATTTGGAATTATGTTTATGAACGTTCAAATTTGCATATATTTGTTCAAAAAAACCTTTACAAGTACTTTTAGGGTTCCGTACCCAAACCCAACGGGTACCAACGGGGTGCCAACGGGACCCTATTACTAAGCCTCTGCGGTCCGTCTGTCCATCCGTCTCCCAGGCCTCGTCGTCACAGGGCCGTATCTCATGAACCGTAATAGCTAGAAAGTTTAAATTTTCACAGAATATGCATTTTCATTGTCGCTATAATATAAAAAAATTGTGTGTGTCAGCTCGGACGCACGGCTGGAGTTTACTCCTTACGAACGATTATAAAATATTATATAGATTAGTAAATGAGGGTAAGTAAACGCATTTTTTAATTACTGAAAGCATGATTGATACATTTATCTATATTAATTATATAATTTATATTCATCAAAATACATTACATTCATAGTCATGGAAACATCTATACTTATAATAAAACTGTAACAGGTCCAATTCTGTACATTGAAGATATTTTGAAAATTTTTTTTGGAGGGCACTCATTATTCGATACTGAAGCCAAATCTGTAATTTTTTTCATTTTTGTCTGTCTGTCTGTCTGTCTGTCTGTCTGTCTGTCTGTCTGTCTGTATCTTGGCCGCGCATCACGCCGAAACTACTGAATGAATTCAAACGAAACTTGGCAAGATTTGAGCCTATACTACGAGGTAGGACATAGGATACTTTTTATCCCGAAATTCTGCCCACGAAGGGGTGAAATAGGGGTTGAAAGTTTGTATGAAAGTCCTTAATTTCTCAAGTTATAGCCATGAAACTTGATATATGAGCTGCGGGTTGAAAACGGAGACAAACGTGTTTCACAGTTTTTGAAAATTCGACCCCCAAAAGGGTGAAATAGGGGATGAAAGTTGGTATGAAAGTCCTTCGTTTCTCAAGATGTTTTACAAGTTATATCAACGAAACTTTTTATTTTGGCTTACGGTAAAAAATAAAGAAGTACGTGTGTCACAGTTTTTCAAAATTCCACCCCTAAGGGGGTGAAATAGGGGGTGAAAGTTTGTATGAAAGTCCGTCATTTCTCAAGTTATATCGATTAAACTTGGTATACAAGCTACTGGTTGAAAATGAAGAAACAAGTGTTTCAGTTTTTGTAAATTTTACCCCCGAAGGGGTGAAATAGGGGTTGAAAGTTTGTATGAAAGTCCTTCATTTCTCAAGTTATAGTCATGAAACTTGGTATATGAGCTACGGGTTAAAAATGAAGACATACGTGTTTCACAGTTTTTCAAAATTTCACCCTCAAAAGGGTGAAATAGGGGTTGAAAGTTTGTATGAAAGTCCTTCATTTCTCAAGTTATATCGATGAAACTTGGTATACAAGCTACGAGTTAAAAATGAAGAAATACGTGTTTCACAGTTTTGGTAAATTTTACCCCCGAAGGGGTGAATTAGGGGTTGAAAGTTTGTATGAAAGTCCTTCATTTCTCAAGTTATATCCATGAAACTTGGTATATGAGCAGCGGGTTAGAAATGAAAACATACGTGTTTCACAGTTTTTCAAAACTCCACCCCCAAAGGGGTGAAATAGAGATTGAAAGTTTGTATAAAAGTCCGCCATTTCTCAAGTTATTTCGATGAAACTTGGTATACCCACGCGGACGAAGTCGCGGGCATCAGCTAGTACAAAATAATCGCAAGTGTTACCATGCAGCCGAGAGTACTCTATGGTGGGGGGTGGGAGAAAGTTTGATTTTACTTCCCATAAATGTTCATACCCCGGGCTTATAATATTATATTAAAATCGATTCTTATGGGGTAAATTCCAAAAAATGGAAATAAAATAAAGTTTCTATACTTATAATAAAACTGTAACAGGTCCAATTCTGTACATTGAAGATATTTTGAAAATTTTTTTTGGAGGGCACTCATTATTCGATACTGAAGCCAAATCTGTAATTTTTTTCATTTTTGTCTGTCTGTCTGTCTGTCTGTCTGTCTGTCTGTCTGTCTGTCTGTATCTTGGCCGCGCATCACGCCGAAACTACTGAATGAATTCAAACGAAACTTGGCAAGATTTGAGCCTATACTACGAGGTAGGACATAGGATACTTTTTATCCCGAAATTCTGCCCACGAAGGGGTGAAATAGGGGTTGAAAGTTTGTATGAAAGTCCTTAATTTCTCAAGTTATAGCCATGAAACTTGATATATGAGCTGCGGGTTGAAAACGGAGACAAACGTGTTTCACAGTTTTTGAAAATTCGACCCCCAAAAGGGTGAAATAGGGGATGAAAGTTGGTATGAAAGTCCTTCGTTTCTCAAGATGTTTTACAAGTTATATCAACGAAACTTTTTATTTTGGCTTACGGTAAAAAATAAAGAAGTACGTGTGTCACAGTTTTTCAAAATTCCACCCCTAAGGGGGTGAAATAGGGGGTGAAAGTTTGTATGAAAGTCCGTCATTTCTCAAGTTATATCGATTAAACTTGGTATACAAGCTACTGGTTGAAAATGAAGAAACAAGTGTTTCAGTTTTTGTAAATTTTACCCCCGAAGGGGTGAAATAGGGGTTGAAAGTTTGTATGAAAGTCCTTCATTTCTCAAGTTATAGTCATGAAACTTGGTATATGAGCTACGGGTTAAAAATGAAGACATACGTGTTTCACAGTTTTTCAAAATTTCACCCTCAAAAGGGTGAAATAGGGGTTGAAAGTTTGTATGAAAGTCCTTCATTTCTCAAGTTATATCGATGAAACTTGGTATACAAGCTACGAGTTAAAAATGAAGAAATACGTGTTTCACAGTTTTGGTAAATTTTACCCCCGAAGGGGTGAATTAGGGGTTGAAAGTTTGTATGAAAGTCCTTCATTTCTCAAGTTATATCCATGAAACTTGGTATATGAGCAGCGGGTTAGAAATGAAAACATACGTGTTTCACAGTTTTTCAAAACTCCACCCCCAAAGGGGTGAAATAGAGATTGAAAGTTTGTATAAAAGTCCGCCATTTCTCAAGTTATTTCGATGAAACTTGGTATACCCACGCGGACGAAGTCGCGGGCATCAGCTATACAAAATAATCGCAAGTGTTACCATGCAGCCGAGAGTACTCTATGGTGGGGGGTGGGAGAAAGTTTGATTTTACTTCCCATAAATGTTCATACCCCGGGCTTATAATATTATATTAAAATCGATTCTTATGGGGTAAATTCCAAAAAATGGAAATAAAATAAAGTTATATGGAGGTCCCCTACAGTAAACTTGTATTTAAAAAAGTACGTAGTGTTAAATCTTGTACGATGGCACGGAAACCTTCGTGTGCGAGTCCGACTCACACTTGGCCGGTTTTTATAAAGAGCTTTCTTTACTTTAAATCTACAGGTTTCAAACTTAAAATTGTGCTAAGGATTTGTTCAAACAGAACGGCTGGATGTATGAAAATTTTATTTTTGACCAACTTTCTGCAGCTGTCCTTATTTGTTTCCTCCGATAGGTAAGTACAATTAAACAATGATGCGGTTGATCAGAAATAAAAATTTAGTAAATTTTATTAATCATGGGCGATCGCGCTTGGCAAAGAATTTACTAAGTATGCCAAAAAAAATTCACAAAAAAAAGACCCAAAGGTCCTCAAAACGTTTTGCTTTAACTCCTATATGGTTTCGGAATTCCCGTGGATACCTACAGTGTCCCAGTTAAGGCCTAGCCCTACTTGATAAGCTAACCGGCGAAGTTGCGCGGTGCGGCACGTAGCGGCAAATATTATTTGTATGAGATTGTACGGCGCCTCGTCGCGCAGTGCATCTCCATGCCGCGTCACTAAAGTGGGCCCAGCTCCATACAACCTCATACAAAGAATACTTGCCGCTACATACCGCGCCGCGCTATAGTGGGGCTAGATCTTTACACTAGATAACGCCGTCGACATCATTCGCATGGATCTAGTAAAATTCTAATGGAAACTGTTTAATTTTCCGAGATAAAAATAGCAAATGACCCTTCCCGTGATACATCACACAACTCACCTCTGTACCAAATTTCATTAAAATTGGTTTCGGCCGTGAAAACGTGACACACTTTCGCATTTATATTAAATATAATTTTATCTCAGACTAGGGAACGTTTGGAACCCAGGGTATAACTTTAGTTTAAAATTTATCTATAGGCTCGTATTTATCACCATTACTTATTAAGAGCGAGTGTAATCTTGAAAAACGACCGTGCTAGTTTAATTTTATGAAAAACCCTCATCGAGATAAAATTTAATGAAAGTCGTTGAATTTTTAATTGCTTCATTGATACAGCGGTGGCCCATTTATTTTATCAACAGAGATACGTTTAAAACTGCTCCAGTTAGATTCAGTATAAAAGTCACTTTTAGGTAAATTAATATTGATATAGCTTAAAAGTATACACTAATAGTAACACCTTGTTGGGAGCATAATAGGCAGAAATTACAAATATCTAAAGTATTTTTTTAAAAATCCAGTGTTTTAATATCCTAGTTAGCGGATAGATTGGATTCAAGATGAGATGGCTACTTCTTTGTATGGCTATCATACCACTGACTTCTGCTGCTTCTAGCGGCAAGAATTCTAAGGTTCCTAAAGCGTTTAAAGCCTATGGATTATCTCCTGGCATTGTCCCAATACCACCAGAAAGTTTGTTAGGTGTAAGTATATAAATCTTTTTTTCTTCTTTTATTGAGTAGGTACCAATGTATCTATATCTATCTATACTACTTATAATAAAACTGTAACAGGTCCAATTCTGTACATTGAAGATATTTTGAAAATTTTTTTTGGAGGGCACTCATTATTCGATACTGAAACCAAATCTGTAATTTTTTTCATTTTTGTCTGTCTGTCTGTCTGTCTGTATCTTGGCCGCGCATCACGCCGAAACTTCTGAATGAATTCAAACGAAACTTGGCACGATTTGAGCCCATACTACGAGGTAGGACATAGAATACTTTTCATCCCAAAATTCTACCCCCGAAGGGGTGAAATAGGGGTTGAAAGTTTGTATGAAAGTCCTTAATTTCTCAAGTTATAGCCATGAAACTTGATATATGAGCTGCGGGTTGAAAATGGAGACATACGTGTTTCACAGTTTTTGAAAATTCGACCCCCAAAAGGGTGAAATAGGGGATGAAAGTTGGTATGAAAGTCCTTCGTTTCTCAAGATGTTTTACAAGTTATATCAACGAAACTTTTTATTTTGGCTTACGGTAAAAAATAAAGAAGTACGTGTGTCACAGTTTTTCAAAATTCCACCCCTAAGGGGGTGAAATAGGGGGTGAAAGTTTGTATGAAAGTCCGTCATTTCTCAAGTTATATCGATTAAACTTGGTATACAAGCTACTGGTTGAAAATGAAGAAATAAGTGTTTCACAGTTTTTGTAAATTTTACCCCCGAAGGGGTGAAATAGGGGTTGAAAGTTTGTATGAAAGTCCTTCATTTCTCAAGTTATAGCCATGAAACTTGGTATATGAGCTGCGGGTTAAAAATA
This sequence comes from Erebia ligea, assembly GCA_917051295.2. NCBI lineage: Eukaryota > Metazoa > Arthropoda > Insecta > Lepidoptera > Nymphalidae > Erebia > Erebia ligea. Next base: position 1,891,448 of record OU785239.1, read on the forward strand.
AAGACATACGTGTTTCACAGTTTTTCAAAATTTCACCCTCAAAGGGGTGAAATAGGGGTTGAAAGTTTGTATGAAAGTCCTTCATTTCTCAAGTTATATCGATGAAACTTGGTATACAAGCTACCGGTTAAAAATGAAGAAATACGTGTTTCACAGTTTTCGTAAATTTTACCCCCGAAGGGGTAAAATAGGGTTGAAAGTTTGTATGAAAGTCCTTCATTACTCAAGTTATATCCATGAAACTTGGTATATGAGCTGCAGGTTAAAAATGAAAACATACGTGTTTCACAGTTTTTCAAAATTCCAACCCCAATGGGGTGAAATAGGGGTTGAAAGTTTGTATAAAAGTCCGTCATTTCTCAAGTTATTTCGATGAAACTTGGTATATCCACGCGGACGAAGTCGCGGGCATCAGCTAGTGTTCAATATAATTGGTTTTGACAACTATTCAAATAAATTATTTTTTAGTGATTATTAAATAATTTGCCTGGTGGGAGGCTTCGGGGGTGGCTAGTTACCACCCTACCGGCAAAGACGTGCTGCCAAGCGATTAAGCGTTCCAGTACGATGCCGTGTAGAAACCGAATAGGGGCATACCCCTATAGGGATATTACGACTTTTGGGAGATTCTCTATTTTTTTTTTATTCACTACTAGTTAGCCCTTGACTGCGATCTAACCTGATGGTAAGTGATGATGCAGTCTAAGATGGTAGCGGGCTAACAATATGTATTAACAAACTAGTTAACAATATGTAATAATGTGTTAGGAGTATGACAGTTATCTTAAACCCACACCCCTATTCGGTTTCTACCGTACCGGAACGCTAAATCGCTTGGCGGCATGTCTTTGCCGGTAGGGTGGTAACTAGCCACGGCCGAAGCCTCCCACCAGGCCAGACCGGGGAGGATTCAGAAATTATAAATTCCCAAATTGACCCTGCCGGGGATCGAACCCGGGACCTCCGCACGTTAAGACAACAGCGCTACACACTGCGCCAGGAGGTCGTCAAAATTCGTTTGTTTTATATCCTCCTGCTGCTGGTATTATTTATGTTTAATTATTTAGCATTTTTGCTCCATATTATATTTGTCTATTCTATCTTTACGTAGGTCTACTATCCAACTGCAGAGGTATGTTTAGGAGTTGAAATACCTCCATGTCGAACGATGGTAGAACCAAAAATTGAATATGATTTTAAACTTGGTTCTAAATACACACTTGTCCTGTGCGGTAAGCGTAATTTTCTATACTTCTATACTAATATTATAAATGCGAAAGTTTGTATGGATGGATGTATGGATGGATAGATGTATGGTTGGACGGATGTTTGTTACTCAATCACGCCAGAACGGCTGAACGGATCTGGACGAAAGGAGGATGGCGAGAATGCATGTATTTTGGGACCCACTGAAAGGGATAGCGTGCATTATGGAAACTTATTAATAATTGTAGAACATAACAAAACTAAGAAAAAAGCAAATAGTAAGTAAGTCTAAAAAAGTGGGAGAAAAATGATATGACCTACCTAAAGTAAATATAACCTAAAAATTATTAATCAAAAATGATCTACCTACGTAAGGGCTATTGTTACTCGTGTTACTATCAAAAGCCGTTAATAACGTGAATACCACTCATTTAGTCTGTTGAGTAGGTATCGATGTGGTATCGATCATTCGATGGTGTCGGACATAGAAATAGGAAGAAGTCGTAATTCCTAATACTATGGTGTCGGAACATCCATGGAATTAGGAATTACGACTATAGTCTTCCTATTTCTATGGGAAAATCCCTATAAAAATAATGACAAGTGCTGTCATGTCAACAAAATGTCGATGGTGGTTTATGTCAATTGCGCATAACGTTCCGTTAGTGCAAGATGATTTATTTTTTTAATAATTATAATAATTTCTTTCTTTTGACTCCTATGTCTGAGAGCCTTAATATTTTCGTATGAATATTGTCGTATGAACTTGTGATTATAATTAATATAAACTTGTACTTGAACGATGCTTCCATAATTTTTAAATTATGTGGGTCCAATTTCACCGTTCTCCTTTGACACAGAGATAGATTATAGCCTGAAATAACACATAGGCTACTTTTTATTCCGGAAAATTAAAGAGGTCAATCCACGCGGACGAAGTCGCGGGCATCAGCTAGTAGTATCATAGTAATGTATTATAAATTCTGAAGCGTTTCTGTCTGTATGTTATATCTACAACGTTTTCACGGCCCATCAGCCCCCCAATCATGTAAGAATGGCCGATGAAATCGTTAAAGTTCTGCGGCAAAGTAAATAAACCATAACAGCATTCAATTAGAGCTCAATTTCGTATACCCATTCTTATACGTTTAAGTATGAACGATACTCTAACGTATAAGAATGGATACATGAAATTGAGCTCTAATTCAATGCAGTTATGGTTTATATTACTTTGACGCTGAACCATTACGTTTGATCGACAATTCTTACATAATCGGGGGATGTTCTGCAGACATTTGGTAGAGAAGCTGCATCTTCTTTCTCATTGGAAATCGAAGAATTTCCAAGTATATCTACTTCTGATAAAAGGACATTATACTGTCGACTGTCGTCGGAGATTATGTAATTGGCAAAAGAGCGTGGATTTGACTAGCTCTAGCACATTACTCAGTGTACCTGAACCTATAATCATACTAATATTATAAATGCGAAAGTGTGTTTGTTTGTTGGTTTGTTGGTTTGTCCTTCAATCACGCTGCAACGGAGCAACGGAACGACGTGATTTTTTGCATAGGTATAGTTGAAGACCCGGAGAGTGACATAGGCTACTTTTTATCCCGGAAAATTGGGGCGTTTCCTCGTGCTCCTATTAATTTGTCCTATTTGAGGAGTTCCCGTGGGAATTTAAAAAAACTTATTCCACGCGGACGAAGTCGCGGGCATCAGCTAGTATTATTATAATTTATTTATATTATTATTATTGTAATTTATAAGGTACTAGCTGATGCCCGCGACTTCGTCCGCATGGATTTTAGGTCTTATGGAGTCCCGTGGGAACTGGCTTTTTCTCACTATAAATGTATATAATATATGAAACTCAATAAATGACCGTCAGTCTGACAATATATTTGAATTTGAAGATCTCTCTACTGTCATAAGTCTCATTTACTTTTGTACATGGAGTTTTTTTAACGCAATTTTTTTACTTTTCCGTACAATTTTTCAAACATTTTCTTTCATAAGAACCTTCTCCTTACAATAACAAACACAACAAAAAAAGATTTAGCGAAATTGGTCCAGCCGTTCACGCGTGATGCCGTGACCAAAGGAAATATGGGTTCATTTTTATATAATATTATAGAGATTCATCTTCAAAACGCCCACCGCCGACTTTATTGCTGGTGCCTTTCAGTGAGATTGTCATTCCGAACCAATGGTAAATTCACTAAACGAATTAAAACTTTTAATAATTTACTGAACATATTTTTGTACACGTAGATCGTAGTAGCTCAGTTGGAAAAGAGCTGCGTCGTACGTCGTAAGCAAGATATCGGGTTCGAATCCCTGTCACGAAACTCGCGAATTAATAATTTAAAACAACTATGTTCATACGGAGAGTCCAACTTATTGCCACCTAGCTGATGCCCGCGACTTCGGTCGCGTGGTTTAAGTTTTTCTTTATTCAAGCGGGAACTTCTTTATTTTCCGGTATAAAAAGTAGCCCATATCACTATCTTCAACTGTAACCTTGCAAAATCCAAAAAATCACTGTAATTCGTTGCACTGTTGCGGCGTGATTGGAGGACAAACCAACAAACCAAAAAGCAAACACACTTTCGCATTTATAATAATAGTATGATTTTTACATTTTTATTCCAGACCCCGACGTACCATCGGCGTATAACCCCGAGCTTTCCAGCTACATAGTTTGGCTTGTAGTGGATATTGAGAAAGGGAAATATGGGTCCGTTACGAATGAGACTATCGCCAGCTACATCCCGCTTATCCCATATCCCGGCTCAGGGTACCATCGGTACACTTGGTTGCTATACGAGCAGACCAAAGAGATTGATCTCAAAGTATTGACAAGTTATCGGTAAGTCAAGAGTTGAACAGACTGCGGTATATCAGCACAATGTTTATAAACCTGGTCTGGTTGCATACAAAACTTTAGGACGGCTATCGCGAGCTACGTCCCGCTTGTGCGCTTATCCCATATCCCGGCCCAGGGTACCATCGGTACACTGTGTTGCTATACGAGCAGACCAAAGAGATTGATCTTAAAGTATTGACAAGTTATCGGTAAGTCAAGAGTTGAACAGACTGATATATCAACACAATGTCTATAAACCTGGTCTGGTTGCATAGAAAACTTTAGGACGGCTATCGCGAGCTACATCCTGCTTACCCCGTATCCCCGCTCAGGGTACCATCGGTACACTTGGTTGCTATACGAGCAGACCAAAGAGATTGATCTCAAAGTATTGACAAGTTATCGGTAAGTCAAGAGTTGAACAGACTGATATATCAGCACAATGTCTATAAACCTGCTCTGGTTGGATAGAAAACTTTAGGACGGCTATCGCGAGCTACATCCTGCTTACCCCGTATCCCGGCTCAGGGTACCATCGGTACACTGTGTTGCTATACGAGCAGACCAAAGAGATTGATCTTAAAGTATTGACAAGTTATCGGTAAGTCAAGAGTTGAACAGACTGCGGTATATCAGCACAATGTTTATAAACCAGGTCTGGTTGCATAGAAAATTTTAGGACGGCTATCGCGAGCTACGTCCCGCTCATCCCATATCCCGGCCCAGGGTACCATCGGTAAGTACACTGTGTTGCTATACGAGCAGACCAAAGAGATTGATCTTAAAGTATTGACAAGTTATCGGTAAGTCAAGAGTTGAACAGACTGATATATCAGCACAATGTCTATAAACACCTCTTTCATCATTTTGACGACCTCCGTGGCGCAGTGTGTAGCGCTGTTGCCTTAACGTACGGAGGTCCCGGGTTCGATTCCCGGCAGGGTCAATTTGGGAATTTATAATTTCTGAATTTTCCCTGGTCCGGCCTGGTGGGAGGCTTCGGCCGTGGCTAGTTACCACCCTACCGGCAAAGACGTGCCGCCAAGCGATTTAGCGTTCCGGTACGATGCCGTGTAGAAACCGAATAGGGGCATGGGTTTAATATAACTGCCATGCCCCTAACAGGTTAGCCCGCTACCATCTTAGACTGCATCATCACTTACCATCAGGTGAGATCGCAGTCAAGGGCTAAACTGTAGTGGTTAAAAAAAAAAAAAAAAAAAACCTGGTCTGGTTGGATAGAAAACTTTAGGACGGCTATCGCGAGCTCCATCCTGCTTACCCCGTATCCCGGCTCAGGGTACCATCGGTACACTTGGTTGATAAACGAGCAGACCAAAGAGATTGATCTTAAAGTATTGACAAGTCATCGGTAAGTCAAGAGTGTAACAGACTGCGATATATCAGTACAATGTCACATGTTAATTTGTTAATATATAATTTCTGAATTCATTTAGTCATTTATTTAGTCTTTTATTTATTGATAGCTTTCATGTCTTACATACTAATACAATATTCTTAATATAATTAGCAGTTATCATGCATGGACATGAGGCCCTGTCAGGGCGTTGCTAAATGTTAACATTATTATTAGTTAAATCTAATTATTATCATTAATTTATTTAGCACATTATAGATGTAATTAACAATAAACCTAATCAAGAATATATTAAAACATGTGATAACAATTTATATATTTTTATATTCTATTTAATATTTTATTTAATAGATCATGTTATTGAGGTCTATTCATGAAATCTTTAACGCCATTAAAACATTCATTCCATCTCATATCTTGTTGTACCCATTCTTCCTTCACAACCTTTCTCACTGCCAAGGGTCACTGGTAGAGAGAGATCTCTTGTAGAGATAAGTGTTTCCTTGTCCACTATGTTTCTGTTTTTCTACTTATTGTATAACTTTTTGGTACAAAATAAATAAAAAAATAAAAAAAAAACATTCTCTCTGGTCAGAGGTATTTTCTGAGCAAAACGTAATCATTTGACAGTTTAAAGTGTATTACTCGAACTGTTTTAGGAGTTCATTCATGCTTTTGGACGTGCAGGCATCAGGCAGGCAGGTTTGGCATCTATGAACTCCATGAACAGGTCGAATTATAGGTTTCAAATCGATTACAATTTCGATTTCCTTACAATCGGGGGGATGGTCTGGTGGGAGGGTTCGGCCGTGACTAGTCAGCACCGGTTTCGGTTAATCCCCCCCCAGTGATACCTCGTTGAATCATCAGTCATCACCATCATGTCTCCTCGCGGAATGAGAAGGATTTGGCCATGATCCACCACATTTAAATTCTACTACAAGTTAGCCCTTGACTGCGATCTCACCTGCCCCCCAATCATGGCAAAGTAAATAAACCATAACAGCATTAAATTAGAGCTCAATTTCGTATACCCATTCTTATACGTTTAGGTATGTACGATACTCTAACGTATAAGAATGGATACGCCAAATTGAGCTCTAATTCAATGCAGTTATGGTTTATATTACTTTGATGCTGAACCTTTACCATTTGATCGACAATTCTTACATAATCGGGGGGCTGATGGTAAGTGATGATGCAGTCTAAGGTGATAGCGGGCTGACCTGTTATAGGGGTACGGCAGTTATATTAAATCGATTTCTTGTACATGGCATCGTACCGGAAAGCTAAATCGCTTGGCTGCACGTCTTTGCCACTAGCCTTCCACCGGACAATTTTTTTAACATCTCCCTTTTTTTTTCAGTTATGGCGTCAAGCGATACAAATTCAGCATTGTCAACTTTGCCATTGAGTTCGGCCTGGGTAACCCAATCGCTGGCAATTTCCTCCTGAGCAAAATCCGGGATAGTTGTGAAGAATATTACTGTACAAACTCCAGTACATGCAGTGTATCGGTAGATTGTTCTATAAATTAGGAACATCCATACTATGATATTTAAAACATTAGATACGTTCCCCGCGCTTTATTTTGGCAAGAACTTAAGAAGGCACTTGCCCTCACTTGCGTACATTCCAGTTAACAACAGTGTAACTCAGAATCTATATTCATCTCTTTCTAACAACAGGTATAGCGTATGTTAACCTTTATGTTCTTTCCATTTCTCCGCGTAAGTAATATTTGTCGCCGTTTTTTAGTGCAATGATGTTCGCGTATGCCGCGTCTATTCGTATTATGTTGTTGCATCCATATAACAAACTAGTATGGCGCGTGGCTGCGCGGCCCGCTGAAGCGGACCGCGTAGTGGAGCGCGTGGTCCACTGTCTACTTACTCGCTGTCCTACTATCCTGCCCCCCGATTATTTAAGAATGGCCGATCAAATCGTCAAAGTTTGGCGTCAAAGTAAAATAAACCATAACAGCATTAAATTAGAGCTCAATTTCGAAACACGAAATTGAGCTCTAATTTAATGCAGTTATGGTTTATTTTACTTTGACGCCGAACTTTGACGATTTGATCGACAATTCTTACATAATCGGGCAGCTGGTTTACTGTCTACGTGTTCTGATCTGAACAACACACTGCTATGTTAGTGAGTACAGTGGAAGCGCCAGCACGCCAAGCGTCCTACGTAAAAGAAAATTCTCATAAAGGAAAAACATAAAACAAAGACCACCAACCCCCCGCCCCTCCCTTTTTGTTTGAGCAGCCCCTAAGTAGGTACCTATCTTTAACACCCTGACCGCGTGCTCCTCACCCATCATCCGAACCTTCGATCATCATCTCTCTCCATATTTTTTTCTCCGAACCATTCGTCAAAATGAGATTTCTTCCATAAAAACAAATCTTGAAAAGGAACCGTAGTCTTGCATAGTTCTACACTTGTAGCCTCTTCAATATTCGCCATACATTTTCTATGGAAAATAAATTCCGCCATCTTAAATTTTTTTCCTGTTCATCAAGTAGACCTTCATGTTCTGATCATCTTTTGCCAAGAAACCACTCTTCCATCTTTTATACTCTCCGAGATAGACACCGACGAAATTTGTATGGCTGCCATCTTAAATCCGCCATTTTGAATTTTTTTTTCAGCTCACTGTCAATTGGATGAAGTTTCGAGTGACATTTGTTCGAGCACCCCCCACCTATCTTCAATACCCTTTTCTATGGAAAAATAAATTCCGCCATCTTGAATTTTTTTCCTGTTCACCAGGTAGACCTTCATGTCCTGATCATCTTTTTCCAAGAAACCACTCTTCCATCTATTATACTCTCCGAGATAGACACCGGCGAAATTTGTATGGCGGCCATCTTAAATCCGCCATTTTGAATTTTTTTTCAGCTAACTGACAATTGGATGAAGTTTCGAGTGACATTTGGTCGAGCACCCCCCACCTATCTTCGATACCCTGGCTGTGCTCTTCATGCGTCTTCGAAATCCTCAATCATCAGCTCTCTCCGTATTTTTCCTCTGAATGAATTTTTGTCTTCTATACGAAACGATAGGTAAAAAAAAATTTTTTCATACAAAATTTTACAGGAGAGGTGATCAATGAGTCAGCACGAGCAGCTATATATATATTAATACATCAATCACATTAAAAACATTGAAGTTAATAACTTTTATTTTGAATATCCCATCGCCGGCCCACTACTGCCACTTTTTTTTTTATCCCATAACAAGTTAGCCCTTGACTGTGATCTCACCTGATGGTAAGTGTAAGTAAGTCTTAAGATGGTAGCGGGCTAACCTGTTAGGGGCATGGCAGTTATATTAAACCCATACCCCTATTCAAGGTCTCAGAAAGCTGCTCTCAATCTGTGAGCATTATGCTAATGCACACGGACTGAAATATAACGTGGATAAAACCGAGATGTTAGTTTTCAAGTCAGGTAAGGGCCCGGAGAGGATCCCAGGAGTAATTTTAAATGAGAAAGCACTTCGGGTAGTACAGAAATTTAAGTATCTTGGACACATCCTAACAGAACATCTGAAAGACGATTGCGACATTGAGAGAGAAAGAAGGGCACTTTCGATTCGCTGCAATATGCTGGCGCGTAGATTTGGCAGATGCAGTAAGGCAGTTAAAATAACACTATTTAACGCTTACTGCCAGTGCTTCTATACGTGCCAGCTGTGGACTAAATTCTTAAGAAAGTCATTCACTGCAATACGGGTACAATATAATGATGCGTTTAGAATTATAATGGGTTATCCACGGTATTGCAGTGCTTCCACCATGTTTGCGGAATCGGGGGTGCCCGACTTTTATTGCATTGTTAGAGCTCGCGTGGCATCCTTTTGGGAAAGACTTCGGAGCTCTAACAATGCAATACTCAAGGTCGTCTCTGAGGGGATGCCTAGTTCCATTTTTGACTATTGGCTGTCTGTGCATCGGGAAAGAAATAAAAAATAGATTAAGTACCTGTGACCTGTGTGCTATGACATCTGAAAAGTGTTTATTAACCTTTTCAGTTAGCTTTAAGTTTTAATGTATATTTCATGTATATTTAGTATGTAGTTTTGATGGGTTTAATGCCTCTAATAAAAAACTTTATTATTATTTATTATTATTATTATTCGGTTTCTACACGGCATCGTACCGGAACGCTAAATCGCTTGGCGGCACGTCTTTGCCGGTAGGGTGGTAACTAGCCACGGCCAAAGCCTCCCACCAGGCCAGACCAGAGAATTTCAGAAATTATAAATTTCCAAATCCTAAAAAAAAGGCAACACTGCGCCACGGAGGTCGTCAAAAATCGCTACTGAGAACATCGGCATCGGCCCGGAAAATGAAGGAGTTCCGGGCGAGAAGTCGCGGGCATCATCTAGCTTATAATATTAAGTAAGATTAGATAAGATTCAATAATGAAAAATTAATTAGAATAGAATAGAATGGAAAATTACTTCTTAACTAGCTGATGCCCGCGACTTCGTCCGCGTGGATCGAGGTTTTTCGTTTCCCGCGGGAACTCCTTAATTTTCCGGGATAAAAAGCGCATTATTATCCCAAGAAAACTCCTACCATTATGTGATTAATGGAATGGGGTCACGACCCTCAGTAATGAGGAATACGACGAGACAACACCTTTTTAAATCCTGGGTGCGTGCAATAAAGTCTTTCTATCTGTCGTAGATACACCAACCAACCACAGCGTTTTCGCCGGGACCCCGATTGCTTACGTCACCCACGGCCTTGGGGACGTAAGGACGAGGCAAGTAAAACCGACAAGTTTTAACGCTCGCATCCCCCGTAGCGCTCGCCCAACCCCGTAGACGCTGTAGCGGCCTACGGGCCTACGGGCCTACGCAGCGCACTCAGTCCAAAAAAATTTCATGTTCACTTTGGAGTTGACTGTTTATCCGCAGTGTTACTTCGCCTCACTGACCGCTGCCAAAAAAAATATTTTGACACAGTACGGTACTACTATATCATCAAAAACGAAGGGATTAGAAAGGCTCGCTGGAAGGAATTACCATCCAAATAAGATGGATCACATTTGGAGAAAATAACACAAGGAACATCTTTCTAAATTAGATGATAATATCTCTCCAAACAAATTGGAATATTTTGGTATCGGAAGGAAAACGAATATGAAAAATAAAATGTAGTGCCCGACCCGACCACTAGATGTCGCTACGCGTATATTGGCTCGCGGTATAGGGTGGCGCCGGTCAATCACATATATATCGCCAAGTCCGCTGCATCGTGGCAAATGGCGCTTCCACAGACTACAGTGTATAATGGCGCTTCCACCTAGTTGGGACATTCATTGTAGAGTTGTGATTAAATGTTATAAAAGATTAATTGTTAAAACGTTATTGTTATAAAAAATTAACACGTTAAATTAAAAGTTATAATTATAACTTTTAAGGATAACAAATATTCAAAAGATGTCAAATTTTAATGTTAAATAATAATTCGTTTCGTTAAAAGTTCAATGGAATGAATGTAATATTTTTTATAACTTAATAGGCCTACTTACCTACTGCAAAGATGCAACTGGATTCGGAAATCAAACGTTTTTTTGAGTTGTTTTACATTTAAAAACATCAATGTGAAATAGGTTTGAAATTGAAAAGTGTTTTTAAGTTGATCGAGTTCAGCACTTCAAAATAGTTCCAAATTGCGGCATTAAATACTCCGCCTTGAACTCGTGTTAAACTAAGGTTACACTTTACAACTTTATGCTTAAAAACTTAATATTTTACTTCCATTAAATGAATAGGTATAACATTTCAATAACAACTGAAGTTTGATAATGGTTTACGTTTGCTTGAAATCATTAAACGTTAAAAAGTTATTTTTACGTAAATTCAATAATAAAAAGTTATTTTTATTGAGATAAGGCTCACAATTCCTTGTATTATAAAAATAACAAATAGGTAAAGCAGTACATGATAAGTGTCTGCTGGCCGAATGTTGTAACAGCGCCATCGTCTGGCAGCCACCTAAACTTCTATGCAATTTACTGTAAAAGACACAACGGTGGTTGTCAATAAATCTATACGCGATACAGTTATAACTTTTAACGAACATCTCAATATTTACTAAAAAGATAAAAGTTAAAAAAAAATATTGTGTTAAATTAAATGTTATAACTTTTAATGCTCACCTCTAATTCATTGAAAGCGCATAGCAGAGCATAAATTATAGGTGGTAGACCGTAATCTATAACCTCTATAAGGAAAATTTTGAAATTACCTTCCTATTATATCCGATTACCTTCGTAATTTACTTTCTAGTTCGGGGGGATTACTGAGATTCGCAGAAGGTAAATACTTCTAAATTGGAAGGATAATGCTAAAATACCCACCGCTATTTCCTTCGTCAAAGGTAGGTTTTAATATTACCTTCGGTATTTACCTGCTGAAATGGGGGGGAAATGCAAAATCCCGCTCCGTTTTCCTTTGCCTTAGGTAGGTAATATTATGCCTTTACCTTCTAGATTTGGAAGGTTATTTATATTTACCGACCAAATATGTCGTCCAAATTTAGAAGGAAATTAACCCCATTACCCTTCCAAAATTTACCGTCCTTTATTTTCCTTCCAAAAATTACCTTCCCTTTTGACTCAGTAGGAATTTCCGACCGAAATTTGGAAGGTACGTAATACCCACCAAAATAGAAGGCAGACATTGTTTGGAAGGAAATATTTGGACGGTAATAATATCCTTCCAAGTTGAAAGGTAAATTTCCTTGAGTCAAAAGGGACGGTAATACCTGTACGACCGAATTTAGGTCGGGGAGCGGGATGTCTCCGCCTGTCATCTTAACAAAAATAACTATGAAAATCTATCTCAAAAAAACAACCTGTATAATGTTGATAATGTGATTATAATTATTAAGAACTGCAACAGGTATTGCAACAGTTGCAGGATAGCGATGCTATCCAGAAGTTGCCGGCGACGGGATCCTCCAAGCCGAAGCTAGACTGAAGCTCATCCAAATCTAGATTTACTCGTTTGCTGCTCCATCTGTAAAGATAAAAGACTGCGTAACTAATAGTACCTATAACTAGTATTTATTATGACGAGATCACCATGCCAAATGAGAAGGTTCATTTTGGGTTTGTACACTTTTTACATATAATAGAGTCAAATACATGGATTTGATTAAAAATAAAATAAATTAGATAAATAAACTAAATAACTTTCAAAAAAATTTTATATGACTCCAAGATGGCGCCCTTCTTCTTTTCTTGTTTTTGGCTTTTAGCCAAAGGGAAGGCAGTAGGCGGGAAATGTGTCAAATTACATTTCTGACAAGTGACGTCAGCCACCGTGTCATTTTTTGTCGCGTAATTTCGGTCGTTTTGACGACCTCCCGTGTTTAATGTGGGAGATCCCGGGTTCAATTCCACGCACATTCGGTAAAAATGCTCCTCCCTATCCTCACCCCGCTCCCCGACAAAAATTCGGTCGTATTTAAGCACATGAGTCGTAAGTTGAAATCATTTTGAGTCATAATGGCAGTTTCGGACTTTAAAGTAGGTATATGGAACAGTACGCAGCAGAAACTACACTTTTTTTTATTCCGTTAAAAGTTAGCCCTTGACTGCATTATAATAGTACCGCATCGTTGCTTCCTATACTGGTGAGATTACAATTAACTTGAAGGAGAAAAAAAAACTTACTCTATCAGATTCACGTCAGTGGGGTCAATGACACCTTCAGTCAGAGCAGATTAATTTGCTCTTATAATAGTACCGCATCGTTGCTTCCTATACTGGTGAGATTACAATTAACTTGAAGGAGAAAAAATACCCTATCAAATTCACGTCAGTGGGGTCAATGACACCTTCAGTCAGAGCAGATTAATTTGCTCTTATAATAGTACCGCATCGTTGCTTCCTATACTGGTGAGATTACAATTAACTTGAGGGAGAAAAAAAAACTTACTCTATCAGATTCACGTCAGTGGGGTCAATGACACCTTCAGTCAGAGCAGATTAATTTGCTCTTATAATAGTACCGCATCGTTGCTTCCTATACTGGTGAGATTACAATTAACTTGAAGGAGAAAAAAAAACTTACTCTATCAGATTCACGTCAGTGGGGTCAATGACACCTTCAGTCAGAGCAGATTAATTTGCTCTTATAATAGTACCGCATCGTTGCTTCCTATACTGGTGAGATTACAATTAACTTGAAGGAGAAAAAAAAACTTACTCTATCAGATTCACGTCAGTGGGGTCAATGACACCTTCAGTCAGAGCAGATTAATTTGCTCTTATAATAGTACCGCATCGTTGCTTCCTATACTGGTGAGATTACAATTAACTTGAAGGAGAAAAAAAAACTTACTCTATCAGATTCACGTCAGTGGGGTCAATGACACCTTCAGTCAGAGCAGATTAATTTGCTCTTATAATAGTACCGCATCGTTGCTGGTGAGATTACAATTAACTTGAAGGAGAAAAAAAAACAACTTACTCTATCAGTGTCATATTAGTGGGGTCAATATCATCTGTCTGGGGTAATAGAAGAGCAAAAATTCGATGATTTCCAGAGCCACAGGGGACGGCTGGTGGTAAATAGGGAGCTATGTTGTATCCACTGCATCCACAGGTCTGATTAGAGAACTCGGATCCTAGCATGTTGATGCATAAACTGAGAACGCCGCTGCGAGATATTGGTGCTGATGGAGAAGTCAAATCGGCATCTATAAGAGAAGAAAAGAAGTGACAGCTTGAACCCATGGTTGGAAATCGCTGTGTGAAGGTAAAAGTGCAGGTGCGAAGTGATTAGTTGACATATTTAATTACTAGCTGATGCCCGCGACTTCGTCCGCATGGATTAAGGTTTTTTTGATTCCCAATAAACTCAATTTATTTATACCATGTAGGGCATACAGGTGTCTCTTATGACGTGACGTCATGTTTTGACTCTACCAACGGTTCGCTCGGCAGTTGCTCTTTTTTAAAAAACAAGATATGACAATACGTAGGTACGAGTTAAGACTTTAGGTTAGATCAGTATTTACTATTGTAATCTGTTTTGGTTGCCAAATAAATAAAAATAAAATAAAATAAATCAATGATTCCATACAACTTGTTCCCGCGGGTATAAAGTAGCCTATGTCCTTCCCCGGGATGTACTCTAAACCAAATATCATCCAAATCTGCACAGATGGGCTGCAAAAGCGTAGCAGTCAGACAAACACACTTTCACATTTATATTATTAGTAGGAATTATTGTAAATGGTCACAAAGTGGTTAGTGATCCTTAAATAAATAAATAAATAAAAGCTTTATTTTGATTCCTTACATATGAAAATGATCTTAAAAAAAACTATTACTATTATCTATCTTATTGACTTATCTAATCTTAAATAACATAAGTGTACTTATTAACTACTATTTATTATTATTATTATAGGTATTATATACATGACCCATATGTTTGGTATTACTATTTTTACTATATTATATTTACATGTAAGGACCGCCTGTAGCGGTGAAAGCCTCCTCCATAATTTTCCATGCGCACCTGTTTCTGGCTAGAGTGCTCCATGTCTTACCCGCAATTTTTGCGATGTCATCGTCCCATCTTTTTATTGGCCTTCCAGGTCTACGTTTTAAGTGCAAAGGATGCCAGTTTGTCACCGTTTTGGTCCACCTTTCATCCTGGCACCTTTGAATGTGACCCGCCCATCTCCATTTAAGTTGTAGGATCGCCTTGATGGCGTCTCTTGCTCTAGTTTGTTGCCTTATGTCAGAGCACTTCACGCGATCTCTTAGTTTTAACCCAAGTAGGCTTCGCTCTAAGCCTCTCTGACATGTTCTTATTTTTTTGATCGTTTTGATGGAGAGGGGCCAAGTCTGACATGCGTAGGTAAGACAAGGTAGTAGGCACGTCTCTAGGGCTGTAGTTTTTATTTTTGTCGGAAGATTTCCCTTAAAAATCTCTTTCATACTCCAATATTTATTCCATGTATTTGTTACACGTCTGTCTATTTCTTTATCGATGGGTTCATCAAGCGAAATGAGCTGACCGAGATAAATGTACTCATCTACATACTCTATTATAGCAGACTCTATCTGTATGTTTTTCCTTTCAGAGTTTGTCATCACTTTTGTTTTATCTCGGTTTATTTGAAGCCCTACTTTAACACTTTGTAAATTTAGTGTTTCAAGCATACACTGCAAATCTTCTGCTTTTTCAGAGAGCAGCACAATGTCGTCTGCAAATCTCAAGTGTGATAAGTATTTGCCATGTATTTTTAACCCGACGTTTTCCCAGCTTATTGTCCTGAATATACTCTCTAGTACGGCTATAAACAGCTTCGAAGAGAGCGGGTCTCCCTGTCTAACACCTCGTTCCAACCTAAACGGGGCCCCAACTCTATCTAAGCGTATGCTGGATGTGCTATTCCGGTAGAGCTCCTTTATGATGTCTATGTATTCTTTATTAACACCGTGTTCAGTCAGTGATCCTTGCTGGTTCAAAAGTGATCTACTCAAATCACTTTACTCGCACTTCACACATAATAGCTGTGACCATTTAAGGTGAACCCCTAGAGTATCGTACATACCTAAACGTATAAGAATGGGCGCACGAAATTGAGCTCTAATTTAATGCATTTATGGTTTATTTTACTTTGACGACGAACTTAACCTTTTGATCGGCCATTCTTACATGATCGGGGGGCTGATTGGTTTGCCAAACATGTGGGCTGGCACCCTAATGATAAGGCAGATAACTTACCACCTACGAAGAGTGTATAACTAGTGTCAGGATCAATGTCTTCGAATTGAAAGGTGGGGACCAGCACGGTTTGAGCAGGAGATAAGCAATTGCCAAGATCGACTGAAGCCTCTCGAAATCTGATCTGATGAAAACAGAATGATAATAGCTATTAATGCTGCTAGTGCGCAATATTCACAATTATAGACTACTAGCTGATGCCCGCGACTTCGTAAGCGTGGACTAACTACACAAATTTAAACCCCTATTTTACCCCCGTAAGGGTTGAATTTTCATAAAAACCTAAGACCGCTAAGACAGTTGATTTTGACGTAGACCTACGTCATAGTTTCTATCTGCATGCCAAATTTCATCCCGTTTTGTCAAGTGGTTTGAGCTGTGCGTTGATAGACCTCTTTTGTATAAATACTAGCTGATGCCCGCGACTTCGTCCGCGTGGTTGATTCCCGCGGGAACTCCTTAATTTTCCGGGATAAAAAATAACCTATGTCACTCTCCAGGTCCTCAACTATACCCATACCAAAAATCACGTCGATCCGTTGCTCCGTTGCGGCGTGATTGAAGGACAAACCAATAAACCAACAAACAAACACACACTTTCGCACTTAAAATATTAGTATGATTTAGACTAGTGCGCAAAACGAGACATACAAGGACCCCGATAAATAAATATAAAAAAAAAGAAACTATTGCTCAAACACAGGTGCACTCTCTAATCCTTTACTCTATATACCACGACGGGACGGAAATGTTACCTCTAATAAGGCCAAAGGCGATGTGGATATCACGTAAGGGACCAGGTTAGCTTGTTGGAATCCCACGTCGACCCGAAGCGTCTCGTTTTGGATGAACGGGCAATCCTGGCACGCCTGCCCCCGTATACCACTCCTTACTATCGCGCCGATACATAGTACCATTGCAAAGTTCATTTTGGTGACTTTCATCATGGAGGTTTAACTGGAACAATGAAATAAATGTATTTTTATAAAAAACATATCATTATCATGGACTTCCGCAAAGTAAGTTCTGTCTGTTTGTCTGTCAAGACCCTTCTTCTCAGGAACGCATGGAGGTATCAAGCTGATATTCATATCAAATACTCAGGTTTACTGTCCCTTGGAGCTGTCAAAAAATCAAACTTCTAAGCCAACGCAATCAAAAGATACAGCCGTTTATGCTGCAAATTTTCGACACTCGCAAAGGAATCAAAACCTACAGGGTACTTCCCGTGAACTCAGAATCTTGAAATTTGGTACGAAGCAACGTCTTATACCACAGATAAAGGAAAAATTGAGAAAATCATAAATTTATAGTTATATCATATAGTACCTACAGGTTTGTACGAAACCCTCGGTGCGCGAGTCCAACTCGGACTTGGCCGGTTTTTTTAATTTATTTTGTACCAAAAAGTTATAATATTATATGTAGAAATATAGTGGACAAGGAAGCACTTATCTCCCGTCCGTGTATGGCCGGCCTTACAGATAAGATGAGCGCGCTCTTCACTATTTTAAGTCATAAAGTGCATCTACAGAGCTATTTTTTTTTATCTACTACAAGATAGCCCTTGACTGCGATCTCACCTGATGGTAAGTGATGATACAGTCTAAGATGGTAGCGGGCTAACCTGTTAGGGGCATGGCAGTTATATTAAACCCATACCCCTATTCGGTTTCTACACGGCATCGTACCGGAACGCTAAATCGCTTGGCGGCACGTCTTTACCGGTAGGGTGGTAACTAGCCACGGCCGAAGCCTCCCACCAGACCAGGGAAAAATATATTCTGTCAGTTTAGTTGATGGGTAAAATGACAATTAATGTGTGTGTTCCGTTATAAGCACTGCGAGCACTGGCAGTGCTCTTTACTGGGGACTTCCAGTGCTCTCAGTGTATTTCGGAACGCACCCAATATGTAGCTAGCGTGTTTTCTACCCGCTGAATGACGTATTCGTCTAAAATTTACTAGTTTCAGGTAACAGGCATTGAAACTCGCAATTTCAATGCAGTTTATATGAAAATAATATTACATTTCGTACGTTACGCAACAAGTATTAAAGTATTCTTCTAGGTTACTTGAATGATGTTAGCTTTTTTTTAGTTGTTTTTTATATATTATGTTCAACTGAATGACCGACAAAAAAGATTGAGAGTAAACTTACGCTCCTTCATAGCGTAATTTTTGTGTAGTGGGAGGCTTCGGCCGTGGCTAGCTACCACCCTACCGGCAAAGACGTACCGCCAAGCGATTTAGCGTTCCGGTACTAGTGGTATGGGTTTAATATTATAACTACCATGACCCTAACAGGTTAGCCCGCTACCATCTTAGACTGCGTCATCACTTACCATCAGGCGAGATCGCAGTCAAGGGCTAACTTGTAATGGAATAAAATAAAATAAAAAGTGTGTGTGTGCAGTTCACACACGGCAGAAGTGAAACTTCAGAAAAGTAGCTACGAGAGAATGAGAAAATTATAACTTGTATTCTATCTCATTCTCCCGCAGGCTAAATACTGTTATGAATGTGTTTCTCTTTTTGGTGTCGCTTTTTCGTTTCATTGAATTTTCAAATCACAACGATTCTAAAGAGATTTCAGTTCCAAAAAAAAAATGATTAAGAAGCTATTATTTCATTTTTGATTTTTTTTTTCTTGTGAACAATTTTATATCTTACCTCATATAAGCTTGTGGTACCTTGTGAACTGGAAAGCACCATTTACCGATACGATATTTTATATTTTATTTTAGAACTTATATATGCGGTTTGAATTACCTAATTTATTTCAACATACTGGTTTAAGAAATCGACAGTCATAAAGATATGTTTAACGCTGTTAATTATAGACCTATCGCTTAATAAATAAAATAATTAAAACAGGTTAATTTAATCTTAAATTACACTTGTTTTTATGCAAGTCCGATAAATTAAACGATGGCGTCTAAAGAAAATTAATTATTTTTTAAATTGAATATTAGGTACACAGTTCTTACCTGTTATTGACAACAGCTATCGTTCTACCTTTTTTTTTTAAATTGCAGGATAAACTTGCGCTTGACGACAGTATTGTTAACAGGGACTGAAAAACAGATTCTTAAAGTTTACAGAATTATAAGGGCGCCTTCAAATTTGCCGCAAAGTGCCGCGCTGAAGCAGCGCGGCTGCAGCGCTGCGGTCGCGCTGCTTTGTAAATCCATATAAATAAAAAACACGCGACTGCAGCGCTGCACCCGCGCTGCGGCCGCGCATCAGTTCATCGATCGACTAGTGACGGGACTGCGCACGTATTTTTGTTCAAGTCTAAACATGAACGAAAATCAGGTAGAAGAATTTATCGATGAGGTCGAGAGTCGTCCAGCAATATGGGATTCGAAGTCCGACAAGTACCTACAGCAATAAAATCGAAAAGAAAAAGGCTTGGGAAGAAATATGCATTAAATTTATTGACAATTTCACAAACAAGACTCCAAGTGAAAAAAATGAAGCATGTAAGTATAATATTATGTATTACTAGCTGATGCCCGCGACTTCGACCGCGTGGAATAAGTTTATTGATTCCCGCGGGAACTCCTTAATTTTCCGGGATAAAAAGTAGCCTATGTGCTATTCCAGACTATAAACTATATCTGTGCTAAATTTCATCCAGATCCGTTCAGCCGTTCCGGCGTGATTGAGTAACAAACATCCATCCATACATCCATACATCCATCCAAACTTTCGCATTTATAATATTTATTTGATTTACACAACTACTTTATATTTTCGTTGTTTCGTATTAATAGTAACACAGAGCAGTGTTTCTTCGTCAGAGTCCATCGTGAAAATAAATATAGGTACAACCCTATGATGTTCGAACCTCGCGACAGGAGCGCGGCCGCAGCGCTGCAGCCGCGCTGCGGCCGCGCTACGCTTTGCGGCAAATTTGAAGGCGCCCTTAGTGTTACAGGTTGATTGGGTGATATAGAATCGTTTCTGTTTCTGTTATAAGTCATGCACGATTGTAAAGTCGTCTTTACAATCGTGCATTGTCGAGTCAACATCTCCTGAAGATGCTCCGGTGTCGGAGTGTAACGTACGTTGAGAATAATTTGGAAGATTTGGAAGAAGTGGTGAATATTGCAAGCTGCAAGTGCAAGATACACTGTACCACATAATATCTTTGCCTACTGTTGCGAATTACTCGTATAGCAAATAAAATTTCTAGCTCCTTCATAATCATGAACTTCCGCAAAGTAACGCCTGCTTCTATCCAATATCTGTTATAAGTGTTTTTGTTCAATAACAGTTTCAAAAAACAGTGGTCTCTTCTATTTTTAAAATATCATTATTTACAGTTAAATTAATGTTTCCTGTGGATTCGGCAATGCAAATTCAATACACTTAGTTTTCTTTACGTTTAAGAGTAAATTGTTTACAGTAAACCAGTTAGTGACCTGAGAAATTGATGCATTATTTATGTCGTCATAGTTGTCCTTATTTCTATCGACTTTAAAAATCAAGGATGTATCGTCAGCAAATAGCACAATATCGCAAGTATTTTGGACGTAATATGGTAAATCATTTATATACACCAAGAACATGAAGGGACCCAGAATAGAGCCTTGAGGAGCCAATAATAATAAAGTGTGCAAAGTATTAATAGTAGATTATTCAACATGGGGGTAATGCAATGTCTTACGTTACGGGCTCCGAGAAAAGCTACAGAGCAGCAGTAGAGTAACTCCCGAGCGCAGCGAGGGTGTTGCATCTAGAATCTTGAGTGAAGCGTGGGGTTTAGGGGCGCCCAAAACGAAGACAGCATTACCCCCATGTTGAATACTCTAATTTTTACACCTCGCGAGACAATAAATTCAAGGCTAATAAAAACATTATTCAATTTAAGTATTATCTTATCATATCTATTTTCAATAACTAAAAATGCCCATGAATTAATGAATATATTAATAATAGTTACGTAACTAGCGATACGGCCTCTGAAATAAGGCAATCGGGTATTTGACAAATAGTCAAATCAGCAACTTTTTTTCAAACGTCAAAACGCGTCCTAAGTATGGGATTTATATGAAATTCTAAAATGTGACGTCATTAAAGTTCGACACACTTTTTTACTTTAATCGATTGTTTAAAATGGTTATTCAACATAAAACTATCAGGGGACGTGGATATTACGACTTTTGGGAGATCCTCTATTTAATAATCACTAAAAAAAATTTATTTGAATAGTAGTCAAATACCCAATTGGCACCTTTGGATGTTTTCCATTTGCAGGAATCTTCGTGTACTTTATAAAATAAGACTCTCTCTTCAGAAGTTTCTGGGAGCAAATCGTTTAATTATACTTTGAGAATCTATTTTAAGTTTCCGGAGTTAAATTAATGCAGCTATCTTTGTCACTCGACATTTGAATTTTAAATAAAATAAATATTCAATTTCAATATCACCACAATTTAGAACGTTTTGGAGATAAGTATTGGAATAATAAAAATAAAGAAATTTGTAATAATCTTTACCAATTCCCAACAATGTATTAACATCGTATGAATAGTTATAGGATAGACTACGTTCTTACTTACCACCTTGATCGGATATTTGATAATACCCGACGTAAAGAGCGAAAATACACGATAGCTCGGTAAATGTAGTAAAACCCAACGTCTCATTACGAAACTTCCACTACTGATACTAATCACCGTCGCCATGATGATTATGATTTTGATGATTGGTTCTTTCATTCCTTTTGTTCGTAAACTCAACTAGATTTTTAATACTAGAGGGCTAGACTCTCCATTGGGCTCGAAGACTCTCTTTCGGGCTTTCATTCAGCTTTACCCCGCTCGCTTCTCTCAGGAGTTCAGGACCTCCTTCTATAGCTACGCGCTTTCAAGAACACTGTAGGTTGAGGTAGGACAGACAAGGCCGTGTAGAGTCGGAATGACATCATACGGACTGGCGATAGGTATATTCACAGGTCTATACCTATCTTAGAGACGGTTGGTTTTCTGTATGTCTACGTATTTTGATTTTGTAACTACAATTTAGAATATTATTAAGTTTTGCCATGTAAAATGCAGAAATGTTTTGTAATTGTAACTTATGTATCTTTTGAGCAATAAACAATTTATTTATTATTTATTATTTTATTTTATTTGGAAATAGATGACGTATTGATACGACCCGCCTGGCATTTAGCTAAGCTACTTGGGGTCTGCCCTGGGGTCACGCAATATAATATGATCCCGGACAGAGGTGAGGTGGCTGTCCCACCAAGGATCGTTTGGTCCAGGTGAGTATGATTAAGCATGAATGGTCAAAGACGACGACCTTCACCGAGCTGGTTAATGAAAACTATTTTAAAACTATTTCATATCAAATTAAATAAGCCAATAAATATATTGCAAATGGGTTGACTAAAAAATTTCAGTCCAGAATGTTTTTTTTTTTTTAATTTATTTGGCAACCAAAACAGATTACAATAAGTAGTAAATACTGATCTAACCTAAAGTCTTAACTAATTACATTTTAATCTTATTGTAATCCTACAGGGTCCCACTACATGAATAAGGTTATTTAAGCGTACAAAGTAAAACCACAAAATAAAGAAATAAGAATACCTAATATAAGTAAAGCGAACATAACTATTTATACCTACTTAACTATTTTACACAATTTATTTATGAATAAAGACAACCTGGAGTTAAAAATATCAATATAAAATTTTTCAATGTCAAACAATCGACACATTCTTATGATAGGATTGTAATATGAAGTATTATTACGATTAAACATTGACATAATATCGATGCGATTAAATATCAATTTAAAAAAAAAAAAAAAATTAATTTTACTGGTTTGGTTATGGTATGTACCAATAGTAGTTTGTGATATAAGGGCGGTAAATAGGTTTTTACATACGAGTTGACTAATGTCAGCCCGATGACGCCAGTCGAGGGCTGACCATCGTCACGAGTTTGTTAAAACCTTAACGCCCGTGTATCACACGATATTTTTCAATACATTTGTGAGAAAACTTGAAATTAAAAGTCGAGTAGGTCGTAGGTACTCACTAGAAAATGGCTTCTCACGCCCATACTTAGTCGAGATTTTCGGCGGCTATTACAAGCGCGAATTTTTTTCTCACAGCTAAAATACCTTATTGTTGATTTAATTTTATTATTACACATCACATAAACCACTCATCTTATTATTTAATAATTTATAAGAATAACTCAATGAAACTTTTAAAAATAGCGCGTACAGATTCAAGATTTTAGTAGTACCTATGTGGTACCTATCTATAGCGCGTTGTTGTAATTGCGTTTTTTTTAATTGGCTTCATGGCTCTAGGTTCTAGCTCCTAACTATCAGCCTGGACTATTCAGCCTTTACTTTTTGATTTATAAAACTTAAAACAATTTTAATTAACTAAATTAAATACAATTTTTAATTTCATGAATTAATTTCATCAATCCACATCTAAATGTTATTATTTTTTAAGTTTTCTACATACAAAGTCAATATCATTATGAACCTTCTTTCAAGAAAACTTTTTATTTAGAAGTAAAGTGGCCTTACAAAAATAAAAAAAAAACTGCAAAAAAATAGCACGAGGGCAGTAAATTCTGCAAAAAAAAAGCACGAGGGCAGTAAATTTAACTTACAAGCCCTGTTTACTGCCTCTGTAAGTGCATTTTGCGAGCAAGTGTATTGAAAAATATTATAATGGTATGGTGGTATGGTAACTTCACAGATCGGAACCGCTTGAGTAATATATCAAAATATAGGTACGAGTAATTACTAATTTTATAACAAACGCGATGGTATAGCACCGTGTTCGTAATGAAATAATCTTTTTTTTTTTTTACTTTAACTCATTAACCAGAACAACATTTACAACATTAACAAAATTTTACAGAAATTCTTTTACTGTACAGGCAATTGAACTGTGGAATGCACTTCCTCTGAGTATTAGACAGTCGAAATCGCTGGGCGCATTCAAAAATGCTCTAAAGACATATTTCCTTTCAAATTGAAGACGACTTTATTTTATTTTATATAATTCTATCGTATGTATGCGTATGTATATATTATTTATTTGTACTTATTTAGATATATATATATATATGTATATATATTTAAATTTGAGTATAATATTTATGTATTATATTATGTGTAGTATATGTATGTATTATAGTATGTGTATGTATTTGTGTGTATTGGTGTTTATGTATTGTTATGTAGCATAATTTTGAGCCACCTGCTTTCTATTTTCCTAGCGTTTTCCTAATCTTAAGGTTGCCTGGAAGAAATCGCTATTTAGCGATAAGGCCGCCTTTTGTACCTGTCCTTTTTCATTATTTGTCCTTTGTCATTGTTTTTGTATTTCTCTTGTGTGGTGCAAATAAAGAGTTTAATAATAATAATAATAACCAGACCAGTGCAAATTACTAGTATCGATTTACCTGTTTATACAGGCTGCCTACCTAAGAGTTGTGACGGGAAAAAAATAGTCAACGTCTTTCGATTGGTATGGATTCTGTCTATTAAGAAAACCAGTGAAATGTTTAAAAATTTTTTTTTTTAAATTGTTTATTAATCATATTCTGGACTGAAATTTTTTAGTCAACCTATTTGCAATATATTTATTGACTTATTTAATTTGATATAAAACACTTTTCATCCATTAAATATAGCTCAGTGAAGGTCGTTTTATACAGGGATCCTATACTAGGATAACAACCTATCAAAACTAAGTACAATTATGGCATTTTTGTTTAAAAAAAAACAGGTTATTTGATTAAATATATTTTATTCGAATTTCAGCATTTATATTTAAAAAATAACGTTGATGAACTGAGGCCCAATTGTCTAAGAAAATCCTAATCATTTGACAGCTTTATACTCGAATTTTTATTACTCGAACTGTCTAAGGAGTTCATACATGCATGTTGACGTGCAGCCATCTGTGAACTCCTTAAACAGCCCCCCAATCATGTAAGAATGGCCGATCAAAACGTTAAGTTTGTCGTCAAAGTAAAATAAACCATAACTGCATTGAATTAGAGCTCAATTTCGTGTATCCATTCTTATACGTTAGAGTATCGTACACACCTAAACGTATAAGAATGAGCACACGAAATTGAGCTCTAATTTAATATAGTTATGGTTTATTTTACTTTCGATATTTTACTTTCTATATTTTAGTTACAATTATTGCAACAGCTATTAAAATTAGTATTGCAACAGTAGTTCGATGTCATCCAGTAGTTTATAGCGACTGGTTTGCCTATAGGGTAGTCGTCAAGGAATGCCTCCAAATCAAACCCGACTCTATTGACCCCCAATCTGAAAAAAAATTTATAACTTTATATCCAAGTTTCTTTTTTTTTTGTACCAAAAAGTTATACAATATGTAGAAAAATAGAAACATAGTGGACAAGGAAACACTTATCTCTAATAAGAAATCTCTACCAGTGCTCTTGGCAGTGAGAAAGGTTGTGAAGGAAGAATGGGTAAAACAAGAAATGAGATGGAATGAAACGAGATATTATATCATAAACTTACACAAATATACATACTAATGACATAAATATATACAATATAAATAAATAATTTATAAATATATACATAAATAAATAGTTTCTAAATTATTTGAAAAACCACTCGTTGTAATTCATTTTACATGAGATCTGCCTGATCTACCTTTGTATGGTTTATGGAGTAACATCTACGAAAACTTTCATCCTCCATCTCTGACTAATCCAAATTTATTTTTGGATATCTATTTTTTTTTTTGCTAGATGGTGACCGCGACTTCGTCCGCGTGGATTAAGTTTTTTCAATTCCCGCGGGAACTCCTTAGTTTTCCGTCCTTCCCCGGAATATAACCTATCCCTGTACCAAATTTCATCAAAATCGGTTGAACAGGTGGGCCGACAGACAGACAGGCTATCGCATTTATAATATTAGTATATTACACCAGCTTAATGCCGTAAAAGACAGGGAACCAGAAAGAGCCAAAAATTAAAAAATAAATTTTTGGCCATTTAAAATTTACAAAAAAATATTAATTTACAATCATTGTACAGTACAGTTCCAGCTACAGTTTTGTTATAAGTACTAGCTGACGCTCACGACTCTGT
This sequence comes from Erebia ligea, assembly GCA_917051295.2. NCBI lineage: Eukaryota > Metazoa > Arthropoda > Insecta > Lepidoptera > Nymphalidae > Erebia > Erebia ligea. The sequence goes on from OU785239.1 coordinate 1,917,812, forward strand.
CCGCATGGATTGAAGATTTTTGGTTACCGCGGGAACTAATTAATATTCCGGGATAAAAAGTAGCCTATGTGCTATTCCAGACTATAATCTATCTCTATGCCAAATTTTATACAGATCCGTTCAGTCGTTCTGGCGTGATTGAGTAACAAACATCCATCCATCCATACATACATCCATCCATCCAAACTTTTGCATTTATAAAATTAATACCGTCCGCGTTATTTAAGTTTTTTTTATTCCCTCGGGAACTCCCTAATTTTCCGGGATAAAAAGACAGCGGGATGCCTATGTCACTCTCCAGGTCCTCAACTATACCCCTTGCAAAAAATTACGTCGATCCGTTGCTCTGTTGCGGCGTGATTGAAGGACAAACCAACAAACAAAAGAAACACACTTTCGCATTTATAAAATTAAGTATGATACATAAGTATAGTATAGATAGATAGATAGCTTGACCACCTGACCACTTCGCTAGGAAATTTGACAACTTACTGCAACAAATCAAGATTATTAGTTTCGATGACGCTTTCTTGTCGATAAAGAACGCCAACCATCCGTTGTGTTACAGCGCATGGCGCAGAAGGAATATATGGAGCCGCCGAGAATCCACTTCTCTGAGTAAAGAACCGACTTCCAACGATGTTAACGCATAGATTGTGAAGGTAGTAACCTTCGATATCAGCCGCGCGAGACAGTGTGTCTAGATCTGTAAAAAAAAAAAGTTGAATAAAGCTTAGGTATAATACGTTTATGCTGTGTTATTATTTTAGCAGGAAATCTATTTCCCAAATGTGTAAGGAAATCGTAAACGTTTGTTTAACGTATAATCTGACCTGTCTATGAAGTTCATAGATGTCTGCACGTCAAATAGCATGTATGAACTCCTTAAACAGTTCGAGTAATAAATACGTTAGCTTTCAATTGATTACAATTGGGCCTGAGGTCTAAAATAAACAATGTACATATTATTTTGTTTATCTCGAAATAACGCGCTGTTTTCCATTTTTTTTTTGTTTATAATTAAGTTATTTCTAAGTTATGTGTGGCAATAAAGAATTTATCTATCTATCTATCTATCTATCTTGGTCCAACCACCACCACCACGTGCCACGTCCCATGATAATAACCGGGACTGACGGCTTAACGTGCTCTCCGAGGCACGGGGGTGACACACCGCCAATTTCCAACTCCGAGCGGGCACTAAGAATTTCTTAACTGAAAACCCCAATACCTAACTATTTTTATGCCCGACCGGGAATCGAACCCAGGCCCTCGTGATCTGCAATTGACTATAACCGCTAGACCAACGAGGCAGTCTATTGTGATTATGACCATTGAAAATGGCAATTTTTCGGTCAAAAATAATTAATAAACTAAATATTAATGAAAAGATGTCTGTCCGATTTGCTTGTTTTCCTTTTGTAATTTTTTTCCTGTCTCCGCTCTGCTTCAGTAGCCAAACCCAAATACGTAGGACTAAACTTACCCCCTCGAAGATTTCCCCCTCGGGAAATCCAGAAAAAAATAAAACCGGCCAAGTGCGAGTCGGACTCGCGCACCGAGGGTTCCGTACAAACCTGTAGTAAGTTTTAAATTATTAAAAAAAAAAAAACACGTTTATTGTATGGGGACCCCCCTTAATATATATATTTTTTTAATTTTTAGTATTTGTTGTTATAGCGGCAACGGAAATACATCATTTGTGAAAATTTCAGCTTTCTAGCTATCACGGTTTATGAGATACAGCCTGGAGACAGACAGACAGACAGACAGACAGACAGACAGACAGACAGACAGACAGACAGACAGACAGACAGACAGACAGACAGACAGACAGACAGACAGACAGACAGACAGACAGACAGACAGACAGACAGACAGACAGACAGACAGACAGACAGACAGCGGAGTCTTAGTAATAGGGTCCCGTTTTTACCCTTTGGGTACGGAACCCTAAAAAAGGACTAAACTTACCCAGTACAAGAAGTGTATAGTACTCATCTGAGTCGGCGTCATCGTATGTATAAAAAGGAGGATTCAACGTTTCAACTCTAGGTATGCAATTGCCAAGATCGGCTTTAGCGTTGCCCCATGTCATCTGGTGAGTACAGAACGATTATTAGCCACAGATTAATAAATGTTATGAAACTTTTATGATTTACCCTCAGGAAGCAACTGCCAATAAATTTCACTAGCCAGGAATCATTCCCAGAATCTCCTAATCTATACTCCTAATATATTGTTAATTCGAAAGTTTGGATGGATGGATGTTTGTTACTCAATCACGCCAGAACGGATCTGGATGATATTTGGCACAGTGTTAGATTATAGTCTCAAATAAATTGATGTATAATTATGCGATGGATGGATGGATGGATGGATGTTTGTTACTCAATCACGCCAGAACGACTAAACAGATCTGGATGAAATTTGGCACAGTGTTAGATTATAATCTCGAATAACACATAAGCTACTCTTTAGCCCGGAAAATTAGAGTTCCCGCGGGAACCAAAACACCTTAACCACGCGGACGAAGTCGCGGTCATCAACTAGTTATTTATAAGGCGATGACAGCGCACGCAACTATGCCAAGGAAGTGCTTAAAACAGTCGACTCCAAGGGGTACATTCAGGTAGTGTTGGATTGACCGTCACATCGGGCTATGGTGAGCTATGAAGCACTACTACTACATTATCTTACGGCTCAGATGGCTACCTTACTGAAGATTGTGTGTTTTGACGACCTCCGTGGCGGAGTGTTGAGCGCTGTTGCCTTAACGTGCGGAGGTCCCGAATACGATCCCCGGCAGAGTCAATTTGGGAATTTATATTTTCTCAATTTTCCCTGGTCTGACCTGGTGGGAGGCTTCGGCCGTGGCTAGTTACCACCCTGTCGGCAAAGACGCATCGCCAAGCGATTTAATTCCGGTACGATGCCGTGTAGAAACCGAATAGGGGTATAACTACCATGCCCCTAAAAGGTTAGCCCGCTACCATCTTAAACTGTATCATCACTTACCACCAGGTGAGATCGCAGTCAAGGGCTAACTTGTAGTGGATAAAAAAAAACTAATTAAGAAGCTATTATTTCATTGTTTGACTATATTTTTCTTGTGTACAATTTTATATCTTACCTCATAAAAGCGGACATATACGAGAGGTCACCTATAAAAGCCCTTTAAAAACAAGATTAAAAAAAAAAAGCTTGAGGTACCTTGTGAACTGGAACGCACCATTTACTAATATGTCTTTTTTTATTTAAGAACTTAAATATGCAGTCAAGTAGCTAATTTATTACTTACTCCTAAAAGGGTTCCAGGAGCCGTTGGTATTTCATCAGGAACAATACCGGCTTGCTGCAATGCAACATATATTCGTAACGTCTCATTCCGTATCGGTGGTCTTTCGCAATTATTCTCCACTGGCTCACCACTAGCATAATTACTTGTTAATATCGTGACCAAAAATATTAACAAATTCATTTTGTTGAATTAGCTGATGTTTTATCTGAAACAAAAATACCTTTTTAAAGTAATATTGCTTAAGTATTGCTTTAAGCGTTGGCAATGTGACCCCTGTAGTTAGCGTGATGCCGTAAAAGACAGGCAGACAGAAAGAGCCAAAAATTTTGAAAAAACCTTTGGGCCTCTATTAAATTTTCAAAAAATTAATAATGTACAGTCACAAATTATTATAAACGTGATTAACGTCAGTATTTTATATTTATTCAAAAACCAACCTGACCTATATGCTCAATAAAACGAAAATAATTCTGAGTTTGTTAAGTTTCTTGTTGGAATAAAATTACTGGTGCAAACCATTTAAACCTGAATCAGCTGTCAGACCTCCGACGACGTGTTTTTGACGACCTCCGTGGCGCAGTGTTGAGCGCTGTTGCCTTAACGTGCGGAGGTCCCGGGTTCGATCCCCGGCAGGGTTTGGAAATTTCTAATTTCTGAATTTCCCTGGTCTGGCCTGGTGGGAGGCTTCGGCCGAGGCCACCCTACCGGCAAAGACGTGCCGCCAAGCGATTTAGCGTTCCGGTACGATGCCGTGTAGAAACCGAATAGGGGTATGGGTTTAATACTGTCATGCCCCTAACAGGTTAGCCCGCTACCATCTTAGACTGCATCATCACTTACCATCAGGTGAGATCGCAGTCAAGGGCTAACTTGTAGTGGATAAAAAAAAAAAAGACTAGCCCGAGGAGGGCTAAGCCAAACGCTGATATGAAATCTATTAAATTACTTGCTATACCGTTTCGACTCTTGCCTCCAAAGTTTGAAAATTTTCCCATAAATTCCAATCATCGTGGTCTTTATGATGATGATTAGCCAAAGGGTGAGAAGTTTTTTAAAAGGGCTGCGCGTTATAGATTTACGAATCTGCAACGACCGCATATTCGTAAATACATGACGCGATGTTACGACCATAGAATACTAAATAGTCCAGGAAAATTAGTTAAATAATAGCAAGAATCTCGGAATGAGAGATAGTCGGCTATAAACTTGTATAAACCTTTATTTTGGCACCATAAAACTTGTCTCAAAACCTACTTATCGTAGGGTGTCGGCGTCTACAGATATTCCAAGGTCAAAGGTCAAAAAATCTATATTTTACACATTTATTGCAAATATCTCGTTTCCTATGAGTTTTATGCTATTTATATTTATTATAAATATTGAAGAAGATTAAATTCTCTACAACTTTCAATCAACTTTTTTAATTTCAACGTTAAACGTTTCATAAATGTATGAAGTGGTATTTTTCAATAAAAACATTAATTAAAAATTTACTTAATTATTTTCTTTTCATTAAGTTAAGAAGTAATTAGTATAAATAAGATTAGAATTAAGAAATTATTAAAGTATTTCCGTAAATAACTTTATAATTACACGAGTAGGTAAGTGTTATAAAATGAATATATACTGAATTATTGAAAAAATATATTAATTTTAGCGTAAGTAATAGTAAATAAAAAATGAAAATATTTTAGAAATATATACTTATCAATAACTAGCGATCCGCCCCGGCTTCGCACGGGTAGCACTAATAATCCTAATAGTCTATACCCAATATAGCTATAAAAATGGTTATTGTGAGTCAACCTTAAAAGATAGATATATGCTATTGCGGACTTTTTTTTAGGACTTTTTGAGAGGAACAATTTCAACATACATTGTTTTCGTGTAACTTTAACTATTTACGCAGCGCACGCCACGTAGGCTCTCAGAAGAGAGGTTTTTTTCCGACTTGGTTCACATAATTGCAATTTTCCTAAGGATCTCTAATTTTTTGAAAAAAAAATATAGCCTATGTTACTCGCTGATAATGTAGCTTTCTATAGGTGAAAGAATTTTTAAAATCGGTTGAGTAGTTTTTGAGTTTATCCATTACAAACAAACAAACAAACAAACAAACAAACAAACAAACAAACAAACAGACAAACAAACAAACAAACAAACAAACAAATCTTTCCTCTATATAATATTAGTATAGATTTATAAACTTTATACGGCGTGTTTTTAATCGGGACTACAGGTTGACCTCGAATGATACTCTAAAATCTAAATAGCGCGCGCTGCCCTCTATCTCGAAAATGGTTCAAGATATAAAAAAAACGATTAAACAAAAGTTGTAGAGAATTTAATCCTCTACAATATTTATAATAAATACAAATAGCACAAAACCCATAGGAAACGAGATATTATTTGCAATAAATGTGTAAAAAAACGATTTTTTGACCTTTGACCTTGGAATATCTGTAGACGCCGACACCCTACGATAAGTAGTTTTTGAGACAAGTTTTATGGTGCCAAAATAAAGGTATATACAAGTTTATAGCCGACTATCTCTCATTCCGAGGTGAAACCCCTAATATGCCTGGACTAAAATAGTACCTTCACGGAATACTTAATTATAGTACCTTGCTAGGACACAACTAGTATTTACGAAATTATTTGGGCGGACACGTCGAGTATTTACGTTTTTATTCTTGACTCATGCCATGAGCTTGTTCATGCGACGCAGTGCAACTCAGTCGGACCAGCACCATACTATTACATACATACTCTGTGCCAGCACGCAGTTTGAGTTGTGCACGTCGCGTGAAATTAGTCGGGCATACTTCCACAAACCAACGTGATTTAAACCGTGGTATATTATGTAAAACTTAAATGATATTATCATAGTATATAAAGATAGATAATATATATTTAATAAGCATTTTAGTTACATATTTGTTCCGTTTGCCGTGGAGACCCTGGGGCCGTGGAGTCTTAGTGGCAAAAATGTTTTGTGAGATATTTCACCGCGGCTCATCCAGCGCGGGAATGCAGCCAGCATTCTTGCCAACATTCCACGCGGGCATGATTTATATAGTAACTAGCGGACGCCCGCGACTTCGTTCGCGTGGCATAAGTTTTTAATTCCCACAGGCACACCTTAATTTTCCGGGATAAAAAGAAGCCTATGTCACTCTCGAGGTCCTCATCTATACTCACTTGTGGCGTGATTGAAAAACATACTCTCTATTTGACGTCCTTGGGGATAGAAATTTCAAACACTGTGAAATACATTGAGGTATTATGTAGTGAAATACGTATTTCATCATTTTAAACCAGAAGCCCAAATACTAAGTTTCATGGCTATAGCTTGAAAAACGACGGACTTTCATACAAACTTTCAACCCCTATTTTACCCCTTTGGGGGTGGAATTTCGAAAAATCCTTTCTTATTCACCTTCTCTTTACAAAGAACACACCCTCCAATTTTCATGTCTCTAGGACCAGCGGTTTAGGCTGTGCGTTGATATATAAGTCAGTCAGTCAGCCAGGACTTTGAATTTTATATATATAGATTATTAGGTTAGGCTAGCTAGCTTTAAGTGTATTGTTTGCAATAAATGCTATTAAAAAAAAAAATTATCTAAGATCTAAATAAAGTTATTTATATCTATTGATCGTCTAGAATAAATTAATTTACTAAAAATGTTGTTCATTAATAAACTAAACTCTAATTATTAAACTAACATAAAATAAATTCAAATCTTAATTCTTAAATTAATTATTCTTCTTCTTATCTACGAGTATATTAATACTGAGTTCTGATATCAGATTTAAGACAATAGATTAAAATGATTGCTTAGTTTTTAATTGCTTTAATTTGGTAAATACCTTGTGTACTGGAACCCGCCTTTCACTTGTATGATATATTTAAAAAAAAATTGAACTTAAATATACAGCTCCACGTATTTAAATTATATTGTTAAGACATACTGGTTTTTGAAAATAACATGCGGCTATCTTTATTATTTATACAGTCAAATTATTTGTGATATCCTATTGTAATTTGTAATTACCTATTGGTTAAATAAATTGATAATTAAAACTGGTTCATTAATCTCAACAGCAACGACTTTAGGCATGTCTGCGAGCGCGATAAAGGTCTAATAAAAATTAATTGTGTTTTATCAAATTGTTTCAATGATGTATGCTTTTTAAATTAAATACTGCATTCCTTTATTTGAAACATTACACTAAATAGCAAGTTTCTATGCAATCAATTAAGCAATTAAATTGTAAATTTTACATATTTTTCCAGTTTTATGGTGTTATGCATTAACTCCATAAAACTGGTTTTCTGATAAAATAAGTAATTCAATTCAAAATTATTATTATTACTAGTACTCAGTTTTAGTATAAAAACGTAGGTAAATTATTTTCACCATCAGTCAGTTGGCTACAAGCAGCTTTCTAAAGGTAATCATTATTATATTAACACATTTAATTATTATTTAAAATTCTACTGATGATTAACATAAAACAGAAAAATTAAGTTTCGTTTAAAGTTTTGCTTCGGAACAGAAATTGTTAAAAAAATATATCTCGCTATCAACTAGAGGGAGAAAGAAAGGAAACCCTTTTTTATCACTTACGTTTTTTCAGGCAGGACCCCGCGTTTTATCCTGCCAAAAAAAATGTTCTAAAAATAGCAGAACATAGCATAATATTCGAATCCCACTCACATAATTTGCTTCATATTTTTATTTTATTTTAGTAAAAGCGAAAATTCATGAAACTTTGTTTTTACGCGGCGTCCCACGGCACCGTTCGTTATATTATTTTGTCAATAACATAATATTTTTGTCGACCTTCCTGGCTCAGTCGTGAGCACTGTGGTCTTATAGTGGGAGGTCCCGGGTTCGATTCCCAGCAGGGTCAGTTGGGGAATTTACAATTTCTGATCTATCTCTGATCTGATCTGGTGGGAGACTTAGCTGGTTACCATTCTGCCGGCAAAGACATACCGCCAAGCTATTTAGCGTTCCGGGACGATGCCGTGTAGCAACCGATTATAGGGCATGGGTTTAATATTATCATAATTGACGTACCCTTAACAGTTTAACCTGCTACCATCTCAGCCCATCAGGTGAGATCACAGTCAAAGGGGGCTTATCTACTACCATCGCTAAACGCAGTATTATTTTAAAATTGCAGTTTTATGTGACGTACCTTGTTGTCGCTAAAATAAGGACCATTATTCTGAAACGTAAGCGTCAAAAAGCTCCATGCTATTATTATAAAATTTATAATATCGGTATTGAGTTAGTTAAGGGTAGCAGACAGACACACTTTCGCATTTAATATGAAAGTGTGTTTGTCTGCCTCGCTTTAATAGCCGATCTTTTCAACCGATTTTCATGAAATAGGATACAGAGATAGATTGTGTCCCGGGGAAGGACAAAGGCTACTTCTTATCCCGGAAAAATTATAAATAACTAGATGTCAACCGCGACTTTGTCCGCGTAGATTGAGGTTTTTTGGTTCCCTCGGGAACTCCTTCATTTTCCGGTACAAAAAGTAGCCTATGTGCTAATCCAGACTATATTCTATCTCTGTAGCAAATTTCCGTTAAGCCGTTCTGGCGCGATTGAGTAACAAACATCCATCCATCCATACATCCATCCATCCATCCATCCAAACTTTCGCATTTATAATATTAGTATAGATACTGCTCTAAGTGATGATAGTAAGCGACCAGGGCTCACTTGTAGTGGATTTAAAAAATCTTGGATTTGTTCCAGGTGCCATCATGTGGGCTTCATTGAGCCTGTTAACCATTCTGGTCGCTAAGGCGTCCAGTGTCGCTGGTTGTTGTGATTATAATTATATGCGGGATCAAATGGAAAAATATATGATCGTACCTGATTGGATACCATATCCTCCAATTGATCCACTTTCGGTAAGATTTTTTCAATCAATTCCAATTCATTTATTTGTGTACAATAATTGTTGTTGTTGTATAATAATATAGTATCATACAATCTACCATGGAATGGAATGCAAAATTAATCATAACCTCATTCTTATTCAGTATTGGCATAGTAGGTTATATTCAAAAATCAAATCATTAATAAATAATTACAATTAGGAATAATCATATTTTTTATTTATTTTATTTTTATAATAATGATTGTTATTGATATGTTAGATAAATTGTAGTGGTAAATTGTGCAAAATTTCTTGAGTTAATTAAATAATTAAGTAAACGTACACATTAATAATTGTATTTTATATTAATTTGCACACCATATGATTGGTAGATAGTGGCTCGATTCTATGGCTTTATTGTAAGAACTTTCTATGTTCCTACAAACAGCAAATAAATATTATGATTATTATGATTATGTTTATACCTACACCTACTAGCGGATATCCGGCTTGTACAACTACGCAAAAAAAAGAAAAAAAATGTGAAAGTGTGTCTGTATGTCTATCTTTCTGTCTGCTACGCTTATACGGCTCGTTCAAACGATCTTGAAGAATGATAAACTGGATGAATGCCCGTCACTTTGTCCGCGTGGATTAATTTTTTTTACACCTGCGGTAAATCTACAGACTACACAGACACACTGACAGAAATACAGACAAACACACTTATAATGATTAGTCGAATAGAGAAGTACTTTGTTCTGGCCCTTGTTCTCTTACTTTCTTTCCGTTTTACAGAGTATTTTCGGACGATACAGAGCAAATTTCGGCAACAAGATACCACGGTGCGCCGTCATTCAACAACCGCTTACATCTTTTCCCAACCCTGAGAGTTCTGCTCTGTACACACTCATTGGTCTTGGTAAGACATCTGTATAATCTGTAATGATAATCCCGGTCAGCCTCGCTCACTATGTGAGGCGACTGGGGTTCCGTGACAGTTCGCTCGCAGCCAGGATGCAAAATGCGGTGTTGGCTCGGCTAGGATAGTCCGCCGGTTTCTCAACATGTCACAATGACCCCCGGCCGTCTACCCTTCCGGGGTGTAATCATCCGCCCGCTGCAATTGTGTAGAACGTATATACCTAAACTAGCTGATGCCCGCGACTTCATCCGCGTGGATTAAGTTTTTTTGATTCCCGCAGGAACTCCTTAATTTTCCGGAATAAAAAGTAGCCCATGTGTCGAGTCAGTTAAAAAGTGGTATTTCGCTTTTATATATGATATAGATATAGATAACTTTTTGGTAAATTTATGTATTTAATATTTATTTGACGACCTCCCTGGCGCAGTATTGAGCGATGTTATCTTAACGTGTGGAGGTCCCGGGTTCGATCCCCAGCAGGGTCAATTTTAAGAATTTATAATTTCTGAATGTTCCCTGGTCTGGCCTGGTGGGAGGCTTCGGCCGTGGCTAGTTACCACCCTACCGGCAAAGACGTGCCGCCAAGCGATTTAGCGTTCCGGTACGATGCTGTGTAGAAACCGGATAGGGGTATGAGTTTAATATAACAGCCATGCCCCTAACAGGTTAGCCCGCTACCATCTTAGACTGCATCATCACTTACCATCAGGTGAGATCGCAGTTGAGGGCTAACTTGTAGTGGATAAAAATAAACATAGTTGATTATGTTTATATTTGTCCTATGCGTGCTAAAACACGAATGTTTGAGAGTTCTTTATATAATGTTCTCAAAGTTGTGTGAAGTCTGCCAGTCTGCGCTTGGCCAGAGTGGTGGACTATAGGATAAGCGTTTCCTGCTCTGAGAGATGATCGATGCTCGAAGTTGATAGATTGATGATGATAATGATGATGATGAGATTATGCTTTCCACAGCTTTACCCACTCTGGAAGAAATTGACAATAACGGCACTGCGTGTGCTTTTCAATTGGTCGTTAATTTTCCTGGCTCGAACTTAAAAGGTGGAGAGAGAATCATTCCGTATAGACCTCCCATTGCGCCCCCTGCTTGCTGGTATCGCCGAGTTACGCGCCTCGTGTACAGACAATCGGAATACATTAATATGACAAACGCTGAATGTTGCAGGTATCAGTATAGTTTCATCTGTTTTTTAAAGTAGTAAGCAAGTAGTTAGTACCATCGATTAAAAACACTATTATTTACCTTAATAATAGCTTCGTCAAGTCCGGCTGTCCGTCTGTCATGTCTGAAACCGGTGATGACTACACTGAGGATAGGTATTTTTTTAAATTCCACTACAAGTTAGCCCTCGACTGCGACCTCCCCTGGTGTAAGTGATGATGCAGTATAAGATGGTAGCGTACTTTACCTCATTTATCCTACTTAATAATATTAAACTGTAAATATATGTAGTTATATGTAATAAGGTATATTCCATTTAATATTATTTTCTACCCTTTTGTGATCCTTTCCAATATTTGGTTTTTTTTTAAATTTTGTTTAAAAAAAAAAAAAAAAAAAGAAGAAGAAGAAGATGGTAGCGGGCTAAGCCGTGTGGCGGTTATGTTACTTACACCCGTAATCGGTTCCTACACGGCATCGCATGGCGTGCATGACGTTTGCTAGACAGTTTATGGAGAAAACACTATGTACCGTCAATGATAAAATGGCCAACAAAGGTTTTGCCAAAAACATGCTCCCTTATGGGTATTCTAAAACACACCACCAGTTATTTTATGTTATTTTTCAGTTATTCGGAATATTCGGAATATTCAGAAAACGAATGTATACCTTTCAACATCACTGCTTTTGTAGAAGATAACGAATTCAGCAATCCCATTGCCGGCAACTTTTTCCATCTCGAATCTGAGTGTGCGAGACAATGCGGTGATGATTGCAGTAATGATGACTGCAATAATGGTTGCAATAATGGTTGCAATAATGATTGCAACTGTGCCACATAAGAACTATGCGCAGGGACCACTAAAACTTGTTATTCCTACGATATAAACTGCATTTAATAATTGAAATAAAACGAGTAAGTTCACTGCTAGATTGTTGAAACCATCTTGCTATAATGTTTGTACTAAAATGTAATTCCATAAATGCCATAACAATAAATAAATTTTAAAAAAATGTTTTGATTTTTCCTTACCTTTTCACCTAATCTAAATGGTATAATATTATGCTATTACCAGCGAGCATCCTTCTTTCCCGTGGTAATTTTCTATACACATGCTAAAAATATAAATGCGACAGTGTGTCTGTCTGTCTGTCTGCCTTTACAGCCCATCTGTTCAACACATTTAGACGAAATTTGGGATATAGAGGTGGGTTGTATCCCGAGAAAGAACAAGACATAATATATTATGTAGGTGCTTTGTCGGATTATGGTTTTTTAATTAATACAGTTTACTGCTTTTTAAGCTGAAAGATGAGTCTTTAGAACTCCTTTAGAAGTCAGTTGTTAGGTGTGCAAAATTCATACAACTGGTTTTAGCCAAAGGGTGACAAGTTATTTTTAAAAGGCTGTGCGTTATATATTTACGAATCTGTAAAAAAATGCAAATTCGTAAATTATACATGACGCAAACCTACGACCACAGAATACTTCAAACTTTAATCTCTTTTATTCAAATAAACTTTTAAAAGTGCTTTTGAATCGCCGAGTGAATCTACCGCTGGTGCGGAATACCATTCCTACCGAGATGAGCCAGCTAGAAACTCGGTGGTTGCTCTTTTCAATCAAATTTACACTCATTACGAGGATAGAAGTAACTGTAGTACAATACTGAATAGTACCTTCACGAAATATCTTGCTAAGTTGCTACGCCACAACTGGTATTTACGAAATCACTTTTTCTTTTTTTTTAAAACATTAATTGAAAACAATATAATAGAACTTAGAGCTAGCTAGCCTAACCTAATTACTATATAAATCATGCCCGCGTGGAATGATGCCAAGAATGCTGGCTGGATTTCCGCGTTGGATAGCCAGGCTGATCCTTTGCGTTTGAAAAATGAGCAAAATTACTTCGGTGTACACGTCGATTCATGCCCATTACTAAAAGTCTAGATCAATGCTAATGCCATCAGCTTGTTCATGTGACGCAGAGCAACTCAGCCCGACCAGCACCGTGAAATAAGTACTTCCTCAAACCAACTTGATTTAAATAGAATGGTATTAAACTTATACGATATTATAATATCGTAAGACTAATTAAAGTTATTTGAAATAATCATACTATTGATAGTCTAGAATAAATATAATAGGTCGGGGAAAAAGTCTTTTCGTATTTAGTATGTATAAAATTTAAGAAAAATCTCTTTGGTTGTACTGTTTGTATCTGGATGGTTTTAATATCAATAAATAAAGGACATTAAGAAAAAGAAGAATAAAGACTAAAAAACACTTTCCCGCCATTTTTCAATTGTTTTTCTGTACGCCAAAGTGAAAAATTCGAACGAAGAAATTCGATACATTCTGAAGTTTTATTACAAAAAAGGGAAAAATGCATTGAAATAGAAATAGGTACTAAAATTCTACATCAATGGAAAAATGGGACTCAAACCGCGAAAAACAATTTGTGACGTTTATGGAAAGTTGGTTCAAGCGTTTTCAGTTTGGGAATTTTGATGTCAAAGATGCAGCTCGCTCTGGTCGCCCTCATACGGATAAAGTCGATGCCATTTTTGAAAAAGTGAAGCAAGATCGTCATATTAGTAGTTACGACATAGCCGAGGAACTGAGGATTGACTACAAAACAGTTTTGACTACAAAACAGTTTTGACCCATTTGAAAAAGTCTGGCTATACAAAAAACTCAATATTTGGGTGCCACACGAGCTCACTGAAAGAAACCTAATGAATCGTGTTGTCATTTGCGATTCTCTGATTTCCATTTTTGAAAATATTGATCACTGTTGATGAAAAGTGGATCACCAACGACATGAACGTGCTAAAAAGATCATGGTCAAAAGGTAGTCAAGCTCCGCAGACTGTAGCGAAAGCCGGATTAACACGCAATAAAGTGATGCTGTATGTATGGTGGGATTGGAAGGGCATCGTTCATTTTGAACTTTTCCCGCCGGGAAAACCATCGATTCGGATCTATACTACCAATAACTAACGAGACTCAAGCATGAATTTGAGAAAAAACGGCCGGAATTGATCAACAGGAAAGGAGCGGTCTTTCATCATGATAACGCCAGACCACACACATCTTTGGCCACTTAGCAAAAATCGAGAGAGCTTGGTTGGGAAGTGTTAATGCATCCACCATATAGTCCTGACCTTTCACCCCCAGATTCTCACCTGTTTGGGTATCTTCAGAATTCTTTGGGTAGTGTTAGGTTAACATCAAGAGAGGACTGTCAAAACTACTTGTCTCATTTTTTTGATCAAAAATCTCAAGATTCCTACAGCAACAGGATTATGTCACTACCCACAAGATGGTAACAAGTTATCGAATAAAATGGCACATATAATAATATATTCTAATTAAATGTAACTAAACTTTGAAAAAAAATTTTGAATTTGTATGTACGAAGTACGAAGAAACTTTTTCCCCGACCTAATATTTACCATTTTTTTTAAAACAATTTATTTAAGTATGTAATTAAATTTATTATTACAATTATTATTATTATTACAAAGATTAAAACATACTTAGATAACCAAAAATAAAGAACGACTAGCTAATGCCCGCGACTTTGTCCGCGTGGTTTAAGTTTTTTTCCCCTGCAGGCACTCCTTAATTTTCTGGTTTAAAAAGTAGCCTGTCACTCTCCAGGTCCTCAACTATACTCATGCAATCACGTTGATCCGTTGCTCTGTTGCGGCGTGATTGAGGACAAACTATATTTAACGTCCTTGGTGATCGAATTTTCAAAAATGGTGAAACACGTACTTCTTCATATTTAACTGAAAGCTCAAATACCAAGTTTCATGGTTTTAACTTGAAAAATGAATGACTTTCATACCAATTTCCAACCCCTATTTTACCCGTTTGGGGGTGGAATTTTGAAAAACTGTGACATACATCCTTCTTTAATTTTTAACGAAAGCTAAAATGCTAAGTTTTGTTGATATAACTTGAGAAATATCTTGAGAGATGAAGGACTTTTATACACACTTTTATCCCCTATTTCACCCCTTTGGGGGTCGAATTTTCAAAAATGGTGAAACACTTACTCTTGCATATCTAACTGAAAGCCCAAATGCTAAGTTTCATGGCTATAACTTGAGAAATGAAGGACTTTCATACAAACTTTCATCCCCTATTTCACTCCTTCGGGGGTAGAAATTTCAAAAACTGTGAAACACATATTTCTTAATTTTTTACCTGTAGCTTGTAAAGCAAGTTTCATGGATATAACTTGAGAAATGACGGAGTTTCATACAATCTTTCAACCCCTATTTCACCCTCTTAGGGGTGGAATTTTCAAAAATCTAGATATCTATCACGAGAAAAAAGAAAATAGCAAAAACCAAATTTCACTACCTAAATTTATGTTTTACTTGATTATCTCAATAAAGATGAACGATAGGTGAAAAAAGAACCTTAATTATAAATCGTAAAAAAGCAACAAAAAACTATTGCATCAAAATTTTCGTATCTCAACGGAGAACCGAGTTATAGTGAAAAAACTGAATTTAACCCTTTTTTCAAGATGGCGGAAAATCCACCACCACCACCACTACAGCCCGCTGGGCACAGGCCTCCACTCTCCTAAGAGAGAGGGAATTAAAGCTTAGACCCACCAAGCTGCTCCGGTTGGCGGGCTTTAACGACTATTATCATGTTAGTGATAATTAACTACGGTATCTTAAGACTAAAGCTGCGAGGGTTCAAAATGCGCCGGTCTGGGAAGAGCAAACAACAAACTCAGTCGGGTTTTTTTTATTATCACCATCTCACAAATATAGCAAATTACTTAATTATATTTATAATCTAACATAATTAGCCGCTGGAACAATTCATACCCATGGCTGCCTATCATTCAAATAATCCTTTACACTATAATAAGACTTTTCAATTAGTTTACGTTTTACAAAATCTTTGAACTTGTTGAGAGACATCTTCAATATGTCTTCATGGATCTCTGTTTAATTCAGTTTGATTAAATTGATATTTGACTCATTCGATGTATTTCACTAGATTCGTTCTTTGGCGGGATACGATACGAGTATTTTGACTTTCTATTTGATTTGAATTCAGTCTGTTACCGACAGACTCAGCGATTATTGAATACATTGTGTTTAGATTGCAATTTGCCTGATCAAATGATTAATTTAGTATTGTCGCAGTGCTTTAACTAAGTTTTTTATAATTGCCTATTTACATTAAATCTCTCGTGAAACCGCTACACGTTTAACCATTTATTAGTGCAAGTTTTAAACAGAGTACAAATATATTTAAAGCAATTTTATTATTCACCCACTTCTGGAATTATGCTTACAATATTTATGTTAAACATGTTTAAGAATAATATTATAGGATACAAATAAATGAGAGATTAATACACATCATCATAATAAAAAAACAATAACATAATATGTGTGTGGTGTAATTTGTTTTTCACAAAAACTAAACTCTTATTATCGTATTCAACACTAAAAAATAAATTCAAATTTGATATCGTTTTTTAGTCAATTTATTAAAATGACTGTTTAAATGCTTTAATTTTCTTACGTGAATACCTTGGTTCTATACTGGATATTTTACTTTTATTTAGAACTTAATTAGGCAGCTCCGCGTATCAAAATTATATTGCTATTTACTGGTTTTTGGAAAATAAGTAACATGCATTAAGCGTAAATCTATCTACCTTTATTGTTGCGAATTATAACCAAATTATGTGTGATAATATATAGTACTTATCTGTTGGATATATAAATAATTAAACTGGTTTATTAATCTTCAAAACAACGACTTCAGGCATGCCTACGAGCGCGATTAAAGTCTAATAAAAATTAATTGAATTTATATCAATTTTTTCCAATAAGGTATGCTTTTTAAATTAAATACTGCATTCCATTATTTGAAACATTACACTAAATAGCAAGTTTCTATGTAATCAATTAAGCAATTAAATTGTAAATTTTACATCTTTTTCCAGTTTTATGGAGTTATGCATTAACTCCATAAAACTGGTTTTCTGATAAAAAAAAGTAATTCTATTTAAAATAATTATTATTACTAGGACTCAGTTTTTGTATAAAAACGTAGGTAAATTATTTTCATCATCAGTCAGTTGGCTACAAGCGGCTTTCTACAAGATTTGGAAGATTATTATATAAAAGGTAATGATTATTATATTAACACATATAATTATGTATTTAAAAACCTACTGATGATTAACATAACATAGAAAAATAAAGTTTCGTTTAAAGTTTTGCTTCGGAACAGAAATTGTTAAAAAAATATCTCTCGATATCAATTAAAGGGCGAGAGAAAGGAAACCTTTTTTACCACGTACGATTTTACAGGACAGGAACCGCGTTTTAAAAAAATGTTCTAAAAATAGCAGTACCCTTACTCTGAGATTGATCGAATTTAAAATATGGTCTCACTAAGTGAGGTGAATTACATATGCATCAAACTAAAATGAATCTTAATCTTATTAATTTAGAGCTCAATTTCGTGTATGCATTCACAGCTAGCGCTCCAAACGATACGTTTCGAAATTTGAATCGGTTGCACTGAATTTGTGGCTTTAAATCCAGAGTTTTTGGGTCCATTTTAGTTTGACGCAAATGTGATTCACCTCACTTAGTGAGACCGTATTTTAAATTCGATCAATCTCAGAGTAAGGGTACAGAACATAGCATATTCGATCCCACTCACATGATTTGCTGCATATTTTTATTTTAGTAAAAGCGAAAGTTCATGAAACTTTGTTTTTACGCGGCGTCCCACGGCACCATCATACTAATATTATAAATGCGAAAGTGTGTTTGTTAGTTGGCTTATTGGTTTGTTGGTTTGTCCTTCAATCACGCCACAACGGAGCAACGGACCGACGTGATTTTTTGCATAGATATAATTGAGGACCTGGAGAGTGACATAGGCTACTTTTTATCCCGGAAAATTAAGGAGTTCCCGCGGGAATAACAAAAAACTTAAACCACGCGGACGAAGTCGCGGGCATTAGCTAGTTCATTATAATATTATTTTGTCAATAACAGAATATTTTTAACGACCTTTCTTGCTCAGTCGTGAGCACTATGGTCTTATAGTGGGAGGTCCCGGGTTCGATTCCCAGCAGGGTCAGTTGGGGAATTTATAATTTCTGATCTATCTCTGATCTGGTCTGGTGGGAGACTTAGCTGGTTACCATTCTACCGGCAAGGGCGTTCCGGGACGATGCCGTGTAGCAACCGATCTGGGTATGGGTTTAATATAACTGACGTACCCTTAACAGTTTAACCTGCTACCATCTCAGACCATCAAGTGATGTCACAGTCAAGGGGGCTTATCTACTACCATCGCTAAAAGCAGTATTATTTTAAAATTGCAGTAAAATAATGACTATTATTCTGAAACAAGAGCGTCAAAAAACTCCATACTATTATTATAGAATTTATAATATTAGTATTGAGTTAGCTATGGGTAGCAGACAAACACACTTTCGCATTTAATATGAAAGTGTTTGTCTGCCTCGCTTTAATAGCCCATTTTTTCAACCGATTTTGATGAAATTCGATACAGAGATAGGTTGTGTTCCGGGAAAGAACAAATGCTACTTCTTATCGCGGAAAATTTATAAATAATACTGCTTTAAGCGATGATAGTAAGCGACCAAGGCTAACTTGTAGTGGATTTAAAAAATCGTGGATTTGTTCCAGGTGCCATCATGTGGGCTTCATTGAGCCTTTTAACCATTCTGGTCGCTAAGGCGTCCAGTGTCGCTGGTTGTTGTGATTATAATTATATGCGGGATAAATTTCAAGAATCTATGATCGTGCCTGACTGGATACCATATCCTCCAATTGATCCACTTTCGGTAAGATTTTTTCAATCAATTCCAATTAATGTATTTGTGTACAATAATTGTTGTTTTCATATAATAATATAGTATCATACAATCTGCCATGAAATGGAGTGCAAAATTAATTATTATTATTAATCTTAACTTAATTAATCTTAATCTTAGTAGGTAACATTCCAAATTTAAATCATTAATATATAATTACATTTTCATCCCACCATCTCGGAAAGAGTATTTTTACTCTTCGATATCTGAAAGTAAAAGCCGTTATTATCCTCTAGAGGATAAAGTAAATTGAATTTAGAACATCGTGTGCACGTTAGTAAATATCACTCGTCTATGAAGTTTGTGAATTCAAAACATCATTAAAACCTATTTACTTGTACCTCTATGGTGCCGAATTTCCATACAATCGTTTTTAATTTGTTAAAAACTCACACTCGTAACCTTCTTGGTGTACTTTTTTAATTTGCTTTGCGCGCACCATTTTCTTTCACGTCATATTGTTTAAAATTAAAACCGATTAAAAACAAGAAAATTGAAAATAAGTGAAAAACCTAAAATGAGTGATTCTAGTGACGAAGAAATTAACAGAATTGAATTTAATCGTGATTTTTTTTGCATTTAGTCATTTTCTTGCTGAGGTGGGATGAAAAGTTACCTTGTGATTTTTTTTGCATTTAGTCATTTCCTCGCTGAGGTGGGATGAAAAGTTACGTGTTGCACTCGAGTGAAAAGATTTTTCACCTCGTGCTCTTTTGATTCCCTCGCTGACGCTCAGGATTCTAATTTTTGAATCACTCGCTCCGCTCGTGATTCAATTTTAGAATCCTTCGCTTGCTCGGTCATCAAAATTGAGCACGCGGTTAAAAAACAACTTTTCACTCTTGTATAACAAATAACTATTATACACCTATACTAGCGGATATCCGGCGTGTGCTACTACGCAAAAAAAATGCGAAGTGTGTCTGTATGTCTTTCTTTCTGTCTGCTACGCTTTAACGGCTCGTTTGTTCAAACGATCATGACGAATGATAAACTGGATGAATGCCCGTGTCTTTGTCCGCGTGGATTAAAGATTTTTACTCCCGCGGTAAATCTTTAATTTTCCGGGAAAAGTAGCTGACGTCCTTTTCCGGGATACAACATATCTCTGCACCAAATTTCGTCGAAGTTGGAGAAACAGACACACGGACAGAAAGACAGACGGACACACTTATTAAGTATAAATTAAAAGAATATTTTTTAACAGAGTAGATCGCTGAGTCTTTTGTGTCTATGTAGATTATATAATTATTTATATTAGTGCTAATCCTATTCACCTAAGAAACCTATAAACCTAGTAAACCTACTGACGATTACGTGTCACATCTTACTTGATTCTTCGCGTTCTACACCTACTGTTGCAGTACTTACCTATATTGTCTTACAACTGGATTATTTCATAAGTAATTAGTTAATACCAAATCGTTGCAGCTAGGCACTGAGGACAAACCTCTGTGGTTATTTCGGTGTTTTAAGACTAAGCTATTTGTATTGTATTTTGATTTGATAATAAATAAAAATAAAAAATAAAAACTTATAATGTTGGTAAGGATTAGTCTGGCCCTTGTTTTCTTACTTTCTTTCCGTTTTACAGAGTATTTTCGGACGATACAGAGCAAATTTCGGGAACAAAATACCGCGTTGCGCCGTCATTCAAGAACCGCTTACATCTATTCCCAATCCTGATTGTTATGCTCTGTACACACTCATTGGTCTTGGTAAGACATCTGTACAATCTATTATTATAATATCCCGGTCAGCCTCGCTCACCATCTGAGGCGACTGGGGTTCCGTGACAGATCGCTCGCAGCCAGGATGCAAAATGCGGTGTTGCTAGACTCGGCTAGGATAGTCCGCCGGTTTCTCAACCTGTCACAATGACTCTCGGCCTTCTACCCTTCTGGGGTGTAATCATCCGCCCGCTGCAATTGTGCAGGTATATACTTTAACCAGCTGATGCCCGCGACTTTTTCCGCGTGGATTAAGTTTTTTTGATTCCTGCAGGAACTCCTTAATTTTCTAGACTATAAACTACCTCTGTGCCAAATTTCATCCAGATCCGTTCAGCCGTTCGGCGTGATTGAGTATCTAACATCCATCCATCCAAACTTTCACACTTTTAATACTAGATGTCGCCCGCGACTTCGTCCGCGTACAATTGCTGATTTCCTATTAGATTATGAAATTTTTCCGCTGCAAAAAGCCTGTCTATAGAGGCTTTATATAGCTTATGGAAGTTTCTATTATTTAAAACTAATAACCTATATCAATGCTGATTTTCATGTCTATACTTCAAAATCATAGAACTTTTATGTAACCTTCCACCCCATTTCACCCCTTTTGGTGGTGGATTTTCGTGGTGGACTATAAGCGTTTCCTGCTCTGAGAGATGATCGATGCTCGAAGTCGTCCGGAGATAGATTGATGATGATGATGATGATGAGATTATGCCTTCCACAGCTTTGCCCACTCTAGAAGAAATTGACAATAACGGCACTGCGTGTCTTTTTCAACTGTACAATAATATACCTGGCGGGAGCTTTAAAGATGGAGACACCGTCGTCTCGTATAGACCTCCCATTGCGCCTGCTGCTTGTTGGTATCGCCGAGTTATGCGTCTCGTGTACGTCCAATCGGAATCCATTAATGTGACAAGCGATGAATATTGCAGGTATTAGTATAGTTTCATATTCTGTTTTCTAAAGTTATAGTAAGCAAGTAGTTATAATCGATTAAAAACACTATTATTTACTCGTACCTTAATAATAGCTTCGTCAATTCCTGCTGTCCGTCTGTCAAGTCTGAAACCGGTGATAGCTACACTGAGGCTAGGTATTTTTTTAAATTCCACTCATAGATTTAATTTCGTCTCGCTGGGAGCGCAGCGGATGATAAATCTATGATTCCACTACAAGTTAGCCCTGCATTGCGACCTCCCCTGGTGTGAGTGATGATGCGGTATAAGATGGTAGCGGGCTAATCGGGGTGGCGGTTATGTTACCTACACCCCTAATCGGTTTCTACACGGCATCGCACGGATTGACGTTTGGCCAACAAAGTTTTTAACAAAAAGCATGACTACGGAACCTTACCTTATGGGTATTCTAAAACACACTTGACTAGTTATTTTATGTTATTTTTCAGTTATTCGGAATATTCGGATTATACGGAAAATGAATGTATACCTTTCAATATCACTGCTTATGTAGAAAATAACCAACTCAGCGTTCTCCTTGCCGGCAACTTTTTCCATCTTGAATCTGCGTGTGCGAGAGAATGCGGAGATGATTGCAGTAATGATGACTGCAATAATGGTTGCAATACTGGTTGCAATAATGATTGCAACTGTGCCACATAAAAACTACGCGCAGGGACCACTAAAACTTGTTATTCCTACGATATAAACTGCAACTGATAAATTGAAATAAAACGTAAGTTCACTGCTAGATTGTTGAAACCATCTTGCTATAATGTTTGTACTAAAATGTTATATATAAATTCCATAAATGATTATAACAATAAATAAATTTGAAAAAATGTTTTGATTTTTCCTTACCTTTTCACTTAGTCTAAATGATACAATATTATGCTCTTACTAGCGAGCATCCTTCTTTCCCGTGGTAATTTTCTATACACATGCTAAAAATATAAATGCGACAATGTGTTGACTAGGCCTTTACAGCCCATCTGTTTAACACATTTCGACGAAATTTGGGATAGAGATGGGTGTATCCCGAGAAAGGACATAGGCTACTTTTTATCCTGGAAAATTAAAGGGTTCTCTCGGGAATCTAAAAAGTAAAACCTCAATCCATGCGGTCGAAGTCGCGGGCATCATAATTCGTATTAAAGTCTATAATAGGTGATTCTGATGTAGGTATATATGCTACACTAGAGGACGCCCGCGACTTCGTTCGCGTGGCATAAGTTTTTTAATTCCCACAGGCACTCCTTCATTTCCGGGATAAAAAGAAGCCTACGTCACTCTCCAGATCCTCAACTATACCTACCCATGCAAAAAATCACATCGATCCGTTGCTCTGTTGCGCCGTGATTGAAGGACAAACTCTCTATTTAACGTCCTTGGGGATAGAAATTTCAAACCTGTGGAATTTATTTTAAATCGGGAGCCCAAATAAATACCAAGTTTCAGGGCTATAACTTGAAAAACGACGGACTTTCATTAAAATTTTTAACCCCTATTTAGTCATTTAGTCATTTAGTCATTTATTGAAAGCTTTCATGTCTTACATACTAATACAATGTACTTAATATTAGCAGTTAGCATGCATGGACATGAGGCCCTGTCAGGGCGTTGCTAAAAGTTAACATTATTATTTGTTAAATTATCTAATTATTATGATTAATTTATTTAGCATAATATAGATGTAATATACGATATACCTAATTAAGAATATGTTAAAACATGTGATAATAATTTACATATTTTTATATTTAAGTAATTTAATCTTATATAATATAATGGATCATGTTATTGAGGTCTATTCATTCATTTAAGAAATCTTTAACGCTATAAAAACATTTTTGGATAAGCCATTCTTTTAATTTTCTTTTAAATATTGTCATTTTGATCTCATCTGTTATGAAATTTGGGAGTTTATTATAAATGGTTACGGACCTAAAATGTGGACTAATTTGTGCTAACGTTATGAGGTTGAAGTGGGGTACAACCAGTTTTTTTTGCCCGCGTGTAGCTCTCTGTAATTTTGTGCTTTCATAAGTTGTATAAAGGTGTATATTTTTCCTGACAAATAAGGCCATCTCCATTATGTAAATGCTAGGTAAGGTGAGAATTCTTTTATTTATAAAATGTGGCCTGCAGCTATCACGTTGCCTAATATTTACAAGAACTCTTATACATTTTTTTTGTGATATAAAGAGATCTTCTACGTCGGGGCTCTGACCCCATAGGACTACACCATATCGAAGCCACGAGTAGGCATATGTATAGTATGCTGACAGCGCTGTTTCGTAGTTTGTATTCGCCTTGAGTATACTAACCCTTTGGGGGTGAAATTTTTAAATATTTTGACACACGTGCTTTTATTTTTTACCGAAATCCAAAATATCGAGTTTCGTAGATATAACTTGAAAAATATCTTCTAAAATTAAGGACTTTTTTACAAACTTTACTCCCCTATTTCAGCCTGTAGGGGCACACATACCTACATGGATGACATAACATGACGCGGCCACGTTAGCCAATCACGTGCCGCCGCCTGAATCACGATAACGGAGTTCTTTCGGAATTGGACTATATATAGAACTTTCAACCTACAACAGTTGGCCCAGCTGGCAGCCCCGAGCAAGACACCGGCTCGGGGGAAGATCTTCCTATTGCATCGATCGAGCACAACATACGCTCCCGACAAGCCCTTTGGGGGTAGAATTTTCAAAAACTGTGAAACACGTATTTCTTAATTTTTAACCGGTAGCTCATATACCAAGTTTCATGGATATACCTTGAGAAATGACGGACTTTCATACAAACTTTCAACCCTTATTTCACTCCCTTAGGGGTGGAATTTTGAAAAATCCTTCCTTATTGAGCGCTTGCGTCACAAAAGAAACCTACTGTCAAAATTTCAAGTTTCTAACCCCAGCGGTTTAGGCTGTGCGTTGATATATAAGTCAGTCAGTCAGTCAGTCAGTCAGTCAGGACTTTGAATTTTATATATATAGAATTACTTTAAAGTGTCACCTAAATCCGTTTAGTAGTTGGACGGTGAAAGACTAACAAACATTCACCGATCCATCCATGATTCTCACAACTAAGCAAGAAGTAAAATTAGACCATGGAATGTCAGTAAAGTAAAATTAAAGTAATAAAACAAGTTTTATTATAAAAAAAACTTAAAAACGATAAATTAGAAATTGATATCGGTTAATTTAATATAATATTTATATTACCCGACTACGGCAAAGGAAGTGTTATGATTTCAGCAGTTGTATGTATGTACGTTTGTATGTTTGTATGAATGTTTCACAGTATAAGCGTACTACTGATTGACACCTCATTCATAAAAATCTTCCATTTTGATGAATGAGGTGTCAATTTGTTAGTATAGTCCGAGTGACATAGGCTACATTTAACATGAACAAAATCGATATGACGGATTATACATCCAAAAAAGTTAGGGACTCTGCGATTTTTCCCTTGGTCGGGTTCATCATTATCATCATCATCAACGGATAGACGACCACTGCCGGACATAGGTCTCTCGCAAGGATCACCCCATGCCGCGTGCGATTCGTTTGATGTCGTCCGTCCACCGAGTAGGGGGTCTGCCTCCTCCTGTTATCACGCGACCCCTGGAAGGCAGCAGCTGGCCGTGGCTCCAGCTGTTGGAACGAATATCGGGGTTGGGTTCGACTGGACCAGAGGCGAGCCCAGGGTGGGCGACGCGCAAGGGAGGCACCGGCGCAAGTTCTGTTTTAGAGTTCCCGGAGCCTTTCATCATGCGCCGAGGATGGTTACCGAGGGGGTTTTAGTGGGTACAAATCACCACATAACCCGGTCTCCCCCCCTAGGAGGTCGGGTATCCTGTCCAATGAGTCACTTAAGACTCACGGAGAACTTTTGAAATAAGTTCAAGAGTCACATGTGACTCATTTTTTTATACAACTTGGGCACATAATTTTGTTATGAGCGTGGAGTAATATTACACTTAATTAAAATTAAGTGAACGTATAGCAAAAAACCGGGACTTGGGGTAGTTGTAAATTGTATTGTATAGGGACAGTTAAAAAAAAAAAAGGGGGTCTGTCAAGTGCTAACGCTGCGCTTTCCAGTGCGAGTTCACCATTCCAGCACTTTGAAACCCCAACGTCTATTGGTTCTTCGTACTATGTAGGTGCTTTGTCGGGTTATAGTTTTTTAATAAATACAGTTTACTGCTTTTTAAGCTGAAAGATGAGTCTTTAGAACTCCTTTAGAAGTCAGTTGTTAGGTGTGTAAAATTCATACAACTGGTTTTAGCCAAAGGGTGACAAGTTATTTTAAAAGGGCTGTGCGTTATATATTTACGAGAATCTGTAAAAAATGCAAGTTCGTAAATTATACATGACGCGAACCTACTACCACAGAATACTTCAAACTTTTAAAACAGCTTTTGAATCGCCGAGTGAATCTACCGCTGGTACGGAATGCCATTCCTACCGAGAAGACCCAGAAACAAACTCGGTAGTTGCTCTTTTCAATCAAAATTACAAGTCATTACAAGGATACAAGTAACTATACTTTATAATACCTTCACGGAATACCTAATAGTACCTACCTTGCTAAGTTGCTACAACACAACTGGTATTTACAAAATTACTTTTTTTTTTTAAATATTAATTAAAAACAATGCAATAGATCTAGCCTAACCTAATTAGTGTATAAATCATGCCCGCATGGAATGATGCCAATAATGCTGGCTGGATTTCCGCGTTGGACAGCCAGGCCTTTGCGCAAAAAATGAGCAAAATTACTTCTTCCACTACAAGTTGGCCCTTGACTGCGATCTTGCCTTCAACAAACCTCTGCCTCATTGGTTGGCGTGTTCGACTGCGGCCAGCGAGGTCCCGAGTTCGAGTCGGGCCATAATTTAGTATTGGATTTTCTGATAGAAACCCTCCGGAGTTAGGAAGTTGGCGGTGTTTCACCCACGTGCCTCGGAGAGCACGTAAAGCCGTCGGTCCCGGTTATTATCACTAACATGATAATAGTCGTTAAAGCCCGCCAACCCGCAATGGAGCAGCGTGGTCTCATAGGAGAGAGGGAATTAGAGCTTAGCGGGGTCTAAGCTCTAATTCCCTCTGTCCTATGAGAGTGGAGGCCTGTGCCCAGTGGGTCGTTAATGGGCTGTAGTGGGCTTAAAAATTCAAAACTCAAATGTTTTTTATTCAAATAAACTTTTATAAGTACTTTTGAATCGTAGAGTAAATCTACCACTGGTTCGGAATACTATTCCTACCGAGAAGATCCAGCAAGAAACTCGGTGGTTGCTCTTTTGAAATATAATATTTTACAATTTCATTAATGTGTAAATACTTATGTAACCGTTGTCCTTAGCATTGCTGGAGCGATTCAAATCCATGCTCTTATAAAGGCCAAAACACACAGGGAGCGGGCGCGGGTCGGGCGCGGGCCGGGTCGGGTGCGCGGCGGTTTGAATTCCTTGTATTTATATGGACGACATCACACAGCGTCACCCGCCACGCGCCCGACCCACGCCCGCATTCTGTGTGATGTCGTCCATATAAATACAAGGAATTCAAACCGCCGCGCACCCGACCCGGCCCGCGCCCGACCCGCGCCCGCTCCCTGTGTGTTTTGGCCTTAACATTTACGTAATCTTCAACAGTAGGTATAATTAGTGTGTGTGTAAAATTTTCTGCACATAGACTAAACTCTAATTATTCAACTAACTCTTTAAAATAAATTCAAATCTAAATTCTTAAATTAATTGTTCATCTTCTTAATTAGACTCGTATCTACATTGTATATATATTTTACTAGAGGACGCCCGCGACTTCGTTCGCGTGGCATAAGTTTTTTAATTCCCACATGCACTCCTTCATTTCCGGGATAAAAAGACGCCTATGTCACTCTCCAGATCCTCAACTATACCTACCCATGCCAAAAAATCACATCGATCCGTTGCTCTGTTGCGGCGTGATTGAAGGACAAACTCTCTATTTAACGTCCTTGGGGATAGAAATTTCAAAACTGTGGAATACGTATTTCATAATTTTAAATCGGAAGCCCAAATACCAAGTTTCAGGTCTATAACTTGAAAAACGACGGACTTTCATTCAAATTTTCAACCCCTATTTAACCCTTTTGGGGGTGAAATTTTTAAATATTTTGACACACGTGCTTCTTTATTTTTTACCGAAAGCCAAAATATCAAGTTTCGTAGATATAACTTGAAAAATATCTTGTGAAAATTAAGGACTTTTTTACAAACTTTACTCCCCTATTTCAGCCCTTTGGGGGTAGAATTTTCAAAAACTGTGAAACACGTATTTCTTAATTTTTAACCGGTAGCTCATATACCAAGTTTCATGGATATAACTTGAGAAATGACGGACTTTCATACAAACTTTCAACCCTTATTTTACTACCTTAGGGGTGGAATTTTGAAAAATCCTTCCTTATTGAGCGCTTACGTCACAAAAGGAACCTACTGTCAAAATTTCAAGTTTCTTACCCCAGCGGCTGTGCGTTGATATATAAGTCAGTCACTCAGTCAGTCAGGACTTTGAATTTTATATATATAGATTATGAGTACTGATACCATTTTTTAGTAAATTTTTTAAAATGATTGTTAAATTTTTAATTGCTTTAATTTGCTTACGTAAATACCTTCTGTAATGGATATTTTAATTTTATTTAGAACTTAAATATGTAGCTCCGCGTATCAAAATTATATTGTCAAGATATATTATACTTACTAGTTTTGAAAAATACATTATGCATAATATAAAGCTATCTTTATTGTTGCTAATTATACAACCAAATTATGTGTGATAATTATTTAGTACTTAGGTGCTGGATAAATACATTAATAATTAAACTGTAAGTAAGTACTTATCTTAAAAACAACGACTTCAAATATGCCTGCGAGTCCGATTAGGGTCTAATAAAAATTAATTGTATTTTTATCAAATGCTTTCATTAACACGGGTCAACACAAAATTTGACTTTGACTTTAAAGCATAAAATTTCGATATTTTGGGTCGTAATTAGACGAAAAAAAAATATACGACATGAAAAAGTTTGCTTTTGTATTTAGGAGATTTTGTATAATTTATCAGCATCGTATTTATTTACACGCTCGCGACTACATTTTTAGTTTTTCTAGACTTGTATAAAACACCTGATCACTAGAGTGCCATGTAGCGGCACTATGTGAACTTAAACCCCACTCTGATCGCGGGGTATTTTCGAATGTATTAAAATTTATAAAAAAATTCATAAATGAGTATTATTACTATAACTATCACAAAAGCAAACTTTATACCAAAAAAAGTTATTTTCTTTCCGTTTTTGTGCATAATTAACCGAAAAGTCATAAAATAAACTTTAGGACAAAGAACGAAAACTTTTTTGTAGAGTCGTGTAAATTAAAGTTTTTTTTTAATTATATACTGCATTCCATTATCTGAAACAATACAATCCATAGCAAGTTTCTATGTAATCAATTGTTGCACATTTAAATTGTTAATTTCCATCTTTTCGAGGTGCAATAGCTCCAAAAAAGTGGTTTTCTGATAAAATTTGTAATTCAATTCAAAGATTATCATTATCACTAGTTTTCAGTTTATTATAAAAACGTAGACGTAAATTATTTTACCGTCAGTCAGTTGGCTACAAGCAAGATATTTTGATTGGGGGTGATGATTATTTAAAAGGTAATATTTATTTTATTAACACGTCTAAATGTATTTTAAAACCTACTATAATTCTAAACCAAGAGCGTCAAAAACGCCATTCTAATACTACTCGCCTTAATGCGGAAGTGTGTCTGTCTGTCTGCTACGTTTTAACAACCCATAATTTCAACATCTCTCTGCGTCGTATTCCTCATTACCGAGGGTCGTGACTCCTTTCCATTAATAATGGTAGGAGTTTTCTTGGGATAATAATGCGGTGGCTTCCAACGTCCTTCCGCATACGACTCGAATAAGAGTATTTAACGATTATTATCAGATTTTGGTGATAATAACCGAGAGCGACGGCTAAACGTGCTCTCCGAGGCACGGAGGTAACGGAAAGGCCAAATTTGAACCTCCATTTCGGTCACCCTTTCAGTTACTGACTTGGTTCAACGTTGCTTAACATTCGCAATCGACTGGTATGCATTATCACAACTAGGCCACTCGTACCTACTAGTATGCAACTTAAACACACATGACACAACATTGTTAAACCAATATTGTTTATTACCAAAGAGTATGTTACTCAAGAATCAACCTGTATCACGAATTCAGGAAGTCTGCTTTAGCCAAAGTGCATAATTTATATGTTTTGTGCATCTAATATAATGTTGTTGTTACACTATTATTGGGCCACCTCTTTAGCTTGTGCCACAGCATGAAAGGTAGGCATGTACCTACCTGACATACTGCAAGGCTGATTTTCAGGAGGGGCCCAAGGGCCGAAACGTCACGGACCATCACTGGTACCAACTATAAGTTGTAACTATAAGTTTCCGACCAATTGAACCTCCTCCTTTTTTTGAAGTCGGTGAAAATTTAATTATTATTTAAAATGAAAAACAAAAATAATATAAATTGTGGATTTGTTCCAGGTGCCATCATGTGGGCTTCATTGAGCCTTTTAACCATTCTGGTCGCTAACGCGTACTGTATCACAGATTGTGATTTAAGATCATTAAAATATCAAGAATATAATATCGTACCTCAGTTTATTCCATATGCTCCAATTGATCCACTTACGGTAAGGTTTATGCAATCAATTCCATTTTAACGTTTAAACTATCGTGAGTGATATTCATTATAACTACACATAATACCCGGATAAATTCACGTGTTCTGTCGGAGAAATGCCCGACTAGTTTCGAACCCGTTCGAAGCCCTTATTCATGAACCGGACACGGTCAGCTCGGCTTCCTTACATCACAATGACAACGCCAGTGAAGACGATCAGCAGGAGTCGTCGGGAGAGGACGCATTACCACCTCTCCCTCACCTCAACCATCGCACAGAGCTGTACGACATGCGAACCGCAGTCGAGCAGCGACCGCGTCGTGCGAACAGGTTCATGAATAAGGGCCCCGAACGGGTTCGAAACTAGTCGGGCATTTTTCCGACAGAACACGTGAGTTTATCCGGGTATTATATATAGTTACAATCAATTCCAATTCATTTATTTGCTCAGGCGCCCGTATTACTCGTACTATTTAAGGAGTTCATACATGCTTTTTGACGTGCAGCAATCTATGAACTCCATAAACAGGTCGAATTATACGTTTGACAAACGATTACGATTCCATTGTGTTGTAATATTGTTGTTGTTATGCTTATTCTAAGTTTTAATTCGATTGATCGTATAAGAATTTGATGACATTAGCGTCAAAGTAAAATGGACCCAAAAGCCCCTTGATTTAAAGCCGCTAATTCTAAACTGATTTTTATTTGGAAATGTATCATTAATGTAGGGCTACCAATGCATACTCGAAATTGACCCTGAGATTTTTAAGGTGCATTTTACTTTTACGCTAATGTCGTCGAATGCTCAATCAATCAATCAATCGTTTATTTGCTTGAAACACTGTACAATTATGACAGTCCAAAATATACAGCCCAAATATGTTTCGTAAATGCTGACTTGCAAATAATAATACAAAATTTGAATTCTTAATCAATCAATCATAATCCATACTAATATTATAAATGCAAAAGTGTGTCTGTCTGTCTGTCCGTCTGTCTGTCTGTCTGTCTGTCTGCTACGCTTTAAACGCCCATCTTTTCACGAAAAAATTTTAATAATTATAACTCGAAAACTACCAAAAATCGCTGAACATACATGGAGTATTTTCTGATAGGTCTAGGTACGAGGAATCTAATTTTTTTCTTTGAACGTCACTATTTGTTCCAACCTGTATAATAATAATTAGACACTATATAGCGAACATACATAAACTATTCATAAAAAATTGCCCATAGAAGTGAAAAACGATTTTTTTTGATTAAACAAAAAAATATTACAATATAAACCTTAACACTAAGGCATTAAAGTTTAATTTGGAATGTAGTATATGTATATTAAAGACCTTTTGTCTTCGTAAAAAAATCGTACTCCACACATTTTCCTAACGAAAGCTTTTTGCATCTTACGCATTTTCGTTACGGACGTTTTTTGCTGGCTAGGGTACCCCTCCGCATCGTCCCATATGGAACTTTGTTCCAATAAATAAATGTCAAATCTTATACGATCAATCGAATTAAAACTTAAACTAAGCGTACGGTGGTTCCACGATACTTCACGGCTTGGTTTCTTTCTTTCTTTCCAATAAATAAATGTCAAATCTTATACGATCAATCGAATTAAAACTTAAACTAAGCGTACGGTGGTTCCACGATACTTCACGGCTTGGTTTCTTTCTTTCTTTCCAATAAATAAATGTCAAATCTTATACGATCAATCGAATTAAAACTTAAACTAAGCGTACGGTGGTTCCACGATACTTCACGGCTTGGTTTCTTTCTTTCTTTCCAATAAATAAATGTCAAATCTTATACGATCAATCGAATTAAAACTTAAACTAAGCGTACGGTGGTTCCACGATACTTCACGGCTTGGTTTCTTTCTTTCTTTCCAATAAATAAATGTCAAATCTTATACGATCAATCGAATTAAAACTTAAACTAAGCGTACGGTGGTTCCACGATACTTCACGGCTTGGTTTCTTTCTTTCTTTCCAATAAATAAATGTCAAATCTTATACGATCAATCGAATTAAAACTTAAACTAAGCGTACGGTGGTTCCACGATACTTCACGGCTTGGTTTCTTTCTTTCTTTCCAATAAATAAATGTCAAATCTTATACGATCAATCGAATTAAAACTTAAACTAAGCGTACGGTGGTTCCACGATACTTCACGGCGTGGTTTCTTTCTTTCTTTCCAATAAATAAATGTCAAATCTTATACGATCAATCGAATTAAAACTTAAACTAAGCGTACGGTGGTTCCACGATACTTCACGGCTTGGTTTCTTTCTTTCTTTTGTTTTACAGAGTATTTTTCAAATATACAGAGCAAATTACGGCAACGTCATACCGCCATGCGCCACCATTCTAGAACCATTTACGTACTTTCCCAGTCCTGATAGTGATGCTCTGTACACACTCGTTGCTGTTGGTAAGACATCTGTACCATCTATAGTAATCATATCATACTAATATTATAAATACAAAAGCGTGTTTGTTTGTTGATTTATTGGTTTGTCCTTCAATAACGCCGCAAGGGAGCAACGGATCGACGTGATTTTTGGCATGGGTATAGTTGAGGACCTGGAGAGTGACATAGGCTACTTTTTATCCTGGAAAGGAGTTCCCGGGGGAATCAAAAATCTTAAACCACGCAGACGAAGTCGCGGGCATCAGCTAGTATTATAAATGTGAAAGTTTGGATGGATTGATGTATGGATGGATGTTTGATACTCAATCACGCCTGAACGGCTGAACGGATCTGGATGAAATTTGGCACAGAGATATCATATAGGTATTATAGTCTAGTATAACGCATAGGCTACTTTTTATCCCGGAAAATTAAAGAGTTCCCGCGAGAACCGGAAAATCTAAATCCACGCGGACGAACTCGCGGGAATCAGCTAGTTATGTTTACATTAGGCCTATGAATGCTTGAGAGTTCATAATAATGTCTTCAAAGTAGTGTTAAGTCTGCCAGTCTGCCATTGGCCAGAGTGGTGGACTTGATGATTGATTGATGATGATGATGATGATGATAATGATGATGATAATGATGATGATGATGATGACGAACATGAGATTATGCTTTCCACAGTTTTGCCCCCTCTAGAAGTAGTTAACGGCACTTCGGAACTTTTCCAACTGGTCCATAATATACCTGGTGCATTCATAAAACAAGGAGACACCGTCGTCCCTTACATGCAACCCAATCCGCCTCTTGGTGGTGGATTACGCCGATGCTTATGCCTCCTTTACAGACAATCGGAACAGATTGAAGTCACTGCTGATGTATTAACCAGGTATTAGTATTGTTTCTTCTGTTTTTTTTAAGTAAATAATAACTATTTAGTACCATCGATTCAAAGAACTATTGTTTACTTCCATTAGGGTTCATTACTAAAACAATGATACCCTAATTAATAGCTTCGTCGAGTCCGGCTGTCCGTATGTCATGTCTGAAACCGGTGATCGCTACACTGAGGCATAATATTATTTCAAAATAATTATGATTTTTGCTAGACAGTGTTTTGGAGAAAATACTAGGTGACGTCTACGAAAAAATGGCCATCAAAGTTTTTGGCAAAAAGCATGACTACGGATGAATATAGTATATAAGATATAATAGTCAAAAAAGTCTCAAAACAAATAATTGTCCATTGTACATAACTTCATATTTAGGCATTATGTATAAATTTTTTTGATAATTTTTAACTTATCCACCAAACATACATGGTCGTTTTCTTCTGTTTGTATTTGGAAAAATTAAGACGAATACTTAAAATTTATGTTCATCATCTCACAAATTTTAATGCAAAAACTCTGATGAAATTGAAAAAAAGTGAATACAATTTTTACAGAAATAAAAAATGCAATATAAATCAGGAGTCTCTACTTTATGGGTATTCTGAGACACACTTGACCATTATCTTTATTTTTCAGCTATACGGAAAATAGATATTCAAATTTCAACATCACTGCGTTGGTAGAACGTTACGAACTCGGCAATCCCATTGCTGGCAACTTTTTCCTTACCCAGCAAATTCCGTGTGGGAATCAATGCGTGCCTTCAACTTGCGGCAATAATGGGTGCAATAATGGTTGCAATAATGATTGCAGTAATGGTTACAATAATAATTGTTACAATAATGGTTACAATAACAACTACGATGGTAACAATGATGGGTGCAATAATGGTTACAATAATAATTGTTACAATAATGGTTACAATAACAACTGTGCCACATAAGAACTATGCGCAGGGACTACTAAAAACTTGTTTTTCTTACGATATAAACTGCAATTAATAAATTAAAATTAAAAGTAAGCTCGCTGCTAGATAATGTTGGTACCATCTTGCTATAATTTATGTACTTAAATGTAGTTCCATAAATTTATTAATATACCAATAAATAATTTAAAAAAAAAGAGCAAATATAGTGTATTTATCCTTACCTTTTCACCTAATAATTATTTTCTAAATGGTATAATGTTATACATTACTAGCGGAAATCTTTCTTTCCCTTGGTAACTTCCTATACATGTCCCATATCCTCACCCATACAAAAAATATAAATGCGACAGTGGGTCTGTCTGTCTGCTACGCTTTTCACTGAATTTGGTATAGAGACTCTAAGGGTTATGGATATAGGCCACTTTATATCCTGAAAAATTTAAGGATTCTCGCGGGATTCAAAAAACCTCAATCCACGCGGACGAAGTCGCGGGCATCATAATTCTAATTATAGCCTATAGGTATGTTATTCTGATGTATACGCTACATTACTTTAAAGTGTCATCAAAATCCATTTCGATGGTTTTGGACGAAAGACTAACAAACATTCATCCGTCCATTCTGTCATGATGATGATAATATTTAGTACTTAGCTGTTGGATATATAAATTTATAATTAAAACTGGTTAATTAATCTGAAAAGTAACGACTTCAGAATAAATATGCCTGCGAACCCGATTAAGGTCTAATAAAAATTAATTGCTTTTTTAATTAAATACTGCTTTCCAGTATTTTTATTTTTATTTATTTTTATTTTTACACTCCAAAGCAAGTTTCTATGTAATCAATAATTTATTACACATTTATATTGTAATATCTTTTCTCGAACTCCATAAAACTGGTTTTCTGATAAAATAAGTAGTTTTATTCAAAATTATTACTATCACAAGTATTCCGTTTTTTTATAAAAAACGTGGGTAAATTATTTTTAAAGTCAGTCAGTTGGCTACAAGCGGCTTCCTGCTAGATTGGGGTGATTATATTATTTAAAAGGTAATAATTATTAGTGAGTGAAACTCATAACTATTATGTGTTTTAATACGAAGATTAACATAGCTTAGACAGAAAAATAAAGTTTCGTTTAAAGTTTGCTTCGGATCTGAAAAAATATCTCTCTCCCTCTAGTAGATGGAGAGAGATATTTACAGAGAAAGGAATTTTTTTTTATCACGTACGATTTTCAAGCAGATTGCCGTGTTTTATCCTGCCAAAAATAACTATGTTCTAAAAATAGCAGCAACATAGCAGATTCAAATCCCACTCACAAAATTTGCTGCACTTTTATTCTTATTTTTACAATAGCGAAAGTTCATGAAATTCTGTTCTTGCGGGGTGTCACCGCGGCACCACTCATTATATTTTGTCCTTAACATAATATTTTGACGAACTCCCTGGCTCACTGTTGTCTTGTAGAGGCCCCGGGTTCGATTCCCGATAACGATTCCGATAAAATTCAGGAATTATAAATTCCCCAAATGCAGGGTCATTTGGGGAATTTATAATTCCTGAATTTTCTCTGGTCTGCTCTAGTGGGAGGCTTCGGCCATGGCTAGTTTTAGTCAACCAACAATGACATACCGACAAGCGATTAAGAGTTGTGGGACGATGCCGGGTAAAAACCGATTAGAGTATGGGTTTAATATAACTGACGTACAATTAACAGATTAGCCCGCTACCATCTCAGACCATCAGGTGAGAACGCAGTTAATACCCTCGCTAAAAGTAGTAATATTTAAAAATTGCAGTTTCATAATGACGTACCTTGATGTCGCTAAAAAAGGACTATAATTCTGAAACAAGAGCGTAAACAAACTCCATACTAATATTAAATGCAAGTGTGTATGTCTGTCTGCTACGCTTTAACGGCCCATCTTATCAACTGATTTTGATGAAATTTGAAACAGAGATTATGAGTTGTGTAATATCCTGGGGAAGGACATAGGCTACTTTTTGTCCCGGAAACTTAAGGAGTTCCCAGGGGAATAAAAAAAACTTAATCCACGCGAACGAAGTCGTCTTCTAGTACTAAAATAATACTGCTTTAAATGATGATAGTAAGCGCTCAGGACCAACTTGTAGTGGAATAAAAAAAATCGTGGCTTTGCTCCAGGTGTCATCATGTGGGCTTCATTGAGCCTTTTAACAATTCTGGCCGCTAACGCGTACAGTATCTGTGATTGTGATATAATACGAGAAAGATTTCAAGAATATATGATCACGCCTCAGCATATTCCATATCCTCCAATTGATATACTTACGGTAAGATTTATGCAATCAATTTCAATTCATTTATTTGCTCAAAGGCCCAATTGTCGGCGAATCGTAATAATTTGAAAGCTTAAAACGTATTACTAGAACTGTTTAAGGAGTTTATACTTTATACGTATTATTTAGACATGCAAGCATCTATGATAGTACGAACTTCCTAAACAGTTCGAATTTATAATTTTTTTTTTAACACATGGAAATCGTAATCGTTTATCTACACGTTTGATAAACGATTACGATTTCCATGTGTTAAAAAAAAATGTGTACAATACTGTTGTTTTTATGCTTTGTCTAAGTTTTAGTTCGATTGATCGTTTAAGAATTCGATGGCATTAGCGTCAAAGTATAATGGACCCAAAAACCTCTTCATTTTAAAGTCGCAAATTCAGTACAACTGGTTTCAATTTGGAAATGTGTCATGCATACACTAAAATTGAGCTTGAGATTAATTATTTTAAGGTTAATTTTTATTTCATCGAATGCTTATAGTTATACGATCAATCGAGTTAAAACTTAAATTAAGCGTAAATTTATCGATACGACACGGCTTATTTTCTGTCTTTCTTTCGTTTTACAGAGTATTTTTCAAATATACAGAGCAAATTTAGGCAACGTCATACCGCAGTGCGCTACCATTCAACAACCATTTATGTCTTTTCCCAATCCTGATAGTGATGCTCTCTACACACTCGTTGGTATTGGTAAGTCATTGGTACCATCAATAATAATAGTAAAAATAATATATAATAATAATAATCTGAGACATCTGGGGTTCCGTGGTAGTTCGCTCGCAGCCAGGATGCCATAAGCGGTGTTGCTAGACTCGGCTACTTAATCACACCTGAACGGCTGAACGGATCTGGATGAAATTTGGCACAGAGATAGATTATAGTCTGGAATAATACAAAGGCTACTTTTTATGACGGAAAATTAAAGAGTTCCCGCGGGAACCATTGTAGGGGCACACATACCTACATGGATGACGTACTCGTAACATGCGCGGCCACGTTAGCCAATCACGTGCCGCCGCCTGAATCACGATTACGAAGTTATTTCAGAAATGTACTATATATAGAACTTTCAACCTACAACAGTCGGCCCAGCTGGCAGCCCCGAGCATGACACCGGCTCGGAGGAAGATTTTCCTTTTGCATCGGTCGAGCACAACATACGCTCCCGACATTGGTGACCCCGACGTGATTTGAACACGCAACCTTCTGATATGGACATTCAAAACCTCAATTCATGCGGATTAAGTCGCGGGCATCAGCTACTCAAAAAATAAAAATAATCTAGAATAATAATATAATCTGAGGCGACTGGGGTTCCGTAGCAGTTTGCTTGCAGCCAGGATGCATAAAGCGGTGTTGCTAGAGTCGGCTAGGATAGTCTGCCGGTTTCTCAAGCTCAACCTGTCACCCTGACCCCCGGCCGTTTGGTCTCCCCTGCCAGGGTGTAACCATCCGCCCGTTACAAATATGTAAGATTTAAGTGTCTTCTTTTAAAGTAATGCTAGAGAGTTCTTCATAATGTTCTCAAAGTTGTGTGAAGTCTGCCAGTCTGCCATTGGCCAGAGTGGTGGACTACGGGATTCATTCTCTGAAGTAGTCCGGCGATAGATTGATGATGATGATGATGATGATGATGATGATGATGATGATGATGATGATGATGATGATGACGATCACGATGTAATGCTATCCACAGTTTTGCCCGCTCTAGTACCAGTTGACACTAGCCGCTCTACGTATGTTACTCAACTGGTCCATAATATACCTGGTGCATATATACAAGATGGAGACACCGTCGTCCCTTACATGCAACCCAATCTGGATCTTGGTGGTGGATTACGCCGAGTCTTAGGCCTCATTTACAGACAACCGGAACAAATTGAAGTGACAGCCGATGTATTATCCAGGTATTAGTATAGTTTCTTCTATTTTTTAAAGTAAATATATAGCAAGTATTTAGTACCATTGATTAAAATAAAAACTATTATTTAGTTTCTTAAGGGTTGAACAGTAAAAAAATGATACCCTTAGTAACAGCTTCGTTGAGTCCGTCTGTCCGTCTTTCATGTCTGAAACCAGTGATCGCTACCACTACAGCCCATTAACGTCCCACTGCTGGGCACAGGCCTCCACTCTCATAGGAGAGAGGGAATTAGAGCTTAGTCCCACCACGCTGCTCCAATGCGGGTTGGCAGGCTTTAATGACTATTATCATGTTAGTGATAATAACCGGGACCAACGGGGTGAAACACCGATAACTTCCTAACTCCGGGGTAGTACTGAGAATTTCTAGTCAGAAAAACCCAATACTTGTTATGGCCCGACCCGGGACTCGAACCCGGGACCTCGTCGGCCGCAGTCGAACATGCCAACCACTAGACCAACGAGGCGAGGTGTGCGCCACACTGAGGCATAGTTTTATTTATTAAAATTAGGAAAAAAAACTGCATGGTATTAATATTTTAAAATATGGCAATTCGGTATTACCGTATTTTAAATAATTATGACAGTTTTCTAGACAGTGTTCATGGAAAAAGCACTAGGTATTATCTACAATAAAATGGGTATCAAAGTTTTTGGCAAAAAGCATAACTACGGAACCCTAACTACGTATTCTGAGACACACTTGACCATTTTCTCTATTTTTCAGCTATGCTATGTATGCTATATACACTGAGGCATAATATTATTTCAAAATAATTATGAGGTTTGCTAGACAGTGTTATGGAGAAAACACTAGGTGCCGTCTACGATAAAATGGCCATCAATGTTTTTAGCAAAAAGCATGACTATGGAACTCTACCTTATGGGTATTCTGAGACACACTTGACCATTATCTTTATTTTTCAGCTATACGGAAAATAGATATTCAAATTTCAACATCACTGCGTTGGTAGAACGTTACGAACTCGGCAATCCCATTGCCGGCAACTTTTTCCTTGGCCAGGAAATTCCGTGTGGAAATCAATGCGTGGCTACAACTTGCGGCAATAATGGTTGCAATAATTGTTGCAATAATGATTGCAGTAATGGATACAATAATGGTTACAATAATAATTGTTACAATAATGGTTACAATAACAACTACAATGGTAACAATGATGGGTGCAATGATGGTTACAATAATAATTGTTACAATAATGGTTACAATAACAACTGTGCCACATAAGAACTATGCGCAGGGACCACTAAAAACTTGTTATTTCTACGATATAAACTGCAAATTATAAGTTAAAATTAAAAGTAAGTTCGCTGTTAGATAATGTTAATGATAATAATAATAATATAATAATAATAAATTCATTTATTTGCTTGAAAACATGGGTTACATAGATAGCAGGTTAGAATTATACTTAAAGATGCCAAACATGTTTAGCCATAATATAGGCGTACAAATATTAATTTATACTTAAGGCGCGATTCCATTA
The DNA here is from genome assembly GCA_917051295.2 of Erebia ligea. NCBI lineage: Eukaryota > Metazoa > Arthropoda > Insecta > Lepidoptera > Nymphalidae > Erebia > Erebia ligea. Next base: position 1,958,511 of record OU785239.1, read on the forward strand.
GGCAAGTTACTTGTATGCAAGTTGCAAATTGCATGCAACTTGAACATACCTGCATACAAGCTACAACTTGCATGAGGTATAGTTTGAACTGCTACAAGATTTAAAGTTTTAAAGTTTTTATGTTGCTTGCATTGGAAACGTATTTTTGAGAGTGTGCAAATTGCGTGCCGGTTTTACTTGCTTTTACACGGTTATAATATAAGAATGCGTATTTTTTAGAGTAAAGCAAGTAAAACCGGCATGCAATTTGCACACTCTCAAAAATACGTTTCCAATGCAAGCAACTTATACGCAAATGTGACGTCATACTTGCATGCAAGATTTGCCTAATGGAATCGCGCCTTTAGTCACTAGAAATACCTACTACTGGACACATCATTTTATTTTATCTGGATACCTTAATACTTATTATATATGCTACTAAAATGTAATTCCATAAATTTATTATTATACCAATAGATAATTTAAAAAAAAAACGTTTTTCCGTACCTTTTCACCTAATTATTATTTAATTACCTAAACATACACCTAATAATGATATACCATACACCATATACACCATAATATACACCTAAATATAATGTTATACTGATACTAGCGGAAATCTTTCTTTCCCTTGGTAACTTCCTAAACACATCCCATATCCTCACCTATATAAAAAATTTAAATGCGACAGTGTGTCTTTCTGTCTGCTACGCTTTTCAACGAAATTTGGTAAAGATACCCTAAGGGTTATGGACATAGGCCACTTTAAATTCTGGAAAATTAAACGATTTTCGCGGGAATCAAGAAAACTCAATCCACGCGGACGAAGTCGCAGGCATTATAATTCTAATTAAAGCCTATAGGTATGTAATGCTGATGTATACGCTACATTACTTTAAAGTGTCATCAAAATCCATTTAGAAGTTTTTGGGTGGAAGACTAACAAACATTCATCCGTCCACAGGTGATGATAAATAATATTAAGTACTTAGCTTTTGGATAAATAAATTATTAATTAAAACTGGTTTATTAATCTTACAAGTAACGACTTCAGAATAAATCTGCCTGCGAACAAGATTAAGATCTACTAGAAATTAATTGCTTTTAAAATTAAATACTGCATTCAATTATTTAAAACCTTACACTCCAAAGCAAGTTTCTATGTTATCAATTATTACACATTTAAATTGTAATACCTTTTCTCGAACTCCATAAAACTGGTTTTCTGATAAAGTAATTTAATATAAAATTATTATTATCACAAGTATTCAGTTTTTTTTATAAAAACGTAGGTAAATTATTTTTAAAGTCAGTCAGTTGGCTACAAGCGGCTTCCTGCTTGATTGGGGTGAATATATTATTTAAAAGGTAATAATAATTATATTAACACTCATTTAACTATTAAGTGTTTACCAACTGATGGTTATCATAGCATAGGCAGAAAAATAAAGTTTCGTTTAAAGTTTGCTTTGGAACTGAAAAATATCCATCTACTAATTCTCCTACCATCTAATAATATCTCTCTCCCTCTAGTGACTACTAGAGGGAGAGAGATATTTACAGAGAAAGGTAACATTTTTTATCATGTACGATTTATTTTATTTGCATTTTTTTATTTTATTTTATAATTAATAGCGAAAGTTCATGAACCTCTGTTCTTACGGGGTGTCCCTCGGCACCACTCTTATTTTGTCAATATCGGAACATTTTTGACGACCTCCCTGGCTCACTGTTATAGATACACTTATAGAGGAACCGGGCACAATTCCCGGCAGGGTCATTTGGGGAATTTATTCATTTATTTATTTATTGGGCTTCGGCTATGGCTAGTTACCACTCAACCAACAATGACATACCACCAAGCGATTTAGAGTTCTGGTTAGTACTATTACCTATTCTATGGTTCTGGGGCGATGCCGGGTAAAACCGATTAGGGTATGGGTTTAATATAACTGAAGTACCCTTAACAGATTAGCCCGCTACCATCTTAAACCATCAAGTGAGAAAGCAGTTACTACCATCGCTAAAAGTAGTATTATTTAATAATTGCAGTTTTATATGACGTACCTTGATGTCGCTAAAAAAGGACTAAAATTCTAAAACAAGACCGTAAACAAACTCCATACTAATATTATAAATGCAAAAGTGTGTCTGTCTGCTACGCTTTAACGGCCCATCTTTTCAACCGATTTTGATGAAATTTGATACAGAGATTGACAGTTGTGTGATATCCTGGGGAAGGACATAGGCTACTTTTTATCGCGGAAACTCAAGAAAAAAACTTAATCCACGCGAACGAACATTATTTAGTACTTAAATAATACTACTTTAAGTGATGATAGTAAGCGCTCAGTAACTTGTAGTGGAATAAAAAAAATCGTGGATTTGCTCCAGGTGTCACCATGACGTGGGCTTCATTGAGCCTTTTAACCATTCTGGTCGCTAACGCGTACAGTATCTCTGATTGTGATATAATGCGAGTAAGATATCAAGAATTTATGATCACACCTCATTTTATGCCACATCCTCCAATTGATCTACTTACGGTAAGATTTATGCAATCATTTATTTGCTCAGAGGCTCAATTGTCTAAGCAAATCGTAATAATTTTAAAGCTTGAACGTATTACTTACTAGAACTGTTTATAGATTTAATACTTTATACGTATGCTTTTATATGTGTAGGCATCTATGAACTCCCTAAACAGTTCGAATTAGGTATACGTTTGACAAACGATTACGAAAAAGATTTCCTTGAGTACAATATTATTGTTGTTATGATTGGTTTAAGTTTTTATTCATCGTAATCAATTCAATCAGCGTAAAAGTAAAATGCACTCAAATGCCCTTGGTTTAAAGCCGCAAATTCAGTACAACCGTAGTAACCGTAGTGATTTGGGAATGTATCGTTTGGAGCGCTTGTTATGAAATATGAATGCATACTCGAAATTGAGCTTAAGATTTTTTAAGGTTCATTTTACATTGACGCTAATTTCATCGAGTGCTTATACGATCAATCGAATTAAAACTTAAACTAAGCATACGGTGGTTTAAGGATACCACACTGCTTGTTTTCTTTCTTTCTTTTTTTCCGTTTCACAGAGTATTTTTGGAATATACAGAGCAAATTTAGGCAACGTCATACCGCAGTGTGCCACAATTCAAGAACCCCTTACGTCTTTTCCCAATCCTGATAATGATGCTCTATACACACTCGTTTCTATTGGTAAGACATCTATCTGCACCATTAATAATAATATTAAAAATAATCTATAATAATAATATTCTGAGGCGACTGGGGTTCCGAGGCAGTTCCGCCCGCTCCCCACCCGTATCAATTTATGTATTTCTATGTATGTAAGTTTATTTCGTTTATATTTGGCCTTTATATCTTACCTATTCGAGTGCTTATACGATCAATCGAATTAAAACTTAAACTAAGCATACGGTGGTTTAAGGATACCACACTGCTTGTTTTCTTTCTTTCTTTTTTTCCGTTTCACAGAGTATTTTTGGAATATACAGAGCAAATTTAGGCAACGTCATACCGCAGTGCGCCACAATTCAAGAACCCCTTACGTCTTTTCCCAATCCTGATAATGATGCTCTATACACACTCGTTTCTATTGGTAAGACATCTATCTGCACCATTAATAATAATATTAAAAATAATCTATAATAATAATATTCTGAGGCGACTGGGGTTCCGAGGCAGTTCCGCCCGCTCCCCACCCGTATCAATTTATGTATTTCTATGTATGTAAGTTTATTTCGTTTATATTTGGGCTTTATATCTTACCTATTTATTTTGTACACGGGCGTGAGAGCAAAATATATAGAGATAATAATAGGTAAGCCTAGTCAGCCTCGCTCGCCATCTGAGGCGACTGGGGTTCCGTGGCAGTTCGCTCGCAGCCAGGTTGCAGAAAGCGGTGTTGCTAGACTCGGCTAGGATAGTCCGCTGGTTTTTCTAACTGTCGCCCTGACCCCCGGCCGTTTGATCTCCCCTGCTGGGGTGTAACCCTCTGTCCGTTACAATTATGTATCTAAGCAACGTTTAAATAAGTTTATGTATATCTATTTATGAAGTTTATTAAGTTTATATTTGGCCTTTATGTGAATGATTGAGAGATTTCGCTCTTCGCTGACGACTTGAAAATTTACATGGAAATATGGTCACTTGATGCTTCGAAGCTTCAAACGGATAGATATATGCTTTAGTGAAATGGTGTCAAAATAATAACATGATCTTAAATGCCTCCAAATACATCAAATTTTCCAGGAATAAGTATATCATCACGTCGTCCTACACTCTTGGCCAGAATACAATTTTAGATGAGCTTAATCTTATAAAAGACCTCGTTGTCCTAATTGACTCGAGACTTAGCTTTAGGGAGCATGTGGATAGCATAGTTAAAAAGCATCCAAGTCGCGCGGCTTTATAAAACTATTAATAACATTAGGACGATGAAATTACTTTTTAATACTATCGTCGTCAATATTCGGCTCATCTGGAACCATTTTGCCAGGGACGAAAATTTAAAAATATAAAAACTATATTTTTAAAATATAAAATGGCCACGGTAGGCCAAAATATTTGGCCTACCGTGATCGCACTTGTCCTTATCGCTCCGGGTACGAGGCTAGGCTTGAGCACTTCCACATGCTTTCCCTCAGTGATTGCCGCTGTATTTCGGGCATGCCTTTCCTGCATAAACTAGTAAACGATACAGTAGACGCTCCTGAACTACTACAAGTTCTAACCTTCACTGCTCCAAAGAAGTCTAGAAGATCAGCTTGTAGGAAAACATTTCGGGTTAATTTAAGCAGAACAAACTTCAGCAGAAATGCCGCAATAAACCGTCTTATTCATGTTTACAACGAGCTTGCCAGTGTACTAGATGACGTCGATGTTTCCTGTCAGGGTCCAAATACTTTCAAAAAAGCCTCTGTCAGAGTCTGTCATAATGTTCTAAGTTGTGTGAAGTCTGCCACTCTGTCATTCGACAGAGTGGTGGACTATGGGAAAGGCGTTTCTCGTTCTGAGAGGAGATCCCTGCTCAGAAGTCGTCCGGCGACAGATTGATGATAATATAATGATGATGACGATCACGATGTTGTTTTCCACAGTTTTACCCTCTCTGAGAGCAGTTAACGCTAGCCGCTCTACGTTTATTTTCGAACTGACCCATAATATACGTGGTGCATACATACAAGATGGAGACACCGTTGTCCCTTACATACAACCCAATGCGCCTCTTGGTGGTGCATTTCGCCGATGCGTACGCCTACTTTACAAACAACAGAATCCGATTGAAGTGACAGCCGATGTATTGTCCAGGTATTAGTATAGTTTCTTCTGTTTTTTAAAGTAAATAGCAAGTATTTAATACCATCGATTCAAAAACTATTATTAACTTTCTTAAGGGTTCAACAGTAAAACAATTATACCCTTAATGATAGCTTCGTCGATTCCGACTGTCCGTATGTCATGTCTAAAATCGGTGATCGGTACACTGAGGCATAATATTATTTATAAAAATTGTAAAATAAAACATTTTTTTGCTAGTGTCTTGGAGAAAACACTGGGTGCCTTCTACGATAAAATGGCCATTAAAGTTTTTGGCAAAAAGCATGACTTCGGAACTTTTCCTTGGGTATTCTGACAGACACTTGACGAGTTATTTTCTTTATTTTTCAGCTATGCGGAAAATAGATATTCAAATTTCAACATCACTGCGTTCGTAGAACGTTACGAACTCGGCAATCCCATTGCCGGCAACTTTTTCCGTGTCCAGCAAATTCCGTGTGGGAATCAATGCGGAGATACAACTTCCTGCAATAATAGTTGCAATAATGGTTGCAATAATGGTTGCAATAATGATTGCAGTAATGGATACAATAATGGTTGCAATAATGATTGCAGTAATGGATACAATAATGGTTGCAGTAATGATTACAATGATGAGTGCAATAATGGTTACAATAATAATTGTTACAATAATGGTTACGATAACAACTGTGCCACATAAGAAACTATGCGCAGGGAACACTAAACACTAATTGTTATTCCTACGATATAAACTGCAACTAATAAATTAAAATAAAAAGTAAGCTCGCTGCTAGATAATGTTGCTACCACCTTTCTAATAATTCTATTATATAATTATACCAATAAATAATTTTTAAAAAACGCGTATTTTTCCGTACCTTTTCATCTAATTATTATTTTCCAAATGGTTAAATGGTGTATTACTAGCGGAAATCCTTCATTCCCTATACGCCAATTTCCTATACGCATCCCATACAAAAATATAAATGCAACAATGAGGCCAATTCTGTTAACCACAATCTCTGAACTAAAATGACACCTTTAAATCTAGTTCCTGTCCCTATCCGCAGGGAATATTTTGAAAGGGTTAGCAATATTTTGTCAATTTAGTTTAGTTTAAAAGGATTTTCGCGGGAATCAAAGAACCAACCCGGGATATCCCACATATCCCTGTACCAAATTTCAGCAAAATCGGTTGAACAGATGGGCCGTGAAAGCGTAGCAGACAGACATACAGACAGACAGACAGACACACTTTCGCATTTATAATATTAGTATGGATGATTCTCGCTAACTACTGATAAGACAAAACCACTCGGTGACACATTTTCAAAATTCAGGTAAATGGATTATTATAGGGAACTAGCTGATGCCCGCGACTTCGTCTGCGTGGATTGAGGTTTTTTGGTTCCCGCGGGAACTCTTTAATTCTCCGGGATAATAAGTAGCCTTTGTGATATTCCAGATTATTATTTATCTTTGTGACAAATTTCATCCAGATCCGTTCAGCCGTTCTGGCGTGATTGAGTAACAAACATCCATCCATCCATACATCCATCCATCCAAACTTTCTTTTGTAGACTGTAGTATAGATAGCCGTACTTTTGGTAACTATCGCTAGGAAGGCTGATTAAAGTATTTGGGGCGTGTAGGGCTCTCCTGTGTATTTTCTGGTAAAAGTGAAAACTCCTAGGAGAATTGTTATGGAACCCATCCATAAATCCATCCATCCAAACTTTCGCATACATAATACTAGCTGATGCCCGCGACTCCGTCCGCGTGGTTTAAGTTTTTTGTTATTCCCGCGGGAACTCCTTAATTTTCCGCGATAAAAGGTAGCCTATGTCACTCTTCAGGTCCTCAACTATTCCCATGCCAGAAATCACGTCGATCCGTTGCCCCGTTGCGGCGTGATTGAAGGACAAACCAACAAACCAACAAACAAACATAGTTTCGCATTTATAATATTAGTATTAGTATGATAGTATGATTAGTATAGACAGCCGTACTTTTGGTAACTATCGCTAGGAAGGCTGATACAGTATTTGGGGCGTGTAGCGCTCTAATGTGTATTTTCCGGTAAAAGTGAAAACTCCTAGGAGAATTGTTATGGAACCTTGCCAAAACAGCTACGTATCTGTTTTAATAAACTTTTGCATGTATCAGGTGGGCTGCATGGCTAGGGGAATGTTAGGTTACTCCAGATAGTTGCGGTAAACTAAAACTTTTAAATTGGGCATGTATTTAAAATGCCTGTTTGTCCAGTTGCATTTTTTTTTATCTACTACAAGTTAGCCCTTGACTGCGATCTCACCTGATGGTAAGTGATGATGCAGTCTAAGATGGCAGCGGGCTAACCTGTTAGGGGCATGGCAGTTATATTAAACCCATACCCCTAATCGGTTTTTTACACGGCATCGTGCCGGAACGCTAAATCGCTTGGCGGCACGTTTTTGCCGGTAGGGTGGTAACTGGCCACGGCCGAAGCCTCCCACCAGACCAGACCAGGGAAAATTCAGAAATTATAAATTCCCAATCCCTGCCGGGGATCGAACCCGGGACCTCCGCACGTTAAGGCAACAGCGCTCAACACTGCGCCACGGTGGTCGTCAAAAATCAAGCATCCACGTATATTAATGTCACCCCAACCGAATTTCGGCCACGGCGGCCAGAGATCCAGAGAGATTAGCCATCTGCACGGGAGATATTATAGTGTACTTAAGCGCATACACAGGTGCATTCTCTGTTACTCTCATAGCCCAATGGGACGGAAAATCCGACACGACCGGAGAGAGATCAGTAGCATGACCGAAAATAAATAAAGCCTTTATTTCCAATTTTATAGTCAAGTACAATCATTTTACTAGAATAATTAAACTTATTTAAATGACAGTATAGTTTTCACAATAAATGATAGCTATATTCATGTATGTATTATATTCTTGATGTATACAATGTAATAATCGACTTTCTTTATGAAGAAGTTTTAATCGATTTTACACATTGATATTTAACTTCCCCGCCGTTTTCTGCTGTGAAAGTGAATATGAAAAGGGGTGCGTACCGAGACAGTGGACCGATAGGGTTGTCTCAACTAGACGACACTATCGTTACAACGCATTTGGAACAGTCTAACTGCGAGTCATCATCCCCGCGGGAATATTATAATCCAAAATATAGAAATATTAACATGAACAACGTGGAGGGTAGTATAACAGCGGTTCAAAGTAACGTAACGGAACAACAAAAAAACGACCGTTGCGTCACCCACGGCGGCGGCGGCTCGGACAAGGTCGGTGCCGGCGCGAGCGGGGAGCATGCGTCATCGCTTTCGTCTAGCGAACCGTTGACTGGGACAGAGCAGATGCAAACGTATGCCGGTGTCGTTAAGGTCCAGAATCCAAATGACGGATGGACAGTGGTGCAAAGGAAGTCGCGTAAATTGAAAAATCGACTTATAGGTAAAATGGGAAACGTTGTAGTAGAATCTGAAGAAAAATTTAGGGCGGCCGATAGGAAAATACCCTTATTTATTACAAACGTCCATAAAGATACGGCAGAATCGGATATAATTAATTATATAAGGAACAAAACTAAGGAGAACGTCAGTTTGGAGAAAATTTCAATTAAACGGCAATGTGAACACGACGCATACAAGCTGTTCGTGTCACAAAGCAAGCTTCCTTTGTACCTAGATGAGAATCTATGGCCACAGGGGATTATCTTTCGACGGTTTGTGCACTTTAAGCTAAAGCGTCCATACGAAACACCGAAAGAGGTGGCTGTGAATGACCTACCTACTGTTAATGGATAAAAGCATAACTTGTAAATTTTTGACATTTAATTGCAAGAGCGTAAAGCGTTCTGCACAGTGTATTCGCGAGTTATGTAAATCATCGGACATAATTGCGCTGCAAGAAACATGGCTGTTGCCGGAGGAGTTATCTTTCCTTGACACACTCAGTGATGACTTCAGTTCGACGGGAGTATCTGCTGTGGACACGTCGGCGGGTATCCTACGTGGAAGACCATACGGAGGGGTCGCGCTGCTATGGAGACGTAGTGTTTTTCAAAATGTGTCAGTTATACAGTGTGATAACCCGCGTATCTGTGCAATTAAAATAATGTTACAAGATAAAACGTTTTTAGTGATGAGTGTGTACATGCCTACGGATTCAGTTGCTAACTTGACGGATTTTACAGACGTGCTAAGCTCGGTAAGTGCTATTATTGACATTTATGGGGAAAACTGCGTTTATATATTTGGGGACTATAATGCGCACCCGTCGGAGCGGTTTTACCACGAGCTTATTCAGTTCAGCGAAGAGCAAGAATGGACTTGTATAGACACTGATAGGCTAGGCTTAATGTCTGACACTTACACATTCGTTAGTGAAGCCCATGGGTCTAAGCGGTGGCTTGATCATTGTTTAGCTACCAAAGCCGCTTTAGACTCCATACGCAATGTTTATGTATTATATGACGTATTATGGTCTGATCACTTCCCTCTGGTTGTAGAATGCAATATAAACGTGTTACTACCTAAGAAACTGATTTCAACAACTTCTCTAAATGAGATTGCTTGGGGTGTGAGAAGTCGAGAACAGATAGATACATATCAGAGGGAGTGTCACGAAAGGTTAAGACAGATTGACTTCCCTCATGAGCTTCACGGTTGTTGTGACAGTATGTGTAATGAGCTTGAGCATCAAAACGTTATAACAGGGTTGTACAATAATATCGTTCGAGCCTTGGTGGAATCCTCAGTGGTGGGACGAGGAAGTAATTACCGCGTTAGAAAAAAGAAAGTTATAGGCTGGAACAAGCATGTCGCTGACGCACACGGGGAGGCAAGGCAAAAATTTTCGTTATGGCTGTGGTATGGTAAACCTTCTACAGGACACGTATATAGGGAAATGTGCGAGGCTAGAAAAAAGTTTAAATCACGTCTAAAATGGTGTCAAAACCATCAAGACCAAATTAAAATGGATATTCTAGCCTCGCATCATTCTAGTAATGATTTTGGCGGTTTTTGGAAAAATACCAATAAAATGAACAACAAGCCGTCCCTTCCCGTGAGTATAAGTGGCGAGTGTGAGCCTGAAAGAATTTCTAATCTTTTTATGGATCACTTTTTCGTTAAACCACCACTGGGGTCTTCTCAGTCGATGATTAAGGTTGGGACCAGCATGGGAATGGAGATTCAGTTTAAGTGCAAAGATATTGCCCACACCATTAAACATACGTCCAGAGGCAAATCTCCAGGTCATGATGGTCTTAGCATTGAGCATCTACAATATGCTGGGCCACATCTTCCCAGAGTTTTGACGATGTTGTACAACCTTTGTATGAGCCATAGTTTTATGCCTGGCGAGATGATTCGTACGATAGTTGTGCCTATTGTGAAAAATAGAACGGGCGACCTGGCTGATAAGAACAATTACAGGCCTATCTCATTGGCTACGGTCATCTCAAAGGTGTTTGACAGCATGCTTAATGCTCTATTAAATAAGTTTGTAAAGCCACATGACAACCAGTTTGGATTTCGACCAGGATTGTCTACGGAGAGTGCTATATTGGGTCTTAAGCATGCTGTCACATACTATGCTAGGCGGAGGACTCCAGTATATGCTTGCTTTCTGGACCTGTCCAAGGCATTTGACCTGGTTTCATACGATATCCTGTGGAGAAAGATGGAGGATGTTGGCATACCATCAGAACTCACCAATATATTTAAATATTGGTATGGAAACCAGGTTAACAATGTCAAGTGGGCAGGGGTCGTGTCACGTCCGTATGGGTTGGAGTGCGGGGTGAGGCAGGGGGGGTTGAGCTCACCAACGCTCTTTAACCTCTACGTGAACGATCTGATTGGCGAGCTCAGCAGCACCAGGATCGGATGCCACATAGACGGAGTTTGTGTCAATAATATAAGCTACGCCGATGACATGGTGTTGTTGAGTGCGTCGATCTGTGGACTCAGGAAGCTGATGGCCATATGTGAGGCTTATGTGGGAAGGCATGGTCTGATCTACAATGCCAAGAAAAGTGTAGTGATGGTCTTTGAGGCCGAGGGTACACCAGTCAAAACACCGAATAATGTACCACCCTTAGTGCTTAGTGGCACAAAATTAGTGAGGGTGTTTCAAGTAAAATATCTGGGCCATATGTTGACTCCCGACCTCAAAGACGACGCTGATATCGAGAGAGAGCGGAGAGCGTTGTCAGTGAGAGCAAATATGCTGGCTCGCAGGTTTGCGCGTTGTTCAAGCGGCGTAAAGATTACGCTGTTCAGAGCCTTTTGTACATCTTTCTACACGAGCAACCTGTGGGCCAAGTACACTCTAAAATCTTACAACGCTCTCCGTGTACAATACAACAATGCATTCAGGGTGCTGATGGGGCTGCCCCGTTTTTGTAGCGCATCAGGGATGTTCGCGAATGCGCGAGTCAATTGCTTCTATGCCACTATGCGCAAAAGGTGCGGAGCTCTGGTGCGCAGATTGCGGGGCAGCACTAACAGCATCCTGATGCTGATTAATAGTAGGTTAGACTGTAGATATGTGAGTCACTGCTGCGCTATTTCTAATGGAATGGCGCAGCGATGACTCTCATCTTAATCAGTTAATGATAAGTTTTAGGTTAAGTACTAACATTAGGTAATAAGTTTGTATTACTAACAAATATGAGTCACACTGTTACTTGAAATAAAGTTTTATTTATTTATTTATTTTATTTATCTTTGGTCAACATTTTTTTATCAAATCAAATAAATATTATAAATGCGAAAGTTTGGATGGATGTATGGATGTGTGGATGTTGGTTACTCAATCACGCCCGAACGGCTGAACGGATCTGAATGAAATTTAGTACAGAGATATATTATAGTCTGGAATAACACATAGGCTATGTTTTATCCCGGAAAATTAAAGAGTTCCCGCGGGAACCAAAAAAACCTCAATCCACGCGGACGAAGTCGCGGGCATCAGCTAGTTCTTTTATAAACATACCGAAGCGTTAAATGACTGAGTATATTAATGTATGTAATAAAATAAATCATTTATATACAACAGTACAGTAAATATTATACATGAATCTGTGAGGTCGTAGAAACCATCCGTCGCCAAAGATGTATGGTGCTTAAAGAACTATCAAGAAAGCTAGTGTTGAAGCTCCGTGACTATTTTGAAAAGGAAAGTCGTACTTGCAATAACTAGATGAGTATACGAGTTACGAAATATCGGATAAAAGAGCACGTCGCTTCACTATTGTAAAAAACGATATGCGTATAGGGAGTATTGCATTTTTTTGTCGATGGTTGCCTGTCAATAATTGTGACACTTTATAGACGTGCTTACGTCAAAAGTAAAATAAATGGTTGGACAAATATAATAATGTAGAGTCACCCGTTATATTATAGGTTGTGTGATACAGATTGATTGATTGATTTTATAAATTCTTTATTATCAAATAAGGATGTAAAAACATTTTGTAAAAATCTTACAAAAATATTTTACATAATTATAGTGATACTTACAGATTAACTTACGCCTATTAAAGTTTACAGAACTATTCGGTCGAAGTGTGCTCAAGAACTATTCGATCTGGTTCCTCCGTCACCTTTTTATCATCGAACCGCAAGGCATCGACAAAGTCTGCACCCTTACGCAGTCGAAATTCCGCGGGCTCGTACGAAGCGATTTGCTTCCTCGTTTCTAATTCGAACCGCTAGGATATCCCTTAAACCCTACCCATCCTAGGAGAATCATTATTCCTACCCAGGGGTTTCATAGACCCCAATATTTAAATCATTAATACTAAATAAAATAAACACAAATTTAGTGAAAATATTATTTATTTAGAAAGAAAGCTTAACTAGCAGTAACATAAAATATTTATTTTTTTGGGTGACACATTCATCAGATCTTGGTGCAGTATGTTCACCGCAGAGAGGTTTACGGCACATGGCACAGAAAACCTTTGTTTTAAGGTCCTTCCCCCTTGGGCAGACAGCACATCTTTTTTTTTGCCAAGGGAGCAGGATTTGGGTCGACTAAAGGACGCTTTTTTTGTAAAATATCTCTTAAGAGGTCTTGGAGATTTGTGGGCAAAGAAGGCCATGATAATCTTTCTTCCATTTGAGGGGTGATCAAATCCAAGGCAAGTTTTTTTTAGGAAAAGACGTCTTTTTATGGCTTTTTTTGTTGCCATTTTTAGCAGTATCATTAGATCTGATATATCTGATCATCCATTCTTGTGGTTTAGCTAAAACAATTACATCAAACATAATAATGAATAAAATGACAAAAAAACTTCAAGATAGTGTTTTGTCTATGTAAAGTGAACTAATACTATCTTTACTAACAAACATCAACAAATCTAACTTACCTTTTTATTTTTTCATCCAGAAAAAACAGCATAAGCCAACTTATAAACAGCAGCAGAAATATTACTAACTATTGCTAATATTACTCTATTCCTACCCTGGGGTCTGATGAACCCCAAAACAGCGATAATTACGTTTTCAGTGCACCAATGCTAATGCACTAGTGACGACAAGATAGCCGCCGGCGTCATCGAGGATTAGCTTGAGTCACGTAACCGTGCCTTTCGTTTCCGCAAAAATATTGTCAAAAAATTAAACACTTGGGTCTACTGGACCCCCGGGTAGGGTTTAAGGGATATGGAATGCCCTTCCGGCTTCCGTTTTCCCCTCCTCTTTTAATATAGGTACCTTCAAATCAAGAGTGAATAGGCATCTTCTAAGCAAGCGCGCTCCACCTTAGGCTGCATCACCACTTGCAAGCAGGTCTGATTGCAGCCAAGCGCTAGCCTATACATATATTTTTTTTTTTAAATAATAAGCGGTCGAGGTACGCACTCTTTACTTTTTTAGTTACTTATATCAGTTTTAATTTGTTAAAACAGAGCTGATCGACAACTTTCACTCAAAAAAATAATGATAAACTTCAATCAATTTAAGTACTCAGTATCTAACCGCTTATAAAGTACAAATTAAAGTTAATAAGTACCTAAGTGATAACTGGCATACAGCAAAACACGAAAAATAATTTGCATTTTATCATATTAATTGTTCTTACACAAATTATAAAAAAGGAACTTTATAAATAAGCCCCGCAGTCGATTTAGATATTCGCGGCAATATTGCAACAATTCAGGTAAGGCTTGACACATACCTATCACCTTTACATTGTTACAAGTATCTATTTATTTAATAACTAGACGATGCCAGCGACTTCGACCGCGTGGATTAAGTTTTTTTTATTCCCGCGGGAACTCCTCAATTTTCCGGGAAAAAAGTAGCCTATGTCCTTCCCCGGAATACAATCTACCTCAATACCAAATTTTATCAAAATCGGTTGAAAGGATGGGCCGTAAAAGCGTAGCAGACAGACAGACAGACACACTTTCGCATTTATAATATTAGCTTGAATAATACAAATAGACACTTAGCTAGATAATTTGTATTCCCATATGTTGATTTTTTGAAAAAAAGTTTTTAGCTTTGTAACGAATTAATTAGAATGTTGTGTTTACTTTTAAGTGGTCACTACATTTAGCCTTGCTTTTTTTTATAGGATAAGATTACCCTTGAATGTTTTAATGTAAGTGTCCGTTAGTAGACCTAGTAAATAAAAATAAAAATATTATACACTCGCTCGTAAAATTGTTTTTATTTCAATTGTATGACGTTTGGGAGGTGTTTCATAGTATTACCTATCCCTTTCGGTTACAGGCTGACCATGATTCTAGAGGTTCCTTCTACTATGACCTATACCACTTTCATCGTGCGCCACGATTTCGAAACAAAATCAAAATGGCTGCAGGTCGCTATGCCAGATCGGTTCAATCCCCAAATTTCAGCCCGATCCGTCCAGTGGTTTGAGCTATGCATTGTTAGATCAGTCAGCCAGTCAGTCACCTTTTTATTTTTATATATATTTAGATTACCGAGCCAGTTCGTCATGCGTTTTCTTGTATGCTGTATGGCGTTCGCGCTGGTGTCGTCATCGCGGTACCCTGAAAGTGAAGACGATAATAATGATGAAGAACCGGCGTCCGAAACTGAGTTGAATGTTCAGCAAATCCTTAAGTCCTACGGACTGGATAATGTTATACCGGCTCTACCATCCCAACAACTTACTGTGAGTATTATAATAATGTCCTCCCGACCGAATTTCGGCCACGGCAGTCTATCTCCAGACAGATTAGCCATCTGCGCGGGAGATATGATAGTACACAAGTGTGTGCAAACACAGGTGCACTCTCTATATCTTTACGTCGTGTCGTAATATATGTGTCGGCTATGAGAATAGCCTGATGGGATGGAAAATCCGACACGGCCGGAGAGACCAAGCCCAGGGGGTCTACTCTCTTTCTCTAACGAAACTTCGCAAACGAACCAACGAAATTTCGTTAACTCCTCTCCTACATAATATTATCTCTATGCTCCTCTCTATTTCGTTTTCGTACACGCAGACGAAGTACGGATCCATAGACAATTTTTGTGATCGATTGGATTGGACGATTTTGTGTGGGTCTATTAACCGACTAATTACGTTCGTTTGCGAAGTTTCGTATGAGAGAAAGAGAGCGGACCCCCAGGACCCACGGCGACGTGCTCTCCGAGGCACGGGGGTGAGACACCGCCAACTTCCTAAGTCCAGGCTAGTACTGAGAATTTCTAGTCAGAAAAACCCGATACTTAATTATGGCCCGACCCGAGACTCGAACCCGGGACTTCGTCGGCCGCAGTTGAACATGCTAACCACTAGACCAACGAGGTAGTCAGTTAAGTTATTGATCGAGCGAAACGAGGTCTCCGAGTATACTTGAGTGAATTAATACTTTTCAATGTGTCCGTTCGTCCGTCCGTCCGCCTGTCAGAGCCTCATAACTGTGAGAGCTTATAAAAGTAAGTGAACAATTACTCATTTGTTTTTGAATGTTAAGCAACGCTGACCTAAGTCGGTAACTGGATGAGTGACCGAATTTGGAGATTCAAATTTGGCCTTTTCGTTTCCGTCGACTTAACGTGCTCTCCGACCCACCACGCTGCTATAATGTGGGTGGGCAGGCTTTAACGTCTATTATCATGTTAGTGATAATAACCGGGACCGACGGTTTAACGTGCTTT
Organism: Erebia ligea; assembly: GCA_917051295.2. NCBI lineage: Eukaryota > Metazoa > Arthropoda > Insecta > Lepidoptera > Nymphalidae > Erebia > Erebia ligea. Next base: position 1,974,985 of record OU785239.1, read on the forward strand.
CCGAGGCACGGGGGTGAGACACCGCCAACTTCTTAACTTCGGGCTAGTACTGAGAATTTCTCGTCAGAAAAACCCAATAATCAATTATGGCCCGACCCGGGACTCGAACCCGTGCCGTCGTCGGCCACAGTCGAACATGCTATCCACTAGACCAACGAGGTAGTTAGATACCTAGTTAATTACAGATGAAGCTAATAAAACCGTGCTAAAAAAGAAAAAAACGTAAACGTAGGTCGTACATTTTATATGTTGTCGAGTCAACATCTCCTGAAGATGCTCCGGTGTCGGAGTGAAACGTACGTTGAGAATAATTTGGAAGATTTATGTGGTGTGGTGAATATCGCAAGCTGCAAGTGCAAGATACACTGTACCACATAGATTTGCCTACTGTTGCGGATTTTTGACGACCTCCGTAGCGCAGTGTGTAGCGCTGTTGTCTTAACGTGCGGAGGTCCCGGGTTCGAACCCCGGCAGGGTCAATTTGGGAATTTATAATTTCTGAATTTTACCTGGTCTGGACTGGTGGGAGGCTTCGGCCGTGGCTAGTTACCACCCTACCGGCAAAAACGTGCCGCCAAGTGATTTAGCGTTCCGGTACGATGCCGTGTAGAAACCGAATAGGGGTATGGGTTTAATATAACTCCCTTGCCCCTAACAGGTTAGCCCACTACCATCTTAGACTGCATCATCACTTACCATCAGGTGAGATTGCAGTCAAGGGCTAACTTGTAGTGGATAATTTTTTTTTATAGCAAATTAAATGTCTAGTACCTTCATCATTGACTTATATGTATACTACTAGACAAGCAATTTGGAATAATAATTGTGTCGCAATGTCGGATCGCGCTGGCGGGTAGAGAGGGTAGGTAGCTACGGAAGCGAGTTACGGAAAACTAACCGAAACTCAGTGGAGAATTATTTAAGGCAGCAGAGCTACTTGTTTTGCTTGTTGTTGTTGTTTGTGACCTTCATTTTATATGTTGTTGCTTTCAGCTCAGATTCGGATCTCAGGAAGCCCTCTTAGGGAACGAGCTGTGTCCATATGAGACGATCCAGTATCCTTATATCAGCTACGATGGCAACCCTAGAACGCTTTACACGTTGATTTGCATCAGTAAGTACATGTTCATGTTTCTTTTTTATTCCACTACAAGTTAGCCTTTGACTGCGATCTCACCTGATGATAAGTGATGATGCAGTCTAAGATGGTACCGGGCTAGCCTGTTAGGAGCATGGCAATTATATTAAACCCATACCCCTAGTCGGTTTCTACACGGCATCGTACCGGAACGCTAAAACGCTTGGTGGTACGTCTTTGCCACTAGGGTGGTAACTAGCCACGGCCGAAACCTCCCCACCAGACCACACCAGAGAAAATTCAAAAATTATAGATTCCCAAATTGTTTTTGCCGGTAATCGAACCTGGGACCTTCCACGTTAAAGCAACAGCGCTCGACACTGCGCCACGGAGGTCGTCTGTATATTATTTTAACTGACTTCAGAAAAAGGAGATTATCAATTCGACACGTATCATGTATGTAATATTATTGGAACTATGCAAAAAACAATAATATATGACAAGGGCTTCCAAAGAAATATACAAAATTTCATAGGTGGATGTATGTACGTATGTTTGTCCGCGGATTTCTATGAAACTAATAATCGAATTTTGACCATTCTTTTTTTATTGGCTTACATTTACTTGGAAATCACCACCACCACCACCACTACAGCCCATTAACGTCCCACTGCTGGGCATAGGCCTCCACCCTCATAGGAGAGAGGGAGTTAGAGCTTAGACCCACCACGCTGCTCCAATGCGGGTTGGCGAGCTCCTTACTTGGTGTACATACATATGTAACCGCAGTCCGAAGCATTGCTGGAGCGAGTCAAATGCACGCTATTACGAGTATATCATTTACATAATCTTCAACAGTATAATAAGCTTTTTTCAGGAGCATGCTTTTAATGGGTTTCTTAAACTTGTGTACATCATCATCATCAACAGTTGGATTTCCACTGTTGGGCATAGACCTTCCATAATAAGCACAATCAAACCTTTCCCAATGACGACCTCCCTGGCCCAGTTGTAAACGCTATGGAAGGTCAGAGGTTCGATCCTCGGCAGGGTCAATTTGGATCAATAGTCCTGTAGTAAGGGACCTCGAGGTCACGAGCGACTGGGGTGGGGGCTCCAGTCGTTCCATTTTCCATTTCTCAAGTGGCCTTGGGAAGATGGCAGCTTGCTGTGGCACAAGCTGCCATAGCTCATAACGTGTGAGCACCGGGATGAGCCCAACGGGCATTGCGCAAGGGAGGCACCGATGCGTTCTTTATGAGATCTCGGAGCCTCCCAATGTATGCACATGCTGGCCACCGAGGGGGTTTTAGTAGGTATAAATCCTGCATAACCCGGCTTCTCCCCCAGAAGTTGGGTATCTTAGGAAGATTTCCCCCTCGAAAAAAAAAAAAGGGTCAATTTGGATGAGATCTGGCTTCAGTCGTGGCCACTACCGACGAAGACGTGCCGCTAAGCGATTTAGCGTTCAACAATATAAATACAATACAAATAATATCCGTAACGTGATTTAACATTCCAAAAAATTATAATAATAAAATGAAGTATTTATATCTAGACAATTTCTACTTTACATTGATTCAATAAAAGTCCAGTCGTTTGGTGCTTATAACATCATGCCGTGAAAGTCCCGTCAAACTGTAGGTATTCTAAACCAATGACACCTTTTCGTCAACTAATATTATTATGATTTATGAATGTAAACCATCCCTAGGCCCACTCAAACACACACAAAAAAAACCATCAAAATCGGTGAAGCGGTTTCTGAGTTTCAGCGAGACTAACGAACAGTAATTCATTTTTGTATATAAGATATCTCTCTAGATACGATATCTCTCTCTAAGATTCTCTTGGTTTAGTCACCGTAAAATTTGTTCACAGATCCCGATATAGGCTTCTACTTTAACCCATCGTACGAGTACGACTACTCATTTCTGATGTTCCTGCTGGTGAACATACGCGGCGAGGTGATCAGCACTGGGGACCTCGTGTCCGGGTACAAGCCCGCCTTGCCTCTACCGGGCACGGGACAAACTCGTAACGTCTGCCTCGTATACCGGCAGCCAAGGACCATCGAACTCACCACAGAATTTCTCATGGAGTAAGCTTCTTTTTTTATCCACTACAAGTTAGCTCTTGACTGCGATCTCACCTGATGGTAGTGAGGAGGTCAGCGGTGGGGACCTCGTGTCCGGGTACAAACCCGCCTTGCCTCTACCGGGCACGGGACAAAATCGTAACGTCTGCTTCGTGTACCGGCAGCCAAGGGCCATCGAACTCACCACAGAATTTCTCATGGAGTAAGCTTCTTTTTTTATCCACTACAAGTTAGCTCGTATTTCGTAGAACCGATAGGCGTTGAGGTCCCAAAGTGCTGGAATTTCGGCCTCGCACTGAGAAGCGCAACGTAGGACGACCCCCCCCCCCCCCCCCCCCCCACTAGGTGGACGGACGATCTCAAGTGTGTAGCTGGGAGCCGCTGGAAGCAAGCGGAGATCCATGCAGGACCTTCGTACAGCAGCAGACGTCTACAGGTTGAGACGACGACCACAAGTCGCCTCTTGACTGCGATCTCACCAGATGGTCTGAGTCTGAGATGGTACCGGGCTAACCTGTTAGGGGCATGGCAGTTATATTAAAACCCATACCCCAAATCGGTTTTTACACGCTAAATCGCTTGGCGACACGTCTTTGCCGGTAGGGTGGTAACTAGCCACGGCTGAAGCCTCCAACTAAAAATTCAGAAATTATAAATTCCCCAATTGACAAAGCCGGGGATCAAACCCGGGACCTCTGCACGTTAAGACAACAGCGCCATTATCATTTACCATCAAATGAGATTGCAGTCAAAGTCTAACTTGTAGCGGAATAATAAATAAGCCTTTGAGGAATTATTTAATTCAATGGCTGTAGCAAAAAATATCTTTGTAGCAATTCATATTGAAAATCTCTTGTTATTCCACAGCATCGTACCGAATGTGTACCGGTTCAACATCACCGCTTACCTGAGGCAGCACCGACTGGGCAGCCCCTTAGCAGGGAACCTCTTCCTCACTCGAACCACCCTGTGCAACTCCGCCCCAGGAGGGGGGTCGTGCGACACCCAGAATGACAACAATAATTGCAATTGCTGCTCGGCTTAAGCGATTGGACACTATAACTTTTGGAATAGGGATGATGTATATTATGTAAAAAAAATACGCGCCGAAATGAGAACCTCCTCTTTTTTGGATGGCGGTAAAAAATAAATTATTTCGTCTGATTATTAAATAGAGGGTTTTCCAAAATACCTAAAATTTGTGTTTGTTTTGCTTCTAGGTTAGTTTTTATTATTATTTAACTAGCTGACGCCCGCGACTTCGTCCGCGTGGATTAAGGTTTTTTGATTCCCGCGGGAACTCTTTAATTTTCCGGGATAAAAAGTAGCCTATGTCCTTCCCCGGGATACAAACTATCCCTATACCACATTTCATCACAATCGGTTGAACAGATGGGCCGTGAAAGCGTAGCAGACCGACAGACAGACACACTTTCGCATTTATAATATAAGTATGGATTTATGTTTTACTTATTGAAATTTAAACTTACTCGAGGTGTAAGCATTAACAGCGCCGACAGTGTAATGTGCACGTGTATGATTCAACGTTTTACCTGTGGTTTTACAATGCAATCGTTAGTAGAAACAGTAAAAAATTTAAAAAACCATTTTCCATTCTAACTTTGTATAGTCCCACAAATTTATCGGACCCGGTGACAGCGTCGGGTCAGTTTGTGGTCACTAAATAAAATAAAACCAAAACTAAACAAGCATCAAAATCTGTTCCAATTTTGGCCCCCGCAACGAAGGCGCGCGAGATTTCAATCTTGAAAATATTGTCACTGAAAGGTTGTAGTATGGCATGACTCATGTATTTAGTAAGAAAAGAGTTTTTAGTATTTCACCGTACTAACTACTGAGTACAGTCCCACAAAGTTATCTGACCCGGTGGCCAAAATTGGAACTAATTTTTATGCCTTTTTAGTTTTTGTTTTTTATTTTATCTATACTAATACTAGTGGTTCGCCCCGAACGGAGACCTCGCGAGTCGCGGTAGGTATCCATAAACTTGTACAGAGCGCCATCTATTGACATCATTGTAAAGTTCTGTTAAAAATTCCGAAGTTTCTTAAAAAATTAATAATTTCGTTTCCAATATTTATCTAATTTTAGTATTTGTTGTTCAAGTGCAGGATATAATTAAAATAATTGATAAGTTTCAGCCTCAGCCTTTCAGAAAATTGCGAGGTCTGATGTCAACTTTGGACGTTAGAAAATCTCCACTTTGAAAGCCCCCCATTTCGTCAATTATAGGGGAAAAATTAAAAAAAAAATATTTTTGGACTTCATTCCTAATTATCTAATAAAAAATATTTTACTTCGCATTCGCTTCTATGAGAGCCCCCCTGAAATAAAGATTTTTATAACTTTTTAAGCCATATTCGGCAGGAGGCCATCGGTTTACATATTATATTTAATGTTGAAGTAATTACGTTCAGTAATTCAGAAGTTATAAGGCTCTGACAAACGGACGGACGGACGGACGGACGGACGGACGGACGGATGGACGGACAAGTGCCAATTCACTCAAGTAGACTCAGAGACCTTCGCTTCGCTCGGTCAATAAAGAGGAAAGATTTGTTTGTTTGTTTGTTTGTAATGGATAAACTCAAAAACTAATCAACCGATTTTAAAAATTCTTTCACCTATAGAAAGCTACATTATCAGCGAGAAACATAGGCTATATTTTATTTTCAAAAAATTAGAGATCCTTACGAAAATTGCAATTATGTGAACCAAGTCGGAAAAAATCCTCTCTTCTGAGAGCTTACGTGGCGTGCGCTGCGTAAATACTCGTAGTTAAAGTTACACGAAAACAATGTAAGTGTAGCCAACTCGCAATTTGGTGGCGTGGGCTACACTGGGACAGACCGGCAGGGTCCAACGATGACGATAATCACATTCGAAATAGGCAATACCAATACAATGCACGGACGTACCTTGGACTGCTACTTGCACTCGCTGAATTTCCACCTCGGTTCAGGGATTTTCGCTGGATAGATTTTGCTTTATTTTATGAGGTGTTCGCGCGCGATGATTTCGGTGCAACGGTTTTTCACATAGACATAGAATTTTTTCGCTAATGGTTTTTCACATAGACATAGTATTTTTTTGCTAATGGTTTTTCACATAGACATAGAATTTTTTCGCTAATGGTTTTTCACATAGACTTAAAATTTTTTCGCTAATGGTTTTTCACATAGACATAGAATTTTTTCGCTAATGGTTTTTCACATAGATATAGAATTTTTTCGGTTTTTCACGAACAGGCCGTTGACAGGTGACAGGTGACGTGCGTTCGCTCCAACTTTTTACGAGAACGTCGTGCATGACAGCTGATTTGAGCTGCGTGTTGCCATTGCACTAAACACGAGTGCTAATCATCGTTCATCGGTGGTGCGAAGTTTGAAATTGGATGAAATTAGGTAACGATGACGGAACAGTAAGTATGGTGGAATTGTTCCTCTCAAAAAGTTCTAAAAAAAGTCGGTGATAGCATATATCTATCTTTTAAGTTTGACTCACAATAACCATTTTTATAGCTATATTGGGTATAGACTATTAGGACTATTAGTGCTACCCGTGCGAAGCCGAGGCGGATCGCTAGTTTTTCATATAATATACTAGCTGATGCCCGCGACTTCGTCCGCGTGGATTGAGGTTTTTTTGGTTCCCGCGGGAACTCCTTAATTTTCCGGGATAAAAAGTAGCCTATGTGTTATTCTAGACTATAATCTATCTCTGTGCCAAATTTCATCCAGATCCGTTCAGCCGTTCTGGCGTGATTGAGTAACAAACATCCATACATCCATCCATCCAAACTTTCGCATTTATAATATTAACGCTGACACCGGGTCAAATAAGTTTGATGTATGTACTATATTATAAAATACCTCGACGAAAATAATGAAACAGCTGTTGTTTTGTATGATGGGAATCATTACCTACCGCGCTAGTGCAAAATCATATAATTTATTAACATTATAAATGCGAAAGTGTGTTTGTTTGGTAGTTTATTAGTTTGTTGGTTTGTCCTTCAATCACGCCGCAACGGAGCAACGAATCGACGTGATTTTTGGCGTGGGTATAGTTGAGGACCTGGAGAGTGACATAGGCTACTTTTTATCCCGGATAATTAAAGAGTTCCCGCGGGAATCATAAAACCTTAATCCACGCGGACGAAGTCGCGCGCATCATCTAGTCATACTAATATTATAAATGCGAAAGTGTGTTTGCTTCTTGGTTTGTTGGTGTATTGGTTTGTTGATTTGTCCTTCAATCACGCCGCAACGGAGCAACGGATTGACGTGATTTTTGGCATGGTTGAGGACCTGGAGAGTGACATAGGCTACTTTTTATCCCGGAAAATTAAGGAGTTCAAGGGAACTCCTTAATTTTCCGGGATAAAAAGTAAGTTCAGGGGAAAGAAGAGGGAATCAAAAAACCTTAATCCACGCGGACGAAGTCGCATCTAAGTCATAAATTAAACACCAAAAAAGAATTTAAGAAATCAATTTTATTGTTTACAACATGCAAGTTACAAAAGTTGCTGAAATTTAAGTTTCTGATATTAACCAGAGAAAATAATTAAGGGAGAAATCTTGAAAATCAATCTTCACAATATGGTGCAAGATACTCCGAATAAAACATATTCCCAGCTATTGGTGGACAGAGGAGGTCGTAGGTTTCCACGAAGTCGTCAAGCGAGAACCGGACACGGTCACATTTCAATCTGTAAACATGATTTTTTTTTTTTATCCACTACAAGTTAGCCCTTGACTGTGATCTCACCTGATGGTAAGTGATGATGCAGTCTAAGATGGTAGCGGGCTAACCTGTTAGGGGCATGGCAGTTATATTAAACCCATACCCCTATTCGGTTTCTACACGGCATCGTACCGGAACGCTAAATCGCTTGGCGGTACGTCTTTGCCGGTAGGGTGGTAACTAGCCACGGCCGAAGCCTCCCACCAGGCCAGACCAGGGAAAATTCAGAAATTATAAATTCCCAATAATTAATAAGTTAATAGCTTTACGCATATCACAATTCTACACACGCGTCCTTTCTATATTTAAGTTTAGTTTTAATTTGTATTTTGAACAGAATAAATAAATAAATTAAAAAAAAATCTCTGCTTATTCCATTTTCAAATTTTGTGTGTCTCAGGAGTTTTAGTTTCCATTTTTCTCCACTACAAGTTCGCCCTTGACTGCGATCTCACCTGATGGTAAGTGATGATGCAGTCTAAGATGGTAGCGGGCTAACCTGTTAGGGGCATGGCAGTTATATTAAACCCATACCCCTATTCGGTTTCTACACGGCATCGTACCGGAACGCTAAATCGCTTGGCGGTACGTCTTTGCCGGTAGGGTGGTAACTAGCCACGGCCGAAGTCTCCCACCAGGCCAGACCAGGGAAAATTCAGAAATTATAAATTCCCAATAATTAATAAGTTAATAGCTTTACGCATATCACAATTCTACACACGTGTCCTTTCTATATTTAAGTTTAGTTTTAATTTGTATTTTGAACAGAATAAATAAATAAATTAAAAAAAAATCTCTGATTATTCTATTTTCAGATTTTGTGTGTCTCAGGGGTTTTAGTTTCCATTTTTCTCCACTACAAGTTCGCCCTTGACTGCGATCTCACATGATGGTAAGTGATGATGCAGTCTAAGATGGTAGCGGGCTAACCTGTTAGGGGCATACCCCCTATTCGGTTTCTACACGGCATCGTACCGGAACGCTAAATCGCTTGGCGGCACGTCTTTGCTGGTAGGGTGGTAACTAGCCACGGCCGAAGCCTCCCACCAGGCCAGACCATGAAAATTAAGAAACTTTAAATTTGCTAACCCTGCCGGGGATAGAACCCGGGACATCCGCACGTTAAGGCAACAACGCTCAATACTGCGCCATGGAGGTCGTCGTATGTTTGAGGGGTTTTAGTTTCCATTTTTCTCCACTACAAGTTGGCCCTTAGCTGCGATCTCACGCGTTGGTGAGTGATGATGGAGTCTAACATAGGAGCGGGCTAAGGCGTAGGACATACACGAGAGGCGACGGGCGCGGATGCGCAGCCGCTTCTGTCGTATTTCATACAAAATGTATGCAAGTCCGGGTCGGGCCAAAATTAAGTGTTGGGTTTTTGTGATTGGAAATTCTCAGTACTAGCCCGGAGTTAGGAAGTTTTTTTTTATATATATATATAGCGAGCAAACGAGCAGGCGGGTCACCTGATGGTAAGTGATTACCGCCGCCCATGAACATTTGCAGCACCAGAGGAACCGCCAATGCGTTGCTGGCTTTTGAGAAATTTGTTTATCCGCCCTTTGAAGAGCCCCATATTATATTAATCATTAGGGAACACAGAAGATGGAAGCTGGTTCCATAATTTGCAGGTACGTGGCAGAAATGACCTGGAATAGAGGGTGGTGGAAGAAGACCAGGCATTCAGTTGGCGGTGTTTCACTCCCGTGCCTCGGAGAGTACGTTAAGCCGTCGGTCCCGGTTATTATCACTAACATGATAATAGTCGTTAAAGCCCGCCAACCCGCATTGGAGCAGTGTGGTGGGTCTAAGCTCTAATTCCCTCTCTCCTATGAGAGTGGAGTCCTGTGCCCAGCGGTGGGGTGTTAATGGGTTGTAGTGGTGGTGGACGCGATGGGAGTTGACGGGACGCCCGGTATATAGAGGCGGCGAGGCGCGAACCTATTAAACCATAAGACCAATTGTCTAAGCAAATCGTAATCATTTGATAGCTTACAACGTATTACTCGAAATGTGTAAGGAGTTCACACATGCTTTTTGACATGCAGCCATCTATGAACTCCGATGTAGCGAGCACTGGTGCGTCAGCAATATGTAGAGCGTGCAAGTCACGGAGTCGCATCGCACACGCCAGTTGCCCCGCGTCCGCCACCAAAGTTACTCCTGCCCATGTGTGTCGTTTAATTACCCCAAAATAACCTTCTGATAACTTAACTGGAGTAGTAGCAATATTACGTACATCGGGTAGACTACATCACGTACATGTATCTACTCCGACACGTACATTGGTGACCCCGACGTGATGTCGTGTGATGTTAAACAGGTCGGAGTATCCGTTTGACAAACGATTGCGATTTCCTTACACAATCGGCATACCCCAAATCGGTTTCTACTAACGGTAGCCCGCTCTCAGTTAGGACTGTATCATCGCTTACCATCAGGTGAGATGGCAGTCAAGGGCGAACTTGTAGTGGATTAAAAAAAAGCTAGCATTTTGGTGGGTCGCTCTAGTTTTGTTTGAAAGTGGGTCTTACCTCAGAAGTGCCTCGTCATTAGTATCGATCATCCCACCATTCTGTTTATAAAGGTATATAAGGTAACGGTGCGGCCCAGTGTAAGCGGGAGGGTGCGGTGTTGCCCAGGGCAATACTTCGCAGAAATCCTCCAGCGTCACAATGCCTTTCGAGTCGCTATAAATGTTGAGATACAACCCTAGTAAGGACGCCTCTAGATAAGGATATTTGGGAGAGGGCCAGTCGGGACCTGTGGAGAATAGTTATTTGTTAAAGAGGCTAGCAAAGTTCGTTTTTGTTGCGAGTGCCTAGTTTGGATCCCGAGCAAGCGAAGGATTCTTTTGGTTCTAAGTTAGAATCCTGGGGTGCGGTTTAGAATACGTGAGTATATTTCATATAACTTTAAAAATCACATACTCAATTCAATAAACGTGTAATAGCAGCCGGGCTCGAAATCAAATTCAATGGTCGGCGGATACATTGCTTCAGCAGGAGCTAATTCCATTCCAGGAGTTAATTCAATATCTCCGAAGTATACCTGTGAATCATAGACACGTTAAATTTTACAGCTTGGCAAACAAACCATGTGATTTTGTTGGACACCCCGTGAGAACATAAGTATAGTTATCGATATTCTAATTAATTAATTCCAGTGGTAGATTTACTCGACGATTCAAAAGCACTTGTAATACGTTTATTTGAATTAAAAGATATAATCAAATCAAATAAATATTATAAATGCGAAAGTTTGGATGTATGGATGTATGTTTGTTACTCAATCACGCTCCAACGGCTGAACGGATCTGGATGAAATTTGGCGCAGAGATAGATTATAGTCTGGAATAGCACATAGGCTACTTTGTATCCCGGAAAATTAAGGATTTCCCGCGGGAACCGAAAAACCTCAATCCACGCGGACGAAGTCGCGGGCATCAGCTAGTATTATAAATGCGAAAGTTTGGATGGATGTATGGATGGATGTTTGTTACTCAATCACGCCCGAACGGCTGAACGGATCTGGATGAAATTTGGCACAGAGATAGATTATAGTCTGGAATAACACATAGGTTACTTTTTATCCCGCAAAATTAAGGGGTTCCGGCGGGAACCAAAAAACCTCAATCCACGCGGACGTAGTCGCGGGCATCAGCTAGTTAAAAGATACGAGAGTTAAAAAAAGGGTAAATTTAGGAATTTATAATTTCTGAATTTCCTCTACGGCCATAATTAACTGTTGGGTTTTTCTGACTTGAAATTCTCAGTAGGTACTAGCCCGGAGTTGGCGGCGTTTCACCCCCGTGCCTCGGAGAGCACGTTAAGCCGTCGGTCCCTGTTATTATCACTAACATGATAATAGTCGTTAAAGCCCGCCAACCCGCACTGGAGCAGCGTGGTGGGTCTAAGCTATAATTCCCTCTCTCCTATGAGAGTGGAGGCCTGTGCCCAGCAGTGGGACGTTAATGGGCTGTAGTGGTGGATATTACCTCTATGGCGTCATTACTTACCACCCGGATGAGTTTTTTTTTATTCACTACAGGTAAGCCCTTGAGTGCAATCTCACCTGATGGTAAGTGATGATGCAGTCTAAGATGGTAGTGGGCTAACCTGTTAGGGGCATGGCAGTTATATTAAACCCATACCCCTATTCGGTTTCTACACGGCATTGTACCGGAACGCTAAATCGCTTGGCGGCACGTCTTTGCCGGTGGGGTGGTAACTAACCACTGCCGAAGCCTTCCACCAGGCCAGACCAGGGAAAATTCAGAAATTCAAGAATGCATCGTCACTTTACATCAGGTGAGATCGCAGTCAAGGGCTAACTTGTAGTGAATAAAAAAAAAAAAAAAATTATAAATTAACCAATCGACCCTGCCGGGGATCGAAACCGAGACCTCCGCACTTTAGGACAGCAGCGCTCAACACTGCGCCACGGAGGTCGTCTAAAACAGGCAACTAAGGCAACCTGTAGTAGAATAAAATAAAAATTTATAACAAAACCTAGCGTATTGAATCGAAGCAGGCGTTACTTTGCGGAAGTCCAAGATAATGAATGAACTAGAAGTTTAATTTGCTATAATCCGCCACAGTAGACAAATCTATGTGGTGCTGTGCCGGTGCGAATTGCTGGGTGGTGGGTGTTCGCATGCTATTGGTGAAAGACACGCACTGTACCACATAGATTTGTCTACTGTGACGGATTAAAGCGAATTAAACTTCTAGTTCATTCATTAAAACCCTACCCTCTTATTAATAAACTTGCAATAGCGGTGGAATAGTTATAACCTGTCTTCGGTCTTTTTCCTTCGAATGTCAAATTACTGTTAACAAACAAAGACAAAACAGGTTATAACTATTCCACCACTATTGCACGTTAATTCGCGGTGTAAGAGTCAGATGAACGTAACTACAAAAAAATCAAAAATCGTTTTTTTCATAAATCGGATCACAATGCGGTCCTTTATGAACTGCCAAAACGACGTAACGATATATTCAATATTTCACAAATTCCAAAAAAAAAGCATCAGCTTTTCAACAAATTTCAATAGAACCAGAAAAACTATTTACGTTCTATTGGCATATACATTTTTGTAAAATAAATAATTTCCTCACGATAACAACAGAAGTTTAAAAAATTAAGGGCTACACTAACGTATGTCTACCGAATTTTAAAAAAAATATTGTGTCTATGACGTAAGCATATATATTTAAATAATTCTTATCCTTTACAAAGCTCAAATAGTATACCAATACAACGGTATATTTTGTTTTTTCGTCAATTGTGTAGTTTCTCTTTAAATAGCTGGTAAAGTCTGAAGAGGCGATTTTAGACAGTTTTTTCGCTCTCCTGTAAAGTTTGCGAAAACGTAGTTACGTTCATCTGATTCTTACACCGCGAATTAATAAGAGAGTTAGCGTCTAATGCGCGCTTGTCTCTCACATCGAGTTTCGACTGCGGCACGGGGGTGGCGTTAGCCTCTCTGAAGATTTGCGCGATCGAGTTCCCCCTCCGCCTCGCCGGCTTCGAAAGCTCCACCGCTGACAGTAGCAGAACCACCGCTGTGCACGCCAGTACCAGTTTCATTGTGATGTTGGCAACACTGGACCATGAAATAACTGCAAAAAAACTGGCGGTCACAATATCTTTCTAATTACTACACAGGACCCTAGACTTTTTGAAAATCAAATAAATATTATAAATGCGAAAGTTTGGATGGATGTATGGATGTATGGATGGATGTTTGTTACTCAATCACGCTCCAACGGCTGAACGGATCTGGATGAAATTTGGCACAGAGATAGATTATAGTCTGGAATAACACATAGGCTACTTTTTATCCCGGAAAATTAAGGAGTTCCCGCGGGAAACGAAAAACCTCGATCCACGCGGACGAAGTCGCGGGCATCAGCTAGTACTTTCTAAGAAAGAACCTACGTGCTGTGTCCTATATTGTTATATTGTGAACTGCTGGGCAATCGGCTAAAAATGACAGCTATATTGTAACGATCACAACCACCTCTGATTGGATAACACTCTTCCACTATTGGACAAAATCCATTGACGCAGCAAGAATACCATACATTCAGCCAATCACAACAATTGATACTGTAACGATGATTGATGCAATTTTTAGCCGATTGCTCTCCTGGTCCTTTGTTTTTGAAATTAGACACATGAAATAGTACATTACACATCTAGGGCAGTAAAATAAGAAATGTCTCAGATCACATGTAATTGTTGTCCGAGGCGAAGCCGAGGTCAATAAACATGTGATCTGAGGCTTTCTTATTTACTGCCCGTGGTGTGTATACTATTTTTCTCCTCGACGGAGGCGGAAAGCGGCATTTTCGTTTAGCGCAGCGGGAGGAAAATTGACGCTTTCCGCCCGGAGGTGAGAAAATTAGCATTTAAGTTATTAGTTCAAAATAATAAAAATCTTTATAAGAAATCTTCCGAAAATCTACCCCAAAGAGGGTGAAATGGGGTTGGAAGTTTGCATGATGGTCTAAGTTTTTGAAGTTACATACTAGAAAATCGAGATTTAGATTATCAGTTTTAAATAATAATAACCTGTATAAGCACTTTTTCGAAAATCTACCCCAAAGAGGGTGAAATGGTGTTGGAACTTTGTATGAAAGTTCTATGTTTTTGAAGATAGGTACTTGAAAATCGGGATTTAGGTTATAAGTTTTAAATAATGAACACCTGCATAAACTATATAAAAAGCCTCTTTAGATAGACTTTTTGCAGCGCGAAAATTTCATAATCTTATAGGAAATCAAAAATTGTACGCGGACAAAGTCGCGGGCGACCTCTTCAAACCCTGTGCACGCCACTGTCCATGGGTATGAACTACGAAGTCGCGATATTTACCTACTAGCGGTAGGACTTTTGTGGATAGGCCTCTTGCAGCGGGAAAATTTCATAATCTTATAGGAAGTCAGAAATCGTACGCGGACGAAGTCGCGGGCGACCGCTAGTGTGGTATACATATAAGTATGATAGGTATATATATATATATATAACGTATATAAGTATGATATTATATATAATTATGTCTTCGATTGGCGATAATTATGCCGGAAAGCAATGATTATGTAGGTCGGAGAAATCTTGCCAAAAAATTGCCACTCTTGCCTTGGAGGTACCAACTACTACAGTTAAATACAAAGCATGATTATTTTTGTACAATGCTATTGTATTTTCCTTCTATGCCGATCAATGGCCTTCTATACACAAGGACATTGCACTGACGCGCAAAACAAGGGACCAAGTAAGTGTGCTTAAACTGTGCTTTCTTCATTCACTTATTCGACTTCGACTGATTAATCGATTTACATTACGGCTTAATCACAGAGGTCATTTTACAGGACTTGAATGTCAGCGGTAATGTATAGATGGAGGTGAATTAGAAGCGTGTGCCATGTTTGGGCTCTTGTTGTATGCCACGATTTGTCCATCATTGATGCCGATGGTAAAATAATAAGAAACTATTGCAACAATCACACACCTTCAGCTCTCCCCTGGTTATCCTAACAACCCCGCTGATGTCAAACTTTTATACATCCTGCCGTATGCAAATATCCTTGTTTTTTATTATCGCAAAGTGATAAAAATATTTAAATTTATTTATCTGTGTGGTTTTGTAAGTCGGCGCCTAATTAAGGTTGTGTACCTGAAAGGTAGGTTTGCAACCCTTAAGGGGTGGCCATGTCTGTCCGGTCACATTTTGCATAATTTAGTAATTATTAGCTACAGACTTGAAATTTGGAATAGTTTTAAACAATGCTTACCCAACCTTATTGCAAATATGTTGGACTTATTGTTTGGGTTATAACTTATAATTATACTTTTTCACCCCTCATGCTCTAAAAAGATGTCATTATAGCTTAGCGTAGGCGGACTAAAGTTAGCATTTAGGGTCTAGGGATTAAAGTACTTATATTTTTTAATAATTGCAGGCGTTATTAAGTTATAGGTAGTAAATGGGTATTAAAAATTTATAGTCTATGGTTAATATCAACAGCCTAAACTAATGTCACAGACACAGTTTAAGAAGGTACGTTATTTCCTACCAGTCGTTCAACGAAGGCATCTAGACAAAGCAAAGCTGCGGGGTGACAGGGGCGTAACGAATGCAACTAGCAGAATTTTTATAATACAAAATTATATCACTCTAATGTCTTTTATGCAGTACCTTACATCTAGGACTGCTAAAACTGTTATGGTAGATGATGGTAGATAGGTCTGACATTTTTGTGAGCGTCAACCCACTGTATGAAATGAATAAATAGTTACGCTATGTTACGATCCACACAGAATCTACTTTTTTTATGTTCCATTTTTGAAATAATTTGCACGCAATCCTTGGTTGAATGTACGAGTAGTAAGTATGCGTCAATGTGCTAATGTTACCCATCGTCATCTACAGCTCAATGTCTATTGTTCTTATTGTTTTTTTTTTAACTCCTTCTTGTTAACAATAAGAAGAAAAATAATGTTGGTATTGCGGATTGCCGCGAAATCTGTAGAATTTTTATTGTAATTATTACATTTATTTAAAGGGATGTTTATTTAATCCCTTTCGGATTTCGATGCACAATACGTAATACGAGGTGAAGGCATAGTATAAAGTGAATGTGACTATTTATTTGTTAATATCATCAAGTGAAAATAAAGATCTTACTCCTACTAATGTAATAACAGAATGGCAAAAATATAATTAAAAATCGTTATTTATTTTTCGTACCACTTGCTCAAAAAAGTGACATTCTATGCCACAAAAAGCGAACATAACAATAGTCATTTTTAATCTGTTAAAAACAGGGAAAGATAATTGTACTGAATTTCATTCATCCTCTAGGGGGAGAATGTGATTTAAATTTGGAATACTTACCGAAATTTATACTGAACTACATCTGTGTTTACACCATTGAGTTTGTATATAAAGCATTATACATCTTTTTGAAAAAGGAATACGCATTTATTATGCAGTTATGATTATTAAATAAAATGACGAAAACCGACGAGGCCGTATGAGCTTGATGCCTTTGCTTTTCCGACAAAAAAATATTAGTCTAGGAATTTGCCGCGTTTTTGTTTTCTTCAAATACATAAACGTTAATGTAACTCTCTCTATCAATAATTGGACCAATGTTTCGAATGTTAACTTTTACTTTTAATTGTCAATATTTTTAACTAGCTGATGCCCGCGACTTCGTCCGCGTGAATTAAGGTTTTTCGGTTCCCGCGGGAACTCTTTAATTTTCCGGGATAAAAAGTAGCCTATGTGCTATTCCAGACTATAATTTATCTCTGTGCCAAATTTCATCCCGATCCGTTCAGCCGTTGGAGCGTGATTGAGTAACAAACATCCATACATCCATCCAAACTTTCGCATTTATAATATTTATTTGATAAATGCATTATCTCATATTATTATTGTGTTAATTTTTTCGCAAATGGTACGAAAAGTAGAGTATTTTCCTCGGTGATAAAGCTGTCTTAGTCTTGGGTGAACTTAAATCCCTCGCTACGCTCGGGAGTAAACCTCGACTCCTTCGTTACGCACTATTACCTATTCTGTGGTTACGCTCGCGATTTAAATCGTCACCCGCGACAGAAGGCACTGCTTTATCCCCTTGGTTAATAATCTACTATTATTTTCTCGCAATCGAAGTGAAAAGTAGAGTGTTTACCACGGGACTAAAAATCATTCTTCTCGATTCTATAGCATAAACATCTCGTATGAAATGGCTCATTTTAGTCCCGTGATGAACAATCTACTAATATATTATTAATAGATAATAGATTATTTAATAATATCATGCAATTTAAAAGTATATAAAGAGATGGCTAGCGGAAAATGTTTAATGTAAGAAGTATAATTTCCACACTTATCTACGTTAATAAAAATAATGTACCTACTTAATTGGTTAAAAATTATTTTCAGAATTATAAAAATAATAATAGTATAAACATCGAACTGTAAGCTTGTACGATTTCTTTGGTTTTTTTTTTCACGGCGGCGGACATTAAATTTTCCGACACGCACACTCGACAATTTTATAGTTCAACTAGCGATCCGCCCCGGCTTCGCACGGGTAGCACTAATAATCCTAATCTATATAATATAAACTATCCTATCTCTCAAGTTAGATCGAACTGCACATGGTGTGCGAATTTTATTATAATCGGTTAAGTGGTTTAGAAGTCCATTGAGGACAAACATTGTGACACGAGATTTATATATATATAGATTAAATTTAATTGATAAGTAAAGCTTGATTGTAGTAATTTGAAATAATTATTAATTAGTCGATAATTAACGTGTTAAAATTGATAAAGGAGTTTTTTGAATTTTTGCCCTTTCCCAAAAATATGTAGAAATGCAACTAATTATTTGTTAAAATAAATTTTATGCAACAAAACGCGTTCTTTAAGATTATAATTGGAAATGTTTTAAGTAACTTTTGTTTACTTTTTGCATACAGTAATTAATTTAGGTATTTCTGCCCTTGTGCAACGCGTTCATTATTTTTATACCTACCTAAATGCGTCATTTAGACTGAAACATGTGCTGGTGCTATGAGATCGAGTATAATATCTATATCTATCTGTATGTAATATGTATAGTATATATACTTCAGATAAATCTTTTTTTTATCCACTACAAGTTAGCCTTTGACTACAATATCACCTGATGGTAAGTGATGATGCAGTCTAAGATGGTTGCGGGCTAGCCTGTTAGGGGTATGGCAGTTATATTAAACCCATACCCCTAATCGGTTTCTACACGGCATCGTACCGGAACGCTAAATTGCTTGGCGGCACGTCTTTGCCGGTAGGGTGGTAACCAGCCACGGCCGAAGCCTCCCACCAAGCCAGACCAGATAAAAATCAGAAATTATTGCGCTAAAGTGAGTCGAATCGAACAAGTGCAGTCTGTCCTATTCTATTATCAATCGCATGAAAATTCCATACAAATCGTATTGATACTCGTAGTCCGCTGTAAATCTCTCTCTGTAAAGTTGGCTATTCTAATTTAATTCATTATAATTTCTAACAACAGATTACTAAATAAAAGAGTAACACTTTTATAGGTTCTATTTCATACTAATATTATAAATGCGAAAGTGTGTTTGTTTGCTGGTTTGCCCTTCAATCGAGCCGCAACGGAGCAACGGATCGACGTGATTTTTGGCATGGGCATAGTTGAGGACCTGGAGGGTGACAGGGGCCTTAATTTTCCGAGATAAACAGTATTTTATCCCGGAAACATCCCGGAAACGTGTTTACAAAATTAAAAGTTCTTGCATTACCGTGCTTATATATCTATATGAGGTTAGCCTATTTGTCAAGAAAAATATGTCTGATATTTGTGAAAAAAAGAGATAGATATTTAAACTTTAATACGAGATATCCCGATAGACTTCTGTTATCTTCATCCAGAACTGCGCTTTTTAACCGAAACTGTTATGGTATGTCCGTTCAAATATATAACAGATTGCCTGAAAACTTAAAGATTTATTTTTCCGCGATCCGCCCCGGCTTCGCACGGGTAGCACTAATAATCATAATAGTCTATACCCAATATACCCAGTGGGCAGTGGGCAGGTTTTACATTTTAATACATTACATTAAATTACATTGTAAGAGTACGCCCCGTCCTCACTACACCTGCCACTGCCGCCAGCCCTCAGATTATAGGTATTTAAGCGCCCGCCGCAGTCGCGCCATTTTCCCTTGCACGTTACATTATTTCTATGATATCTCATAAGATATTCATTCTGCAGTGAGGGCTTGTACTGCGCCCTGGCCCTGTAGGTACGCCGACAGCCCGGTCATGACGCCTCTATCACAACCCGGACTATGGCCATGATGTCGCGTCGGTCTGCGCTACTCGCTGGGCCGGCTTGCAGGGCGGGCGTTGGTAGAGGTTGGAGGTTGTGAGGAGGGTTGGCCGGCCGGGCGTGGAGCTGCGACTTGTCGGGCTTGGGGCACCGGCAGCCTGACGCGTGTAAGGCTGCTCCGTAATTAGTCTCAGTCTGCACGGTCGAGTAAATAGTCGGCGGGGCGGTTGGTTGACGAGTTGCGGTTGGCGGACTGTGTTGTAAGTAATAAGTTGTAACACGGGAGTTGTTTAAAACTGCTATAAATCCATAGCACGCTACGGACTATTAACTATAAATTTTTAGCATGCTTTTAAATACCTTTGCTATGTTATAACACGCTTGTTATAAGAAAGCGTGCGGGCGGCTGGCAGCCGCGATATGTCTTGCAGCACGCTAAATTTCATAGCGCGCTAAATTTCATAACACGCAAAGATGACGTTCACTCACAACAGCACGTTACGCGAGACTAACCATCGGCCAGCGGCAACGCGCTACCGGCAGGCGGGCGCCGCTACAATTACTACGAGGCGCCGCGCGGGATCGCGTGATATGTATTTGTAACGCCGTAACGTCATGGCACAGAGCACGTTATCCGCGCTATGGAACAATAGCGCGCTACGATATTGCGCTACGTGTTGTAAATAACCACCAGCTCACTCACTACACCGAACTTAGTACCCGCGTATGGCGCTATGAGTAGGTCCATTCAATTTAAAATTCTTAAAACTAAAGGTATAGGCCAAGAAATAATAGACTTAGGCTGATTAAATTTGATATATTTTAGAACAAAAAAGACATGTAAGCCGGTCGTCAGTCTAAGGCAAAGAGAAAGCTTCTTTTATTCGAAGTTTGACAACCAAAACAGTGGGATGAATTACCAAAACCACATGCAAACGACCGCGCACAATAATGGTTCGTTTACACTTCCAACAGAAACATTTTTTACAATAAGATTTTATTTATTAATTTTCCCTGGTACAAATGTTCCACCTTACATAATCAGGCATGCAAAATTACCTAAATCTATTGTTTAAAATTTATAGACAATGGGGCTGATTCTGTAGTGCGCAATCTCTAAACTAAACTAAAATTAGAGCATTACTAATATTGCTAACCCTTTCATAATACTCCCTACGGAAAGGGACAGAACTAGATTTAAAGCTGCCATTTTAGTTTAGTTTAGAGATTGTGCTATACAGAATTGGCCACATTAGAGAGGATATTCCGTATACCAGAAAGTTCCAGCTACAGGTGGGCTGATGAGGTCGAGGGCCTTCACGATGTAACTTAGCTGGCAACGGATAAGCATAAATTGCAATCTGTAAGCAGAAATAAAGACGTCACCTTATAAAATTACTAGAGGTCGCCCGAGACTTCGTCCGCGTACAATTTCTGATTTCCTATGAGATTATGAAATTTTCCCGCTGCAAAAAGCCTATCTATAGAGGCTTTATAGAGCTTATGCAGGTTTTTATTATTTAAAACTAAGTAATAACCTAAATGCTGATTTTCATGTCTATACTTCAAAATCGTAGAACGTTTTAAATATAATATAATTTTCAACACACTTGCTCATAAAGTGGCTCTAATTTCACCGCAATTAGGCACATAATGACACCTATAATAATCAAACTGTGACTTTTTCATTGCTATTATTCACAAGTGAGTTATAGAGTTTTTTATTTTTATTAGTTGAGTTGCTTTGTTCTTATAAAAGTTTCGATACAAAAAAGATCGTGTTCAATAGTACAAATAAATTAATGTACCTATTGCATGCTCATTTCATGCAACTTCGTATTTAAATAGATAATTTCAACTTGTACGTGTTTAATAAATAAAACTTTCACTCAAAAATAACTTTTGTTTTTTCTGTAATAAAGAAAACTTGAAATTCCCCATTTTGTACGTGGCTAAAACGCTATCCGCGAAAAGCCAAGAAAAAAGAAACCTCATAATTTTAGTCTATGGCCGATCGCCATTGTAAAATGCGTGCGCATAGAAAAACTGATTAAATTTTCCCGCCATTGCGAAAAAATTTTCACAACTCGTTTTCACTGTTGAAATTACAGTTATTTATTAATTAAAATGTCTACAAGAACTTATTTTGAAGAAAATGTTTTTTTAGTATTATTTTCTGCACAAGTGTGTTGAAAAACGTCATATGATACACGGGTGTATTGATGATTACCGTCCTCAGCTATCAACGGCTCGGGTCTCACTGGCGCCTCAGCGGTAATCACCAACATTACACACTTGTACCTTAATGTACTATTAATAATATTTTATTTAAAAAAATAAAATAAAATTTATTATTTAAATATAATTTCCCCAAAAAAGACGATTGACCAAAAAAAAAAAAACCGAGCAAAAGCTCGGTCACCCAGGTATTAATTCTAAAACACGAAAGTCAACAATAATGAAACAATATGTCTTTGAGCATTGGCAGTATGGTCCCAGCGCTCACTACTGCGCTACTCAAAAATCTTACCTCCTGACAGCCAAAGAATTGAGATCAATCATCTCCTTTTGTTCATAAACGTACAAAAGGAAGCGGTGTCGCCCCGAGCCTGGAGGAGGGCTCACGGCTCTCCAGCGCGCTATTTCGCAGGAATCCTCAAGCACCGCTTTACCGCCCGACTCTCTATACACGTTGGCATAAAGCGCGAAAAGGAATGGGCCGAGATAAGGATCATCGGGAGTGGGGCAGTCCAGAGCTGTGAAGACAAATGTTTACAAGTGTTTTACAATACATTTGCTTGTAAAGTTGCTCTTAAAACTTCACCGCTATAGTTTTAAAGTACAAGTTTCCCACCCTTGGGCAATTTTATAGTCGTTTTGATAATACGAGCCATAAGTAGGTTTTTACCAAGCTTTAATAGACGGAGTGCTGGCAACGGATTTCGGGAAGGTCCTTTTGGCAAGCTGAAATTGTGGAAAATTTATCTTCGTCAATTGGCGTTTGCGGCTAGTTCGCTACTGCGCAGCATTTCCAAAAGAATAATTAAAAAAATATTTTTTTGTCAACTTGTTTTTTAGGGTTCGGTACCAAAATGGTAAAAATGGAACCCTTATGGTGCGACTTTTTTTATCTTTTAATTTAGTACAAGATGGAATTCAAAAGAAAAATCCCAGTAGTTTTTGTCGGTTACAAAGTATTACCAGACCTCTTCAAAAATATTTTATTAAAATTCCCAAAAATATACTTTTAGCAATCTGAAATTTTAATCACGTATTTATTGAGTAATTTCAATAGTACCTGCAAATCGCCAGACAAATTTTGCGGTTTTAAACAATTCCCAGACGTGAATAAAGTTTTCAAATGAGCACGACATACGATATAACCGCAAACGCTCTACCAGACTGGCAGGACTGGATTCGCCAATTGACGAAATTATATTTTTTTACAATTTCAGCTTGCCAAAAGGACCTTCCCGAAATTCGTTGCCAGCTCTTGAACCATTACTAACGAGTTGACTCTTGTAAGCCAGAGCAGCTAAGCCGAGGTTTACCATCGTCACCAGTTTGTAAAAACCTTATTTGTGCGATTTTTAGCCAATGAAGCTTTTTGTTTGTTGGTTATCAAGGAGTAGGTACCGGAAAATAACGCCTGCTTATATCCAACCCTACGAAAGCTTTAAAAAAATAACTTTGAGAATCCCATACCTATTCCGATAACCGTGTAGTAGCAACCGGAATCGGAGTCAAATTCAATGGAGGGTATATCCATTGCTTCTGAAGGAGATATTTCCATCCCTAAAGGTACTTCAAGACCTCTGAAGTCTACCTGTGAATCAGAAACACGCGGTCTTTTAAACTGGCCTACTTACCGCATTTACTCTACAGGGGCGCGTTTTCTTTCATTTGGTTACAATATTCAATTCAAAACATATCACACATTTTTTGGCAAGTAACAACGTGTACCAGGAAAGAAAATCGATAGGTGAATTCATATTGTAAGTGTCAAGCAACGACTTCATACTTAAACCCAAGTCCCAACTCCTCAACTCTGATGCTGCAGGGTACTGCACTCCTCAGCCGTGGGGATTTAGAGTACCTACACTAACAAGTTAAAAATAAAAATTCTTTCCAAAAAACCGACTTCCAAAGCCAGGCGAGGCTGACGCGTCAACTTTGCCTATCTTTGTTATTACCCGCCCGACTTCAACATAGTGTGCAGAAATCAAAATTATTTTTTACTTTACAGTGGCTTTGGAAGTCAGTTTTTTGGAAATAATTTTTCATTGTAAAGTATTAAATGAAAAAGCTATAAAAAAAATTAAAGATATAAAGGACTTGTCCAAGATTGGGCCTTGAACATGAACCAAGATGATTTTAATACACGTGAATAGAGATCCTAAAATATGGCTTTTAGAATTATTTACACATTTTTAAAGGACCCCAATTTGGAGAAAAATATATTTTTATTTTGTGGCTTTTTTAGATCTTTGTCTGAATTTTATCAACAATTAAAAAAAACTTGATTTTTTTTGTCACGTATGTCATTGGGTGATTGTCAAATGTCACTGTCAGTTTTGTTTATGTGTTGTCTACTATTTATTTTACGAATGTCTCAAATACTCAATTATTATTAATATTAATCTTATAATGTTGTATGTACTACCTATGTAGTGGAAAATGGGTAGTTTATCGAAATGGAATATTATTATTAATCACAATTAATGCGCATTACCCAAGTTTTAGTGTTGCCATCCATCGAAAAATATTTTCTACGAACGATATTTTTCATAAATAATTTTAAAAAAAACGGGGTTTTCTAAAATTATTATTTAAATGGCGTTTAATGTTATATTTTTTTCTCTTTCACGTGATGGCAGTTTGGTTCTGGTTCATTGACACTCAGAATAAAAAACCACCCTCCATACTGAACTGGGACATGTCCTTTATACTGAAACTACTCAGGTAAGTTCACGGCAGTGACCTTTGAAATTGACGGCAAAACCTAGCATCTTGGACGTATGATTCTTACTTCGAGTCTCATTTTTGGTACGGGGGTGATGATGTTAGCCTCACTGTACATTTCCTCGATGGTGTTCTGCCTCCGCCTCGCCGGCCTCGAAGGCTCCACCGCTGACATTAGCAGAGCCACCGCTGAGCACACCAGTACCAGTTTCATTGTGATGTTGGCAACACTAGACCAAGAAATGACTGCAAAAAAGACTTAGGCCCACTTGCGTAACGTTTGATTTAAATGGCTCCTAAATAAAATTAGTTAAATGTATTTAATTTCCTAAATGCATTTAACTTAAATGTAATTAAGCACGCCTTGCACCACCACTTCATTTTGAATATTTAACTAAATACGTTTAACATGTCGGTAAAGCAGTACAGTACGTTTCGTTCTACGTATTTACGGCCCAGATGTGAGAGCTTGTATTATTCTTATGCATTTTAGAAGTTGTAAGCCAAAGATATATGCGTGAACTGAACTTTATCAGTCAGTAGCATTTGGATACGGTTTTATTTGCGGCCTTTGGTTACTGGTCTGTGTTTGTTATTCTCAACTTGTGGTCACAGAGTACTTTTTATATATAGGAATTGTGGTTCTCAAGTTATCTTGCGTTGTAAGCATAGAAGATATATCTTGCTCTGGTTATAAACTTCTTTTACTGGTCGGTATTTGTAAAAATTATGTCCGAAATAGGTGGTGTTTTACGCAAACGTGCCCGTAATTTCTCGCGGGAAGAACAAATGTTATTATATCTCTCTATTCACATTGTGGAGAATAAAAAGACGGATCACATTAAACAACATGTCAAACAAAGTACTTGGCTTAAAATAACCGAATTTTTTAACGCCAACACAAAGAGTGTTCCTCGTACCACGGAAAATTTGCTAGCGTGTTATAGAAACGAAGAGAAATGAACATGATGAAGAAATCCATTTTGTGCTCACTAATATTCGTCAAAATCGTCTTTTACGTTTTACAGCGCATTAAATTTCTTTATTTATTATTATTTTATCTCAATTCATAACACAAATGACAGTAATGAGAATTATCTTGTCTCTGATGACAACAGCTTAAATACGTTTAGCGCCGCTAAATAGCCATTCTGGGATGTTTAAATTTGACAAGTCGCTAATTGCAATTAGCAAAAAAATTTACGTTGTGCAAGACGCTAATTGTATTTAACCGTTTAAATGCGTTTAAGATGTTTTTAAATACGATTTAAGGCTGTTACGCAAGCGGGCCTTAAACTCAGCTTTATTTGCTTTGAAAAATCTTCATACTTTAATTATTATTATTATTTTTGTACCAAAAAGTTATACAATAGATATGTAGAAAAACAGAAACACAAGGACAAGGAAACACCTAGCTCTATAAAAGCTTTCTACCAGTGACCCTTGGCAGTGAGAAAGTGAGAAATATTTTAGATGCGACAGTGTGTTTGTTTGTTGGTTTGTTGGTGAATTGGTTTGTTGGATCACGGTGCAACGGAGCAACGGATCGACGTGATTTTTGGCATGGGTATAGTTGAGGACCTGGAGAGTGACATAGGCTTCTTTTCATCCCGGAAAATTAAGGAGTTCCCGCGGGAATAAAAAAAACTTTAACCACGCGGACAAAGTCGCGGGCATCAGCTAGTGAATAATGAAGCTAAGTCACCGACTTCTAATAATACAAGTACGCTATTTACGGGGAATTAAAATTATATTAGAAAGATATTTTTTATTTTTTTTATTTAGGTTTATTGACAAAAAAATAATATAATAATCTGATAAAAACATTCATATAAGTCAAATAAATTGGATAAAAATTGTTTTATTAGGCGTCTAAACACTGAAATACATCATACAAATAAATAAATAAATAAATAAATGTTTATTTAGCTTTTACACGGATAACAAAGGAGAAATACAAAAATGAAAAATTATAACTACAAGATAATTACTAACTAAGCTTACTTACTAAAATACAAGATGTATTTAACTAGGTAAAAATATAAATTGCCCCGTGTGTCAGCTAAAAAGGCTGCTGCCTCAGCATGTTGCTGCAGAGTGTGATAGCTGCAGCGCTGATTTTCATACAGGATTGCCTAGTCCAAATGCAAAACTCTATTTCACTAAATCGTCTTTTGACTAGTTTGGGCACTTTCTATTGGCCTGAAATTCGCTGGGCCAAAGCCGAGTTGTAGCTTTGGAACTAGTGCGCTGGCCATTTCTGAGTTTGCCTAGGCCAATCGTAATGCCCACACATCGGCTTTAGACTATAACATATATATATATATATAAGTATACATATTAAAACTAGCTTGTGCCCGCGACTTCGTCCGCGTGGTTTAATTTTTTTTGATTCCCGCGGGAACTCCTTAATTTTCTGGGATAAAAAGTAGCCTATGTCACACTCCAGGTCCTCAACTATACCCATGCCAAAAATCATGTCGATCCGTTGCTCCGTTGCGGCGTGATTGAAGGACAAACCAACAAACCAACAAACAAACACACTTGCGCATTTATAATACATACTAGCTGATGCCCGCGACTTCGTTCGCGTGGTTTAAGATTTTTTGATTCCCGCGATAATTTTTCGGGATAAAAAGTAGCCTATGTCACTCTCTCGGTCCTCAACTATACACATGCCAAAAATCACGTAGATCCGATGCTCCGTTGCGGCGTGATTGAAGGACAAACCAACAAACCAATAAACCAACAAACAAACACACTTTCGCATTTATAATATTAGTATGATTATAAGTATAAGTATATAAGTATGATAGTATCTAAGAAGACATGAGACTACTAAGGCTGATTTAGAAACCAAATTCCATAAATACAGTTGACTTTTATACACTGTGTTGTATTTTTTCTACTCCTTTCCCTTTGTATCTTTTATACAATGAAATGCATTGGAATAAAGATTAAGGTACCGCGGATTTTTTTCATATTTTATTAAATTTTACATTTAAATCAAGTTTTGTCAAAGTTTAAGCCTATTTCAAAACAAAATCTCGTTCTTCAGAAAGGTATAGTATAGTGAATGATTAATTTTTTATGTTCTTTCAAGGTTTGATGAAAATACCGTGTATTTTTTTTTAATCGTATGGCATTTGATTGTTTATAAGCATATTAACGAAAACACGCTTATTGATACGCCGCGCCGCCTGGGGATCTACTTTTTTTCTCTCAAACGAAACTTCGCAAACGAACGTAATTAGTCGGTTATTAGACCCACACAAAATCGTTCAATCCATTCGGTCACGAAAATTGTCTATGGATCCGTACTTCGTCTGCGTGTACGAAAACAAAATAGAGGGGAGCATATTATGTAGGAGAGGAGTTAACGAAATTTCGTTCGTTTGTTTGCGAAGTTTCGTTTGAGAGAAAGAGAGTAGACCCCCTGGTTCGTCGCTCGCTTAGCACCACCCAGGGGACACGTGCAGGGAGGTAAAACGTAATTCCTGCGGACGTGAGCGACAGGGCATCCCCCAGCGACAGGGCATCCCCCAGCGACAGGGCATCCCCCGTATCCCACGTAATACCGTGTAAGTTGATGCTTTTACATAAAAGTATGTTTTTTTTTTTTTTTTATTTATTGATCAAAACAGAAATTACAATTATTTACAATCTTAATATCTAAGCCATCCTCTAAAAAACTTGACGTTTATGGTGAGGATGGCGAGTTCGCCTTACTAAACTAGTACATAATAATAAAAATATTTGGATGTACCTACTTACCAGTTACACAGACAAATAATATATATTATGTTCTATATTAGGTTATTGAATCAGTTAGTAGGTATTATCATTATTTACTTAATAAATATCTTTTACACTTTCTTATATAAATATGTTTTTTTTCTTTGCTATTATATTGTAGAAACGATGGGAGATCTTCGAGAATTTTTGGAAGCATATATTTATAATTTCTTTTGCCGTATATATTATTTGTTTTCGGTAGGGTAAACTTTTTATAATTCGCTAATTTGCGTAAATTACTGCCTCGTTCTTTACGTCTTAGATATTGTAAATTATTAAATTCTTCCTTAAGTATGGCTAATTTTACCTTACTTTGCACTGGCAGCACATTACAGTATGTAAATAATTTGTGATAGTCCTCACAATATTTTAGTTTAATTTTTCTAGGTACAATAGTTTTTAGCATTTTTAATTGTAGTTTATATATACGTATAATATATGTTTTGAAAGTTTTACCGTAGCTACTTAAGCCATAGCCAATTATTGAGTCAGCCAGTGCCAAGTAAGTAGGTAATGCAATGAACACTCACCTCCAGCTCTTACTTGGTTATAGTGATCCCGATAATTTCGCACTTTTATACTTACCTGCAATACCTATAGATGCAAATTACCCTTGTATTAGCTTTTGCTTGTTATTATCTCAAAATGCCGAAAAATATATTTAATTTTATTTCCCTATCTTACTTGTTTTATAATCGGTTCGTGCATAATTATTATCTCTATATATTTTACCTGTGTATGACATCATATCATACTAATATTATAAATGCGAAAGTGTGTTTGTTTGTTCGTTTATTGGTTTGTTGGTTTGTCCTTCAATCACGCTGCAACGGAGCAACGGATCGACGTGATTTTTGGCATGGGTTGAGGACCTGGTGAGTAGGCTACTTTTTATCCCGGAAAATTAAGGAGTTCCCGCGGGAATCAATAATCATAAACCACGCAGACGAAGTCGCGGGCATCACCTAGTATAATATAAATAGGTACATAAACTTACTTAAACGTTAATCGAAACGGATCGAAAGGAGGGCTGCAACGTCGTCCAGTGGACAGAAAATCATCGGTTTCTGCCCGCTGAATGACATATTCGTCTGAAATTGACTAGTTTCGGGTGGTTCAACAGGCATTGAAACTCGCACTTTCAATGCAGGTTATATGAAAAAATATTTTCTTTAGTCATTATCAACGGAGAAAACAGTAGAATACGTTTTCAAGGAGAAACCGCTCGTATTTCTACTTAAAACTGAATATACGAGTATTAAAAATCAATTTTCACATTTGACAGGATATTGTGAATATTCCAGTTATTAAAGTTGTGATAGTTCCAGCTAAAGGTGGACTGATGAGGTCCTAGGTCCTCACGAAGGCACTTAGCTGGAACCGGAGACGGTCATAATGCAATCTGTAAGCAGAAATCGAGTTAACACTTCACCACTAGTGGTTCGCCCCGAACTGAGACCTCGCGGTATTCATATATGATAGTTCTAACTATCTTTACGTTCATAGACATCAGTACTATCACAACATAGATTTAAAATGGTCATTTTAAATCTATGTATCACTATCAGTAGACTATTTTTTTATTCCACGTAAGATGGTGCTAACGTCTATTATTTGTAAGCATAAACGAATAAACTTGTACAGAGCGCCATCTATTGACATCATTGTGAAGTTCTGTTAAAAATACTGAAGCTCATTAAAAATTAAATAATTTCGTTTCCTTATAATATTTATGTAATTTTAGTATTTGTTGTTCAGTTGGATATAATTCAAATAATTGATCAAGTTTCAGGCTCAGCCTATCAGAAAATTGAGTTCTGAGGTCAACTTTGGACGTTAGAAAATCTCCACTTTGAAAGCCCCCCATTTCGTCAATTTTAGGGGAAAAATTAAAAAAAAAATATTTTTGGACTCTATTCCTAATTATCTTTAAAATGATATACCGCAACTCTATGTAACGCTATAAAAAATATTTTACTTCGCATTCGCTTCTATGAGAGCCCCCCTGAAATAAAGATTTTTATAATTTTTTAAGCCATATTCGGCTGAAGGCCATCGGTTTACATATTATATTTAAATTTGAAGTACATAATTACGTTCAGTAATTCAGAAGTTATAAGGCTTTGACAGACGGACAGACGGACGGACGGACAAGTGCAAATTCATTCAAGTAGACTCAGAGACCTTCGCTTCGCTCGGTCAATAATTTACTTTGTTTCAGACCCCTAGTGCTATTCCAGACTATAATCTATCTCTGTGCCTAATTTCATCCAGATCCGCTTAGACGTTCTTGAGTAACAAACATCCATCCATGCATATCTAAACTTTCGCATTAAAAATTTTAGTATAGAAAGTATTCTATCAGTTGTCTTTCCGTTTTTACACCGCGCCATATGGCGCGTTTACATTTAGGCAGTTTAGCCTTACTCGGTTGCAGCACAAAATAAAACGGTTTTCAATATTTTTTGAAAACCGTGAGGGAACTGAGAGAAATGGACCGTAAAATCCAAGCAGACAGACTAACACACTTTCGTATTAATTATTTCGCGTTGAATATTAGCTCTTTCTTGGTTATAGCGATCCCGATGATTTCGCACTTTTATACTTAAGTGCCTGAAATACCTAAATTCAAATGATGCCCTTGCTTGTTATTATCGCAAAATGACGAATATATTTTAATTTATTTCCTTATCTTACATGTTTTAAGTATCTATAGTCGAGGTAAAAAGAAAATAATTATTTGGCTAAGTATAAATTTTTATTATGATTTTTTTATCGTAAAAAATCAAAAACTACTTTACCAAATTATCTTAACACTTTTACTTTATTCACAATGATTCATAAAATATATACAATAATAACAGTCATCACGTAGACTATACATTAGACAGTGTATAGCGAACATACATAGACGGCTAGGGTACCCCTCCGCATCTTAAGGAACTTCGTTCCATAATTGGTTTCTACTATGTAGAAGACGAGCGTGCGTGACGCGTCATCTTTGCGTAAATATAATAGTATGTAGAAGCGAAAATTATTATTGAATTGTCGACTAGTAGGTACCTAGGTAGGTATAAAGCTTTCACCAGTAAAATTTCTTTTATTCATGATAATTATGAATGTTTACGACTAAATATTATATCGATAAAAAAATTAAATTATAACAAGAAAAAATCATGGTAATTTTTATTTTCATATCATTTAATAAATTAAAAATACAGGAGCAATATTTTGCATTTTTAACAATTGATTAATTAATTGTAAATAAGTATAGTAATAAAAAAAAAAAAAAAAAAATGTTTATTTCAGACCCAGTCCATATTAATGTTAGTACAAAATTAACTTATAAACTATGTCAGTACACTCAAAATAAAACCTAATCAAAAAATAACTAATTTAAATACCTGCAGTTGTATACTGGAGCACTAGGTACATAGACATGCGTATGTATCCAGTGCCTCAGCATAGGGTAGTCAGGCTTCTCACTTAACACCCTCAAGATGACGTTGGTGCTCACCCTCACCCCGCGCATCAGCGATATAATATAATGGGGCTGATTCTGTAGTGCACAATCTCTAAACTAAACTAAAATTAGAGCATTACAAACATTGCCAACCCTTTCATAATACTCCCTGCGGAAAGGGACAGAACTAGATTTAAAGCTGCCATTTTAGTTTAGTTTAGAGATTGTGTTATACAGAATCGGCCACATTATCTACTATTCTATTTTCACACCCAAAAGCATACATTAAAATTATGAAATCTATTGTCTTCATAGTTTCCTGTCGAATTCCTGTTAGGTTCAGCAGTTAGTTTTCAGGAAGGAGAAAAATAATTATAAACTGGGAAATCTTGAAAATTAATCTTCACTTTTCGAGCACTGCGAATAGAAGATGCATCCACCGGCAGGTGGACTGATGAGGTCGTAACATTCCTCGAAATCACAAAGCGAGAAGCCCTGACGGACTGTTTGGAAGCTGGAAGCAGAAAAAACGTACACTTATAACTAAGCGCCTCTCAAACTTTAAATAGCTTTGAAGTACCTATAAGGTACCTAGGTACCAGATTTCGCCGATTATTATTATTCGTCTTTAATTAATTATTCTATAAATTAAACTCATAGATTTAAAATGGTCTCGCCGAGCTTAAACTAAGCTAAAGTTTACACGTTTTGATTAATGAAGCCAATTTTATTTGATTCATAATTATTAGTTAAAAAGTTAATTATTCATTTAATAGGTAAATAAAGTTAAATCAATATTTTTTTTAATTCATCTTCGTCGTCTCAACATATAGACATCGACTGCTGGTCAAAGGTCTCCTGCATGGATCTCCACAGAACATGGTTTTGTTTCCAGACGGTCGCGCAGTGAAAAAAAAAATCGTCTAAGTTGTCTATTATCAAATAATCAAATAAATATTATAAATGCGAAAGTTTAGATGGATGGATGTATGTATGTATGGATGTATGTTTGTTAGTCAATCACGCTCCAACGGATGAACGGATCTGGATGAAATTTGGCACAGAGATAGATTATAGTCTGGAATAGCACATAGGCTACTTTTTATCCCGGAAAATTAAAGAGTTCCCGCGGGAACCGAAAAACCTCAATCCACGCGGACGAAGTCGCGGGCATCAGCTAGTTAATATTATAAATGCGAAAGTTTGGATGGATGTATGGATGTTTGTTACTCAATCACGCCCGAACGGCTTAACGGATCTGGATGAAATTTGGCACAGAGATAGATTATAGTCTGGAATAGCACATAGGCAACTTTTTATCCCGGAAAATTAAGGAGTTCCCGCGGGAATCAAAAAACCTCAATCCACGCGGACGAAGTCGCGGGCATCAGCTAGTTTAATAATATTTATTTATTTAAAAAATCGGCTCTACCTCACAGTAAAAAGTCGTCTCTGTCTCTCAAATCCCAGTTGATATCGCGATGGGATCGTAGATATGTAGACGTTTATTTAAATTTAAAAATTGTGTGTGTCAGCTCCGACGCACGACTGGGGTTTACTCTTTACGAACGATTATAAAATATATAGATTAGTAAATGACGGTAAATGAACGCATTTTTTATACTACTGAAAGCATGCTTGATACATTTATTTATATTAATTAATTATATAATTTATATTCATCAAAATACATTACATAGTCATGGAAACTTAAGCAAGTGTTACCATGGAAACATAGTGTGAGATCTATAGAGCGAACTTTGACTTTGCTCTGTGACTTTGCTTAAGACATGGTTAAAACTAGAGTTGTTCAAAACTGCTATAAATCCATAACACGTTACGGACTATAAACTATAAATTTTTAACGTGTTATTAAATACGTTATGTTATAACGAGCTTGTTATAAGACAGCGTGTTGGCGGCCGGCAGGCACGATATGTCTTGCAGCACGTTAAATTTCATAACACGGTACATATCGTAACGAACTTCGTTGGACAGATATCATGTTATACAAGAATATTATTTATTAATACGTCGCATTTCAGTCTAAATTAAAATAAAGCAGTAAATAAAAACCAATTAATTCTCCTTCATACTTTTCAGGCTTAGGACTGTCTATAAATTATTGATGAAAACGTTATTTAACATTAATCATACTAATATTATAAAAAATTAATGCGAAAGTGTGTTTGTTTATCCTTCAATCACGGCGCAACGGATCGACATGATTTTTGGCATCAGTAAAAATGAAAATTAAGTAGTTCCCGCGAGTTGGTTTCTGGTTTAGAGGAATTCAATAAAATATTATAAGCCGAAATGTGTTTTTGCTTCAAATGAGACTTTAAATTGGTTATAGTCAATTTAAATGAAAACTGCCGGCGACAATAATAACAAATAGCAGTTTTACTGCCGTCTGTGGACTTTTCAAAAAAGTTCCAAAGTGGCAAACCACCACCACGATTAGGCATTTTCGTTTTAAGAAAGTTGCAATAATTGTTCTTTATTTACACTGTCTTCCATAACTATTTACACTATTTACACACTTAAGATCAATATTCATGATAATACAGTCACATAAATAATAATTCATAATATAAAATACTGTTCACTAACTAATCGTCTAATACCCAAACATTAGATCGCGCGCGATGAGCGTGTTGCTCGAAAATCAAAGACGACGTGCACTCACAACAGCGCGTTACGCGAGACTAACCAGTAACCAAATCGGCCAGCGGCAGCGCGCTACCGACAGGCGGGCGCCGTTACAATGTTATTAGTGTTATTACGTTACGACTCATTACGAGGCACCGCGCGCGATCGCGTGATATTCATAACGCCGTAACGTCATGGCGGCTCCTCAGATAACACGTTATCCCGTTATGGAACAATAACGCGTTATCATATTCCGTTACGTGTTATATTAACCACCTCTAGGTTTAAAACGAGACAGGTTTATGTTACTCACATTTAAATCCATCTCGTTTTAACTCTGAGTAAAGTCTGAGCCAAGTCAAAGTACCTACTCTCTTTATATCTCAGCATTAAAGTCATTATCGTAACGGAGAGCTTGATTGTACTCCCCGTAAATTTTCATACCCCGGGCTTAAGTCATAAGTCATAAATATTTATTCAATTTAGGTAGATACACTACACTTATTAACGTACAGTTACATAAAAATATGATGGTGATAATCTGTTACGGTATCTTAAAACTAAAGCTACGAGGGTTCCAAACGCGCCCAGGTCTGAGAAGAGCCCACAACAAACTCATCTGGGTTATGGCTTATGTATGCAAATCGATTCTAAAGGAGGTAAACTCCAAAAAAAATAATTATTTGATTGAAACATCGACTTACCTGCAAAGATCCGGGTCACTGGTATCAATCATCCCATTTTGCTTATATATATACAGTACGAAACGGTGTCTTCCAGTGCCGGGGGGCGGACTCGGGCCTATCAAAGTCGCTATTTCGCAAGAGTCCTCCAATGACACGCAACCGTCTGAGTTCTCGCAAACGTTGACATACATCCCCACAAGGGACGGACTCAGGAAAGGACAAGCTGGGTTCGGCCAGTCAGGACCTGTAAAGTTTTTGAAGTGAAAACAAACATCTTTAGCCACGTTGAGCACTTTTTGGTAGGGAGTAAAATTGTGGATTCGCGTGACAGACATGCTCGCGAACACCGACACTTTCGCGTCGTTACGAAGACAAAAGGTAAAATTCGTTTTATTGTAAAAAACCCGCAGTTATATTAAACCCAATACCCCTATTCGGTTTCTACACAGCATCGTACCGGAACGCTAAATCGTTTGCCGGTAGGGTGGTAACTAGCCACGGCCGAAGCCTCCACCACCACCACCACCACCACCACCACCACCAGCCCACCAGGCCAGACCAAGGAATATTCAGAAATTATAAATTCCCAAATGTACCCTGTCGGGGATCGAACCCGGGACCTCCGCAAGTTAAAACAACAGCGAACACTGCGCCACGGAGATCGTCAAGTGTATTTTATCTAACTTATGTTTTAAACTGGCTGGTGCCCGCGACTTCTTCCGTGTGGAGTAAGTTATTTTAATTCCCGTGGGAACAGTATAATAATAATATTTGGAGAATTTAAATGTCGCATACAATCACATACTTACTCATCATAATAACCGTATAATAGCAGTCAGGTTCGAATTCAAATCCAAAAGTGGGCAACCCCACTGCATACTCAGGAGGTACTTCCATTCCTAAAGTAACTTCATAATCTCCGTAGTATAACTGTGAGTAATAAAGAAATATTATTTTAACATGGTAAAAATTATTACTGAAATACAGGGTAAAAAATATCACTTACTATACTCTATCCACGGAGACTAGTTAATATAGCGCTCTCTCTGTCACGTAATCCCATACAAATGACAAAGACAAAAAAAGTCAGTGGGCGTAAACCATTCTGAATGTACGTACACACTGCGCTACTATTAAATTAAACTAGCTTTCTTCCCACGACTACACTTGTTTTTTTTTACAATTTACGTAGTTATTATAATTTTAAGGACGTTTTTTTCTTTTAAGAGCATTAAAATCTGTATAGAACTGTCCGCCATGGTTCGTCCACTTCTTATACATGTACGAAGTCCGTAAAATGCAATCGAAAAGTCCAGTACACAAGCGCCAAGTTGTCAGAAAGCAATCGATCACAGAGTCCAATACACAAGCCAAGTCACAATGAATGCACCAACAGTCCAAGGTACACGCCAGGTCACGGAACAATAACGATAGGTAAGGATAAAATATGAGCGCGTCTGCACAGTACGGGTACCACGATCAGACTAAAATATACACGTAGTCTGTACACTGCATTAACGGTTAACGCTGACCAATCACAAACGAGTCCATGTTTTCCCTATTAACTTGTCTCCGTGGATAGAGTATAGATACATAATGCCCGTGACTTTTTTTAATTCCTATTAAAAACTAGCCTAAGTCCTTCCCCGGGATCCTATGCCTGTACCAAATTTCACAAAAATCGGTTGAACAGATGAGCCGTGAAAGCGTAACAGACAGACAGACAAACGCACTTTCGCATTTATAATATTAGTATAGGATACAGGGTTCAAATTATTACTTTAGGCGAGTTAAAATTACTAATTAACATTTAAGGGTATTCTGTATGTACTGAAGAAATAATCTTTACTTTAATTCATTATACGACCAGTGCAAATTACTAGTATCGATATACCTGTTTGTACAGGCTGCCTACCCAAGAGTTGTGACGGGCAAAAAATAGTCAACCTAACGTTTACATATTCTATAGGCTTCATACTTTCGATTGGTATGGAATTTGTCTATTAACCAAACCAGTGAAATGTTTTAAAAAATTAATCAAATTGTGGACTGAAATTTTTTAGTCAACCCATGCCAATACATTTATTGACATATTTAATTTGATAATAAAATACTTTTCATCCAATTAACCAGGATCGGTGAAGGTCGTTTAGTACTGGGATCCTGTAATAGGAGGTTTTGTAAGTTGTAGAGTAGCTCGACCGCGTACAATAGGGATGATGCAAATAAATATATCAAAAATAAATTATTTCTAACTAATTATTAAATAGAGGGTCTTCCAAAAGACCTTAAATTCACATCCTCGGTTAGTTTTAAGATTGATAACCATTTTAAAATATAGAATAAAGAAAAAAAGTGCGTTGAAATTTGATGACGTCACAACTGTGAATTTCATACAACTTCCATAATAGAAGTGCGTTTTTAAGTTTGATAAAGAGTTGCTGATTTGATTGAGCTGTCATCATCCCTATTAAGCGACTTAAACTTATGGCCCGAATTTTTTTTTATCCACTAAACGTTAGCCCTTGACTGCGATCTCACCTGAAGGTAAGTGATGATGCAATCTAAGATGGTAGCGGGCTAACCTGTTAGGAGCATGGTAGTTATATTAAACCCATTCCCCTATTCGGTTTATACACGGCATCTTAATGGAACGCTAAATCGCTTTGCGGCACGTCTTTGCCGGGAAGGTGGTAACTAGCCACGGCCGAAGCCTCCCACCAGGCCAAATCCCGATCCGGGATTCGAACCGAGTATGCTAACCACTGGATCAACGAGGCAGTAAAGACAGTTTGCTAAAGTTCAGCTGTCGACGTCCGCAAGCTGAAACGATACTGATCGAGTTTGCGTTTCTTACATCGCATTTCTCTTCCGGTACGGGGGTGATGTTAGCCTCTCTGTAGATTTGCTCGATGGTGTTCTTCCTCCGCCTCGGCGACCTCGCCAGCTCCACCGCTGACATTAGCACAACCACTGCTGTGCACACCAGTACCACTTTCATTGTGATGTTGTTGGCAACTTTGGAACGAGATATCACTGAAAGATATGATGAATATGAGAAAAAGCCGGGATAAAGTAGCCTAACTACACTAATAACTTTTTTATTATACTGTGTATGTATTAATATATATATAGCTGCTCGTACTGACTGACATATTGATCACCTCTCCTGTAAAATTTTGTATGAAAACTTTTTTTTTCACTCATCGTTTCGTATAGAAGACAAAAATTCATGGGGAGGAAAAATACGAAGAGAGCTGATGATTGAGGATTTCGAAGACGGATGAAGAGCACCAGCCAGGGTATCGAAGATAGGTGGGGGGTGCTCGACCAAATGTCACTCGAAACTTCATCCAATTGACAGTGAGCTGAAAAAAAATTCAAAATGGCGGATTTAAGATGGCCGCCATACAAATTTCTTCGGTGTCTATCTCGGAGAGTATAAAAGATGGAAGAGTGGTTTCTTGGCAAAAGATGATCAGGACATGAGGGTCTACTTGATGAACAGGAAAAAAATTCAAGATGGCGGAATTTATTTTTCCATAGAAAAGGGTATTGAAGATAGGTGGGGGGTGCTCGACCAAATGTCACTCGAAACTTCATCCAATTGACAGTGAGCTGAAAAAAAATTCAAAATGGCGGATTTAAGATGGCCGCCATACAAATTTCGTCGATGTCTATCACGGAGAGTATAAAAGATGGAAGAGTGGTTTCTTGGCAAAAGATGATCAGGACATGAAGGTCTACTTGATGAACAGGATAAAAATTCAAGATGGCGGAATCTATTTTCCATAGAAAATTTATGGCGAATATTGAAGAGGCTACAAGTGTAGAACTATGCAAGACTACGGTTCCTTTTCAAGATTTGTTTTTATGGAAGAATTCTCATTTTGACGAATGGTTCGGAGAAAAAATATGGATAGAGATGTTGATCGAAGGTTCGGATGATGGGTGAGGAGCACGGTCAGGGTATTAAAGATAGGTACCTACTTAGGGGCTGCTCAAACAAAAAGGGAGGGGCGGGGGGTTGGTGGTCTTTGTTTTATGTTTTTCCTTTATGAGAATTTTCTTTTACGTCGGACGCTTGGCGTGCTGGCGCTTCCACTGTGCTCACTAGCATAGCAGTGTGTTGTTCAGATCAGAACACGTAGACAGTAAACCAGCTGCCCGATTATGTAAGAATTGTCGATGAAATCGTAAAAGTTCGGCGTCAAAGTAAAATAAACCATAATAGCATTGAATTAGAGCTCAATTTCGTGTTTCGAAATTGAGCTCTAATTTAATGCTGTTGTGGTTTATTTTACTTTGACACCGAACTTTGACGATTTGATCGGCCATTCTTACATAATCGGGGGGCAGGATAGTAGGACAGCGAGTAAGTAGACAGTGGGCCACGCGGTCCACTACGCGGTCCGCTGCAGCGGGCCGCGCAACCACGCGCCATACTAGTTAATATATATATAGCTGCTCGTGCTGATTGACTGATTGATCACCTCTCCTGGACAATTTTGTATGAACTTTTTTTTTTTCACTTATCGTTTCGTATAGAAAACAAAAATTCATCCGGAGGAAAAATACGGAGAGAGCTGATGATTGAGGATTTCGAAGACGGACGAAGAGCACCAGCCAGGTTATCGAAGATAGGTGGGGGGTGCTCGACCAAATGTCACTCGAAACTTCATCCAATTGACAGTTAGCTGAAAAAAAATTCAAAATGGCGGATTTAAGATGGCCGCCATACAAATTTCGACGGTGTCTATCTCGGAGAGTATAAAAGATAGAAAAGTGGTTTCTTGGCAAAAGATGATCAGGACGTGAGGGTCTACTTGATGAACAGGAAAAAAATTCAAGATGGCGGAATTTATTTTTCCATAGAAAAGGGTATTGAAGATAGGTGGGGGGTGCTCGACCAAATGTCACTCGAAACTTCATCCAATTGACAGTGAGCTGAAAAAAATTTCAAAATGGCGGATTTAAGATGGCCGCCATACAAATTTCGTCGGTGTCTATCTCGGAGAGTATAAAAGATGGAATAGTGGTTTCTTGGAAAAAGATGATCAGGACATGAAGGTCTACTTGATGAACAGGAAAAAAATTCAAGATGGCGGAATTTATTTTTCCATAGAAAATGTATGGCGAATATTGAAGAGGCTACAAGTGTAGAACTATGCAAGACTACGGTTCCTTTTCAAGATTTGTTTTTGTGGAAGAAATCTCATTTTGACGAATGGTTCGGAGAAAAAAATATGGAGAGAGATGATGATCGAAGGTTCGGATGATGGGTGAGGAGCACGGTCAGGGTATAAAAGATAGGTACCTACTTAGGGGCTGCTCAAACAAAAAGGGAGGGGCGGGGGGTTGGTGGTCTTTGTTTTATGTTTTTCCTTTATGAGAATTTTCTTTTACGTCGGACGCTTGGCGTGATGGCGCTTCCACTGTGCTCTGCACTAGCATAGCAGTGTGTTGTTCAGATCAGAACACGTAGACAGTAAACCAGCTGCCCGATTATGTAAGAATTGTCGATCAAATCGTCAAAGTTCGGCGTCAAAGTAAAATAAACCATAACAGCATTAAATTAGAGCTCAATTTCGTGTTTCGAAATTGAGCTCTAATTTAATGCTGTTATGGTTTATTTTACTTTGACGCCGAACTTTGACGATTTGATCGGCCATTCTTACATAATCGGGGGGCAGGATAGTAGGACAGCGAGTAAGTAGACAGTGGACCAGTACGCGCGCTCCAGTACGCGGTCCGCTTTAGCGGGCCGCGCAGCCACGCGCCATACTAGTTTATATATATATAGCTGCTCGTGCTGACTGACTGACTCATTGATCACCTCTCCTGTAAAATTTTGTATGAAAAATTTTTTTTTCACTCATCGTTTCGTATAAAAGACAAAAATTCATTCGGAGGAAAAATACGGAGAGAGCTGATGATTGAGGATTTCGAAGACGGATGAAGAGCACCAGCCAGGTTATTGAAGATAGGTGGGGGGTGCTCGACCAAATGTCACTCGAAACTTCATCCAATTGACAGTTAGCTGAAAAAAAATTCAAAATGGCGGATTTAAGATGGCCGCCATACAAATTTCGACGGTGTCTATCTCGGAGAGTATAAAAGATGGAAGAGTGGTTTCTTGGCAAAAGATGATCAGGACATGTGGGTCTACTTGATGAACAGGAAAAAAATTCAAGATGGCGGAATTTATTTTTCCATAGAAAAGGGTATTGAAGATAGGTGGGGGGTGCTCGACCAAATGTCACTCGAAACTTCATCCAATTGACAATGAGCTGAAAAAAATTTCAAAATGGCGGATTTAAGATGGCCGCCATACAAATTTCGTCGGTGTCTATCTCGGAGAGTATAAAAGATGGAAGAGTGGTTTCTTGGCAAAAGATGATCAGAACATGAAGCTCTACTTGATGAACAGGAAAAAAATTCAAGATGGCGGAATTTATTTTCCATAGAAAATGTATGGCGAATATTGAAGAGGCTACAAGTGTAAAACTATGCAAGACTACGGTTCCTTTTCAAGATTTGTTTTTATGGAAGAAATCTCATTTTGACGAATGGTTCGGAGAAAAAAATATGGAGAGAGATGATGATCGAAGGTTCGGATGATGGGTGAGGAGCACGATCAGGGTATTAAAGATAGGTACCTACTTAGGGGCTGCTCAAAGAAAAAGGGAGGGGCGGGGGGTTGGTGGTCTTTGTTTTATGTTTTTCCTTTATGAGAATTTTCTTTTACGTCGGACGCTTGGCGTGCTGGCGCTTCCACTGTGCTCACTAGCATAGCAGTGTGTTGTTCAGATCAGAACACGTAGACAGTAAACCAGCTGCCCGATTATGTAAGAATTGTCGATCAAATCGTAAAAGTTCGGCGTCAAAGTAAAATAAACCATAACAGCATTGAATTAGAGCTCAATATCGTTTTTCGAAATTGAGCTCTAATTTAATGCTGTTATGGTTTATTTTACTTTGACGCCGAACTTTGACGATTTGATCGGCCATTCTTACATAATCGGGGGGCAGGATAGTAGGACAGCGAGTAAGTATACAGTCGACCACGCGGTCCACTACGCGGTCCGCTGCAGCGGGCCGCGCAACCACGCGCCATACTAGTCCTATATATTATTAGTCCATTCATTCTAGATTTCAATGTATGGGGAAAACGGCAAAATTAATAATTGTTTGAAACTACTGTTGTTTTATACCTATGAGTGAGTACATTAAAAAACACAACTCTCCCCCCCCCCCCCCCCCTCCGGTGGTGGCTTCCCCCCTCCCCGCCTTGAAAAGTGTGCCATTTTGCAGATTTCCTAGATTTTCAAGAAAACTATACAAGCTAGGACAAAACTGTCAAAGAGAACATTGTTCCTTAATAAATTACCTACAAACAAGTTCATAACATTTATGGTGATAGGAGTTATAGTTGAAACTATAACTCCTATCACCATAACGGTCTGAAATGAAAAAATACGTGATTCACATTTTTTGAAAATTCTATCCCCAAGGACGTCAAATAGAGAGTTTATCCTTCAATCACGCCGAAATAGAGCAACGGATCAACGTGATTTTTTGCATGGGTATACTTAGTTGAGGACTTGGAGAGTGACATAGGCTTCTTTTTATCCCGAAAAATTAAGGAGTGCCTGTGGGAATTAAAAACTTATGCCACGCGAACGAAGTCGCGAGCATCCTCTAGTTACATTATACATTTCTGTGTTTTTATGTATATAATATTTATTTATTCATGCCTGTACATCCCTCCCGTTTTCTTTTAAAAGTTTCCTCTGCCCTAAGGTTGCCTAGAAGAGATCGCTATTTAAGCGATAAGGCCGCCTGTTGTGCCATATACATTATGATTGTATTATGCGTTTCTATTTATTTTAATGGTGTACAATAAAGTATATATTTTACTAACTATGTCCTTCCCCAGGATGTTACCTACTTTTATACCAAACATGAAAATCGGTTGAAAAGATGCGTTAAAGCGTAGCAGACAAACAGAGACACTTTCGTTTATAATACTAGTGATTCGCCCCGAACTGAGACCTCACGGTATCACAGAGCGCCATCTACTTATTGACATCATTGTGAAGTTCTGTTAAAAATCCTGAAGCTCATTAAAAATTAAATAATTTCGTTTCCTTATTATATTTATCTGATTTTAGTATTTGTTGTTCAAGTACAGGATATAATTCAAATAATTGATCAAGTTTCAGGCTCAGCCTTTCAGAAAATTGAGAGTTCTGAGGTCAACTTTGGATGT
Source organism: Erebia ligea (assembly GCA_917051295.2). Taxonomy (NCBI): domain Eukaryota; kingdom Metazoa; phylum Arthropoda; class Insecta; order Lepidoptera; family Nymphalidae; genus Erebia; species Erebia ligea. Next base: position 2,018,625 of record OU785239.1, read on the forward strand.
TAGAAAATCTTCACTTTGAAAGCCCCCCATTTCGTCAATTTTAGGGCTAAAAATTAAAAAAAAAATTTTTGGACTCTATTTCTAATTATCTTTAAAATGATATACCGCAATCCTATGTAACGCTATAAAAAATATTTTACTTCGCATTCGCTTTTATGAGAGCCCCACTGAAATAAAGATTTTTATAACTTTTTAAGCCATATTCGGCAGGAGGCCATCGGTTTACATATTATATTTAAATTTGAAGTAATTACGTTCAGTAATTCAGAAGTTATAAGGCTCTGACAGACGGACGGACGAACGGACGGACGGACGGACGGACGGACGGACGGACGGACGGACGGACAAGTGCCAATTCACTCAAGTAGACTCAGAAACCTTCGCTTCGCTCGGTCAATTAAGCATGGAGTATGGATTGTAGCAAACACTCACCCTCAACTCTTCCTTGGCTATAACTATTCGGTTGACTTCACAGCTTTTATACTTGCTTAAGATATGCAATGACGCACTTGTTTTGTTACTATCGCAAAGTAAATTAATCAAAAATGTTAATAATAGTGAATATTTAAAAGTCTATCTATGTAATAATTCAGATACCGACGTACATTTTAAACTTTACATTTCTATTATATTTATTTTGACAACCTCCGTAGCGCAGTGTTGAGCACTGTTGCCTTAACATGCGGAGTACCGGGTTCGAACCCCGGCAGGGTTTGGAAATTTATAATTTCTGAATTTTCCCTGGTCTGGCCGTGGCTAGTTACCACCCTACCGGCAAAGACGTGCCGCCAAGCGATTTAGCGTTCCGGTTCGATGCCGTGTAGAAACCGAATAGGGGTATGGGTTTAATATAACTGCCATGCCCCTAACAGGTGAGCCCGCTGCCATAACTCAAACTCAAATCATCTTTATTCAAAATTGGTACCTACAAAGTGCACCTTCTGAACGTCATGTTTATAAAGAATAAGAGTTGATGGTGATAATTAACAACGGTATCTTAAGACTAAAGCTACGAGGGTTACGAGGGGAGGGAGGGGAGGGCTGGTCTGAGAAGAGCCCACAACAAACTCAGCCGGGTTTTTTTTTTAATTATTATCACCATCTCACAAATATAGGAAATTACTAAATTATATTTATAATATAATATAATATAACATAATTAGCCGCATCTGCTGCTGCTTAGACTGCATCATCACTTACTTTCAGGTGAGATCGCAGTCAAGGGCTAACTTGTAGTGGATAAAAAAAATACACTAGTGGCCCACTAGTAGCGGGCCCGGCAGACGTTGTCCTACCCTGAGTCTAGAACCCGGTTGCAGCGCCCCCTACTGGGTCCAATTGGGAATTTGACTACTAGTGAAATAAATTATTTTTTGTGATTATTAAATAAAGGATCTCCCAAAAGTCATAATATCCACGTCCCCTCCTAGTTTTATTTTGAACTAGCTGATGCCCGCGACTTCGTCCGCGTGGATTGAGGTTTTTCAGTTCCCGCGGGAACTCTTTAATTTTCCGGGATAAAAAGTAGCCTATGTGCTATTCCAGACTATAATCTATCTCTGTGCCAAATTTCATCCAGATCCGTTCATCCGTTGGAGCGTGATTGAGTAACAAACATACATCCATACATCCAAACTTTCGCATTTATAATATTTATATTTGATAACCATTTTAAACTATCGATTAAAGTAAAAATAATACTAAAATAAATAAAGTAAAGTGCGTCCGACCTTTGATGACGTCACAACTTAAAATTTCATATAAAATCCATACTAAGCACGCGTATTGACGTTTGAAAAAAAAGTTGCTGATTTGACTAGTTGTCAAACACCCAATTATGACTATAAACCATCCCGGGAACCACACTTACACACAAAAAATCCATCAAACAGTACACTCTATGTTGAAGTCGAGCGTGCGTGACGCCTATATCATGCCCGTCCAACTGTAGTGGTCGGGCACGAAATTAGCGGTAGCGGGGCGACGGTGGTAGCGGGGCGATGCGACTAGTCGGAGAGCTGGCGCTGAATTTCGGGAACAATTTGAAAGAGGTCTGGTAATACTTTTTAACCGACAAAAACCATTAACGTCCCACTGCTGGCACAGGCACACGAGTACTCCACTCTCTTAAGAGAGAGGAATTAGAGGTTAGACCCACCACGCTGCTCCAATGCGGGTTGTCACTAACATGATATTAGTAGATAATTTGTATTATTATCACTAACTTAGTGATAATAACCGGGACCGACGGCTTAACGTGCTCTCCGAGGCACGGGGGTAAAACACCGCCAACTTCTTAACTCCGGGCTAGTACTGAGAATTTCTAGTTAGAAAAACCCAATACTCAATTGTGGCCCGACCCGGGACTCAAACCCGGGACCTCGTCGGCTGCAGTCGAACATCCCAACCACTAGACCAACGAGGCAGTCTGTTCACACGCTGACGCTTTTTTACACCGGGTGCTTTTTTATAGGGAGTGCTTCATTTCTAATGCCCACATTTTTAATCCGCATAGGAACTCCTTCATTATCCGGGATAAAAAGCCTATGTCACTCTCCAGGTCTTCAACAATACCCTTGCAAAAAATCACGTCGATCCGTTGCTCTGTTGCGACGTTATTGAAGGACCAACCAACAAACCAATAAATCAACAAACAAACACACTTTCGCATTTATAATATTATGAAGTACGGAAACGTACATTGGTGTTCGCACCGACGCGCTCTTAGCTCCTCCGAACGTCAGAAGGGTTATAACTACAGTCACTTATTGCAGTACTAGCGGGCCCGGCAGACGTTGTCCGGTCCGTAACCTAGAACCCGTTTGCAGTGCCACCTACTGGTCCAATTTTGTTTTCAAACCATCCAGGAACCCATTGAAATATACACACAAAATTTTATCCAAATCGGTCCAGCCGTTTAGGAGGAGTTAGGTGATAAACACTCGTACAGAAGAATCTATGCTAATACTATCCACCGTACCGAAGGGACGAACGTCAATTGTTTGACAGGAAAGTAGCTAGAACAGTTTATATGGAAAAATGAAATTGTTGTTTTTACTATCTTCCTCGCAATTTTTCCATATTTTCTCAACGTTTAAACCTTCCCTAGACTACGACAAACATTTCAAAACCACAATCAGCTAAATCGGCCCAGCCGTTCTCGAGTTTTAGCCAGACAAACGAACAGCAATTGATTTATATATATATATAAAATACTAGCTGATGCCCGCGCGACTTCGTCCGCGTGGATTGAGGTTTTTCGGTTCCCGCGGGAACTCCTTAATTTTCCGACATAAAAAGTAGCCTATGTGTTATTCCAGACTATAATCTATCTCTGTGCCAATTTTCAGCCAGATCCGTTCAGCCGTTGGGGCGTGATTGAGTAACAAACATCCATACATCCATACATCCATACATCCATACATCCATACATCCACACATCCATACATCCATACATCCATCCAAACTTTCACATTTATAATATTTATATTTGATATAATATAAGAGATAAGAGATTATTTCAAATGGCAGTTTTATAAAACGTACCTTGACGTATCTTAAAATAAGGATTCAGTTCAGTAATATTATGTGTTCTGTGGATCAGTTGCGCCTGCGAAAGCAACGGATCGACGTGATTTTTGCATGGCTATAGTTGGGGACCAGCCCCCCTATTACGTAAGAATTGTTCATCAAACGTTTAAGATTTTTGTCAAAGTAAAATAAACCATAAACGTATTGAATTAGAGCTCAATTTCGTCTGCCCATTCTTATACGTTTAGGTATGAACGATACTCGAACGTATAAGAATGGATACACGAAATTGAGCTCTAATTTAATGCCGTTATGGTTTATAAATTTTGACGACGAACTTTAACGTTTTGATCGGACATTCTTACATGATTGGGTACCCTGGAGAGTGACATAGGCTACATTTTGACCAGGAAAATTAAGGAGTTCCGTGGGAATTAAAAAAATTATTCCACGCGGAATTATTTACATTTACATCTGAATATTAAATCGGTGATAAAATAAAATGACACAAAAGAATAATTCATGGTAATTTTTATCAAAATTTCATTTCATTTTACATTGATATTGAATTTTAGTATCGATGTAATTTTAACACAATAGGTTTCTAAATAAAATTAAAAATACCGGAGTAATATTTTGCACTTTTAAACAATTGATTTATTCTTAATTAAATGGTAATTTCATACCCAAAACCATACAATAACATTATTATAAAAGCTAGTCTTAATAGTTTACAAATTCCTGTCTGTCTCAGCAGTTAGGTTTCAGGAAGTAGAAAAATAATTATAAGCTGGGAAATCTTGAAAATTAATCTTCACTTTTCGAGTACTGCGAATAGTACAAGCATCCCCCGGCAGGTGGACAGGTGAGGTCGTAACGTTCCTCGAAATCACAAAGCGAGAAGTTTTGACGGTTTGTTTGGTAGCTGTAAACAGAAAAAAAAAAACGTACACTTTTAACTGATCGCCTCTCTATTCAAAATTCAAACGTTTTTTATTCAAATAAACTTTTACAAGTGCTTTCGAATCGTCAAATAATTCTACCACTGGTTCGGAATGCCATTCCTACCAAGAAGAACCATCAAGAAACTCGGCGGTTGCTCTTTTAAAAAAAAAATCATTTACAATTTAATTAATGCGTACTTATACATAAATATCCGCTGTCCTTAGCATTGCTGGAGCGAGTCAAATGCTCTTTTGTCATTTACGTAATCTTCCACAGTATAATAAGCTTTTTTCAAAAGCATACTTTTAATGGATTTCTCAAACTTGTGTAAAGGCAAGTTAAAAATAGATTGTGGAATTTTGTTATAAAATGGAATGCTCATTCCCACGAACGACCTTCGGACTTTCTTGAGGCGGAGCGATGGAGTCACGAGCTTATGGCAGTTTCTAGTTGGCCTATCGTGTAGATCGCAAATTCTTTTGTAATTCTGAAGGTGCTGTTTCACAAAGATCAAATTACTGTAAATATATTAAGAGGCTACTGTAAGAATACCTATTTCCTTGAATTTCTCTCTAAGGGATTCGCGCGGTTTTAAATTATAAATTGCACGTATTGCCCTTTTTTGTAATACAACAAAAAATTTTTTTTTTTTTTGCAAGTTTTAAACAGCTTTAGGAGATAGTGATGTGGGTATCAGAAGATGCTACTTGTTAACTCCTAATGGGGAGGGACATGCAAAGCTAATCTCAGATGGCGCCACCCTCGCTGGTAACTGTCAGGTTCCTAAGCGTACATATTTGAGGTAATTAGGCGTCCTATTATAATTGAATCTGGGAAAAGAACCAGTGTATGTGCTTTTGCCATAAAAATCTCTCTTGCAATAAAGTCTACATAACCTAGCCAATGAACTGGGTTTCCAATATTGTGTTGGCGCAAGGCTTTGTACCATAGTCTTCTTCATTCCTACTCAGCAGGAAAACGGTGTGCGCCTTTATTATCACATTCTAATGCACAACCACCACGACCACTACAGCCCATTAACGTCCCACTGCTGGGCACAGGCCTCCACTCTCATAGGAGATCTTGGGAATTAGAGCTTAGACCCACCACGCTGCTCCAGTGCGGGTTGGCGGGCTTTAACGACTATTATCATGTTAGTGATAATAACCGGGACCGACGGCTTAACGTGCTCTCCGAGGCACGGAGGTGAAACACCACCAAATTCCTAACTCCGGGCTAGTACCTACTGAGAATTTCTAGACAGAAAACCCCAATACTTAATTATGGCCCGACCCGGGACTCGAACCCGGGACCTCGTCGGCCGCAGTTGAACATGCTAACCACTAGACCAACAAGGCACACTTGTAGACGTTTATTTGAATGAAAATTTTGAATTTTTGGAGAAACATTGACTTACCTGCAAAGATCCGGGTCACTGGTATCTATCATCCCATTTTGCTTATATACGTACACTACGTAACGGTGTAACCCAGTGCCGGGGGGCGGACTCGGGCCTAGCAAAGTCGCTATTTCGCAAGACTCCTCCAATAACACGCAACCGTCTGAGTTCTCATAATTGTTGACATACATCCCTAGAAGGTACGGACTCAGGAAAGGACAATCTGGGCTAGGCCAGTCGGGAGCTGTAAAGTAAAATGTTTAGTTTATTGACCGAGTGAAGCGAAGGTCTCTGAGTCTACTTGAGTGAATTTGCACTTGTCCGTCCGTCCGTCCGTCCGTCTGTCAGAGCTTTATAACTTCTGAATTACAGAACGTAATTACTTCAAATTTAAATATAATATGTAAACCGATGGCCTCCAGCCGAATATGGCTTAAAAAGTTATATATATAATCTTTATTTCAGGGGGGCTCTCATAGAAGTGAATGCAAAGTAAAATATTTTTTATAGCGTTACATAGAGTTGCGGTATATCATTTTAAAGATAATTAGGAATAGAGTCCAAAAATATATTTTTTTAATTTTTCCCCTAAAATTGACGAAATGGGGGGCTTTCAAAGTGGAGATTTTCTAACGTCCAAAGTTGACCTCAGAACTCTCAATTTTCTGAAAGGCTGAGCCTGAAACTTGATCAATTATTTGAATTATATCCTGTACCTACTTGTACAACAAATACTAAAATTAAATAAATATTATAAGGAAACGAAATTATTTAATTTTTAATGAGCATTTTATGATGATTTTTAAAATGGTGTATTTTACCAGAACTTCACAATGATGTCAATAGATGGCGCTCTGTAAAAGTTTATGGATACCGCGAAATCTCAGTTCGGGGCGAACCACTAGTCTTACTTATGTTTTAAACTAGCTGATAACCGCGACTTAACACCGCGTGGATTAAGGATTTTTGGTTCCCGCGGAAACTCTATCTATACTCTACTTTATAATCTCTGTACCAAATTTCATCCAGATCCATTCAGCTTTTCTGGCGTGATTGAATAACAAGCATCCATCCATACATCCATGCATCCACACTTTCGCATTTACAATATTAGTATAGATGTGATAGTTTGTAATCCCAATCAGGGGTTAACTTATTAGATCTGACTTTCAGGACTTTTTTTACGCCTCTACAAGTTAGCCCTTGACTGCAATCTCACCTGATGGTAAGTGATGATGCAGTCTAAGATGGTAGCGGGCTAACATGTTATATACAACTATATTATACCCTATAGCGGGCAGCTATATAAAGCCCATACCTACCCCCAATCGGTTTCTACACGACATCGTACCTAAATCCTACATCGCTTGGCCGATACAGAGTGGTACTGACTATAAAAAAATTGAAAAAAAAATCACTAAGTATAATGGCGGCTGTAGTGGCAGTCGTGTTATTATTATTTTTAATTATAGGTATAAATTAAAAACTAAAAACTAAACATTAAATATATCATCTATGCCGCTGCAATGAGGCAATGTGCCCAAAACGCTGGCTGCGTTACCCCGCTGAATAGCCAAACTTATATGTTGGCTGAGGTCAGCCCTTCGGTCACCTGTGGACTCTGTGAGACGAGAAGATAGTTCCTCAAAAAAGGATCTAGCATCTTCGCCCCACGACCCAGGGGTTTCGACACCAAAAGGCACAAAAATGAAATTATATTCTATAATTGCATATTTGCGCCTCTTGGCTCTTTCTGCATTAGTTGCAGCCGCCCCCGCCGCATGGAGGTCGCCTGCAAGTGGGACAAAGCCAGCGTATCCACACATGTGGCATCCCAAACAAGCGACCTTCCTTGCTTCCACGGAACAAGAGTCATCCCGTCAGGTCTCTTACCATCACTGCGCGCCAAGCCATTAGGCTCTAAAACTGCAGGCACTTTAGAGGTGGCAAGAGACCTACGAATGATGTCGTTCAGGGAAGCATGACGCGAATGACGACCGGCACTTTTAATACAAGAAAGCCCGTGATGGCCATACGCGTCCACTGCCCCACCAACTAATTAATTTAATTTAATTTTTCATTATTCAAATAATCACATACTTACTCCAAAAAATAACTGTATAATAGCAATCAGCACCGAATTCAAATCCAATAAATGGCAACCCCTGTACATCTTCAGGGCTTACTTCCATTCCTGAAGTTACTTCATAATCTCCGTAGTATAACTATGAGAAATAAAAAAATATTACTTTTACAGGGTAAAATTTGTGGATTGTTTTTTTTAATTACCGCGAAAACTCCTTGATTTTCCTGAATAAAAAGTAGCCGGATATCCTTCCCAGTGTCAAATTTATTTATTTATCGCTCGACTAGTCGACTACTGCCTACTGTCAACACGAAAGTTGAAGAGCAGCTTGAGTGTACGGTGAAAAGTAAAAAAATAATTATAGTGAACTAGATGATGCCCGCGACTTCATCCGCGTGGATTAGGGTTTTATGATTCCCGCGGGAACTCGTTAATTTTCCGGGATAAAAAGTAGCCTATGTCCTTCCCCGGGACATACCCTACCTCTATACCAAATTTCAGCCAAATCGGTTGAAAAGATCGGCCGGGAAAGCGTAGCAGACAGACAGACAGACAGACAGACACACTTTCGCATTTATAATATTAGTATGGATATGGATGTATTGTTTTTTTTTAAAGTTGTCAAGTAGAGACCGCGTACAACTAAGCGCAGTGTGGGACGCCCTCCAGCACGACATACTAATAGCCCAACCCAGGAAACAAACCGAGCGCATTCTCGGTTCGATTCCCGGGCTAACATTAAGGCACCAGCGGAGGGTGAATTGCTGATACAAACGTAATACCAAAATAATTTGTAATTCGAGCATATTTCCTCCATATTATGCGATTATTAAGATTGAACTTGTATTTATCTAGGTCCCTGGATAATTATTTTTTCAAAATACTTTCCCAAAATTAAATGTAAGCACATTCCGTTTTGCATGTTTTTACAACATAAACGACATGTTTTCTCCTTATTTGTTTCATATTAAAACCAACGATATCTCACGTAGTAATTGATCAGGAACATAGCCTATATTGTCAAGTTACAGAATAACAACACGAAGTTAAAAACACAACAATTTTTCATTCATCATTTTTGGTATTCACGGAACAAGACTAAATGTATAACAAATTCTGTACGCTCATATTGCTATCGCGCTTGCACGCGATTATGTGTCATCAGCCAAATAGGGATAGCAATATACTGGCAAAGGACATGTCCCAGTTCAGTATGGAGGGTGGTTTTTTATTCTGAGTGTCAATGAACCAGAACCAAACTGCCATCACGCGAAAGAGAAAAAAATATAACATTAAACGCCATTTAAATAATAATTTTAGAAAACCCTGTTTTTTAAAAATTAATTAAGAAAGATATCGTTTGTAGAAAATATTTTTCGATGGATGGCAACATTTTCTAATATAAAAGATCTATCAAGGGTATGTTCCGATATACACTGCGAGTACTGTTCGGTGCTCTTACTGGGAAGAAATTAGTTCCGTTATGGACTGATAGTATAGGTACTGCCGCAGTAACGTAGAGAATTATATGACGTCATTATCGTCGCCATTTTTGTACTGTGAGCACTGGCGTTTTCATGGTAAGGTGCTCTCAGTGCTGACTGCGTTCCTTTTTAAACAGTAACCACTAACCAGTATAGCTAACTATAAAGGCACGGCTTCGCAATATACTAAATTGACGTCACACCTTACAGTGCTCGCAGTGTATATCGGAACATACCCTATGTACAAAACTGACAGTGACATTTGACAATCACCCTATGACATAAGTGACAAAGACAATCAAGTTTTTTTTTACTGTTGATAAGATTCAGGCAAATATCTGAAAAAGCCACAAAATAAAAGAATATTTTTCTCCAAATTGGGGTCTTTTAAAAATGTGTAAATTATTCTATAAGCCATATTTTAGGATCTCTATTCACGTGTATTAAAATCATCTTGGTTCATGTTCAAGGCCCAATCTTGGACAAGTCCTTTATATTTGCGGTTCGAGTAGAAGTTGCAAGCGGTGTTCGCCGGCCTCTTAACCACTGGTTCGACGAGGCATATATATACAGTTTAGGAAATGCCTAAGTTCCGCAGTGGACGTCCGCAGGCTGAAATTATACTGATGGAGTTTGCGTTTCTTACTTCGCATTTCTCTTCCGGTACAGGGGTGATGTTAGCCTCACTGAAGATTTGCTCGATGGAGTTCTTCCTCCGCCTCGGCGACCTCGCCAGCTCCACCGCTGACATTAGCACAACCACTGCTGTGCACACCAGTACCAGTTTCATTGTGATGTTGTTGGCAACTTTGGACCGAGATATCACTGAAAGATAAGATGAATATGAGTGAATAGGCATTTTATACGCCAGCGCGCTCCTACCTAGACGTCGTCATTGCTTTGTATTGAGCATGATTGTCGTCAAGCGCAAAGCCTATTCGGCAATAAAATTCGGAATATTTTGGCCTACCTACTTTTATTTCAAATTAGGTAATGGCCACTCATTAAACTTGTATTAATCAATATATGGAAAGAACAAAAGAAAGAAGAATTTCCAAATTGTGCCATACATAACAAGCATACCTAAAGAGGTAGATCACCCCTGCACCTCAACGATCTAAACAAGATCTAGAATCTAAACAACAACGATGAGGCGCAGGGATGAACCATAATAATATAACGCATGGCACAACCAGAAAAATGGCCCCGGCTCAGCATATTGCTGTATGTTCAGTGCAAGCACTAACCATACAGCGCTGATTTTCAGCCTGAACCCTGATATGGCATTATGGCAATATGGCGTTAATACAAGAAAGTATTTTATGAGACAAAATCTTCTAAAGCATCCGGTTTCCGAGATACTAGTAATAGCTGATGCCCGCGACTTCGTCCGCGTGGATTGAGGTTTCCAGCGGGAACTCTTTAATTTTCCAGTAAAAAAATAACCTATGTGTTATTCAAAATTCAAAATTCAAATGTTTTTTATTCAAATAAGCTTTTACAAGCGCTTTTGAATCGTTATAATATGAATCTACCGCTGGTTCGGAATGCCATTCCTACCGAGAAGAGCCAGCAAGAAACTCGGTGGTTGCTCTTTTCCATCAAAACTTACAATCATCATAATGATACAAGTAACTGCAGTCCCACGCATAGCTGGAGCGAATCAAATCCACGCTTTTTTTTATCATTTACGTAATCTTCGATTGTATAGTAAGCTTTTTTCACGAGCATACAAAAAAAAGCTTACTATACAATCGAAGATTACGTAAATGATTCCAGACTATAATCTATCTCTGTGCCAAATTTCATCCAGATCCGTTCAGCCGTTCTGGCGTGATTGAGTAACAAACATCCATCCAAACTTTTGCATTCAAAATAACTGATGCCCGCGACTTCATCCATTTTTTAATTCCCGCGGGAATGCTTAAATTTTCCGGGATTAAAATCACTCTCCAGGGTCTCAACTATGCCCATGCAAGAAACCTGTGTTGCTCTGTTGCGGCGGACAAACCAACAAACAAACACACTTTTGCAACATACTAATATTATAAATGCGAAAATGTGTTTGTTTGTTGGTTTGTCCTTCAATCACGCTGCAATGCAACAGCGCAACGGATCGACGTGATTTTTTGCACGGGTTCCCGTGGGAATCAAAAATCTTATTACACACAGACGAAGTCGCGGGCATCAGCTAGTTTATAATACTAGCCAAATAAGATATTTTAATTCCAAAAAAAAAAAATTTGGCTAGTATTTCCTTAATTTGCCGGAATAGAGTAGCCTATCTATGTCCTTTATACCAAACATCAAAATCGGTTGAAAAGTTGGGTCGTTAAAGCGTAGCAGACAGACAGACACACTTTCGCATTTAAAATAGTAGGTACCTACGGAGTATCCACCAATGCCCCCCTTCTATAATCCAAAAAGAAAAAACTACTGCAAAATATACACCACGTTTTAAGGCAAATAATAATGTACATAGGAACACTAAATGACAGAGCTTTTGCGGTACGGAACCTAAGACTGGAAGGAAAAGGGCCTTTGCCCAGCAGTGGGATTATATATAACTCATCGTATAAAAGAAAAAAACCGGCCAAGTGCGAGTCGGACTCGCGCACCGAGGGTTCCGTACAAACCTGTAGTAAGTTTTACGATTTATGACGTATTAAAAATAAAAATTACGTTTGTTGTATGGGAGCCCCCCTTTAATATTTACTTTATTGATATTTAATTATTTATTTTGAAAGGTAATATACAAGTTAATATTCTGTGAAAATTTGAACCGTCTACCTGTTACCGTTTTTAATATTGAGCAAAAAAATACGAAAAAAACACGTTTATTGTATGGGGACCGTCCTTAATATATATATTTTTTTAATTTTTAGTATGTGTTGTTATAGCGGCAACGGAAATACATCATTTGTGAAAATTTCAGCTTTCTAGCTATCACGGTTTATGAGATACAGCCTGGAGACAGACAGACAGACAGACAGACAGCGGAGTCTTAGTAATAGGGTCCCGTTTTTACCTTTTGGATACGGAACCCTAAAAACGTGCTAAAATAACACTAAATACAGGCTTATATAAGTAAACAAATAAATCATGGATTCTAGCAAACACTCACCCTCAACTCTTCCTTGGCTGTAACTATTCGGTTAACTTCACAGCTTTTATACTTGCTTAAGATATGCAAATGAGGCACTTGTTATGTTACTATCGTAATATATATATAATAGTAAATTAGTCTATCTAAGTAATAATTCAGATAGGTATGTACATTTAAAAGGAAAGTGCATAATTATTATTGGTAGGTACACGTCTATTAAACACTAGATGGTATACTACACTAGATAGTGCATAATTATTATTGGTACACGTCTAATACACTAGATGGCATACTACACTAGATAGTGCATAATTATTATTGGTACACGTCTATTATACACCAGATGGCATACCTACTACACTAGATAGTGCATAATTAATATTGGTACACGTCTATTAAACACTAGATGGTATACTACACTAGATAGTGCATAATTATTATTGGTACACGTCTAATACACTAGATGGCATACTACACTAGATAGTGCATAATTATTATTGGTACACGTCTATTATACACTAGATGGCATACCTACTACACTAGATAGTGCATAATTATTATTGGTACACGTCTATTATTCACTAGATGGCATACTACACTAGATAGTGCATAATTATTATTGGTACACGTCTATTAAACACTAGATGGCATACTACACTAGATAGGGCATAATTATTATTGGTACACGTCTATTAAACACTTATAGATGGCATACTACACTAGATAGTGCATAATTATTATTGGTACACGTCTATTAAACACTAGATGGCATACTACACTAGATAGTGCATAATTATTATTGGTACACGTCTATTAAACACTAGATGGCATACTACACTAGATAGTGCATAATTATTATTGGTGCACGTCTATTAAACACTAGATGGCATACTACACTAGATAGTGCATAATTATTATTGGTACACGTCTATTAAACACTAGATGGCATACTACACTAGATAGTGCATAATTATTATTGGTACACGTCTATTATACACTAGATGGCATACTACACTAAATAGTGCATAATTATTATTGGTACACGTCTATTATACACTAGATGGCATACTACACTAGATAGTGCATAATTATTATTGGTACACGTCTATTATACACTAGATGGCATACTACACTAGATAGTGCATAATTATTATTGGTACACGTCTATTATACACTAGATGGCATACCTACTACACTAGATAGTGCATAATTATTATTGGTACACGTCTATTATTCACTAGATGGCATACTACACTAGATAGTGCATAATTATTATTGGTACACGTCTATTAAACACTAGATGGCATACTACACTAGATAGGGCATAATTATTATTGGTACACGTCTATTAAACACTTATAGATGGCATACTACACTAGATAGTGCATAATTATTATTGGTACACGTCTATTAAACACTAGATGGCATACTACACTAGATAGTGCATAATTATTATTGGTACACGTCTATTAAACACTAGATGGCATACTACACTAGATAGTGCATAATTATTATTGGTGCACGTCTATTAAACACTAGATGGCATACTACACTAGATAGTGCATAATTATTATTGGTACACGTCTATTAAACACTAGATGGCATACTACACTAGATAGTGCATAATTATTATTGGTACACGTCTATTATACACTAGATGGCATACTACACTAAATAGTGCATAATTATTATTGGTACACGTCTATTATACACTAGATGGCATACTACACTAGATAGTGCATAATTATTATTGGTACACGTCTATTATACACTAGATGGCATACTACACTAGATAGTGCATAATTATTATTGGTACACGTCTATTAAACACTAGATGGCATACTACACTAGATAGGGCATAATTATTATTGGTACACGTCTATTAAACACTTATAGATGGCATACTACACTAGATAGTGCATAATTATTATTGGTACACGTCTATTAAACACTAGATGGCATACTACACTAGATAGTGCATAATTATTATTGGTACACGTCTATTAAACACTAGATGGCATACTACACTAGATAGTGCATAATTATTATTGGTGCACGTCTATTAAACACTAGATGGCATACTACACTAGATAGTGCATAATTATTATTGGTACACGTCTATTAAACACTAGATGGCATACTACACTAGATAGTGCATAATTATTATTGGTACACGTCTATTAAACACTAGATGGCATACTACACTAGATAGTGCATAATTATTATTGGTACACGTCTATTATACACTAGATGGCATACTACACTAGATAGTGCATAATTATTATTGGTACACGTCTATTAAACACTAGATGGCATACTACACTAGATAGTGCATAATTATTATTGGTGCACGTCTATTAAACACTAGATGGCATACTACACTAGATAGTGCATAATTATTATTGGTACACGTCTATTAAACACTAGATGGCATACTACACTAGATAGTGCATAATTATTATTGGTACACGTCTATTATACACTAGATGGCATACTACACTAGATAGTGCATAATTATTATTGGTACACGTCTATTATACACTAGATGGCATACTACACTAGATAGTGCATAATTATTATTGGTACACGTCTATTATACACTAGATGGCATACTACACTAAATAGTGCATAATTATTATTGGTACACGTCTATTATACACTAGATGGCATACTAGTGGGCCCGGCAGACGTTGTCCAGCCCTGAAGTCTAAACCTAGAACCCGATTGCAGCGCCCCCTACCGGGTCCAATTGTAATTTTAAACTAGGGTTGTAACGGAACCTCGCCTCCGCTTCCGTAAGTGCGGATCTTTCGTAAGAAATCGTTCCTCCGCTTCCGCATCCGCCTCCGCCGTTTTTTTGCGGAGTTGTAACGGAGGTTTATTTACGTTGACTTCCAATGCGAGAGGTGCAAATCGAAGCAGGTGACGTCTGTTACACCATTACAACAAGCAAAAAGGCAACTGCCCTTAGAAGAATCCCCAAGAAGATTCATCGCATCCTATAAAGCACAGAAAATGGACGATGTGATCGGAAGAAATTACTTTACCGTACTTATATATAATCAAACTAGCTGATGCCCGCGACTTCGTCAGCGGGGATTTAGGATTTTCGGTTCCCGCAGGAACTCTTTAATTTTCCGGGATAAAAAGTAGCATATGTGCTATTCCAGACTATAATCTATCTCTGTGCCAAATTTCATCCAGATCCGTTCAGCCGTTGGAGCGCCGTTGGAGCGGATGTATGGATGTATGGATGTGTGGATGTATGGATGTTTGTTACTCAATCACGCTCCAACGGCTGAACGGATCTGGATGAAATTTGGCACAGAGATAGACTATAGTCTGGAATAACACATAGGCTACTTTTTATCCCGGAAAATTAAGGAGTTCCCGCGGGAACCGAAAACCCTCGATCCACGCGGACGAAGTCGCGGGCATCAGCTAGTATATATAATCAAATAAATATTATAAATGCGAAAGTTTGGATGGATGTATGGATGGATGTTTGTTACTCAATCACGCTCCAACGGCTGAACGGATCTGGATGAAATTTGGCACAGAGATACATTATAGTCTGGAATAGCACATAGGATACTTTTTATCCCGGAAAATTAAAGAGTTCCCGCGGGAACCGAAAAACCTCAATCCACGCGGACGAAGTCGCGGGCATCAGCTAGCTATAAAAGCGAAGGTTTGAATGGATGTATGGATGGATGTTTGTTACTCAATCACGCCCTAACGGCTGAACGGATCTGGATGAAATTTGGCAGAGAGTTAGATTATAGTCTGTCGAATAACACATAGGCTAGGTAGGTACTTTTTATCCCGGAGAATGTAGGAGTTCCCGCGGGAATAAAAAACTTAATCCACGCGGACGAAGTCGCGGGCATCCGCTAGTGTATTTTAAATCTATAACATAAGGTCGATGGGCATGGCATTGGTGTACACCAAAACGAAATGGCTCTGTAAATATTAAATAAGGTATGAATAATAAATAAATAAATAGATAAAAAATAAATATGAATTCGCTATCAACCATTCTTAAATCCCTATGTTTAAGGAGTTCTACACCTTCTTGGTTGGTCTCTTAATAATATGGCAGAATGATAATAGATTTTTAGCTAATTTTTTACAGAAAGGGGTTGTTAATAATGATAATGTAACAGAATTAATGGAGCATTTTAATGAGATCTCGCAATTGCTAATATCATATTAGCAGGCACCTCCTTCTTTGCGTTGCCTAACGGCATAGAGGTAATATTACCTATTATACCTTTATGCCTAACGGCCTAATTGACATGTCATGTGTACGCCGGACGTACACCGAAGTTTGACGGACTAAGTATAACATAATCGTAGGGGAGCCGAAGAGGGGATTTTTGGATTTACTTTTCAGGTAAGTATATTATTACTTTACTCTATGGATTTACTCCAGCGCGTCAGATATTGATAGCGTATACGCCTACCATTGACTTATATATACATACTAGAGAACGCCCGCGACTTCGTTCGCGTGGCATAAGTTTTTTAATTCCCACAGGCACTCTTTAATTTTCCGGGATAATATTTTAAGAGTCACTCTCCAGGTCCTCATCTATACCCATGCAAAAAATCACGTCGATCCGTTGCTCTGTTGCGGCGTGATTTAAGGACAAACTCTATATTTAACGTCCTTGTGGATAGAAATTTCAAAAACTGTGAAATACGTACTTCATAATTTTAAAACGGAAGCCCAAATACCAAGTTTCATGGCTATAACTTGAAAAAGACGTAATTTCATACAAACTTTCAACCCTTATTAATTAACCCCTTTGAAGGTAGATTTTTTAAAAATTGCGTCACACGTGCTTTCTTATTTTTTACCGAAAGCCAATATCAAGTTTCGTAGATATTTGAACTTGAAAAACATCTTGTAAAATAAAGGACTTTAATACAAACTTTCATTCCCTATTTCAGCCCTTTGGGGGTAGAATTTTCAAAAATGGCGAAACACGTATTTCTTCATCTATATATATAAAATTCAAAGTCCTGACTGACTGACTGACTGACTGACTGACTGACTGACTTATATATCAACGCACAGCCTAAACCGCTGGGGTTAGAATCTTGAAATTTTGACAGTAGGTTCCTTTTGTAGACGTAGGCGCTCACTAAGGAAGGATTTTTCAAAATTCCACCCCTAAGGAAAACTTTTTAAACCGGAAAAATCCTGTGGGGAAAAAACTTAAACCACGCGGACGAAGTCGTGGGCATTAGCTCACTGACTCACTGATTAATCCCGATATCTTCAAAACTAAATTGAAACAACATTATCTATCATTATAATCTATTTATTCATCTGTCGTCTATTACCTATTACTATTACTTTTTTATACTGTGACTGCCTGACTGACTGACTGACTGATCTATCAATGCACAGCTCAAACCACCGGACGGATCGGGCTGAAGTTACATATTATAATATATACTAACTTGAGGCCGGTTGCTTCCATGCAACTTTGTCACTAAGATACTTAGTATAAATAAATAAATAAAAGTTAAGTAAGACCAACACTACAATACAATTACGCTTAGTTTACACAAATAGTATAATAACCTCGACTTAACAAATGCTGTTTAAATTTCTGACAAAAGTTTTGGCCCATGGAAAGTGTCTGACATGATACTATTTTAGAATAATATACTACATTATATAAAAATCAGCCACGTAAATTTAAGTTAAGTAACACTTATTTTTAGTTACCCTTCTTACCTGGTACCTGCCCAGCCCCCCTAGCATGGGCCGAGACAATTTTCTCCCCGAGGAAAGGATAAAAATTTTATTCCTAAATAAATAAATAAAAACGCTAAATAACGGTGGATAAATAGTCCCCTGAGTCCCCGTGAAATGTCAAACGGGGATAAACTTCTCCTCTCCCCTGTTGCCGTGCTCTGAGAAGTGGATAAGTTAATTTTATCTCTTGTCAGTGGATAAAATCGGGGGATAAAATTTTTATCTCCGGCCCATGCTAGCCCTGCTGGTGTCTCAAGGAGAGCTCCACAAGCCCGCAGGTATTCAAAGAACATGAGACGAGTACTGAGAACCTAAGGTTTCATCTATGTGAAAATAAGTTGTGTCTGATCGCTGTGGGATCTAAGGCTGATATTACACTATCATATATTCATCATATATATATGATGTCATATCTGTCAAGTTCTATGATCATATTTATATGATGCAGTTCCTCATTTTTACATATTATTACACTATTGACCCACATATGATCATATAAACGTCATATACTATCAAGATGGTTAACGATTTAGCCGTGTTTTCCGTTGCTATGAGAGCAATTATTTTATTAATTGCATTAAAAAAAAAATGGTGAACAATAAAACTAGAAATAAAAGACGAATTTTGGTTAGATCATGGGTAGCAAGGCGATCAGATTATTATATAAACACTCATTTTCCTCGTAGAGGCTAATAATTACTCTTTTTGTAGTGTCGATATTCCAGTCGAAATTCTTTGTTTTGGAAGACACCATCTTTTTTGGTTAGACGGATACACTGACTATGTAGAGATGCTACGCATGACGACGCAAGCTTTCAAATAGGATCCTATAACTATGATCATAGACAAATGTAGATATTACACTATCATATAATATGTTCTTCATATAAAAATGAATCATATATCTATGATCATATAATATATATGATAGTGTAATATTAGCCTTACTCTATAAGCAAATGAGACAAGCCTTTAAACTGTCTAATTTTCCTGACAGCAAGCATCCGAGCTTAGTTTTTCCACTATTGTCTCTATATTATGAGCGCCCTATTGAAGCTTATTATCCAAGGTCAACCCCAAAAAAACTGTGGAGTTCTCCTTTTTTAGAGAAAAGCCAACAAACAAACACACTTTCGTATCATACTAATATTATAAATGCGAAAGTGTGTTTGTTTGTTGGTGTATTGGTTTGTCACTCAATCACGCCGCAACAAAGAAACGGATTGACGTGATTTTTTGCATGGGTATAGTTGGGGACCTGGAGTGTGTCAAAAGCTACTTTTTGCCCCGGAAAATTAAAAGGAGTTCCCGTGGGAATTAAAAAACGTAATACGCGCGGATGAAGTCACGGGCATCAGCTAGTTTATAATATTAGTGTTATAATTATCTATATTTACAACTGAATATTATTAATTAATTAAAAAATAAAATGATACAAAAGAATAATTCATTGTAATTTTAATCCAAATTTTCATTTCATAATATAATAATATCATTTTAACATTTTGCATTTACAATTATTCGTAATTTATTAACAACTATTGATTTATTCGTAATTATAGTACCTAATATTCGAATTTTCATACCCAAAACCATACATTAAAATTGTTATAAAAGCTAATTGTCTTCATAGTTTTCAAATTCCTGTTATAGTCTCAGCAATTTTCGGGAAGGAGAAGGGAATTATTGTAAACTGGGAAATCTTGAAAATCAATATTATTCACTTTGCTGGTACGGGTACTGTGACGTGAACAAGCATCCCCCGGCAGGTGGACTGACGAGCTCGTAACGTTCCACGAAATCACAAAGCGAGAAGTTTTGACGGTTTGTTTGGTAGCTGTAAACAGAAAAAAACGTACACTTGTAACTGATCGCCTCTATATTCAAACTTTAAACAGCCTTAACCTACCTATTATTATTTGTCTTTAAAGTTTTATTCTGTTAAAACTAAGCCAAAGTTTAGATACACTATATAAATAATAAAGCCTTTATTTGATTTAAAATAATTATTAACTAAAAAGTTCTTATTTCATAAAATAAATAAACTAAAAGAAATTAAGCGCCTGATTCACAAATGATTGTTGACTTTATGAAAAGTAAACCCTGAAAAAATAAATTTGAAATTTTGACGGAATTCCTATATCTACATCTTTCAAGACATCAAATTTTTTTATAAGTACGTCAGAGTAAACCTTTTACTTGGCGATTGTGAAACAGGTAAGTACATTTTATTTTAAAAATAAATTACGAAAAGTGTGTTTACCTACATAAGTACGCACGCAAGAAGTTATACTTTTTGATAGCAAATAATTAATGATTAAACGAACTTACCTGTAAGTGAAGTTCGATCATAATTATACGAGTATTCGTCCGAAGAGATTAGCATGATATACTTGTAGTACCGTGTACGTACGGCCACTTTCACACGTTAGTTGAGGTAGCTGGAAATAAAAACAAACGCTCCCTCTTACCGGCCGATAGCAGGCCGCTATATATAGGCCCCACTCCTGCACAACTAGTCATTTAGTTCGGAGCTTGACCTTTTTTTTTTTTTTTTTTACACTTTCATAAACACATACTTATATATTACAAATTTAACCTTGAATTTGAAATTTGACCTTTTCATGACACTGGGGTAACCCGTGGGAGGGTGGGATGCTAATCTCTTCGGACGAATACTCGTATAATTATGATCGAACTTCACTTACAGGTAAGTTCGTTTAATCATTAATTACACTTCGTATTCGTCCTCCGAGATTAGCATGATATACTTGTAGATATTGAGAGACTTGTCATGAAAACAGGTCTTACTCGTAGTTATTATGCGAAAAACGCACTTTAACCATCAGGTATATCATATTTAATACATAATAATGATTATGTTCTTATTTAATGAACAATTTTATTTATTTTGATAGATATTTACGAGGTACTGTATAACTTTGTTTTTTATAATGCTCGATTTTATTATTACAGGATCATAGTATTTGTAAGAAATGAGTCAACTCAACAATCTGAATTTTCGATAAGGAAAATTATAATTTCAAAAGTATTCGAGCAACTACTTAGTGTCGTGTACTTTGGGCAAAAACAAGGACCAGTCTGTGGATATGCCAAGTGACTGCAACTAAAATATTCTTGTGGATATGGCGGGCTCTTGAGGCCGCGCTGTATTGAGGAATTGTGTCGAAGGTGTTTAATTTTGTCAAGATAACTATTGAGGGTTACACTTACGATAATGTAAAAATTGTATTATATACAGAAGAAACCTGTTCAGAAAGTTTTAATTAAAAATTAAAAATTTTGATTGACGAGAAATTTCGAAGGAAAGTTCTATGTTATATATTATTATTATTACAATTTTGAAAAACTTTTGCATTCTATGTAATGTTCTTGAAGCTCATAAAATTATTTAATGCTTCAAAAGTTCTTTTATAGTTGAAATTTCATCAGATCATTGATTGAGAAAAAACAAAACACAAAAAAAAATTAATGCATTTCAAGGATCTCAAGTGATGTTACATTTTAGCATAGAAAGTCAGTATGAATTTGAAAAAAAAAATTTAGAAAATCCATTTATAGTACCTATGTTCAATTTTTTCAATGAAACTGCATATTATACTTAGAGATCACTTATCTCTAATATTACGAGATCTACAACTATTGGTAAAGTTGTGATAAATTTCAACAACTCAAATTCAATTGAATTAATGCTTGCTGAAGACATCCATGGAAGAGATGTATAGTATTGATTGCCGAATTGAAACAACTTAATTGATCAACTATCGTGTTGTTTAAATGAATTTACAGAAGGACAGAAATAAAACTGACTGAAAGGTATTCATCATTTCTATAGATGAGAGTGGGAAATCTCTTATCAATAAAGACTACCGGCGAGCAGCCAGCAGTAGTTCCAACCAGGGTATGTGAGGTGTAATTTGCGGCTGCAGGAACGAGAGAGAAAGAAAAAAAAAAATAAAAAAAAAAATATATATATACTTATGTATATATATAACCACGTCAGATGGTTCAAAGACCAGTGGACCAGTGGGTCCGAAGACAAATTACAGCAAGTAAACCATTAAATATGCGATATGATGGTAGGCTATAAAGGAACAAAAATTATGAACTTTACTTGTGTTTTCTTGATAATACCGAAGAGTGGAAACCCAAGAGATTGAAACCCATGAACGCATTAATGGCGTACGCATCTGAGTCATTCTTACACGAAATATATTAATTTTTATAATTGGTATAACATTGGGACGCAAAAAGGAGAATTTTCGAATTATTTGGACAGTTCCCACTAAATACCTTTGAACGGATTCGTCTTGATTCTCTAATAGCTTTAGTATCGTGACTAGAGCGTTTATATGTAATACAAACATCTTTGTAATCGCATCTATTCAATATATATCTCGTGGGCTCATCTCAAGAGGGGAAGTACCTACCAGCCATGCAGGTTATGAAACCAACTGCAATGGTATTGGCGATCTTGAAAAGATTTTGAAAAAATGTGTAAGTATTCAACAAATACTTGAAACCGAAGTAAGCTGGCAGAATTTCCAACTGGTTAATGTGAAATGCCTCATTTCGTTGGGTGCTAGCAGTTTCCTCACCACAAGCGGCCCCCAACCCCGCAGTTGAGAATCCTATGACAATTTCTACATCATTTTAATTTTGTTTACAGAATTAAGCCGCTCAAAATCTGAAGGACAACAGGATATAGATGCGTTGTTTCTTAATTACCATTTTTTAAATTTAAAACATTTACACCTTCTAAAACTTGGTTGTTTTAGCCGGCCACGATGAAGTAATAAGGCCAACTAATGTAGCAAAGTTCAAAAAAAAATATTATTATGTATATAAGAATAAATTACGTATTCTAAAAAAATAAAGTTGCAGGAGCTCGGTGGCAACTTATTGTTTCTTTTCGTTGAAATATTATGTTATATAGACGTTCGTTTTGTGATTTCTTTTTAAAAAGAGAATCAATCATCATCGAACAATAACTATAGGTAGTGTCGAAACTCCTTATACGGAAGTTATTTACTTGTTTTAAAATTAATTATAAAATAAAACTGTTAAGTTGCCAAACTGTAAAGATTATTAAAGAATTATTATGATTAAAAGGAGTAACATTAATTTCTTAGCCTCGAGGAAATTTTTAGAAAAAAATATTGCAGTTTGGTTTAAATAACTAATAATAATAACTTGATCAAATTGTTATCTGAAAAAGATAGGCTCCGCAGAAAACATCGTAAATACAATAACCCCAGAGATAGCTTAGAGTTCGAAATACTTCGCGATCGTTGTCACAAACTCTTTGATTCATGCCTAAATGATTATAAAGCTAGCACTGAGTCTAATATTTCAAAAAATCCACAGCACTTCTGGAAATACTTTAAAAATAAAAAGAAGGGCGAATCATCTTTACCCGCGTCTATGAAATTGAGTGGCACGGTTGCAAATACTGGCTCAGAGATAGCTAATCTCTTTGCTGACCATTTCTCCTCTATTTATACTGTATCAACTAATTATACGCCAGCAAATTCACCGAATCAACGAAATAACAATATTCCACAGCTTTCTAAGTTGTATATTTTTGAAGCAGAAATCCTTAAAAAGATAAAAAAATTAGATCCTCATAAAGGCGCGGGTCCAGATGGCCTTCCTCCTATTTTTGTTAAGCGTTGTGGTCCTGGTCTTGCTTTCCCACTGACACTTATCTTCAATCGTTCCCTTAAAGACGGTATCTTTCCAGAAGAATGGAAAAAAGCGCGTATAGTGCCAGTCCACAAGAAAGGTGATCGCATGGATATTAAAAATTATCGCCCTATTTCAATTCTTTCATGCTTCTCCAAACTATTTGAAAGTCTTGTGCACCCCGTATTTGCTAAACACCTTGACAATTTCCTTACCAGCTCGCAACATGGATTTAGAGGCGGTTTATCGGTTCAGACCAATTTGACAAATTATACTTCTGATCTTATAAAAGCAGTAGATAAGGGCCAACAGATTGACGCTATTTACACTGATTTTAGTAGTGCATTTGACAAGGTTGATCACCAAAAGCTCGTCACTAAACTTTCTCAGTATGGTATAGGGTCCTCGTTGATTAAATGGTTTGAATCATATTTAGCGCAGCGATCCCAAATTGTTGTTGTCAATGGATTTGAATCGAAAATATATCTTGCACAGTCTGGGGTGCCTCAAGGTTCTCACTTAGGGCCTCTATTATTTTTGGCTTTTATTAATGACATTACCACAGAAATCAAAAACTGTTCCTGCTCGTTATTTGCAGATGATTTAAAACTTTACAAATCAGTCGACTCAGTTGATGATATCAAGCTCATACAGGATGACTTGAATAGAATAAACAATTGGTGTAAAGTCAATAGTATGACCCTAAACGCAAACAAATGCTTTCACATAAAATTTACCCGGAAGAAAAAACCGCTTGTCTCCAGTTACTCAATTAATAATGTTCTTGTGCATGAGTTAATGGAAATTAAGGATTTAGGAGTAACTATTGACAGTAAGTTAACCTTCAGGTCACATATAAGCAATGTTGTAAATAAAGCCGCTCAGCTTTTAGGATTTATTAAACGCAACACTAAGGCTTTTTCTTCTAGGACTAAAATTCTGTTATTCAATGCGTTGGTAAGAAGCCACCTTGAGTTCGCCAGTGTTATCTGGAATCCATCCTTTAGTGTGCACTCCCAGCGCATTGAAAGTGTACAACGAGCCTTTACTCGACACCTTGCCTTTCATGCTAGCGGTATCTCACACAGGCAACCCTATAATCAGCGACTGACTCATTTCAAATTGATATCTCTTCGAAATAGGCGAGAAATTCTCGATCAGTGCTATCTTCATAAAATATTACACAATAAAGTAAAGTGCAGCAATATTCTTAATCGCATATCGTTATCTGTTCCACGTAGGTATCCCCGTTGTTGCATCTCGAAAACTTTCCATATTCCTTTCGCGAAAACACATCTTGGTCGTCAAGCTCCCATTGCGCGTATTTGTGGCAAATATAACGAATTGTCTAAAACGTTACCAGGCATCGACATATTTCATGACTCTTATACTACTTTTAAAAAAATACTCACTGATCATGTATCATCTAATTCCAGTTTAAGGTAATATTTTGTTTGTTATTATTATTTTTTTTTTGTATTTTGTTTCCTACTAAATTATAATTTTGAATTAAGTATGTAAGTAAGTTTGTAAGTTTATATATAATACATAGTATGTAAGTTTTTATGGCAAAATTTAGTTTACATGACGTTTAACCTTTTAAATGTTATGTACACTTGTAATCGATTTACATATAAGAAATAGTAATAATGTGAACGTTCTTGTGTTTGTCATATATGTAAATTGTTAGTGTACTAAATAAATAAAATAAAAAAAAATAAACCAAATAACTGTGGAACGTATATTTGGAAAACTATATTCAAACAAAAGCGCAATTAATTTAGTTGCCTTTCTGGTCTGCATGTATTAGGACCGAAAACTAAGCATCTTTTGGATTGGTTGTGGTCATATAGCAGTTCTCACTAATACAATTATTGTTCTAAATTCTTCAAATAAAGAAAAAAATATTGAAATGTTTTTCATTGTTTTATATTAAAGTAAATATGTTCTTGCCGTATGACTCGGAAAAAGAGTACTGCAGTCAAAAATTAATGTACTGCAGGTTCACTTTGTGATATAGCTCCTATAGCTAAGGGACCATCGACTGCCTTTTGAATGAATTTCGAGGCAAAACAAGAAACACTTAAAATAGGAATACTATAGGAAAAAACAACTAACCACTGTAGGGTCATCGGTTATGGATGGCCACTGCTTTTTTAAAAATTTTGACAAATTTTTAAAAAAAAATTACCAGTGTTCCTAATCTCGGACAACGATGGCTGCGATGAGAAGTCCTTAGTCGAAATGCTCGCATAACAGGTCTGTTGATTTAAAACTTCCTTTGCGGTTTGGGCTTGAGGCTGTTTCGACTCTGCGCTCTATTTAATTATCGCCTTAGCATCTTTGTAAGTTTCTGAAAGATTCTTGCTAAATAATAAGAATTAGTTTTAATATGCAATAACTAATCCTGAGGACAATTAAACGTCTTGTTAAAGAATCGCTGTATGTCGTAATTAAAGCGTCGTGCGTCCATTAATAGATGCTGTATCCGACGATCCGTATCGTTTTATAAAGCTCTGCTGTAGTAGCTATGCTCAAAACATCATAACAAAAAACTCGAAGGCGTCTTGCTGTCGGGATTCGGGAGTGAAGGCGGGACTTGCGCCTGCGTCATCATGACTTCTCCCAGGGCAGGTAAGATCGTTGGTCTTCATGACATTAGTCATTCATTATTGTTCATTAGAACGCAGTCCCAATAGTGAAGCATATTATGGCAACATGAATGCTTGGATAAGTTTTCGCACCTGATCGAAGATGCTTTGAGATTCAAGCACGTGCGCGCGCACTTTCGTCGTACGAAAAAAGGTGTGCCAATAAAGTGCGTAAAAGGACGCACTTCTCAAAAATAGATTTTGCAATAGTTAGTTCAAACAATCAACGCAATACAGGCATAATTTCATAATATATAATCGTGTACGAAAAAAAAAACACTTCAAAATTGAACAACGCCTGAGAGCCCCCGCTCATGACCCATTGCCAGTCCATTACTTTGTAGGCATGAGATTGCACGCGAAAATATACTTCAAAATTGAGCAATGCCTGAGGGTTTTCACCCACGACTCATTGTAAGTCTATTACTTTGTAGGCATGTGATTGCATGCGAAAACACACTTCAATAGGTAGCCATAGGCAATCCGATTTGCTAAGATTTCATAATATCCACGTCTAGACAGGTAGATTTTAACAGACTTTCTTGCTGATTCTTTTCTGTAGGAATGTTATTCCGAACCAGTGAAAGATTCCACTCGACGACTCAAAAAGGACTTGTAAAAGTCTATTTGAGTAAGAAACATTAATTGAAAGTTGGCTGACGAGCAATGTTGCGACTCGATGGTGGCAGTGTTGGCGATTGCAGTGACTCCAAAGAACTCGATGACAAGCAGTGTAGAAGACGAATTTGCGGACGTGCGAAGTGGCTGAGCACGAAAACACGAATGGCTAGTTGTGCAGGAGTGGGGCCTATATATAGCGGCCTGCTATCGGCCGGTAAGAGGGAGCGTTTGTTTTTATTTCCAGCTACCTCAACTAACGTGTGAAAGTGGCCGTACGTACACGGTACTACAAGTATATCATGCTAATCTCGGAGGACGAATACGAAGTGTAATAAATATAAATCTTGAATATAGTTATCAGTTCTCACCCAACATAGGTACAGTAAATGTGTTTTTTTTATTTTGTTGGTAGGCCTTTTTCTGCAAGACTTATAAGTTATCCAACTAATTTCAGGGTGTCGAATATTATGTGTCGGTGTGCGCGCGCATTGTAAAAATTCAATCTGATAATTTTTTCCTCATCGCGCCAAAAGAAGTATAACTTTTAATTTGTTTAAAAGAAATCGGCTCTGGCTCCTAGTGAAAAATCGTCTCTGTCTCACAGTTGATAGGTATAATGATATGAACCACATAATACCTATACTTATAATATTGTGTGTGTGTGTGTGTGTCGCTCTAGTTTAGCTTATGATTCAGTGATTGAGTACCTAGTTCACTTGGCGATTCAAAAACACTTGTAGACGTTTATTTGGAAATAGGAAAAACATTGTCTTACCTGCAAAGATCCGGGTCACTGGTGTCAATCATCCCACATTGCTTATATACGCACACTACGTAATTATGTATCCCAGAGCCGGGGCCCGGACTCGGGCCTAGCCATGTCGCTATTTCGCAAGAGTCCTCCAATGACACGCAACCTTCTGAGTTCTCATAAACGTTACAATACAGCCCTAGAAGGTACGGGCTCAGGAAAGGATCATCTGAGCTAGGCCAGTCGGTAGCTGTAAAGTAAAATGTTTAGTTTATCTTACTTATGTTTTAAACTAGCTGATGCCGGCGACTTCGTCCGCGTGGAATAAGTTTTTCCAATTCCCGCGGGAACTCTATCTATATACCTGCTCTATAATTTATCTCTGTGCCAAATTTCATTCAGATCCGTTCAGGTTTTCTGACGTGATTGAATAACAAAAATCCATCCATACATCCATCCAAACTTTCGCATTTATAATATTAGTATAGATGTGATAGTTTGATGTCCCAATCAGGGGTTAACTCACAGATCAGAGTCTTATCTGTGGGTTAACTTATTAGATCTGACTTTCAGGACTTTTTTATGCCTCAACAATTTAGCCCTTGACTGCAATCTCACCTGATGGTAAGTGATGATGCAGTCTAAGATGGTAGCGGGCTAACCTGTTGGGGGTATGGCAGCTATATTAAACCCATACCTACCCCCAAGCGGTTTCTACACAAAATCGTACCGGAACCCTAAATCGCTTGGCCGATACAGACCGGTACTGGCTATAAAAAAAATTGAAAAAAAACACAATAATGGCGGCTGTAATGGCGGTCGTGTTATTATTATTCTTAATTAATCAACTTGTTTTTAAAATAATCACATACTTACTATACTTAATAACCGTATAATAGCAACCAGGCTCGAAAACAAATCCAATGACGGGCACCCCCTGTACATCTTCAGGGCGTACTTCCATTCCTGGAGTTACTTCATAATCTCCGTAGTATAACTGTAAGTAATAAAACAAATTATTACTTTTACAGGGTAAAATTGTGGATATACCTAACCTATTTTTCATGATATAACCTAGCGGCTAGCCCAGTGTCAAATTTCATCGAAATCGGTTGAACAGATGGGCCGTAAAAGCGTAGCAGACAGACAGACAGACAGACACACTTTCGTATTTATAATATAAAAAATATTAGATACTTATAACTTCCGTAGCTTCTATAAGTAATACTGAAAAAGTTTTTGTTTTACAACTTTTTAAAATTCTGAGAAATAATAAAAAAAAACCGTCAATTATTAGATAAGTGGCTCCCGACCCGTTTTCGCCGGAACATGCATATTATAATGTCCTCAACAACTCTTCACCTGAAAACCTACGAGAGCGTTTTACACTGTCCCTTCCTTTTTCCATCTACGAGACCCCTGCGAAAATGTGTCTCTAAAAAATCTCTTGAAATACCCCCTTGTAACACTATCTTCTATAAAAGATCTTTCACAGCACTGAAGCTACTTGTCTATGGAACTCCCTTCCTGAACAAATTAGGGTACATGTATTGCATTATAGCTTTCAATGTTATAGTATACATATTTATCATTAAACTTTCTTTATAAATAGAATTATAATATACCTATATTGTTTTAATTATTTTAAATTATTAAATTATTATTTTTTTCAAATAAAATAAATATTTAAGACCTTTAAATTTGTCTTCGTAACAACGCGATCATGTCGGTGTTCGCGAGCATGCGCATTCTCAGTTCGATTCCCGGGTTAGCATTAACCACTGGTTCAACGAGGCAGTAACAATTCAGGAAATGGCTAAATTCAGCAGAGGACTCCGCAGGCTGAAAATAATTATACTGCCCCCCGATCATGTAAGAATGGCCGATCAAAACGTTAAAGTTCGTCGTCAATGTTTATAAACCATAACAGCATTAAATTAGAGCTCAATTTCGTGTACCCATTCTTATACGTTTAGGTATGTACGATACTCTAACGTATAAGAATGGCTACACGAAATTGAGCTCTAATTCAATGCTGTTATGGTTTATTTTACTTTGACGACGAACATACCGTTTTGATCGGCCATTCTTACATGATTGGGGGGCTGATGGAGTTTGCGTTTCTTACATCGCATTTCTCTTCCGGTACGGGGGTGATGTTAGCCTCTCTGTAGATTTGCTCGATGGTGTTCTTCCTCCGCCTCGGCGACCTCGCCAGCTCCACCGCGGACATTAGCACAACCACTGCTGTGCACACCAGTACCAGTTTCATTGTGATGTTGTTGGCAACTTTGGACCGAGATATCTCTGAAAAATAAGATGAATATGAGTGAATTGGCATTTTATACGCCAGCGCGCTCCGACCTAGACGTCATCATTGCTTTGTATTGAGCATGATTGTCGTCAGCTATTCTGCAATAAAAAAAATTGGCAGTCTTATGGACAGTTGCCGATAGAAGTGAAAACTAATATTTACATTTTTTTAAAATAAAAAAATAAAAAAATAAAAAAAATATTTAAAATATAAACGTTTTTTTTTTATCCACTACAAGTTAGCCCTTGACTGCGATCTCACCTGATGGTAAGTGATGATGCAGTCTAAGATGGTAGCGGGCTAACCTGTTATATTAAACCCATACCCCTATTCGGTTTCTACACGGCATCGTACCGGAACGCTAAATCGCTTGGCGGCACGTCTTTGCCGGTAGGGTGGTAACTAGCCACGGCCCAAGCCTCCCACCAGGCAAACTAAGGCATTATAGTTTAATTACGAATGTAGTATATTTATATTTAAGACCTTATGTCAGTGTTCGCGAGCATGTCGGTGACGGTAACGCGAATCCACAAGTTTACCCCCTACCTACCAAAAAGTGCTCAACGCGGCTAAAGAAGTTTTCACTTCAAAAATGAATAATTTATTACCAGCTGACTTCGTCTACGTGAAATAAATTTCGGGTTGCGTTTGCATTGCACCCCCGACTATGTCCGTCCGGTCACATTTTGCATATTTTACTTTAGTAACTATACTATTGTAGTTTCAGGCTTGAAATTTGCAATAGTTTAGTTAGACTTACTTAACCTTATTGCTAATGAAAGAATTCAAGAAAATATAATTATTATATTTTTTTACCTAAGGGGCTTAAATATATTATATTATAGGGGGGTTGAAATTTTAAAGTGGGTTTACTAGATCAAGTGGGGTATCTTATGAAAACTATGCAGTTTGAGGGACCGCTATTGTATAATGGCTTACCAAACGAAGTTTATACTGAAAAATCTATTGTTAATTTCAAGACGAAGTCGCGGGCATCAGCTAGTGTATATATATATAGACTAGCTGATGCCCGCGACTTCGTCCGCGTTAATTTTCCGGGATAAAAAGTAGCCTATGTGCTATTCCAGACTATAATCTATCTCTGTGCCAAATTTCATCCAGATCCGTTCAGTAGTTACGGCGTGAAAGCGGAACAAACATACAAACAAACTCACTTTCCCATTTATAATATTAGTAAGGAAGTAAGGATATACATAATTCAAAGTCCTGACTGACTGACTGACTGACTTATACGAGTACCTATATCAACGCACAGCCTAAACCGTTGGTCCTAGACACATGAAATTTGGAGGGTGTGCTCTTTGTGAAGAGTAGGTATCCGAATCTTCGAAATTCTACCCCCAAAGAGGGTAATAGGGGTTCAAAGTTTGTATGAAAGTCCGTCGTTTTTTAAGTTATAGCCATGAAACTTGGTTTTTGGGCTTCCGTTTTAAAATTATGAAATACGTATTTCACAATTTTTGTAATTTCTATTCCTAAGGACGTTAAATAGAGAGTTTGTCCTTCAATCACGCAACGGATTAACGCGATTTTTTTTATGTTTAAGCATAGATTATTATTGTAAGCTCTCATAATATTTAAAGTGAAACTTTTTTCTTCTTTGGGAAAATGAATCTCTCTCTAAACCTCAGGCGAACTTAGCTTGTTCTAAAATATATATTTTTTTACTTTGGTGAAAAATGACAGCAAAACCACCTTAACTCCAAAGTTTGCAAAGCGAAAAATCGGATATAGAGTTGTTAGAAGTATAAGAGCAACTGCTTAGTGCTGAGTGTATTGCCGGCTCTTCTCAGTAGAATAATCTTTCCGAACCGGTGTTAGAGTATTGAGTTTTGACGTATCATAAGTGCCTCGTTGGTCTAGTGGTTAGCATGTTCTACTGCGGCCGACGATGTCCCGAGTTCGAGTCCCGGGTCGGGCCATAATTAAGTATTGGGTTTTTCTGTCTAGAAATTCTCAGTACTAGCCCGGAGTTAGAAACTTGGTGGTGGTTCACCCCCGTGCCTCGGAGAGCACGTTAAGTCGTCGGTCCCGGTTATTATCACTAACATGATAAAGTCGTTAAAGCCCGCCAACCCGCATTGGAGCAGCGTGCAGGTGTCTCTAATTTCCACTCTCCTATATGAGAGTGGAGGCCTGTGCCCAGCAGTGGGACGTTAATGGGTTGTAGTGGTGGTATCATAAGTGACACAAGTTGTCCTACGAGAAATGAAATAAGTCATTTATCATTTATATGACGTAATCCTTCCACGAGAAATATAATGAAGTTTCCAGCTACAACAGTTTTTCAGAAATGGGGTTCAATATTTTAAAGAAGATAGAAGTATATGAAAATATTCCACGAAAAATATAACGAAGTTTCTAGTTATGACAGTTTTTCAGTAATCAGCAAGGAATGGGGGGTCAAAATTTTAAAGTGGGGTTACTAGATCGAATGTATGAAAGAGCTTCTTTTGCACATTCTAAAATATTTTTTTATTAATTTAAGACGCTTAGTTCTTTACTTATGGTGAAAAATGTCAACAAAACCACCTTTCCCTCCCTTATCCCCGAAATTTGCAAAGCGAAAAATCTGAAATAATTAGAGTTGATAGAAGTGAAAATATTCCACGAAAAAAAATAGCGAAGTTTCTAGTTATGACAGTTTTTCAGTAATCAGCAAGGAATGGGGGGTTAAAATTTTAAAGTGGGGTTACTAGATCGAGTGGGGTAACGTAATATGAAAGAGCTTTATTTGCACATCCTAATTTTTTTAAATTAATTTAAGTTTCTTAGTTATTGACTTATGGTGAAAAATTACAAAAAAGAACACCTTTTCCCCCCTTATCCCCGAAATTTGCAAAGCGAAAACTGAAATAATAAGAGTTGATAAAAGTATAATATGTAAACCTTCCACGAAAAATGATAACGAAGTTTATAGCTACAGACATACAGATAGACAGACACACTTTCCCACCCACCCACTACAGCCCATTAACGTCCCACGGCTGGGCACAGGCCTCCACTCGCATAGGAGAGTGGGAATTAGAGCTTAGACCCACCACGCTGTTCCAATGCGGGTTGGCGGGCTCTTATCATGTTAGTGATAATAACCGGGACCGACGGCTTAACGTGCTCTCCAAGGCACGGGGGTGAAACACCACCAACTTCATAACTCCGGGCTAGTACTGAGAATTTCTAAACAGAAAAACCCAATACTTAATTATGGCCCGACCCAGGACTCGAACCCGGGACCTCGTCGGCCGCAGTTGAACATGCTAACCACTAGAGTTAGACCAACGAGGCAGTTCAGACACACTTTCGCATTTATAATATTGGTATGGAGTATGGAAATAGTAATGCAAACACTCACCCTCAACTCTCCCTTGGTTGGTTATAACATTTGGTTGGGTTCGCACCTTTTATACTTGCCTCCGTATGCAAATGATGAACTTGTTTTGTTACTATCGCAAAATGGTAATAACAATTGCATTAATTTATCTATGTAATTATTTCGATATACATATTTACCTATAAAAGGACAATGCATAATTATTATAGGTGCCTACGTACTTATTATCATACCAAAAGCCGTGAAATGAATGGGCCGTGAAAGCGTAGCAGACAGACAGACACATTTGCGCCTTTATAATAATATTAGTATGGATTTTCATTTTGGGTGTAGTTCTTGTACACTTTATCATGAATAGATTAAAATACATAGATTTTATTAAAAATAAAATAAATTAGAATAACAAACTAAATAACGTGCAAAAAATAAAAATCTATTTCAAGTTTTTCGATATGCTTCCAAGATGGTGCCTTCAGCCATAGAGAAGTCAGTAGGCGCGAAATGTGTCAAATGCCCTTACACCTTACCCTATACTTCGTCAAATGGCATTTCTGACAAGTGACGTAAGTCACCGTGTTAGTTTTCTTTCTTAATATTTGACAAGTGACAGAAAACGTCAAAAATATGAATCCGCCATTGTTATCTATTCATGTTTAGTGTTGCTAATCGCGGAAAGATTAAATAATTTCACCACTGAAATAAGGACGAATTCGTGGATTTAAACAATCAAAGCTGGTTTGATATTAATTTATTTGCTTTCTTTTTACTACTTGTACAAAGACCAGTCCCACGCCGCATACATATCTGAACCGTCTCCTTAAAGAAATCCATGAAAAGTATGCTCCTGAAAAAAGCTTATCAAAAAGCTTGTGTTGAAGATTCTGTAATTGTTAATAGGGCATGGATTTGACTCGCTCTAGCAATGCTAAGGACAGCGGTTACTTAATATGTAACTACTAAATGATTTTTTTAAAAAGAGCAACCACCTAAGTAGTTTCTTGCAGGTTCTTCTCGATAGGAATGGCATTCCGAACCGGTGCAGATTTACTCGACGATTCAAAATTTTTTAACTTTTGCCTCAACTTTATATTATCTATTAATGATTGTTTTTTTTTATTTCCTAAAATTTTAAATTTCAACTTTTGTATAATTTTTGCATTTTTATATAATTTTTAAGTTTAGATTAATTTTTGTAGTGTAACTTTTAATTTTATGCGCTTTTGCTTTTTATTTTATTTTTAGTGAATGATGTGGCACCTTTGATAAATTGTAGGTACCTACATTTAACAAGTGTCCTAAATGTGTCTAGTTTTTAAGGTTTTTTTAATGTAACAATTTTTGGTTGTCCAATTAAATAAATAAATAAATAAATAAAAAGCACTTTTAATAAGTTTATTTGAATAAAAAAAATATGAGTTTGATTTTGAGTGAGAAACAACCCCGAGAGTTTTATCAAATTATTTTTCAAAGTATGGGATCTTGTATGAAATACTTGCTCGCTACGTCAAGTAAAATTCGACGTCTTTTTAGGGTTCCGTACCAAAATGGTAAAAATGGAACCCTTATGGTGCGACTTTCTCCGTCCGTCTGTCACAGTCGATTATTTCAGTAACTATTAAAGCTATCGACATGAAATTTGGAATAGTTGTGTATAATAGTGGCCTAACATCATTAAAATAAAAAAAAATCGAAAATTATTTTTAGTTTATTTAAAAAAGGGGGAAAATCGGGGGGTTGAGTTTTTGATTTATCGGGCAAAATGTCGAAAAAAATACCGTTCCCCCCCCTTATCTCCGAAGTTTACCAATTGAAAAATCTGAAATAATTATGGTCAATAGAAGCTTATATATATTTTACAGGAAAAATAAAACCAACGCTCGAACTAGCATAGTTTTTTTGATATTATTAACAATAAACCTCTACAAACAAAGTTAGTTTTGCGGTTCATTAAATTCATTAATCGTAAAACTTACGATTTGTATTTTGTACGGAACCCCCGGTGCGCGAGTCCGACTCGCACTTGGCCGGTTTATTTTCTTTTAAAATAGTTATCAAACTTAAAACCTACCGAGGATGTGAATTTTAGGTCTTTAGGCATCTAGTCATTTAGATATAATATAGGCATCGTCCCTATTGCCATCGTTCATGTCTCGCCGATTTCATAATATAATATATGGCAATAATAATAATTATTAATACCTATGCCTGGAACCACAGATCTGCCCCCTTATCATGTAAGAATGTCCGATCAAAACGTTAAAGTTCGTCGTCAAAGTTTATAAACCATAACAGCATTAAATTAGAGCTCAATTTCGTGTATCCATTCTTATACGTTCGAGTATCGTTCATACCTAAACGTATAAGAATGGGCAGACGAAATTGAGCTCTAATTCAATGCAGTTATGGTTTATTTTATTTTTAACAAAAATCTTAAACGATTGATCGGACATTCTTACGTAATCGGGGGGCAGTTCTCTTATCTGTGCCTGGAACCATAATGACAGTTTGATGTCACGTACCATAACGTTCCTAAAATATGGATTATAATAATTCTAAAACACGAAAGTTAACAATAATGAAACAATAGCGTTAGCAGTATGGCCCCTGATAGATACCATTATTGTGTAGACAGCAGACGTCTGATAGATTATAATTACTTAATATGCGAAAAAACAAGTTCACTAGATTAAAACTGAGACTATCTTCAATTTTATTCAATTACTCAGGCTATTAATATGTCTTTATAGTCATTTTGACTCATTGATACTATCAGCAGCTATTTTAATAATAATACTACCTACTCGATTTTGTCGCCTCAACCGATGGACGTCCATTGCTGGACAAAGGTCTCCTGCATAGATCTCCACAGAGCACGGTCTTGTACCGCTTACTTCCAGGGACTCTCAGGGAGGTCCCGGGTTCGATCGTCGGGAGGTCAATATGGGAATTTGTAATTTCTGAATTTTCTCTAGTCTGGTATGGTGGGAATTTTCGGCCGTGGCTAGTTACCATCCTATCGGCAAAGAGGTGTCGTCAAGGGCTAACGAAAATGTTCGCGATAGTCAAAATAAGGAAAACTTTGCTGGGAAACTGAACAATTCGGGAAAAATATGGGCGGGAAATATATATAGTATAATGGAATCATATGGGCTTTTTTATGAACTCGATTAATTATTATTATTGAGTGGATATTAGGACAGTATATCGGGTCCGCTAGTCTTAGAATTATAATAATGTCCTCCCGACCGAATTTCGGCCACGGCGGCCAATCTCCACAGATAATATTATTATACCTAGTGCAAACACACCTGCACTCACTATTCACATAGCCCGATGGGAACGAAAATCCGACATGACCGGAGAGAGATCAGGTGCATGCAGCAGGTCCGACGACTTTACGTACTCTCCGAGACACAGGGGTGAACCGCCAACTTCCTAACTCTGGGCTTCTAACACCCAATACATAATCACGGCCCGAACCGGGAATCGAACCCGAGACCTCGTCCTTCATAGACGAGTATGCTAACCATCTGACTAACGAGGCAGTTATACCCTTCTATAAGTTAGCCGGTATCATACTTCATATTATACATAATTATTTTATAATATGCGAAAGTGTGTTTGTTTGTTGGTTTGTTGGTTTATTGGTTTGTTGGTTTGTCCTTCAATCACGTCGCAACGGTGCAATGGATCGACGTGATTTTTGCTGGAGAGTGACATAGGCTACTTTTTATCCCGGAAAATTGAGAAGTGCCCGCGGGAATCAAAACAATTTAACCACGCGGACGAAGTCGCGGGCATCAGCTAGAAGTTAGCCTAATGCCCTAAGTTTAATACCGCGACTTCGTCTGCGTTTATTGAGGTTTTTTGGTTCCCGCGGGAACTCTTTAATTTTCCGGAATAAAAAGTAGCCTATCTGCTATTCCCAAGGACCTTTAATATTCCAGACTATAATCTATCTCTGTGTCAAATTTCATCCAGATCCGTTCAGCCGTTGTGGCGTGATTGAGTAACACATTTCTATCCATCCATCCATACATCCATCCAAACTTTCGCATTTATAATATTATAGTAAAATTATAGTATAGAAGCATAGCTATATCTATATTATATAAAAGAAAGTCGTGTTAGTTACACTATTTATAACTCAAGAACAGCTGAACCGATTTGGACATAGGATACTTTTTATCCCGGAAAATTAAGGAGTTCCCGCGGGAATCAAAAAAAACTTAAACCACGGACGAAGTCGCGGGCTGATGCTAGTAGATTATAGATTACAGTGCATGAAATGTAGTCCGCTGGCAGACAGACGGACGGTCTGTCCGGACAGCGGAGGCTTAGTAATAGGGTCCCGTAGGCACCGTTTGCGTACGGAGCCCTAAAAAACGCATCCCCTGCGAACAATGAAGGATCGTTGGCTATACATGCCCGCCATTTTGTAAGCAGTTAAAAAGTTCAGAACTAAGTGTTTTGTAAGGTATAGCTCGCGTCTTCTCTAATTTCCCGT
Organism: Erebia ligea; assembly: GCA_917051295.2. NCBI lineage: Eukaryota > Metazoa > Arthropoda > Insecta > Lepidoptera > Nymphalidae > Erebia > Erebia ligea. The sequence continues at coordinate 2,056,851 of OU785239.1, forward strand.
GAGGCGTACCGCGGACCGCGAACTGTGACTATAAACAACCCACAACAAGTGAAACAACAAAACTTTTTTATTCAGAGTGGAAAAAAAGTATTAAGTAGGTAGGTACTCATTAGGTACTTACTTAATTTTCTGCTTAGGTACTTCGTAAGTTTTTTTTTATCCACTACAAGTTAGCCCTTGACTGCGATCTCACCTGATGGTGATGATGCAGTCTAAGATGGCAGCGGGCTAACCTGTTTGGGGCATGGCAGTTTTATTAAACCCCTACCCTTGTTCCGGTTTCGATACACGTCTTTGCCGGTAGGGTGGTAACTAGTTACGGCCGAAACCTCCCACCAGGCCAGACCACGGAAAATTCAAAAATGATAAACTTCCAAACCCTGCCGGGGATCGAACCCTGGACCTCCTCTATGGTAGGGCCCTGTGCCATCCCCGTCGGAAATCGAACCGAGACCTCTCACATAAAAGACCACCGTCATAGGAGATTCAGTAAAAAGCTACGAGTATTTCAATAAAACAAAATTCACGGCGAAAGCGATGAAAACATACGTCACATGAATCTTTCCCCGCCACGAGGATTACATTTATCTAATGTAGTGCCCCGATAATCGCCCCCTGAAGGCGAATGAAGCTGGCCGACCGATAAATTATACCGAATGCCAATAAAACCGGTAATAAAAAGCAATCTTAGCGCGTTCATCGATAATTCCGTTTTTTCATAGTGTATGGGAAATTATAATTATGTAGGTAGGTCAACGACCTCAATTTACATAGTGTGTGTTCCGTTATAAGCACTGCGAGCACTGGCAGTGCTCTTTACTGGGGACTTTCAGTGCTCTCAGTGTATTTCGGAACGCACCCATAGACGGGCCCTGTCAAACATAGAATGTGGGCCTATTTTACCAACGCCATCTACTTAGTCTGAAAAGCAGGACATATGGCGGGGACAGGCTTATACTGGTGTGGAGCGCGCTCTACAGGTTGGACGCCCAATTTTTTTCTATGAAAGGGCCCATCTAGTACATGTGCGAGTTACATGTTGCGAACCTCGAAATTAAAGTAAACTAAAATCTTAATAATTCAAAACTACATAGAGCTATTTAAATAAATTGCCGCGCGTTAGTCGATAACGGCTGGACCGATTTAGATAAAATTGTTTGTTAATTGGGTCCCAGGTCCACAATTGGACCCAGTAGGTGGCACTGCACTCGGGTTCAGAGCAGGACGTCTACCAGGCCCACTGGTTCAAATATAAAATAACAAATCTAAATTAAAACAAGTCATCATTGATTCCACAGGAAGGAGATAGTGCATAGCACCCAAGATGCTGATTGCTGGCCATAGAGTAGGATGTGGATACATAATTATTAAAAACCGGCCAAGTGCGAGTCGGACTCGCGCACCGAGGGTTCCGTACAAACCTGTAGTAAGTTTTACGATTTATGACGTATTAAAAATAAAAATTACGTTTGTTGTATGGGAGCCCCCCTTTAATATTTACTTTATTGATATTTAATTATTTATTTTGAAAGGTAATATACAAGTTAATATTCTGTGAAAATTTGAACCGTCTACCTGTTACCGTTTTTAATATTGAGCAAAAAAATACGAAAAAAACACGTTTATTGTATGGGGACCCCCCTTAATATATATATTTTTTTAATTTTTAGTATTTGTTGTTATAGCGGCTTTGGAAATACATCATTTGTGAAAATTTCAGCTTTCTAGCTATCACGGTTTATGAGATACAGCCTGGAGACAGACAGACAGACAGACAGACAGCGGAGTCTTAGTAATAGGGTCCCGTTTTTACCCTTTGGGTACGGAACCCTAAAAACACGTTTATTGTATGGGGACCCCCCTTAATATATATATTTTTTTAATTTTTAGTATTTGTTGTTATATAAAGCGGCAACGGAAATACATCATTTGTGAAAATTTCAGCTTTCTAGCTATCACGGTTTATGAGATACAGCCTGAAGACAGACAGACAGACAGACAGCGGAGTCTTAGTAATAGGGTCCCGTTTTTACCCTTTGGGTACGGAACCCTAAAAATTATATGTGGTATGCTGGCAGCAGTGGCGTGCACGATATAGAGGCATAAAAGCACTGCTAACCCAGCTAAACAAGGTCAATGCTTATTTTTCACCATTCCCTACAGTGTAAATAGTATCTACCATGATTTCTACCTAACCGATGCCTACCCTGGCTCCGAATCCTGTGCACGCCACTGGCTGGCATTTGGCGCCCCTATCGATTGCCAAACTTATTCTTTGGCCAAGCTACCAGTTCTTAATTCTCTGGTAGAATGGATATTCCTTGACCCACAGAGTCACTGATAATAAAAAAATCTATTTAAGTAGTCTTTTCGAGTAAAAATAAAAGTATATTTTAATTTTTTTTTATTTATTAATGTTTGGCAAGCATTTATTAAACTAGTCAAACTTTCAATTCCATAGCATAGCTGTGAATTCTGATGTAGTCATGTAAATAAGGTCATGCATGCATTTCATTATGGAACTCTAGTAAACAAATGAAGTAAAAGACAACTTAGGTGTACCTTAATTTATTTACCATCTTAAATTATACACTTAGCAGAAGTTACACATAATTTAAACTCCATAGGTACCTAATGATTTGGTTGCCCTGGTGAATCTGTAACAAAAATATACAAATACTTAAATACATAATTCAACAGCGTCAGAAGTGGCAGAAGTATGCCTCTCTCATGGAGAGTTACATAGTAGTTCAGTTTGCTGTGGAGACCTTAGGACTATGGAATTTTAGCGCAAAAACATTATCACGAGATATTTCACTGCTTATTATTTGCCTCATCTTTTTTTTTTTATTCCATTACAAGTTAGCCCTTGACTGAGATAAGTGGTAAGTGATGATGCAGTCTATGATGGTAGCGGGCTAACCTGTGTTAGGAGTATGACAGTTATATTAAACCCATACCTACCCCTATTCGGTTTCTACACAGCATCATACTGGAACGCTAAATCGGTTGGCGGCACGTCTTTGTCGGTAGGGTGGTAACTAGCCACGGCCGAAGCCTCCCACCAGGCCAGACCAGGGAAAATTCAGAAATTATAAATTCCCAAATTGAACCTGCCGGGGATCGAACCCGCACGTTAAGACAACAGCGCTAAACACTGCGCCACGGAGGTCGTCAAATCTGTCGGGTTTGAAATTTGTGTAGCCCACGCGGACGAAGTAGTGGCCAAAATCTAGTGTTATTCTAAAATGCGAAAGTCTGTTTGTCTGTTCGCAGCTCATCCACTTATATAAACTTTTTAGAAACCTGAATACACGTGATAAGTCCTGGGCATGGTCTAGTAATATTTTAAGTCTTACCATGTTTTATTTCGAACTGTTTGCACTGATGTAATGATAAAGGATGACTAGTAAAAAGATTGATACGCCCAGAATGTTCGAGAAAACAGCGAGCTGAATATCTGTGATCATTGTTGTATCTTCGCGCTTTTAATCCTTAGAAAACCTGAAAAAATCGTAAAAATATCCCTTTATCCGGTGTCTATGTTTACATTTCAGTAACCAACAAATAAGTCATGTAAGCGTTTTAGATCATACAACCGTAGTACTTATATATTTTCTTAATTATTGGACTCTACTTTACTCCCTTATAGGCTCAGATAATGCAATAGATAATTCGACTTACAAAATAGCAAGAGCTGAATCTGAATCCAAAACAGCAGGTAAAACAGAGGCAAAACAGTTTACAGATACCTACACGTCACCTTATTAAAATGCAGTGTTACTAACTCGAAATTTCAAATTTGTCTCGGAGGTAGATAATATGATTTCAGAAGTTGGTAGTTTTCCAATCCTATTATTAGATCTACCACCATCGACCATGAATCTACCACCTATATTTTTTTAAGTTTTTTAGTGACCTCACATTAATTAACATGATACCTACACATAATAATTAATGTTTCTATTGGGTAACAAATATTTCACCTGATTTCACCTCTTTTTGGAACCACACATTGTGAAAGCCGAATCATTGATCATTAATTCCCAAAATAAAACCCGAAAAATTTAAAAATTGAAAAACAAATCGTGATAAGTTTAGTATATCCTGATTGAATAGTTTTTAATAATTATAAATATTTAATTCCTTTATTCGTTTAAATACTTACTTAAACCTGAATACAATTTATAGCAGTGATAATTGAGAATTCACTTGAGATTTTATGGTAAATTATTATTAGAATCAATAATTATTAATGTAAAATGTTCAATACAATAACTTTGAGAGCAATTTTTTTTTATTTTTCTATAGTAAAAGTAGTTCGAGAATGCGAAATATTCCATGGATTACTTAGGTACTTCAAAGTTTTGAATGGTTTTAGGGTTAAAATATAACAATTTATAAATAATATGGCTTTTTTACTATTTTATACTTTGAAAGAATATACTTTGGTATAAATAGTTTATAATGATCATCAGTCAAAAATTTGAAATGTTGGTAGAATTTTATGCAAATATAAAATAAAATATATAGATAAGTAGGTACTAAAAGTTGGTAGGTCTACCGATCTACCGAAACATGAAAAGTTGGTAGAGTTGGTAACACTGTTAAAATGACATGGCTTTACGGCTCTGTGACCAGTTACATACAGTATTCAAGACACAGACTATGGCTGTTATTACACTATCATAATATTCATCATATTATATTATGATGTCATATCTGTCAAGTTCTATGATCATATTTAAATGATGCAGTTCTTCATTTTTACTAAATTTTTAGACTATTGACCCACGTCTTAAATAAACGTCATATACTGCGTATTAAAAACCTGCAGGGCAATCGGCTAAAAATTGCATCAATCATCGTTACAGTACCTATTAAATTGTTGTGATTGGCTGAATTTATAGTATTCTTGCTGCATCAATGGGTTTTGTCCAATAGTTCAGAAGGTGTACTTTGTAGGTACCAATTTTGAATAAAGATGATTTGGGGTGCGTTCCGAAATACACTGAGAGCACTGGAAGTCCCCAGTAAAGAGCACTGCCAGTGCTCGCAGTGCATAAAACGGAACACACACTTGATTTTATTTGATTTGAGTGGAAGAGTGTGTCAATCAGAGGTGATTGCGATCGTTACACTGTAGCTGTCATTTTTAGCCGATTGCCCAGCAGTGGATCCACCACACCCGACCACACCAACATCAAAAACAAAAAGTCAAAAGCAGTGTCCCCACCTTAGGGTATTTTCCCCTAGATTTAGGGGATTTTTGAACACTTAGGGGATTTTTTAGGGTATACAATTATTTAGGGAAATTTTTAGGGGAAAAAAAATTATTAGGGAATTTTTTAGGGAAAGTTTCAACTTTCGGTTCGAATCGGTGACTGCGTGTATCTGAACGTAACTTGGTGTGCCGATGTTACCCATGGAAGTAGGAATCAAGGAATTACGACTATGATGTTACATTTCTCTATGGCTAGTACCAAACAAAATATATTTTTCTCTTTCGCGCTCATAGAATTGTGTACGTGGAAAGAAGAGATGTCGAATACGAATAAAGCTGCTTTATGTGTGCGAGGTAAACTGGTTTTTATGGATTTATACGTTATGGTTTAGGTACTCTTGTTTGTTTGACTTGGTTGGTTTGACTGTCAGTGTTTTTAATCTAGGTAGTGTGTTTTTCGCTTGTTCCAAATGTAGGTACGCTGTGCACCATTGTCCTATGACAATGTAGGACAATGATGCCATGTTAACCATGGGTCATTTATAGAGGACTCCTCTATAAATGATCGAATGATGATTGATGTTAACATAGTTCAAAAAGCTGATGATTGATGATGAGAATTCTATTCAAAATCCTCATAGATTTGTGGTAGGCATGTAATATGATCGTTAAATGTTATGTTAGTGACTTATGGCTGCTTATTTAGATCTTCACCTTAATAATTGGTCAAAAATTATCTGATGGTAGTGTACTACCTACATAATATTATATAGTACGTACTTATATATGGTACAGATAGTATTGATTTAGTAGTTTTTTTTTTTTTTAGTTTAATATATTAAAAAAAGTTAAATAAAAGTTTAATGCACTTTCATTTGTGTTTTATTCTTAGAATAAATTTTTTAGGGGAAAACATTTTGAAAAGTGCTTATTTTAGGGGAATTTCACGAGGAGTTAGGGGAAAACCTAAATCAGAGGGTGGCAACACTGGTCAAAAGAGTCAAAACATGTCAAATGTCAAAATTTAGTAGAGTCGACGGTTGAATAATTATAATTGGAAAAAATCTATTTACTTTCATATCATTTATCTATAAAAAGCTATATAAATTATTTAAGATGTATTTATCGTCCGTTAGTTCACGCTTGTTACTTCACGACACGAGCAGTTGGGATCTAAAGATTAGTAACGGGTGTTACGATGGTATTCTAAGAGATCTAACTTGGAGCGACGATAGTAAATATATTTTACAGGTAATTTTGAATTTGTATTCAAATTCTTCTTTCTAATACATAGATTAAGGTACAATTACTAATTTACTTGAAACCTACAATTGGTTAATCCGGTGACAGAAGGAGCTATTGGCTCTTTTTTTGTCCAAAGGATCAGCTCAGAAATGCAGCCAGCATTCTTGGCGCCATTCCACTTAGGCTTAAATTGTAATTAGGTAACTTAAGGTTATATTGACCTACAAATGAAAAAATGGTTTGGCTATCAATATTTCTTTAATTTACAGATCAATTCAGCAGGACTGGTTGAAATCTTAAGTCCAACAGATCGTGATGTTCGAAGCTTACAGCACATTCCATTAAAAGACACCTGGTCAGCCAGCTTCCATAGAGACGGCCACCGTAATGTTGCCGTTGGCACCAAAAGTGGCAACGTAAAAATATGGGACACAAAAAACAAAAATATTACTAAAACATTTCCAACACCTTCTCATCCATCGTGCGTGCAGATCCTTAGTTACAATGCCAAGAACACAAGTCTAGCTGCAACAATGACAAATGGAGAAACAGTTATCTATGGTCTTGTTTCAAACATCCCAGTTCTTACTGTTAAACTTACGTGTTCAAAAAGTATTTCTGCCATGAAGTTCCATCATGAATCCCGATCCTTAATAGGGCTAGCTACTGAAGAAGGTCATGTCATACTCAGAGATATTACCACTAATAAGGACAAGGCGTTCTTTGAAAATATTCATGCTTCACCTGTCAGCGACTTTACCTTCTCACTTATAAACAAAGATGTAATGCTGTCGAGTGGATTTGACAAAATTATACAAGTTTATGACATAAGATTGCCAAATATTGTTTCTACAGTAAAAACCTCACATACTTTAACATCAATAGCCATGAATTCAGATAATTTAGTTGCACTGGGAAGTAAAAATGGTGATGTTCTTGTATATGATCTGAGAGATTTTAGCGGACCCCTAAAAACTTTAAAAGGGCATAACCAACAAGTCAGTAAAGTAGCTTTTCAGCCTTCAAGAAAGAAGATGATAGCTGACATAAGCCTAAAAGAAGAAGTAGAGACAGTATCTGTTCAAAAAATTAGAACACCTAATCCAGGAAGATCATCTGACATATTTTTCATGAACGACACGCCACCAAACCATAATGTGAATTTCTCCACATCAGGCCCAGACAACAGAGCAGATCTCAGCTCATTTCTTGTAACAGTTGGTTTAGATAAATCTAATAATTTTGATAATGACCTAGATTTTGATTTTGAAAGAAACAGTGAACAAAGAATTAATACAGAAAGAATTCATATGAGTAAAGTGTCAACACCAGTAAATAAGAGTGCAGGTGAAAATTTCGTCATTCCTTCACCCCTGTGTATTCCCAATTGTACTCAAGATGATAATAAATGTCTGAACGGTGATTTGCCAAATGGAAAATCATCAGGTGACATCCAAACAGCAATTAATGTTGACTCAAAAGTGGTTGATGAACTTAAAGATTTCATTTCCGATGTTGCTGATGATAACAGAAACTATTTCCTCCACATCATGATGGCTTTGACTAAACAAAAGTTATATTTAGAGAAACAGTTGAACAGTTTAAGTCAGCAAGTTCACAACTTGGAACAAAACCAAGACTCGTTAGTTGAAGCGAACCGAATGCTTACTCTTCAAGTAGAACAAATGAAAATACATCAAAATAATGCTTACAACTACAAATAAAGCAATAAGAAAAATGAAGTAACGACATAAATCACAAACATATTGTGGCCAATTCTGTATAACACAATCTCTAAACCAAACTGAAATGGCAGCTTTAAATCTAGTTTTGTCCCTTTCCGAAGGGAGTATTATGAAAGGGTTAGCAATATTTGTAATGCTCTAATTTTAGTTTAGTTTAGAGATTGTGCACTACAAAATCAGCCCCATTGTATATTATGCCTAAGCTTTAAAAATATGTTAAAGAAAAGTTAATTAGTGTCTATAAAATGTAATGGAATAAATTTTATAGAGTTATGCATTATTATTGATTCCTGCCGTAGTTTTTATGTTGGCGCCTATTTATTAAACCTAAGATTACACATAGCTACCAATAATTTAATGTAAATTGTGCCATTTTACAATAGTTTTAAGAAATTAAATTGTGAACACTGTTTTAATGTGTCTGTAAAGAAAAATAATATTGTAATTTCATTGTTGGTTGTTACTATGCCTTCTATTGTTAAATTATTTAATAAATCAGTTCACAAGAGTTTTTGAATATAAACATACATATAGGATTTGTCTTCTTCTTTCAGTGCCATCTCCTATCGGAGGTATTACAATTACAACAAACACAAATAATTACAATTAGTACAATAATTACAATTAATTACAATTAGGACTATCTGCACTTTGGACGCTGCTGCCCGGAATAGTGATCGGGTACTCTTCCCGTACCATTGGCGTAGATTCATAAGCCATAGGATAGGATTAATATCCTTGCATAGTGCCCATTTCACACGAGGGCAGAGTTAGTTCAGTGTACTTCTACTCTGCCACCTTGCGCGACTATTTTTAAAATTCCACTACAAGTTATCCCTGGGGTAGTATAGTAAGGTAATTCGATGATGCAGTATAAGATGGTAGCGGGCTAACCTGTTAGGGGTACGGCAGTTAAATTAAACCGATTCCCCTAATCGGTTTCTACACGGCATCGTACCGGATCGCTAAATCGCTTGGCGGTACATCTTTGCCGGTAGGGTGGTAACTAGCCACGGCCGAAGCCTCCCACTAGACACCAATTTCTGGAACAGAAATACTAAGAAACACCTAACCACAACCTAACTACCTACTGTCTGTTCCACAGAACATGAGAATACTTACAATAAGCAGATTCCAATAACCAACTTAAAAAAAAGTTTATCAATCCGACACGTATGCATGTAATACCTATTATTGGAACTGCAAAGTATTCACATAGATAATATGATAATCTATAAGGACTTCCAAACAAATATACACAATTTCATAGGTAGGTATGTACCTATAATGTATGTATGTTTGTCCGCGAATTTCTCCGAAACTATTAGGTAATCAGATTGTGACCATTCTTTTTTTATTGGCTTACGTTTACTTCAACTTAAGGAACAGTGCAAGTCGGTCATCAAAATCGGTTCAGTAAATTTCAATCACTTGTATTAGTCTGTGGTCGGTTCTATTCCACAATGCGTCTTTGCTCTGCCTAGCCTTATTTACCTACAGCTGATGCCCGCGACTACGTCCGCGTGGATTGAGGTTCGCGGATCTCTGTACCAAATTTCATCCAGATCCGTTCAGACGTTGGGGCGTGATTGAGTAACAAACATCCATCCAAAACTTTCGCATTCATATTTACTAGCTGATGCCCGCGACTACGTTCGCGTAGATTGAGGTTTTTTGGTTCCCGCGGGAACTCCTTAGTTTTCCGGGATAAAAGTAGCATAGGTATTATGTGTTATTCCAGACTATAATCTATCTCTGTACCAAATTTCACCCAGATCCGTTCAGCCGTTGGGCCGTGATTGAGTAACAAACATCCATCCATCCAAACTTTCGCATTTATAGTAGGTAGGTATTAGTATAGATTGTTGAACTCAGTAATTTCAACATGCATGCAAATAGTTTCGTAATGTAGGCTTGGGCCTTACTATACCAGCCAGTACCTAAGTACATATATTTTTCTAACGTTTAATTCTAATAGGTTAGGTTACGTTTAGGTGAGGTCAAGTAACGATTCAGAAACGCACGTAATTAGGTATTTTATAAATATATTTATTAGATAACATTGGTAATTATCGAAATATTTTCACAAAAATAGAAAAGTAATATTATGTAGATTCTTAACAAAGAAAAAAAGTTAAAGGCACGTTGTGATCGCGTTTTGTTTGTGCGTTTTCATTTTGTCTTTTCCGAGGGGTTTAAGTTAATTTGCAAATATCGTACCGATACTTGTCCAGCTCGCTTTTATCGTGTACAGTGGAAAATTATATAAGTAATTATACCTAGGCAAACAAGACATTGGCAGTTCTTTTGCCAAATCTGTATTGTGAAATACGTCGACCGGGACACCGGTTTCCGATAATAAGTCGCATAAACGTTTAACATCACCGTCGGGATTTACAACATGTACTGCACCGCCCGCTAGGAGGTAGTTGAGGAATCGTGTGAAGGAGTGCTCGATATAGTATTTGGTCATTACTGCCCACTTCACGGGCGTCCTTGTCACGACGCACACTCCGCGGTCGACGGCGACGGTGCTCCGGGCAGGCAGGCCGACTGCACCGAGCCGCAGCCTCGAGTGTGCGTGGAATTTATCGAGCGCTTCGCGAATTCGCTCGAGGCGCGTCGCCGGCGCTAGTTCCCGCCACGGCGCGTATTTCTGAGGTTGCATTTTTAAAACTGTAATATGTGCATTGTCACGCCTCGAGAGCCATTCGTAGTAATCGTCCCTCCTGGAGTACACCGCCGCCGCGGCTGCGGGCGGGCCGCGGAATTGGCCGTGGCCGTTGAGCCACACGAGCGGCGCGCGCGCACCGAACGCGATCTCGTTGGCCTCGGCGAGGTCGCTGGCCCACGCGGCCACGGCGAGCGGCTCGCGCGTCTCTATCAGCGAGAGCGCCTCGCGCAGGCTGCGGAACGCCTCCACCGGTACGCCGCGCGCGTCGCCCGCCGGCTCTAGCACGAACGGAGCGGCGCCGCGCGTCTTCCACTCGAGCGCGCGAGTGAAGCGCTCCAGCGCGGCCTCCTGCACCAGCACGCCGCTCAGCTTCCAGGAGTACTGCGGACAGACCCGGGTTCAGTAGGGAGCCGGCAACGGGCCGAGGCGACGATGCCCGACGGCAACTCACCCTGGTGGTCGCGGCGAGCAGGTCGTCCACGGCGGAGTCCACGTCGCAGCGCGCGGTCACCACGCCCACGCAGCCAACCAATTGTTTATCAAAATATGACTTTAGATCTTCATCAGGTCTACCTGTACGGTTTGATACAATAATGCTATATTGGATAGAAGCAGGCGTTACTTTGCGGAAGTCCATGATTTTTCAACGTACGTTTCAGTCCGACACCGGAGCATCTTCAGGAGATGTTGACTCGACAATTGTGCAACAAATTGTGACGTACACACACGTATTTGCCTACTGTTGCGGATTATTGCAAAAAACCTCCACAAATCAACATCTCCTGAAGATGCTCCGGTATCGGAGTGAAACGTGCGTTAGGGGTTTTTTGTAGGATTTATGTGGTGTGGAGAATATCGCGGGCTGTAAGTTCAAGATACGCACTGTACCACATACTTAGATTTGCCTTCTGTGGCGGATTATAGCGAGTTAAACTTCTATATAGTTTTTTCATTGTCATGGACTTCCGCAAAGTAGCGCCTGCTTCTATCCAACATTGTTACTTGTCTCGTTAAAAAGTAGGTATGTACGAAAGTCCTTCATTTTTCAAACTTTGTATTTTAGCTTTCGATTCAAAATAAAATGGAACGTATCTCACAGTATCTCTGCACCAACTGGTCACCTTATGCGTGATCTGACACGCACTTGTTCCGCAGAGTCAAAGAGAACTTAGGGTACCTTCCTGCCCCCCTAGCATGGGCCGAGACAATTTTCTCCCCGAGGAAAGGATAAAAATTTTATTCTTATTTTTATAAATAAATAAATAAAAACGCTAAATAACGGTGGATAAACTTCTCCTCTCCCCTGTTGCCGTGCTCTGAGAAGTGGATAAGTTAATTTTATCTCTTGTCAGTGGATAAAATCGGGGGATAAATTTTTCCTTATTTTTTTTTTTTAATTTTAATCTCCGGCCCATGCTAGCCCTGCTGCAGTGGCATAACCAATCGTCAGATTAGCGCAGATTCAACCGCAGTACAGCACGCATCGAGTGCTATATGTGAAACCTTGTCGGACCATTTTGTTGTTTTCCGTAAGTTAGTTAAACGTCAGTTTGCCGTTTGGGTTTTCTTTTGGTTGTGGTTTTATTTATATTTTCAGTAAAACGTTACTCAGGTACTCTCTCCTGCTGCCTCGTTGGTCTAGCGATTGGCATGTTCGACTGCGGCCGACGAGGTCCTGGGTTCGAGTCCCGGGTCGGGCCATAATTAAGTATTGGGTTTTTCTGACTAGAAATTCTCAGTACTAGCACGGAGTTAGGAAGTTGGCGGTGTTTCAGACCCGTGCCTCGGAGAGCACGTTATCCGTCGGTCCCTGTTATTATCACTAACATGATAATAGTCGTTAAAGCCCGCCAACCCGCATTGGAGCAGCGTAGTGGGTCTAAGCTCTAATTCCCTCTCTCCTATGAGAGTGGAGGCCTGTGCCCAGCAGTGGGACGTTAATGGGCTGTAGTGGTTACTTACTCTTTAATTCAGGATAAACTGCTAACTGCACATGCTCCAGGCTGAAAATAAAAAACAACTCTATTATGATTTATGACTTACCTATAGTATGATTCAAATCCATGTACACTTTTCAGTGGTTTTTTTAAATAATAGGTTTTTCACACCACATGCTCGACAATGCCGAATTATATGTCATGTAAACCTTATCGAAAGCAAGACATTATATCTCTTGGCTTTAGCCGGGTTATAATGTTCTATTGAATTTCATTATAACCCGCTGGTCAATAATGTGATTTTCACTTTCATAATTCTTATTGCTATGCCCATAAAGTCTAATTTCGCTAAACAGAGTGTGTTCTCAGCGGGCGCGGCCAACTCGATTTTAGAAAACCGAAGCCGTGGCCCACTAGATTCGCACTGAGACGAACTTCATTTGTTTGTCAAATCGAGTAGGCCACGCCAGCTGAAAGAAGTTGCTATAGCCGTATATCGAGTGATGAAAGTATTTTGACTCCAGAAGCTATTAAATTAGATGCCATAGGCATTGTCTCCCAGAAAAGTCAAAGGAAAAATACCTGCCGAGCGATCGCGTAACTTCTGCATCAATCATTGTTACAGTATCAATTGTTGTAATTGGCTGAATTTATGGCATTCTTGCTGCGTCAATGGATTATGTCCAATAGTGGAAGAGTGTTAACCAATCAGAGGTGATTGCGATGTATCAATGATTGATGCAGAAGTTACGCGATCGCTCGGCTGAAAGCCTATAAAGATTTTGACACATGGAAAACTGCAAAAGGCACAAAGTCTGTGTCTGAATCAGTGCTTCTGGTCTATTTTGAATATTTATCAGCTACAAAGAAGTCAAGCAGCCTGTGGTGTATCTATTCGATGCTCAGGGCAACAATAAGCGTCAAACATGATATCCAAATTAATACATATACCAAGTTATTGGCATTAGCAAAGGAAATCGGATGGACATCGAGCAAAGAAATCAAAGATACTTACAACACAAAACGTGGAAACTTTTTAGAATGAAGCTCCCGACCACAGTTTGCACTTTTAATTTGCTGTAATAAACACTATCTACTAAGCCTGGTTTTTTATTGTCTCGCATAAAGTGAGAAAAGTAGAGTATACACCACCGGGATAAAACTGTTTTTTTCTTGGGCGCTTGAATCCCTCACTGCACTCAGGACTCAATCTTAATTCCCTCGCTTTGCTCGTGAATTAACTTATAACACCCTCGCTGCGCTCGGGAGTTAAATTTGGAGTCCTTCGTTACGTTCAGGATTCAATGTAGCGCCCGTGACATAAAACAGTGCTTTATCCCCTTGGTGTATAATCTACTATTAAAGCCCTTGTTATTACAATAAAAAGACAACATATACACACATTAGATACATGGATTGTATAGTTTTAATTAGAGATGAAACGGATAGTTATTTGGCCGGATACCGGATATCCGGCTAGCTACGAAGCCAGATGGCCGAATATCCGGCCGCCGGATATCCGGCACGTGGTCTCGTAGCAGGTCGTAACAAGTTTAGCGCCGCACAGGTACAGCGAAAGCGATCGGATCAATTCGGGCGGTTTCGGGTGTCATCATGAGTGATCGTGGCCGGTGGTTGGTAAGTGATTAATTGCATAGCGAAAATTTATTGTTTACTTGCTGAGTAAAGTGCGTGATTAGAGTGTAATTTAAGACAAAATAAAAAAAATCTACGTTTTTTCGAATCTCCTTGTGAGATTTTGTAACTTTTTTTTTCCGTAGTTTTTGAACATCCGGTATCCGGCCGGATGTTGAGTAACTATCCGGTATCCGGCTGGATAATAAATTTACGCCGGATAGGCCGGATACCGGATAGTTACCGGATATCAGTTTCATCTCTAGTTGTAATACAGGTGCAGTTTGGTCAACTTTACGAGCAAAAGTATTGTAAAATGCGTCCTAACCTACGGCCAAAAAACAAATGTTCTTACCCCGCATCTCGACACAGCTCCACAAACAGCGTGCACACAGCTACTGCGTCTTTTGAACACGCTATGACTAGACCACTGGTAGGTGTATTGTAAGCCACGAGTCCCAGGTGATATAGAGGTGTGTCTTTATCAAAGAACAGGAATCCGTAATTTGCTGCAATGTTTGTGAATCATACTAATCATAAATGCGAAAGTGTGTTTGTGTGTTGGTTTGTCCTTCAATCACGCCGCAACGGATCGACGTGATTTTTGGCGGTCCAGCACCGGAAGTCTATTATCGTTACTATATGCAAATTAGACTAGCTATTGGCAAGCTTTAAGGTTTCAGACCAGCGAGGCGAGACGAGGCTTGATGTGAAGTGAATGGGAGTACGGCATCGATTTACCAACTAAGGATACCATTACTACAAATTAATACTCAAAAAGATCGCTTATACAAACACAGCTATAGATAATAGACAAAGAGACACCAAACGGTTCACAAAAACCAACCATATACCTTTATATTTAGGGTTCAATTTTGTAATAACAATTCGACACATACGACATTTTGTCGCCTAGTGTACTCATACGCGACTGAGGCAAAAATTGTTCATTGTGCACAATTTGACCGTGCCGTTTTTTTGCGTTTCGATGGTGCCTCTAAGGTATTGGTAAGTCAATGGAGTACGGAGATAATTTAAATCGCGCGACGGAGGGAGACCACGCGCGACTGTTATGACCGGCTGGTGCGAACTTTGTGTGTCTGTTTTGCAGAGGAATAAATACTCTATTCATACAAGAATATGGTTCAATGTTGTATCAACAAATATTTCTATTCTCGCCTCGCACGTTTACACATCCAGATCTTTCACACCAAAGATGCGCAGGACGGAAACTGAATTTAGCCATAAAAATTTAAATTCTCGTTTCGCCCCACCTCGCCGGTGTGAAATCACCTTTATAATTATTGTAGCGCAAGTGAGAACACAAGTCATGTTTTAAAAAAATTGGCTTACTTGTTAAATCATCTGCATCCAGAAACGAACCTTTATAAACAAGGCTTTGGGTAATCAACTTCAAATCAACATCTTTTGTATCATTTATTGGAGTGTTCCTTAATAGGAATTCCAGTTGACAAAACAGTTGTACATTTTCTTCTATTTTTTGCGCCAAAGCCAAGAGTTTTGTCGAAGTATCAGATACTTCATAATTGGTATTGTATTTAGGTAACATTTTGTATGAACATGTTGCATAAGTAATTTTTTTGTGAAACTGGTCTATCTCAATCTCTTCTTTCCTATGTTCTTCTGGTAAGGGTAGACCCAATGAATGAAATTCCGTTTTACTGTTCAGGTATTCCTAAAACAAAATAAAAGCAATTATTATTATAAAACAAAGCTAATGCTTGGCATGTGTCGCTATACCCTTTTAGTATTTTTTTTTTATCCAATACAAGTTAGCCCTTGACTGCGATCTCACCTGATGGTAAGTGATGATGCAGTCTAAGATGGTAGCGGGCTAACCTGTTAGGGGCATGATAGTTATATTAAACCCATACCCTATTCGGTTTCTACACGGCATCGTACCGGAACGCTAAATTGCTTGGCGGCACGTCTTTGCCGGTAGGGTGGTAACTAGCCACGGCCGAAGCCTCCCACCAGGCCAGACCAGAGAAAATGCTGAAATGACTATTATACTATTAATGAATTTCTTAATCACTGCATGGAACAAATTGGCTTCGCATTCAGCAGCCCACTAGTCAGTGTAATACTTGTTAGATTAAGTATGACGTATTGTGTATTAGCTACATATCGTAACACTCTTTATTCTTTTGAAAAAGCAACTTTGTTTGTGAGTTTCTTGCAGGTTCTTCTCAGAAGAAAGTGCTTTCCAAACTAAAGTTGTCCTATTTGAAACAAAGAAACCACTTCATTCAATCCTCTTACCTCTACCTCTACTGTTGACATACAGACTACAGTACCATTGAGCCACATTGTGTGTGCAATGTCTAAGGTCAAAATTATAACAAACTATATATGATTTGACTCACTTTTAATTAAAGTGAATCAACATCAAACTAACGGGAAACAATAACTGTATCAGCATCCACCTAAACGGGAAAAAACATCAACCATAATGTGAATCAGGTAAAGGGATAGGGTCTTTCCGCAACTTTCACCACCTTGACATGTTAAGTACTTCGTTAGGGTTTTCTTTTGTATTACTGCGCAGGCAGTAAGCTTTCTAGTGAACTGTTAAAGTTGAACGGTCTTACGGCTCCAAAAATGTTAATATACTAGATCCTAGTAGCACCTAATTTCTTCCTTTACTGTGTTTATTTTAAGGTGCTCATGGTTTTAGATATTCTGATGAACCATGGTGCGTTTGAAAGTTGCTTAAGTACGTAGTTTTGGGTTCTTTGAATTATTTCAATGTTGGAGTCACATGCTGATTGATCCCTAAAGTTGTATGTCATATCTCCATATCGGTTTTATCTTCTAAATACATAAAAGGCAAAGGTGACTGACTGACTGATCTATCAACGCACAGCTCAAACCAGTGGTCGGATCGGGCTGAAATTTTGCACTCAGATAGCTATTATAATGTAGGCATCCGCTAAGAAAGGATTTTTGAAAATTCCAACCCCAAAAGGGTTAAATGGGGGTTGAAAGTTTGTATACAAGTTCGTGATACACGAACGTCAACGAACGAATCGGGATGGACGCGATTTTTGGCATGGGTATAGTTGACGACCTGGAGAGTGACATAGGCTAATTTTTGTCCTGAAAAATTAAGGAGTTCCTGCGGAAAAAAAAACTTAAAGTACGCGGACGAAGTCGCGGGCATCAGATAGTAATATATAAGGAGCTTATTACCTAAGAAAAGTTTGGAATTTCTTATGAGCATCCAATACAGTCCTAATAGACTATACCTAGACTATATAAAGACATATAGAAAGCATTATTACACATTCAATGTAATATTTATGCAATATTTTCACTTACTTCAGCTAGTTTAGTGCAAACTATTTGTTCATCAAACTTTAAATCTGCTTCAGCCATTGTTATTTTATGAAGATTGTTATTTTGTTGTGTATTGTTTCCCTTTCTTTGCTTTATACTCTTGATTTATTAAATTTCAATATGGCTCTTATCCATATAAGTATACAAATATCTTGTAATTTTATATATAACACCTGAAAGACAAGATTTTCAAAAATTAATCTTTAAATTAAAATTACAGGTCAAAACGTATTACATTTCCTTGCCACTGCCTCATTTGCTTGCTTTTTTGTAATGTTTGCTTCAGAAATGTATACTTTACTGTGTAGGTACAATGGAATAACAAAAATATCTAAATTTTGGAGCCACGCCCCTTACAATGAGCCATACCCCTGAGGCCTGACAGTATGGTGGACCTATGTTTCTAATTATGACTAGTCCTCAATAAAAAATCACGTCGAACGGCTGCTCCTATGTGCTATGATTGAAGGAAAAACCAACAAACCAACCTGTACGACAGACAGTCTACAAGTAGTTAGAAATGAGTGCGACGGTGACCTACGAGTATCAATATACAAAATCTATAAAAAAAACAAATGACTATGATATTTCACAACCAACGAATTGCAATATATGAATCAACAAATTCATCTTTATATGCAAACAACCGGTAAGTTTTTTAAAATTAAATAAATTATAGTTATTTCTGTTAAATAATTTATGTAGGTACGTTAATTGCTAAACATTAGTGAACCGAATGTGACCCATGATAAATAATACTAACTTATGTTATTTGAATTATTATAAAATACTAGCTGATGCCCGCGACTTCGTCCGCGTGGATTGAGGTTTTTCGGTTCCCGCGGGAACTCTTTAATTTTCCGGGATAAAAAGTAGCCTATGTGCTATTCCAGACTATAATCTATCTCTGTGCCAAATTTCATCCAGATCCGTTCAGCCGTTGGAGCGTGATTGAGTAACAAACATACATCCATACATACATCCATCCATCCAAACTTTCGCATTTATAATATTTATTTGATGTACATAGTGCGTTATCTGTAAAGATAAAAGTTTATCAAATTAGGCATGCCTACTTGTAAAACGTTGGGTTAAACTCAGTTCAACTTAGTCCATAGGTATACAGTGACGTTCTATACAGCCTTGAGCCTTGGTACTATGAGCGTTTACAGACTTGCACTTTTCCAGCAGGACCCGCAGCCACCATACGGCACAGCAGCCAGCACGGCGATTAGAGTTCTATACATAGCTCTATTAAAATTTAAATTAGTTTAATAATTATTTACTGAATTACTTAGGTACAAAAACTTTAACTTTGCTTAGCTTAAATTTAAATCAAGTCCAACTTCAATCAGTGTTGCCACCCTCTGATTTAGGTTTTCCCCTAACTCCTCGTGAAATTCCCCTAAAATAAGCACTTTTCAAAATGTTTTCCCCTAAAAAATTTATTCTAAGAATAAAACACAAATGAAAGTGCATTAAACTTTTATTTAACTTTTTTTAATATATTAAACTAAAAAAAAAAAAAACTACTAAATCAATACTATCTGTACCATATATAAGTACGTACTATATAATATTATGTAGGTAGTACACTACCATCAGATAATTTTTGACCAATTATTAAGGTGAAGATCTAAATAAGCAGCCATAAGTCACTAACATAACATTTAACGATCATATTACATGCCTACCACAAATCTATGAGGATTTTGAATAGAATTCTCATCATCAATCATCAGCTTTTTGAACTATGTTAACATCAATCATCATTCGATCATTTATAGAGGAGTCCTCTATAAATGACCCATGGTTAACATGGCATCATTGTCCTACATTGTCATAGGACAATGGTGCACAGCGTACCTACATTTGGAACAAGCGAAAAACACACTACCTAGATTAAAAACACTGACAGTCAAACCAACCAAGTCAAACAAACAAGAGTACCTAAACCATAACGTATAAATCCATAAAAACCAGTTTACCTCGCACACATAAAGCAGCTTTATTCGTATTCGACATCTCTTCTTTCCACGTACACAATTCTATGAGCGCGAAAGAGAAAAATATATTTTGTTTGGTACTAGCCATAGAGAAATGTAACATCATAGTCGTAATTCCTTGATTCCTACTTCCATGGGTAACATCGGCACACCAAGTTACGTTCAGATACACGCAGTCACCGATTCGAACCGAAAGTTGAAACTTTCCCTAAAAAATTCCCTAATAATTTTTTTTCCCCTAAAAATTTCCCTAAATAATTGTATACCCTAAAAAATCCCCTAAGTGTTCAAAAATCCCCTAAATCTAGGGGAAAATACCCTAAGGTGGGGACACTGACTTCAATACTTTTGATTTTAATAATATCTGTAGACTGTAGGTAGGCAGAGGAAGGTACCTGTTAAGCGATTGAACTTTGAATGTTTTGATTTTTGAACAACAAAATATTACGAAGAAAACACTAGTCTGCACTCTGCGGAAATTCAATACAGATTACCCACTATGTCTGTGGCCGATTTATATGTCTGTGCCGATTACAGAATACAGAGTACATTGAATACATGGATGTAATAAGTACTTACGTACACGTAAGTAGGTACTTATTGATGGGTTCAGAGGGATATTCCGTGAAATAATACTCGAAACATTATCATTAACAATTTTAAGCGAATCTACCGCTGGTTCGGAATGCCACGACTTTGCGAGACGAACCAGCAAGAAACTCGGTGGCGTCTAATCTTCAAAATAACTTTTTCACAGCCACCGATCAATCAACAAAAACTATCACCAACTCCTATTAATTTCTAATCACCCAGTGCACGCTTAATCCAATATAACCTCCCTTTCAGCCTCTTTTCGATCTACCCGCAGCTCCAATGCAATAAAAAGTGTCGACATAAGTCAAATTGACAACTATCGAAATAATAAACCTTACAGCTCGGCCATCCTACCATAAGCGAGTCCCCTCGCGTTTTGAGGCTTGACCTAATCTCTCTTAATTATCTTAGACTACCTTTTACTTAAAAAAAAAAAAAAAAGCTCAGCTTCAGCCTTATGCGCAAAAATTTACAATAAGCTGCCAAGAGATAATAAGGCATTAACAATAAAATTATTCAAAAATAAGCTGTATAAACGGCTAGTAGTCTAAAACTTCTATTCCTTAAAAGAATCCTTGAATCTTGAAACTAATCACCGGATTTTGGAACTAAGTTCTTTATGGGGCGACAGGGTACCCTAGCCGGCAAAAACGTCCGGCGTGGATGCGCCCGTGCGTTAATGCGTGGAGATTTTTTTTAACGAAGACAAGGTCTTACTTATAAATATACTACATTCCAAATCAAACTTTAATGCCTTAGTGTTAAGGTTCATATTGTAATATTTTTTTTAATTTAAAACAAAAAATGTTAGTAATAAAAATAAATAACTGTAAATTTTCAAAAAAAAATGAAATTGAAATTTAAGTATGTAATAAGGAACTTTGATCCTATCTGGTGTCCCACGACACCACACGTTTTTTTTTTTAAAACTCTCATTTGTCTATTTATGTAAGTCAATTTTACAAAAATTTGAATCTTGCAACTTGTTTAGTCCCTTTTATGAAAACTATGGTAGTTTTAAGTATTTTGCACGCTACCCTACTTACAACTATACAAATAAATAAATATTATATTCTATTCTATTCTATAGAGTCCTCTTGTATGCGCCATTTCTACCTTGGGCTGGGCACACCGCCCTACTGAACCCATTGGTATAACCTCGGCTTCTTCTTTAAATGCGTATTCAAGTCCATCGACCTCGTCGCGTGCTAGCCTTGAAAAGTGCTTCTTTACTCCGTGCATTTTCATAGTCATTCGTCACGGTGTTATCTGAAACTTACACTGGCTTAATATGTGTCCTTTCTTATTTTAATAACCCAACAACGCCATACATATCCATAACCCAAAAACATAAAAGATATTAATTAGTCCATATTGGTTTTGAGACTAAATGACATGACCAGTAACCGCCCTGCGATTCGAGACAATGTGCAGGATTTCCTTTTTTTTTACAGTAAGTTTTAAAAATTAGAGCCAAAATTACTACGGATTTATTATTCGGAATATGGTTAAGTTTAAAATGTCTAAAGAAACAATACATTAACCGTTTAAATCTTGAACGTTCGCTTTCCTCTTTAAGAACTACTCCATTTTAACGTTCCGTTTTATACATGCCTAATAATATTATTGTAACCCTACATGAATACCATTTAAGTACTTTAGTCACTATAGTGCTATGAGTGATTAATTATTGATCAATTAAAATAGTAATGAAATGGAAATGTATGTTCTGTTTATAATTATTTTTGATAATTGACAAACCCCAATGAAACGTGTAATTGATTCTTTGAGTTATTAAACTGAATTCGGATGGCGATGTATGATTCTTCCAGTAAAATATTTTGCATAAAGTTATAAGATTCACTACACTATATTTCACTTCTCCCATTATTCTGGATCCAAACCTGTGAAAAAACGAAAATAAAACAAACTTGCTACGTACGTATCATCCAGCTCTTCATCCTTCCTTAGATTGGACTCTCTGTACCCAGAATCCAATCCTCCTTAGGTATGACCCAGTGCCAGCCCTTTCCTTTGATTGGACTCTTTCCCTTAGAGTCCAACCCTCCTGAGCATGACCCTGTGTCTGCCTTCCTTACATTACACTCTTCCATCAAGAGTTTCATCTTCCTTAAGTATCAACCTTCCTTAGATTGGACTCTCTACACCCAGAGTCCAATCCTCCTTAGGTATGACCCAGTGCCAGCCCTTTCCTTTGATTGGACTCTTTCCCTTAGAGTCCAACCCTCCTGAGCATGACCCTGTGTCTGCCTTCCTTACATTACACTCTTCCATCAAGAGTTTCATCTTCCTTAAGTATCAACCTTCCTTAGATTGGACTCTCTACACCCAGAGTCCAATCCTCCTTAGGTATGACCCAGTGCCAGCCCTTTCCTTTGATTGGACTCTTTCCCTTAGAGTCCAACCCTCCTGAGCATGACCCTGTGTCTGCCTTCCTTAGACCCTTTCTCACCCGGGGTCAACTCATCATCCTCCACTGCTTCTTTCCCTGAAACTTTCAAGCACCGCTTCATATATGATACCACACAACCCAGTTCCAACGTTCAAGTCATTTTTACTCGCTATTAAACCATCACACAATGATAACTGCTTAATCTCTCCCTTTTTTTTTTTTTAATCGATTAATTATGTCCCATCCCTATTATACACAATTTATTTATTTTTTTAAATTGAACACATTAAAAATCGGACTATTCCTATTTATTGTATTTCCTGTAAGTTTTAATCCAGTAGACACATAAAGTTCCTTTCCCATCGGAAATAAGTATCCCAATTAAAATGATTTTAACGGCTCGTAGCGATGAACAAAATTAAAATTTACACCAATTCAAAATTTTGCCTTTAAATCAAATCAAATCAAATCGGGCATCAGCTACTAGATAATATAAATTGTTTAAATCACGGATCTTAAATAGTTCTCTCGCCTACCACTATCATGTGACTACAGGGAACACGGGTCCAAACGGGTCTCTAGTCTATTACTGGTATTTGTAACCATTTTGACCAGCCTCAAAGGCGATTCAAACAAGCAAGAGCGGGTTCAAGACGAAGGCTACAATAATGACTGGAACCAATTTGATAACCTATCCTATAACCTAATTTGATAGTCTATATTAACGATCTTCCCAGTATAGTAAAAGAACTAGCAGATATCGTATTATTTGCAGATGACACTTCTCTCGTGTTTAAAGTCAACAGGAAAAACTCCGATTTGGGAAAACTTAATAAAACACTCACCAAGCTTTCGCAATGGTTTTCGGTCAATAATAAGCTTAGCATTAAATAGTAAAAAAAACTAAATGTGTTTATTTTGCCTCATCGAACTTCCGTGGGGAAAGAAATGTTGAGATATTTCTGAACAACGAAAAATTAGATATAGCAGACGACGTTCTTTTCCTTGGCCTAATCATTGATTCTAGATTACAATGGGGACCGCACATTAATAATCTGGCAAATAAACTAAGTTCAGCGGTATTTGCGATTCGTAAAATAAGGCAATTATCAGATGTAAAAACTGCTAAAATAGTATACTTTGCACATTTCCATAGCTTGATGTCTGGAATTTTGTTGTGGGGCTCGGCTTTCGATTGGAAAACTATTTTTATACTCCAAAAAAGAGCTATTCGCGCCATTTATAAGATGAAGCCCAGAGATTCTCTAAGAAATTTGTTTAAAGATATCGGCATTCTGACTATGCCTTCACTTTATATATTTGAGAATATTATGTACATTAGGAAACATCTAGCATCGTATAAGAAGAACTCTGACTCTCATCACTATAATACACGAAACAAACATAAGTTAACTGGGCAGACATTCAGGTTGTCTAAAACCAGTAAATCATTATTGGGCAGCTTGATACGCTTCTACAACAGGATTCCAAAGGATATAACCGATCTTTCTGACAGACAGTTTAAAAGTAAAATAAAATAAATTTTAATTAAAAAAAAGTTATTACATGATTAATGATTACTTAGATGATAAAAACGCATGGAAAATATTATAACACCGCACAAGCTATTGAACGAGCAAGGATAAAAATTATGTACATGTGTACTTTTAATATAATATAATATTGTGACTAAGTATATTTATTTTATGACATGAAAATTATGTACTTGAGTAATTTTCCTTTCTTTTTTAATTTAAATATAATAATTATGACATGTTATTATGAAGTTGCGACATTGTAATTTGTAAATAACATAACATATGTATAAATTTTTTTATGACTAGGTACTCGGGTAACTTATTAATTTTTATGACATATCAATGTAAATTTTTATCAATGTTGTATTGTACTTTATCGACCTGACTTTCTTAAGCGCTTTTTATAAGTCTAAGCGAAGAATAAATATAAATATACAAAAATATACAAAAATAATAAACCCATCTCTA
The DNA here is from genome assembly GCA_917051295.2 of Erebia ligea. NCBI lineage: Eukaryota > Metazoa > Arthropoda > Insecta > Lepidoptera > Nymphalidae > Erebia > Erebia ligea. The sequence goes on from OU785239.1 coordinate 2,081,690, forward strand.
GCTTATTCAATAATCTATCTCAGTAGGTAGATGTTTCCAAACGAATCTGCCACCGTGCGACAGTATCATGGCATTTCATAAATGCTACTAGTTGTAATACGTGAAATAAATAAATAATTTCATTTCAATAATTTCATTTTACCAGTATTACTGAAAACAAACTTCATCCAAAAGAAATACCACTGGTTACTATTTTAGATTGTTGGCTCCCCCAAACAAAAAACAGAACCAAACACTTGGAAAAACAAAATACCAATTCAAATCCTTAGTCAGTTATAATCCTACGAACCCGATCACGATCACGATGGGCTATGATCCACAAAAACAGTTTTAATTTTTGTTTGAAAGACAAGTAAAACCTTGCCAAACCTAGTTACCGAATTTTAAGCTAAAATTTGTCTAACCCTTCTTCTTGCAATCCTTTTGAGAGCGCCCTCAAAACTAATGAATAAATTCCACCATTACGACATTGTTCAGCGTCAAACCTTCCCACCAATACAGTACGACACGTTACATAGCTCAGCCCGCCTCCACTAGTCGACGGGTCTCACGCAGTTTGCAACTAAAGTCTAACCAAATCAAAATCTTCGTATAATAATAAAGAGGAAACAAAAAGTACTTACGGCAAGTATGAGTCCCTTTAGAACAATCAAACATTTTGTATAACTCACACGGCTGTACCACTTGTTACCCAACCTGCATTAGCAGCTCCTTCAGCACCATCTAGGCCCTCGTTAACCTCCATTCCAGCCTCTCACGCGGCTCCTCAGTGGATTCACTTCAACGCCTCGAATGACTGCGCGAACCGATACACGGGCGCTGCCTCGATACCCAGCTAAAAAATTAAAAATAATACAAAAGTACACGTTCCAATTCCACTTATCCCGTATCTCGAATACCCATAGTCCAAACGCATGGCGCCGGTGCTCCGCAAACTACTCCACAATTAAACATAATTTACAGACGCGGAACCGCAAATTAACAAGTAACTTTCTGATTACTAATCGTGTACTAATATCTTATCGACCAGTACTTTTATCACCTGCGTATTCAATTTTGAAGAAAAAAAAAATATATATATGGATTTGTATTGTATTTTATACACACATCACGGGCTCCACTTATATCCAAAAATACATAAATTTGGCCAAAAGAAAACATTAATGTTTTTTGTTTTTTTATATTTTCTTATTTATTGGTCAATAAATAAGAAAATATAAAAAAACAAAAATAGTACATGACCTTTTTTTTCCCTTTGGGCGTAGTCCTTCGACGGGATGATAACTGTACTATCTTCCCGTTATCCCTGCTTCTGAACTGATGGGTTCAGAGGGATATTCCGTGAAATAATACTCGAAACATTATCATTAACAATTTTAAGCGAATCTACCGCTGGTTCGGAATGCCACGACTTTGCGAGACGAACCAGCAAGAAACTCGGTGGCGTCTAATCTTCAAAATAACTTTTTCACAGCCACCGATCAATCAACAAAAACTATCACCAACTCCTATTAATTTCTAATCACCCAGTGCACGCTTAATCCAATATTACCTCCCTTTCAGCCTCTTTTCGATCTACCCGCAGCTCCAATGCAATAAAAAGTGTCGACATAAGTCAAATTGACAACTATCGAAATAATAAACCTTACATTATTACATCCGGACTTCACTTCGTAGCCTGTTGGTAGGTGCGCGTTTCTGTGAGTAAATTAGTGTTTCTTGCTCTTTTAACAGCCTTTAGATTTTCTTTTTGTGGTGGGTGAGTATTATTTTGTGTTGGTGACGGGTTTTTATAATGGAGACCGACCCTCCGGGTCCTCCGGACCCGGTGGGGCAGCGTAAAAGACGAGTTGATCCCGACCCGAACAGCGATGTGACAGGTAAAAAGATGGCCACAGATTCTCAGAGTACTCCATCTATTCAAAACATCTACTCCCATCCATCCCTTTTGGAAGCATCTGCCAAATACCTACCCGAAGATAAAGGACCCTATATAGTTCATGTAATACGAGATGAAACTGATGTGCCTGCCGGCTCAGTCATTCACGCCATAAGATTCGGCCAATTTCTTTCCAAGACTGGTGTCAAGGACATCGTTAAAGGAGGAGTGAAAAGCATTGGACGTAACAGAATTTCGGTGGAGTTTTCTTCGCCGAATTCCGCCAATAACTTTTTGGAAAACCCAGTACTAGCTCTTCACAGATACAAACCGAATATCCCAACCTACAACATAACTCGCATGGGTTTAGTCAGAGGCGTCCCAACCGATTGGGCGTTAGATGAATTTGTCGATTCTGTAGTTCTCCCAAATGGATGCGGTGAAATACTAAAAGCACGTCGACTTAATAGAAAACAAATTTTGGAAAACACGGTCACCTGGATTCCCACCCAATCTGTCGTACTCACCTTTAGAGGACAAGTGCTTCCGGAGAGAGTGTTCTCATTCCACACCTCTCTCCCGGTGGACACTTATACCTTCCCTACAATCCAATGCCTAAATTGCTGCAGATTTGGTCATATTCGCTCTCAATGCAGATCAAAGAGTAGGTGCTATCGCTGTGGTCAAGAACATACCGGTGAAAGTTGTCCAATCACCTCTGATTCAGCCTCCTGCATTTTATGCTCGGGCTCTCATTTTGCCAATTCCCAGAACTGTCCCGAACACATAAGACAGAAATCGATCAAGCTTATGATGACCCAAGAATCCATCTCCTATAATGATGCATCTGCCAGGCATTCTCCTGTAAACAAACCTTTTGCTGAAGTCACAAAGGCCAACCCTGCTTCTTCATTTCTTAATAATTCAACTCCTCCTCCCACAAGCACTTCCTACCGCAAGACAACATTTAGAAAGCCCCGCCCCCAACACACCCCCCAAAAAGGATATGATTTCCAAGCTCATCGAGATATTACCGCTGACTGCCCTTCTTCTTCCCCTAATGGATGTGCTTTTCAGCCTCCAACAAACAACTCTCTTTCTCCCAATGAAAATTTAGTGGAACTATTAGTTTCCACATTACTTAACATAGTCACTAAATATAGTGACTGTATACCGACCAACGTGACTCAACAGATTATACAAACTCTTAATAATAGATCAGATAATGGATCACCTCCCCCTACTACAATGGAATTGTAATAGCATACGTGCTAAAAAATCTGAATTGATTAATTTAATCAATGAACATAAGCCGGTCATGGTTGCCATCGCGGAGTCTTGGTTGATCCCAGGGTCGCGTTTTCGCGTCCCGGGTTACACTTGCCTCCGTGATGACAGGTCCGATGGCTATGCAGGTTGTGCAATACTTTTTAACTACCATTATACCTTCTCCCAAATTAGTCTTCCCCCTCACTCTCAGCAAATAAATGCTGTTGCAATTAAAGCCTTTAATATATCTTTTTTGTCTATTTACATACCTCATCCCAGCCCTTCATTAATCCCTGATATCCTTATTATTATCAAGGCTCTTCCTAGACCTATTATTATAATGGGAGATTTTAATGCCCACCACACAGTTTGGGGTTGCTACCATTCTGATAATTTTGCTAATATGTTATTGGATATTTTTGATGATGAAAATTTAAATATCATAAATAATGGTGCTCCAACGCGTAGAGTCTACCCCCATCAAAATAGTAATACTGCTGTAGATTTATCTCTCTGTTCTCCTACTCTCTCCCCCCTCATTACATGGGAAACACTCAGAAGCACATATGGCAGTGACCACTACCCTATTCTTATTAATTTAACCTCTAGAACACCTCCCCCTTCTGATCCTAAGCCCCTATTGAAATATCGCTGTAGTAAGGCAAATTGGTCGGCGTTTGGTACATCAGTTGATCAGAAACTTGAAGCCACTAACTATGACCATGAGCACATTGTCAACATCTATGAAGCATTTATCAAAATTGTTTTGGGATCTGCTGATGATCACATTCCATTAAAAAAACTAGGTGCTTGGCATAGACCATCTCTTCCCTGGTGGGATGAAGACTGTACTGTAGCCGTTCATAACAGGAAAGATGCAGAATTAAACTATGAGCTTGATATGTCAGTTGATAACTTTATCCAATATCAAAAACTTTCTGCTAAGGCTAGGAGAACTCTCCATAAAAAGAAAAGGCTGGGCTGGAGGGGTTTTTGTGAATCCCTTAGTCCCAGAGCTCCATCCTCTATGGTCTGGGATAAGATTAAAATTTATAGATGTTCCTTTACCTCTTCTGTACTTACTTCCAATGACTCCTCAACTTGGCTGGAGGCCTTCTCTGATAAATTAGCCCCGCTATCCGCCCCAAATTTTGATGAACTCCCTAATTACTCTGCTGTTCCTTCTTCAGATCCTATGGATGCTCCTTTCTCTTTCTCCGAATTTAAACTGGTTCTTGATGGTCTTACAGACTCCTCTCCTGGCTTTGATGGAATCCCTTACTCCTTTATTTGTAAATTAAATGATAAAGCTAAATTACATTTATTAAATATTCTAAATTCATTTTTCCAGACAGGAACTGTCCCTGAGGCCTGGAAAACCCAAATTATAGTTCCCATCAAAAAACCAGGAAAGGATCCCAATGACCCCTGCTCCTACAGACCCATTGCCCTCTCTGTTACCATATCAAAAATCATGGAACATCTCATCAAGAACCGCCTGGAGTGGATTCTCGAAAACAGAGGACTGATGGCTTGTACCCAATTTGGATTTCGTAAGGGCTTTAGCACGGCTGACAGCTTGAGTATTTTGACGACTGACATTCGAGTGGCTCATGCTAGAGGTGAGTTCCTTGTGGGAGCTTTTCTGGATATTTCTGCTGCTTACGATAATGTGCTTCTCCCGGTACTCAGGCAAAAGATGCAACAGCTGAGCCTCCCGCCGAGAATGACTCATTTTATTTGTAACCTCCTCTTGTCAAGAACCATTTTGATTAGAAATAATCCAGATTTTCTCCCACCCAGAAGTGTCTGGAAGGGCCTCCCGCAGGGTTCAGTCCTTAGCCCTCTACTTTATAGCCTTTATACATCTGACCTCGACCAGTCTGTCCTCAGTTTTTGTAGCATCTTGCAATATGCAGATGATATAGTCCTTTACACTTCTTCTCAATCCTCTTTTGATATTAACTCCCGCTTGAATTCTGCCCTTAAATATCTGGGTTATTGGCTTGCTGACCACGGTTTAGAATTATCCCCATCTAAGTGTAAATCAGTCACATTTACTCGCAAGAGAAATGTTCCTGACATAACACTGACATATGAGGATCAACAAATCCCTTCCGCTAGCAGTGCTAAGTTTTTAGGAGTTATTTTAGATTCTAAATTAAATGGTAATATGCACTCAGAGTATGTCATAGATAAATGCGACAAAAATGTTAATATCTTAAGGTCACTGGCTGGCACATGGTGGGGAGCTCACCCATATACCCTAAAGATTTTATACAATGCTATAATTCGTAGCTATATGGATTATGGTCTCTTCATTATGGACCCCATTAGTAAATTGGCTAGTAATAAATTAGATAAAATACAATATAAAAGTTTGCGAATTATTATGGGAGCTATGAAATCATCCCCAACTAATGCCTTACAGGTGGAAGGAGGGGACCCACCCCTAGACCTCCGCAGACAGTATCTCTCTGACAGATTTATGGCCAAAGCTCTGCAACTATCTTCCCATCCCCTTTTCAACAGTCTTAACTGTCTGCCTTCCTTATTAAAGTCTGTAGATAAATATCCAGCATTACTTCTTAGCTTCCTCAAATTCACCAGACTTCCTTCTCCTTTATTTACTTCTCCCTCAAACCCTCTTTTCACCACTTCTTTCCAAGCTTTGACTTTTAAACCCAGTCTGATCTTAAACTTTGGAATTCAAAAAGATGATTTAGAATGTAACACTAAATTTAAATCCATTCTTGAACAGGACTGGCCGGATTTTTTGGCGATTTACACTGACGCTTCAAAACTCTCTGCAAATGGGTTCGTAGGGGCTGCTTGCTGGATCCCCAAATATGGTATAATCTTGTCTTTTAAATGTCCCCCTCAGACATCAGTCTTCACTGGTGAAGCTGTGGCAATATTGGAGGCAATAAAGTATGTGGAGTCTCACAACTTGCACAAAGTCTTGATCATCACTGATAGTCTAAGTGTCCTGCAGGCTATTGCCCAAAATCCATTTCGCTCTAAAAGTAGATTTCCACTGATACTGAGGATTCGTGAAGTTTTGTTACTCTGTCAACAAAGAGGCCTTCATGTCATATTAGGATGGATTCCCAGTCATAAAGGTATTCATGGTAATGAAACTGTAGATTCCTGTGCTAAGTCTGCCACCCATTCGGGTGTACTAGACAACTTTCAAAATTATTCACATGATCTTATCTCAGCTGCTAAATCTGATCTTTATGCCTCATGGAATAAAAGATGGGCTATCTCAAGATTATTGAAGGGCAAACACTATGGAGACATTCAGGAAACGGTTCCCTTTCAACCCTGGTTTGTCCGTCATAGAAGTCTTCATCGCAAAATTATTTCGGTAATTTGTCGGCTGAGATTAGGTCATTCTTGCACCCCAGTACATTTGGCTAAGCTGAGGATCAGGGACAACTCTATTTGTGAATGTGGGCTCGATGAAGGTTCTCCTGACCATATATTTTTTAATTGTCCGAAGCTCCACATATCTATGCATGATTCCCTTCCCCCTAACTTCCCTCGTCCTACTAACATCAAGTCTTTACTATCTCTTGTTTTTGGCCCCTTTGCTAAATTTTTAGGCAAATTTATTGACTATAACAAGATAAAAGTCTAATTGTTTGATCTAGTTCACCTTTTCTGTACAGTATATATAATATAGTGTTCATTATTATCAGTAATAATATTAAGTTTAAAAAACTATGTACCTACCATTATCCTATTTAAGTAATGTTTTCTATTTGTGTTGTTGTAGAACTAACCACTAACTCAGGCTGAACGCTAGCAAACGCGAGACAAGTTCACCGGTTTCTCCAGTAGTGTGTACTCTCCTTCAACGCGACATTGGCGGAATATTTGTGCCCAGTGCACGAGTAAAGCCATTCATAAAAGAAGTGAAGTGAAGTGAATTATTACATCCATGATTGAATTTATTAAGGCACTAGCTGATGCCCGCGACTTCGTCCGCGTGGATTGAGGTTTTTCGGTTCCCGCGGGAACTCTTTAATTTTCCGGGATAAAAAGTAGCCTATGTGCTATTCCAGACTATAATCTATCTCTGTGCCAAATTTCATCCAGATCCGTTCATCCGTTGGAGCGTGATTGAGTAACAAACATACATCCATACATCCATCCATCCAAACTTTCGCATTTATAATATTTATTTGATACATATTCATCTATGATGTCTATGTTAATATCACCTGTGGTTAATATACGGGTAAGTTTCGGTCACAGAACCATAGAAATAGGAATTAGACGTAAGTCGTAATTCCTAATGCCATGCACAGAACCGGCAATGACAGAACACATTAATTATTCCTAGTGCCGCGTCCACACGCTTGGCAAATTCATAAGAAACAATTTTACTCTTCTCAGACCAGGGCGCGTTTGGAACCCTCGTAACATTAGTTTTAAGATACCTATGTTAATTATCACCACCACGTCTTATACTTTGTATACTTGACGTTCATTAAGTGTACTGTGTAAGTACCAACTTTGAATGAATATATTTTGACTTTGACTCTTTAACTATAAAAGTTAAATCTTAAACTTTGCATCATTCTTGTAACTCCTTGCACCACATAAGATGACTGTATATAAATCTCCTTGCACTAAAAGGTGCCATTGCCTTTTACAAACTTGCCAATCTCCTTTATTTTCCCTCTAAACAAAAATTATAATTTTCCTTTTTTTTTTCAAAAATGTGGCATCCTCCTTTATCTTTCCTCTAAACAAAATGATGACTTTCCTTTTGCAACAATGGACACTCTCCTTTATTTTTTGCCACTTATCCTTTTTGACTTTAGAGTCATCATCCATTACAATTAAATTGGAATTTACCAAAATTACCACTTAGTTCTTTTTGCATTTATTTGCTAACATGACTGCAAGATATGCGACCCGGACTCGGCCCATATGTTATATAGACATCATTCCATACCATTGTTATTCAAGGTGCAGGTTAGGCAACCACCATAACATAATATGCCACTAGCTTTTGGTCTTGGCCAGAGAACATTGCGAAGACCACACTAAAACTCAAGAATTAATTTATTAATTACACCTGTAAAATTAAAAATATTATTATCTTGGCAAAACCTCTGCTATCTTAACAGACATAAGCCCGTACATAGCACCATAACCATGGTACCCCAGGTGTGAGTACCATCACTGATGTGATATCTCTCTTTTCCTTCAGTCTCTCCGCATAATGAGAAATCATATGCTCTATCAGGCAATAAAGCACACCGCTCCAGACAGACACTGTGAAATACTTGAGACAGACAACATACTTATTATTAAATACCAACTTCAGTATAACCGGGTCTCAAAACCTGTCATAATAATAATCATCATCATAATTCACACCCAGTTCGGCTAACCCATTTTCCATCCAGGCAGATTTGATATATTATTTCAATTCACATTTTCCGAACAAATGTATCTATCTATGCCACCCAATCTTTATATATAACACCCTTCAAACATGTATAACTCCGATATTATTTATACTAAACGGCTAAACTGTAACTTACTTATTATTTCAACTGGGTATCCGTTCACTCTACAAATGCAATTTTCACTTGTAAGGACCTTTAATGGGTTATACTTGCTTTAATGGAATGTATAATATTACAGTTACTTTTGACCTCTGTTCATTTACTCAAACAATATTAGGTATATATGATTCACATAACTCTCAGAATAAATTGAATATTCACTATCAATTTAGGTACAAGATTATCAATTAAACTAATTTCCAACTAAATAAATTAGTAAATACCTCTTCAATAAGTTACATAATACTTATACCATGTTATGTATAAGTATTATGTGACTTTGGTTGCTTACTTAGTGATAAATTACACCAAAATGTCTTCAATAAATGTAACCCTAAGGCCCCATATGAATATATAATTGAAAAGATCCAAGATTTTTGCTTGGATAGTTGTAGTACAGTTGTTGTGTTGATAGGTGACAGCCTGCACATAACCAAAAAAGAAATTTTCAAAAGTTTGGAATACTTATTGAGCGTTCAAAAGAAATCAGGCTGTAAGTTTATATTTTGTGCCTTTCCTTTTTCTAGCTCATTGACCCCGGCACAAAATAGGCGTATACATAAATTTAATAGGCTCCTACATAATTTAACATATAGTCATAGGGACTATTTCCATATTTTTGACACAAATAAGTTTATTCAGAAATTTACACTGACAAAAGATACTATGTATCTGCCCCATAGCTGTAAGAAACATTTAGCTACATTAGTAGCTTGTAATATACAAGATCCAGCTATTTTTAGCTGTAATATGATTGGAAATAGTACATGTTGTACACTGAATATTGATTTACTTAGTAACAACACTAAGTCCAGTCTTTTGACAATGGATACAAATTGTAATAATTTGAGTATTTTAACTTCTGGTACAAACAGTTGTACTAATATTGTTGAAAACAGTAAAAAAAATTTAAACTAGGTAGCAAGACAACAGATAAGCTATGTAATATTAATCTTGTACATCAAAATATACAAGGCTTATCTGGCAAAGAACATGAAATTGAACTTTTTATTAGAAAATTTGATATTGACATTTTATGCCTTACAGAGCATTGGCTCAATAGTCACCAATTAATTATCAATCTTAAGGATTACTCGTTGTCAAGTGCGTTCTCTAGAAGGAATGCTATACGCGGAGGGTCTTTGATTATAACTCGTAGTAATAATAATTGTAAGGAAAGAAAAGACATTGTTAATCTTTCTGTTGAACGCACTATTGAGCTGTCCTGTGTTGAGCTGGAGCGATACATTATAGTTTGCGTGTACCGACCTCCCTCAGGCGACTTTCTACTGTTTGAGGATGTCATGGAGGAGGCCCTAAGACGGATATGTAGGTCATCGAAAAAAATATTAATATGTGGAGACTTTAACATAGATATTTTGCTTAACACCTCTCTTTCTGACAGATTACTCAACTTATTTAAAAGTTTCAATTTACACAACATTTTTATTGAACCTACACGGATAACTGCAAGTTCCGCTACTTGTATTGACAATATTTTCAGTGATTGTAAAATTGTCAGCAAATCTGTCATTACTAATCTAAGATCCGACCACTGCGGGCAAATGATATCTGTTCCTAGCTCTAAACAAAATACAACTAAAGTAATAAAGTATAGGCCAGTTACCGGTAAAAAAATACAACAATTTAAACAAAATATGCTAAATATTTTACCTACACTTGATCTTACACAGGGTGGTCCGGATGAACACTACAATACATTCTTTGATTTGTTAAATTCTCAGTTTAGTTCCATTTTTAAAATAGTAGAAAAAAAATTGTTTAAAAACCTTAAATTTAGCGACTGGGCTACTGTTGGCATTTATAAAAGTAGGAATAAGTTGTTTGATTTGTATGCTGAAAAGCAGTATAATTACACTCCTAGATTTGTCCAATATGTAAGAAATTATTCAAAATTATTTAGAAATGTCTGCATACAAGCAAAATCACTTTATATAAAACAAAAAATCATTAATTCTGATAGTAAAATAAAAGCAGTTTGGGATATTATCTCAGAAGAAACTGGGAAACATAAAGTGGAGAAGCCTAAATTAGAGCTAAAAATTAATGACCGTATTACTGACTGCGATACGGAAATTGCAAATACATTTGAGAATTTTTTCCGAAATATTCCGGTAACCACTACTAGCTCCCTTAATTCCTCGCCAACAGAAGCCCTTAAGCTTCTTAAGGGTAATGTCACCGAGTGCAGTGTGCTGTTTAAGTTTGAACATGTGACCCCATATGATATTATTAAAATATTCAAATCTTTGCAATGCAAAAAAACCGGGGATCTATGGGGGATATCAGTAAAAATAATCAGCAATGTTATTGATATAATTGCACCATATCTTGCTCTAATATTTAATGAGTCTGTAGATTCAGGATCCTTTCCAGACCTTATGAAATGCAGTAAATTGATTCCACTTTTTAAATCTGGCAGTAGAAGTGACCCTAATAATTACAGACCAATTTCTATTTTACCAGCACTCAGCAAGATATTTGAAAAAATTATGCTCAACCAACTGCTTCTGCACTTTAACTCAAATAAACTACTTCACTCTGAGCAGTATGGTTTTACTAAAGGCCGATCAACAACCGATGCGGGCGCAATGCTGCTAAAGCATATATTCGATGCATGGGAGAAATCACAGAATGCTATTGGTATTTTCTGTGATTTGTCTAAGGCATTCGATTGCGTTGAGCACGAGACGCTTTTAGTTAAGTTGAACCACTATGGAGTCAAAGACACTGCACTTGGCCTCATTGCGTCTTATCTCAGTGATCGCATTCAAACGGTATGTGTTAACGATGTGAAGTCATCCGGATCAGCCTCACTAATGGGTGTTCCTCAAGGCTCCATTCTGGGCCCCTTCATGTTCTTGGTGTATATAAATGATTTACCATATTACGTCCAAAACACTTGTGATATTGTGCTATTTGCTGACGATACGTCCTTGATTTTTAAAGTCGATAGAAATAAGGACAATTATGACGACGTAAATAGTGCAATTTCTCAAGTCACTAACTGGTTTACTGTAAACAATTTACTTTTAAATGCAAAGAAAACCAAGTGTGTTGAATTCGCATTGCCAAATACCAAGTCCACAGGAAACATGAATTTAACTGTAAATAATGATATTTTAAAAATAGAAGAGACCACTGTGTTCCTGGGGGTGACCTTAGATTCAAAGCTTCAATGGGGCACCCATATATCAACTCTGGCTGGCAAACTCAGCTCTGCTGCTTACGCTGTTAGAAAGATTCGACAATTTACTGACGTAGAAACTGCAAAAATTGTATATTTTGCTTACTTTCATAGTATTATGTCTTACGGAATCTTGCTATGGGGTAAAGCAGCAGATATTCAAAAAATTTTTGTATTACAAAAAAGGGCAATACGTGCAATTTATAATTTAAAACCGCGCGAATCCCTTAGAGAGAAATTCAAGGAAATAGGTATTCTTACAGTAGCCTCGCAATACATTTACAGTAATTTAATCTTTGTGAAACAGCGCCTTCAGAATTACAAAAGAATTTGCGATCTGCACGATAGGCCAACTAGAAACTGCCATAAGCTCGTGACACCATCGCTCCGCCTCAAAAAAGTCCGAAGGTCGTTCGTGGGAATGAGCATTCTATTTTATAACAAAATTCCACAATCTATTTTAAACTTGCCTTTACACAAGTTTAAGAAATCCATTAAAAGTATGCTTTTGAAAAAAGCTTATTATACTGTGGAAGATTACGTAAATGACAAAAGAGCATTTCTATGATAATATATTCATTTAAACGATAAACTAAAACATAAAGATCAATATTTTTTTACAATTTTTTCCGACTAGCTGTTGCCCGCGGCTCCGCTCGCGTGAATTTTGGTTTTCACAAATTGTGTAAAGTTAATGATCCATGGATTTTTCCACGATAAAGAGTAGCCTATGTGTTAATCTAGGGTATAATCTACATCCATTCCAAATTTCAGCCAAATCGGTTAAGTAGTTGCCGCGTGAAGGAGTAACAAACATACACACATACAAACTTTAATATTATTATTGCCGATAGGTGGCGATTTGCACCCTTAAACAGTATTCAATTCTATGCCTTGATATGGGTAGTCGGGTATGTCACACTCTCTTTAACGTTTCTGTGGTGGTGTCGTGTGGTGCGGGTTGTTACGTTCCCTCAAATATGGTTGAGCGAAGCAATGGCTGGATCATGCGTCATGCTCGTGAACGGGTGCCACCGTCGGAAATGGGCTGCCTCTGTCTGCCAGTCTTGGCGTGTATTGAGTATTGTAGGTATGCTCGTGAAAAAAGCTTACTATACAATCGAAGATTACGTAAATGATAAAAAAAAACAGCGTGGATTTGATTCGCTCCAGCTATGCGTGGGACTGCAGTTACTTGTATCATTATGATGATTGTAAGTTTTGATGGAAAAGAGCAACCACCGAGTTTCTTGCTGGCTCTTCTCGGTAGGAATGGCATTCCGAACCAGCGGTAGATTCATATTATAACGATTCAAAAGCGCTTGTAAAAGCTTATTTGAATAAAAAACATTTTGAATTTTGAATTTTTGAATTTTATGTAGTCGACCAACTACCATACCAACCTATTATAGCTTTGACTTAACTCTTTAAATATCTCATAGGTAGATCATGTTATGAACTACCTACCAGTGTAATTCACTATGATCTTTCACATAAAACTTAGATACTTAAGTACTTAATGTAAGCAAGTACAACCTGCAAACTCCAAACCTCTACAAACGTTTGGCTTGATTTTGGGAATCAAACTCCGCCATCCACACGCTTGCGAGCGCGTTATATAAAAAGTACTCTGTGGTATGTTCTGAACAGGCAAGCATGACGGACATCGATAAGGTGGACGGACTACACGGGTCTGCCCGCGAAATTCAAATTTAATTTGGTTTTTCGCAATTTATAAACTAATACGACTTACTAAACTTAACTAATTTGTGAGTAACTCACATCCGACTCGATATTCTGACTAATTTCTTAAACTTTCAAGTAAAGATTTTTATATAACCCTGTGAAGATGATACTGCCATTGGCGCAATTAGAATGCCTTATGCCTACTTTGTCGTATTAGTTTATAAATTGCGAAAAACCAAAATAAATTTGAATTTCGCGGGCAGACCCGTGTAGTCCACCTTAAGTTATCAAATCAAATATCAATAAATATTATAAATGCGAAAGTTTGGATGGATGTATGGATGGATGTTTGTTACTCAATCACGCCCCAGCGGCTGAACGGATCTGGATGAAATTTGGCACAGAGATAGATTATAGTCTGGAATAACACATAGGCTACTTTTTATCCCGGAAAATTAAGGAGTTCCCGCGGGAAACGAAAAACCTCGATCCACGCGGATGAAGTCGCGGGCATCAGCTAGTTTTTATTATAAAAAGAAGAAATTAAGTGAAAGAAATTAAATAAATTGAAATAAAATTTAATTTAATAAATTAAATAATAATTAATAATTCAATTTTTTTAATTTTTTGTCCGTCTAGCCAGAACGGCTAATCTCCGAAATGGCTGGACTGGTTTTGACGGGACTTTCACTGGCTGATATTATAAACGAGTACCTAACTTAGGCTACTTTTATAGTCGAAAAAAATTTGGGTTACGCGCAATAAAAGTGAAATCGTGGAAAAGATCTGGTTGGATCGGGGTAAAATTTGGCATAGGTTGTATTATTACGTAGGCATCCACTACGAAAACATTTTTAAAAATTCAAGCCGGGGTAAAAAACTAGCACGCAGACGAAGCGGGCGTCAGGTAGTTAAAATTTATAAACAAATAGTCTTCTTTTTACACACGTCACACACACGTCTGTTCGCCGCCAGTGCACGAACGAGACTGAGGTCCGCGCAAACGTGTGGACACGTCGCAAGCGCTTGCGGCAAATTCCCTTTGATTTGTGAACAAAAAACCGACACTCGCTGGATCGGCTACAAGCGCTTGCAAACATACACAAACCAAGTCAAACGCTCTATCCCACAGATAAGAGAATCAAGGGAGATATGTTTTATGAACCAAATTGTATAGAAACCTGCTGTCGCCAGCTTATCCCTACCACTCGCTACCAATACACATGCAACTAAATAAAAATAATAGATGAAGTCGCACTAACACACGCATACCGATAGGTAAGTGCATGAAGCACGAACCAATATACACTTTATTGTTTACCATACAGCTTTCAATTTGAATCACCGTGCATCTTACTCACACAAACGTCAAACGTTGTCGATGTGCTGTGCAAAATTATACTTTATTGTTTAGCATACAGCGTTCAATTTCAATCACCGTGCATCTTACTCACACAAACGTCAAACGTTGTCGATGTTCTGTGTAACGTTCAATTATAGTGGTTGACTAAAATGGATCTATCGATGCTCAATTTCTTAATATTTGGGTTTTTGACAATGACTACCTATTATGAAAAGTGATATATTACTTAATATGTACCAAAAATAATAAGATGTAAAAAATCGTCTACATATTAGATTATTTTTAACCGACTTTAAAAAAAATGAAATAGTTGAAAGCACTTTGGCTCAAAGTGAGACGAACATATTGTGCTATTTTTCGTAGGAAACCAGCTTGTAACATTTATCCACTTTTCTTTTCTTTCTGCATCCTTCGGATATCTTAAATATTAATATTAATGAGTGATATTAAATATATCCATACATGAGTAATGAGTATCTACGTAAATTGTCATTATATTAATTATTCACCTAGTATATTTTTATACGTTTCGTCAGCTAAGTAAGTTGAGTACATCAAAAAAACCAGCCAAGTGCGAGTCGGACTCGCGCACCGAGGGTTCCGTACAAACCTGTAGTAAGTTTTAAATTATTAAAAAAAAACTACTTACTAGATCTCGTTCAAACCAATTTTCGGTGGAAGTTTGCATGATAATGTACATCATATATTTTTTTTAGTTTTATCATTCTCTTATTTTAGAAGTTACAGGGGGGGGGGGGGGGGGGGGGAGACACACATTTTACCACTTTGGAAGTGTCTCTCGTGCAAACTATTCAGTTTAGAAAAAAATTATATTAGAAACCTCAATATCATTTTTTAAGACCTATACATAGATACCCCACACGTATGAGTTTGATGAAAAAAAATATTTTGAGTTTCAGTTCTAAGTATGGGGACCCCCAAAATTTATTGTTTTTTTTCTAGTTTTGTGTGAAAATCTTAATGCGGTTCACAGAATACATCTACTTACCAAGTTTCAATAGTATAGTTCATATAGTTTCGGAAAAAAGTGGCTGTGACATACGGACGGTCACACAGACAGACAGACAGACAGACAGACATGACGAATCTATAAGGGTTCCGTTTTTGCCAAATTTGGCTACGGAACCCTAAAAATGGTAATAATTATAACTAAAAATATAGTTATAATGATTATTACTCGCAATAGTTTAAACGTTAAAATAGCAATTATTGTTTACTATGTAGGTACTATTAATTATTGTATCACAGATCATAGTTTGGTTGTTAAAATATCGACAACAATGTACTCGTATTTACATCGTCACATCTCTAGGGTACCACGGAAATTGATCTATCGTGCTACTTGCTAGTGAAAGAATCGGTAAAGAACACATAACCATTGCGTCGTAAGACCGGCCGATTCATTGATAGATTTCTACTAAGCAAGCAATGGTTTTTGTTCATAATGAGATATAGACTTGTCACTTTATTAAATTTTGATACCACTAAATAATGTTTTATTGGTTTTTATGGAAATTTACACCAATATACTTGTACTTAAGTGTGAAATGAGATGCCATCTTTCATGTAATTCACTTTGCCACTTGAATTTTTACAAACAACCACTGAACAACACGGCATTTTGCTAAAAACCGAGAGAAGTGAAGCGATCGTTGAATGACGTCCGATTAAAGACAAAAATCGAAATTATGTCTATTTTACGCCTGATGAGTTCGCACGCACCACCAGTGTTGGAATCGGGCTCCCATAAAATTATTGTCTATGGAAATTAAAATTATACTATTTACCAAAAATTATACTACGTTTTTTTTTGTGTTGACTACGTTTGCTGTGGCGGGAAATTTAAACTGAAAGGTTTTATCGGTTTCGAAGCTAGGCTGTATTAATAATTTTGAATTACATTATATAAAATAATAATAGGGACTTAGCTTTGACTGTAGAGGGCAGCACTTGAAACCGCCCCCTAGTGGCTAATATAGAGTTTTACGGCTCTGGGTTCTTGCCCTTCTAACCCTGTCATTACCTACTTCTCGTTTTCATTTGATGTAGCCATTCGGAAAAAAGTCCGTGCATTAGGGGTAAATGTTAAATAAATAATTGGGTGTTAAAATTATGGTATTTTCGCGTACAATCCAAGCATTACGATACTATATACTACGCAACATAAAATTATGGTACAAATAGTATAATTATACTACGGAATCCAACCCTGCGCACCACGCCCCCTTAGCATATCTCCCTTGATTCTCTGATCTGTGCTCTATCCACACGTTTGAATTTGTGATGGCTTGTTGAGGTTTGGCAAGCTTATGGACGCGGCATAGCACAGAGATGGCACAGAGTACCTACTTTGTCTTTATATGTCTGTTTTTTTTTTAAATTTATTTTACGGCCCTGGGCCTGGATACAAGTCCTATATGTCTGTACTCTGTATGTATATTATGCCACAGATAGATATCTTTCTGTGATTTAACAATCCTCCGATTTATTTAATCGTATGGCGTTTAGTGTGTGCGTTTTTATAATATTATTATTAGACGGCAGTCGTAATTCCTTCTTCCATGATTATTATATACTACTTACTACTATTATTTTATAATAATATGCTCCTAGCGGAGAAGAACGACGACAACCTACAAAAAAGAAAAAACGTAACAAAGTTCGATTATTATACCTACTAGCGCCGCTTGTCGCGCGAACTTCATCGTGGCGCGAAGTTTGATTTTTTTTTCTAAAAACAGGAAAATAAATTCGAGCTTCGAATATATAAATAGGTTTTGAAAATAATATAAATAAATTGGCAATTTATTTTGGAAGGAAGCTCGCGCTACTTGTTTTGAGGGATTAAAGCTTTTAAAGTTTGCAGCTTTATTCAAATCACCACTACCACCACTACAGCCCAATAACGTCCCACGGCTGGGCACAGGCCTCCACTCTCATAGGAGAGTGGGAATTAGAGCTAAGACCCACCACGCTGCTCCAATGCGGGTTGGCGGGCTTTAACGACTATTATCATGTTAGTGATAATAACCGGGACCGACGGCATAGCGTGCTCTCCGAGGCACGGGGGTGAAACACCGCCAACTTCCTAACTCCGGGTTAGTACTGAGAATTTCTAGTCAGTAAAACCGAAAGGAAAAACCCAATAACTACTTAATTATGGCCCGACCCGGGACTCGAACCCAGGACCTCGTCGGCCGCAGTCGACCATGCCAACCACTAGACCAACGAGGCAGTCAAATCAGCCATCATATTATTATTAAGTTTGATTTATATATTAAGTACCTACTAATACTAGCGGATGCTCGCAACTTCGTTCGCGTGGCATAAGTTTTTTTAATTCCCACAGGCACTCCTCGGGATTAAAAGTAACCTTTATCACTCTCCAACTATACCCATGCAAAAAATCACGTTGTACCGTTGCTCTGTCGCTGCGTGATTGAAGGACAAACTCTCTATTTAACGTCCTTGGGGATAACATTTTCAAAAACTGTGAAACACGTATTTCTTTATTTTAAACCAGAAGCCCAAACACCAACTTTCATGGCTATAACTTGAAAAATGGAGGACTTTCATACAAACTTTCAACCCCTATTTTACCCCTTTAGGGGTGGAATTCTAAAAAACTGTGACACTCGTACTTCTTTATTTGTTACCGAAAGCCAAAATACCAAGTTTCGTTGATATAACTTGAGAATATCTTGAGAAATGAAGGACTTTCATAAAAACTTTCATCCCCTATTTCACCCCTTCGGGGGTAGAATTTGGTAAAATCCTTCCTTAGTGAGCGCCTACGTCACAAAAGGAACCTACGGTCAAAATTTCAAGTTTCCAACCCCAGCGGTTTAGGCTGTGCGTTGATTAGTTAACGATTTTATATAATACTAGCTGATGCCCGCGACTTCGTCCGCGTGGACTAAGTTTTTTCGATTCCCGCGGGAACTCATTAATTTTCTGGGATAAAAAGTAGCCTATGTATGTATGTATATTCTTTATAGCTGATGCCAGCGACTTCGTCCGCGTGGAATAAGTTTTTCAGTTAATTTTTCAGGATAAAAAGTAGCTATCCCACGGTATAATCCCCCTATAATGGTGAAACACGTACTTCTTCATATTTTAACGAAAGCCCAAATGCTGTTTCATGGCTTAGGTAACTTGAGAAATTAAGGATTTTCATACAAACTCTCAACCCCTATTTCACCCCTTCGGGGGTGGAATTTTGAAAAACTGTGAAACACATGTTTTCATTTTCAACCCGCAGCTCATAATATATCAAGTTTCATGGCTATAACTTGAGAAATTAAGGACTTTCATACCAACTTTCAACCCCTATTTCACCCCTTCGGGGGTAGAATTTCGGGATAAAAAGTATCCTATGTCCTACCTCGTAGTATGGGCTCAAATCGTGCCAAGTTTCGTTTGAATTCATTCAGTAGTTTCGGCGTGATGCGCGATAGGCAGACTTGTTTATTTTGTATAGTAATATATATAACTAGGTAGTTAAGTATTGATTAACAAATGATGACTTTTATTAAATAATGTTATAGATGTATGTATGTAACATATTGTATTATCTATTGTAAGTAATTAAAGAAGACTTGGAGATGCTGCGCCGGTCCAAAAACACACAGGAAAAGTCTGTAAGGGCGATTGGTTAAAAATTACAGCTACAGTGTAACAATCGCAATCACCTCTGATTGGATAATATTTTTCCACTATTGGCCAAAATCCATTGCCGCAGCCAAAATACCATAAATTCAGCTAATCAAAACGATTGAGACTGTAACAATGATTGATGCAAGTTGTACACGATTGCCCTGCAGGTGCAGGGGCCATACCATGGAATTAGGCATTACCACAGGGCATTACGACTGATGGGCCATACCATGGAAATAAGAATTACGACTTGTAACGTGCCAACCTGCCAACGCTTTCTCAAAATGACAGTTTGATGGCACGTACCACAGAGTACATTATGCACCTTGACATTCCATAAATAGGGATTATTATTCTAAAACACGAAAGTCAACAACAAAAAAAATAATTTTATTTAATCGTATGGCGTTTACTTACAGACGTTTTTATAAAAAGAACGCTTATTAATTTCGCCTGCAAGTTCGTCGCTCGTTTAGCACCACCCAGGGGACACGTGCAGGGAGGTAGAATAGTTCCTGCGGACGTGAGCGACGGGCATCCCCCAGCGACGGGGCTGCACCATCCATATAAATATTATAAATGCGAAAGTTTGGATGGATGGATGTATGTATGGATGTATGTTTGTTACTCAATCACGCTCCAACGGATGAACGGATCTGGATGAAATTTGGCACAGAGATAGATTATAGTCTGGAATAGCACATAGGCCACTTTTTATCCCGGAAAATTAAAGAGTTCCCGCGGGAACCGAAAAACCTCCATCCACGCGGACGAAGTCGCGGGCATCAGCTAGTAAATAATATAATGATAAACACGCACAAAGCGATATTTAAGTACGCATGTCTGGAACGTGGGAACACTCCAAAATATGTATTTCCCACCAATTAAAAACCGGGTAAGTATTTTTAAATCAAGAGTGAATTATGCATCTTCAGTCTTCTAGCAAGCGCGAACCCATTTTAGGCCTCATCATCACTTCCCAATGATTGTGATCAAGCCATAGATTTAAGATGGTCTCGCTTTGGTTAGCGGATGTGGATAAATCTATGGGTCAAGCGTAATCCTAGAATAAAAATAAAATAAATTTGAACCCGTAACCAGGGAGCTTTGTTGAGCAAATTAGTTACAGTCATCCTTAATCAATAATCATACCTACTATCATACTTACTATTATCATAAATGCAAAAGTGTATGTCTGTCTGTCTGCTACGCTTTCACGGCCTGCTTTGTTGGTTTGTCCTTCAATCACGCTGCAACGGAGCAACGGATCGACGTGATTTTTTGCATGGGTTTAATCGAGGACGAGTGACATAAGCAATTTTTATCCCGGAAAATTAAGGATTTCCCGTGGGAATTTAAAAAACTTATTCCACGCGGGCGAAGTCGTAGGCATCAGCTAGTATACCTATAAGAAGGTACCTAAATAAACTGAAATGGTTTTTAATCAAACCCGGGACCTTCAGCTTGCTTTATTTCACCGACCAAAGAGTTAATATTATTGGACTCTGTACCTACAGCTAGCTGTGCCTACCCAAGTAATCACAAGTTAATCACGTATCTAAGCATTATTATAAAATAATATTAATTATATATCCATTGTTGGTGCATGGTTAATACTTAGGTCATTATTATTGAGGACATTGACAAGTTTATGGTTGCGTGAATACATTTTAAAAACCTTGTCCTACGGTCCTACCTATATGTATATAATATACCTACTAATCCATACTAATATTATAAATGTTACAGTTTTATTATAAGTATAGATTATGCGAAAGTGTGTCTGTCTGTCCGTATGTCTGTCTGCTACCCTTACACGGCCCACCGCCCAACTGCTCAACCGATTTTGGTGAAATTTGGTACAGGGATAGGTTGTACCCCGGGGAAGGACATAGGCTAGACAAGCTTTTACCCTGGAAAATTGAGTTCCCGCGGGAAAAAAAAGTTATCCACACGAACAAAGTCGCGGGCATCATCTAGTTTTATATAATTTATAAGTAGATCGTACATGATGCTATGCAAAGTGCAGACGTTTTCATAAGCAAAAGTAAATAAAAATTCCTACGGAACCGCACTCGTTTAGAAATCTCGCCTCCTTAACTATTTTGTAGGTATGTAATAGGTAGGTATGTACTACACTCATGTTTACTTTACTGAATACTATAATAATACGCTTAAATTGCATTCAATGTAACTAGCTGATGCCCGCGACTTCATCCACGTGGATTTAGGTTTATGACGAAATTTCGCGGAATAATGTCCTCCCGACCGAATTTCGGCCACGGCGGCCAATCTCCAGAGAGATTAGCCATCTGCGCGGAAGATATTATAGTGTGTGAGCTAAAACAGGTGCACTCTCTGTTCCTTTACTCTCATAGCCCGATGGGACGGAAAATCCGACACGACCGGAGAGAGATCAGGCGCAGGACCGACGGCTTTACGTGCTCTCCGAGACACGGGGGTGAAACACCGCCAACTTTCTAACTCCGGGATAGTACTGAGAATTTCTTGTCAGAAAATCCCAATACCAACTAATAATTATGGCCCGACCCAGGATTCGAATCCGGGACCTCGTCAGCCGCAGTCGATCATGCTAACCAATAGACCAACGAGGCAGTTTTCCGGAATAAAAAGTAGTAGAAAGGCAACCCCTCTGGCGCAGCGCTGAGTGCTCTGGTCTTATTATGGGAGGTCCCGGGTTCGACTCCCGGCAGAGTCAATTTGGGAATTTATAATTTCTGAACATTCTCTGCAGGTCAGGTCTGGTGGGAGGTTTTGAACTTTTGGCCGTGGCTAGTTACCGCGCTACCGGCAAAGAGGTAGGTATCGCCAAGCGATCTTGCGTTCCGGTACAATGACGTGTAGAAACGGATGGGTTTAAATAACTACCCCTACCTACCTTAACCTACCCCTAACAAGTTAGCCCGCTACCATCTTAGACTGCATCATCACCTGTACCTCAATTCTGAACGATCGGATGCCGAGCATTGCCGGCCCCCGTGCACTATGTTTTACTAAAATACCCTATTGTTTGAATTTTTTTTTTTTTACGAGTGCCGCCGCCTGTTTATGTAAATCTTGTCTTGTATATGTTATATATAATTTGTATTGCGCTGAGTACCTATTTATTGTATGTTGCTTATATTAGTTATATTATTTTTATTATATCCGCATAATATATTAATTAAGAGGAATGTGCAGCAACCAGACAAGCCGACGAGGCTTAAGGGTGTTAAGAACCCGAGTAAATGTAAAAAGTGTAAATGTGAATAAAATAAATAAATAATCACTTACCATCTGGTGAGATCGCAGTCAAGAGCTAACTTGTATTGGAAAAACTACTTTCCGGGATGCCAGTTCAATGTATCTCTGTACCAAACGTCAAATTCGGTTGAAAATACGGTCCGGGAAAGCGTAGCAGACGGACACACTTTCGCATTATAATACTAATATTATAAATGCGAAAGTGTGTTTGTTTGTTGGTTTGTTGGTTTGTCCTTCAATCACGGCGCAGCGGAGCAACGGATCGACGTGATTTTTGGCATGGGTATAGTTGAGGAAAATTAAGGAGTTCCCGCGGGAATCAAATAAACTTAAACCACGCGGACGAAGTCGCGGGCATAAGCTAGTTTACAATATTAGTAAGTATTTTATATTGATCATGTAAAAAATAGCCTTACTAGGCTTTGAGGAATTATAATAATTCAATGTTACTAGGTACCATATTTATTTTTCGCTGAGAGAGCTGTCCATGCAAATTTAAAAAATGCTTGATTGCGATTGAAATAAAAACTGCTGATTTTCTTTTAAAGAAAGAAAACTTAGTTTTTGTAAATTTCGTAATTTGTATCGAACCACGAGATCTATGATAATATAATAATTCAAAGTCCACGCTCTTCTAAGACACTTTAAAGTACTAGATACTTACAAAGAACTGTACCTACATAGGTTCATAACAAATTCCTAACTTTCCTTAGGCTGTATAAGGTACTAAAATCACACTAATATTATTAATGCGAAAGTGTGTTTGTTTGTTGGTTTGTCCTTCAATCATGCCGCAACGGAGCAACGGATCGACTTGATTTTTGGCATGGGTATATTTGAGGACCTGGAGAGTGACATAGGCAACTTTTGATCCCAAAAAATGAAGGAGTTCCCGGGGGTATAAAAACAACTTAAATAACGCGGACTTTGATTCCCGCGGGATCTCCTTAATTTTCCGGGATAAAAAGTTGCCTATGTCACTCTCCAGATCCTCAACTAAGTATACCTACCCATAAATCACGTCGATCGGTAGAGCTCCGTTGCGGCGTGATTGAGGCACAAACCAACAAACAAACACACTTTCACATTTATAATATTAGTATGATTAGTATATAACTAGTATATTAGTATTAGTATGTTAGTATTAGTTAGTATGATTTCTCAAAAAATATCCTGGATAGAAACTTCGTCTTT
Organism: Erebia ligea; assembly: GCA_917051295.2. Lineage (NCBI taxonomy): Eukaryota > Metazoa > Arthropoda > Insecta > Lepidoptera > Nymphalidae > Erebia > Erebia ligea. Next base: position 2,105,818 of record OU785239.1, read on the forward strand.
TCGGGTAAAGTTAACATTAACTTCTATCAACTCGTATTATTATTTAAGATTTTCCGGACATACTTACATAGTCATAAACAAGGGTTGCAAAGTGTAAACCTGCCTTTTAGGTAGGTACGCAACCCTAAAATGACCTACTGTGCTCTGAAGTGATGTCATAATTCATCACATAATATCTATCCATCAAAAACACCTTTTTACAGGTAATTTCTAGGTACCGAACAACAATCGTTGGATGTTTTAAGCCTACGTTTCGAGCGGAATCGTTATAGTTCGATGGTTTCAACGTTAATTATTATTATTTACTGATGTTGAAATACCTATTTGTCTAAAATTTATTAACATTACTTCAACCAATGACCACGACCATCACTTATGATCACGAGTCTCCTCTCAGACTGAGGGTTCGGCCTTAGTCCTCCACACTGGCCAAGGGGTCATCCATAAAGTACGTCACACTAATTTCGTGATTTTTTGACCCCTCCCCCGTCCTTGTCACAGTTAGTCACATTTGTGTGTCCCTAGTGTGACGTCACATATCTTACGATTTTACATCTAGAAACATCTAGAAAACTCGCCAACAAAACAATTTATAAACCTTACAGATACAGATAGAGTTGGAAATATTTTTAAGTTTTTCGTTAATAGTTCAAAGACAGATGTATAAGATTTTGAAATGTGACGTCACGAAACTTAGGACCCCTCCCACCCCTTGTCACACAATGTCACACTTCGTCACTTCGTGTGACGTACTTTATGGTTGTTCCCCAAGTGCGAATCGATAGACTTCAGACAGAGTTCTTCAAAACGTTCGCAAAGATGTGTGCTATCTTTGAGAACGTTTTATGGAACTCTCGGTTATCCAGGTTTCCTCATAATGTTTTTCATCACCGTTTTAGTAGTATCAAGTAAAACTTATTATCTCGGATGCTAAAGGTGATCGTCACTAATAAAAAAATTGAGGAACTTGGAAAACTCCTATTTCAGAAACAGCATTTTTTTCAAGTCCTTGGCTCACAGGCGATTTAAGCTGGATGGTAAGTGATGATACAGTTTAAGAAGAAGGGTGTGGAAGTGATATATTGAAAACGCATAACCCTAATTTGTCTCTACACGGTATCGTACCGGACGCTAAATCGCTTGGCGGCAGTCGACACATCTTTGTCGGTTGGGTGCTATGCCACTTTCGGATGGGTAACTAGCCACGACCAAAGCCTCCCACCAGGCAAATAACAGGCAGTAAGATATTTTGAGGCTCAGGACCAGAAGCTAGTATCCATCATACCATAACGTCCGCTTATAGGAACTACAAAGCTAGATTTTATTTCATGGTATGTAACTTTGTAAGGTCGGCTTTACTATTATACTTAAGTCGAGTCGTATTTGGACCTAGGAAGTAGGGACCCACCGCATTATTAAAATCAAAAATCAAAATATAATATTTTTTATTCAAGTAAACTTTTAACAAGTGCTTTTGAGTAGTCGAATGCATATACCACTGGTTCGGAATGCCGCTCCTATTATCCCAAGGGAACTCCTACCATTATGCAATTAACGGAAAGGTGTCACGACCGTAAGTAATGAGGAATATACTGCAGAGAGAGACAAGTCGACTTTGACACAGGATATGAGGCAAGCATGAATGAATTAGATATTAGAACCGTAGTGTAAAAAACTTATAGTACGTACGGCAAGGTCAGGCTCTCGAGATGAGCTCAGTATGTCGCTTGACCGTGTGTCGGTTGTTCATATACCTAGTCATAATGATCGCCGCCGGAATTACATTTGTAATGTTGTTGTCATCATGCCACGGGCAACAGACAAGTCCCTTAGCGAGTGTGATAAGTAATGCCCTCACGCGCAACCCCATAGTGCAGCTCGCATCGCAGACATCGGGAGACGTGATAGCGAACGCCGTGGGTGCTATCGCGGAAGCTCCCATCGCAATCGCCAGAGCTGCCGGCGCATACAGCCTCCCATTTCTCGCGAACCGCAGAAACTTGGTAGACTACACGGATAAATTAGTATTCGAATATTATTCCAATGCAAACAACGAAGACGTAACGCTGAGTATCGGTGAGCTCATAACTAAGTACGGATACCCAGTCGAAAAACACGCGGTTTACACCGAGGATGGCTACATCCTCCATATGTTCAGGATACCGAGCAACGGATCAGTGGTGTTCCTCATGCACGGCTTAGAAGGAAGCGCGGACGACTTCGTGATAAACGGCCCGGATAGCGGGTTGGCTTATCTCTTGGCGGACGAAGGCTACGACGTTTGGATGGGGAACGCCCGCGGAAACAAACATTCGCGGCATCACAAGTATTTCACTCCTTCCGATTCAGAATTCTGGGACTTCTCTTGGCACGAGATCGGATACTACGATCTGCCGGCAATGATAGATCATGCGCTTCAGATTGGAAATTCGGATACTCTGAAGTATATTGGGCATTCCCAGGGGACTACAACTTTCTTCGTGATGGCCTCGGAGAGAGAGGAGTACAATGACAAAGTTGCCCTCATGGTCGCACTGTCTCCAGTGGCTTACATGACACACGTAAAGTCGCCCTTGGTGCGCCTCTTTGCGCCGGGAACGCCTCTTATTTATGGGGTGCTGAAGAGTCTAGGCGTGTATGAGTTTCTTCCGGATAACTCGTTGTTAAGGCCTCTGAAGCTGGTGATGTGCGGCGTTGGGCCGCTGGCAGACATTCTGTGCAGTAATTTACTGTTTCTAATCGTCGGCTTCGACGTGGAGCAGCTCAATATGACTAATCTGGCTGTGATATTGGGTCATATGCCAGCCGGTGCTTCGGTTAAACAATTGGCGCATTATGGACAAGGTATTGTTTCGGGGGAATTCCGACAGTTCGATTTGGGTGTAACGGGGAACTTGCAGAGGTACGGTTCGCAAATTCCGCCTAAATACCCGCTGGGTCGTGTCCGGACGCCGGTGTCCTTGTTCTACAGCGACGCGGACTGGCTGGCGCACTCCGCGGACGTGGACAGGCTGTACAACGAGCTCCATAGCGCTGTGGACATCCACAAGGTCCCCTACGAATATTTCAACCATTTAGATTTTTTGTTCGCGAAAGACTTCAAAAGATTGATTTACAAGAGATTACGGAAATTGCTGACATTATTTTAACGACAAACCATTTAAATAGTAAGTGCCGGTTTGATAAAGGTGCATAAATGAAATATAAATATGACGTATTCTCTATCATCATCGTATCATTTACCTTCTGTACCTACCCCCCGAATAAGTAAGAATTATTGTCGATCAAACGTAATCGTTCGGCGTCAAAGTAAAATAATCCATAATAGCATTGAATTAGAGCTCAATTTCGTGTACCCATTGTTATACGTTTAGGTATGAACGATACTCGGTATAAGAATGGATACACGAAATTGAGTTCTAATTTAATGTTCTTATGGTTTATAAACTTTGACGACGAACTTTAACGTTTTGATCGACTATTCTTACATGATTGGGGGGCTAGTACCTACCGACTAATCAATCAATACTGGTATTATAAATGCGAAAATGTGTCTGTCTATCTGTCTGCCTCTTTTCAACCAATTTAAAAAAAAATATAGAGATAGTAGGTAATTAGTATGTATCCTGGAGATAGGAATAGGCTACTTTTTATTAGGTAGGAGTTACTGAGGGAGTGGGCATTTAGATAATGCCATGTACAATATAGAAAAGTGTAGATGTGTAGTGAAAGTTTTGTTCCCGGGAATCGAACTTGGAACCCTCGAACAGGAGGCCGAAGTCTTACCACTAAGGCTCACCGTTTTTTTTATAAAATTAACAATGGAAACATAAAAAAACAGGCCTATTGTATGAAAAATTCACGCGGACGATAAAATAAGTTCTTCGATAAAATACCTATCGGCAATTAGATATTAGGTGCTTATTCACGCAATATGTACGTGCCTGTCTCGTTGGTCTAGTGGTTAGCATGTTTGACTGCGGCCGACAAGGTCCGAGGTTCGAGTTCCGGGTCTGGCCATAATTAAGAATTGGGTGTTTTCTGACTAGAAATTCTCAGTACTTGCCCGGAGTTAGGAAGGCGGCGGTGTTTCACCCCCGTGCCTCGGAGAGTAGTGAGTACCTACGTTAAGCCGCGCGTCGGTCCCGGTTATTTATCACACTAACATGATAATAGTCGTTAAAGCACGCCGACCCGCATTGGAGCAGCGTGGTGGGTCTAAGCTGTAATACCCTCTCTCCTATGAGAGTGGAGGCCTGTGCCCCACATGCCGCAGTGAGACGTTAATGGGCTGTAATGTAGTACTTAAATAGGTATCTAGCTACCACTGCGCCAAGAGGGATGTCAAAAAGCTTGTCTTCCGACCCACAGGATTTTTAAAGCCCGTGCAGACAGAAAGAGATCAGCCGTTCTGAGTTCTGCGTTCCGCGACCCGCGTTCTTTGTAACTTTATAGCGGTCAAACTGTAGTCTATAAAGTTTTATCGTTACGCAGAACTATTTTGCGAATGTAGTACTACATATTAAGTACTATGAGAATAAAGGCTCAGGGGCCATTTACTGCCAACGCTTATATGGCCATATTGTTTCATTATTGTTGACTTTCGTGCTTTAGAATTAAACCCCTTATTTTAGGGACGTCAAGGTACGTGACATCAAACTGTAATTTTGAGTAATATTGCTTTAGTACCTATTGCTATAAGCGTTGGCAGTATGGCCCCAGGATTTTCGACTCGGACGAGGTTGCGGACATTCAACTGGTTATCAGAAAGATAATCCTACTCCCTACTAATATTAATCAAATATAAATATTATAAATGCGAAAGTTTGGATGTATGGATGTATGTTTGTTACTCAATCACGCTCCAACGGATGAACGGATCTGGATGAAATTTGGCACAGAAATAGATTATAGTCTGGAATAGCACATAGGCTACTTTTTATCCCGGAAAATTAAAGAGTTCCCGCGGGAACCGAAAAACCTCAATCCACGCGGACGAAGTCGCGGGCATCAGCTAGTAAATAAATAAAGCCTTTATTCAGACGTTTTTTTGTTTTTACCTACAATTTCTTGTTCTTAACTATTAATATGCTGCACTGGCTCGACAACCCCGTCCGTTTGCCTGATGGCAAAGGCCTCCTCCATCATCTTCCACGCCTCTCTGTCTCTTGCCGTTCGGGACCATATGCCACCTGCCACTGTTCTAATGTCGTCAACCCATCTTTGCATTGGTCTACCCCTATTCCTTTTGAAGTGACCCGTGTACCAATACATAACCTTTTTACTCCATTTGTCCTGTCCCCTGATTGTATGCCCCGCCCACTTCCACTTAACTACTAATATTACTAATAATAAATGTGAAAATGTTGATGTTTGTCTGTTTGTAAGTTTGGACGTTTGTTACTCCCCGCAACGACTGCATCGATTTGACTGTTTGGAATAAATATACCTACTTATTTATATATTATTACATAAAGCTTAAGTGTTAATTCAGGTTAATAAACATATCTAAGGCTACATTTTATCCTGGAAAATGAATTAATTCCCATTTCCCGCGGGTACTAAAAACCTCAATCCATGCAGACGAAGTCGCAGGCATCATCTAGTCACTAGTGTATTAATAAAAAGATGACAATATCCGCTGGTCCCGTGTGTCGGAGGACTGATGGACGTTGGAACACAGAATAAGTATATAGTCGAGCACGAGCTTCAAGGAATCGGGGTCTGAAGAAGTGCCGGCTGTACGCCACCCACGATCGTCGCTCCATATCCAGCTCGCTCCCACCACCCAGAATGTAGCCTGTCTTTCCCCAGAATGTAGCCTACCTCCATACCATTTGGTACCTTTAGTCAAAATTGGTTAAAAAAATGGGTCGTCAAAGCATAGCATTGTCGACCTCCGTGGCGCATTGTTGAGCGCGCTATTGTCTTAACGTGCGGAGGTCCCGGTTTCGATCCCCGGCAGGGTCAATTTGGGAATTTATAATTTCCGAATTTTTCCTTGGGCTGGCCGGGAGGCTTCGGCCGTGGCTAGTTACCACCCTACCGGCAAAGACGTGCCGCGAAGCGATTTAGCGTTCCGGTACGATGCCGTGTAGAAACCGAATAATGGTATGCTTAAATAACTGCCATGTCTCTAATAGGTTAGCCCACTACCATCTTAGACTGCAATCTGCGTCATCACTTACCATCAGGTGAGATCGCAGTCAAGGGGTAACTTGTAGTGGATTAAAAAAAAGCAGACAGACAGACAGACGGACACACAGGCACACTTTCGAATTTAGGTATAATATTAGTAGGTATGGAGATGGACTATGGACTATGGATTAATTACATGAATCCATTATTATACACTAGCTGATGCCCGCGACTTCGTCCGCGTGGATCGAGGTTTTTCGTTTCCCGCGGGAACTCCTTAATTTTCCGAGATAAAAAGTAGCTTTTAAGTGTTATTCCAGACTATAATCTATCTCTGTGCCAAATTTCATCCAGATCCGTTCAGCCGTTGGGGCGTGATTGAGTAACAAACATCCATCCATACATACATCCAAACTTTCGCATTTATAATATTTATTTGATTAATCCTCATGTGGATTCATGAGATCATCACAATATACAATAATTTAACATTTTTATTTTTTTGCTTAGTAGCTGATAATAATATTATTTATTGACACAATTAGCTACAGTACAAAATTACATGATTATGGTATTTTAAAATTTAAATACGTAAAGGTGTTTACACATAGTACGTATACTACTTGCCTAGTTCTTTAGGTACCTACTTGCTAAAGTTCGTATTAAGTAGGTATTATTAATTACTAGCTGATGCCCGCGACTTCGTCCGCGTGGATAATTTTTTTTTAATTCCCACGGGAACTCCTTAATTTTCCGGGATAAAAAGTAGTCTATGTCACTCTCGTCCCCAACTATACCCATGCAACAAATCACGTCGATCCGTTGCTCTGTTGCGGCGTGATTGAAGGACAAACCAACAAACCAATAAACCAACAAATTGGTTCGCGTGGTAAAAGGTTTTTTTAGTAAAGGTATAAAAAGTAGCCTATGTCACCCTCCAGGTACTCATACCCATGCAAAAATTCACAGACTTCGCAGTCCCCGCAAGAATCAGAGCATTGAAAGAGCGTTGAGTAAGTTTTCAAAATACAAACGCTCACACGTGTCTCGATAAATTTCTCAGCTTTTGGTACCACTCCCATCTCGATCCTCCCAAAATCCTCGGAGCTATGGCCAAAAAAAAATACGTCTCAGGCGACTTGCATCTGAGAACCATTTTCAATGGTAAAAATCACGCCAATCCGTAGTTCTGTTGTGGCATGATTGAAGGACATACAAAGAAACACACTATCGCATTTATAATAAGCACCTAAGTATGACAGCTACTGGTCAATGTATAACCACCTTAACAAAATGCTTTACGCAATAATAATTATTCTTTGCGTAATCAAATGTTGTATTCAATATTATATTGTTCGTATGTTGTTATGATACCTACAAAAAGGTACCTAGTTAGGTAAATGAACTCAGAGGAAGAAAAAGTTTTTTTTACGCCACTACAAGTTAGCCCTTGACTGCAATCTCACCTGATGGTAGGTTTAAGTGATTTGCAGTCGGGCTAACCTGTTGGGGGTATGGCAGTTATATTACCCCACACTCCCAATCGGTTTCTACTCGGCATCGTACCAGTACGCTAAATCGCTCGGCGGTACGTCTTTGCCGTTAGTGTGGTAACTAGCCACGGCCGAAGCCCCCCACTAGGCCAGGCAAGAGAAAATTTAGAAATTATAAATTCCCGAATTGATCCCGCCGGGGATCGAACCCGGGTCCTCCCACTTTAAGACACAGCGCTCACCACCAGCGTCAGCGCCAGGGAGGTCGTCAAAAAATTGTAATTATAAAATATCGTCTAATACCTAGAAGTAGGTACTAGGTATAGGTATTACTTTAACGTTAGTGATATTCATTGTAACTACACATAACCACCGGATAAACTCACGTGTTATGTCGGAAAATGCCCGACAAGTTTCGTACCCGTTCGGGGAGCCCTTATTCATCCTTATCCTTATTCAGTTGGTCCAGTATAGTTAAAATTCTTTCCAAAAAACCGACTTCCAAAGCCACTCACTGTAAAGTAAAAAATAATTTTGATTTCTACACACTATGTTGAAGTCGGGCGAGCCTGATGCGTCAACTTTGATTATCCTTATACTACTTACTTATTTTACAGTGGCTTTGGAAGTCGGTTTTTGGAAAGAATTTTTATTTTTAACTTTTTAGTGTCAGGGTTGAGGATTTGGAGTCAGAATTTTGGAAAAAAATTTCAAATCGATTCAGAAACCACGAAGGTAAATAGGTAGGTATACTTACACCGACATACATTTAGAAAAAAAAGATATGCGCCGAATTGAGAACCTCCTCCTTTTTTGGAAGTCGGTTAAAAATAGGTATTACTTAATAGCCAGATAAGATTATAGCCATGTGCGATAGTTCATCTTCCGAGATATTGTAGTGCACAAGTGCAGTCTGCGCAAACACATCGACCCTTTCCATCCCCTTCCTCTCATAGCCCGATGGAACGGAATTCCGATGTCCGATGCGACCGGAGAGAGATCAGGCGCAGGACCGATGGCTTTTAAAGATTTAGTCTAGAAGCAAAAAGAGCTTTGCACGGGATTAAAGACCGCTAGCTTCCAAACTTTGGGCTAGTAACTACTTAATTACTGAGTATTTCTTGTCAGAAAAACCCAATACGTAATTATGTACTACTAGCTGGTGCCCGCGACTTCGTCGGCGTGGTTTAAGTTTTTTTTATTCCCGCGGGAACTCCTTAATTTTCCGGGATAAAAAGCAGCCTTAGATGTTACTCGCTGCTAAAGTAGCTTTCTATTAAGTGAAAGAATTTTTGAAATCGGTTGAGTAGTTTTTGAGTTTATCCATTACAAACAAACAAACAAATCTTTCCTCTTTATAATATTAGTTTAGACTAGCTGATGCCCGCGACTTCGTCCGCGTGGATATACCAAGTTTCATCGAAATAACTTGAGAAATGACGGACTTTTATACAAACTTTCAACCCCTATTTCACCCCTTTGGGGGTGGAATTTTGAAAAACTGTGAAACACGTATGTTTTCATTTTTAACCCGCAGCTCATATACCAAGTTTCATGGATATAACTTGAGTAATGAAGGACTTTCATACAAACTTTCAACCCTATTTCACCCCTTCGGGGGTAAAATTTACGAAAACTGTGAAACACGTATTTCTTCATTTTTAACCGGTAGCTTGTATACCAAGTTTCATCGATATAACTTGAGAAATGAAGGACTTTCATACAAATTTTCAACCCCTATTTCACCCCTTTGAGGGTGAAATTTTGAAGAACTGTGAAACACGTATGTCTTTATTTTTAACCCGCAGCTTATGTACCAAGTTTCATGGCTATAACTTGAGAAATGAAGGACTTTCATATAAACTTTGAACCCCTATTTCACCCCTTCGGGGGTAAAATTTACAAAAACTGTGAAACACTTACATATTTCTTCATTTTCAACCGGTAGCTTGTATACCAAGTTTAATCGATATAACTTGAGAAATGACGGACTTTCATACAAACTTTCACCCCCTATTTCACCCCCTTAGGGGTGGAATTTTGAAAAACTGTGACATATGTACTTCTTTATTTTTTACCGTAAGCCAAAATAAAAAGTTTCGTTGATATAACTTGTAAAACATCTTGAGAAACGAAGGACTTTCATACCAACTTTCATCCCCTATTTCACCCTTTTGGGGGTCGAATTTTCAAAAACTGTGAAACACGTATGTCTCCATTTTCAACCCGCAGCTCATATATCAAGTTTCATGGCTATAACTTGAGAAATTAAGGACTTTCATACAAACTTTCAACCCCTATTTCACCCCTTCGGGGGTAGAATTTTGGGATAAGAAGTATTCTATGTCCTACCTCGTAGTATGGGCTCAAATCGTGCCAAGTTTCGTTTGAATTCATTCAGTAGTTTCGGCGTGATGCGCGGCCAAGATACAGACAGACAGACAGACAGACAGACAGACAGACAGACAAAAATGAAAAAAATTACAGATTTGGCTTCAGTATCGAATAATGAGTGCCCTCCAAAAAAAATTTTCAAAATATCTTCAATGTACAGAATTGGACCTGTTACAGTTTTATTATAAGTATAGATATGGCTCCACCGGGAAATCAAACCCCAGTTGGACCTTGTCATCCGCAGTCGAACATTTTTACTACCTACTAAACCAACGAGGCTGTAAATATTATATTTAAAAAAAAAGTAAATTGGAAAAATAGGAACCCGATAATTTCTCAAAGCCCGATACTACAAACCTATATTATATACTCGTGACTAAATGAAAATTGAAAATATTTTGCCCCATATAGAAAAAAGTACTTATCAAAAACTTCTCTTATACTGGTGCTAATTCACAAGAAGTAGCTTTAGACAGTGACTTCGTTTGCCAGGACTATGCCAGGAATCGGGATACAAAGTCATATTTTAGGTAAATATTTATCTAGCAGACATCATTTTGCTTTGGTCTCTTATTAAATCTAATCTGCCACACGTCAAAATTCGTAGTCGGTTTTAGGTACTTCGGTTATCCTATGCACAAACATACTTTAGCATTAAATATGTATCTAAATATGAATTTATCAACTTCAGTAACAAAAAAATAAATGCAAACCAAAACCAGTGATAGCGACCTAGATTACAATATTAATTTTTAATTCAACACACACTTGGCTACAGCCGTACGTTACGAGGTGCTGAGTTTGCAAATCTATCATATAAAAAGTCCGCGCTGGTGAAGCGAGGCACAGTCACCGCTCGTTCACACCATGAAGGCTGTCTGCCTCCTCGTCTGCCTCGCCCTAGCGCAGCGTGCCGCGGCCAGCATCTTCCGCCACCAACTCCGACCACGCTCGGATAGTCTGTTCGTCCAGCCGCTCGATTATGTGGACCAGTACCAGCATCACGCCAAGGAGACCAAGATGCGCCTGCGAAAACCAGACTCCTCTTCCGAGGAGACTAAGGAACGCATCAGCTACGACGACCTGAGCGACTACGCCACACCTCTCCGCTCCGTCGACAGAAACTGGAACTCGCCGCTTCTCTCCGTAATCGCCCCGGGCGAACCGCTCCCCTACGGCGACGTCATCTCCTGGCGAGGCGTCCAAATAGCGGCCGGCCCCAAGTCCATCGTCAACGACGAGAAAGACATCGAACGAACCTTCAACGACGCCTACAATGTTATGCAACACGTCGCCGAGGAACACAAGAAGAAGATTCACGAAGCCTTCGAAGCGACCGCCGCGGCTGTCAACGAGGATGTTCACTCGAACGCGACGCAGCTCATCAAGAAACATGGCTACGGAGTCGAGGAACATATCGTGAAAACTGACGACGGCTACTTCCTCACCCTGTTCCGTATTCTACCGAAGCAGGTGTCCCTCGACGAGGAACCTCGTCCCGTCGCGTTCCTCATGCACGGATTTTTGGGCAGCGCTGACGAATGGCTCCTGACGGGCCCTGGTAAATCTCTCGCCTACTTGCTGTCTGACGCCGGATACGACGTATGGCTCGGCAACGTTCGCGGAACCACGTACTCCCGCCACCACGCCAGCAAGCACGAATCACACCCCGACTTCTGGCGCTTCAGCATCGACGAAATCGCCCTCCACGACTTGCCAGCCATGATCGACTACGCACTCAAAACTTCCGGACAAAAGAAGCTTCACTACGTCGGCTACTCCCAGGGCACTACAGTTTTCTTCGCTTGGGCTGCTACTCGGCCTGAGAGTAAGGATAAAATCGCTTCGATGCACGCTCTCGCACCGATGGTCTACATGACGCACGCACGCAGCCCTCTGATGCGAATGATCGCACCGACCAGCCACTTCTACGAGCATATCACCGAGGAACTCGGCCGCAGTGAGTTCAAACCGAGCAAGGAGCTTATACACACGTTCGGAGGAAATATGTGCGAGAAGGAAATCGGATGCGAGCACGTGTGCTCCAACGTGAACTTCGTTTCGGCCGGCGTCGATACCGCTGGAATGGACCCCGAGCTGATTCCTGTGATCGCCAGCCACTTGCCTGGTGGAGCGTCAGTGAGGCAGATCAAGCATTTCGGACAGGCGGTGGCGTCGCATGAGTTCAGGAAGTACGACTACGGCGTGGACATCAACATGAAGGTGTACGGTCATCATCAGCCTCCCAAGTACAACATGAGCGAGGTGAAAGTACCAGTGTCTCTCTACTATAGCGAAGAAGACTGGCTGGTGCATCCGATGGACGTAGACAGGCTGCAGAAGGAGCTGCCTGACGTGAGAGGAGCCTTCAAGGTTTCGGAAAAGCACTTCAGTCATATGGACTTCCAGTTCTCAAAGAAAGCCCCCGAGGTAGTGCACAAGTGGGTGATCGAATCCATTAAGAAGACCAAATTTTACTGAGTAGATCGTAACATTTAATTGTTGTTAGCGTAATGTGTATTATTTGTATTAGTTATGTTAAGTTTATCATAATTATTATTTAACGGTTGCATTATTTCTATTTATCCGTCCATCGAATAAAGATGAATTTCATAATTTACTTACCTTTTTCATTTTGCATAATTCTACTTATTGTACGCGCGCGAGTTGAATGCAGTCGTTGCCTGAGGTGACACATACCTAAGCTCTGCATTCAACTCGCGCGCGAACTATACCTACAACCTACCTCTTTCCTGCACACATTTTAAATAAATAAATAAATAAATAAATAAATAATCTGCTTGTAAAACCATGCGCTGATTTGATTCCATCAAATCCATCAAATAGTCCGCTACAATCTTAGACTGCATCATCACTTACCATCAGGTGAGATCGCAGTCAAGGGCTAACTTGTAGTAGAATAAAAAACCGGCCAAGTGCGAGTCGGACTCGCGCACCGAGGGTTCCGTACAAACCTGTAGTAAGTTTTAAATTATTAAAAAAAAACTACTTACTAGATCTCGTTCAAACCAATTTTCGCTGGAAGTTTGCATGGTAATGTACATCATATATTTTTTTTAGTTTTATTATTCTCTTATTTTAGAAGTTACGGGGGGGGGGACCAACATTTTACCACTTTGGAAGTGTCTCTCGCGCAAACTATTCAGTTTAGAAAAAAATGATATTAGAAACCTCAATATCATTTTTGAAGACCTATCCATAGATACCCCACACGTATGGGTTTGATGAAAAAAAAATTTTTGAGTTTCAGGTCTAAGTATGGGGACCCCCAAAATTTATTGTTTTTTTTCTATTTTTGTGTAAAAATCTTAATGCGGTTCACAGAATACATCTACTTACCAAGTTTCAACAGTATAGTTCTTATAGTTTCGGAAAAAAGTGGCTGTGACATACGGACGGACAGACAGACAGACAGACAGACAGACAGACAGACAGACATGACGAATCTATAAGGGTTCCGTTTTTGCCAAATTTGGCTACGGAACCCTAAAAAAGGGTACCTAGTCCATTTTCAGTCGGCACCTAGGCAGTACCAACTGAAAAATTGGCTAAGGTCCCTACTACTAGCATAATAGGTAAAAAATACGGGCCAAATTGAGAACCTAGCTCCTCCTTTTTAGAAGTCGGTTAAAAGGAGGTGATAGGCCTCCTTTCCGGTGTATCCGGGGTTCCAAGTTCAAATCCCAGGCATCGCATAATTCGAGGATTTCTGAGGTTCAAGCAATTAAATACAGAGGGTTCTCCGTGTGCCGAGGCGTATGCCAAATGCCAATCCACACTCGGCCAGCGTGGTGGACAGTAAAACCTTTTTTTGTGCCGATTAATTAAATTATTATCAATGGTATAGGTATAACCAACTATTCAAATTGGTAAGTATAACTATAATAATGTAGGTATAATTAGCTATCTGTTAAGTAAAACTCAAAAGCCTCATATTTCGTTGAGTAGTATTAAAATTTTTAGGGTTCCGTTCCTCAAAAGAAAAAACGGAACCCCTATAGGATCACTTCGTCGTCCCTCTGTCTGTCTGTCTGTCACCGCCCCTTTTCTCGGGAATGCGTGTAGGTATCAAGATGAAATTAATATCAATATGCTTAGGTCATACGGTCCCTTGGTAAAAAATCAAGATTTTAAGTCAGCGCAATCAAAAGATACGGCCGTTAATGCCTCATCATTTGCATATTTTGACACTCGCCAATAAATCAAAACCTATCTAGGGTACTTCCCGTTTACCTAGAATTATGAAAATTCTTGATGCAAGGTGTCACAGTAGGTACAAGTAGGTAGGAAAATAATAATTAGGGTTCCGTATTTATAGGGTGTCGAATTGTTTGTCAGGCGCTACCCGTTTAGCGTATAAACCAATTCTTTCAATTACACAGCTTGTTATTATATTTCTTGTTATTTACTAAAATAATTTACATTTTGTTTTGGTACGGAACCCTTTGTCCGCGAGTCTGATTCGCACTTGACCGGTATTTTTTTCCGAATGGTTTGGTCACAGGGTAGATAAATACTCATGTGGTTTGGTGCCGCATTACAAACTCCGGTTAAAAATTCACCTTGCGGCTTTGAGTGATCGATCTCCTTTAAATTGAATGGCGCCAATACATGCCGGCGATTAAAAATAGTGCCACTAAATGTCACAACGTCACAAAACATTCCAATTTCGAACAGCATTCAAACAAACGATTCATGTCGTTCGCAAAACATCAATTTTGTTATTATTGTGAATTATATTACTCGTACATCCGCGTCGCGTGAATCGAAAGTGCAGAATGCTTCGAAATTAGGGGTGAAGGAGCCAGGGCCAGATTTGAAGAGGTACCTAATCGATCGGCGGAAATTTTGACCGTTCATTTATCTAACCTGTACCAGCCGGTGTGTGGTGGTTCTGTGCATAGCTGGTGGACCAAGTTACCACTCAGGTATTTTCGGATGGCCATCCTAAAGTGCTCAAAGACTCTGTAGGCATCCCTCGGACCTCTAAACTGTTCAAAAAATAGCACTAAAGCTTAATATTTCGCAAACGGATCCCTGATTCGAAAAATGCCAAACGGTTATCCCACACATTGTTTTTGAACGACCTATCCAACGACATCCCACACCATGGGATAGACGAGAAGAAAAAATTTCATCCCTACGTGTAGGGGAGTTGTTTTTTTATTCCACTGCAAGTTAGCCCTTAACTGCGATCTCACCTGATGGTAAGTGATGATGCAGTCTAAGATGGTAGCGGGCTAACCTGTTAGGGGTATGGCATTTATATTAAACCCATACCCCTATAGTCGGTTTATACACGGCATCGTACCGGAACGCTAAATCGCTTGGTGGCACGTCTTTGCCGGTAGGGTGGCCACGGCCGAAGCCTCTCACCAGTCCAGATCAAAGAAAATTCAGAAATTATAAATTCCCAAATTGGCCCTGCTGGAAATCGAACCCGGGACCTCCCACGTTAAGACAACAGCGCTCAACACTGCGCCAGGGAGGTCGTCAAAACGGTACCATACCATAAAAAAAAATATTCTTCAAAACCTGAAAATACTAGTAGGTACTTATACAGTGGGCGGGTCATATCAGTCGCAGAACCGATGGCCGTTGGGGCAGACGAGCTCTGGAGTGGAGACCGCGTAACGGTAAGCGCTGGTCCGATGACCTAAAGAAGGTGCAGGCGGGAAGCGGGTGGATGAGGAAGGCGGAGGACCGTGTTTGGTGGGGCGCTCTCGAAAAGGCCTATGTCCAGCAGTGGATGCATACAGGCTGATCGATGGATGGATGGATGGACTTATACTTATTAATCTACCTCGAAATTCCTTGTAGCTTTTGGAGCAACATCAATAGTACGAAAATGGGCACTATTAACCGCAGCAAGGGCCAAGTGTATAGTGTCGGCAACTACTTGATGACCGGCAAAGTGCTGGGGAAGGGAC
This sequence comes from Erebia ligea, assembly GCA_917051295.2. NCBI lineage: Eukaryota > Metazoa > Arthropoda > Insecta > Lepidoptera > Nymphalidae > Erebia > Erebia ligea. The sequence goes on from OU785239.1 coordinate 2,121,794, forward strand.
ACTTCGCGAGGGTGGAGGAGGCCACGCATAGAGTTATAGGAAAGAAGGTGCCATACTTATTTAACAATTTAATCTACTTATTTTATCATTAGACGGCGCCTGCGAGGTTTTTTGGTTCCCGCGGGAACTCTTTAATTTTCCGGGATAAAAGTAGTCTGTGTTATAGACTAAATAATCTATCGCTGTGCCAAATTTCATCCAGATCCGTTCAGCCGTTCTGGCGTGGTTGAGTAACAAACATCCATCCAAATTTTCGCATTAGGTAATAATATTAAAAACACATTAATATGAACACTACTAGCCGATGCCCTTCCCAGGGATGTAACCTACGGGATCCGTTTGGGGTTAGGAAACTGGGGCTGATTCTGTGTAACACAATCTCTAAACTAAACTAAAATGACAGCTTTAAATGTAGTTCTGTCCCTTTCCGTAGGGAGTATTATGAAAGGGTTAGCAATATTTGTAATGCTCTAATTTTAGTTTAGTTTAGAGATTGTGCACTACAGAATCAGCCCCACTGTGCCCCTATTTGAAATATCGGCACATGTCCGCGTCGCTACGTAACTCCGCGTTCTTAGTAGCGTAGATAAGTATCGATGGACGGATGGATAATACCACAGAATAGGAAAATCTACTATTTTATCGACTCCCGTGTCAAATATTTGTTCTGTATTTCAGGTGGCAATAAAGATAATAGACCTGACGTGTATCAAAGAAGAGTACGCGCGTCGTAACCTGCACCGCGAGCCGCGCGTCATGGCCAAACTGCGGCACCCCTGCATCGCGGCGCTGTACGAGACTATGATGGTGATAGTGGCTTAACATACATATAATAACATTCATATAATATCATATTGTGCCCGGACATGGAAGGTCACGAAAGCCATCTCACTCCAAATCCAAGTTTTTGTCAATCGATGCATACGACACATTCTAGGTATCCAATGGCCTGAGAAGATCAATAGGTAACATCGATATCCTAATACGATGCAAGGAAGCCAATAGACGAACAGATTAAACGCGGGATGGTGCAACATTGTACAAACACCCTCAGCTGCCCCACTGGGGAGTGGGGGGACATAGGACATCATAATATATCATACTAATATTATAAATGCGAAAGTGTGTTTGTTTGTTGGTTTGTTGGTTTGTCCTTCAATCACGCCGCAACGGAGCAACGGATCGACGTGATTTTTGGCATGAGTATAGTTAGTTGAGAGCCTGGAGAGTGACATAGGCTACTTTTTATCCCGGAAAATTAGGAAGTTCCCGAGGGAATCAAAAAAAACATAAACCACGCGGACGAAGTCGCGGGCATCAGCTAGTAAAAATATATAATATCATGTACAGTATAGTGACCGTGCGTTTGTCGGCAGCACGGGCCGCGGCTGTACGTGGTGATGGAGGCGGCGGGCGGCGGCGACCTGTGTTCGCACGTGCTGGCGGCGCGCGGCGCGGCTCGCGGCCTGCCCGAGCCTCGCGCGCGCTCGCTCGCTGCGCAGCTCGTGTCTGCCGTGCGCCACATGCACTGCCGCGGCGTCGTGCACCGGTACGGCATTATACAGGGTTATTTATTGTAATTTACCAACAACCTCCCACATATTATAACTTCGATACATTATACGGAACAAGATTTGTTCAACGACTTTTCACTTATCTCAATAAATTAATCAAAAAAAATTCTAAGTTTTTGTTGAAAAGTCTGTCAGTTTTTTAACTCTATGGTCAATTTATGTAATGCCTCTTCCTTACCTGCGCGATGAAGCGTCGACTACTAACCGCGCAACACTTAACGTCCGAAGTTATCGCTTCTCTGTCGTATTTACAAATGCTTTGGACGTAAATTACTAACATCGGGCTGAGCTATCGTCTGCAGGTCAATAATTTACCAGCGCGCGCCGCCATTCCGGCCTAATTTTAGAACAGAAAAATAAATATTTTAAAACATAAACAAGTGTTACCATGGAAACGTAAAGTCGAAACGTAAAGTCGTAACGGAGAAAGTTTGATTTTACTCCCCACAAATTTTCGTACCTCGGGCTTAGGATGTATGAAAATCGATTCTAAAGGAGGTAAACTCCAAAAATCGTTTATTTGCTGGAAACATAGCCTGTTCGCTCGAGCCATGAGACCAGTGCTCGCACGTGCTTGCGGCGCAGCTCGCGGCCTGCCTGAGCCTCGCGCGCTGTAATGAAATGCTAAAGAAAGGAGTACTCCGCCACATGATCTTGAAATTTGAATTTTCCATTTTGGAGGGGGGATATTATTCCAATATATAGTGGCAGAGTAATTTAAGCAGCCGTTTGCGTGCGATGGAGCGGAACTTTCTCAGTATGTGTATTTTTTCAGGGATCTGAAGATGGAAAATATTATGCTGGACAGTACGAAACAATTCATCAAAATTGTTGGTAAGCTGACCCTTTATTATTTTCATATTTCTACTAACTAACAACGCGTCCACGTTTTAAAAGCCGAGCATCGCGTTGTTGTCCAGGCTTTTTTAGCTTGCCAGCCATTCGGCAAGCGTCTTAGGTATATAGCGGCAGCGACTATATTATATGGACTATATATGGTGACTATGTAGGGATGTGGGGAAACGGGATAAGCGGGACGTCCAAGACGTTTCGATACCCGGTAGAAGCAATTTGGGGGTTTTATTTTCATTTTAATTTGTCTCTGGTCTGGTGTGTGATAAATGCTTAGGCTATATTGTACCTCCCTACCAACAAAGCAGATATATTTATCTGTTTTGGTGGATTAGTTATAGCGAATTAAGCTGTAGCAATATTTTTACATTAGTGAGAAGGCCCGGGGATGCTTGTCCACAGACTTCGGGCTGTCGAACGTGTGGAGCGCGGGCGGAGCGTTGCGGACGCCGTGCGGCTCGCTCGAGTACGCCGCGCCCGAGCTGTTCGTGGACGGGCGGCGGTACGGCCCTGAGGTCGACCTCTGGAGCATGTCAGTTCTGTAAATATTGACAATCGTAGCTAGGATGTAATGGAAGAACGCAGCTTCAGTAAGGCGATTATGTAAAACCTGCATCAATCATTGTTACAGTCTCAATTGTTTTGATTGGCTGAATTTATGGTATTTTAGCTGCGTCAATGGATTTTGGCCAATAGTGAAAGAAAATAATAATGTTATAACCAATCAGAGTCGATTGTGATTCGCGTTTCACTGTAGCTGTCATTTTTAGATTTAAATCGCCCCACAAGAGTGTGGTGGGTTCATTTGTATTTTGTTCAACCAAACCAGGCAGACAATGCACGTCAAATATTCATTCATTCAAATATAAAAGTCTATGCAATGATAGGAAGAATGCGTTCAGGAATAACAAATTTTAACAAGTTCTATAGATACCTAATCTCCTTCGGACCTGTCACCACTGAGATTAGCTGCTGAATTGCTGGCTAAGATACTGGGCGGTGAATATCGCAAACTACACCACATAGGTTTCTGTTTTGGCGGATTATTGCGAATTAAACTTCTAGTTCCTTCATTATCATTAACTTCCGGGGATGCCCCGTCGCTCACGTCCGCAGGAATTACCTTTTACCTCCCTGCACGTGTCCCCTGGGTGGTGCTAAGCACAGAACAGTGTTCTGTGGTGCTAAGCGTACGACGAACCAGGCGGCGCGGCGTATCATTAAGCGTATTTTCGTTAGGTTAGCCCGCTAACATCTGAGACTGCATAATCACTTACCATCAGGTGAGATCGCAGTCAAGGGCTAACTCGTAGTGGATAAAAAAAATATGCTTATGAATCAAATGCCATACTATTTACAAAAAAAATGGACTTCCGCAAAGTAACGCCAGCTTCTATCCAAAGTTTGTGTGTGCAGAGGCGTGATCGTGTACGGCATGGTGACGGGCGGGCTGCCGTTCGCGGGCCACGGCTCGGGCGGCGCGGCGGGCGGAGCGGCGGGCGGAGCGGCGGGCGGCGCGGGCGCGGGCGAGGGCGCGTCGCGGCCGCTGCTGCGCGCCGCCATCGCGCGCGGCTGCACGCGCAAGCAACGCGCCGCTCTCGCGTGCGTCTCCGCGGGTAACTTTGCACTTTGGGTATTTGACATCTAGTCAAATCAGCAACTTTTTTCGACGACCTCCGTGGCGCAGTGTGTAGCGCTGTTGTCCATACGTGCGGAGGTCTCGGGTTCGATCCCCGGCAGAGTCAATTTGGGAATTTATATTTTCTGAATTTTCCCTGGTCTGGCCTGGTGGGAGGCTTCGGCTGTGGCTACCAGCTAAGACGTTCCGCCAAGTGATTTAGCGTTCCGGTAGGATGCCGTGTAGAAACCGAATAGGGGAATGGGTTTAATATAGCTGCCATGCCCCTAACAGGTTAGCCCGCTACCATCTTAGACTGCATCATCACTTACCATCAGGTGAGATCCCAGTCAAGGGCTAACTTGTAGTGGATAAAAAATAAAAAAAATCCTATATTTTTTAAGATCATCTTTGTGTTACCGTATTCAACAAATAAATAATTTGAAGTTGAGTAGTCAAATACCCACTTTTTGCATTAGTCTTTTTTTGTAAGACTTTATTCCCACAAACTTACTGGCCCGGTGGCCAAAATTGGAACTAACTTTTATGCCTGTTTTTCAATTTATCAAGTAAAAGTAGAAAAACTAAAACAATTTTACGAAAATGCAATTTATTATAACAAATTACGAAATACTTAACAAATTATGAAACATTTTCTTATTTTTCGATATAGTAGAGAGAGTATCTAACAATTAAATCCTAACTCATTTATATTGAAAAGACAAGCTCTTCTCACGTGGGTTTTGACGGACTAGTAGATAGTCGAGATGAAGGCTGTGTTCCGAAATACACTGCGAGCACTGTAAGGTGTGACGTCACTTTAGTACACTGCGAAGCCGTTCCTTTATAGTTAGGTATACTGGGTACTGCTTAAAACGGAACGCTGTCAGCACTGAGACAAACACTGAGAGCACCTTACCTCGAAAACGCCAGTGCTCACAGTACAAAGATGGCGTCGATTAATGACGTCATATATTTCCCTAGGATACTGCAGCAGTTTACTGTCAGTTATAACGGAACGAATTTCTCCACAGTAAAGAGCACTGAACAGTGCTCGCAGTCTATAACGGAACACAGCCGAAATCTAACAATTGACTGTTTCCCACCTTCCCTTGAAAATGACTACACCTACCAATGAAACAGTAAAAATAATAAAAGAGCAAATCTTTGAACGGCCAAAGGATGTCATGCAAGGCACCGAGAAGTTTTATGCGATTTATTTAATTCAATAATGGTCCAAGATCCCGCGACGATCAGCCCCCCGATTATGTAACAATTCTTCATTTCATTTCAAATAAATAAATGAAATGAAATGAAATGAAATGAAATGAAGAATTGTCGATCAAACGTAATCGTTCGACGTCAAAGTAAAATAATCCATAACAGCATTGAATTAGAGCTCAATTTCGTGTACCCATTCTTATGTTTAGGTATGAACGATACTCTAACGTATAAGAATGGATACACGAAATTGAGCTCTAATTTAATGCTGTTATGGTTTATAAACTTTGACGACGAACTTTAACGTTTTGATCGGCCATTCTTACATGATTGGGGGGCAGACCTTCGTTATTTTATTAAAGCTGAAAGTTTTTCTATGTATGTCTCTAATAGATGTATAAACGTTCCCCGACTATGAAGTTTGGATCTCGGTTGCTTTGGAAGGTATCAGGTAGAAAAGGTGGAACCTCAAATTCGTTAAACTAAGTATTAAGCTCCGTTTTTTTTTATATTTTTCTTTGAAATAATATTAGAAACCACGTTGTCCATTGTCAGACACTTAGTACGATTGCAACCCCCTGTCAGACACCCTGTAAGAGTAGTCGGGGATCGTATATACCTCTATTAGATAGAGACATACATAGAAAAACTTTCAGCTTTAATAAAATAACGAAGGTCTGATCGTCACGGGATCTTGCTCTATAAGAAAAAACATAGTTTTAATGTGGAGATATTAGAAAAACATAGTATGAAAATATGAATGTAATAAATGTAAACCCGTTTACATCATTGAGACACACAATAACACATTGTGTATTAATGTATCCTATAATTAATTATTTTTGATAGATAATTAATGAGAGAGTTGTATTCCTGAAGACAATCCAACTAAGGTAAAGGCTAGACTTTCAGTAAATACTGTGGTCCATAAGTATGATAAATACCGTAAGATCACATACCGTCGACCGAGGGTTGCCGTTCGCAAACAAACGAACGAAATTTCGTTAACTCCTCTCCTACATAATATTATCTCTATGCTCCTCTCTATTTCGTTTTCGTACTCGCAGACGAAGTACGGATCCATAGAAAATTTTCGTGACCGATTGGATTGAACGATTTTGAGTGGGTCTAATAACAGACTAATTACGTTCGATTGCGAAGTTTCGTTTGAGAGAAAGAGAGTATGACCCCCAGGTTTCCCCGGATTTGTCCTAGTTTATAGGGCGTCCGAGGTGCGTCCGGGCGGGGTTTCATTTGTAGTCCGGGTTTAAAAGTTTTCAAGTCACCTGTCGCCGCCGGGCGGCTCGTGCGATAAAAACGTTGATTTAAATATTAATTTAAATTATTTTTTATTTTACGTATCTTTAAAAAAACACGCTCTTGACATGCCCGGGTTCTAAGCTCCAAAATCTTGGGTTTTTACGCTTCTTCTCTAGATTTTTGAGCCTACGTTGTATTGACTTATGTTGACGGAATACACTAGACATCCATCAATACACTAGATTACGCGATCAATAAATATCAAGGTATTTGGTATATACTGATGGGCCACAGCCCACAGTATTTGCTGAACGAGCCTTCGCCTTAAATATCCCATTACAAAAATCTAATTTAGAAAAAATTAATCACGTGACACAAGATTTTGTTGGAAATCACTATTTTAGTATTCAGTCTATGCTGATGAACATTTTTACACTTTCCTTGCGAGTCGGCCCGCATACGCTGTCAAGCCTGAAACAAAAAAAAAATCTTATAAGTTTTATTATTTTTTATTGAATTAATGACTAAACTAGCTATATTGAAACAGGTATAAAATTCAGTTTTTTAAAAGTTTGTAGCAATAAGACGCTACTATTAATTTTTTGTCTCACAGAACCCTGTCTCGCGGGTATCAATTTTGTTTATGTGGTACGCCCGTCCTAAGTCTCTAATGCAGACGCGTAGAAGACAGCCAATTATCCTGCTCCTACGCATAGAGGTATTGATACAGTGGCGTGCACAGGACTTGAAGCTAGGGTAGGCATTAGTTAGCCAGAATACCTATTTACTGACTGTTTTAATGAAAAATGGACATTGACCTATTTCCATTAGGGTAAGCAGTGCTTTTATGCCTCTATGAACTGCACACCACTGCATTGATATACCCATCTCGCTCAGGCATGAAGCCAACATTCGAGAGCGAACCAAAGATCACGCGCTGGAGTCGCTCCAGAGAAACTGAGGATGTGGTGATGTCAAGCTCAGTAAATCAGTTCAACAATAGACTGGCTATCCACTTAAGGGTGTCTTTCCACCAGAGATGTGCTACGTTTCTATTTTGCTAAGCTATGGATGTGTGCCAAACCCACCAATAGGCTCATGATTTCATAGCTTATATCGCAAGATGTAAGAATAAGCGCTCCTATGGCGAGTTTGACACTCATCAGTAGCTCAGCAACATAGCACATCTCTGGTGGAAAGGCACCCTCCAGACCTCAATTTCAGACCGCGACTGTACATATTATATCCTTTTGAAGTTTAGATTTGTGAATGCTTTTAGAATGCAAGACATTCGTCCAGCAGCTTCTGGAGCCAAAGGTGGAGCTTCGGATGAAGATCGAGGAGGCGGCGCGCCATCGCTGGATCAAGCGGCCCGGCATGCGGATGAAGACGCATCCGCTGCTGGCGCTGGAGCCCAAGACCAACAGAGAGGTATCTCCCTTTATAGACTGTTCCTCAGAACGTAAGACATACAGCAGTTACGGGAGACTAAGTGAGAGGTACGTATCTCCCATTCTAGCATGTCGTTAGGAGTGGAGTTAGTAGAGCTTCGGGTGAAGATTGAGGAAGCGGCGGGGGTAGCTGAGGACTAAAGAACGAGTATAGTGCTATACGCTGGACAGAGAGGTATCTCCCATTCTATAATCTTCCAGAACGTAAGACATAAAGCAGTTGCTGGAGACTAGGGCCGGCCATACACGGACTGCTCGAGCAGTTAGCCAGTGATCAACATACACGGAATGCTCTTGCAGTCATAGTCAACAGCTTGAAGCTACCATTGATAACTGCTGCCAACCGCCCGAAGCAGTCGCAACTTCTCGAGCGGTTCCATGTAGGTATGTGTGTACGTTGAAGACTGTAGTTCACTATGCAGTCGCAGCTTGAAGCACTCAATCCTGACTGCTTCAAGCAGTCCGTGTATGGCCGGCCTAAAGTGAAGGTCGAGAGAGGCACCACTTAACGGACAGGTATATAGCGGTATCTCCCTCTCTTGCATGGCCTTAGCGTGGAGTTAGTGGAGCTTCGGATGAAGATCGAGGAGGTGGCGCGGCAGTAGGGTTAGGGTTAGGATAGGACATCGTTACAGTATCATCAAGTATGTAATTTTTTTTTTCAATATAAAGAAGGATAATAATATTCAGTAACGCGACAAAATGCCGTTCATTTTCGACTTTCATATTGTAATTTTTTTTATTATCTAATTTAGACACCGTTGCTTTCCAGATATACAGAGAATTATCAGAGCTGAGCGGCCAACCGGTAATGGACGTGGTGGCGCACATAAAGGCCGACCCGTTCGGCTCGATCGCGGGCATGTACAACATAAAGAGCCACCTCCACCAGCTGCAAGCTTCTACCGGAGTGGAACTGCTCTGGTCGACGAACTCGCAGGAGCCCAGGCCTATCACGCCCCCAGCGTACCTCGCCAAGTGTGAACAGGATCCTTGTACCAGCCGAGCGAGCTTGCCTATCGCAAATGGTTACCATGGATCGCGGATACGGCAGAACGAACCGAAACCAGACACCGCCAAGCCGATTATGCCCAAAATGGTAAGATATTGCAATAGAATGTCAAGTAGTTTAGTAGAATCTTTCCCCCAACAACTGAACCAAGGTTACATTACTTCGGATGAGTGGTATATCAACACGTTCGGGACAAAGGTTTAATAGCCGCGGCGTATGTTGAACTTTGCGCAGAAACACATTTCGGGTGTCAAACGAAGTGCGGTATCGTATGAGGGGCGGCGCGAGCCCATTTTGTTTACTAGCTTATGCCCAGAATTTTTTTAGTATGTGACTCGGGCTCCGTCCGTTTATCCAATAGCTGAAAAATGGCGGGACGGTAGGTAGGTAGGGCCACATATTCAAGTTCCTAACTTTATATCTCTGTCCATTAGATAGTAACCCAGAAATCCGACGCGTCGACGATTCAACAGAGATACATAGCGCCACAGAAGACTGACGCCAAGACTGCGCTGAATGAAAAGCCGTTGACGAGCCCAAGGTTTCCCAGCAGGCCCTTGAGCCTATACAGTTTGAGCAAGCCTATTTTTAAGGTAGTCCACTTGTTCATGTGAATCTTTTGACGTATGTCAGATAGAGATTTTTAGGGTATGTTCCGATATACACTAAGAGCACTGTTTAGTGCTCTTACTGGGGAGAAATTTGTTCCGTTATGGACTGACAGTATACTGCCGCAGTATCCTAGGGAAATAAATGACGTCATAAATCGTCGCTATTTTTGTACTGTGAGCACTGGCGTTTTCGAGGTAAGATGCTCTGTGCTGACTGCGTTCCGTTTTAAACAGTAACCAGTATAAACTCTGATTTTTAATTGCGTGGAATTCTGACGTTTCATGACATTTCTTGGTTAAAACATTTTCCCCAAAAAAAGGGTAACAAATTCTAATAAAATATAAGTAATGCTAATGGATTCTAAAGATTAAATTTATAACAGTGTTAGTTTACATTAAATTGTTAATTACTTAATTAATAGAGCACTATTTTAATTTCAAGTGACAAACGTTACAAACATTTTATATTTGCATACTTAATGTGCACACATGTAATTACATGCATGAGCAGAAATTAAACACTTATTACCGACTAACGACTGAAAGAGTCTTAAAGTAATTAGAAAGAACAATTTTGCTATGAAAGGATATAGAAAAATCCAACAACTAATAACAGTAAACATTTTACAGTACTTTATAATGAATTATTAAAATAATCATCATCCTCGTCATCGTCACTGATATTTATAATGAAAGTGTCACAGACACTGTCAATCAAATGGTCAAAACGGCATAGTTTGTACTCTTTTTTTAATAACATGTGCTATGCACTCTAGCCATTTGTTTGGGGTGACATTGTTCACTCCCTCGACCAAAAGCTCTTTCACTTTCACCATTTTATAAGTTTTATTGTTTTTTGCCACATGCCCCTTGGCTTGAGCCCAAGCCAACTCAATCGGATTGAGCTCTCAATGGTAAGGGGGTAATCGGAGCACAGTGATCCCTCGTTCCGCTGTCATCTAGTCCACACACAGTCCACAACATATTTATTATATTTATGCTTTTCTTTGCTAACTATGTCCAATAAGTTCACCTCCAACATAGTTTCATCATAATTTAAATTCTTTGACGTTAACCATGCTTGAATATCATTCTTTTTCCAGCCGGTTGTTGGTATTCGTTCAACTTTTCGTAGTGAGAATAGCAAGTAGCAACAACAGCACATTTGAACATTCAAGCTGAAAGTCGAATGACATGATCATCAGGATGACGGCCGACAGACGCCTAGAAAAAACTTTTTTTTTTTGGAGTTAACCTCCTTTAGAATCGATTTTCATATAATATAAGCCCGGGATATGAAAAATGGGAAGTAAAATCAAAGGATGATGACGGAAAGTGGGCCCTTCTTGCGTCTTAATGAAATTAACTGTAAAACGTAGGAAATATACTCAGGAATACATAATAAAAAAATCATTAAGATATTATGTGGGAGTTTGGAGTAATCTCACTTTTAAGTTTTGAAGCTAGAGTACAAGTGGTGCCATCTATTTGGCACAAAGTAAACTAAATTAACCTAATATATAATATATTTATTGACATGCAGGGTTCCGAAATACTTAAATAAATATATATAATATAGATAATTATTTTATTCTTAGCTTTAATTAAAATAATGGTTTGCGTATAAGTTGATTTAGTTTACCTTGTGTTACCTAGATGGCACCACTTGTACTCTGGCTCGCGCTACGCGAGTCATTCGCGAGCTAGAGTACAAGTGGTGCCATCTATTTGGCACGAAGTAATCTAAATTAACTTAATGTATAATATATTTATCGACATGCAGGGTTCCGAAATACGTAAATAAATATATATAATATAGATAATTATTTTATTCTTAGCTTTAATTAAAATAATTGTTTGCGTATAAGTTAATTTAGTTTACTTTGTGCTACCTAGATGGCACCACTTGTACTCTAGCTTCAAAATTAAAAGTGAGATTACTCCAAACTCCCACATAATATCTTAATGATTTTTTTATTATATAATCCTGAGTATATTTCCTACGTTTTACCGTAAATTCGATCCAGACGCAAGTGGGGCCGAAATCTCTAACAAAAACCGGCATTATCCTTTCTCCGTCACGTTATTGACTTTATGTTTCCATGGTAACACTTGTTTATGTTTCCATGACTATGTAATGTAATTTGATGAATATAAATTATATAATTAATATAAATAAATGTATCAAGTATGCTTTCAGTAATATACAAATTGCGTTCATTTACCCTCCTTTACTAATTTTTATATTTTACTAGCTGATGCCCGATCTGATCTGTTAAATGTTATTAAATATCAATATTGAAACACTTAATGTGGGAGAACAAATCAAAACAACTGGTCACACCAGCATGAGTAACAAACCTTTTTAACAGAAAATTAGAAATTATTATTTTCGATACTTTTATGTTGCTTAAGTTTTAAGTCAATTTGTAGTTGAAGGTAATTTTTTTTAAAAAATATATATTGGCTAGCGCTTGGCTGCAATCAGACTTGCTTGCAAGTGGTGATGCAGCCTAAGGTGGATAAATAAATTAAAGTGGATAAATTTATTGGGCATAGCAAAGAAAAGCATAAAATAATGTAATAGAAATGTCGTGGACGAGTTGGCAGCAGAACAAGGGATTACTGTTGGTACTCCAATCACCCCCTTACCATTGTGAGCTCAATCCAATTGAGTTGATTTGGGCTCAAACTTGGATTGCAATTTGGATGTTGCAAAAAACAAAATGGTGGAAGTGAAAGAGCTTTTGGTTGAGGGAGCTAACGTCACCTCAAACAAATGGCTAGAGTGCATAGAACATGTAATTAAAGAATATGTCGTATTACCCATTTGATTGACAGTGTCTGTGGACGATGAGGATGACGACGACAACGATGATCATGATGATTTTATTAAATACTGTAACAAGCATTGCACGCGTGGCTCGGCCTCGAATACTTTCCTGCTTAATCGACTAAACTTCTCGCTCTTAGCGCTTCGACCAACGTGTCTCTGCGAATAACAAAGCGGCGGAGCCCTATACAAGCCCGAGCGTGACGAAGATATTAACTCAATTTGCTAGTTAGCGACCATACTATCAGAAGCCGCTGCAGTTGATTCTCACGTCTAAAGCTAGGGAACCTAGGATTTAGCTAGATTCCGTTACTTATTATAAGCTAGGAGATCGATAGCCGTACAATACTTACATACGAGCTACTGTCATTGGCGTTTATTTTACTTCTACCCTACTACAATACTTAATTATTAACTAGCTGATGCTCGCGGCTTCATCCACGTGCAATAAGTTTTGTTCATTGCCTTAAAAAAGGATCCATACTTCCATACTAATATTTTATCAATGCGAAAGTGTGTCTGTCTATCTGTCTGCTACGCTTTCCCGGCCCATCTTTTCAACCGATTTTGACGAAATTTAGTATAGAGGTAGGTTGTATCCCGGGGAAGGGCATAGGCACTATCCCGGAAAATTAAGAAGTTCCAGTGGGAATCAAAAATCCTTAATCCACGCGGAATCTAGTTTGTAATATTAGTAAGTATGGATAAACTTTATTATTATTGGTTGTTGTTTCTTTCTTTTATCTTTTATCCTTTCTTAGCAAAGTTATTAATTCTAATAAAGGACTAATTCAGTCTTTAGTCAGTAATAAGTACCTACTTATTTGGATTTTGCTTGTGACAAATGATAAACTATGTATTTCAGGTAATAGGTGCATGTGATCAATTTGCTTCATACAGTAATTTTTAACCTTAAAAAACCTGAGTCTTGAAATAAAAAAGGCATAGAAAAATGTTTGTCACAACTGAACGTCACAAACGTCAGAATTCCACGCAATTAAAAATCCGAGTATAGCTAACTATAAAGGAACGGCTTCACAGTATACTAAATTGACGTCACGCCTTACAGTGCTCGCAGTGTACATCGGAACATACCCTTAATCAACCAGTTCTATACTTTCAAATATCATAATAGGCCTATATATGCCTATATCAAAAATAAATTATTTCTGATTATTAAATAGAGGGTCTGCCAAAAGACCTAAAATTCACATCCTCGGTTAGTTTTAAGTCTGATAACCATTTTAAAATATAGATTAAAGAAAAAAAGTGCGTTAAAATTTTATGACGTCTTAACTGTAAATTTCATACAACTTCCATACTAGAAGTGCATTTTCAAGTTTGATAAAGAGTTGCTGATTTGACTAGTTGTCAAATACCCAATTGGGCTTCAGGTATACGACAACGGAGACGGCCTAGACGCGAGACTGCCGCGTATCGAGGAGCAGTCCAACGCAGAGGGCGCGGAGGCAAAGTCGCGGCGCAAGCTAGTGCGCCGCGTGAGCTTAGACGAGCCGACCCGCCTTAATAGCTGTCCCAACCGACCCGCCGAGTTCTATAGGAAGGCGGCCGATGGACTACCCAGGTTAGTTTTACATACTCTATAGAATCTTAAGAATCAATCTTTAGATGGACTACCTTGCGCAAGACCGTGGCAAGGGCATAGGCTACTTTTTTAAGGAGTTCCCGTGGGAATCAAAAAACCTTAATCCACGCGGACGAAGTCGCGGGCATCATCTAGTACTCTATAGAATCTTAAGAATCCATCCATCCAATTAGATGAACTACCCCAAGTTATTTTTTTTCGACCTCCGTGGCGCAGTGTTGAGCGCTGTTGCCTTAACGTGCGGAGTCCCTAGGTTCGATCCCCGGCAGGGTCAATTTGGGAATTCATAATTTCTGAATTTTCCCTAGTGTGGCCGCCGTGGCTAGTTACCACCCTACCTTCAAAGACGTGTCGCCAAGCGATTTAGCGTTCCGGAACGATGCCGTGTAGAAACCGAATAGGGGCATGAGTTTTATTTAACTGCCATGCCCCAACAGACCGCTACCATCTGGATTTTAAAGAAAACCTGGTGGTAATCACGTACCACGTGAGTTTATTCGGATATTATGTATAGTTATAATGGATTGTTTTCAGTTGGCGAAACGGAGTATCGACCACAACATCGGCGCGGATTCTCCTACAGAGCAACGCTACTACGATCAAACACGCTTCTTTGGGGTAACTAGTAACTACGTTGTCTCGTGCTCACTAGGGGACCAATGACCCTTAGAAATGTCGGACGACGTCTTGTCTCGCGGCCGTTTGCATTTTATTACCAGACTTGTGGTGCGATGTGATGCGAAGTTGAGCGACGTCGCCCGACTTGTCTAGCGACACATGTCGTGGAACATTTGCCCCAGTAGTAAAGTAGGTATTTATTTCATTGATAATATAATTAGTTCATTTTTGTTGCAGAAACATCGTGAGCCCTCATTCCTCAACAAACAGTCACTGTAAGAGTGAAAGAGCTATGCCGGTTAGTTCTCGATATGAACATTTTTAAAAGATTTATTCATTCATTCATAAACCCAAAAAATTTCAAGTAAGGCTTCCAGCCTCTAGGCAAAAGTTAAAAGGCAAGAGTGAAAGAGCTATGCCGGTTACTTCTCGATATGAACATTTTTAAAAGATTCATTCATTCATTCATAAACCCAAAAAATTTCAAGTAAGGCTTCGAGCCTCTAGACAAAAGTTAAAAGGCAAGAGTGAAAGAGCTATGCCGGTTAGTTCTCGATATGAACATTTTTAAAAGATTCATTCATTCATTCATAAACCCAAAAAATTTCAAGTAAGGCTTCGAGCCTCTAGACAAAAGTTAAAAGGCAAGAGTGAAAGAGCTATGCCGGTTAGTTCTCGATATGAACATTTTTAAATGATTCATTCATTCATTCATTCATAAACCCAAAAAATTTCAAGTAAGGCTTCCAGCCTCTAGGCAAAAGTTAAAAGGCATCCTTCCCATAGATTTAAGCAGTACAGATTAGTGTAGATTCTAAAACACGAAGGTCAACAATAATGAAACAACATGGCTTTAAGGCGTCAGACACGAAACTAGCGACGGCCGAGCGACGGTAACAGCGGGGCGATGGGGTCCGAGAGCTGGCGACGAATTTCGGGAAAGTCCTTTAGCCAATTTGAAATTGTGGAAAAATATAATTTCGTTCATTAACGAATGCAGTTCTGCCAGTCTGGTAGAGCGTTTGGGGTTATTTCGCTACTGCGCAGCATATAACATTTGCAATAAAAATCCGAAAAAACATTTTTTTGGCAACTTGATTTTTTTTATCTTTAAATTTTATACTTATAGAATTCGAAAAAATAAATCCCAGACGTTTTTGTCGGTTATAAAGTATTACCAGACCTCTTTCAAATTGTTCCCGAAATTCTTCGCCAGCTCTCCGACTAATCGCATCGCCCCGCTACCGCCGTCGCCCCGCTACCGCTCATTTCGTGCCCGTACACTAAGCGTTGGCAGTGTGCGACGTTGCTGATGTCTGACGAGTGAGGGCGTGACGTCGGCTTGATGTGCGTCGGCTTGTTATGATCGTCGGCTGTGAGATCACGTCGGGGTCACCAATGTACGGGAGCAGGTGATATGGCTCGACCGTAACAATAGGATGATCATCCTCCGAACGGGTGTTGTGCTCGGGGACCACTAATCCGACCGTTCATCTTTGGAGTTCGTATATATATGTATAGCGTTTTTCAGAGAAAACTTCGTAAGCGTGATTTTTTTTTCCCCGGTAATTTCCTGCTACTATTCATTATGTAGCAACCTTTTCTCTGACACAATTACTTTTTCTATTATCACAACTTGCCACTCCAATTTTTTTTTTTAATTTTTTTTTTTAAGCGTAGCGTGATTTGTCTCTTCGTGTTCGCGTGCATCGTAATACTAATGCCATCTATTGGATTATGTGCGGACTGCGAAGACCGCCACAGCAGTATAGCCCCCGCCCCTAACAACACGAATGTTTGCAGGTGGGCTGGTACACCACCAGGGCGCTAACCCGCGAGGGGCAATTGCAGCGGATGCGACGAACCACGCCACTGAAGTGAACCCGCCATTCAAACGACAAACATTTTCGAAGAGCTTATTTTTTAAGTGTTTACACTGTTAAATTCTTTGAGCCCGATTGTTAATTTTAAGCGAATACATTTATTCCACTGTTATGGCATCTAGTTTAGTTACATCCATCCATCGATATACTGTTGGTACTAGATGGGCCTAGTTGGGCCCTTTCATAGAAAAAAATTAGGCGTCCGATCTGAAGAGCGCGCTCCAGACCTGTATAAGCCTGTCTCTGTCCCCGCCATACCGCTGTCCCGCTTTTCAGACTAGATGGCGTTAGTAAAATAAGTCCACATTCTTTGTTTGACAGGGCCCGTCTATGTAAATTGAGGTCGTTGGTTACATCACTATTCTCTGTCCAACTTTTGACAGCTCAAGTCAATGATGTTCTAATGCGTTACTGATTCGATTTTTGATAACAATCGACTTTCTTTATGAAGAAGTTTTAATCGATTTGACACATAGATATTTATTTTTGCTCAACATACTAGCTGATACCCGCGACGTCGTCCGCGTAGAATAAGTTAAAAAGTCCGGGATAAAAAGTAGCAAGTAAAATTACTAGATGAGTATACGACTTACGAAATATCGGATAAAAGTCGTCGTCGCTTCACTATTGTAAAAAAAACTGCGTCTATGAAGTATTGCCTTTTTTTTGTCGATAATTATGAAACTTCATAGGCGTGATTATGTCAAAAGTAAAATATATGGTTGGACAAATATAGTTTTTAGGGTTCCGTAGCCAAATTTGGCAAAAACGGAACCCTTATAGATTCGTCATGTCTGTCTGTCTGTCTGTCTGTCTGTCTGTCTGTCTGTCCGTCCGTATGTCACAGCCACTTTTTTCCGAAAGTATAAGAACTATACTGTTGAAACTTGGTAAGTAGATGTATTCTGTGAACCGCATTAAGAATTTTTTTTTCATCAAACCCATACGTGTGGGATATCTATGGATAGGTCTTCAAAAATGATATTGAGGTTTCTAATATCATTTTTTTCTAAACTGAATAGTTTGCGCGAGAGACACTTCCAAAGTGGTAAAATGTTGCCCCCCCCCCCCCCCCCCCCCGTAACTTCTAAAATAAGAGAATGATAAAACTAAAAAAAATATATGATGTACATTACCAGTTTTTTTTTAATAATTTAAAACTTACTACAGGTTTGTACGGAACCCTCGGTGCGCGAGTCCGACTCGCACTTGGCCGGTTTTTTATTTTATTTTACATAGATACTAGCGACGCTGACAACGGATCGAAGTTTGTGGGACTATAGCACTGTGTGATGCTCTATGGATGCAAGGACTGAAAAGGCTGTCTGGTGCTTTCTCTTTGTAACACCTTCTACAACATCCGCTAACAAAATTGAGTCTATTATAGAGTTCCTTGTTAAACATGCCTCAACAAAACAATTATTTTTTACCAAATTATTTTCTTAGAAAATTAATCATAGTGAAAAAAAACGTGTGGTGTCGTGGGACACCAGATAGGAACGAAGTTCTACATAAATATTAATTTCAAGTTCTACACGAGCATGTCGCCGACATGCTCGCATTGTTACGAAGACAAAAGGTCTTAAATATAAATATACTACATTCGAAATTAAACTTTAATGCTTTAGTTTAAGGTTTAATTTCGAATAAACTATACATAAAAATCTTACTCCACTCATTTTCGTTACGGACGTTTTTTGCCGGCTAGGGTACCCTCCGCATCGTCCCATAAGGAACTTCGTTCCAAAAATAGTTTTTTTTTTTTACATCTGGCTAGACTAAAGATGTAATCTGTGGCTGGTGTCTCACCGGTGTCAGTGGTAGGGCATGTGGGCAGGGTTGGCCATGGCGGCCAGGCGCGTGTAGGTGGTGTGCGCGCGCGCGGGCGCGGCCGCCTCGCCGCCGGCGGAGTCGCTCTTGAACACCGCCACGCACTTCCACTGGTTCATGTATTGCACTGTGAATCAATACATACAAAATATATCGGCACTCAATGACGTCAATTTAGTACACTGCGAAGCCGTCCCTTTAAAGTCAGGTATACTGGGTACTGCTTAAAACGGAACGCAGTCAGCACTGAGCACAGGCACTGAGCACAGGCACTGAGAGCACCTTACCTCAAAAACGCCAGTGCTCACAGTACAAACATGGCGACGATTTATGACGTCATACATTTCCCTAGGATACTGCGGCAGGAACAAATTTCTCCACAGTTAGAGCACTGAACAGTGCTCGCAGTGTATTTCTGAACCCACCCATAATAACCCTGCGGGTATGTCCTGAAATACACTGCGAGCACTGTAAGGTGTGACGTCAATTTAGTATATACTGCGAAGCCGTTCCTTTATAGTTAGGTATACTGGTTACTAAGAGAAACTAATCATGTAGTAAGAGGACATGAGGAAGACTATACCGAAGGTGGGAAGATGACCTACGAGTCACAGCAGGAATTTTATGGAGGACGCAGTCTCACGCAGCAGTCTTCACCGGAGGACGCGAGCAGCGTGCCGGTGACGTTCCACGAGACGCGCCACACGCAAGAGCAGTGCTCCTCGAAGGCGGCCATCACTTCCGTTTTGTGTTGAGCATAGAGAGCTAGCCAATACTCACTCTTCCACAGTCTCACGCTGCAGTCGTCACCGGAGGACGCGAGCAGCGTGCCGGTGACGTTCCACGAGACGCGCCACACGCAAGAGCAGTGCTCCTCGAAGGCGGCCATCACTTCCGTTTTGTGTTGAGCATAGAGAGCTAGCCAATACTCACTCTTCCACAGTCTCACGCTGCAGTCGTCACCGGAGGACGCGAGCAGCGTGCCGGTGACGTTCCACGAGACGCGCCACACGCAAGAGCAGTGCTCCTCGAAGGCGGCCATCACTTCCGTTTTGTGTTGAGCATAGAGAGCTAGCCAATACTCACTCTTCCACAGTCTCACGCTGCAGTCGTCACCGGAGGACGCGAGCAGCGTGCCGGTGACGTTCCACGAGACGCGCCACACGCAAGAGCAGTGCTCCTCGAAGGCGGCCATCACTTCCGTTTTGTGTTGAGCATAGAGAGCTAGCCAATACTCACTCTTCCACAGTCTCACGCAGCAGTCGTCACCGGAGGACGCGAGCAGCGTGCCGGTGACGTTCCACGAGACGCGCCACACGCAAGAGCAGTGCTCCTCGAAGGCGGCCATCACTTCCGTTTTGTGTTGAGCATAGAGAGCTAGCCAATACTCACTCTTCCACAGTCTCACGCTGCAGTCGTCACCGGAGGACGCGAGCAGCGTGCCGGTGACGTTCCACGAGACGCGCCACACGCAAGAGCAGTGCTCCTCGAAGGCGGCCATCACTTCCGTTTTGTGTTGAGCATAGAGAGCTAGCCAATACTCACTCTTCCACAGTCTCACGCAGCAGTCGTCACCGGAGGACGCGAGCAGCGTGCCGGTGACGTTCCACGAGACGCGCCACACGCAGGAGCAGTGCTCCTCGAAGGCGACCATCGCTTCCGTCTTGTGTTGAGCATAGAGAGCTAGCCAATACTCACTCTTCCACAGTCTCACGCAGCAGTCGTCACCGGAGGACGCGAGCAGCGTGCCGGTGACGTTCCACGAGACGCGCCACACGCAAGAGCAGTGCTCCTCGAAGGCGGCCATCACTTCCGTTTTGTGTTGAGCATAGAGAGCTAGCCAATACTCACTCTTCCACAGTCTCACGCAGCAGTCGTCACCGGAGGACGCGAGCAGCGTGCCGGTGACGTTCCACGAGACGCGCCACACGCAGGAGCAGTGCTCCTCGAAGGCGACCATCGCTTCCGTCTTGTGTTGAGCATAGAGAGCTAGCCAATACTCACGCTTCCACAGTCTCACGCAGCAGTCGTCACCGGAGGACGCGAGCAGCGTGCCGGTGACGTTCCACGAGACGCGCCACACGCAGGAGCAGTGCTCCTCGAAGGCGGCCATCGCTTCCGTCTTTTGTTGAGCATAGAGAGCTAGCCAATACTCACTCTTCCACAGTCTCACGCAGCAGTCGTCACCGGAGGACGCGAGCAGCGTGCCGGTGACGGTTCACGAGACTCGCCACACGCAAGAGCAGTGCTCCTCGAAGGCGGCCATCACTTCCGTCTTGTGTTGAGCATAGAGAGCTAGCCAATACTCACTCTTCCACAGTCTCACGCAGCAGTCGTCACCGGAGGACGCGAGCAGCGTGCCGGTGACGTTCCACGAGACGCGCCACACGCAGGAGCAGTGGTCCTCGAAGGCGGCCATCGCTTCCGTCTTTTGTTGAGCATAGAGAGCTAGCCAATACTTACTCTTCCACAGTCTCACGCAGCAGTCGTCACCGGAGGACGCGAGCAGCGTGCCGGTGACGTTCCACGAGACGCGCCACACGCAGGAGCAGTGCTCCTCGAAGGCGGCCATCGCTTCCGTCTTGTGTTGAGCATAGAGAGCTAGCCAATACTCACTCTTCCACAGTCTCACGCAGCAGTCGTCACCGGAGGACGCGAGCAGCGTGCCGGTGACGTTCCACGAGACGCGCCACACGCAGGAGCAGTGCTCCTCGAAGGCGGCCATCACTTCCGTCTTGTGTTGAGCATAGAGAGCTAGCCAATACTCACTCTTCCACAGTCTCACGCAGCAGTCGTCACCGGAGGACGCGAGCAGCGTGCCGGTGACGTTCCACGAGACGCGCCACACGCAAGAGCAGTGCTCCTCGAAGGCGGCCATCACTTCCGTCTTGTGTTGAGCATAGAGAGCTAGCCAATACTCACTCTTCCACAGTCTCACGCAGCAGTCGTCACCGGAGGACGCGAGCAGCGTGCCGGTGACGGTTCACGAGACTCGCCACACGCAAGAGCAGTGCTCCTCGAAGGCGGCCATCACTTCCGTCTTGTGTTGAGCATAGAGAGCTAGCCAATACTCACTCTTCCACAGTCTCACGCAGCAGTCGTCACCGGAGGACGCGAGCAGCGTGCCGGTGACGTTCCACGAGACGCGCCACACGCAGGAGCAGTGCTCCTCGAAGGCGGCCATCGCTTCCGTCTTGTGTTGAGCATAGAGAGCTAGCCAATACTCACTCTTCCACAGTCTCACGCAGCAGACGTCACCGGAGGACGCGAGCAGCGTGCCGGTGACGTTCCACGAGACGCGCCACACGCAGGAGCAGTGCTCCTCGAAGGCGGCCATCACTTCCGTCTTGTGTTGAGCATAGAGAGCTAGCCAATACTCACTCTTCCACAGTCTCACGCAGCAGTCGTCACCGGAGGACGCGAGCAGCGTGCCGGTGACGTTCCACGAGACGCGCCACACGCAAGAGCAGTGCTCCTCGAAGGCGGCCATCACTTCCGTTTTGAAACGGACGTTGCTACCGTTTGTCGTGCTTGCCGATTCACTGTCATAGGAAATTTGTCATTTAGCAACCTAAAAAACACCTCTTTCTATCGCGTACCTCTTATCTGTAATGATAACTATTGAAGGTAGATCAAAATATAGTGTCATTAATGATTGTTAATCGTCATTTCGGCCATATTTACATTATAATAGTTAAAGCTAGCCGTGTTTGCTTTGTTTTCCCCTTTATAAGTGTGTTCCCGTGGGATCAGCTGTTTCACTGGCGACGAGGATGGGATTTTAACGCAGCGCGTGTAGCAGTTGACTTTTAACTTCTTGTATTTAATAGGATCCTTAGCAAGCTTAAGAAATGTGAAATCATATTGTAGAGTTTAAACAAACTTTAATAGCTTCATGTACTGTGCGCGCGGAATCAGCCAGAGTGTCGGGCACACTCGACTGATTCGAGTGCCGTCGGCGGCTCGCACCGCCGCAGGCATATGTCTCGGGCCACATGACCAGTCTGTGCCTGCGTGCAGCTAGTAAGGCAACAACTCACGGCAACGGCTCGAGCTTGATGATTCTCACGTCTTTGGTGGCGACGGCGAGCAGGTGGAAGGCGCGGCCCAGGTTGGGCGCGAAGGCCAGGTCGTTGACCGGCTCCGTCACGGACGGCAGGCACTCCGTCCGCGTCCAGCGCCGGGACGCCTCGCTGTATCTGTGGACACCGGGACCGCTCGTCAACTAGAGCCATTTTACTAACAATAAAGTGGGTGGAAACCGGTCTTTAAATATACCTAGACACATCCTTTTCCACAACTGTCTCGTTGGTCTAGTAACTGCCTCCTAGGTCTAGTGGTTAGCATGTTTGACTGCGGCTGACGAGGTCCCGGGTTCGAGTCCCGGGTCGGGCCATAATTAAGTATTGGGTTTTTCCAACTAGAAATTCTCAGTACTAGCCCGGAGTTAGGAAGTTGGCGGTGTTTCACCCCCGTGCCTCGGAGAGCACGTTAAGCCGTCGGTCCCGGTTATTATCACTAAAATGATAATAGTCGTTAAAGCCCGCCAACACGCATTGGAGGAGCATGGTGGGGTCTAAGCTCTAATTCCCTCTCTCCTATGAGAGTGGAGGCCTGTGCCCAGGAGTGGGACGTTAATGGGCTGTAGTGGTACACCCTTCTTTTAGGAAGAGCCGTTAATGGGTTTGAAACAATGATGGTAATGACATACATAGAAATGAATGTTAAACTAACTTACTCATAAATAAAGACCTTTTCACTGGAAGCCACCTTGTCGCTCTGTGTGCCCGCCGCGCTCACGATGTTGGGCTCGTCACTGCCCACCGCTAACATGGGCGGGTTGGAGTTACTTCTGAAATTATGTAAAAATACAAAAATTGAATATAAGCAATGATGTATTTATAGAACTAATAAGAACTGCGTAAATTGATAGAATTGCTTGATCTACTCGAATAGAAAAATGGAATCTAATATAATAATGAATTCCACGTATTCAATTGGTGCATCCTAATATTAGTTTGTTACAAATTCAAATTAT
Source organism: Erebia ligea (assembly GCA_917051295.2). Taxonomy (NCBI): domain Eukaryota; kingdom Metazoa; phylum Arthropoda; class Insecta; order Lepidoptera; family Nymphalidae; genus Erebia; species Erebia ligea. The sequence continues at coordinate 2,145,201 of OU785239.1, forward strand.
TTGTAAATCCTTTGTTCAAAATGCCAGTGTCTAAGGGAGGTCAGCTCTGACAGGCACAAAAATTACAGTAGAATCTCAGTAATCCGGCAGTTCCATAGACCGATACATCCAATAATCTGCCACCCTCCGCCCACGCCTCCCTCACCAAAAAACAGACCTTAATCAAGGATTATTTTAAAACTATGTACTTAATTATTTAGTTGTGAGATATGTTACAGCTATAAAAAAAGATGTATAGAACACTAGCTGATTCCCGCGACTTCGTCCGCGTGCTTTAAGTTTTTTTTTTATTCCCGCGGGAACTCCTTAATTTTCCGGGATAAAAAGTAGCCTATGTCACTCTCCGTCGTCAACTATACCCATGCCAAAAATCACGTCCATCCCCATTCGTTCGTTGACGTTCGTGTATCACGAACTTTTATACAAACTTTCAACCCCCATTTAACCCTTTTGGGGTTGGAATTTTCAAAAATCCTTTCTTAGCGGATGTCTACGTTATAATAGCTATCTGAGTGCAAAATTTCAGGCCGATCCGACCAGTGGTTAGAGCTGTGCGTTGATAGATCAGTCAGTCAGTCAGTCAGTCAGTCAGTCACCTTTGCCTTTTATATATTTAGATTAGTACAAATAATATAAATAAATAAGTAAATAAATTTTTATTGACCAACAGTTTACAAATTAATCAGTAGTACAACAAATTAATTAAATGCAGTACCTATGTATTGCGTACGTACTTAAAAAGTAAATGTGGTCAATGGGCCACCTCCTCAGCCCGTGCCACAGCATGAAAGATAGGTATGTACCCACCTGACATAACGCAACGCTGATTCATATTCTCATTATGAAATTTATCATATTCTCTTTATGAAATGCTTTATTTATTTACATAATATTATATTTTTTTCTATATAATCCAATTTGTGAAACAAAATATTCATCTCTATAGACAAAGAGGGGATACACAAAATCGACTTACTAGAAACCAGCATAAACTAGTAATGCCGCAATGTCGTCTTCGTAAGGTACAGGAATCCTTTGTGGGGTCGAGTATTACCTTTTATAATATGGTTCCAAAAGAATTTTTGGACTTGCCGTTACACAAATTTTTAAAAACCTCAACACTTGTTGAGTCGGGGCTATTATACAATTGACGAATTTCTTAATGACAAAGTTGTATGGAAGCAACCGACTTTGGGTCAAGCTCCCCACAGGACAGTATAATAACTTACACTATTGTATTTAATTTACATAGGTACTTAACTAAGTACTTACCTACGTAATGTAATCTACGTAATGTAATATATATTGTTTACAAAAAAAAAAAAAAAAAGAGCAACTGCTGAGTTTCTTGCTGGCTCTTCTCAGCAGAATCTCTTTCCGAACCGGTGGTAGAGTCAAAACATGACGTAACATAAGAGACACCTGTATGTCCTACATGTTTTAAATAAATGAATTGAATTGAATTGAATTGAATAATCCAAACATTCCAATAATCCGGCACCCTCTGGTTGTTAACAGTGCCAGATTAGTGAGATTCTACTGTAGTTCCAATTTTGGCCACCGGGTCCGATAAGTTTGAGGGAATATAATGCTAAACAATAAGCTAAGCTGAGGTGAGAGTGCTTGTCTCTCTCCTCTCTTGAGCTCTCATACAAACTGTCAAATTCAACATACTACATGCGAAAATGTACTATTACAACGCATATTGGGTCAACTTTACACATTACTATTTGATTGGAGCGAACTATAATAATTACCTGGACAAAGAAGGGTTCCATGATAAGCAACTAATAGAGACTTTTGTGGGTATTTCATGTTGCAGTGTCCACTGCGCTAGATTCATCACATCCGGTGCTTCATATATCCTAGAAAAAGTTAGTTAATACAATGAAAATAACTATCAAATATCTGTACACCGTAATATTACATTTTTAACAACCTTAATATACATAATACTGTAAATAGCTGATCATTAATTAACTAGTGTGTTAAACTAGTGATCGCCCCCAGATTCCCTCCTACGGGAAAAAAGCCTACAACTTGTTCCAGACTACAATGTGTCTCTGTGGCTTGACAGCTTTCTGACACATTTTATTTCAATCAAAGCTTTTCTATACATTTAATTCAATGTAGTCAATACCTTATAATACCGTCGGCGGAGCATGTTACCAGGAGCAGTCCCAAGTGCTTGGGGCCAAACTTGACATCCGTGACTGAGGTCCTGGAGTCCACTAGGTTGGACCTCTTCACCCAGGTGCGGAGACCCTTCTCTGACCCAGATGCTGTTGTGTCTCCTAAACAATGGGATATTTTTTTCTGAATCAGTCTGAGTGTTTGTGTTATGAATAGCACAGCAATGGAGATATTATGTTATATTCATATTTTATAAATTATATTTATAACGTTTCTTTTCTTTTTTTTTTGCAAAAGTTTAAAGACAGTGTAAAATATGTAAAACAAGGCATACTATTGATGATTTTCTTAATGACAAAGTTGCATGGAACCAATTCTCCATCCTGCAGTCCAAAAGTCAGTGGAATACTCAAATCAAATATTCATTTATTCAAATTAGGTACACTTATTGACATCAATTACTTACTTATAAAACATGATGGTGATAATCAGTTATGGTATCTTAACACTTTAACAGCCGATCACGTACTGTGTACGGGCAGTGTCGATCAACTCGGTACGCCGATCACGTACTCCGTACGGCTTTGACTTTCCTATCGTCTGTTTAAATACCACGTGCCCGGTGCGTGAATGGCGTGTAACCCCGGTGTAGAATGACTCTTTATCTACGCACACATGTATGATTCACCGACGGGAGGTGCGGGGTGGAGACAGGACAAGCGATCTTTCACGGCGCGCCAGTGCGCCCACGCCACTAACGTGAGAGTACGTCGTTTTTTTCGATTTTAGACCTCTTTTCTTAATTTTTTTTCATAAATATTATTTTTTATTACAAATGTTTTTTATTTCATCCCTAAAAATATAAAGAACAATAGTACATATAAAAAAAGAATAATAGACATATCACAGATAGTTTTTATTTTATGAGTCATAGAATATCGGCAAAAAACGCCGGCGTACCAGGGAAAGCCGCCTTTATAACGGTCGGCTGTTAAAGTGTTAAAACTAAAGCTATGAGGGTTCCAAACACGCCCTGGTCTGAGAAGAACCCACAACAAACTTTAATGTTTTTTTTTTTGCTATTTCTGAGTGGAAACTCACCAACTTCTTCCCATATAGCAGCAGTTCTGTCGAAAGAGCAAGTAGCTAAGACCTGTCCAAACTCTGGGTGTGCCCATGTGACCTTCCAGACTGAGCCGTGATGTGCCTTCCAGCTCGCTGTGAGCCTCCAACCACCTTGAGCATCTGCATCCCACACCTAGAAATACGAAATACACCCCAATGAATATAAGAAAAGTAACAATTATCATAACAAAGCTTTAGGAAGAATTTGCAGTTAAACATAATTTTCTGCATAAATTATGCAAAACTTGTGGCTGCTGTATAATGTTTTTCCAAACAAAATTTGTTGAGCAAACAACAAAAATTTTGCTTGAGCGACCAATCTAGAAAAATTTACTGGAAAATTTTTAGTGTGCAAGTGTGTGTTAAATTACTCATACTCTCTAGAATTATATACCCTACCTCTCATAGTTTGATGGGCAATCCTACACAACAAGACACCAGTAGCACAAACAAACATTTAGTCTCTGGGGTAGTAGGATGTTCCATGGTCAACATTCGTACTCCAAGCCAGTACTGAGAATTTCTTGACAGAATAATCCAATTTTTGACCCGATCCGGGAAGAGTTCATGAGTTCGTCAGCTACAGTGTATACCAACGAGGTAGTTTACATGACTACTACTTACAAACATGTTCAAAGTAGAGTATTTGGACGTACGGAATTCACCGATACGGCTGTAAATAACTATTGCAGCCTAAAGCTGCTAGCTACCGAAATTGTTGGAGAATTGGATGTTAATCATAAAGATAAGTTTGAGACATTGAAAAACCACAATAACATAACCTACCTTTACGTACTGATCACTCGAACAAGTGGCCATTCTTTCTCCGTAAAAGTCGTAAGCCACATCGTGGATAAGATCTTTGTGATCAGCGATAATTGTTTGGGATTCAAATAAATTTGTTGTTGTTAATTCACTCATTTTCGCGGCGGACTTGGAGAACAAATTAGCCGCCTGACAGTGTTGCCACCCTCTGATTTAGGTTTTCCCCTAACTCCTCGTGAAATTCCCCTAAAATAAGCACTTTTCAAAATGTTTTCCCCTAAAAAATTTATTCTAAGAATAAAACACAAATGAAAGTGCATTAAACTTTTATTTAACTTTTTTTAGGGCTGATTTTTCAATCGTCAGATAAAGTTTATCGGAGGAATAAATTTGACGTTTTGACAGGTTTTGTATTGAAAATCTGCCAAAACGTCAAATTTATTCCTCCGATAAAATCTGACGATTGAAAAATTAGCCCTTAATATAATAAACTAAAAAAAAAAAAAACTACTAAATCAATACCATCTGTACCATATATAAGTACGTACTATATAATATTATGTAGGTAGTACACTACCATCAGATAATTTTTGACCAATTATTAAGGTGAAGATCTAAATAAGCAGCCATAAGTCACTAACATAACATTTAACGATCATATTACATGCCTACCACAAATCTATGAGGATTTTGAATAGAATTCTCATCATCAATCATCAGCTTTTTGAACTATGTTAACATCAATCATCATTCGATCATTTATAGAGGAGTCCTCTATAAATGACCCATGGTTAACATGGCATCATTGTCCTACATTGTCATAGGACAATGGTGCACAGCGTACCTACATTTGGAACAAGCGAAAAACACACTACCTAGATTAAAAACACTGACAGTCAAACCAACCAAGTCAACAAACAAGAGTACCTAAACCATAACGTATAAATCCTTAGAAAACAGTTTACTTCGCACACTTAAAGCAGCTTTATTCGTATTCGACATCTCTTCTTTCCACGTACACAATTCTATGAACGCGAAAGAGAAAAATATATTTTGTTTGGTACTAGCCATAGAGAAATGTAACATCATAGTCGTAATTCCTTGATTCCTACTTCCATGGGTAACATCGGCGCACCAAGTTACGTTCAGATACACGCAGTCACCGATTCGAACCGAAAGTTGAAACTTTCCCTAAAAAATTCCCTAATAATTTTTTTTCCCCTAAAAATTTCCCTAAATAATTGTATACCCTAAAAAATCCCCTAAGTGTTCAAAAATCCCCTAAATCTAGGGGAAAATACCCTAAGGTGGGGACACTGCCGCCTGATAAAATTTTGACATTCAATGTACCGTACCGTCCATGGAATTAGGAATCCACAGACATGTGGGAATTACGTCCTATTTTCTATGGTACCGTCTTCGTACCGTAGACTCGTACCATCTCGTACTCCGTACCACAGACATACTGGTTTGTATGTCAGTGGATTGATTATCATGATCAGCCGAGCGATCGCGTAACTTCTGCATCAATCATTGTTACAGTATCAATTGTTGTAATGGGGACTATCGTTTCTTTGCTCACCAGTTGGCGCCACTGTTGACTAAGGTCCAGAGGTATAGCTGTCAAAGGCGACTTTATAAGATCGGCTCCGAAACAAAGTTTTAAATCTTGAATCTCATTAAGTTTATTAATTTATAACTATCATCATATTATCGAGTAGCTATGCCGCAATGTTGTGCAGTTCCGTTTTGTTCGGAAAAGTTCTCCAGAAGGATTAATTGGAGAACTAACCGTATTGGAAGTGAAATGTCCTTTCTCTATAAAATATGAGTTTATCAGTGTGGATAATTATAAGCACATAGAAATGATCAATAATGAATATTGCTTGAAAGAAAGTAGCCTCTACTATTTTCAAATTCAAACCAGTTGCTTGTTAAGTACTAAAAGAAAGTACTTACCTACATAACTATTGTGATTTTTTTGTTTGGACAAATAAAGATGAAAAGAGAATATATGTAAATAGAAATGATAAGCTTATTTTAGAAGTTATTATACCTAAAATAACTGCTTTTTATCATACATAATTAATGATATCTGTTATTGCTAGAAAATTTGATGTAGAATTTTAGTATGCTTATTGCTTAATCTAGTATCTACCGTGTTTAAGTGTTTCAACTAACAACTCAACCATCTTTCAGTATCATATCCATTGTATGGATTTACTATCAAATAAATATTATAAATGCGAAAGTTTGGATGGATGTATGGATGTATGGATGTATGGATGTGTGGATGTATGGATGTTTGTTACTCAATCACACTCCAACGGCTGAACGGATCTGGATGAAATTTGGCACAGAGATAGATTATAGTCTGGAATAGCACTAAGGCTACTTTTTATCCCGGAAAATTAAAGAGTTCCCGCGGGAACCGAAAAACCTCAGTCCACGCGGACGAAGTCGCGGGCATCAGCTAGTATTTAATATTTATTTGTATAGCAGTGTGTTTTAAAGGGAAAGGGAAGGATAAATAGGTATACACATAGGAGAGTGGGAACTAGAGCTTAGACCCACCACGCTGCTCCAATGCGGGTTGGCGGGTTTTAACGACTATTATCATGTTAGTGATAATAACCGGGACCGACGGCTTAACGTGCTCTCCGAGGAACGGGGGTGGAACACCGCCAACTTCCTAACTCCGGGCTAGTACTGAGAATTTCTAGACAGAAAAACCCAATACTTAATTATGGCCCGACCCGGGACTCGAACCCGGGACCTCGTCGGCCGCAGTTGAACATGATAACCACTAGACCAACGAGGCAAACAATCATACTTTTGGCAAAAAATAAGTTTGTAAACATTAAACAAACTAACTAACTCTGAATTAGCTACTCTTTGAGGCCGCTTATTTTTGCGCCTCTTTTTCTTAATTCCGCTTTAAAAGCGTTCACATTCATCGCCAAATAATCCATATTTGCGATAATTTCACGAAGGAGATCACTTTTCAACAGTTAAAATAAAGAAATTATATTTTATGTCACGAAACCCGCCAAAACCAGTGAAAAGTGAATGTTATTGGACCTCACGCGACACAAGCGCCCCTAGCGGCAAATTCACGCGCGATAGCCCCCAATTTATGGCATTCTTGCTGCGTCAATGGATTATGTCCAATAGTGGAAGAGTGTTAACCAATCAGAGGTGATTGCGATGTATCAATGATTGATGCAGAAGTTACGCGATCGCTCGGCAGATTAAAGGAATAATCAGGTGTTCCGTTAAACACTGCGAGCACTGTTCAGTGCTCTTTACTGTGGAGAAATTCGTTCAATAAGACTCACTGCAGTCTTTGATTGGTAGTAGACATTAGATAGATAGATAGATAGATAGATAGATAAACTCTTTATTGCTACACAAGACATAAAAAATACATTGAAAAGGAAACAAAAACAAATCAAAGTGCGCAAGGGCGGTCCTAACACTAAAAGTGATCTCATCCAGACAACCCACTAATTAAGAACATTATGACAGGAGCGGGATAGTGCAACAATATAGACTGATAAACAATATACTACATAAACTTTACATACCAATAATACATAAATAATTTTATAAATAGGTACATATACGTAAACATAAATATATTATCTTAGAATAACTACCTATAGAAACCGAGTACACTCGCGAAATGTAAGCCGTTCAATTGGTGCCATATATGGCACCGTTGACCGTACGTCGCTCGCGCAATCAGTGCTCTGAGTCAGGTGATAGAGTGAAAAGCTCCCAAAAAAGAATTTTAAAATGACAATTTGCGCGGTGAAATGGTGGCTAAAATACCAAAAATAGTGAGAACAAATTTTTTTACTACATTTATATAATATGTATGTATTTTTATGTGGGTGAGTTTCTTTATTGCTCAGGAACTTCTAAACGCCTCGACCGATTTAGATGTGTGTGGTTATTAGAAATTTAACCCCTAAATAAATAACTTTTTTTTTTAACGCATCATAGCTTGTAAACTATAACTCCTATCACAATAAATGTTATGAACTTATTTACAGTGGTTTCAAAGAGTTATAAATTTTGCCCCAAAAAAATCTAAAATGAATGGACTAATATATTATATACGATTAAAATATGCGTATGGGCATATCCTTATTTTTAAATCAATTTATGGAACAGATTTTACGAATCAAGCAATTACCCAACTTTTATGGGAAAACATTTTAACTGGCAACATTATGTTTGCGTCTGTGTGCGTGACGAGGCAAGTAAACACAGCACACATAGCGAATTTGTAGCTTGCGTTTTGAGAAGGCGTTGTTTGGAACCTTCCTACCCTACCTTCTTTCCTACCTTCTATAGGTAGTTATTCTAAGACTAGTGGTTCGCCCCGAACTGAGACCTCGCGGTTTCACAGAGCGCCATCTATTGACATCAGTGTGAAGTTCTGTTAAAAATATCATCATCATTAAAAATTAAATAATTTCGTTTCCTTATATTATTTATCTAATTTTAGTATTTGTTGTTCAAGTACAGGATATAATTCAAATAATTGATCAAGTTTCAGGCTTGAGAGTTCAGAAAATTGAGAATTCTGAGGTCAACTTTGGACGTTAGAAAATCGCCACTTTGAAAGCCCCCCATTTCGTCAATTTTAGGGGAAAAATTAAAAAAAAATATATTTTTGGACTCTATTCCTAATTATCTTTAAAATGATACACTGCAACCCTATGTAACGCTATAAAAAATATTTTACTTCTCATTCGCTTCTATGAGAGCCCCCCTGAAATAAAGATTTTTATAACTTTTTAAGCCATATTCGGCGGGAGGCCATCGATTCACATATTATATTTAAATTTGAAGTAATTACGTTCAGCAATTCAGAAGTTATAAGGCTCTGACAGACGGACGGACGGACGGACGGACGGACGGACGGACGGACAAGTGCCAATTCACCCAAGTAGACTCAGAGACCTTCGCTTCGCTCGGTCAATTATACCTATAAACCTACATACCTATACAATACTTAAATATTCTATAGCATAGGTACTAGTACTAGATATAGGGTGCGTTCCGAAATACACTGAGAGCACTGGAAGTCCCCAGTAAAGAGCACTGCCAGTGCTCGCAGTGCTTATAACGGAACACACACATAGGCTGATATTACACTATCATATATTCATCATATTTATATGATGTCGTATCTGTCAAGTTCTATGATCATATTTATATGATGCAGTTCTTCATTTTTACATATTACACTATTGACCCACATATGATCATTTATACGTCATATACTATCAAGATGGTTAACGATTTAGCCGTGTTTTCCGTTGCTATGAGTGCAATTATTTTATTAATTGCATTAAAAAAAAATTGTGAAAAATAAAACTAGAAATAAAAGACGAAATTGGGTTAGATCGTGGGTAGCAAGGCGATCAAATTATTATATAAACACTCATTTTCCTCGTAGAGGCTAATTAGTCTTTTTGTAGTTTCGATATTCCAGTCGAAATTCTATATTTTGGAAGACGCCATCGTTTTTTTTGATTTGACGGATACACAGACTATGTAGAGATGCTACGCATGACGGATATGATCCTACTTGTACGCAAGCTTTCAAATAGGATCCTATAACTATGATCATAGACAAATGTAGATATTACACTATCATATGTTCTTCATATAAAAATGACTCATACATCTATGATCATATATATATGATAGTGTAATATCAGCCATACGCTGTGTTCCGTTATAAGCACTGCGAGCACTGGCAGTGCTCTTTACTGGGGACTTCCAGTGCTCTCAGTGTATTTCGGAACGCACCCATAGTTCGTCATTTCTCTATCTATGGTCATCACGCTTGACGCTTTGTTTTGACTTTTGACAGCACCGTCGCTGCCTTCTGCATTTTTCTGTCAAGCGAGCGTTGAGAGGAAGAAAGAGATGGGATTTATCTATTAGAAATGAGTTAAAAAGGGACAACTGCGCGACGGCGCTGTAGGGATCTTCCCGCCTTCCCCCCAAACAGCCGTCAGTCGTGGTTTAGTTTTGTCTGCCGTGTGTTTATCTTGCTTGATGATAATTGTTGACAAATGTTGTTGATACACGGAAATCTTGTTTAAAGTGTAAAAATTAAATTAGGGTAATCAGTGACACGGTGAAGTAATATTTCTCATGGATTGAGTGACGATGTTACCACCTACGGCCGGTATAGCAGAGGATTATCGTGACCGGCCCGAGATGGCGTACCAGCAACGACGTGACGTGAGAGAAATCACTCGGGAAATCATCAGAGAAGCTCGCGTATCAAATAGGGATTCCGTATCGCCTGGAGGTAAGGAAGCCGGCTTATCGACGCCACGTTTCCGCCATGCATGTCACATTGACTTGACATACGTCAAGGTGACATTGATACCAAAACAATAATTAAATAAATCCAAAATAATTAGAAAATTTAGGCCTAATTAGGTCCAAAATAGTTTTGGGATGCTTCAGGAATAGAAACTAGGTCTGTTACGTCACATAGGAACTCGATCGCACAAAAGTAAAATGGCGCCAATGCGCCATTCAGCGCTTTCATCTTGTGTTGGCGTATGGTTGGCGTCTTGTGTTTTTATTTTTCCCGTCTAAAATCGTAATCTAACTCACATAAAACTATGCCCCGTTACGTCTTGTTACAAGGTATGATATTTGTTCTATTATAAAAACAATTTTTGGCACGTGCATAGTATATTTTTAGATATCGTACGCAAGACGCAGGACGCTTATCGCATTTTATCATTGTCATGTTTTGGCCTAGTTCGATGTTGATAACCTGTTTCTAAAATGTGTAACTACTTTCATGTTTACAATTTTGGCTAATGCTTTGCGCTATCAATGTTTATTTTTGTCGGAATTTGACTTTAGTTTTTACGTCGCATTGACAGTAAAATGACAGGCATCAAGAAGGACAAAATGGCGGCTGTCTTTTTATAAAAATCAGCGCGACCCAAAGCCTGGCGCCGGCGTTGTTCTATGATTATCTTATTGAAAATTGTTGCAGTTAAACATTCAATACATTTCCATTCTCTAGACATAAGAATGACCAAGTCATGAATAATAATTATTAGTCTGTCAAACATATCTGACCTGGTGACCAAAATTGGAACTAATTTGTAATAATATGTAAATTGTTTTTTTTAGGGTAAAAACGGGACCCTATTACTAAGACTCCGCTGTCTGTCTGTCTGTCTGTCTCCAGGCTGTATCTCATAAACCGTGATAGCTAGAAAGCTGAAATTTTCACAAATGATGTATTTCTGTTGCCGCTATAACAACAAATATTAAAAATTAAAAAAAATATATATATTAAGGGGGGTCCCCATACAATAAACATGTTTTTTTCGTATTTTTTTGCTCAATATTAAAAACGGTAACAGATAGACGGGTTCAAATTTTCACAGAATATTAACTTGTATATTACCTTTCAAAACAAATAATTAAATATCAATAAAGTAAATATTAAAGGGGGGCTCCCATACAACAAACGTAATTTTTATTTTTAATCAAATCAAATAAATATTATAAATGCGAAAGTTTGGATGGGTGGATGTATGTATGGATGTATGTTTGTTACTCAATCACGCTCCAACGGATGAACGGATCTGGATGAAATTTGGCACAGAGATAGATTATAGTCTGGAATAGCACATAGGCTACTTTTTATCCCAGAAAATTAAAGAGTTCCCGCGGGAACCGAAAAACCTCAATCCACGCGGACGAAGTCGCGTGCATCAGCTAGTACGTCATAAATCGTAAAACTTACTACAGGTTTGTACGGAACCCTCGGTGCGCGAGTCCGACTCGCACTTGGCCGGTTTTTTTAATTTATTTTTCATGATATAAGTACGTTCAGTCATAAGACTGACTACCTTCACCATTGGTAGAGCTTTATGTGAGCTTAACAGGAAAGATTAAACATAAAAATCAGCAATCTACCTTTTCAAACACAACTTGGTTTTGGGCTTCTGAGCAAGCTAATCCACTTACCAGGATTTCTCTATAGAAAGCCAAAATACTATGGAAACAGAATAATCCAATTCTCCAGTACCAATTAAATACCATGATGCTGTCGTAAGTTCTCTGCCATGGAACACTTCCAACAAAATATTTTTCTCCCACTTAACACACTGCTCAGAAATCTCTTCATAATTTAAAAAAAAAAACAATATGTCAATTGGCTCATTTTGAACCACATACCAGCGATTTCCAACATAACATAAATTAGATGTTTTTAATGTGCATTTCTCTTCATATATTTGAAAAATAGAGAGTTATTTCTTTTATCCCTCTTTTCTATGTTTACTTGTTTAATCTGACACAGATTTGACTATTTAGCTATTGTTTCTTTTGATTTAAGTGAGTTTTATCTGAGACTCCGTACTTCCATACTAATATTATAAACTAGCTGATGCCCGCGACTTCATCTGCGTGATTTAAAATTTTTTGATTTCCGCGGGAACTCCTTAATTTTCTGGGATAAAAAGTAGCCTATCCAGGTCCTCTACTATACTCATGCCAAAAATCAAGTTGATCTGATGCTCCATTGCGGTGTGATTGAAGGACAAACCAACAAACAAACACACTTTCGCATTTATAATATTATAGTATGATGTGAAAATGTGTCTGTCTGTCTGGTATACGATGGAAGGGATACGATGTATTCCCTAAGGCGTCAGTGGTCAGACACGAAACTAGCGACGGCGACAGCGGGGCGATGTGGTCCGAGAGCTGGCGACGAATTTCGGGAAGGTCCTTTAGGCAATTAGAAATTGACGAATCCAGTTCTGCCAGTCTGATAGAGCGTTTGCGGTTATTTCGCTACTGCGCAGCATATAACATTTGCAAAAAAACCGAAAAACATTTTTTTTTTATCTTTAAATTTTATACTTATAGAATTCGAAAAAATAAATCCCAGATGTTTTTGCCGGTTATAAAGTATTACCAGACCTCTTTTAAATTGTTCCCGAAATTCGTACCCAGCTCTCAGACCATCGACCACACAACCAATAGACGCCTAATTACTATGCTTTCGTAATGCAAACAATTCAGTCAAATGACTCAAGTAAGCGGGCGCGGGGTACTAAACGCTGATTGGTCTACTCATGGTCAAAAAAATCATAAATCAAATGGGATGGGGTCCTAACTCCTAATAATTATTTATCGATAATTAATTATCGATATACTCTAATTAATATTTAAATAACTCGGTAGGTTTTGTTACAAGGGCGTGGAATTATATAAGACCTATTAAGTCTGATGTGTTGTCTGAAAGTGTTCGCCCTATATGAGGAGTCTATTAGTTGTACGGTCGATGTCTCAGACTAATCGCATCGCCCCGCTACCGCTCATTTCGTGCCCGTACACTTACGGACAGGCTACTTTTTATCCCGGAAAATTAAGGAATTCCAGCGAGTATAACAAAAAACTTAATCCACTAGTCGCTGGCATCATTCATTTGTAAATAATGCTTGCCCAATGTTCTTCCTTTTCTATAATAAGTAATAGTAATTCTATGCCAATTGATCAATTTAGGAACTCTAATAAATATCGAAATGTATTTGATAACAATTTAGTTTAGTTTTATGATCACTTGTAAGTATGAAATACTAACATGTATCAACATTTTGCACTTATATCGAGACTTTACTTTAACCAATCTGAAAATTAATAATTGAATATTACTACTGAGAAAGAACTTATTTTTGATATCTGAATTGCAAAAGTGGGGGGGTTACCAGATCAAGTATATCATGTCTAAGAAAAGAAGTCTAACTAGAACATTTTTGTAGGAATTAGCCATAAACCTATGCAAACAATATTTTGCAGTCTCAAATACAAAGTGTTACAATATATTATAAACAATACAAAGAGGGCGCGGGTCGCGATCGATCGGGTTGAACGGCCGCACGTTACACCTTGTTAAATCTTCAAGGACATCCTTGAAGGCCTTAGGAAGTGTTCACATCTCACCTAATATCAACTGCAGCATGGCTGACTGACAACTAAGCAGACGCTATGTGAGCCCAATGTGAACATAACATTAGGCTTCATTTGCAAGTGTTCCATGCCCAAAATATTAAAAAAGGAACCAAGCTCACGGCATCAGTACAAATGGAGCCTCCTATGACTACGCGCGGCTTGATGCCATGGCCAACGTCTTTCGCCCTCACGGTCGAAATGCCATGACGCGAAATTACTTAGGCTGTGGATTATGGTGTACACGGAATTTCCATTGTTGGTTTGGCCACCAGTGTGCTTAGCATGCGCACAACGAGATTATCTCGCGACCAGACAGAGAGATGTTGTCGTTGCCGGCAAATATTTAATTTACCCTGATATGCACAAAATGTATATTACAAGAAAAAAATAGTCGACATGTAAAGGTTTGTAGAGAAAAATACCACAGATAAGGAATATTACTTTTATCTCTACTTTTGACGTAACGAGACAAGCAACCATGTTAGCTTTGGTAGACATAGAGATAACAGGTAAAGATAACTTTACTCGTAGTGTGCATGCTAGCCATACAGCCCCCCAATCATGTAAGAATGGCCGATCAAAACGGTAAGTTCGTCGTCAAAGTAAAATAAACCATAACTGCATTGAATTAGAGCTCAATTTCGTGTATCCATTCTTATACTTTAGAGTATCGTACATACCTAAACGTATAAGAATGGGTACACAAAATTGACCTCTAATTTAATGCTGTTATGGTTTATAAACTTTAACGTTTTGATCGGCCATTCTTACATGATCGGGGGGCAGGTCAGATAGGTATAACGGACTGTAAGGGTGCGTTTTGATGTTTGATAAAAAGTGGCTGATTAGTTGGCACCATCTCTATTGTCATTACATGTATGAATTTTGTTTTGCAGCTCGGGACCGGTTCCCGTCGACGTCGTCAACAGACGACAATGAGTCCGGGACGGACGGCGAGCTCGACAGGTCCCGAAGATCTGGCCTGTCACATGTTCACGTTGGCCCACCACCGGTAAATATTGTCTTTACTTAATAATACAGAGGATTTCATTTGTAATGACGATGCAGGGACCACTGTGATTTCGTCGCTATATCCGGGAGTCAAAGAAGAGAAATGATAGAAAAATACATTCCATAAAACCTTCATTCATTCATTACCTCCACCACACACACACTTCTTCTTAACACATTATTTTCCTCTGAAAGTAAACTTTATATTCATGGGACTTAAGTGTAACATTGCTACAACCAAAAATTTGTTACAACAGAAGTTGTTAAAAATGAAATCCACTGTACAAAGCCTTTATGCGCTGCATTCAATCCGTATCCGGAGACTATTCAAATCGGATTTGGATCAGATTCATCATGCAGTGCGCAAATGTTCATACAAATCATTCAAACATTCATTTATTCAATTTAGGTACACTTTAGGTACACTTATTGACGTCAATACTTACTTATAAAACATGATAGGAATAATCCAATATAATAGGGTTCCAAACGCGCCCTGGTCTGAGAACAGCACACAACAAACTCAAATACAAATAATATTGTGTTTAATGTTGTCAATGAACACTGCTCTGATTTGGAGAGATTCGGAAACCGATGTTTCTACTGAGTGCCAGTAAGAAACTCTTTTATTTTATTTTTACGTCAATACAAGTTAGCCCTTGACTGCAATTTTACCTCATGGTAAGTGATGATGCAGTCTTTTTTTATCCACTACAAGTTAGCCCTTGACTGCGATCTCACCTGACAGTAAGTGATGATGCAGTCTAAGATGGTAGTGGGCTAACCTGTTAGGTGCATGGCAGTTATATTAAACCCATACCCCTATTCGGTTTCTACACGGCATCGTACCGGAACGCTAAATCGCTTGGCGGCACGTCTTTGCCGGTAGGGTGGTAACTAGCCACGGCCGAAGCCTCCCACCAGGCCAGACCATGGAAAATTCAGCAATTATAAATTCCCAAATTGACCCTGCCGGGGATCGAACCCGAGACCTCCGCACGTTAAGACAACAGCGCTACACACTGCGCCATGGAGGTCGTCAAAGATGTCTAAGTCTAAGATGGTAGAGGGCTAACCTGTCAGGGGTACGGCAGTTATATTAAACACAATACCCCACGGCATCGCATCGGAACGCTAAATCGCTTGGCGGTACGTCTTTGCCGGTAGGGCGGTTACTAGCCACGGCTGAAGCCTCCCACCAGGCCAGACCAGAAACAATTCAGAAATTATAAATTCCTGAATTGATCCAGCCGGGGATCAAACCCGGGACCTTCTACTTATGAGACCACAGAGCTCACTACTGCGCCAGAGAGGTAGTCAACTCTGTGTTTGATTGTTTGAGAAAAATTAATAAATTACAATAATGTGTCTCTGCATTCTCCAGTACCCCAGAACCTGTCACTAGGGCTGATTGTAAGGGCACACATACCTACATGGATGACGTAACATGACGCGGCCACGTTAGCCAATCACGTGCCGCCGCCTGAATCACGATTGCGAAGTTCTTTCGGAATTGTACTATACATATAGAACTTTCAACCTGCAACAGTTGGTCCAGCTGGGATCTCCGAGCATGACACTGGCTCGGAGGAAGATCTTCCTACCACACGCTCCCAACATGGTATTGATTGTCATTATAACACTATTATGTTGTCACCAGGGTGGTATGATAGTGCGCAAGCGGCGCGGAAACCTCCCAAAGCAGTCAGTGAAGATACTTAAGCGATGGCTGTACGAGCACCGCTACAACGCTTACCCCAGCGACGCGGAGAAAATCACGCTCAGCCAGGAGGCCAACTTGACTGTGTTGCAGGTAACGTGACTGTTCTGTTGGAGACAGGGCGATGGTGAAGCTACAGCAGACTAAACAGATTTTGGTGTTTTTAGGGTTCCATACTTCAAGTGGAAAAAAAGAATACTTATAGGATTAGTTTCTTGTCTGTCTGTCAACACCCCTTTTCTCGGGAACGCGTGGAGGTATCAAGTTGAAATTAATATCAAATACTTGGAGCTGTAAAATAAACTAGTTAGTAAGTCAACGCAATCAAAAGATACGGCCGCTTATGCCGCATACTTTCCAATAAACCAAATCCTACAGGTTACTTCCTGTTGTCCTAGAATCATGAAATTTGAAGCAAGTTCTCACAGGACAAGTATAGAAAAAAATCCAAAAATCGTTAATTAGGGTTCCATACTTATAAACTGTTGAATTGTTTGTCAGGTGCTACGAGTTTAGCGCAATATGTAAGCCAGTTACTTCACAGCTAATTACGTATTGTTATGACATCTTTCTATGTATATTGTGGTTGTACTGTACCCATTATGCGCGAGTTGGACTCTCACTTGACTGGTTTATTTTTGAGTTTGTATTAGTGAGTCAGATATTTTTAATTTCTTTCATTTTGTACTATCTCTCCCAAGGTTTGCAACTGGTTCATCAACGCGCGGCGCCGCATTCTGCCCGAGATGATCCGGCGCGAGGGCCACGACCCGCTTCACTACACCATCTCGCGCCGCGGCCGCAAGCAGCTGGGCTCCACTGGCACGTCCTCCGGCGTCGTCGTCGAGTGGGACGGCGAGGGCGACGGCGAGGGCGAGGTGACCGTTCGACTGTTTTATACTGGTTCATACCCGAGATGATCCGGCGCGAGGCCACGACTTGCTTCACTACACCATCTCGCGCCGCGGCCGCAAGCAGCTGGGCTCCACCGGCACGTCCTCCGGCGTCGTCGTCGAGTGGGACGGCGAGGGCGACGGCGAGGGCGAGGTGACCGTTCGACTGTTTTATACTGGTTCATACCCGAGATGATCCGGCGCGAGGGCCGGATACCTTCATACGTATTGGATAAGCACACTTTGTGTCTAGACTGACAAAACTGCAAAATTGCAATAGAACTGTATACGGTGTTTCGATATTGTTGTGCTAACTGCAGAAAAACTGCAATTATGCAGTCCACCTGTCTAGACAATATGATCGTCATTATATCACTCATTTTGAAAGATATAAAAATATTTAAACCAATTTTTCTTAGATTAGTTTTGACTATGACTACAGTACTGATCATTGTCTTGTCTATTGTCAGGTGGAGGGCGGCGCGGGCGGCGGCTACGGTGACGGCCTACTGGTGTACCGCAGCGACGGTGATGAGCTCGGCGACGCGGACGAGAGTTATTCCTCAGCCGCCAGCGAGGAGGAAGTCAAGGTGAGTGCTTTGAAGAATACTTCCAAACCCATTCCTTAGCTTAATAGTAAATTACTGCACAGGCCGGAAATAAAGCAATTCACGGCGGAGTAATATTGGAAGAACAAGGGCTTCCCAAGTGATTTTACATTTTTGAAGGGAAACCTTCTTTAGCCGCGTTGAGCACTTTTTGGCACTTTATTAGCCTTAGTTTTTAAGGTTTATATATTAATTATTTCTTTTTTAAATGAAAAAATAATACTAATAAAAAAAAAATCGTTTTCACTTCCTCCTGCTTCACTCCGGACAAATTTTGAAAATTGCTGGCGAAAAAGTGTTTTGTGAACATCTGTGTCTCTAAATCCTTTCTTAATGTTTTATCGTCACTGTCAAGATGAAGAGTCGCCGATGTGACTAGAAGTGTGATAGCCTTTTTGTTTTGCAGTACGACCCGTCGGTGTGGCAGTCGGTGATCCGCTACGGGCCCGAGGACACGCATCCAGCGGCGCGCGGCGCGTCCGCCGTGGTGACGGTGCGCACGGCGGACGGCGAGGGCGAGGTCGAGGGCGAGGGCGAGGGCGAGGGCGAGGCGGACGGCGATGGCGACGGCGCCGGCTGGCACCCGCAGCTCGCGCACCTGCCGCAGCTGCCGCACCCGATACGCCGCAAGCTGCAGGTACAGTCTTGTGGTGACGGTGCGCACGGCGGACGGCGACGGCGACGGCACCGGCTGGCACCCGCAGCTCGCTCACCTGCCGCACCCGATACGCCGCAAAGAATTTGCGATCTGCACGATAGGCCAACTAGAAACTGCCATAAGCTCCTGACTCCATCGCTCCGCCTCAAAAAAGTCCGAAGGTCGCTCGTGGGAATCAGAGCATTCTATTTTATAACAAAATTCCACAATCTATTTTAAACTTGCCTTTACACAAGTTTAAGAAATCCATTAAAAGTATGCTTTTGAAAAAAACTTATTATACTGTGGACAGTGGCGTGCAGCTCATAGAGGCAAAAAAGCACTGCTTACCTTAGTAAATTATTAGCCCTTTCAAAATATTGAAAATAAAATTCATTCTAAGCACACTCCTTCAAATAACTACATAGTTCCCGCACGGCGTAACTCGCGTCAGTCGGTGTAACCGATGAACGCCATCTATCGCTAGAAGAGAACGCGCGAAGCCGAAAAGCTCACGAACTCTCTGCCTTTTTTGCGCGTCATCGTAGGTAGATATCTTTATTATATTCTCGTCATTCATTCAAGATTCCACTCTAAATCATCAATGAATGACGCGCATATAAGGCAGAGCTTGTTGACCAATCACAAGCCACCGTAGCCCGTAAGCGTCTGCCCTCTAGGAGTATGTTCCGATATACACTGCGAGCACTGCTCCAGTGCTCGTACTGGGGAGAAATTCGTTCCGTTATGAACTGGCAGTATTTAGTTTACCGTACATAACGTCATTATTAATTCGGTTATAAAGTTATTATGTATTAGGTAAATCAAAAAACAATATTTTCTTCTAAAACAATCTTTCTTTCTTATTTTCACGTCAAAACAGCGCCAAAAAAACATAGATGACAGTATACTGTACTGCGTTCCGTTTAATACCAACCAACCATAGTAATCAGTATAACTTACAATATTCTATAAAGGAACGGCTTCGGAGTATACTAAATTGACGTCACACCTTACAGTGCTCATAGCGCTTAACGGAACATACCCTAGATTGTATTTTAAAAAGCGCGCGCGCTCGAAAGTGAAACAAAGGAAGGTTTTATTTTCTATAATCCAAATAAGTAGCTTGATTTCTTATAACTATAAACTCATTTAAATTCAATTATATTTATTCAGATTGTTTCCCTAAATTTAAGAACGGTTTTATATCCTTAAAAAATATTAAGATCGAAAAAAGCACGTAATGTTCTTCATACGAATTCAATAAAATAAACAAAGGATAGTCCGATTAAAAAAATAAACACTATAAAGCCCTACTAGACTACACATAGAAAATGAGGATAATATTTGTTAATTTAATTAGTAAAACTCGTAAAGAAAATTAAAGTTTCTTTGTTTACATTTAATTAAAAGTGATTTTCGACTCTTTACGCCATATTTGTATTGTTTCCTTTCGTATTCAGTGTTTTGATTTAATTTGTGAATATTATAAAGTTTTTGCGGAAATAAGTACCTATTAGTAAAGTAAATAAAAAGCAATCGGATTTGTGACTTACAAAGTTTGTGTAAAGGTTTATTCATAGAACGTACTAAATTATTATTTGGAAAATGGAAGATTATTCGTGTGAAATCTGTATAGGCGCTTTGTGTTTACAAAAGGTTCCTACTATTATCACAAAGAAAAATGAAAAGGTAACTCGAGTAAGTATTTAACGTGAATATTACGATTCTTTTAACTGGATAAGTGGCTGCACACTAATAGTTTGTTTTGTTTTCCGTGCGTCTTATTTTGTAATCGGTATGGAATGATATGGGATATTTAATAATTCATAGCGCAGCTATGTTCTAGGTATATTACCGCCGAAACTTATCAATTTACCTAATGTATGACGTAGGTGCCCTAGTGCTTACCCTAAGCCAAAACCCTGTGCACGCCACTGACTGTGGAAGATTACGTAAATGACAAAAGAGCATTTGACTCGCTCCAGCAATGCTAAGGACAGCGGTTATTTATGTATAGTACACATTAATTAAATTGTAAATGATTTTTTTTTCAAAAGAGCAACCACCGAGTTTCTTTCTGGTTCTTCTCGGTAGGAATGGCATTTCGAACCAGTGGTAGATTCATTTGACGATTCGAAATCACTTATAAAAGTTTATTTGAATAAAAAACGTTTGAATTTTGAAAACGGAATGCAGTCAGCACTGAGAGCACCTTACCTCGAAAACGCCAGTGCTCACAGTACAAAAATGGCGACGATTTATGACGTCATATTATATTTCCCTAGGATACTGCGGCAGTATACTGTCAGTCCATAACGAAACGAACTTCTCCACAGTAAGAGCACTGAACAGTGCTCGCAGTGTATATCGGAATACACCCTTTAATCGATTGTTTAAAATGGTTATTTAACATAACTATCAGCGGACGTGGATATTACGACTTTTGGGAGATCCTCTATTTAATAATCACTAAAAAATAATTTATTTCAATTAAGTAGTCAAATACCCAATTACAAGATTAATTAATTTATTTATTTAATGTAATTGTCGCGGTTACATCGCTTTGATTCCATTTGTTGATGTTTTGTCTCTTTCAGGTTGTAGGCGCACAGGGCGAGGGCGAGCGGGACAAGTTCAAGTGTCTGTATCTTTTGGTCGAGACCGCGGTCGCCGTGCGCCAGCGCGAGAAAGAGCAAGAGGAAGTACCCGTTTAGTGAGACACACGTGAGTGCGAAAGGGACGACTGTATGTTGTTGTTTGCGCTTGAACCTCTATCCTCATCACAAGATTTTAAATCGAACCGACGCGGTTTTGCTTACTCGAGCGAGAAGCATTTTGGCGTTAAATAAAAATGCACCTTACTCACCAATAATAATAGTATATACAGTATACTAGATGAGAACACTTGAATTTTTAGGGATAAAAAGTATAAGCCTGGAATACAACCTATATCTGTACCAAATTTCATCGAAATCGGTTGAACAGATGGGTAGTGAAAGCGTAGCAGACAGACACTTTCGCATTTATAATATTAGTATAGATTTAGAGCTCAAATTCGTCCATACCATTAAAATGTATTTTTTTTTTTGAAATCCGGCTATTTTGAAATGATGATTTCAATATTATGTTTTTGTCCACAGATTGACAACATTAATGTGACTTCACTTCGCGGCAAGGAATTGTACGGTATGCTTACATTACTTCCGTTAAGGCGCTCACACACTTTGACGCAACCGACTCAACGTTCAAAAACATCCTTCAAGATGTTGTTATCGTTTATCTTAAGGTAGATTTCCGATTGAAAATGAGCGTTCCGATCAAATATAGTATGCGTCCACCTTTATCGAATACTCCGTAGCATACTGTGTACACTGTAGTCATTTTATTATTATTCATATAATTTTTTTTCAGCTCTGGATGGGACTTTATAATGATAGAATGTTAAGTTAGTTTATAGTTTAATCTTCGTAGTAGCTACTCTGTAACATTATCGATTAATTATCAGGGGATTAATTACACTTGATCAACTTGGTTCAGCTTTTGTCCATAAAAATAAACTAATTTTCTATGAAGATACATGTTTTTACGGTGTAAAGCTACACGGCCTCGTATGCACCTCCGTAGAAAACGTCAGTTTTGAATTGATATGGGCGCGAAATTCTGACTAGACTTCCACTCGAAATGAGTTCATGAAGAACCGAATTAGAACAAAAACCGCAAAAAAATTGCTTATTTTGTTAAATGTTAGAGAGTACGGAATACAAAATGCATAGAGTAGCCATTACGACAAATTACTATAACACTTGTGTATAAATAAACATATGGAAGGATTTGTTTTATGTTATAATAAAATAATTATTTTTAACTTGTTTAGTTTATAGCACTAAAATATTTTAGATTTAAATCGATTATAGATTTAATTTTTAAAGAGGTTTGAATAAAGGTTTTTTTATTAATTGCTAAAGCTCACGTGTATGAGTTAATATTAACTTGCACGTAGCATCAATTACTCTAGAGTAAAATATACATATTTTATGTAGTATTAAAATTTATTATACTGAATACTAAGTAATTGTATATTTAAGCAAAATATAATATTTGATAAATGCTTCGGATAAACTTTCTTTTAATTTATACATTCATGACTATAAAATAGTAATATCCATGTTTCGGTGTCATACTTTATAGATATTGATATCAAATAATGTGTATTTTATTGATTTTTTTGCCTCTACTATAGAGTATTTCTTAAACTATTTTACGTTGTGGTAGACAAATACTGCCCTAAGTAGTATATTATACAGCAACCTACAATAGTTCTTATTTATATAATATTATATACTCTCGAAATGTAATATAAAACATATGTTTAGCTTGTACATGGCAATAGTAGAAAGTATTAGGGATATAAATAAAATGGCTTCCACCATCATTATTCAACTTCCATAAACTACTATTTTGTACCTTATGTACTGGTAATACTGTCTATTATCCTGTATATCGATGGATTGTAGCATATTGTTTGTCAGGGGCCGTTTATATCATTAGAGCCATCATTAGGTTCTAAAAGTCGGCAACCGATACCTTAGCAAATAGCAACCAAGTATTACGAGGAAACGAATTAATATTTTTAACTTATTGATACTCCATAGCTTTTTAAAAAAATTGTTCGAGATACTTATAGATTGATATGAATGGATCATGGTCGTATAGTAGAAGATCCGAATCTAAATCGAGACGTACCGGTTTGATAAGAGAATCAAATTTATTTTATAATAAATTTCATATATTAGAAAATAAATTAATAATGGGTAGACAACAGAAATCCTGGACAGAATATTTTTAATTACTTTTCGAAAAATGATTTTTCATAAAATGTTGCAAAATGAAGATAATAATAAAATTTTATACTGGACTTAAAGTATAGAGCATATAGAATGTGCAATCGTAGGGTAGACTATTATTTCCATTATTTATCCAGGTAAATAATAGGGTAGACTATTATTTCCATTATTTATCCAGGTAAATAATAGTCTACCCTACGATTGCACATTCTATATGCTCTATAGTATAAAATTTTATTATTATCTTCATTTTGCAACATTTTATGAAAAATCATTTTTCAAAAAATAATTAAAAATATTCTGTCCAGGATTTCTGTTGTCTACCCATTTTTAATTTATTTTCTAATATATGAAATTTATTATAAAAAAAATTTGATTCTCTTATCAAACCGGTACGTTTCGATTTAGATTCGGATCTTAGACCAGTATAGAGGTTTGAAAATAGCTTGAACTATTTCATTATATTGATATAAATATGTTGTATATAACTGCTCTATGTGCAGAAATAGAGTAAGTATATATGTAAATCCATGCAAATATCTTATTTGAACAATATTATATTACAGCTATTAAAAGGGGTTGTTTCAAATTTATATGGAGCCTGGGCCAGGTATTTGTACGGTATTTTAAAATGTTCGGGGTCATAAAATAATAACATTTGTTTCTTTATTTCTTACTAAAAAGTTCAATTTACGAGGTACAATGCGAAATTATTTTGCAAAATAAAAGCGTACCTAACAACATGCGTCCATTTTGACATTGACGTATATTACACGTGTCATGATGACATTTGACATAAAAATAACCTGAGAAATGAGAACTAACCATAAAATATCCAACAGCAGCAGATGGATGGATGGATGCGCTGCGAGAGTTGCTATTCTACAAATGTACCTAAATAAACATTTTATTTTTGTACCTCTTAATCACTGTAAAACTGCAAAAAAGCATATTTTATTTAGTTTTCTATGATTTTATACTATTTTTTGGAGTACTGTACAAGTACCTGGCCCAAGATGAAACAACCCCTTTATATGTTAGATATTCAATCATCTTATGCGTGAATCAATTATCGCTCATGAATAAGAAAGAAGATAAAAACGCATGAGAGTAGAAGAGAATAGCTATTTGCGTTTGAATCAAATGAGCTAGTTTTTAATCTTTAGAAGCATAATTATTTTTTTTGCATCATACTTATTTTTGAATAATATCATTGGATAACATAATATTATGGTTTGAGACTTCACAACTGAGCAAAACCATAATTAAATTGTTTTTAATAATTTAACAGTATAATATCAAATCATTATTTAGCAACATAGAAGCTCATTATTTTGTTTTCATAAGAAAGACATGTCTATCGCTTTTTTTAGTTATTAATTATTTTTGAGCATTTCTGAAGAGGCTTTTCATAAAGAGACAACACTAAATTGTCAGGACCAAACATCGTGCGGTCCCTTTCCGTCGGAAGCGTTGCGAAAAGGAGGACACTATTTTTAGTCCTACTAATTTAGTTAGTAAAACCGAAGTAGCGGCGGAATATCTAATATGATATTTATATACAACCAAATTAAAACAAATAGCTTTAAATGTCGCAATAAATTTTCATATAATATATTGTATCCAGTAATTAAGGCTTATATACACATTTCTATATATTGGTTATCTGTGTAATTATATGCTATACTTCTTATAATAGGAAGAGGATAAAACTATCTACTTTTACTAAATCAAATCAAATTAAAATAAAAGCATTGTTTTATAAAACTTTTGTACTGTCAATCAAAAGGAATCTTACTAAACTATGAACCATACTAAAATCGTAATCATTGTGGCCAATTCTGTATAACACAATCTCTAAACTATACTAAAATGGCAGCTTTAAATCTAGTTCTGTCCCTTTCCGCAGGGAGTATTATGAAAGGGTTAGCAATATTTGTAATGCTTTAATTTTAGTTTAGTTTAGAGATTGTGCACTACAGAATCAGCCCCAATATATTTTAAGTTAAATGAAAAACAAATTAATTGTATGTTCCTGTACTTTCTAATTACTATAATAATTACTATTAATTTCTAATTACATTGTTATCTGTATTAAATCTTAATTTACTGGTGAATTACATCGATTATATTATTATTATTATTATTTAGTTCTGAGATCAACCCCTTGGGTATATATTTTGTTTATATTGAACCTAAGAGACCAACAAGTAAACATAGATTTGAACGGATCTAATATGAATAAGTTCTGTGGACTCCATAATATAAGGTGATCGCATACTGGGAATACTGCAGGGCGATTGTGTAAAACTTGCATCAATCATTGTTACAGTCAATGGGTCTGACAAACGTTTTTTTACTTTTTTCATATCTTAAAAAATGGCTGAGATATTTACGATCAAAGTGCGTATTTCCGGCCGAAGGTTTTTACAAAAAGCGGGCGGGCGCTAACTAGCCGATGACGTCAGACCCCCGGTCATTAGACGCTCTCGTTCGCACGCCGCTGCGCAGTAAAAATCCAAATATAATAATTATACCGTTCCCGCTCGCGGGTAACCGGGGGTGTGACGTCATAGTATGCGCGCGCGTAATCTCGGAAATTCAAAAAAGGGCTGAAACTTATAGTCGTTATAACTTCGGAAATACTGCATGTATTGAAGTGAAATAAAAACTAATGTAATATACGTCATGATCTACGCTCCAATTTTTGGTGTATTCCATTGTTTTGATTGGCTGAATTTATGGTATTGTTGTTAAGACCTTTTGTCTTCGTAACAACGCGAGCATGTCGGTGACGCGAATCTGGTAACGCGAATCCACAAGTTTACCCCCTACCAAAAAGTGCTCAACGCGGCAAAAGAAGTTTTCACTTCAAAAAACTGTGCCTTCAGCGCGTCTAGCGGCAGAATGCGATCTCCTTATAGATCCGGTTTTAATATTATCTATCTTTAATATGTCTATATCAACGACAAATAACACTTTTGTTAAGTGCTTTTGCGACAGATTACAGATGATTAGGGTGCGTTCCGAAATACACTGAGAGCACTGAAAGTCCCCAGTAAAGAGCACTGCCAGTGCTCGCAGTGCTTATAACGGAACACACACTAAATATCGAAACCCAACAATAGCTTTTTTTACAAATAGCTGTTTACATGCTGGTCTCTTACGCAATATTAAAGTAATATTAGTAAAGTGTGTTAATTTATTAGCTCCTAAGTGCGAGTGAATTAATTTTTGCTGCTAACAAATCCGGCCTTATCACAAAAAACTTATCAAGCATTGCACTCATGTTGATTTTAAAACTGATGGATATCTCAGGGTATCCTCATATACCTATTTGTCGACGCTTTATTGCTATCACTTTCATAATTCACCGTGCGGACAAGGATAGCACTACAATATCAGTCGTGGCTCTTGACCAATCGCAGCGAGCCACAGCGCGCCGCATTGGTTGGTCTTTTAAACTTTTTAGAGCCTTGGATCATTTGTCCAAGATCAATTAAACTTGTATTATTTTTGTAAGCAAAGCAAAAAGTTGTTTGTGCAGTGTAACAGTGATAGTTGAGAGTGTATCATTAGAATACGCGTTACAAACCTATCTATCAGTTTCATACATAACCTATACGTTAGAGAGAGACGGCACTAGGCATCACGTGACTTCTTGTCGTGTCTCTCTCTAATGTATATCTTATGTATGAAACAGATAGATAGGCTTGTGACTCGTCACAGTAGTGTATTTCTAGCGTAACATTCTTTCCACCAAAAATAAGACAACTGATGCATATCGAATACAACAATATTGATGTTTAAAAAAAAAATTATGTAAATCTGTTAAGTTTAAAATAAACATGCGTCTAACGATTGTTTGTTTCTTGTGGTAAGATCGTAGTGTTTGCAATTTCGAACCTAAAGTTGACATTCATTTGATAGTGGTAGTAAACTTAGGGCGATTAGTTCTTTTATTTTGTGTCAACACCCTGAGGGTGTTTTAACCGTGTCCTTGTAAATATTTGTGTAAGTTCGTAACTTGTTAGTGAATTTAATTAAAATATTAAGATTTCGCAAAAGCTGTTTCATTTATTACACTCTACACCGTTGGTACCAATTTTATTGGTTTACTAGCTGATTGATGCCCGCGACTTCATCCACTTGATTTAAGTTTTTCTTTATCCCCGCAGGAACTCCACAATTTTCCGGGATAAAAAGTAGCCTATGTCACTCTCCAGGTCCTCATCTATACCCATGCCATGCCGGTGCGGCGTGATTAAAGGACAAATCAACAAACAAACACACTTTCGCATTTATGATTATACCTAAACAATCTCTAAATTGTTGGGTCTAAAATTAATACCTATTAAAGTTCAAACCCAGCTGTCTTACAAAGGTACTCGGTACACAGTCAATCTGTATAGCGATCCACGATCAAGATTGATCGTGTACAAAGTGGATTGACGGTAAATCCACTCAACGCGAACAATCTGGGCCCCAATCATGTAAGAATGTCCGATCAATCGTTTAAGATTTTTGTCAAAGTAAAATAAACCATAACTGAATTGAATTAGAGCTCAATTTCGTCTGCCCATTCTAATACGTTAAGGTATGTACGATACTCTAAACGTATAAGAATGGGCAGACGAAATTGAGCTCTAATTCAATGTAGTTATGGTTTATTTTACTTTGACAAAAATCTTAAACGTTTGATCGAACATTCTTACATGATTGGGGGGCTGAACTTAGATCATTGACCACGGTTCCAAATTGTCTATGTACCTACCGGGCAGCTTTCATCTTACATACGCACGTTTAGTAGGAAAGGATAGGGGATTTAAAATAAAAATCAAGGAGAAAAAACTATACTTATGATCTGTTCGTCCAGCGCTGACTTTATATTTTTACGATATCATAAAATCTATTTTCTATTGCCACACCATCAATTGTTATGGTTATCACTAATCACCACCTAAAAACAACCACTTTGGGTTGAGGGTTCTTCCAATCATAACCAAAATTTGTCTTATGATCCTAATAAACGATTGCGATGCTAATATTACGAGTATGTATGTACTAGTTATGTAGGTAAGAATACCAACTTGTGCCACTCACTGACTTAGCTTATCTAGCTTTTCGATTGGCTTTATAACCACAACCATCGATGGTGCAACAGAGTACAGACTCTTTAGGGCTTATAAATATAAAATTTTATGATACGACTACTAGCGCCGCCTCTAGGGAACTTCTTTCATGACACTGACTTAGGCCTTTGAGATGAGGGTAGTTTTAGTGTAACTTTTCTATTAGAAATTAACTACGATAACATGGCGCGCCCCTTCAAGATTCAAAACGTTTGAAAGTATTTACAAAGCACCAAGTATTTGAAAGTACCAAGACTCACAACGCATGTATGCGTGCTGAGACAGCCGTCGAACAAAAATAAATTCAACAACGATATATTATGTGTAGGTACTAGATAGACCCTTTCATAGAAAAAAATTGGGCGTCCGACCTGTGGAGCGCGCTCCACACCTATATAAGCCTTTCCTTGTCCCCGCCATAGCGCTGTCCCGCTTTTCAGTCTAGATGGCGTTAGTAAAATACGCCCACATTCTTTGTTTGACAGGGCCCGTCTATGTAAATTGAGGTCGTTGAAATCCAAGGATACGTTGCTCGACTAGCGACGTGCACATTGAAACAGTAATATGGGGGCCATGTTATAATAGTTAATCTCTAACCTATTTCATCTCGACGATATCCAGTTTGCTAGCAGTCCGTCGCTTGGCGGCGCCACCGTCGCCCGCGGGAGACCTCCTCTTAGCGCCAGAGACAGTGCTGCCAGTCTCCTCTATCACTATGTCCTGACTCGGTATTGCCATCAACAACGTGTCGAGACTACTGTTTTTGTTCACCTCTTGGTTATCATCTGAAGTGGAAATTAAAAAAGTTTTAAGTCCCACCAACTAATCTGGCCCAGTGGCCAAAATTGGAACTAATTTTTATGACTGTTTTGTTTTTGTGTTTATTTTATTTTTAACTAGCTGATGCCCGCGACTTCGTCCGCGTAGATTAGGTTATTTATTCACACGGGAACTCCTTAATTTTCCGGGATAAAAAGTAGCCTATATCACTCTGTCCTCAACTATCCCATGCAAAAAATCACACCGATCCGTTGCTGCGTGATTGAAGGACAAACCAACAAACAAACACACTATCACATTTATAATATTAGTATAATTCGTAGGTAATAAAACTTTAATGTCTTAGTGTTAGGGTTTATATTCTAATTATTTCAAATTTTTTTATTACAAAAAAAATATATTCGCTTCCACTTCTATCGGCAGTCTTTTTTTTTATTTTATTTTTAATACATACTAGCGACGCTGTCACAGGGTCAGATAAATTGGGACTATAGCACAATATAACTTGCGCGGTGCTGCTAAGTTGTTAAGGCTAAGCTAAGCGACGAAGCGTTGTATGCTAACCCATTTCTTTGTGCTTCATCAGCTGTTTAAGCCGGAACTCCTCCTGCGCTTGCCTCTGCCGCCGCTTGCGTTCCGCGCGCGCGTCTTCCTCTGACATATCTTCCAGCCTCACCTCCTGTTAGGAATACCAAGCCGTCATATAGCGGCCAATGTGTGACGGCATCTAAACTTGAGCGCAAGGCCAGGTCTACTAAACCCGTTCAAACGAGCGTTTCTTTAATCCGGGTTTTGACGTTATTATTTTATTGTTTTACTAGCTGATGCCCGCGACTTCATCCGCGTAGTTTTTTTTTTTATTCTCTCGGGAACTCCCTAATTTTCCGGGATTCAAAGTAGCCTATGTCACTCTCCAGGTCCTTAACTATACCCATGCCAAAAATCACGTCAAAGCGTTGCCCGTTGCGGCGTGATTGAAGGACAAACCAACAAACAAACACACTTTCGCATTTATAATATTAGTATGATTCACACTGGCGCTGTTTTATGTTCTCTTTGAAATGGACAAAATAGCGTCAACGCCCGGCGTAAAAAAGCGCTTGTTTGAACGTAGGCTATGCCAAGCGGCTGGAAGTCATGTTTTGCAGACCAATTGGACGTCCAGTAAAAGCTCCTTATTCGCGCTTCCTTCATTCGCGTTTTCACTATTCGCGGATTAAAAAAATTGCGACCGCATTCCTATATTCGCGGCTTAAGATTTCTTTATTCGCGGATCTAATCGGTACATCAGTACATACATATTAATAAAAAGGACTCGAATAGGTATCCAACATCATTTGTAAACGCGTCCTCAAATGGACTAATAAAAAAGTAAAATACATAGACCTTATTACAACTATGCCTAATAGTAGATTAGTAGCCAAGGGCTGTAAGGCATCAATTGCAGCCCGAGATATTTAGGCGCACGAGCGCAGGGAGGGCGCCTATAGTTCGAGGGTGCAATTGATGCTTACACCCGAGCTAACTACTCTGCTTTACATCTCGATTGTGAGGTAAAGTAGGTCCTTATTACCCCCAAATGGAGCTTGTAGGTGACCAATTGGCGCTCTAGGGTAATAATGTAGCTAGAAAAGCCCAAGGGCGGTAAGTAATTAAAAAAAAAACTCTTCACTCTTTCAAAAAGTTCGCGTACATCTAACCATCATACTTTTTTTAATTACTTACCGCCCTAGGGCTTTTCTAGCTACATTATTACCCTAGAGCGCTAATTGGTCACCTACAAGCTCCATTTGGGGGTAATAAGGACCTACTTACCGAATATGAGAGATGTAAAGTATGTTGTTAATGCCACTGCTGAATATCAGTCTGAATTGAAAAAGCTTTTAAAAACTGCCAAGCAAGATAGTATTACAAAATTCTTACCATTGCATAAGCCTGAAGATAATAATTAATCAATATGGTCTAAAACTTCAATTAAATTGTTTTTTTTTAATATATTTGTTATTTATTTTGTCACCTAGTAACGTATCCCCTATATAATACCATATAAATTACCATTCCATATTCACGGTTTCTGTATTCGCTGCATGTTTACGGAACGTATCCCCCGCGAATAAAGAGTTTTTACTGTATTTTCTGAACGTTCCAAATTCCAATCCACAATCAAGTCAAAGTTGTGATACTATGTAAATAATAGAGGAGCATGGATCTGACTCGCTCCAGCAATGCTAAGGACAGCGGTTACTTATGTGCACATTGATATAATAATTGTAAATGATTTATATAAAAAGAGCAACCACCGATTTTCTTGCTGGTTCTTCTCGGTAGGAATGTCCCGAACCAGTGGTAGATTCACTTGACGATTCCACGATTGAACTGCCATGCCCCTGACAGGTTAGCCCGCTACCATTTCAGACTGCATCATCACTTTCCATCAGGTGAGATCGCAGTCAAGGGCTGACTTGTAGTGGATAAAAAAAAAAAGATTAAACCTTCTGTCATGCAACTGGGCGTAAGAGTAAATATATGGAAACAAAAACAAAATCAAACTCAACAATAACAATCAAACATTGTAAAGTTTCAATGAGTTTTATTACAAAACACACAACATATAAGTGCCACACAAAGTTACCCTAAGGTCCATACAAACAAAATTCGCGGAAGGACACACTCAACGCGCGACTAGACGTGTAAATCAGATTAATTTTTCTCTACACAAACCTCCAATCTAAATGCTCCAATAAAATGCAGATCTCAAAATAAAGCTACCCTTGTCAACTTCAATTTACATAGACGGGCCCTGTCAAACAAAGAACGTGGGCGTATTTTACTAACGCCATCTAGTCTGAAAGCGGGACAGCGCTATGGCGGGGACAAGGACAGGCTTATACAGGTGTGGAGCGCGCTCCACAGGTCGGACGCCTAATTTTTTTCTATGAAAAGGCCCATCTAGTACCTACATATTATATATCAATGCTTTAAGGTCCAGAAAAACAAAAAGCGGCGGCAGGACACACTTAATTCGCGAGTAGACGTGTAAATCAGAATCATTTGTCTTCGCACAAACCTCCAAACCAAATGAACAGATATCAAAATAAAGCTAAAATTGTCAATAACATTGAATAAAGAATAACATAATTTTCACGCCTTTCACGATTCAATTGCCATTTGTTTCATGATTCGAATATTTCATACACTATTCACTAAACAAAACACAAAACTAAATTGACAGATCTTAAAGTAATGCTTTCCTTATCCGCTAAGAACTTCCAGAGAAGGATAATACTATTTTCAGACCTTTCAGTACATTTTTCGTACAAATAATCGAATATTTCACACAGTATACTTATTAACTTTCAATAAAAAAGTGTACTTATTCCTAAACAAAAAAAGAAACACTTAAGTGTCACTAGCACACTCTGAAGTCATTCCGAATCAGTGGTAAAGATAGTTCAATCCATTGACACAGTAAAAATACCATAAATTCAGCCAATCAAAAGAATTGAAACTGTAACAATAATTGTGCAGGCTTTACACTATCGCCCTGTTGTTTTCTATGACGTCGCATCGCGTCATTTCTTTCACTTACCTAGGACAACGGGTATATAGTTTCACTTGACGATACGAAAGAACTTAAGATTATTTGAATAAAAAGTTATTCAAATGAGCTCATAAAAATTAGGGTCACGATACATTGCGGCATTGTTTGTCTCTGATTTTAACTTTTTTTAAACACCTTTATCTAGAAAGGTACATCAAAAAATTCGAAAAACCTCCACGCTAATGGAGTTATAAATTATTCTAAGAATGCTTTGGCAGTTCTCCATATAAAATAATGTCGTAACTCAGCCTCCCAACCTTAGTAATTAGCAGTACCTACAAATAAACTACCTGCTACTAGTTTGACATATCAGTGGCAGTTCTCCATATAAAATAATGTCGTAACTCAGCCTCCCAACCTTAGTCATTAGCAGTACCTACAAATAAACTACCTTCTAACAATTTGACATATTATCAGTGGCAGATCTCCATATAAAATATGGCGTAACTCAACCTCACAACCTTAGTATTTAGCAGTACCTACAAATAAACTACCTTCTACTAATTTGACATATCAGTGACCATCAGAGATACTCTTGGTTCGTGTACCGCATAGGGTACACATAGTCAACTGCCACCATAGATTTACTCTAGACTCGTGTACCGCATAGGGTACACATAGTCAACTGCCACCATAGATTAACTCAAGACCCGTGTACCGCATAGGGTACACATAGTCAACTGCCACCATAGATTTACTCTAGACTCGTGTACCGCATAGGGTACACATAGTCAACTGCCACCATAGATTTACTCTAGACGCGTGTACCGCATAGGGTACACATAGTCAACTGTCACCATAGATTTACTTTAGACTCGTGTACAGCATAGGGTACACATAGTCAACTGCCACCATAGATTTACTCTAGACTCGTGTACCTCATAGGGTACACATAGTCAACTGCCACCATAGATTTACTCAAGACTCGTGTACCGCATAGGGTACACATAGTCAACTGCCACCATAGATTTACTCTAGACTCGTGTACCGCATAGGGTACACGGACTCAGCACGCATCGACGAGTTACTTTGTGCGCGTGTACCGCATAGGGTACACGGAGTCAGCAGCCATCCTAGATTTACTCTAGAATGTGTATCGCATAAGGTACACAGAGTCAGCCGGTATCATAGATTTCCTTAGCTCGTGTACCGTATAGGGTAGGCCATCTTAGATTTAATCTGGGCTCGTGTACCGCATAAGGTACAAGGACTCGGCATGACTGCTCCGCATGTACCGAATAGAGTACCCTGACCTGCTAACATTTTTAGACATCTCCAAAAACTCCTGTGAGGACTAGGGCTTTCGAATACCGGTTTTTCTCAATACCGGTATTAATACCGGAACGATTTTTTTCAATACCGGGATCCCGGGATCCCGGTATTGGAAAAAATTTAAAATGTGGTAGATGTTTTTTAACTTAAAATTAGTCTTTTCTGAAGCAAACGGACCCATAAAAAACAGTTTTTTCATAAAAAAAAAATTTCACCAAATTAACTCAAAAAAAGTGCCTTTTCTGCTTAAATCCAGTAAAGAAAAGCCGTTTTGTTTCACTCAGCGAGATTTTTTTTTTGGATATAGAACGCTGTGGTTGATTATTACGCTGTGGATTGGTATGTCTATTTCACTGTCTCACGAAACGTTAAGTAACTCCTTCACTCTATTTTATATCATGCAATATTTTATGAAATTGTATTTTCTTCAAAAAAAATCACCAAGTATTGATTTTAGATTTATTTGTATTTTGAGTATTGAGATAGTTATCGTTGACTTAATTTTTACGAAACTATCGTTTGTTTCATGTAGGTACATGTGTATAAGGTGAAAATAACGGACCACGTAATGTTCTGAAACTCCATCACATCATTTTAAATACAACCTTATTAAGTAATACTTATATTATTATCAAATTCAATTTCTTATTCATATCAATCAGAATATCAACTATATGATTTTTAAAATAGAACTATTTTTGGATGAATTCTTACGAAAATATATATTTTTAACCTCCATTGAATTTTGAACTTTTAATATAAAGTATATTTGTGACGCACTTTCTCAACGTACACACAAAATTAAATAAATATGGCAGGGAATTTTAAATAATTAGTGAAATTAGTGTCGAAGATTGTAATTTAAACTACTATCGTCGTCTCAACCTATAGACATCCTGGACGTAGGTCTCAGTTTATGGATCGCCACAGAGCACGGTTGTGCCCCTTGTTTCCAGCGGCTTCCAGCTACACGCTTGAGATCGTCCGTCCACCTAGTGGGGGGTCGTCCAACACTGCGCTTCCCAGTGTGAGGCCGCCATTCAAGCACTTTGGGACCCCAACGCCTATCGGTTCTACCAACTATGTGCCCCGCCCTTTGCCACTTAAAGCTTGGACTCTTCGAGCTATGTCGGTTACTCTGGTTTGCCTATTGATCTCCTTATTTCTGATTTGATCACGCAGGTATACCTACTCCAAGCATAGCTCTCTCCATCGCCCGCTGAGTGACCCTGAGCCTCCTTATCAGGCCCAAAGTTAGCAACCATTTTTCGGAGCCGTAAGTCATCACTGACAACACGCACTGACCGAAAACTTTAGTCTTCAGGCACTGAGGAATTTTGGACGAGAAGATGTCGCGGAGTTTCCCGAACCCTGCCCAAGCCGAGTTGGATTCGGCGGTTGACCTCTTTCTTGAAATTGGACCTACCTAACTGGACTGTATGTCCTAGGTATATGTACTCATCAACAATTTCGAGTGCAGAATTCTCTACTAACACAGGTTGGGGCTGAACGTGTGCATTATAAATGATATTTATCTTGTTCATATTCATTTTTAGGCCCACCTGTTGAGGAACTACTAAATGAGTAATAAACGATATTTTTGTAAGAAGTCGATCGAAGTCGAAGAAAACGATAATTTTGTCAAAACACAAATTAATCTAAAATTCAATAGTTATTATTTATAAGAAAATAATATATCATAATAAAATATGCATTAGTAATAAATCAGATTTCTGAAAGTTTTGAAAGACCAATGCCAAGCCACATGGATCTAAATTCAAACACTAATTTTTCCCTCTGAGTGAACAAAAACGACTTTTTTCACTGGTTTTAAGCAATAAAGGCGCTCTTTTTGAGCTAATATGCATAAGATACAAGTTTTAAACTTAGCCGAATAAAAAACAGTGGCATCTACCAAGAAATATATGCAATAGTCACTGTTTCGTTTAAAGTGTCACCAATACCGGTATCCCGGTATTAGACATTTCAATACCGGTATTGAAAACCGGCGAAAAAAGTCCGGGATCCCGGTATTGGCCAATACCGGGATCCCGGTATTGGAAGCCCTAGTGAGGACAGAATATGGAGGAAAAGCCCATAAATCTGTACAGTTACTCCTAATAATACTACTGTGTTTATTTCCATATTTTAGATTAGAAAAGATTCGAGATTCCATAATTTGCTTATACCACTAATCCTTAATAACTAATGGCAAATTGGGACAAAAATCCAAAAATTCCCCCTCACCACAAAATAGAGAGGTAACAGAAGGTAGTTTAACTTAAAGGCCTGAGTAAGTTTGTCTGCAGCCCTTTGTCTGAACTTTTAATACAATTTTGGGAAAATGGATTTTATTTCGTGGCCCCTATTTTCATGGTTGTTTTGAATATACCTCATGTTACCTCTATATTTTGTATCGCCTAGTACCTAACATAATAAGAGGAATAAACTCCATCCTCGCCCACCCCCAACACTCAAAAAAAAACTTATGAGTTAGGTGCGGGGTCGGGCGGAGGCTGCTTATGTGCCGGGCCATCTGGAAACTGCTTCTCCACTTGTTCGGCCACCCACTTCTTAACCTTCTGCTCGGTCCAGAACCCGTCATAGAATATAGTCGGTTTAATCCAGCAGCCCTGCCCATTGTAATGCTCCTCACGACCTTTGCACTCGACGGACGCGGCGCGACTGTTCACCACCAGGTTTTTCGGCGGCATATTAAAGTTCAAGTTCACGTTGCCATGGTGACGGTCGAACGGTTCGTAGGCGAAGTGCCACGGCCCAGGGTAGTCGTAGAAATTGGGGTACATTTGCGGCGGCGGGTTGAAGCGCGGAGGGTTCGCGTACATGGGGGGCACGACCCCTCCCATGACGGGCTGGAAGACGTAACTTACGTTTGAGTTGGGGCGGAGGATTGGAGGCGCAGGCGGAGGGTGTCTCGGAGCGTTGGCCGTCGGCTGTGGGCGGTTGGCCACGGCTGGAGGAACGTTGGGCGGCACTTTGGACGGCACGTTGGCGGGCATTGGATGCGCCTTGGCCACGGCTGGAGGAACGTTGGGCGGAACGTTGGGCGGAACTTTGGCCGGCACGTTGGCGGGCATTGGATGCGCCTTGGCCACAGGTTGGGCCATGTTCTTCAATGGACCCATCGGCAGTTTTGTATCTTCTTTCTTCACTTTCTTTTCCACCAGCTTATTTGTATTTGTGTTTGCGATGTTCTGGTTGTTTTCGTGGATCGAGTCTGATGGTTGGTTTTGGTTTTGAACTGGGTTTTGGTTTTGGGTTGGTTGGCTTGGGTTGTGGTTGGATGCTTCGGTTTTGTGTGCTTCGAGCAGTTCCATTAGTTCTGTGGCAACGTTGCCGCCGAAACTCAGCAGCGTTTCGCGTAGCGCGTTCGTGACCGCGCACTGAAAGTAATACATAGTCCAAAGTTATAGTTAAGTGCCAAAGCTGAAATGTGGGGGTTTAAGGTTGGGTATAGACCTGGATTTTTTAAAGCGCCATTTTCAAAAAAGGTGTGCTAGCAGGCAAGACCAAAATAACTAAACACAAACTGTGTTTTGTTGACTCAAATCAATTAATATTTATTTAGTCAGGTAGATAAATAATTGGTCAATTAGTGTGATCGTATCGGGCCAATGGGGTTACGTGCCATCGTATAATAATAACACTAAATAATTTTTAAATACTTTCGTAAAAGAAGCATGAGTATCTCTCAAAATCACGTTTCTTGTTATAGCGGCAATAGAAATACACACTATGTGAAAAATTTTCTGAAATGAAAACAGTCTACCTAGAAGGTTCATGAGATACAGAAACACGGACAGACTAGACGGCGGAGTTTAGGAAATTATATACCATCAGGTGAAGGTCAAGGGCTAACTCGTAGTAGAATAAAAAAAAAATTGGCAGTCATACGGACTGCCGATAAAAGTGAAAACAAATATTTAAAATATTTTTTTTAAATAAATTAAAAAAATTTAAATATAAGCCTTAACACTAAGGTATTAAAGTTTAATTTCGAATGTAGTAAATTTATATTTAAGACCTTTTGTCTTCGTAACAACGCGAGCATGTTGGTGACGGTGACGCGAATCCACAAGTTTACTCCCTACCAAAAAGGGCGGCTAAAGAAGTTTTCACATCAAACATGCTTACCTTCCTAGAGTTGTGTATGGCGGCGCCCTTGTGGTGCGCGGCGGAGGTCGCGTAGCCGATGTTCTCGCGGTGGATGTCGATGCTCTTCACGCGCACCGCCACGTACGAAACCACACCCGCCGTGTACTTGCCGTTCGATATCTCCACGAAATCTGATAACCATACAACACAAACTTTAGATTTATTGCATGGTTACATGCCACACACTTAGGTTTGATTGGTTAACATACCTAACTTTAGTTAAAATGTATTGTATTGAATAGCAATGGGTTATGGGTCACGACTCACGAACTTAAATCATCGTATTTTAAATGGGAAATAGGCATTTTTTATTATACTAAAAGTAGATTTTTTGATTTGCAGTTAAATAACATCCATAACTATGCAAAACATAACATTTATGTATAACTAGCTCATAACCATGACTTCATCCGGGTGTAATTCTCCTTAATTTTCTGCAATAAAATTCAGCCCATGCCAGTCTCCAGTTCCTCAAATATACCCATGCAAAAAATTATGTTACTCTCTGTTGCAATATGATTGAAGGACAAATCAATAAACAAACATACTTTCGCATTTATAATATT
This sequence comes from Erebia ligea, assembly GCA_917051295.2. Lineage (NCBI taxonomy): Eukaryota > Metazoa > Arthropoda > Insecta > Lepidoptera > Nymphalidae > Erebia > Erebia ligea. The sequence goes on from OU785239.1 coordinate 2,184,493, forward strand.
AGTAGTAATGCAAGCAGAAAATACACTAAAGTCTGATTCACTGACAACATTCATCGCCATGTAATTAAGAATGGCTAAAATAAAAATGTCAGACCCAAGTCCTGCTTGGTGACGGCCCAGCTCCAGTTGTTGAAGCCCCACTGGGAGTGGGCGAAGTTGATGAGCTGCTGCCGGCGCTGCGGGGGCTCCTCCTCCTCCAGGGCGTCGGATGAGGCCATGCTGTCTGGCTTCATAGAACATTGATACTTTACAGGTGAAAATATTAAACAAAAACTTAACATGAAGATTCAAAGAAGCATTGGACTCCACTTTTTTTTAAGTTGCAAAATAGGCTTGACTACAATCATGCATGCAAAGCACGATGCGGTCTGGGTTGGAACACTCTTGCCTTGAGGTACTTGTATATTTTAAACCTCTCTAAACACAGTTTAACTTACTTAAATCTGACAGCCAAAATGCCAATTTGGGCATCAGTTAGTGTACGGGCACGAAATTAGCGACAGGGGAGCGACGGCGACAGTGGGCGTTGCCATTAGTCGGCGACGAATTTCGGGAAGAATTTTGAAGAGGTAGTGGTAATCTATACTAATATTATAAATGTGAAAGTCTGTCTGTCTGTCTGCTACACTTTCCCGTCCCATCTTTTCAACTGATTTTGCAGAAATTTGGTATAGAGATAGGTTATATCCCAGGGTAGGACATAGGCTACTTTTTATCCCACAAAATTAAGGAGTTCCCGCGGGAATCAAAAAACCTTAATCCATGCGGACGAAGTCGCGGGGAGTCTAGTACTTTCATCTAGTACTTTATAACCGACAAAAACGTCTGTGATTTCACTACAACTTTACAAGTTGGCACTTGACTGCAATCTCACCTGATGGTAAGTGATGATGCAGCCTAAGATAGTAGCGGGCCAACCTGTTAGGGGCATAGCAGTTATATTATACCCATACCCCTATTCGGTATTCGTATTTAAATTGGCAAAAGGTGATAATATTATACCACAGTAAACTCAGATTGTCTTACACTCTTTATGCTATTAGCCAAAACCTAAAGTTAATTTAGTTCAATAAGAACTAAAAGACTGCTTGAACTTGTACCACTCTGTATAAGAGTAGTGCTGATATATATTTAACTGATGCCCGCAACTTCGTCCGCGTAGTTTAAGTTTTTTTGATTCCCGCGGGAACTCTATACCCATGCCAAAAATCACGTCAAAGCGTTGCTCCATTGCGGCGTGATTGAAGGACAAACCAACAAACAAACACATTTTCGTATTTACAATATTAGTATGATTCTTGGTCAAACAAGTTTTAGAGCCACTAATAATTCTTCTTTATGTACCTAAATATCTAAATAAAATGCTTGTTACTTACTATTCTTATGTTACAATTAGCAGCAGGAAAGCCCGGCTTCCTTTGCATTTTTGAAGACCTCGTGCTTCGCCTTATTGGATGTAAACTAAATTATTGTAATTCTATTTCTATTTGTACCCGACTTTTGCGGTTTACTATGGTTCCCAAAACATTACATGTAAAGTCCCTTATTTTATACATGTAACTTTATCAAACGTAGATACTTATGTATAATAACATAAACTTGCATTCACAACGTATGAATACTCGTGCGATTCATTATTTATTTAATGAAAATGAAAACTGCAGCAGATTCAAGCAAAATTGAATGCAAAAACCACCCACGCAAAAACACAAAATAATAACAACAGAGACAACAAGTTTGACAGTTGTTCTTTTTTTTTATTTACTGGCTTCACGGCTCTGGGTTTCAGCCCTAGAAGTTTGTTTTTGGCTTGACGGCTCTGGACCACAGACATATTAATAGAAGCTCTGACTCAAGCCTCCAAGCCATGCCGCTAGGCGATAGGCACTTATTTGGTCAGAGTTTGGCACTTTCGTTTCCACTTTCAGAATTTATCATTCTGTGGAGAACTCAGGACTGGAAGCTGGTCCATCACTGTCAAGGCCTCAAAGAACTTGTATCCATGGCCGTAAAATAAATTTACAAGAAAGACTGTCACAGTCCGCCGCAGACATAGAAATAGTATGTATTACAACTAGAAGGATCACTATGTGTTTTTTTTAAACAAATTCACACCTTTTTCCTTAAATAATAAAGTTCAATTTAGATTACCTTTCACTCATAAGGAATTTCGGTCTCGACAAGGGCTCACTTTTTCTTCGCGCGTCTCGTTCACTCTCGTGTTCACTATTGCGTCTCGTGCAATTAATAATAATTATGGTGTCATGCCAGTGTAGCGGTAAGAAAGAGACAACGCGAGAAATATTAGCTCTCTTTCGGCTCGCGTTTCGTGCGCTAAGCACAGGCGCTAAGTGTTCCTTCTAGTTGTAATACATACTATTTCTATGGCCGCAGATCATTCTTCGAAGCAGAGCACAGAGTACATTATATGAAGCAGAGAGTTTGACAGACTTGCCGTGATTTGCCACCGCAGAAACAAAAGTGATTTGCCGGTTGACGGTTCCGAATTCAGGAATTTCAAAAGCAATGTAAATTAAAAATGAAATCGTTGTGAAGAAATAAAAAAACTCTATAGCTATCAGTTTTTTTTGACATCAAGGTGGAAGTACACTGTAATATTAATACCGCTAAGAAATAAAACTGTACTCGTAAAACTTTATAATTTACAAAAGTAAATTACAAAATAGTCAATACAAGTATGTCTCAAATATTAGAAATAGATGGGAGCGTGCTGGAAGGGGTGAGCTATTCCTATTCTAATATACGGTTATATAAAATCCGTATTTTGTAAATTAAATAACCTAAATATGTTATTTGCAGGGGGGTCAAATCCTTCGGATATCCATCTCTCTAAGTGCTATCCTAGGTATCCCAGTACGAGTAATAAACATACGCGCCGGGCGCAGCAAGCCGGGCTTAGCTGCACAACATTTAAAAGGTAAATTAAAATTGACAGCCCATGGGCCATGTAACCCGCTATGTACCTAGTATTCCCAGTAGGTCATGGGCTCGACTCCCGGTCGAGCTATTTGGGGATTACTTTCCTTACATAACTTTACGTAAGTTAATCATGTGAATGACATAAACTACATGAGTAAAACTTACAAAGTGGTAGATTCACTTAACAATTCAAAAGCACTTTTAAAAGTTTATTTGAATAATTAACATTTGAATTTTGAAATGTAATCCTGGCCTGATAGTATGGATGAATGTTCCAGGAATCGAACTCGTAGCGGACATGTGCCAGGCAAAGCTGAGAGGCACCAGTATAGGCTCCACTGAGGTTGAATTCATACCGGGCAAAATCAGAGGAGGGCACTATGTTGCTGATACTAAGACTGCTGGGTTAGTACAAAAACAAATTAGTTTAGTTTCTATTCATCATCATCCTATCAACCCATTGCTGGCTCATTACTGAGCACGAGTCTCCCCAAGGAATGAGAATGTCCACCACCTTGGTCAAGTGCGAATTGGCAGACTTCACACACCGAGAACATCTTGAAGAACTCTCAGGCTTGCAGGTTTCCTCACAAAGTTTTCTGCACGGTTTTGAAGCAAGCATGTTTAATTTTGTAAAACATCGTCTGTGTGGATTGAACTTTTTGGTTCCCGCAGGAACTCTTTAATTTTCCAGGATAAAAAGTAGCCTGTGTCATTCCAGACTATAACCTATCTTTGTGCCGAATTTCTGTCTTTCTGTCTAGAAATGTGCCTAGATCTGTTTTTTTTTTTTTAACCACTACAAGTTAGCCCTTGACTGCGATCTCACCTGATGATGATGCAGTCTAAGATGGTAGCGGGCTAACCTGTTAGGGGCATGGCAGTTATATTAAACCCATACCTCTATTCGGTTTCTACACGGCATCATACCGGAACGCTAAATCGCTTAGCGGCACGCCTTTGCCGGTAGGGTGGTAACTTGCCACGGCCAAAGCCTCCCACCAGGCGAAGGTGTTCAGCCGTTCTGGCATGATTGAGTATCAAACATCCATCCATCCAAACTTTCGCATTTATAATATTAGTATGATGTAGTGATTTTTTGTTATATCATTATGTTTGTACTAGCTGATGCCCGCGACTTCGTCCGCGTGGAATAAGTTTTTTTTAATTCCCACGGGAACTCCTCAATTTTCCGGGATAAAAAGTAGCCTATGTCACTCTCCATGTCCTCAACCCATGCCAAAAATCACGTCAATCCGTTGCTCCGTTGCGGCGTGATTGAAGGACAAACCAATAAACCAACAAACAAACACACTTTCGCATTTATAATATTATATGATTGATTCTCAGTTCAATAAGCCTGTTACTCCAAGTGGCGCTGCCGTGTGCTTTGTTCGCGGACGCCCCCGTGACTCTTGACCTGAAGGGAGGCACCAACGCAGACATGGCACCACAGATAGACTACATGGAGCGAGTGTTCAAGGTGGCACTCAGACGGTTTGGGGCTGACTTCAATATGACTATACTGAGGAGGGGGTGAGTAGACGTTACTAGGCCTCTATTCAAGAATTAATTCGCTTTGCTTGGGTGAAATTTTAAAAAAAGTCCTTGGAGTTGGAATTGCCAAAAACATGTTTCTTCATTTTTAATTAAAACTTGAAAAATTTTTTTTTTTTTTCCTCTGTGAACATCTGCAATCAGTGGCAACTTTTAGCAGATGTGTTCATTAATGATTCGCTTGATGAGCATGTCCTCCATTGAGAACATCTACTCTTTGTTGTTATAAAACTTGAAAAATGATGGACTTTCATACAAACTTCCATTCCCTATTTATCCCTTTGGGGTGGAATTAGAAAAAAATTGGAAAAGCGTACATTTTTTATTTTTAACCCCAAATACCAATTTTCATGGATATAATGACCGACTTTCCGGTCCGATATACACTACCGCACTTCCTCGGGCCCAATGAATTCAAATGTGGGTTAAAAACGAACTGGTTGTCCAAATAAAGTATTTTAAAAACGGTTTTCCAAAATTGCAGCTATTTTCCGAAAGGCGGAGGTCACGTCCGCATAGAAGTGAGTCCAGTGCGATCCCTGAGGAGTATCAACCTCACGGAGCGAGGCACCCTGAAGGAAATCAGTGGCACCAGCTTCGTCGCTGGGACCTTGCCCGTAAAGGTATACTTCGATTCACTCTTTTCTACCCTACATCCTTAAGACGAAATGGCACAGCGGTTTCTCCATACAAACATATTCGTTTGCCATAGATAATAGGGATGATGCCTATATCAAAAATAAATTATTTCGAAATGATTATTACCTTTAGTGTACGGGCACGAAATGAGCGGTAGCGGGGCGGCGGCGGCAGCGGGGCGATGGAATTCGAGAGCTGGCGACGAATTTCGGGAAGGTGTTTTTAGGCAATCTGAAATTCTGGAAAAATATAATTTCGTTCATTGGCGAATCCAGTTCTGCTAGTCTGGTAGAGCGTTTGCGGTTATTTCGCTACTGCGCAGCATATAACATTTGCAAAAAAAAAACCGAAAAAACATTTTTTTGGCAACTTGATTTTTTTATCTTTAAAATTTATAGTTATAGAATTCGAAAAAATAAATCCCAGACGTTTTTGTCGGTTATAAAGTATTACCAGACCTCTGTCAAATTGTTCCCGAAATTCGTCGCCAGCTCTCCGTCTAATCGCATCGCCCGCTACCGCCGTCGCCCCGCTACCGCTCATTACGTGCCCGTACACTAAAACCGATTTTGATGCTGGTTGACTGAGATAGCTTGCAGCCTACAGTCATGGGTGTCATCCTGTAATTCACTTAACAGAGATAAAGTTAAATGGAGCTGATTCTGAAGTGCACAAACTATAAGCTAAACTAAAATAAATAACAGCATCAAAAATACTGCGAACCCTTTCATAAACCCTGCGGAAAAGGACAGGTCTAGACTTAAAGCTGTAATTTTAGTTTAGAGACTGTTATACAAAATTGGGATGATGCCTATATCAAAAATAAATTATTTCTAACTGAGTATTAAATAGAGGGTCTTCCAAAAGACCTAAAATTCACATCCTCGGTTAGTTTTAAGTTTTAAAATATAGATTAAAGAAAAAAAAAATTGAAATTTGATGAAATCACACTGAATTTCATACAACTTCCATACTAGAAGTGCGTTTTTAAGTTTGATAAAGAGTTGCTGATTTTATTGAGTGGTCATCATCCCTATTACAATAGAGAAATAAAAAAAAACTTAAAAAAAATAAAAACAGACTTCAATAACCACAAAAACTAAAAAAAAAAAATTTATTACCGAATAGGTATATTATATTTCACCAAATTTATATGGGAACACCTCTGAAGTATGATCTATCAAACAAAAAAAGAATCATCAAAATTGATTCATAATTGGCTGAATAATGACTACAAAAATACCCTAACGTATTGACAGAACAGAAACTCAATTGACTCTGATGGGGATCAAACCCGGGACCTCCAGCTTATAAGGCATCCGCTCACCACCATAGCGGTAGTCGTGTTTGTGTGTAATAAAGTGTTTTTATTAACTGGATTTAGCTGGCATACTTGATGGCGGAAGGAGCCAAGCTCGAACTTGCCGCCCCGGACGCTCATATAAACTGCTACCAAGAGGAGCGGCAAATGGCGCCCCACAACTGCAATGGCATCATGTTAGTACAAACTATGAATAATTAATAAAAACTACTTGCCAATGTAAAACTCCTTCATAAACATAGGATGTTGACTTCGTACAATAGCATAAGTAAGGTCTCAATATAGCAATGAATTTATTTGATTACTTTTGGTGTTACATAGATTTATTTTTCTGCCTACTTTTAAAGCCCAAAACACACAGGGAGCGGGCGCGGGCCGGGTCGGGTGCGCGGCGGGTTGAATTCCTTGTATTTATATGAACGACATCACACAGCGTCACCCGCCACGCGCCCGACCCACGCCCGCATTCTGTGTGATGTCGTCCAAATAAATACAAGGAATTCAACCCGCCTGACACCCGACCCGGCCCGCGCCCGACCCGCTCCCGCTCCCTGTGTGTTTTGGGCTTAAGTATTAAAGGTTTAGATTAAAATACTCGTATGTCTTTGATCTTCAATTTGCTTATTGTGTAAAGGCACTAGATCCAGTATAGATGTTTGCCTCATCTCATCACAGTTAATTTTAGTTTTTTGTTCGTTAATTATTATTATTTTTTTCCGTTCTTCTTTAATTTCGATTTTCTCCGGACATTCGGGAGTGTAATTTAACACTTTATTGCAAGCTGTGGCAACCTCTAAGTGGCTGTTTTCTACTGTATTTTTATTGTTAATGTATTGTAACCTGTTGGGTGTCCTAAAAATAATTAAAGTAAATAAAGGATGGCGTCCGATTTATTTTTCAGATTATCAGCTAGTTTGTCGTCAGGCTGCGTGTTAGGTAGCGACGCGTTGGGCAATCGCGGCATGGACGCGACCTACGCTGGTCGGATAGCGGGCGAGGAGTTACAGCGAGCGTTGGACAGTGGCGCGTGCGTTGACCCTCATACCCAGGTAACGTTATATTTATCAGATTATCAGTTACAGCGAGCGTTGGACAGTGGCGCCTGCGTTGACCCTCATACCCAGGTAACGTTATATTTATCAGATTATTAGTTAGGTGCAGCGCGAGCGTTGGACAGTGGCGCCTGCGTTGACCCTCATACCCAGGTAACGTTATATTTATCAGATTATCAGTTACAGCGAGCGTTGGACAGTGGCGCCTGCGTTGACCCTCATACCCAGGTAACGTTATATTTATCAGATTATCAGTTACAGCGAGCGTTGGACAGTGGCGCCTGCGTTGACCCTCATACCCAGGTAACGTTATATTTATCAGATTATCAGTTACAGCGAGCGTTGGACAGTGGCGCCTGCGTTGACCCTCATACCCAGGTAACGTTATATTTATCAGATTATCAGTTACAGCGAGCGTTGGACAGTGGCGCCTGCATTGACCCTCATACCCAGGTAACGTTATATTTATCAGATTATCAGTTACAGCGAGCGTTGGACAGTGGCGCCTGCGTTGACCCTCATACCCAGGTAACGTTATATTTATCAGACTATCAGCTAGTTTGTCGTCAGGCTGTGTGTTGGGTAGCGACGCGTTGGGCAAGCGCGGCGTGGACGCGACCGACGTTGGTCGTAACGCGGGCGAGGAGTTACAGCGAGCGTTGGACAGTGGCGCCTGCGTTGGCCCTCATACCCAGGTAACGTTATATTTATCAGACTATCAGCTAGTTTGTCGTCAGGCTGTGTGTTGGGTAGCGACGTGTTGGGCAAGCGCGGCGTGGACGCGACCGACGTTGGTCGTAACGCGGGCGAGGAGTTACAGCGAGCGTTGGACAGTGGCGCCTGCGTTGACCCTCATACCCAGGTAACGTATTATAACAAACCACTTGATAAAATGAAAAATGCGCTTGCTCCGCTCACGTTTATGATTTTTAGGGTTTGTTTTGTTTGATACAAAAACCCTAACGGGACCCTAATACTGAGCTTCAGCTGTCCGTCTGTCTATCAGCGGAATGTATATCATAAACTTAGAGAGAGATGAAATTTGCAGGTTATATTGATATTGAACTCTTCGAGTGCGAGCCTGACTCGCAGTAAAATAACTGGCTAAGTCAGTAATTTTTTTTAAGTTTTCACTTATATCGGCAGTCCCTACGACTGCCAATTTTTTTTTTATAGACTAGTACTTGCTGGCAAGTAGATGATGCAGTGTGTGGAACGCGCTTGCCTAGAAGGTGCCTATTCACGACCTAATGTAAACGCGCCATATTTATAATGGCTTGACTGAGAAGTTTATGTAAATAAATAAAAAAATGTGTGTGTGTGCAATTCACACATGGATGAAGTGAAACTTCAGAAAAGTAGCCTACGAGAGAATGAGATACATATAACTTGTATTCTATCTCATCCTCTCGCAGGCTAAAGCCTATGGGAGAGTGAGACAACTGTACCAGACAACTAACTCTCGCAGGCTAAATCCTATTATGAATATGTTTGTCTCTTTTTCGTTTCATCGAATTTTCAAATTACAATTCTAAAGTTTCACTTCAAAATGAACTGTTTCAGGACCAACTGATACTGTATATGACGCTAGCGGAGGGTATGTCGGTAGTACGCGCGGGTAAAGTCACTCTGCATACTGAAACGGCCATACACATCGCGCAAACCATTGCTAAGGTAAGGGCCTAGTTGTGCGTACGTTTCAGTCTAGGAGTCCAAGCCACATTGTAATATAATCAATCAATCAAATAAATATTATAAATGTGAAAGTTTGGATGGATGTATGGATGTGTGGATGTATGGATGTTTGTTACTCAATCACGCTCCAACGGTGTACGGATCTGGATGAATGTTTGGCACAGAGATAGATTATAGTCTCGAATAGCACAAAGGCTACTTTTTATCCCGGACAATTAGAGTTCCCGCGGGAACCGAAAAACCTAAATCCACGCGGACGAAGTCGCGGGCGTCAGCTAGTAATATCATATTATTAATATGTAATTCTTAAACAGTATGGATTAGTCCCCCTAGCCAAATAACATACGTTTTAAGTCTATTCTCTTTCTATATATAATTAATTGTTAACGCTTTAGTGGAGAGAAAAAAATAAGCTAATAGTCTATGGTTAACGTTTTTAATGGCTTTTCTAAAGCGTTAAGGTGGACTACACAGGTCTGCCCGCGAAATTCAAATTTAAATTGGTTTTTTGCAATTTATTAACTAATACGACAAAGTAGGCTTATGGCATTCTAATTGCGCCAATGGCAGTATCATCTTCACAGGGTTATATAAAAGTCTTTATTTGAAAGTGTCCAGTTTAAGTAATTAATCAGATTATCGACTAATTTGTGAGTAACTCACATCCAACTCGATAGTCTAACTAATTTCTTAAACTGGACACTTTCAAGTAAAGATTTTTATATAACCCTGTGAAGATGATACTGCCATTGGCGCAATTGGAATGCCATAAGCCTACTTTGTCGTATTAGTTAATAAATTGCAAAAAACCAATTTAAATTTGAATTTCGCGGGCAGACCTGTGTAGTCCACCTTAACGAGAGATTATAGACACGAAACATATATAACAAATACAAATCTTTTTTATTCGAGTAGACTTTGACAAGTGCTTTTGAATAGTCGAGTGAGTCTTTGGAATGCCATTCCTACCGAGAAGAACCAGCAAGAAACTCGGTGATTGCTCTTTTGAAAAAATTAATTTCCAATTATTACATCAATGTGTAGATACAAAAGTAACCGATGTCCTTAGCATTGCTGGAGCGAGTCAAATCCATGCTCTTTTACTTGGCTAACGTGGCTGTTCAGATAGATCTTGTTATTAAAAAACCGGCCAAGTGCGAGTCGGACTCGCGCACCGAGGGTTCCGTACTTGAACCTGTTCCGCCAAACTAACTTTGTTTGTAGAGGTTTATTGTTAATATCAACAAAATTATGCTAGTTAGAGCGTTGGTTTTATTTTTCCTGTAAAATATACATAAGCTTCTATTGACCATAATTATTTCAGATTTTTCAATTGGTAAACTTCGGAGATAAGGGGGGGGGGGAACGGTATTTTTTTCGACATTTTGCCCAATAAATCAAAAACTATTATGCATAAAAATAAATAAAAATCTGCTTTAGAATGTAGAAGTATAGCCCTTTCATATGATATCCCACTCAGTATAGTTATCATACTTTGAAATTTCAAACCCCCGATTTTCCCCCTTTTTTAAATTAAACTAAAAATGATTTTCGATTTGTTTTTATTTTAATGATGTTGGGCCACTATTATACACAACTATTCCAAATTTCATGTCGATAGCTTTAATAGTTACTGAAATAATCGACTGTGACGGACGGACAGACGGACGGAGAAAGTCGCACCATAAGGGTTCCATTTTTACCATTTTGGTACGGAACCCTAAAAACGCGAAGACATGATGCAGTGAAAACTGCAGTAGGGTTCATATGAAAACTGTTTTAAATCGGTTCTTACTTGTTTCTTTTTCAGGTACAGTTTAGTACTCGACCGGAGGGAAATCACGCCTTCATAGAATGCACCGGTCTGGGGCTCATTAACAAAAATATACCCCAGGAATAGTGCTTTTGTAACGTGTAACATTACATTAATAATTTTCTCTCTCTGCGTCGTATTCCTCATTTCTGACGGTCGTGACTCCTTTCCATTCACAATGGAATCACAAATCATCATCAAATCAGATAATGGAATTTTCTTGGGATAATAATGCGGTGGGTTTCCAAGTCCTTCCGCATTCGAATCGACTAAGAGTATTGAAACTCTTAGTGTACGGGCACGAAACTAGCGGTAGCGAGGCGACGGCGGTAGCGGGGCGATGCGACTAGTCGGAGAGCTGGCGACGAATTTCGGGAACAATTTGAAAGAGGTCTGGTAATACTTTATAACCGACAAAAACGTCTGGGATTTATTTTTTCGAATTCTATAAGTATAAAATTTAAAGATAAAAATATCAAGTTGCCAAAAAATTTATTATTCGGGTTTTTTTTTTGCAAATGTTATATGCTGCGCAGTAGCGAAATAATCGCAAACGCTCTACCAGACTGGCTGAACTGGATTCGCCAATGAATGAAATTATATTTTTCCACAATTTCAGCTCGCCTAAAGGACCTTCCCGAAATTTGTCACCAGCTCTCGGTTTCCATCGCCCCGCTGTCGCAGTCGCTCGTTTCGTGCGCGCCCCCTTAGGTTTTTTTGTAACGATTATTATCAGATAAAAGTGATAATAACCGGGACCGACGGCTTAGTGAGGAAACAAAAACGCCAAAGACTTGGGTCATCGACTGATATGCGTTGTCACAGCTAGGCCACTCGTCCCTCAAACATTAATAATTTTAAGATAATGTAATATATTAGCGATTATATTTACCAAGCTTATTTACTTATTATTTATGTTAAATAAATAATGTACAATGGGGCTGATTCTGTAGTGCACAATCTCTAAACTAAACTAAAATTAGAGCATTACAAATATTGCTAACCCTTTCATAATACTCCCTACGGAAAGGGACAGAACTACATTTAAAGCTGCCATTTTAGTTTAGTTTAGAGATTGTGTTACACAGAATCAGCCCCATTATCTATTCTATTATATATTCTGTAGGTACCTACAGAATATTCGTTTTATTTAAAAATATTAATGAACGATAGTGATTTTGATACTAATTTTATTACACTTAAAACAAGTACCTATTTGGATTGAAGTGGTTGATTGAATAAAACACATTTAATATTTTCGATATTTTTATTTAAAATAGTTATAATATTCCACCTGTATGTATGTCCATATCCGTGACGTGATTTAAATTCGATTTAACTATACAGTTCATAACAATTTATTTTTCCACCAGGCAACACTGTCGCCCAGTGAGAAATTGTGATTTTAGGGAATGTCTATTCTAAAACTGAACGCGCCTCAATAAAATTAATAATCATTAATTTATTAATTGCATCATCAATGCCCTAGTTGGCTTACTGATCAGGTAAAGTCTATAGGTACTTATAGGCATTGTCCTACGGGAGCGAGAAAAGCGATGAGTGACGAACCAACTGTTTACACGACGCGAAGCAGTATCAAAAAAATTTTTTTTTTTTAAATTAACTACAAGTTAGCCCTTGACAGCGATCTCACCTGATGGTAAGTGATGATGCCGTCTAAGATGGTACCGGCGGGCTGATTACGTATCTCGCGACAGGCGTAAATCTCGCGATCGCTGCTGTCAAACGGCAATTTTGTATTACTTAACAGCGGCTATCGATAGCAAAAGTGCATGAAAAGTGCATTCTGCGACAGGCGAGCAATAGACGTGCGATCGGCTTGCGTAATACGAATTCTAGTGACGTTTTGCGACCGATCGAGTAGTGTTTGCTGTCGCATTGCTACTGCTGTCGCTACTGCAAATTTTACGTAATCAGGCTGCGGGCTAGCCTGTTAGGAGCATGGCAGTTATATTAAACCCATACCCCTATTCGGTTTCTACACGGCATCGTTAGAAATTGTCGGCAGCTAAATTGCTTCGCGGCAAGTCTGCCGGTAAGACCACTAACCGAACTAGCCACGGCCGAAGCCCCCCACCAGGCCAGACCAGGGAAAATTCAGAAATTATAAATTCCCAAATTGACCCTGCCGGGAATCGAACCCGGGCCCCCCCCGCACGTTAAGACAACAGCGCTCAACACTGCGCAACGGAGATTGTCAGATTTTCTATGGAGTCGTCGAGTAACAATGACCACTTTCTATTTTTGTGTTATTGTTAAATGCTGTAAACAAATTGGAGATGCGTTCAATTTTAGATTACACCTCCAAATAATTTAATACTTTTTTATAAATTTATATAATATGTAAACAAAGAGATTTCCTTAAAATGCACTTTTGAACGTTTTGCACTTCTATATAGGTAACATAGAATAAAAAAATAAATAAAAATCGAAAACAAATGTAACAAAAAATAAACTTAGTTTTCTAACGCTCGCATTCACCCAAAAACAAAGTGTCAATAATACATATTATACAGTTTAACTATTAACATATACACATAGGAATATTGTTAGTACTGTTAGAATTTTAAAAAAAAACTTAAGTAGACAAGTCTCACTCATACTAGTAGTAAATAATGTGGCTCATTCTCTTCTACACAATAGGGATGATAACAACTCAATCAAATCAGCAACTCTTTATCAAACTTAAAAACGCACTTCTAGTATGGAAGTTGTATGAAATTTACAGTTGTGACGTCATCAAATTTCAACGCACTTTTAAAATCTTAAAACTAACCGAGGATGTGAATTTCTTGTCTTTTGGGAGACCCTCTATTTAATAATCGGTTAGAAATAATTTATTTTTGATACATCATCCCTATTGGGTATTTGACTACTGTTGAAATAAATTATTTTTAAGTGATTACTAAATACCTAAAGGATCTACCAAAAGTTGTAATATCCGTCCTCTGCTAGTTTTGTGTTGAATAACCATTTTAAACTAACGATTAGAGAAAAAAAAGAGCGTCGAACTTTGATGACGTCACAATTTAATATTTCATACAAAATCCACTACTAAGCATGCGTTTTGACGTTTGAATTATAATTTATAAAAATAAAATATTTTAATTTTACTATCCCTTTTATATATGGTATATCCCTTCAAAGGTAAAAGGACTTTATTTAGACCTGTCAATTTAGGTTAGAGATTGTGTAGAGTCCGTCACACGAAAGGAATCCCGCGGTGTTTTTTTTTTTTATTATTGGTGATAGGCTTGCGCTTGACGACAATCATGCTTAGTGCAAAGCAATGATGAGGTCTAGGTTGGAACGCGCTTGCCTAGAAGATGCCTATTCACTCTTGCCTTGAAGGTGATTAGTGGAACTAATCCATTTTACATACAAAACTGCATAAAAATGCGATTACTAATACGATGACTTCTTTCTCGACACGGACTCTTCAACAAAATTAGCCACAAAGTTAAGTTTACTTACCAAAAGTTTAAACAAATATGTTTAATCATTCTGTGATTCAACGCCAGCAGGGCTAGCATGGGCCGGAGATAAAAATTTTATCCCCCGATTTTATTCACTGACAAGAGATAAAATTAACCCACTTCTCAGAGCACGGCAACAGGGGAGAGGAGAAGTTTATCCCCGTTTGACATTTCACGGGGACTCGGGGGACTATTTATCCACCGTTATTTAGCGATTTTATTTATTTATTTAGGAATAAAAAATTTATCCTTTCCTCTGGGAGAAAATTGTCTCGGCCCATGCTAGGGGGGCAGCGGAGGGTGAATTGCTGATACAAACGTAATACCAAAATAATTTGTAATTCGAGCATATTTCCTCCATATTATGACTGAACTTGTATTTATCTTGGTTCCTGGATAATTATTATTTCAAAATACTTTCCCAAAATTAAATGTAAGCACATTGCGTTTTGCATGTTTTTACGACATAAACGACATGTTTTCTCCTTATTTGTTTCATATTAAAACCAACGATATCTCGCGTACTAATTGATCAGGAACATAGCCTATACTGTCAAGTTACAGAATAAAAACACGAAGTTAAAAACACAACAATTTTTCATTCATCATTTTTGGTATTCACGGAACAAGACTAAATGTATAACAAATTGTGTTTGCTCATATAGCTATCGCGCTTGCACGCGATCATGTGTCATCAGCCAAATAGGGATAGCAAGCAATATACCGGCAAATTTATATTTTCGGTTCGAGTAAAAGTTGCGAGCGGCGTTCGCCGTCGTCTTAAGAAGAGGCTTTACAGAATTTACTATACAGAACCCAATTTACAATACATTTTAAATCCACATACACAAATCACAATTCTGAGCATAATTTAAGCACGTTACATTATCGTAAAAACAAAAAAAAATATGGAAGTCCAAACAAATAAAAATGGAAGATTCTAACCGGAAGTTTTATTATACTTATCATATCACCTCTAGCCCAAGAGTCAATAAAAGATTCTTTCAAAGCACGACCTTTATAAAATTATGAATGAACGAGAAGTTTAATTCGCTATAATCCGCCACAGTAGACAAATCTATGTTGTACAGTGCGTGTCCTTCACCAATAGCATGCGAACACCCACCACCCAGAAATTCGCACCGGCACAGCACCACACCACACAAATCTTCCAAATCACTCTCAACGTACGTTTCACTCCGAAACCGGAGCATCAGGAGATCTTCAGGAGATGTTGACTCGACAATGCACGATTGTATACAATACGTACGTTGTGAGCAACGAGCAAAAGTGAGAGATCGGACATAACTATTATACGCCTATTTTAAGATTGTATTTTATTTTGTATTGTTTTTATTTTCTAAGTATTATGGACCTTGTTGCCTGAAATAAATAACTGGTGTCTGACCTCTCGCTCTAATTTGTTAATCAAAGTGGGACAGTGACATGTAGGTATTTTCTTCAAGTAGGTATTATCAGTGTTCGCTCCATTCTTTTCCTATAGCTTCGTGGTAAGTCACCTTTTCTTTCTCAATATTTTAGAAAAGATGTGGAATTTGGGCCTGTATTGAAATGTATTATCACTAGCTTCCGGTTTATAAGGAGATATGGAGACATCTAGCGACTTAAATTTACCACATTATTACCCCAGCGATAATGGTCCCCTCACCATTGACGGCAGATAGAAAATTATTTGTAAAGGCTCGCGCACACTTTCAAAAGATGCAACCGAAAATGAAGCACTTTTTTACTTTAATCGATAGTTAAAAATAAACATTACAGGGGACGTGGATATTACCTCTTTTAGGAGATTTTCTATTTAATAATAATCATTGTAAAATAATTTTTGACATATGCAACATCCCAATCACCATTTCGTTACTACTACTATTTAGTATTTAATTCAGCAATTGACATTCAAACAGTGTACCATAGCCTTATTAAGTAAAACCTGCATCAAACATTGTTAGTCTCATTTGCTATGAGCTGAATTTATGGTATAATTGATGCGACAATGGGTTTTGGCCAATAGCGGAAGTGTAAACCAATCGGAGGTGATTGCGATCGTGATAGCAATCATTTTACATAACTAGGCCCCAGTGGCACTTTTATTTTATTTTTTAATATATAGCTTGGCTGCAATAAGACTGGTTGGCAAATGGTGAAGTGCGGGTCGAATTAGAAACGAGGAAGCAAATTGCTTCGTACGACAATGCCTGACATCTCTTGTTTTTTTTTTTAATATTTCAGTAGATGGTAATACCGGTCGTCGCAGTGTGCGCTGAGCCCAGGTGCATGGTTCACAACGAGTTGGTTTGTGCGTGGAATGCGTGAAGGAAGGCTTTACTCGGATTTCTTCGACTTGCTCGCATCAGCCGGGGACTCCAGTACCGCCGGCTGGTCTTCATAGCTGAGGGGTAATGGAAAGTATCGTTAAACACTGAAACAGTAACTAAAAACATACTTTATCTGGGAGACATAAAGTTGTTTTTCAATTGTTAATAGACGTACGAAAAATTGAATGAATAAATGATAACACTTTTATACTACATTAAATATCAGTCGGGGACTCTAGTATCGCCGGCTGGTCTTCATAGCTGAGGGGTAATGGAAAGTATCGTCAAACACTTTAACAGTAACTAAAACATACTTTATCTGGGAGACATAAAGTTGCTTTTGCATTGCTAATAGATGTAGGAAAAATTGAATGAATAAATGATTACACTTTTATACTACATTAGATGTCAGTCAGGGACTCCAGTATCGCCGGCTGGTCTTCATAGCTGAGGGGTAATGGAAAGTTTCGTTAAACACTTATACAGTAATTAAAAACATACTTTATCTGGGAGACATTAAGTTGTTTTTCCATTGCTGTTAGATGTATGAAAAATATAATGAATGAATAAGTCCAGAAGTAGCAAGTAGTACTCACTTGAACAACGCGTTGATATCGCCCTTCAGCAAGGCAAGCGAAAGAGGCGTGGCTAGACACGCCGGCACCAGGTACAGCAACGCTGGCTGAGCGTGTTTGAACACGTGCATCACCATGATAGTAGCCAGCAAGCCCAGGATGTATGCCGTGAACGTCGCGCGGAAGTAGAACTCTGAGCCGCGCTTGAGACTCTTGTCGAAGCGGAGCAGGAGAGCGATGAACAGTCCGGGCACGACAATGTCCCCTAGGCCCAGCATTGCAAAGTTGCTGGCGTTCAGGCCGTTGATGAGAAGGTCTTGGGGGAACACCACTATGGACAAATTTGTAGATTCACTTGACGATTCAAAAGCTCTTGTGAAGGTTTATTTGAATAAAAATAAAATTGCTGGTGCTAAACATTTCGACCAGTAGACCTTATAACGAAAACTAGACAGTAGAGCGATTCATAGATTTTTGAAGACAAGCTTTGTTATTTGAGCTCTAAAACCTAAAAGTAAACTGAGAAAAAACGTCACCGTAATTTCCATAAGATAAATGGGATAACTTTTTAATTTTATTTGACTTCTTGAGTTTTTGTATAATTGATACAACTGGACTGAATTGGAGCAAACCAAACCGGATTCGACTGGACTATTCCCGTTCAATCCAATCCACTCCACTCCGGATGAAATTCTTAAAAGTTCGTTTCTATCTGGCTACCCAGTTGTAGCCTGTTTTTTTTATTATCAGATTATCGTCAACAAATTGTTTGTGTATTCTCTTTAAAAAAAAGGATAACATTTAGCTAGTAAGTAAAACAAACCAAAACACCATTTTTATGCATTTAAAATGTAGGCTCAATTCCCCACTAAAACTGTTGAGGTGCAATAAAGTCACCACATTGTTGAGGTGCAGTAAATCTACTACGTTGTTAAAACACTGCAGCAACACTCACACTTGATAGGCACTTCGAAGGACTTGGCGACGGTGACCATGACGTTGGTGCCGAAAACCCAGAAGATGTCGTACAGGAACAGGCCGCACAGCAGAATACAGCCTGTCACCACGTTGTTGAGGTGCAGTAACTCTGCTCCGTTGTTGCAACACTGCAGTAATACTCACACTTGATAGGCACCTCGAAGGACTTTGCGACGGTGACCATGACGTTGGTGCCGAACACCCAGAAGATATCGTACAGGAACAGGCCGCACAGCAGAATACAGCCTGTCACCACGTTGTTGAGTTGCAGTAACTCTGCTCCGTTGTTGCAACACTTCAGTAACACTCACACTTGATAGGCACCTCGAAGGACTTGGCGACGGTGACCATGACGTTGGTGCCGAACACCCAGAAGATGTCGTACAGGAACAGGCCGCACAGCAGGATACATCCTGTCACCACGTTGTTGAGGTGCAGTAACTCTACTCCGTTGATCGCAAACGCTATGCCGAACAGGTTGTTTGCTATCCAGTGCTGCACAAAAATGAATAAGAAAATTGTGTAATGAAATCGTAATCGTTTGTCAAACGGATAATCCGACCTATTTAAGGAGTCCATAGATGCCTGCACGTCAAAAAGCATGTACATGAACTCCTTAAGCAGTTCGAGTAATACGTTTTAAGCTGTACATTATACTTTTCAATGGGAAGAAAACTAATTTTGAAAGGAGGGTTTAAATTGTTTTGGGCAACATCAATGGCTGCTTTAAGGTCCTGAAAACATCATAATTTTTTTTTCAATGTTATTCATACGAATGCCTTAAGACTAGACCAAAATCAATCTAGTACCTACTCACATTTAATTTTAGGGATATCCAAATATTTTTTTTTAAATTTTCCACGCAATCTCACTAGCCCAGCTCTTTCACTAAACATACACTAGCAAGAAAGAAGAAAGACTCACCTTCTTGATGAGATACCAGGCGCCGAATATGAGCGAGATGACGAGGCAGATGACGTCATACGACGTGAACTTGTAGTTTACGATGTCTGCGCGTGCGTCCCGCTCGCCGCGCGTGAACAGAATGTGATACGGGACGTTGGGCACTGACGCGGGGACTATCAGAGCTATGATTGGGCTGAAAACACAAATAGACGTCATTATTGATATAGAGAGGGCGAACATGATCGCACGCAGGTTTGCTCGCTGTTCCGCCTCTGTTAAAGTAACGCTCTTCAGAGCTTACTGCACTTCATTCTACACGAGCAGCCTGTGGATCGACTACACGCAAAAACAGTACAATGCCCTGCGTGTACAGTATAATAATGCATTCAGGATGCTAATGGGTCTGCCTAGATACTGCAATGCGTCGGGGATGTTTGCCGATGCGCGTGTGGATTGCTTCTACACTGTCATGCGCAAACGGTACACATCCCTGGTGCGCAGGGTTCGGGCTAGCTCCAATGGCATCCTAAGACCTGAGGGCATTTGCTGATAGGTTTGATTGTCAGTACCTGAATCATTGTCATATGGTGCACGTGCTGACAAATCAAGGCTGTCTTAGATAAGGTTTTAGGATTAGGTGGTTTTAGCTTTACTAACATTAGGTTATCGTGTGTGTTCTTACTAACAAAATTTATGATCTTTATGGTCAAAATAAATGTTTTTTTTTAATTTCCGCCAAGTTTTAATTTCGAGTAGTGGCAGGTGGCATATTATGGTCCCGAACGGCTAGAGACAGAGAGGCGTGGAAAATGTTGGAGGAGGCCTTTGCCATCAGGCAAACGGACGGGGTTGTTGAGGCAGTGCAGGATATTAATAGTTAAGATTAATAAATGTAAAATGTCTGAATAGAGGCTTTATTTATTTAAGTACTAGCGATCCGCCCCGGCTTCGCACGGGTAGCACTAATAATCTATACCCAAATACCCAATACCCAATATAGTCTCAACTCAATAGTCTATACCCAATATAGCTATAAAAATGGTTATTGTGAGTCAACCTTAAAAGATAGATGTATGCTACCAGGGACTTTTTTTTAGAACTTTTTAAAAGGAACAATTCCACCATACATTGTTTTCGTGTAACTTTAACTATTTACGCAGCGCACGCCACGTAAGCTCTCAGAAGAGAGGATTTTTTCCGACTTAGTTCACATAATTGCAATTTTCATAAGGATCTCTAATTTTTTGAAAATAAAATATAGCCTACCTATGTTACTCGCTGATAATGTAGCTTTCTATAGGTGAAAGAATTTTTAAAATCGGTTGAGTAGTTTTTCAGTTTATCCATTACAAACAAACAAACAAACAAACAAATCTTTCCTCTTTATAATATTAGTTTAGATTAAGTTTTAATTTACTTATTTATATTGTGACTGCCTCGTTAGTCTTGTGGTTAGCATATTCGACTGCGGCCGACGAGGTCCCGGGTTCGAGTCCCGGTCATAATTAAGTATTGGGTTTTTCTGACTAGCAATTCTCAGTACTAGGCCGGAGTTAGGAAGTTGGTGGTGTTTCACCCATGTGCCTCGGAGAGCACGTTAAGCCGTCGGTCCTGATTATTATCACTAACATGATAATAGTCGTTAAAGCCCGCCAACCCGCATTGGAGCAGTGTGGTGGGTCTAAGCTCTAAATATTCCTTCTCTTCAGGACATTAATGGACTGTAGTGGTAATATTTTGACTGAGCAAAGTGAACGTATTTGAGTCTACTTGGGTGGATTAGCACTGTCAGAGCCATATAACATAAAAATAAAATTACTTCAATTTCACAAATTGTTATTGAGGGCTCATAGAAGCAAATGGGGAGTATTTTTAGGTTCGCCTTGGCTTGTGGAGTATTCTTAAATAGAACTATATAAACAAAGAAAAAAATATTTTCATAAATCATAGGAAGCAAAGTCTCTGGGGCAAACTAGTAGTATAATATAAGGTCTGTAACATATTAAGCTACATCAGCATAATTCAAGTAACTAATTACCTAATTTATTTAGGAAATCATAGAATTTGGAAGCAAGCCTGATTGCATCCAAGTGCTAGCCTATATATTTAAAAAAAAAATAGAATGGTAGAAATATTATAGAATGAATCCTTTAAAATTCTCAAGTATACCAATTAATTTTAGGATTAAAACTTTAAAGTGGATTTCAAATGGCCTTAAAATGTTAAGTTTAGGTAACTATATGGTTAAAGACTTTAATGATAAGATCAAATTCTTTACATTAAATAAAAATAATTTAGCAAATCAAAATAATTGTATAATTAATATGCATATTTATACACAGTCCTTCACAAAGTCATTTGAAAAAAGATAAAAGTTTAGATTCAGATTTAATAATAATATTTCAGTACCATGTACATATTTAATGATACAAAAAACAAATTGCCAATGACTGTACCAGTTTATCTGTTTCATTTATTAAAATAATTGCAATGTCTATAAAACAATTTTATACATTGTACAATACTTGTAGTTTTTTGTATCATATTTGTTCAATTTTAAAACTGCCTGTAACACTTACTTTTGGTTATTGATAACTAGCTGATGCCCGCGACTTCGTCCGCGTGGTTTAAGTTTTTTGATCTCCTTAATTTTCCGGGATAAAAAGTAGCCTAATAAAATAGTATGTCACTCTCCAGGTCCTCAACTATACCCATACTAAAAATCACGTCGATCCGTGGCTCCATTGCGGCGTGATTGAAGGACAAACCAACAAACCAACAAACAAAGACACTTTCGCATTTATAATATTAAAAAAAAGTATATGCAAGTGCTTCATACAAAACTGATCCTTATGGCATCTTATTATGATATCACAACATAATGTTAACAACTAACTTAACCTTTACAATAATAATGTGTGAAAATGTTGTGTACAAACTGCAAAGTAACTGCAAGTAATTGTATGCATGCCATGTCCACATCGAGTAGACACAATTATTAATACTTCAGTTAATTTTGTTAAATTTAAGGTTGGTTTTATAATTGCAGTCGGTTTTGTGGACTAATAAAAAAAAAAAGTATCTCGCATCGTTCATCTGATTGAGTTGAAACTGAGATAAGTTGTTACTGGGGCCATACTACCAAAGCTTAAAGCCATATTGTTTCATTATTGTTGACTTTCGTGCTTTAGACTTATAATCCTTATTTTAGGAATGTCAAGGTACGTGACATCAAACTGTCATTTTGAGTCATATTGCTTAAGTATTGCTTTAAGCATTGGCAGTATGGCCCCTGGTCCCAATAGTTTTATTTGCAGGAGTCTGCTATAGTACCATCAACATAAAATAGGTGACGCGTGATTAGCTTTTTTTATTGTTTTATTCTACCACAAGTTAGACCTTGACTGCGATCTCACCTGATGGTAAATGATGATGCAGTCTAACATGGTAGCAGGCTAACCTGTTAGGGGCATGGCAGTTATATTAAACCCATACCCCTAGTTGGTTTCTACACGGCATCGTACCGGAACGCTAAATCGCTTGGTGGTACGTTTTTGCCAGTAGGGTGGTAACTAGCCACG
Source organism: Erebia ligea (assembly GCA_917051295.2). NCBI lineage: Eukaryota > Metazoa > Arthropoda > Insecta > Lepidoptera > Nymphalidae > Erebia > Erebia ligea. The sequence goes on from OU785239.1 coordinate 2,207,383, forward strand.
GCAGAAGCCTCCCACCGGACCGGACCAGAGAAAATTCAGAAATTATAAATTCCTAAATTGAGCCTGCCAGGAATCGAACCCGGGACCTCCCGCGTTAAGACAACAGCGCTCAACACTGCACCAAGGAGTTCATCAGCTTTGCAATGTATGCCAGGCATAAACTAATAATATGAACAAATTTATTAGTTCAACTGTGTTTAAGCAATTTGAAGTTATTCAGTTTGTTTTTATTCAATGATTAGCTGATGCTTAGGCCTTTGTCTGTGTGGTTTGAGTTTTATTCCCACAGGAGTTCCTTAACTTTCCGAGATAAAAAGTAGCCTCCAGTCACTCTCCAGGTTCTCAACTATACCCATGCTTAAAAATCATGTCCATCTGTTGCTTTGTTGCGGCATGATTGAAGGACAAACTGATTTAGTATGATTGTATTAAATGGTATCAGTATTAAGCCACTTTTTGATAACAAATCCTACAAAGAAATATTCACCTAAGTAGATGGCTTAAAGCCAATACTCCTAGGAAGAAGAAATATCCAGTGAGAAGAAGGTTGATGTACTCCTTAGAGAAGAACTGGAAGAATATATAGAAGGCGAAGAGAGCACACGACGCAAACAGTGGGAACATCAGGGCATCTTTGTTTGTCATTGTCTCATGTTTTTCACCCGATTCCTGAAACAATAATATAATAATGAAAAGGCAGCCTTTACACTGTAACAAGTTGTCACGATTTGTGTTACCTGTGTTCGGTTATTTGTTTGTGTGTAATAACATGTTTTTACTTACTTACAATATCAAACAGACATTGTTTTAACCCCAATGCAAAGAAAGGGGGTTTATAACTTTAATTTGAGTATCTGTCTGTGGCTTTCTAGCTTCTAAGCGGATGTAGCTTTGATTTAGTTCTTCTTGTTTTGGGGATAGTTCAAGAAGATCTGTTCAGCTTTTGAAGATCATCAGCTATTCTAGTAGAAGTTGCTCATTTGCCAAGCCAAATTTCATTAAAAACGGTGTAAAAGCTGGGCCTTTAAAGCGTAGTTTATAATATTAGTATGGATTAGTATGCATTGGTCACACTGTCATGCAAGCCTTGCCCGAGTTTGTTGAGGCTGCTGTGTAAAGTAACCAAGTGAGTATGTGATTAGTGTTTTTTTTGCTTCTTGGTAGTTTTATTGAACATGTGAAATCCTGTTGTAAGTAACAGGTGTGATAGTTGATAAGACTCATTAAGGTCTATTACAGCATCATTAGCCTAACTTATATTTAATGACATTCTCTTTATTACATAATTTATACACAGGCAAAATCATACTAATATTATAAATGCAAAAGTGTGTTTTTTTTGTTGGTTTATTGGTTTGTCCTTCAATCACGTCGCAACAGAGCAACGGATCGACGTGATTTTTGGCATGGGTATAGTTGAGGACCTGGAGAGTGACATAGGCTACCTTTTATCCCGGAAAATTTAGGAGTTTCTGCGGAAATTAAAGAAACTTAAACCACGTGGACTGAGTCGCGGGCATCAGCTAGTAATACAATATATTGAATGAGTACATTTATTAAATGCAGAAAATATAAAGAATCCATACTAGGTACTTAATATTATAAATAAATTAATAATATTTTATTTGCAGAAACATGGGTACAGATGGTCTTAAAGTAGTAATTTCCCTTACATATTCTACTGTTTACTGGTGTGCAAATTGTTAAAATTTGTACTAAGTAATTACTTAAAGCGAATTTAAAGCTAGCTAGCCTAACCTAATTACAATATAAATCATGCCCGCGTGGAATGTTGGCAAGAATGCTGGCTGCATTTCCGCGCTGGACAGCCAGGTTGATACTTTGCGCAAAAAATGAGCCAGCCCTTCTTAAATTATTAAAGGCCTAGGGACAATTTAAGGAATCATCAGTTTTCTAACTTTAAAATACGGGAGATCCCGATAAATTCTCAAAATGTATAAACCGATGTGCCACGATGACAGTACGTGCACTGCTCCTATTGGACGTTCTGGTCACGCTAAACTAAGATAAAGTGATGAAAACTAACTGATGTACTCACCTTTTGCTCTTTTAGGTATTTTACAGAACGGAAAGACCCAAAAAATATGGGTAAAATAGCCATTATGACCAAACTTAAGTACGCGATTGCGACTCCCTCAATACTGGACGGGGGCTTGCCAGTCACATTTTGTATAGTTTCTTTTACACTTTCCTCGATATTAATAGGAAGCTCTGTTACAGATTCAGCCATTTTCACAATTTATTATTCTTCTTCTTCTTCTTCACAAACTTTATTCAGTAGTGGACTACTAACACCCCCCCGTCGGATTACTTTTGACAAGAAATTGACAAGTGTACACTCAACACTCAACACTCGTCAACACTGTCTGCAGAGCGATCGGCTAAAAATTGTCGCAATCAATAAGGACTGCATCAATGTCAAAACATGGTTTTGGCTTCACGTATCACTGAGACTGTCCGTAAAGGATAGTTGGGACAAAAAAATGTTTTGACATTGATGCAGCAACTATCGATAGAATTAATTTATGGACATTGCTGAAAATCGGTAGGTAGGTATCACGTAAGACTTGTGAAGTAAGATGTCGTTTACGGACCACGACAAACGTGACGTCAAACTAGGCTTTTATTGATATCTACATGGTGGGAGGTGTTTTAGTGGTGACCAATAGGCAATAATCCAATGTCCAATAATCGTTTTACGACTCTTGGATAACTAAAATAAATCAAATAAATATTATAAATGCGAAAGTTTGGATGGATGTATGGATGCATGTTTGTTACTCAATCACGCTCCAACAGCTGAACGGATCTGGGGCACAGAGATAGATTATACTTTTTATCCCGGAAAATTAAAGAGTTCCCGGGGGAACCGAAAAACCTCAATCCACGCGGACGAAGTCGCGGGCATCAGCTAGTATAATATAAGGATTAAAAAGCTCGAATAGATTGTTTGTTTGGTAAAAATAGAAAATACTATTATTTCAAGTAAGTAGGTATGCTATATTGGAATGGCTTCAAAATTTTATTTAATTTAAAACAGTCTGTTGACAATTTACCTATATAGGTATATTTTAGAGTCTAGTTAATAAAATATTCTCATTGGCAGTATTGCCAACTCACGCTATTAAAAAAATATAATACGAATTGTACGACTAAACACATACCAATGCTATTCATTATTATCATGTAATAATATTACATCCATACCTACTAATATTATAAATGCGAAAGTGTGTCTGTCTGTCTGTCTGACTGCTACGCTTTCATGGTTCATCTGTTCACCCGATTTTGGTGAAATTTGGTACAGGGGTAGGTTGTATCCCGGGGAAGGACATAGGCTATTTTACCCGGAAAATTAAAAAGTTCCCGCGAGAATCAAAATATCTTAATCCACGCGGACGAAGTCGCGGGAATCATCTAGTTATTTAAAATTAAAATTAACGTTAAAAAAGAATTAAGTAAGTAGGTAGTAGACTTTATGTACCTACTTACTTATTTTTAAAATCTTTATTGAATACAATACAATAGGTATAACTTTAAGCTAGAACCATGCTCGCGTGGAATGGTGGCCAGAATGCTGGCTGCATTTCCGCGTTGGACAGCCAGGCTGATTCTTTGCGCATTAAATTATAACCTGTGATTTTAATGAAAATATCCATAGACAATTTCGGTATCTCGAGATATCTCTAGCTTATGGTATCTTTGATTGCATCAGATTGCATCTCTCTGGTTACTAGTCTCTGGTTAACAAAACAAAGCCAAAGTTACCCCACCCCAGCCTGCTAAATAATGTTAATTGTAATAAAAAAAATACTAATCGATAGATTTCCAATTGCTCAATAATTATTCAACTACGTTGTCCTTTAAAACTGCTCACCATAAATTATTTAATTAAAAATCAATAAAGTCGTTGAAAAAAATTCATTTCAAACTCATATCTTTTGATGTATATAATATTTTAAATTACTCAAAGTGTTAAAAAATTGCTCAAGTACATACAAGTTACCAAACAGGCTACGCCAGAAGACTAGGGTCGAATAGTGTGACAGAACCGAATTGGCCAAATTCGACTCCACGTAGTCTTGTCTGCCCTACCCCTAGAGTATTTCTAAGGAGCCTATTTGCTATGTAACTTGAGCAATTATAAATGCAACTTGAGCAGTTTTTTAACACTTTGAGTAATTTAAAATATTGTATACATCAAAAGATATACGAGTTTGAAAGTATGGATAAATGAATTTTTTTCAATTTTTTTCAAATAATAAATAGCAAAAATAAAAAATAGAAAATCACCACACGACACCACAGAGTATACATCCTACAGTCTACTCTATGAACAGTAGGTCTGTGAGGTAGGTACCTACAACTCTGTGGTACCTACTTTTATATTTACAAAAGTGTGAAATTGAGATGCAGTGTAGTGTTCGTATTTGGTCATTTTTATAAATTACTTGTAAATTACAAAACTAAGTCATGTTATTGAGACTAGAGAGCAATTTTTCTCGAGTGCATTACACGTAGAATATTCATAATACATAGAAATGGAAGTTACCAGTGGTGCTGAGGAGGGTTTCGTCCGAGAATGGACACCGTGTTCTCATATTTTGAACTTGATTCCCCCTCGAATTCAGACTGGTTTGTTTTCAAATGAACTGTGTTTGACCTGTGTGGATGCTGTGAGCGAGTATATAGCCCTAGGTACGAACGTGGGGCTTGTGTACTGGTACGATAGGAAGAAGGGGAACATACAACGGCTACGATGCGAAGTAAGATCTCACCCATATGTTTGTAGGCACAGCATGGCTTTCGTTCACCTTGTAACACAAAAACTTTCCCTTTCAATCTATTACACAATAGGACATGCCTAAATTAACATCTGTGATTTATGTACTTACATACTGGTCAAAAATGTACATAATAGTAATTTTTTTTAACCGACGGCTAAGATTCATTAAAAACTAGCTAATGCCTATGTCATGCTCAAGGTCCTCAAATATACCCATGCAAAAAATCACGTCGATCTGTTGGTCTGTTGCTGTGTGGTTGAAGCATAAACCAATGAACAAACACTTACTTTTATAATATTAGTATGATGTTATTTCAGGCTACAACTTCACCCATAACCTATGTGAAAATAGTGAGCACAGTGGATTATATGGTGGGGGCAGGCAATGCTGCAGGTCAAGTCACAGTGTTCCAGATCCCCAAGGAACATCCCGAGAATGTTCCAGACACCTTCAAACCCAAGGTCGAACCTAAGGTGGAAAGGTAAGATATAAGTTTAATCATGAGATCAGTTGCTTGATTGTGAAAAGATTGGTTGCACGATAGATTGATGGTCACTGAAAAATATAACACTGTTTAATGTTGAAGTACATTAATACAAAGTGTCTGATTTTGATGAAATTTTGTACAGAGATAGATTGGTCTATTTCATTATAGAAATTCAGATTTTGTATTTTATTATATTATTCTATGCCAATAAAGTTGCAGGAATCATAATATAATCTATCATATTTTTACTAGATAAAGCTACAGATATCCAAAATGATATGCAATATAATATATGCTATAAAATATATGCCTAAAGGGTGTCTATGAGTATCTGCCTCTCTGCTACACTTTGACGGCCCATCTGTTCCACTGATTTTGATGAAATTTGGTACAGGGATACCTGTACCAAATACCAGGGGTTGTAACCTGAGTAAGGGCTTAGACTACTTTTTATGCTGGGGAAAAACCTTTATGGAACCATAACAAACCTTTTTTTAACCATGTGGAAAACTTCGGGGGCATCGTCTAGTTTATCATATTTTAGATAAGATATAATGACAGAGTTGGCAAGTATTGAGGGAATTCCCCGTAAGGATATCCCACATACTATGTATTATTACAGTTGACATTTTACAAGGACAATCACCCTAGGTCAAGATGAATACTTTATCTATTTATTTACAAGTCTTGTTACATTTGCGTCCAAGTTTCCATTGCTATGTACATAGAGTTGTTGTATACTGTACATTGTATTTAATTTCTATGTAATATGGCTAAACTAGCTGATATCTGCTACTTCGTCCGCGTGGGTTGAGGTTTTTTGGTTCCCGTGGAAACTCTTTACTTTTTCGGGATAAAAAGTAGCCTATGTGTTATTCCAGACTATAATCTATCTCTGTGCCAAATTTCATCCTGATCCATTCAGCCGTTCTGGCGTGATTGACTAACAAACATCCATACATACATCCATCCAAACTTTTGCATTTATTATATTAGTATGATTAGTATGATAATACCACTGCACACATACACATAAGCTACACATATTAATTAAGATTTTAAGATGCTCATTCTCTTAACATACAACTTTTATTAAATTACATCCATACAACAGCTAGGATGGGTGAGCTAGTTAGTTTAAAAAACCTTTATCAATGTAATGATTACTTTAAAATAAAGATATGCATGTTTGTTGATATGCATTCAATAATACGCAGGAAATTATTATTCAATTTTATTCTATTTATCTACCTATTGCAATGATTAAATCCAATGCTATTTGGTTTGTAATGGTTTCTTTTTTTAACTAGTTAGTAGTTACCAAGTTTTTACATTGATAGTTTATTGACTAGATTTTTTTGAGTTTGTTATTTGTTATTATCTCTTATAACAATACTAGATGACGCCTGCGACTTCATCCGCGTGGATTAAGGTTTTTGATTCCCACTGGAACTCTTTAATTTCAGGGGATAAAAAGTGGCCTATGTCCTTCCATAGGATGCAACCTGTGGAAACCTGTGGAAACCTTTGAACCAAATGTCCAAATCGGTTGAGAGGTTGTGAGAGCGATTTTAATACATTGGATATTAATCAATAACATGATAATACATTGGATATTAGAATGAATTTATTTGTCTGAATATTTACAGTAAATTGTCACAATGATTTGATGATTTGATAAGTTTAGTAGAGGTTTTTAACTAACTAACCATGCTTTTATGCATCTATGTTGTGCACGCCACCGCTTACACCTTACAGGTATTCTCCTACTACAACAGATTAAGGGTCGAAACATACTGGCGGTTATGTGACCAACGCTCGATCAAACAGCAACATACCTATTACCTACTCTTAAATGTACACACATTGACCACGCACACCCCGAAAATATTGACGTAAATTTTTCGACTATTTTTCGAATTTTAATATGGTTCCAGGTACACCATTGGCGATTTACACAAAAGCAAGATAACAGCGATTGAATGGTCCAAGAATGGCATGCGACTTTTCTCGGGCGACAAGAATGGCGTTATTATTATGACAGAAATCGACTTCTATATGGTATGTATATCTCGGTCATACCTCGCACCAAGAATGTAGAAAACTAGAAAGGTTTATGTAATTTATGTACCCCAATAACACCCCTCTGCTGGGCACAGGCCTCCACTCTCTTAGGAGAGAGGAATTTAGAGCTTACACCCACCATGCTGCTCCAATGCGGGTTGACGGGCTTTAACAACTATTATCATGTTAGTGATAACAACCGGGACCGACGGCTTAACGTGCTCTCCGAGGCACGGGTGTAATTTATATACTGAAATCTAAATATAAAAAAGGAAAGGTTGACTGACTGACTGACTGACCTGTCAACGCACAGCTCACACCACTGGACGGATAGGGTTGAAATTTGGCATACAGATAGCTTTTATTTCCGCTAAGAAAGGATTTTAGAAAATTCAACCCCTAAGGCGTCTGGCACGAAACTAGCGACGGCCGAGCGACGGCGATAGCGGGGCGATGTGGTCCGAGAGCTTGCGACGAATTTCGGGAAGGTCCTTTAGGCAAGCTGAAATTGTGAAAAAATATAATTTCGTCAAATGGCGAATCCAGTTCTGCCAGTCTAGTTTGCGGTTATTTCGCTACTGCGCAGCATATGATATTTGCAAAAAAATAAATCCAAAAAAACATTTTTTTGGCAACTTGATTTTTTTATTTAGTACTTACAGAATTCGAAAAAAACCCCAGACGTTTTTGTCGATTATAAAGTATTGCCAGACCTCTTCAAAATTTGTTGCCAGCTCTCCGACTCATCGCATCGCCCTGCTGTCGCCGTCGCTCCCCTGTCGCTAATTTCGTGCCCGTACACTAAGAGAGTAAAACCTAACGTGAGCGAAGCCACAGGGAAAAGCTAGTTTTATATAACATTAATATTCTGAAGGAAACAGTAAACAAAACATGCGTGAAGATAGAAATGTAGGTAACGAACAAAAGCAAACAGTCTGTTATCTGTAGAGTTTAAACACCCGCATTGCCTTATCACTATCTTTTTTTTCCGCTTGGAGTTTACTGCTCCATGTTAATTGTTAACTGCAATTAATAGTATCATTTGTTTTAAAAATAATGATTATGGCTAATAATTGTTTTAGAGATAATTTTATTTTAAAATTTTTCTTATCTTTTAGAAACATTAGTACATTCCCGGTGTGCGCGACCTTTGACCAAAATATTTGTGATCTCTTTGGTAGAATGGATAAGGGGTCTTGTTTCACTCCGGCCCCCACTCTCCTCCGTATGACTCTCCCCATTGTCACTGAATCCATACAAATCCATACTAATATTATAAATGCGGTAGTGTCTGTCTGCTACGCTTTCACGGTCCAAACCGTGAGAGAACAAAGGAGAGAGAGTTGTATCCCAGGAAAGAAAATAGGATAGGTACTTTTTGTCCCGGAAAATTAAGGAGTTCCGGGAAATAAAAAAAACCGGCCAAGTGCGAGTCGGACTCGCGCACCGAGGGTTCCGTACAAACCTGTAGTAAGTTTTACGATTTATGACGTATTAAAAATAAAAATTACGTTTGTTGTATGGGAGCCCCCCTTTAATATTTACTTTATTGATATTTAATTATTTATTTTGAAAGGTAATATACAAGTTAATATTCTGTGAAAATTTGAACCGTCTACCTGTTACCGTTTTTAATATTGAGCAAAAAAATACGAAAAAAACACGTTTATTGTATGGGGACCCCCCTTAATATATATATTTTTTTAATTTTTAGTATTTGTTGTTATAGCGGCAACGGAAATACATCATTTGTGAAAATTTCAGCTTTCTAGCTATCACGGTTTATGAGATACAGCCTGGAGACAGACAGACAGACAGACAGACAGCGGAGTCTTAGTAATAGGGTCCCGTTTTTACCCTTTGGGTACGGAACCCTAAAAAACTATCCACGCGGACGAAGTTGCGGGCATCATCAGCTAAATATACTCGTAACTAAATTATAAAGTGTAAAAAGACTAAAGATTATATGTGATATGAGATATTATTTGCAAAATGTAAGTGGATGATTCAGTCTAAGATGGTAGCGGGCTAACCTGCGCGGATTTGTACCGGAACGCTAAATCACTTGGCGGAACGTCGCCGGTAGGGTGATAACCAGCCGCAGCCGAAGCATCCGACCAGACCAGACCCGAGACAATTTAGAAATTATAAAATCACAAAATTCCCTCTGCCGAGAATCGAAACCGGGATGTCCCACTAAAACCACAGCGCTCACCGCTATAACCATATTGTTGTGTTATTATTTCGACTTGAAAACATAGTCATTACATTTAAGCACACCAGTTATTATTTACAATATCATTTTATCGATGTCGCACAAGATCAAGTGTGGATTATGAAATAAGTTCACTTGTCCTTAAAATACGATATTACACTGACCTCATGGTATCAAGGCTGAGTTTTGTTTACTTACGCCACATGTGTTTTCATTTCATCTGTTTTCATGTTCATACATTTCAATGTTCTGTTTTAACTTTAAATATTCTGCTGGATACAGAAATATATTCTGGTTTTTGATCACCTCCTTGGCGCAGTGGTCAGCGGTGTGGTTTAAGTGGGAGGTCCCAGGTCCAATCTCCTGAAGAGTCAGTTTGTGAATTTATATTCTCTTCTCGGTCGCGAACAATGGAGTTCCTTTTTGATGAGGCAAAAGGTGTGGTGCCATCTGCATATATATCAGATTGCTAACGCCTCCTGTGGTAATTTCTCCTTCTCATCCACCTAGGGCTATTTGTATGATGTATTTTCCATAAATGTTAAAGAAAATGGGAGACAGGATACATCCTTGTTGTACCCCCTTGTCTGGCTTCAATGGTTCAGAGATGACTTTATCAACTCCAAAAATGGGTTCCCCGCCCTGGTGTAGGTCTACGATTAGTTCTATAAAATGTTGGAGCACACAATTTCTCGTAGTATATCCCACAGACAGTCCATCGCATGCAGTCAAATGCTTTTGATTAGTCAATGAAGCTTATTATTATAATCATGGGTGTGTCCTAAATTCTTAAAAGTATAGTTGGCTTCCGTAATTTTTTTATTTTCATGTTGTATTGTTATTTGCAGCTAGAGGTGGGCTAAACTGTTATAATTTTTCAATGAAATATACTGCTTTAATATATTTTTCTAGCTGCTGTTTTAAAGTGTTTTAATATAATATATTATATGTTATAAATTTTGATAGAAATTATTTACACTGTTGCTTGCTGTTGTTGCGGTTTGCAGTTAGGTACTTAGTGTTAGTGTTTTATAATATATTTAGGAGGACCAAAAAACGCGCCGTGTTACCTTCGCGTTAAGCGCCGTTTTAGTACTTAGTGTTTACTGTTTAACACTAATTACTATTTACTAACACGCATTTTATTTACACCAATCGTCTATTTATATTAAAACTATAAGTCAGTAACTTTAGCTTTGCACTGAATTTCTGGTTGGAATAATAATACATACAATGAAACTCAAACTAATGAAAGTGTTGTTTAAAGCAGAATCATAAAAATAGCATCTTCGTCTCATCGCAAGCAAATATAGCTCTTAGAGATATGACAAGAGTATTTACATTACTTTGCAATCCAAACTAACACTGTTGTAATTTTATCGCAAGTAAAAGTAGCTCTTATTATTCCACAGGAAGTGTTTACATTACTTTGAATACTGCAACAATCTTAGTTGCTATTAAAATAAGCGCCATCTGTTGCAATGTTATAAAATTGAACACTGCTATATACACTGCTTTAACACTGTTGTAATTTTATCGCATGTGAAACTAGCTCTTATTGTTTCTCAGAAAGTGTTTACATTACTTTGAATACTGTGTTGCAGACTGCAGTATATCAATCCTATTTGCTTTAAAAAAGAGCCATCTGTTGAAATTTCATAAAATTAACAAGTTAAAGATAAAAACCCATTTTCCTGGTACGACAGGAAGAGCAGTTGTGGACATAGATGGCGCTGTGAAATTACAAACGAAATAAAATGACAGAAAATAATATATATTACAACAGTCTGGTAGCATTTCGTCTAATGTGTTATACTGTTATAAAAATATATTTAAATATATAATGTGTTGTGTGTTATAACGCCCACCTCTATTTGCAGCACCTTTGCAAATCAATGGAGATAGTGAACGAAGAGCACGAGATAGTTCAGATGAGCTACTACCAGAACACGCTACTGGTGTCCAGTGTGTACCGCAGCATCGTGTGCGAGCGCCGCGACAGTCGCTGGCACGTCACGCAGCTGGGCAAGAAGGAACGGAAGAGGTTAGTGGCAACGCGGCCTGTGCTCCAGCGCGAGATAGTTCAGATGAGCTACTACCAGAACACGCTACTGGTGTCCAGTGTGTACCGCAGCATCGTGTGCGAGCGCCGCGACAGTCGCTGGCACGTCACGCAGCTGGGCAAGAAGGAACGGAAGAGGTTAGTGGCAACGCGGCCTGTGCTCCAGCGCGAGATAGTTCAGATGAGCTACTACCAGAACACGCTACTGGTGTCCAGTGTGTACCGCAGCATCGTGTGCGAGCGCCGCGACAGTCGCTGGCACGTCACGTAGCTGGGCAAGAAGGAACGGAAGAGGTTAGTGGCAACGCGGCCTGTGCTCCAGCGCGAGATAGTTCAGATGAGCTACTACCAGAACACGCTACTGGTGTCCAGTGTGTACCGCAGCATCGTGTGCGAGCGCCGCGACAGTCGCTGGCACGTCACGTAGCTGGGCAAGAAGGAACGGAAGAGGTTAGTGGCAACGCGGCCTGTGCTCCAGCGCGAGATAGTTCAGATGAGCTACTACCAGAACACGCGACTGGTGTCCAGTGTGTACCGCAGCATCGTGTGCGAGCGCCGCGACAGTCGCTGGCACGTCACGCAGCTGGGCAAGAAGGAACGGAAGAGGTTAGTGGCAACGCGGCCTGTGCTCCAGCGCGAGATAGTTCAGATGAGCTACTACCAGAACACGCTACTGGTATCATTACCTTTATTGATTGAACGAAGTCTCCAGATCTATTTGGGTAAATTTACAACTTCTGAATGAATACACATAATTATCTCTATCTAGACTATACGATTAACTTTTCGGTCATTTTGAAATCCAAGATGGCTGCCGCACCGACTTGTCATTTGGCGCAGCAAATCAAATTCGGCGAATCGGCAATCATATTCCAAATTTGACACAGAGATAGATTATAGTCTGGAAAACACAACAGTTACTTTTTTTTATCCACTACAAGTTAGTCCTTGACTGCGATCTCACCTGATGTTAAGTGATGATGCAATCTAAGATGGTAATGAAATGAAATGATTTATTTCATGTAGGACAACTTGTGTCACTTATGATAGATAAGTCGTAAGAATCTACCAATGGTAGCGGGCTAACCTGGCTTGTGGGTTTTATCCCGCAAAGAGTTCCCGCGGGGATAAGAGAGCGAGAGATAGGCGTCGATCCATTTATGCTGTGCTATAGTTGTGTATCTGTTGGTCCGCAGCCTGTGCGCGCTGGGCGCCGTGTTCCAGTACTCGTACGCGCGCGGCGGCGCGGCGGCCGCGTACTGCGCGCGGCCCGGCCTGCGCCTGTGGCGCGCCGACGCCGCCGGCCACGTGCACCAGACGCTGCTGTTCAAGGTTACTACTCTTTTTTTTTTCTTCGGGGGAGAAAAAAATCCCTACGGACTTCTGCTTACTGGCAGGGCATGTCAGACTCGCACGGACTAAAATAAACTCCTCATGTCTTCAAGGCCAGCACGAAAATACATACTACATAGCATTACTTCGTGCTGGTCTTTTTTCAAGTTTAATACTTTTTTATTCAATTTTTTTTAATAAATATTTAGGCTAGCGCTTGGCTGCAATCTGACTTGCTTGCAAGTGGTGATGCAGCCTAAGGTGAAGCGCGCTTGCCTAGAAGATGCCTATTCACTCTTGATTTGAAGGTACCTATATCTACCTAAATGAGCTTTATTACTTTGGTATTATGGTTGAAATTGCAATAAGCGCAATGAGTGCTAATACCTTTTAAGTCTTAATTTAGTGATGTGGAGGGAGCTTAAGTAAAGTAAGCTGGAAGGGCCAAGCCGTATATATATTTTTTTTTCACTGCAAGTTTCCTCCTGACTGCGATCTCACCTGATGGTAAGTGATCATGCAGTCTACGATGGTGGCGGGCTAACCTGGTGGGGTACGGCAGTTATATTAAACCCATACCCCTCATCGGGTTCTACATGGCATCATACTGGAACGCTTCATCGCTTTGCAGCACATCTTTGCCGGTATGTTTTCTGTTAGTGTTTGAATAGAAAATCTTTGGGTTCGTTACAGGAAGCGATATCCAACCCGCTAACAGTAGCGGAACTGCTAAACCCATCTCAGAAGAAGCACTCCCACGCTGACCGCGAGTACAACTTCGGGCCGCTGCACGTGTTCCGGGAACATTTCCTCGTGTCGCACAATGAGCACATTCTGTATATACTGGACCCGCGCTCGCTCACCGCGGTGGCCGTCGTCGACGATCTGAGGAGGTTAGTGTGTCTCCAGCAGAAGAAGCACTCTCACGCTGACCGCGAGTACAACTTCGGGCCGCTACACGTGTTCCGGGAACATTTCCTCGTGTCGCACAATGAGCACATCCTGTATATACTGGACCCGCGCTCGCTCACCGCGGTGGCCGTCGTCGACGATCTGAGGAGGTTAGTGTGTCTCCAGCAGAAGAAGCACTCTCACGCTGACCGCGAGTACAACTTCGGGCCGCTGCACGTGTTCCAGGAACACTTCCTCGTGTCGCACAATGTATATACTGTATATACTGGACCCGCGCTCCCTCACCGCGGGGGCCGTCGTCGACGATCTGAGGAGGTTAGTGTGTCTCCAGCAGAAGAAGCACTCTCACGCTGACCGCGAGTACAACTTCGGGCCGCTGCACGTGTTCCAGGAACACTTCCTCGTGTCGCACAATGTATATACTGTATATACTGGACCCGCGCTCCCTCACCGCGGGGGCCGTCGTCGACGATCTGAGGAGGTTAGTGTGTCTCCAGCAGAAGAAGCACTCTCACGCTGACCGCGAGTACAACTTCGGGCCGCTGCACGTGTTCCAGGAACACTTCCTCGTGTCGCACAATGTATATACTGTATATACTGGACCCGCGCTCCCTCACCGCGGGGGCCGTCGTCGACGATCTGAGGAGGTTAGTGTGTCCAGCAGAAGAAGCACTCTCACGCTGACCGCGAGTACAACTTCGGGCCGCTGCACGTGTTCCGGGAACATTTGCTCGTGTCGCACAATGAGCACATTCTGTATGTACTGGACCCGCGCTCGCTCACCGCGGTGGCCGTGGTCGACGATCTGAGGAGGTAAGAAAAAGCCTAAGACCTCTTTGTTTCTTCGTTGGCTACCGAGAGGTGACCACTGCTGGAGATAGGTCTTTTGTATTTTTAAAAAGACACAAAAAAACTATTTTTGGGGGGCTATAAAAGTTGGCATTTTCCCGGGGTCTATCTCAAAATTGACTTTCCACGGAAAACTTTAACTTACGCATCTTATTTCATAGCATTTCCTAATTTAAGGCCTGCTTGCAGAAATGCCGGGTTATCCTTTAAAACCCGGAGTTAGTTACTGCTACTTTGACAGAATTCGTATAAAACTTGTGTCAAAATTTCAAATTTATTCCTGGGTAACCGGGCGTCTCTGCAAATAATGCCTATAACAAATAATAACATCAACACACTAAAGAAATAAAATTTCACACTTTTCCAAGCACAAGTTATCCTTGGGCCAAATTTTTTCAAAACATAATGAGCCCTTCAATTTGTTACCCAACCAAATAGATTTGTCTCAATTTAACCGTATCTTTGTATGTCATATCCGCCATATTGAATTGGTTATGACGTCTAGCTTATACTAGCACGCTAAGCAAAAAACAAAGTAATCGGGCGAGGAGTTCTTACATATTTTGGTGTTGCAAAATAGAGGATTCGCAATTTTATAGGCTAAAATTTAGCACTGTAAATACATAGTATGACTGGCTTTTCGCTCACGTTGAAATTTCAAAGCCCTATTTTACCCCCTTAGGGGTTGCATTTCCATAAATCCTTTCTTAGCGAATGCCTACGTCATAATAGCAATCTGTATGCCAAACAGCCCAATCGATCCAGTAGTTTTAGCAGTGCGTTGATAGATCAGTTAGTCAGTCACCTTTTCCTTTAATAATTTACTTGACTTTGTCCGCGTTTTTTTGATTCCCGTGGGAAATTTTTAATTTTCCCACGGGAATCTAGTATATATAGTAGCTTATGTGCTATTCCAGACTACAATCTATCTCTGTGCCAGTGCCATTTATGCCAAATTTCATCCAGATCCTTTCAGCCGTTCTGGCGTGATTGAGTAACAAACATCCATCTAAACTTTCGCATTTATAATACTAGCTGATGCCCGCGACTTCGTCCGCGTGGATTGAGGTTTTTTGGTTCCCGCGGGAACTCCTTAGTTTTCCGGGATAAAAAGTAGTCTATGTGTTATTCCAGACTATAATCTATCTCTGTGCCAAATTTCATCCAGATTCGTTCAGCCGTTCGGGCTTGATTGAGTAACAAACATCCATACATCCATCCTAACTTTCGCATTTATAATATTTATTTGATTAGTGTAGAAGATTTAGATTTGTTTGTTCTCTCCCAGGATCCTCTCAGTGTCGGTAAACAAGGAGGAGATGTTCATACTAGAGGGCGAGCGCTCGCTGGTCCGCCTCGCGCACGCGCCCGAGCCCGCCGCGCTCGCCGCAGGTCTGTTCGCTCGACACACGTGACGCACACACCGCAGGCTATACACACACAACATGATACACACATCGCTATCTACCAGTAGCGTGCACGGGGTTTGAAGCTAGGATAGGCATTAGTTAGTTTATTAGTTTTAATTAGTTAGTTAGTTTTGATGAGAAATAAGCATTGTCGTATTTCCATTTGGGTAAGCAGTGCTTTTATGCCTCTGTTATTTGCAGATAGCAGTGGCGTGCAGTTTATTGCACGCCACTGCTATCTGCACATAACACGTGACCTTGGACGAATTAACCACGGGACGCGTGATATCGGCCATATATAGGGGTAAGGCGATCCCTCTAGCCGCAGATTGGGCAGTTTCACCATTAATCATGATATTGTGTTGTCGTAGTGATCGACTTTTTCGTACACTAGTGTCAATAATAGGACATTAAAATGACAAGGCACTCTCCCCTCGCCCCGCAAAAATTAGTCGAACGTAATTTCATACACTTTTCTCACGTTTCTTATCCCGCGTTTATTTCATCCAACCCACAACAATTATCAACAACAATTAAAACAACAACAATCTCTGCACTCACTATCAACACTCATCTATACACCCACTATCATCTCATTTTAGATTTACGAATCTCTTCAGAGTCACAAAACATTATCATATCATAGTCATCACCATACCATATATATATACCTTTATGTATATTTGACACAAGTACACAGATTCCATTCACAAGACGATTAAATGTAGGGGATTCATACGCACTGAGTATGAACGCATCGCATATACGCTACGTACGATAACCCGTGCGTACGTTAATCAAAACCATTATGAATCGGTTGTATTGAATTTGTGACTTTAAATCTAGAGCTTTTTGGTCCATTTTACTTTGACGCCATTGTGATCGAACGATCGCACGATTACGATCAATTTTTGCGTTTGCGCTGCGTTCATACATAAGCTTTTTTAAGTTTAACCATATCTTCCACAACAGACTTACTTAGAATTTAAGTAATACTTTATTTAGGATATAAAAAGTATATTTTTTGTATAATGTCAATGTAGATAGTCATCCTTGCTAGTATTATTTTGTACATTCTGTATCGTATTTCTGTATACATAGCTTAAACCAGTCCAGATAATATCAATGAAGTATTTATATCTGTTGTGATTTTTGACTAGACAATAATATTAATATTTAATAGGTACTTAAGTAGTATATTTGTAGTACTTACTATTTGATTTTGCATGTTTAATATGAAGTAGCTAATTTTGTTTCATATAATCTTTAAACTACACTAAAATGACAACTCTGGATTTAGAACTTTCATTTTAGTTTATAATAAAGATTGTGTAGAATTTAATTATGGTTTGTCTAATTTAGGATGATAATTGAGACAGACTGAAGCAGTACTATTCAATCGTCATATTTAAATTATCATCCTACATTAGACAAATCATAGGCACAATGACTGTTTATAGTTTTTGTATTATGTACTTACCTATTAGTAGTAGAAATGTAGTTATTGTTTACCACAACAGTTACCTAGAATAAGTAAGTCCTGCGCCTGATCTCTCGGATCTCTCGTGTCGGATTTTCCATCCCAATGCGCTATAAGAGCAAGGGAATATAGAGTGCACATGTGTTTGCATATATACTTGTACACTATAATATTATATTCCGCGTAGCTAGCCCAGGAAATGGCCGAAATTCGGTAGGGGAGACATTTGAAAGTCCCCTTTGGGCCATTGTGAGTTGGTCCCAATAAAAGTATAGCCAATAGAATCCATTAAAATAATTATTCGCTTTCATCTTAAACAAAAACCGACTTCAAAACTATACCTATATGTACCAACTTAAACTAAAAAGTAAAAAACATTATCTGGGTATATATTTTGTTTTTTGTTGATTTTCTCAAAAAGCGCTAAGTCAATTTTGATTAAATTTATATGGGACCACATTTGAAGTATGATCTACCAAACAAAAAAAGAATCATCGAAATTGATTCACAATTGGCGGAATGATCGCGTTACACACATGTACAAAAAAAAACATACAGTCGAATTGAGAACCTCCTCCTTTTTTGAAGTCGGTTAAAAAATGATTACGTTAGATATATCGTGACCCAAATATTAAATTATAAAAACCGGCCAAGTGCGAGTCGGACTCGCGCACCGAGGGTTCCGTACAAACCTGTAGTAAGTTTTACGATTTATGACGTATTAAAAATAAAAATTACGTTTGTTGTATGGGAGCCCCCCTTTAATATTTACTTTATTGATATTTAATTATTTATTTTGAAAGGTAATATACAAGTTAATATTCTGTGAAAATTTGAACCGTCTACCTGTTACCGTTTTTAATATTGAGCAAAAAAATACGAAAAAAACACGTTTATTGTATGGGGACCCCCCTTAATATATATATTTTTTTAATTTTTAGTATTTGTTGTTATAGCGGCAACGGAAATACATCATTTGTGAAAATTTCAGCTTTCTAGCTATCACGGTTTATGAGATACAGCCTGGAGACAGACAGACAGACAGACAGACAGACAGACAGACAGACAGACAGACAGACAGACAGCGGAGTCTTAGTAATAGGGTCCCGTTTTTACCCTTTGGGTACGGAACCCTAAAAACGAAGTACTTATTGGTTGTGTAGTTGTTTAGGTTGTGAATTGTACTGTTGTACGTAAAAAGTCAATTCGTGGGTTATTACAGTCTCATTCCGTCTTATACAGTTAAGTTTTATATTTCAATATCATAGGCTTCATACATTTGGGCTTATAATATAGAATTAAGCATAAGCAAATGCAATTTCTCATAGACTCATCGCGTCAGACTTTATATTCTAATTTTTGGAACAGGCGTCTCGAAGTTTTTATTCAAAATAACAATTGTTTTTGACATTATTAATGATCATAATGTATTATTATATCTTCGATATACAAAGGTAAAATTGTATCAATTTTCATTCTAATCCAATTAATGTTTGATAGTAAAAAAAAATATAATATCATAATGTGCCTTAATTATATTCCTAACCAATACCAAATTAAGACCAATGTAGTTGTATTATGCTGTGAAGCAAAATTTATATTTTTAAAGTAAGTAGTTTCTTAATTAGATTATTTGAATTAGGCTCCGTTCAGACGAGTGTTTTTTACGCCGGGCGTTGACGTTATTTTTCCATTTCAAAGAAAACATAAAAAAGCGCCACCATGTGAACATATACTTACAGGAGTTCTATTTTGAAATTCAAATTCAAATGTTTTTATTCAAATAAACTTTTACAAGTGCTTTTGAACCGTCGAGTGAATCTACCACTGATTCGGAATGATATTCCTACCGGAAAGAACCAGCAAGAAACGCCGGTTGCCATTTTGAAAAAAAAAATTTACAATGTGTAGATACATAAGTAACCGCTGTCCTTAGTCAACGCCGGGCGTTAAAAAGCGCTCGTCTGAACGGGGGCTTATAGTTCCAACAAAGTGTATTTTTCTAACATTCCAAGTACCTAGATTTGCTTTAAGCTTTATGCTTGTACTATTTTAGCAAGCAATTATAGCAATGGCTGTTAATATGCTAGTATTATTATTCAAAATAGATTATAATATTATTTTGCTTTTGATTTGAGTTGAATGAAAAACTAATAATGACAACAAGGAATGTCAGTTAAAATTCGAATTTAAGTTAACAATGCCAATGCAAATAAGTTATAACAATAAACCGTCGGTCGATGGATATGACGGTTTAATTTTACTAAAAAAAAAATTTATTCGAAGAAAATTAAACTTTAATCATACAGTTATAAGGTCATATTCAAGTTTTTTGACCGAGCGAAGCGAAGGTCTCTGAGTCTACTTGAGTGAATTTGCATTTGTCCGTCCGTCCGTCCGTCCGTCTGTCAGAGCCTTATAACTTCTGAATTACTGAACGTAATTACTTCAAATTTAAATATAATATGTAAACTGATAGGCCTCCCGCTAAATATGGCTTAAAAAATTATAAAAATCTTTATTTCATGGGGGCTCTCATAGAAGCGAATGCGAAGTAAAATATTTTTTATAGCGTTACATAGGGTTGCGGTATATCATTTTAAAGATGATTAAGAATAGAGTCCAAAAATATTTTTTTTTTAATTTTTCCCCTAAAATTGACGAAATGGGGGGCTTTCAAAGTGGCGATTTTCTAACGTCCAAAGTTGACCTCAGAACTCTCAATTTACTGAAAGGCTGAGCCTGAAACTTATCAATTATTTGAATTTTATCCTGTACAAGAACAACAAATACTAAAATTAGATAAATATTATAAGGAAACGAAATTATTTAATTTTTAATGTGCTTCAGTATTATTAACAGAACTTCACAATTATGTCAATAGATGGCGCTCTGTACAAGTTTATGGATACCACGAGGTCTCAGTTCGGGGCGAACCACTAGTTAATTTAGACTTTAGGCCCGCTTGCAGATACGCTTTACTCAATCGCTGGTGGAAAAGCAAACTTTAAATTTAAAACCGATTGCTTCACATGAGGGTTAGATACTTTAGCTTGATTCAAATTTTGTCCATACAAACATTGACTTACCAATACCTTAGACGCACCATCGAAACGCAAAAAACGGCACGGTCAAATTGTGCACAATGAACAATTTTTGCCTCAGTCGCGCATGAGTACACTAGGCGACAAAGTGTCGAATTGTTATTACAAAATTGAACCCAAAATATTAAGCTATATGGTTGTTTTTTGTGAACCGTATGGTGTCTCAGTCTATATTATCTATAACTGTGTTTGTATAAGCGATTGTGGACGCTTTTTGAGTATTAATTTGTAGGTAATGTTGTATCCTTAGTTGGTAAATCGATGCATACAAAGCTGAATGTACACGTATGCATCTGTACAGAAAGAACAGTTTTGTATGGACGAAAGCTGAATCGAGCTGAATAAGAATCATTAGTGCCAAAGTCCACACTGGAAATTTCACCGTGTGATTTTTCCGCAGAATTCTGTACAGTGTACAATGTTCATAAATATTATAGAAATCGAAAAGCGATCAAGCGTTCCGGTACGATGCCGTGTAGAAACGGATTAGAGGTATGGGTTTAATTAGCCATACACCTAACAGGTTAGCCCGCTACCATCTTAGGCATCATCACCAGCCGAGCGATCGCGTAACTTCTGCATCAATCATTGTTACAGTATCAATTGTTGTAATTGGCTGAATTTATGGCATTCTTGCTGCGTTAATGGAATATGTCCAATAGTGGAAGAGTGTTAACCAATCAGAGGTGATTGCGATGTATCAATGATTGATGCAGAAGTTACGCGATCGCTCGGCAGGTGAGATCGCAGTCAAAAGCTAACTTGTAGTGAAAAAAAGGAACGATAATCACAAAATTCAGCAATAAAAATTGCGCGGTGAAATTGCACGGTGCGTCCTTAACCTTATATGTAGTTACTTGTAGTATATAGTTTTTTTCGTACTTACATAATTATATTTAAACATTAATCGATGTTAACATGGCCATTGTACTTTATTTTTTTGAATATATTATATGTTTTTTTACAACTTTTTTGTATTTTTATTTTTTCACTTCGCTGTCAGAATCCTACCTCAGAAATATTTAGATTCAAAATATGATTCTATAAACATTGGTAATGTTTTGACAGTTTATTAGTTTTATTTTTTGAGCAATGGCTCTGTTATATCGTTTACTTTACTAATGTTTTAACTGTTTGCAGTAGTTTGTTATTTTTAATACATGATAATGTATTGTAGTTAGAATTTACAGCCAATGAACTACATATAGTAACTTAAATTAATTGTACCTGTTGTTTTGAATTATTTGCAGAATTTAAGACAATATGAAAAATAGTCGGTTCAATTCCTGATAGTGTAGTGTAGTAAATTAAGTAATTACCTACTAAATTGCTGTTTAAAACATGATGGCACTTTGGTTTGGACAATGTATTACTCAAGTATAGTATAATTTGCTCTTGGCCTATACGACGTCGTGAGATCGCCATAAGTATAACAAAAATAATAGATCTAGCTTACTTTGTGTCGTCTTTGGCAGGGCGTATTTGGAATCTTTGTGGCTTGACGAAAATATTTATCACCGTGCTACTTACTGCAATAAAAAATATTATTAATTTTAACTTACATATTACAAGATAGATAATCCATTATATTATCCAAGATAATAAATATAACTTTAAAGCAAACCCAGGTAAGTAATAAATGAGCGTCATAAGTCTGTGAACGTCCTATTTTGGACACAAACCTTCCCTATTCCCTATGATGTCTGAAGTGAAGGCTGAAGAAGCCTTCGTCATCCAGTTCCGCAAGTTTCTATAATAATCGTAGACTCAAACTACGCTTACTTGACTGCGATCTCACCTGATGGTAAGTGATGATGCAGTCTAAGATGGTAGCGGACTAACCTATTAGATGTCTGGCAGTTATCTTAAATCCATACCACCACCACCACCACCACTACAGCCCATTACGTCCCACTGCTGGGCGCAGGCCTCCACTCTAATAGGAGAGAGGGAATTAGAGCTTAGACCCACCACGCTGCTCCAATGCGGGTTGGCGGGCTAAATCCATACCACTAGTCCGTTTCTACACGGCATCGTACCGGAACGCTAAATGGTTTGGTGGTACGTCTTTGCCGGTAGGGTGGTAACTAGTCGTGGCCGAAGCCTCCCACCAGACCAGCCCAGAGGTTCAGAAATTATAAATTCCCAAATTGACACTGCCGGAAATCGAACCCGGGACCTCCCACGTTAAGACAACAGCGCTTAACACTGCGAAACTTGTATCCAGTTTGGTGTTTTCCAGCTTCAACGACCATTAAATTGAGCCAATACTTACTTGTTAATACTCGAAATACTTGAAATATTCTCTGATTTCAACCTTTGAACATTTGGCTGAAATATTTCCAACCTTAAACAAAATCTTGTTTTTTAACAGATCAACCCACGAACCTGATGACCAAATCCCTAACAACATCGCTCCAACACGCCGTCAACACGGTCCGCGACCTCACACACATCGACCAAACGATGCCGTACATCTCAAGCGTGCTGGAACAACCCATATCCATGTTCACGAGAAACGAGACCCTGGATACGGGGACGATAGCTAACGGAGAGGAATGCTTCGAACTACCCCCGATCAAGCATCTACCGCTCGATATATCGGACAACGTTTTGGAATCGATCATAAACGAGTTTAGAGACGTATCGAGCGACGTTGAGGAGATCCGGCGTGTGAAATCTGAGGAGTTGCAGAAGAAGTTGAAGTTGTACAACAGTATTATGGAGAAGAAGTGCGATGAGGAGTTGATCCACAGCCGCAGGAGCCGGCGGAGGGAGCTGGGGTCGGGGGCCAGCACGCCGCGGATGTCGACGCCGGTGCGCAAGCCCGAAGGCGTCAGCTATACGAGCCCGTGCGTTATGAGCGTCAGTGTCTGCGGGTGAGTCATCGTTATCATCATCCATCAGCCTGTATCTATCCATTGCTGGACATGAGCCTTTTCGAGAGCGCGCCACTAAACACGGTCCTCCGCTCCGCCTTCCTCATCCACCCGCTTCCCGTCACCTTCTTTAGGGCATCGGTCCAATGAGCAAAATACTGCCTCGTGGGTCTAGTGATTAGCACGTAAGACTGCGGCTGACGACCCGGGTAAGTTCGAATCCCGGGTCGGGTCATAAGCATTGGGTGTTTCTGACAAGAAATTCTCAGTACTAACTACTAGCCCGGAGTTAGGAAGTTGGTTGTGTTTCACTCCCGTGCCTCAGAGAGTATGTAATGTCGTCGGCCCTGCGCCTGATCTCTCTTCGGTCGTCGGATTTTCAAGCTACGTCATCGTATAGCATTTTGTTCGTAGTAGATCGCTGATCGGTACAGTCCGTCAAACTTATCTGACCCGGTGACAGCGTCGCTAGTATAAATTAAAAACAAAATATAAACCAAAATTAACCTAAAAATTTGTTCCAATTTTGACCACCGGGGTCAGATAAATTTGACGGAATTTGATTTTGAAATGATTGTGAAATGAATTTGACTATAGATACCTACGATCGTTCGTAGAATTTCAAATCATAATTTTATTCTCTTGTATATGTTTATAAAGCCTTACTTAATTCATTTCTCTATCTTACAGAAACATCCCACAAAACGACGACCTTCTAGAAAAACAAATCGAAGAGAAAGAAAAGATATTAGCGAAAATGCTTAACCTCGAATCTCTAAGTATCAAAAGTCCCATAGATATAGAACCAGAAAAAGTGGCACCCGACAATCTTTATAAGAAAGACACTGATATAACAGTATCGAAAGAAAGAAATATGCAAAATGGACATCCACAAAATATTCGAATAGAAAAACCTGCTACAGATACACTTATTAAAGAAAAACCAGTTAAAGAAATATCGAAACGGATAGATAAAAAAGTAATTGTTGACAAACCAGTACAAAATAAAATCGAAACCGGTGACTTAGTTCCTAAAGTTGTCAAATTACCCAATAATTGGAATTTAGAGAACATAGAAATAAAATTGGACATGAAGAATGGAATAAAGGACGTTTCTAGTCTAATATCGCCTGACGACCTAGCTGAAGGAGAGTGGGAAATCATCTAAAAACAAATTGTTTGCATAGGAATTATTTTCAACGCTGTAAACTAAGGTGCACACTTTGCCTATGGAAACAAGATGGCGTTGTTCCATAGAATCTATCTCAACGGTAGATTATGTGGTCCTTGGAAACCAAAGCTTTAAGGTTCGCGCACATTTCAGCGGCGGATCGGCCAGCCGGCCGGTTCGGATAAACCAGCGTTCATTCAAAATAGAGAAATTTGTTCAGGACGATTTTTTAATGTGCGCTTACCTTAACAGTGCCTTGCGTTTAATATCGCAGCATTATTGATTTTTTTTTTAACCGACTTAACAATATTTAGACGAATTATTTAGGAGAAATTATTTTCAAACTCGAATTACTCAAAAAATATATTAATTTATTTGATCTATTGGTGAATCTCTATAAACTCGGAATAAAAATGTCTACACGGTTCATTCAAAAATATTAATAACCTCTTAAGGGTATAGATTCTATACATTAACCAATTAACTCTTGCACTATAAGACTTAAAAGTAATTGTTTTCATACAAAAATAAACATATTTAGATTGGCTGCTCTAAAACAGCATTACTCCGACGTGACGCGCGGCCTGCGAAAAGATCATCGACCGATTAGTGCCTACTAAAATGTACGGATCAGCCCCCCGATTACGTAAGAATTGTCGATCAAACGTTAAAGATTTTCGACAAAGTAAAATAAACCATGACAGCATTGAATTCGAGCACAATTTCGTCTGCCCATTCTTATACGTTTAGGGTATCGTACATACCTAAACGTATAAGAATGGACAGACGAAATTGAGCTCTAATTATGGTAAAAGTTTTTCAGTGTAGAGAGGTTACCCTTAAGAAGGTATTTATAGGTATTATAAATTAACTCTACATAATATTGTGAATACAATATTATGAATTATGATTATATATTATGAATCACATTCGCTTTAACAATAATTTACACTTTAGAAATAGGTGACAGGCATCTTATATTGTAGTTACTAGTTTTTTTTTCTATTATTGAGTACCAATGTAAAGGTGCTCAATATAATAGTCCCACCAACTCAACCCGGTGGCCAAAATTGGAACAAATTTTTATGCCTGTGTAGTGCTTGTTTTTTTTTTAATTTTTCATATATTCTAGCGACGCTGTCACCGGGTCAGTTATTTGTGGGACTATACAATCTAACCAGTATATGTATCAGTGTAAATATACAATATCAGAACATACCTAAATAAAACAATAACGTGTTAAAGAATAATAAACTGGCATTAAAGCAGATCTCCAGGGCAGAACAGAAGTTGTGACTGTAACATTGGCGGGTATGTATGCTGTAGTGATTGTCATTATCATTGGCACTGTAACTGTCAAAATATTTGCTAGGCCAGCCAGTCTGCAAGCTAGAAAGAAAGATTATTATGATAAATAAATAAAATCGCTTCCATAGATTGTTATACATAATTATGGTATGCTTTAATTTTTTCTTTTATCCAGCACCAATTTTATGCCGAAAACCCTACGTTCCTAATAATAAATCTGCTATATTCACATTTCTACAAAAATAAATCTAGTTTCCTTATTTTAATGAATGTACTTACTTACAAAAATAATTATAATATAAATACTTATTGACAAGTGTGATATATTTAATATTAATTATTATGGAGCCATAAAAGTATTCTTATGAAAGAAATCAGCATAAAATGAGGCGATGGTAGCAAAAGGCGGGTAAGTTTACATTAGGTCGGTTAGGCCGTATTCCATTGCAGCCATTTTCGATCACCGAATAGTGTATCTTAAACTTATCTGACCCGGTGGCCAAAATTGGAACAAATGTTTATGCCTGTAAGTTTTTGTTTTTATTTCATTTTTAATAGATACCTACTAGCGACGCTGACACCGGGTCAGATAGGTTTGACAGACTATAAATTGTGATTCGTTTTTTTTTTAATATTATTAATTTATTATTGTTATAGACTAGCGCTACGCTGCAATCAGACATGCTGGAAGTATTGTTGGCGGCATTCGATTGCAGCCGGTTTACGGTAACCAACCTAATTTATAAGGTTGTTGTAAAGGAGGTTTGACGTTTTGTGGAACCTTGCTGTTGGCCGAAAATCGAATACGGCCAACGCAATCTGTCACCGATCTGATGTAAACAGGCCATCAGGGGCCATACTGGCAACGCTTAAAGCAATATTGTTTCATTTAAACTGTTGACTTTCGTGTTATTTAATTGGCTACTTGACAGCTGTAACTATAAAATATGAAATATGTTAGATTTGGTAGCTTGTAGGTTAACAATAATTATACAATATGTATTTTGCATTAAAATAAATTGTAAATATTTTATTTTTGTAAAACAAATTTGAGATTTTTTATCTGTGGATTACAAGAAGCGAAACGCGGGCGGTCATGATAGAGCCTCGTGTGACGTTTCAAAAAAAAAAACGTCGTGTGTACACAGTACCTACTAACGTTTGCGTATTGTTGAGAAAATTAACACTAAAATATTTCGATTTGTGATTGTTGCAGTCATGCTATACTGCTGATAGTGCAAATCTGCCTAAAGTCGATTCATTTATGGTTGCAAATTTATTTGCGTGTAATCCATTGAATTATATGTACAAGTACTAGAACCGACGCCGCAAACAAAAAATTTGCGCCATGCTTTGCGGCCGGCCGGCTTCACCTTATTTAGTCTCTCGCCTACGCTCTTCGCGGCCGCGTGTCGAAATTGTGCTCGCACGAAAATTTTAAAATTCCGTCGTGCGTTATAAAAACGTGTAAAAATAATACAACTGTAAATAAAAAAGATTGTGGCGTGACATATCATCGGTAAGTAAACAAAACGTTTACGAAAACAAAACAAAACGAATTTTTGAAGATATTTTTCTACTGATTCACCCACGTTCCACCATTTCTCGGAATATCATAGATTAAAAGTGAATTTTACCTACAGATGAGACACCTACGATCATACATTTTACATTTTACTTTTTTATTATTCGACCGATTTCATTAAAATCAATATTTGGAGCTCCCTAGGATCACAAAACAGGAAACTGTTACCAAAATTTAAAAAAGGCAGCGCCATTTTGAAATTCTTTGTTATTGTACCGATTTCGTTCAAAATCGACTGAGGATCCCTAGGATCACAAAACAGGAAACTGGTACCAAAATTTAAAAAAGTCAGCGCCACTTTGAAACTTCTTTAGTTTCTCGGTAATTAATTACAGTAAAACTTTAAAAATTTAACAAAAAAATTTTGCTCTCTTGTTACACAAATAACTATTATAGGAAACGATGTTTTTTTTCACTTCATTTCTATAATGATAAGGTAGAATAAGATAAAAATGTCACTATTATTTTTTAACATGATAGGATTGGTTAAGTTATAACATTTTCTTTTATAGTGTCAACAGTTCCTAATAAAAAGGTTAAAGTTGTATAAAATGCATATCTTTTTGTTTTTACCTACTTTTGAATTATTTTTTTCCGTCTATAAAACTAGGTCTACTATTATCTTATTTCATATGTGCACTTTATGCAGTCTCACACTGCATAAATTCAAAAGTACATAGTCTCATTGAATAACCCAATAGGCAGAAAATACTTAGTGTCACTTCTGCGTGTCTCATCTATGACCTTACCAGCGCGCACCCCGCGCGTCCCGCACCCGCCGCGTGCTTCGCGACGCAGCACAGATTACATTCGCGGAGTCTTCTCTAGTACGTTAGTACATAATACCTCAATGGTGTAATCCAAACTTTTGCTCTGCAGAGTCTCGTAATGTAAAAACTCCCATGTAAGTACCGAAATAAACAAAGCATTAGGTCTCGTGTTTAAAAGACCTAAGAAAGTGCTGCAGTAAAGTGACAGAAATACAATCTACTATTAATTTTATGTCATGTTTTATGAAGAAAATGTTAGGTTAGCTGGTTTAATTCATTTTTGCTAGATCAGAGTTTTAATTAAACTTTGATATTAGTGTTAAGAAGAAATCAACTTAAGTTGATTTCTTCTTAACACTAATATCAAAGTGGTCTTCACAAAGTAATATCGCAGATTTATCCGATTTAAATTCGGGGTCTCGGCAGATTAACTGTAACCACTGCTTTCGACGTTTAAGACATAATATTGTAGGAATGTGTATAGTTATACAATTTGTCAGGATATTAATTAATTATTATTTATAGTATTTCTACACACGTCTTGTAGCTTGTAATTTTCACAATTGCATTAAAAAAGCTGTAAACTTTGCAATCAAAATTACTTATGACTTGGAGCGTCGTAGTTAGCTTTGTTTTATTTTGAGCTATGACGTCACAGCTAGCAAATGTCACGTGACCGGCTGTTTTCGCGCGAATTTAAAATTAATGTATTAAAAAAGTATTTTTCTCAAACATGCATGGAAATATTGTCATTATTTTGAAAAAAGAACACGCGAAGTATCGAATTTTCGAACAAAGAAAATCAAATCCATTGCAGGAGCGTTTTTTGAACATTACAACGCTCCTGCAATGTTGTATGAAAAGGCGTGCTGGGGTTGTTAGGTACTATTTGATCGGATCTCTTTTGTCATTCTTGGCATACCATAGTTTCTTTGCTTAGTACAAATTGCGTTTACGTGGCTGTATAACCATAAATGCGTTTGCCTGTCGGCACAGATGATAAAAATAATATTGGCGGCAAAGCTGAAAATTCGTCTTGATTTGTTATTTACATACTTAATAAATATAAATTTACCTAATAATAATTAAAATGGTTTCCAACGGTTCACAGAGTGAAATGGGGATTGATTGTACTCCACCAGATTTAAGATAAGAAGCCAAATTGGCAATGGAAAACCTGCTTCCAGCGAAGTCAAGAAAATTTTATGATAATATAAAAAGTATGTTTTATTTCCCTGCATTCTTTTGAGAAAAACACTATATATGCCTCGGCGGAAATGGCAATTGCCTGTCTCGTATTAGTGAAGTCCTCGCCTACGGCTCGGCCTTCAAACTCATACCCGACCTGCAATTGCCTATTTCCCCGCCTTTGCAATAATGTACTATTTTTCTAATAAATAACGCTTTTTTGGGAAAAAGATAATTGTAAGAGGTATAAAATTAACCCACGTACATTTTTAAGTATTTTTCCGAAAACTGTCAAATAGCCAATCTTAATTGATCTTAATCCTTATTTTAGGAACGTCAAGGTCCGTGACATCAAACTGTAATTTTGAGTAATATATTCCATAGGTATTGCGAGCGAAAAAATTCTATGTCTATGGGTATTGCTATAAGCGTTGACAGTATGGCCCCAGTCATTGGCACAGTCCAGTAACACCAGTAACCTTACTTAGAACAAGCTTCACGCCTAGTTAGAATAAGTTATTCTGAGTAGGTATATAAAATTACAAACATGCCCAGTATGTGGAACAAGAATTTATGATTTATTACATATGTTTTTGTAAATTATGAATGCATTTATTATCATAAAGTAAGTAGTTAGTTCATATTTTTTAAATTAAAATAAACTATTCAGATTATATTTGTTTTGCATTCTGTACAGTATACAATTCAGTAAATAAAGGCATTTCATTTATTTATAAACTAACCAAAATTGTTTAAATTTGGAAAATGTATAAGTAAATAGAGTAAGTTGGTTTGTAGTAAGTAATGATTGGTTTTAATCTCTGGTGAATTTTGACGTTTTGATAGTTTTATTTCTCGTTGTTGTCTATGAAATCTGTCAAATATGTTCCTCAGATTAGGAAATTCATTGTACATTCAGCCTTCAATCATGGTCTTCAATGATAAAATTAAACGAAAATAGTTTGAAGTCAGCAGCTCCTCCTAAAGAATAAAAGACAGTTTTATTTTTATTTGTATTATTAATTATGCTTAATTTTATCACTTATTGTACGAATATATTATTGTATTTTTAGGACTGTTATCGACCTGATTATGGTGATGGATAAGGTTTTTAAGATGCAAACTAACAATATGTAATACAAATACTCGGTCATTTATTCATGAAGCCACATAAAACACATTAGGTATATTAAATTAATTGCAATGTAACAATATAACCCAGAGTATTCCTGCACATTATCCTGACATGCTGTCCTCATTCGATAATAAAAATATCCACGCAATTCTAGTATCTGAATCGTGGTTAAAACCTTGCTTGCCTTCAACAACCTACTCTCTTCCAGGATTTCACTTGATTCGCAACGACCGTGTTGGGCGCACTGGTGGTGGCGTAGCCATTTATTTAAGATCGCAAATTCCTTTTACTATTCTAAATTCCTCGCAACCAATATCTAGTGCTGGCCCTGAACATCTTTTCATTGAAATAACGCTTGGACATATGAAGCTCCTTCTAGGTGTCTATTACAGTCCAAATCTAACGATTGACTATTTTTCATCATTTGAAATCCTGTTAGAGAAGTTCACCTCACTTTACGAACACACGATAATCATGGGAGATTTCAATACCTGTCTCCTTAAAAATGACATTAGGTCATCTCGTTTGAAATCTCTCGTGAATAGCACCAACTTGCATATTCTTCCCCTTTCAGCGACTCACACTTTTCCTAACTGTGCGCCTTCTCTTCTTGACTTAATTCTCGTTTCTTCACCTGGCCATGTTACAAAGCATGGTGAGTGTGATGCTTCCGCTTTTTCATATCACGATTTACTCTATTTGTCCTATAAACTGGAACCCCCTAAAGTTAAACCAAGGATCCTTCTCCAGCGCAATTTTGTTCGAATGGACTTGGACCGGTTGCGAGAGGATGCTGCCAATATCGACTGGTCGGTAGTCTCGAGTGCTGACACCATTGATGAGCAGATTTCTATATTTAACTCCCTACTCACACAACTTTACGACATACACGCTCCAATTCGGCCAGTTCGAATGAAGCATCTTCCTGCTCCTTGGCTCACTGCAGATATAAAAAAGCTACAGGACAAAAAGAATATTGCGAAAACTAAATATCGTATGAACCCAAGTGATTTGAACCGTGATAAATATCATAGGGCACGTAATCGCTGCAACACGGTGTGTAGAGACAGTCAACGACGCCATATCCATAAATCTGTTGTCGAGGAAGAAGACTCGGCTAAGGTTTGGTATTTTCTTAAAACTTTAGGGGTTGGAAAGGCAAAACAAAATATAGATTCTCCTAATCTTGATTTAAATAAGCTCAATAAGCAATTTTCCTCTTCCGCTACTTTGGATATAACTGCGAAAAATAATACTATTAATCAACTTTCTGCTGAGCCAACACCTGACATTCCCTCTTTTTTCTTTAGCCAATTTACTATCAGTGATGTTATGAAGAATATTAAATCCATCACATCTTATGCGGTTGGGTCTGATTGCATTAGTCGTAAAATGATCATCCCTATCCTTGACCTATTAGCTCCTATCATTACTAACATCTTTAACTATTCCATTAACTCCAGTGATTTCCCCTCATACTGGAAAGAGGCTCAAATAATTCCTCTCTCTAAGAAATCCAATCCGACGTATGCGGATTAACGACCCATATCCATCCTTCCCTTCTTGTCTAAAGCACTCGAACGTCTTGTGCATCAACAGCTTAGTAAATTCTTTTCTAATCATAATTTACTAAACCCTTTCCAGTCTGGTTTCCGTCCGGGTCATAGTACAACCACTGCTATAGTTAAAATCTGCGATGACATACGGCTGGGTATGGATAACCAACAAGTTACAGTATTGACATTGCTTGACTTTAGTAATGCTTTCAATACTGTGGACTTTGATGTTCTACTTGCCGTGCTAAGTTCTCTTAACATATCTCCTGGGGTAATTGGCTGGTTTCACAGTTACTTGCATGGGCGCCGGCAGCGTGTACGAGTTAAAGATTCATTAATTTCTGAATGGTCGGCTGTTAAAGCTGGTGTCCCGCAAGGTGGCGTGTTGTCTCCTCTATTGTTCTCTATCTTCATCAACTCGATTTGCTCCCACATTACTTCTCTCTACCACCTGTATGCAGACGATCGACGACGTTTGGGCTTAAAGTTAATCCAAAGAAGACCCAAGTTATAATTATTGGGAGTTCAAAATTAATTTCCCATATAACTTTGTCGCAGCTTCCACCAGTCATATTCGATGGGACTCTTATCCCGTACAGTGACAAAGTTAAAAATTTAGGCATTATCTTTGACCAAACATTATCTTGGATGCCGCAAATAAGTGAGCTGAGTAGAAAGATGTTTGGTGCAATGGGTTCTCTACGTAGATTGCGTAATGTCCTTCCCATTCCTACTAAAATTGCGCTGGCTCAGTCTCTTCTTCTACCGATCCTTGACTATGCGGACACTTGTTATCTTGATCTCACCGAGGAGCAACTAAATAAACTTGAGCGGCTTCAAAATTATTGCATAAGGTTCATATTTGGGTTACGAAAGTATGACCACGTTTCCGAGTTTCGCCGTAAGCTCAAGTGGCTCCCGATTCGCCTTCGCAGGAATAGTCACATTCTTCACCTTCTTTACTGCATTCTGTTCAATCCGATCACACCTCACTACTTAAAAGAACGATTTAAGTATATATCTCATTTACACTCTTTTTCCCTCCGTTCTCAAAATAATATTTTATTAAGTAGGTACTCCTAGACACTCAACTTCCTTTTATAAAAATTCTTTTACGGTAACTGCTATACGACTTTGGAACATTCTCCCCTTGGACATTAAGCTATCTCAAACTCTTCCTATCTTCAAAACTAAATTGAAACAATATTATCTATCATTATAATTTTTTTGTTCATCTGTCGTCTATTACCTATAACTATTACTTTATATACTGTGGTCTGTGTATTTATCCTATATATTATTACATTATACATTTCTGTGTTTTTATTTATATACTTAATAGGTATTTATTTGTTTATATGTCTGTACACCCCTCCCGCTTTCTTTTAAAAGTTTCCTCTGCCCTAAGGTTGCCTGGAAGAGATCGCTATTTAAGCGATAAGGCCGCCTGTTGTGCTATATCCATTATGATTGTTTTGTGTTTGTATTTCTTTTTATGGTGTACAATAAAGTATATTTTACTTTTTTACTTTTACTTTACTATAACAACAGTTAGATCCATAACCACTCGCAACTAAGGTATAGATAGGTCTACTTTCTAGAACACTTGCTGCTCGAGGCAAATCTGAATATCGAATGGTTAAGACTCTGCTGAAGTTGCTATAATGTAATATTCTAAACAATATTATGACGTCACGCTATTAAACATAGCTGTCACATGAGCGGAAACTTTTTTGATTGGCGGATACCTCGCGTACTGACTGCTTTGCCGCCTCACAGGTACAGCGCCATCTGTAGTCATCGAGAGGCGCTAACACTCATATTTTATGCTAACCATTTTCAACATGGCGTTCGTATCCGCCGATTAAATCAAATGACATGAAACAAATCAAATTGACAGGTATTTATACTTTCTTTTTCATAACTTATATTGCTAACGTACGTCCGGTGGCGCCACTTGTACCGTGGCGACAACAGGACGTGTATAATGTATATTATATAATAATATCATTGATCAAAATATATAATTATTATTCTAAAATTTAGAATCCTGAGCGTCAGCGAGGGAATCAAAAGAGCACGAGGTGAAAAATCTTTTCACTCGAGTGCAACACGTAACTTTTCATCCCACCTCAGCGAGGAAATTAAAAACGGTTGTATGGAAATTCGGCACCATAGAGGTAGAAGTAAATAGGTTTTAATGATGTTTTGAATTCACAAACTTCATAGACAAGTGATATTTACTAACGTGCACACGATGTTCTAAATTCAATTTACTTTATCCTCAAGAGGATAATAACGGCTTTTGCATTCAGATATCGAAGAGTAAAAATACTCTTTCCGAGATGGTGGGATGAAAATGACCTTTTTATTGTGAATTTCATATTTTTTACGCAATATTACCTTATATTATTTTATCTAAAGAACGAAATGCAATTATCTACGAATATTTATCTGTATGCTATATCTAAAAACTAGCAGTGCATAATTATCAGCAGTGTATATAATATGATATGTCGAATGGCGTATGAAAATGAGGCTAATACATTTATTATTTCTATTACAATAATTCTGATTTCAATTAATCTCTTAGGGCCGCTTGCACTAGGACATTGATAGTTAAATTTTGTAATGCTGTCACTTTTTGGCAAGAGTGGCGCCTTCAAATTTGCCGCAAAGCGTAGCGCGGCTGCAGCGCGGCTGCAGCGCTGCGGCCGCGCTCCTGTCGCGAGGTTCTAACATCATAGGGTTGTACCTATATTTATTTTCACGATGGACTCTGACGAAGAAACACTGCTCTGTGTTACTATTAATACGAAACAACGAAAATATAAAGTAGTTGTGTCAACAATACATAATATTATACTTGCTTAATTT
This sequence comes from Erebia ligea, assembly GCA_917051295.2. Taxonomy (NCBI): domain Eukaryota; kingdom Metazoa; phylum Arthropoda; class Insecta; order Lepidoptera; family Nymphalidae; genus Erebia; species Erebia ligea. Next base: position 2,242,574 of record OU785239.1, read on the forward strand.
TTTTTCACTTGGAGTCTTGTTTGTGATATTGTCAATAAAAATGCATATTTCTTCCCAAGCCTTTTTCTTTTCGATTTTATTGCTGTACTTGTCGGACTTCGAATCCCATATTGCTGGACGACTCTCAACCTCATCGATAAATTCTTCTACCTGATTTTCGTTCATGTTTAGACTTGAACAAAAATACGTGCGCAGTCCCGTCACTAGTCGATCGATGAACTGATGCGCGGCCGCAGCGCGGGTGCAGCGCTGCAGTCGCGTGTTTTTTATTTATATGGATTTACCAAGCAGCGCGACCGCAGCGCTGCAGCCGCGCTGCTTCCGCGCGGCACTTTGCGACAAATTTGAAGGCGCCCTAAGTATATTGCGGTTGCCGAAAAGTGATATCATTTAAAAAATTACTAAATCCGTTGACTAAATCAATTTGAGAGTCCTCGTGCAATTGGGCCTTAGATCTCGTAATTTTGTAACTCAATCCCACAGAGTTATATATGTCTGTGCTCAATCCACTGTTAATTTTTACCTCTATGGTTATAAGTAAACTCATTCTAGGGTCAGATGGATAGAACTAAAAGAAATTCCATCCTATTCTTAATATAGGTACCTACTCTGCTGGACAGTTGGCTTTTTAGTTTTTTTTTTTTCAATGCATTGAGGCCAATTCTGATGTACAGTCGACGTCAAAAGTGCATATAGAATAAGCAAACAAGGTTCTTTGCATGCGGTCGGACACCCACACACTTGCAGTAGTATAATATAAGTCGTTCAGCTTGTAGGTATTGTAATAGCCGAGTAATATCGATAATTTCACACTCCAAGTAAGTGAGCTCAGTGGCGAGGCGTGGAACTGTTTGGATTGCGCAACGCAACCGTTGCCGGTTCAAATCTCGACCCCGTGTAAGCTATTTTTACTGTTTTTATTTGATGAGTGATATTTTGATATATATGCAATAGCATATGCGGGTAGTTCACTAAACAGATATGGTCACTGAGTACTGACGGAGACGGAAGATTTGACAATCGTTAGTCGTTATTAGCAAATACTACAAAATTATTATAATTTACTAAGTTTTGCTGTTTCTTATCTTCAACAATAATGCAGGCTAATATAAATATGCAGAAGAGGATGCATATTATTAATGAGCTAAATAATATCGGATACAATATAGCTCAAATTTTCAATGAAACTGGTTTCACCGTGAGTATTGTTTTTATTGTTAAAAAATGTGTGTTCATAAACTTAGGATTAGTTACATATCGTTATATTAGTAAATATCTATAAAATTTAGACAAGATACTTAGTAGTTTCAAAAGTGTTTATTTTAATCTCGCTGTTTGGTTTTTAGTGGACAACCAAGTTGGGTGTCGCATCCTGACGAAGAGAGTAATGCTTCACAACGAAGACATAATATTAAGGTTGAACAATATGAGAACCAACTGACGAGTTCGCGAACATGTTCGATACTTGAACACCAGCGCCAAAGCTGCACATTATAACACATGGAAGTGATGTCCAGCTGTTGATGTGCCACAACTATCATTTGTGCATGATAATTGTTGTCCTGTGCATCGATCACATATAGTGCGTAATTGGTTTAATCAAAACCCAGACAAGTTATTCCCTGGCCAGTAAGATCACCAAACTTAAATCCTATAGAATACTAGCTTATACCCGCGACTTCGTTTGCGTGGACTACACAAATTTCACACCCCTATTTTACCCCCTTAGGGGTTGAATTTTTAGAAATCCTTTCTTAGCGGATGCCTATGTTATAATAGCTGTCTGAGTGCAAATTTTCAGCCCGATCCGACCAGTGGTTAGAGCTGTGCATTGATAGATCAGTCAGTCACCTTTGCCTTTTACAATAATAAGAGGTTTGATGGTGCAAAGGTGGGATATGCGAAATGAAAGGACTGCAGAGTAACTAAACGGAGGCTCACTGTATGGAAGTATGGGAGAATATATTTAGAGGAACGGATAACTGTCCCAATATTACAAACGGATTCACCCGGCGGCGCTTGCTTGCTGTTATTGAAAAAAGTGGAGGTTTTATTGAATAGTAATACTTTTAAAGCTATATAAAATTTAATTTTTAAGGCTTTAAATATGAAACATAACGTATATTCTTTTTCTAACTTGTATTAATTATTATTAGTATATATTATCAAAAATAACAGACAAAAAAGCAGCGCCGCCCATTGGTTACTAGATTTTGGTTTAGCTTCAATTTTCTTTTCTTTATGAAAACGATTACTTAAGCTATAACCTTAAAAAATGATAGAAAAAGTAGCTGAAGTTATTTATTACTTTTGAGAAAATGTAACATGATAACAATGAAAATAAATTAAAATAAAGTCGATTATCTAATAAAAAGTGTTTCTTCCAATTTATTTTGTTTGTTTTATCACCTAATGACTCATAATAACCAATAATTAACACCACTAACATAGTTATAACTTTTCTCCCAACATGAGTAACTTTGTCCTTAAGTATTATCGTGTAATAATTAATGTTTGCGTTTATAAATGGATGTTATGTCTGTAAATAAAGATATATTATAATAAAGAATAACAAACAGACACAAAACACATAAACAAAACATAAATTTTGTTTGTATTCAAAACAAAATAAAAACTGCTGAAAGATTCGAACCTATTATGATCAATCGTATTCCAACTATATTATCACGACACTGCGAGTGGTTACTGTATAGTGATGAAATAAACAATCAGAATAGACAAGGGTATTGAATAGGAATGTTTTGAACCTAATGCTAATGTCATAAGGTTGATATTGTTGACAGTTTATATAGTAATAGGCAGGTAGTATTGAACTGAAATCGTTTGAACCTTATGTGGTTGATTTAAGGTTGATAATATTATTGACAGTTTATGTTTATCAGTGTGAGTGAGCACGTGAGTGATTCACAGCATTCCTCGCACGCGGTTTTAGCCTTAGAGCTATGTATGCAATTTTGCAGCTGACTGTACATCTCAAAACTACAGATCCACAAACTTATCTGGCCTGGTGGTCAAAATTTGAACTAATTTTTATATGCCTGTTTAGTTTTTATTTTATTTTTCATAAATACTAGCGAGGCTGTCACCGGGTCAGATAAGTTTGTGGATCTGTACTGTGTGAACTAAAATGTTTTTTATTTGTTTTTATTAGTAAAATTGTAATTTTCAGCACTTAAAATGCTTAGCACTGTAAGATTTTATAATAAAATATATTATAAAATTGTTGCATTAAGTAAGCTTTTGTTTTATTAGTTACCAATATGCGGGAATTTAAATGCATTCGAACCAAAGACAAAATATTATTTCGAGTCGAATCCTTTCAAGCGCCCGAATCGAATCCCTCGCGGTACCGTTGCGCGCCCCGCCCCTCCCTGCTTCCCGCTAATTACCTATTAGCCCAGGCTACTTGTGCAAGCTTTGTATGGGAACCCTAAAATAAAAAATGTAAAGCTGATTTTTGGCACAAGTGTAAAGAACACTTGTGCCAAAAATCCTAGGGTCCTAAAAGTAATTCCTCAAAAATCCCCCCTCCTAGGATGCGGGCTTTCCTCTCCCCCCCCCTAAAATGTCTCCCTGAGCGCAGTATTTTATAATTTTCTCGAAAACTATTACAGCTAGAAAAAAACCGTCTATGGCAAAAATAATCTACATTAAATAATCTACCCAATGGCGTTTTGATCATTATGATAGAACAAATACTTTTGGAAATATGCCGGCTTATTTTGAGTTATTTTTGGTTTTTTTGAAAAATCGTGTATGTTTCTTGTGATTTACACGAAAAGTATAAGACCTAGGAATAAAACGATAGAAACAAAATTAAAGTTCATGAAATCACCTACAAAATGCTTTTTATTTCATTTCAATAAACTTAATACTTTCGGAAATATAACGATCGTAAACGTGCATGACAGAAAAATATTTTGCAATAATTTAGTCTTTGTACCTACTCATTTTATTTGAAAATCATCGATTCTATAATACAATAAACTAATAGTAATAATTATCATATCTTTATCTACAAAACAACACCACACTATAGTCTTAGTAAATGCTGATATACCTACGTGTCGAAGTACTTTCAACAATATGTAGGTATGCAATATGCATTTATCCAAAAACAATGTAGGTAGTCCTAATAAAATGAACCACCAACATCCAACAGCCATCTTGTAGATAATTTTATCAGATTAACTTTTAACGGCATTCCGAACCAATGGTAGATTCACTGGACGATTCTAAAGCATTTTATAAGTTTATTTGTGTTAGATTTTGATTATTTACAACGGCAAAGTAACCACAGATTATTTAAGTATGTTAACCACAGATAATAGCTAGTTCCTTATTTTGAGATGTTTAGGTATGTGGACAGATAGTAGAGTGGATCCTTTTGGATGTTCAGTTGAGAATTAGGCATTGGTATTTACTACCTATTTTTATGTGATAATGTGATAAGGATTTGTTTTACATTATTTGGAAAAATATATCGTGTATTGGTAAAGTTGATGTGAAGCTAGCTTTTTAGACACCATAATTGAATAGACAAAGTAAATATAGAGGAAATGATGTTCTATGGGTAGTCATGTTAGAGATGTCATATATAAAAGTTTGGGAAAAAGTGTTTGGTATTTGAATTTGCCTAGATTAATTGATGGACAATAAAGTTAATGTTAATCTGAAAGCCGAGGTTTTATTATTTGAATAAAAAACATTTGATTTGATACTTGAATTGAAATTTAATTACAAAAAAGCACAATCGGCGAGATGTTTGAGAGGGGGTGGGAGGGGGTGGGGGAGGGTTGTGGGGGAGAAAAGAGGACATCATTTGTGCCTAAAATCAACAAGACGTTATTTATTTGGGGTTTATTTCTATTTATTCCATAGTATTATGCTAAGTCTACATGAGTACCACCGGTTCTTACACAATAGCAAGTGTAAGGTTTATTATTTCGATAGTTGTCAATTTGACTTATGTCGAGGCTTTTATTGCATTGGAGCTGCGGGTAGATCAAAAAGAGAGAGGCTAAAAGAAGGTAGGATTGGATTAAGCGTGCACTGGGTGATCAGAAATTAAGATGGTTTGGTGATAGTTTTGTTGATTGATCGGTGGCTGTGAAAAAGATTTGGAAGATTAGACGCCACCGAGTTTATTGCTGGTTCGTCTCGCAAAGTCGTGGCATTCCGAACCAGCGGTAGATTCGCTTAAGATTGTTAATGATGTGAGAGTACCCGTATTACTCAAGATTACAGGAGTTTTTGTGAGAACGATAAGGAAATGATAAATATATTGGTTTTAAGAATGTTTCGAGTATTATTTCACGGAATATCCCTCTGAACCCATCAGTTCAGAAGCAGGGATAACGGGAAGATAGTACAGTTATCATCCCGTCGAAGGACTACGCCCAAAGGGAAAAAAAGGTCATGTACTATTTTTGTTTTTTATATTTTCTTATTTCTTGGTATTAATGTTTTCTTTTGTCCAAATTTATGTATTTTTGGGTATTAGTGGAGCCCGTGATGTGTGTATAAAATACAATACAAGTCCATATAATATATATATTTTTTTCTTCCAAATTGAATACGCAGGTGATAAAGTACTGGTCGATAAGATATTAGTACACGATTAGTAATCAGAAAGTTACTTGTTTACATTTGCGGTTCCGCGTCTGTAAATTATGTTTAATTGTGGAGTAGTTTGCGGAGCACCGGCGCCATGCGTTTGGACTTTGGGTATTCGAGATACGGGATAAGTGGAATTGGAACGTGTACTTTTGTATTATTTTTAATTTTTAGCTGGGTATCGAGGCAGCGCCCGTGTATCGGTTCGCGCAGTCATTCGAGGCGTTGAAGTGAATCCACTGAGGAGCCGCGTGAGAGGCTGGAATGGAGGTTAACGAGGGCCTAGATGGTGCTGAAGGAGCTGCTAATGCAGGTTGGGTGACAAGTGGTACAGCCGTGTGAGTTATACAAAATAGTTGATTGTTCTAAAGGGACTCATACTTGCCGTAAGTACTTTTTGTTTCCTCTTTATTATTATACGAAGATTTTGATTTGGTTAGACTTTAGTTGCAAACTGCGTGAGACCCGTCGACTAGTGGAGGCGGGCTGAGCTATGTAACGTGTCGTACCGTATTGGTGGGAAGGTTTGACGCTGAACAATGTCGTAATGGTGGAATTTATTCATTAGATTTGAAGGCGCTCTCAAAAGGATTGCAAGAAGAAGGGTTAGACAAATTTTAGCTTAAAATTCGGTAACTAGGTTTGGCAAGGTTTTACTTGTCTTTCAAACAAAAATTAAAACTGTTTTTGTGGATCCCCATCGTGATCGTGATCGGGTTCGTAGGATTATAACTGACTAAGGATTTGAATTGGTATTTTGTTTTTCCAAGTGTTTGGTTCTGTTTTTTGTTTGGGGGAGCCAACAATCTAAAATACCAGTGGTATTTCTTTTGGATGAAGTTTGTTTTCAGTAATACTGGTAAAATGAAATTATTGAAATGAAATTATTTATTTATTTCACGTATTACAACTAGTAGCATTTATGAAATGCCATGATACTGTCGCACGGTGGCAGATTCGTTTGGAAACATCTACCTACTGAGATAGATTATTGTATAAGCTAGAGATGGGTTTGTTATTTTTGTATATTTTTGTACATTTATATTTATTCTTCGCTTAGACTTATAAAAAGTGCTTAAGAAAGTCAGATCGATAAAGTACAATACAACAGTGATAATAATTTACATTGATATGTCATAAAAATTAATAAGTTACCCGAGTACCTAGTCATAAAAAAATTTATACATATTATGTTATGTTATTTACAAAATATTACAATGTCGCAACTTCATAATAAAATGTCATAATTATTATATTTAAATTAAAAAAGAAAGGAAAATTACTCAAGTACATAATTTTCATGTCATAAAATAAATATAGTCACAATATTATATTATATTAAAAGTACACATGTAAGTACATAATTTTTATCCTTGCTCGTTCAATAGCTTGTGCGGTGTTATAATATTTTCCATGCGTTTTTATCATCTAAGTAATCATTAATCATGTAATAACTTTTTTTAATTAAAATTTCTTTTATTTTACTTTTAAACTGTCTGTCAGAAAGATCGGTTATATCCTTTGGAATCCTGTTGTAGAAGCGTATCAAGCTGCCCAATAATGATTTACTGGTTTTAGACAACCTGAATGTCTGCCCAGTTAACTTATGTTTGTTTCGTGTATTATAGTGATGAGAGTCAGAGTTCTTCTTATACGATGCTAGATGTTTCCTAATGTACATAATATTCTCAAATATATAAAGTGAAGGCATTGTCAGAATGCCGATATCTTTAAACAAATTTCTTAGAGAATCTCTGGGCTTCATCTTATAAATGGCGCGAATAGCTCTTTTTTGGAGTATTAAAATAGTTTTCCAATCGAAAGCCGAGCCCCACAACAAAATTCCATAAGACATCAAGCTATGGAAATATGCAAAGTATACTATTTTAGCAGTTTTTACATCTGATAATTGCCTTACTTTACGAATCGCAAATACCGCTGAACTTAGTTTATTTGCCAGATTATTTATGTGCGGTCCCCATTGTAATCTAGAATCAATGATCAGGCCAAGGAAAAGAACGTCGTCTACTATATCTAATTTTTCGTTGTTCAGAAATATCTCAACATTTCTTTCCCCACGGAAGTTCGATGAGGCAAAATAAATACATTTGGTTTTTTTTTACTATTTAATGCTAAGTTATTGACCGAAAACCATTGCGAAAGCTTGGTGTTTTATTAAGTTTTCCCAAATCGGAGTTTTTCCTGTTGACTTTAAACACGAGAGAAGTGTCATCTGCAAATAATACGATATCTGCTAGTTCTTTTACTATACTGGGAAGATCGTTAATATAGACTATCAAATTAGGTTATAGGATAGGTTATCAAATTGGTTCCAGTCATTATTGTAGCCTTCGTCTTGAACCCGCTCTTGCTTGTTTGAATCGCCTTTGAGGCTGGTCAAAATGGTTACAAATACCAGTAATAGACTAGAGACCCGTTTGGATCCGTGTTCCCTGTAGTCACATGATAGTGGTAGGCGAGAGAACTATTTAAGATCCGTGATTTAAACAATTTATATTATCTACTAGCTGATGCCCGCGACTCCGTCCGCGTGGATTGAGGTGTTTTATGGGTATGGAAAATAGATAGTAGCCGATTCTCAGACCTACTGAATACCTACGCATATAAAATTTGGTAAAAATCGGTAAAGCCGTTTCGGAGGAGTACGTACGGTAACTAACATTGTGACATGGAAATTTTATATATTAGATAACCTGCGGTCACAATTTGTGACACTCTCTCTCTCTAAAATCGCATTTGCGTGTTGTCATATAGTCGTTGAGACGAGTAATAGCGACAATGATCGCAACGTGGAGTAGGTATTGAGTTTTGTCATTTCCATAATATTAGTATGATTTCATTTCCTTGTTACATTTGGGTTTAGAAATTTCGCGTTGTAACGAATTAACTACTCCCGTGGGATTAACTGTTGTCTAATTCTGAAATGGTGAAATTATTTTATCTAAATCTGTAGTTGTTGCATTTGTGGTCCGCGCCGATGTTTTTTATTGGAACGAGCGGAGCGGGGACAGGTTTCATTAGGATGATAGCTAACAAACAAGATTTAAAGGCAAAATTTTGAATTGGTGTAAATTTTAATTTTGTTCATCGCTACGAGCCCTTAAAATCATTTTAATTGGGATACTTATTTTCGATGGGAAAGGAACTTTATGTGTCTACTGGATTAAAACTTACAGGAAATACAATAAATAGGAATAGTCCGATTTTTAATGTGTTCAATTCAAAAAAATAAATAAATTGTGTATAATAGGGATGGGACATAATTAATTTATACAATCGATTTAAAAAACAAAAAAAAAGAGAGATTAAGCAGTTATCATTGTGTGATGGTTTAATAGCGAGTAAAAATGACTTGAACGTTGGAACTGGGTTGTGTGGTATCATATATGAAGCGGTGTTTGAAAGTTTCAGGGAAAGAAGCAGTAGAGGATGATGAGTTGACCCCGGGTGAGAAAGGGTCTAAGGAAGGCAGACACAGGGTCATGCTCAGGAGGGTTGGACTGTAAGGGAAAGTCCAATCTAAGGAAGGGCTGGCACTGGGTCATACCTAAGGAGGATTGGACTCTGGGTGTAGAGAGTCCAATCTAAGGAAGGTTGATACTTAAGGAAGATGTAACTCTTGATGGAAGAGTGTAATGTAAGGAAGGCAGACACAGGGTCATGCTCAGGAGGGTTGGACTCTAAGGGAAAGAGTCCAATCTAAGGAAGGGCTGGCACTGGGTCATACCTAAGGAGGATTGGACTCTGGGTGTAGAGAGTCCAATCTAAGGAAGGTTGATAATTAAGGAAGATGAAACTCTTGATGGAAGAGTGTAATGTAAGGAAGGCAGGCACAGGGTCATGCTCAGGAGGGTTGGACTCTAAGGGAAAGAGTCCAATCTAAGGAAGGGCTGGCACTGGGTCCTACCTAAGGAGGATTGGATTCTGGGTACAGAGAGTAAAATCTAAGGAAGGATGAAGAGCTGGATGATACGTACGTAGCAAGTTTGTTTTATTTTCGTTTCTTCACAGGTTTGGATCCAGAATAATGGGAGAAGTAAAATATAGTGTAGTGAATCTTATAACTTTATGCAAAATATTTTACTGGAAGAATCATACATCGCCATCCGAATTCAGTTTAATAACTCAAAGAATCAATTACACGTTTCATTGGGGTTTGTCAATTATCAAAAATAATTATAAACAGAACATACATTTCCATTTCATTACTATTTTAATTGATCAATAATAATTAATCACTCATAACACTATAGTGACTAAGGTACTTAAATGGTATTCATGTAGGGTTACAATAATATTATTAGGCATGTATAAAACGGAACGTTAAAATGGAGTAGTGCATAAAGAGGAAAGCGAACGTTCAAGATTTAAACGGTTAATGTATTGTTTCTTTAGACATTTGAAACTTAACCATATTCCGAATAATAAATCCGTTGTAATTTTGGCTCTAATTTTTAAAACTTACTGTAAAAAAAAGGAAATCCTGCACATTGTCTCGAATAGCAGGGCGGTTACTGGTCATGTCATTTAGTCTCAAAACCAATATGGATTAATAATTAATACCTTTTATGTTTTTGGGTTACGGATATGTATGGCGTTGTTGGGTTATTAATATAAGAAAGGACACATATTAAGCCATTGTAAGTTTCAGATAACACCGTGACGAATGACTATGAAAATGCACGAAGTAAAGAAGCACGTTTCAAGGTTAGCACGCGACGAGGTCGATGGACTTGAATACGCATTTAAAGAAGAAGCCGAGGTTATACCAATGGGTTCAGTAGGGCGGTGTGCCCAGCCCAAGGTAGAAATGGCGCATACAAGAGGACTCTATAGAATAGAATAGAATATAATATTTATTTATTTGTATGGTTGTAAGTAGGGTAGCGTGCAAAATACTTAAAACTACCATAGTTTTCATAAAAGGGACTAAACAAGTTGCAAGTTTCAAATTTTTGTAAAATTAACTTACATAAATAGACAAATGGGAGTTTAAAAAAAAAAAAAAAAAAAAACGTGTGGTGTCGTGGGACACCAGATAGGATCAAAGTTCCTTATTACATACTTAAATTTCAATTTCATTTTTTTGATATTTTACATTTATTTATTTTTATTAATAACATTTTTTGTTTTAAATTAAAAAAATATTACAATATGAACCTTAACACTAAGGCATTAAAGTTTGATTTGGAATGTAGTATATTTATAAGTAAGACCTTTTGTCTTCGTTAAAAAACGCACTAACGCACGGACGCATCCACGCCGGACGTTTTTGCCGGCTAGGGTACCCTGTCGTCCCATAAAGAACTTAGTTCCAAAATCCGATGATTAGTTTCAAGATTCAAGGATTCTTTTAAAGAATAGAAGTTTTAGACTACTAGCCAAATTTTTGCTAAATTTTTGCGCATAAGGCTGAGGCTGAGTTTTTTTTTTTTAAGTAAAAGGTAGTCTAAGATAATTAAGAGAGATTAGGTCAAGCCTCAAAACGCGAGGGGACTCGCTTATGGTAGGATGGCCGAGCTGTAAGGTTTATTATTTCGATAGTTGTCAATTTGACTTATGTCGAGGCTTTTATTGCATTGGAGCTGCGGGTAGATCAAAAAGAGAGAGGCTAAAAGAAGGTAGGATTGGATTAAGCGTGCACTGGGTGATCAGAAATTAAGATGGTTTGGTGATAGTTTTGTTGATTGATCGGTGCAGGGCCGCGCCGACCCTCCACAGCGCCTGTGTGCGAAACCTATGAAGCGCCTCTTTTTTTCACGAATATTCATGTTTTAACTTATTTTTTTTATTATTTGTTAGTTTCGACCGAAATAAATGTTCTCCAGTTTTATATACTTATTTAGATAATATTTTCCTACATAGGTAAGACCAGTTCAATTCCGCTTGCCAATTACCTACTGCGAAAAATAAAACACGAATTAAATTTTTACATACTTTGTTTATGCTGTTATATCTAATTCCTTGTGGGAATCGAACCCATGGCTCCGGCAGCGATTACTTGTATAAAATAAAACGACTGTCATTATCTATCCTATCTGACGTCATCTATCCGCCACATCAAAATCGGTGCAGGCGTTTCGAAGATTAAAAAAAAAACAGACAGAAATTTAAAAAAAAAATGTTTTTTTTTATTTTGACATTACAAACAGACTAAAGTTATATTTATTTGTATAGAAAATTACATAAAAAGCACATACCTACCTACCACTACATGAAGCGTTTTTTGAATCAGCCCCCCAATCATGTAAGAATGTTAGATCAAACGTTTAAGATTTTTGTCAAAGTAAAATAAACCATAACTGCATTGAATTAGAGCTCAATTTCGTCTCCCCATTTTATACATAACACCTTCATCGATAAAAAGTCTGGTTTCTGTCTCTAATGATTCTTTGGAAGTGGATGGTTGTTTTAGTTGTATTTTTATCACGTTCTTTTTCTTGTTTTCTTTTCCTTATTAAATTCTGGTTACCAGATAATTTCTTTTTTTTAACTTGATTACTCACTCGATTTCACTCATCGTGAAAACAATTTAAAACAATCAGTAACACACAAACTATATTATATTGTTTTTATTGCTATAGAACTTATTCTTATTATAAAAAATCAATGCGCACCTTGCACACACTTTCGATTGAATAATTATTAATTGTTAAATTGTTTTGTTTTGGCTCTCCTCTGGCCTCCCCGTGACCCCACTGTACACCGCTTGCGCGCACGCATCGCATCGGGTTGCGTAATGCGTTCATATACTCATTCAAAGTTCAAACAAACTCACGGCGGTTCTTTTGATTTTAACGCTGAGCTCGTAATTAATGTAAACTAAAACCCAAAGCGTAAAACTAAACCACAAACGTGAATATTATCTTGGGAGACTTGTACAATAAGCGCAATATATTATTATGTTTTGTTATTAACAAGGCGCCCATTGTACCTACTTAATTATCGATACTTGTACAAAGAATATGTTGTTGTGTAAGTGTAACCAAAATAATTTCGATGGCGGCGCCCAAAGGCGTGCACTGGGTTCGAACTTCGAAGCTAGGGTTAGCAGATGTGTAGTGATTTACTATAGATGGCGTTTTTAAGATTTTATTCTAGTTGTCTTTTTTTACTTGTACAAATTATATGTAAATTAGTTGAGTATTAAATCTGCACGCCACTGGCGGCGCCCCTATTGTCTTGGCGCCTGTGTGCGCCGCACACTTCGCACACAGGGGCGGCGCGGCCCTGGATCGGTGGCTGTGAAAAAGATTTGGAAGATTAGACGCCACCGAGTTTATTGCTGGTTCGTCTCGCAAAGTCGTGGCATTCCGAACCAGCGGTAGATTCGCTTAAGATTGTTAATGATGTGAGAGTACCCGTATTACTCAAGATTACAGGAGTTTTTGTGAGAACGATAAGGAAATGATAAATATATTGGTTTTAAGAATGTTTCGAGTATTATTTCACGGAATATCCCTCTGAACCCATCACAAGGTATATTTCGAAAACTATTAGTCCTATCAAAATAAACTAAGCACTATTTTATAGGTAAATTAATAAACTTTGTACTAAGTCCTGACAGCCTTTTTCCTAGCTCTAATACTTTTTCTTGAAATTACAAAAAACATTTAGGGTTTTTACAAAGGTTTAGTTTTTTATGCCAGTTAGGCAGCTATATTTCCGAAACTATTAGTTCTATCAGAATTCAGTAAAAACTATTTTGGAGATAATTTAATGTAGTTCATTTTTGCTACTGATATTTTTTTCCTAGTTGTAATAGTTTCTGTGAAAATTCTAAAATATTACACAGTTTTTGAAAAAAAAAAAATTATTCATGGAATAAAGGTTACGATATTTCTCGAACTATTGATCTTATCTAAAAACACCATTAGACTTTGTTGTAGGTAATTTAATGAAATTAATTATTCTTTCGAGGATTTTTCCCAGCTCTAATAGTTTTTGTGCAAATTGCAAATAACACAGGATTCTAGCAATTTTTTAATTTTATTACGTACACAATACATGGATATATATGCGAAATTATTAGTCCTATCTTTATAAACTAATATTTTTTAAATAATTGGTTAAATGGTGTTTATTTTTACTTCTGGGAGTTTTTTGCCTAGCTCTAATAGTTTTCTAGAAATTACAGAAAACATGTAAAATTTTGAAAAATATTGTTTTCATGTTAATTGTGAAAGGTATATTTTCGAAATTATTAGTGCTATCAAAATGAAACAAAATATTTTTTGTAGGTAATTTAACTATATTTATTACTGCTTCAATCAGATTTTCCTAACTCTGTTATTTTTTTCCCAGAAATTAAAAACAACGTACACGGTATTTGCATATTATTTTCGTTATCTAACACAATAGGTAGGTATATCTCTAAAACTATTATTCTTAACAATATAAACTAAACATTATTTTATAGATAATTTAAAAACCTTTCATTTTGCTTCGGACAACATTTTCGTAGCTCTATCAGTTATTATGGAAATTACAAGAAAGTACATTACAAAAAGCGATACATGCAAAATATTTTCTTTTCATGCACAAAGGGTTAACATATTTCCTAAACTATTAGTCTTATCGAAATGAACCATTATTATATTTTGTAGACAATTTAATGAAGATAATTTTCACCATACAACGTTTTTTTCTAGCTTTAATCATTTTTGAGAAAATTACAAAAAACTGTGGTCGGGGAGACGTTTGAGGAGGCAGGGGGGGAAGCCCGCGGCCTAGGGGGGGGGATTTTTGAACAGGTACTTTTCAGACCCCAAGGAACACTATTGTGCCAAAAATCAGCTTTACATTTTTTATTTTAGGGTCAATGTCTAATAGTCCCGTACTTTATATCTATTCCCCTAAAATAATAAAATAAAATATCAAAAATTATAATAACTTGTATAAATTATATATTTGTAGAAACTATTATTTTATTATTGTCAGCGTTGTCAACACGTAAACAACTAACCAAATTTTATAAATAAATAATATATCAAATTCAATATTTAATTGTATTTAAATACATATTTTACACTACATTTTTTCCACCCTGTGTATTATAATTTGACTCCAGAAGGAATTAAAAGCATAAGTATTAAAAGTCGTTCTTGTGAATACAATTTTTTATGAAGTTCCTGGAGGATTGACCATTGGAATAAATTCTCAAGAGCAAGTAACCTACCTTTTAAAAAAAGGTAGCATTGAATGCATCGAAGACTTCTTTTTCAAAGGAACAACATAATATAATGTCTGCCTCACAACAACAAACAATTCTGACTGAGGAATTCTGTCCGAGGTAAACAATTTAATTCGTTCAAGTGCATCGTCTTGTTATGAACAATAATCTATGAGTCAGACGTGTTATATATTTAGCTTTTTATTAGGTATTAGTTTTTTATTTATTATTATTTATTTGCTATTTATAAGTCTGTACTACATGGCCTCTCCCCTTAAACAGTCCTGCCCCCACTGTCCAGCATCTTTTGGTCCTCGTGGATTACGCGTGCACATAGGGCGTATGCACAAAGATGCTACGTACTCTGTCGCGCCATCACTGCATCCAGTAAATTCCCTTACGGATGTGACTTCATCACAGGTTGCCGCTAGCTCACAAATGATTCAAGTTGTGAATTTTGAAAAATTAGCTTCTTTAAACAGATCTATTCGTATACTTCGTCACATCCCTAGGGCGCTAGGAATATTGCTGCAGGTCGCTTACATGAGCTTATCAACAAATGCGTGGAGACAAATAGCACTGCCGATTGGTACGCTCTTCTGTCATTCGCTTTTACCTCCTTTCGAGTTCCTGAGGTAGGAGGCTCAGATTCATTGACGGCAAAGGTGAAAAAGAACATTGTGTCGGCATGCTATTGTTTTCCCGATGGCTCTGTAGTTTTTCAGTCATCTCCATCTGCCATAAAAGGGATCGAGTCCAAGGTTTTTAGTGGTGACCTAAGAGGTGCGACACGACTCTTATTGTCTGACGACTCGTTTGCGCACTTCAGCCCAGAAACCTTGGCCTCGCTGCAATCTAAACATCCATCTCCATCCCGTCCTCTCTCTTTTCCACCAGCGCCAGATAGCTCGGCTTCGCCACTGACGGTCAGTGTCGAAAAGGTTGCCCATGCACTCAGTACCTTTTATAACAGCTCAGCCGCTGGTCTGGATGGAATCAGACCCGGGCACTTAAAACTTTTTACTTAGCGGTCAACTAAATCCTGTCGTATGTCCCTATCTCTATGGAGCTTCTCTCTGTGCGCTGGCAAAAAAGGATGGGGGTATTAGGCCCATCGCGATAGGCAGTGTGTTCCGTCGACTAACCGCCAAACTAGGATGCGGGGCCGTAAGGGAGGAGGCGGCTACTTACCTACGGCCGCACCAGCTGGGGTTCGGTACTCGGTTAGGTTGCGAAGCGGCTATACACGCTACGCGCTTGTTTGCTATGGATCCAAGCAACAAGGATTGCGTTATAATGAAGCTTGACATTCGTAATGCATTCAATACACTTGAAAGAGACACCCTGCTGAGCGAAGTCAAGGACAAAATTCCGTCCCTTTATCCTTTTTTATACCAAACCTATTTCTACTCTCCTTCCAATTTATTCTACAACCAAAACTCTATCCTTTCCCAGGTTGGCGTCCAACAAGGAGACCCGCTTGGACCGCTCATCTTCAGCCTCAGCATTCAAAAAGTTCTTACCGATCTAGAATCTCCCCTGAACGTATGGTACCTCGATGACGGTACCATAGGTGGAAAACCCGATGTTGTTGAACGGGATCTATCCCTTCTATTACCACGTTTGAAAGAGCTGGGGTTGGAGGTTAGCACGTCCAAGTGCGAGTTCTTCCCCTGTTGTCCAGATTCCCACCATCTGTTCACCCACTTTGAGGGTCTAATAACTGGACTCAAGGAGTTGGATGCCAAAAAGTTTTTTCTTTTAGGCTCCCCTATATTTTCATCGGGTGTCCCGGAAGCTATCGAGAAAAGGGAGCAGCTTCTTTTCGCTGCTCGAGAGCGTCTGAGGGAACTTTCGGCCCACGTTGCTTTGATCCTCTTACGAACTTGCTTTGCCGTCCCTAAGATAACTTACCTACTGAGAACCTCCCCTACTTGGCTGCATCCGGAGAGTATTTCATCATTTGACGGTGTTCTCAAAGACACATTGGAGTCCATCCTCAACGTGTCTTTAGACGATTACCAGTGGAGTCAGGCCACCCTCCCTATCCGTTTGGGAGGCCTGTGAGTGAGGCGCGTGCGGGATTTGAGCCTTCCGTCCTTCCTTGCGTCGTCGCATGGAGCTGCGAGCCTGGTCGCTAGTATACTACCTGTTAATGGTGTTCCAGTTCGTATCCCCTTTGTTTCCGATGCATTGGAGACCTGGTCGGCCCTCAATCCGGGCGTGCACACGCCTCAGGCTTCACAGGTCCAGCACCAGTGGGACAACATTTCATCAGAGGCCACATTAAAACATCTTGTAGACCATGCAGCGGGTGCTGATCTGGCAAGGCTAAGGGCCGTGTCGAAGTCGGAGTCTGGTGCGTGGTTACATGCTTTACCATCTCCGAACCTGGGCACTCTCCTCGACAGCGATTCTCTTCGTGTGGCAGTGGCTTTCCGATTGGGCTGCAATGTTTGCGAACCCCATCGATGCATCTGCGGTTCCTTGGTGGAAGCCAACGGTCATCATGCTTTGAGTTGCTGTCGTTGCTCAGGTAGGTTCCCACGTCATCACGCCCTGAACGATATCGTCCGTAGAGCACTCATTTCTGCTAACGTTCCCTGCACGATCGAACCACCTGGCTTGAGCCGCACGGACGGTAAACGTCCAGATGGTTTAACTCTTGTCCCTTGGCAAAAAGGGAAATGCCTGTTGTGGGACGCGACTTGCGCCTGTACTTTGGCACCAAGCCATCTTAGCCGTACGTCACGGTTAGCTGGTGCCGCTGCAGAATCCGCTGCCGCGAGGAAGAAGGCCAAGTATGCGCCACTCTTGGGCCAATATTTATTTGTCCCACTGGCGGTGGAGACGATGGGATGCTGGGGTGGGGAAGCAAAAAATTTTATAAAAGAGATCGGGCGTCGTCTGAGGGAGAGGGGCTGCGACCTTTCTGGTTCTGGTTCCTACCTGGTTCAAAGGTTATCCATCGCCATTCAGCGTGGCAATGCTGCAAGCTTGATGGGTACCTTTGGCCCAGGGGCAACCAGGGGTGGTCTTTTTGATTAGGGGTTTATTTTTATTTTATTGTTAGTAGGTATCTTATAATATATATAAATCTCGTGTCACAATGTTTGTCCTCAATGGACTTCTAAACCACTTAACCGATTATAATAAAATTCGCACACCATGTGCAGTTCGATCTAACTTGAGAGATAGGATAGTTTATATTATATAGATTAGGATTATTAGTGCTACCCGTGCGAAGCCGGGGCGGATCGCTAGTTATATTATAAGGATTTGTTTTAAACTTATTTTATAGTTAGTTTAATATTTAGTTTTTAGCATTTTAATATTGTACCTATTAGGTATTAATCTGAAATATATTTTGTAGAAACTAGATTAAATTTCCTACATGACTATATTTATTTTATGTCTAAAAATGATAAGCAATAAAAACAATCCTGGATGAAACATGACACCTTCGTTTTATTTACGATTTTATTACTTTAAAAAATTATACAAAAATAATTATACTTCACACATTCTTCAACTAATATTATTTGCAAAGTTCGATACCTGGTCTAAATGAATTAGTAACAGAAAGAAATTATACAACGTTAAAACTATTAAAAAAAATAATTAACATACCCATTATTAATGCGGTCGGCGAATAAAAAATGCAAACTTTACGCTCGTCCCAACTATATTATGGCTACATTTATTGTTTCACTGGTAATTATTATGTATTCCCTGATAGTTCGAGATACTAACAAGCAATACACAAGCACTTTATTCGTTTATAATAAATATTATGAGAGTAGGTAGGTATAACATCTCAACAAAAATCCCTACACAACACAACCTCGAACTTCAAAACACCACTGATGTCGAAAATGAGTAAATACGTACTAAATCGTATGTAGAACCACTACCTATCCTTTATTTATACACACTTTTAAAAGCTTTCCACAGACATCTGTAGGTACCTAAAAATAAAGTGAACAAAGTTCTCAAAGACTAAACAAAAAAAAAAAGCAACATCTGCTCCGCGCTCGAAGTTTGGGACCAAAGATAAATTTTACAGAAACAATTCTAATTTCAAAGACAAACATATAGGCTAGCTTACTTCTTCCAGAGCAATGACCAAGTGGTAGAAGTGAGATAGACGCAGTGGTTTTTACGATAGACCGATAAATATTTGCGCCGAAAAGCAAGAGCGTCCGGCGGCAATCATTGCCGCGGGGCGCGGAGACGTCAATTTGACAGCGGCAATGATTGCCGCGGGGCGCTTGGGAGGTTTAATAAAACGTTGAGAACTACGTTCTGTCATTTACCTGACAACCTATTGATACTTCGACAAACTTATATGATCCGGTAATAACAGCGTCGCTAGTAGGATCTATGAAAAATAAAATAAAAACAAAAACTAAACGGGTACATATGAAAATTAGTTCCAATTTTTGCACGACCACAAACTTTCGATACGAGATCGATACCTACCTACTCGTATCGATTCGGTATGTTATCGAAATATTCTGAATCGGCCTGTAATCGATTCGTTTGCGAAAGATGTCTAGGACATCACTTTAATGGCGTGCGGACGACAGAACAAAGTTCTTATTACTTCGGGGCCCGAATGCAATTAATTCGAACGAGTACTATAATGTGTAGGTATGATGTATCTGGGGGCACGGGAGTGCCCCCGCCAAGACGAGCCAAAGGAAACGGGGCACTACCTACCTTTTCTGGAAGCGTTTCGTCGAATTTTCGAACCGTCATAGCTTAGGTCCAGATGAAGCTAGCAAGCTGAAATTTTCAGGATAAGGTGTTGTTGGCGGACTTACCAAATATACCAAGTATCAATTTTCTAGCATTTATAGTTTCAGATTTATTGATACCTGAAATACGTCGATTTCGTTACTGACTCACTGACCGTCATCAAACTGAAAAAGGTACTTCCTGAAGTGCTAGGAGGTTGAAATTTGGTATGTAGGCTAGAATTTGCATATAAACAACAGGGAAATTAAGAAATCTGAAACTTTTCCCCTCCAACCCCTCGTATAGGGGGTGCAAATCTGACAGCAATTCCTCGTATTTTCGAACAGTCATAACTTCGGTACGAATGATGGTAGAAAGCTGTAAGTTTCCAATCCCTCCTATAGGGGGTGCATAATAGCTGTAGGTACAGTTGGTACTTAAAGAAATACATATGTGCAAAATGCATATAATGCGTATACATACATAATAGTAGGTATGTACATAAATAATATAAATATACAATTCATGACTCAGGTAAGTACAAATGTTCTGAATACAAACATTATGCCCCTAGCAGAATTCGAACCCGTGACCTCTCCTTCAACAGTCATGGTCTAGCTGTAACCAACTAACCACTCTTCCAAACCAGTCGCCAATAATAATCACGTAATCTTGTCATTTTTATTCTCATTATTTTCATTTTATTACTGAAAAATTATAAAATATACAAAATAAAATATTTTTCAGAGGTAAATAGGTATACCTACAGTAAAGGTAAGTATCATTGGCGAAGAGTCCATGTAAGACCCGATTCCCATCGGCATCCCTTTAGGAATTGTTCACTATGTAATCAACGATATTTTCGTCCAACTCAGTTCTCCGAACTAAACACTCTGTTCATTGGTTTCTAGATGATGCCCGCGACTTCGTCTGCGTGGATTAAGGTTTTTGATTCCAGCGGGAACTGTTTAATTTTCCGGGATAAAAAGTAGCCTATGTCCTTCCCCGGGATACAAACTATCCCTGTACCAAATTTCATCAAAATCGGTTGAAAAGATGGGCCGTGAAAGCGCAGCAGACAGACAGACACACTTTTGCATTTATAATATTAGTATGGATCTAAACTAATATTATAAAGAGGAAAGATTTGATCGTGAGTTTGCTGTGGATAAAATAAAAAAAATAGTCAACCGATTTTAAAAATTCTTCCGGCACTTCACATATTTCATTCTTCAAGGCACTCTATATTATAAAGATTAATCATATCGTAGTGCTAATGTAAAACCTTACGTGCTGCTCAGTGCCCACTGGCTTTATAGTCCATTCATTTGAATAAATCATTTTAGATTTTTTCGCGGCAAAATTTATAACTCTTTGAAACCACTGTGGTTTTATACCTATGAGTGAGTACACTACGAAACACAACTCCCCCCCCCCCCTCCGGTGGTGGCTTCCCCCTCCCCGCCTTGAATAGTGTGCCATTTTGCAGATTTTCTAGATTTTAAAGAAATCTATACAAGCTAGGACAAAACTGTCAAAGAGAACATTGTTCCTTAATAAATTATCTACAAATAAGTTTCAAACATTTATGGTGATAGGAGTTATAGTTTACAAGCTATGGTAACTTAAATTTGACAAAAAATTGCTGCTCAGTAAAATAAGCCTTAAATTAGTTTTACATCTCTCATATTCGGTAAGTAGGTCCTTATTACCCCCAAATGGAGCTTGTAGGTGACCAATTAGCGCTCTGGGGTAATAATGTAGCTAGAAAAGCCCTAGGGCGGTAAGTAATTAAAAAAAGTATGATGGTTAGATGTACGCGAACTTTTTGAAAGAGTGAAGAGTTTTTTTTTTAATTACTTACCGTCCTCGGGCTTTTCTAGCTACATTATTACCCTAGAGCGCTAATTGGTCACCTACAAGCTCCATTTGGGGGTAATAAGGACCTACTTTACCTCACAATCGCGATGTAAAGCAGAGTAGTTAGCTCGGGTGTAAGCATCAATTGCACCCTCGAACTATAGGCGCCCTCCCTGCGCTCGTGCGCCTAAATATCTCGGGCTGCAATTGATGCCTTACAACCCTTGGCTACTAATCTACTATTAAAACACGTATTCTGTAATTTCCACAGACATAATAATAGAAGGTAATTTCTAGAAAACTATTTGAGCTAGGCAAAAACTGTCGCCTTTCTGTGTTGTCACGGATCAGTGACAAAATAGCTGCGCCTCGTTTAATTTTTAGTTTAATGAAACTAATAATAGAGTCTAAAGTCCAATGTAATATAATATAATAGCTAACGAACCATAAACAGTCGTCGTGTAAGCACGGTCACAGAGTTAGCACGGTCCCCTGACCACAGAACACTATTTACCCTGGCCCCTGCAGAGCGATCGGCTATAAATTGTCGCAATCATTAAAGGACTGCATCAATGTCAAAACATGGTTTTGGCTTCACGTATCACTGAGACTGTCCGTAAAGGATCGTTGAGGATAAAAAATGTTTTGACATTGATGCAGTAACTATCGATAGAAATAATTGCTGAAAATTGGTATCACGTAAGACTTTTGAAGTAAGATGTCGTTTATGGACCATGACAAACGTGACGTCAAACTAGGCTTTCATTGATACATGGGTGGGAGGTGTTTTTAGCGGTGACATAAGGTGTCCAATAATCGTTTTACGACTCTTTATTATCTAAAATAAATATAATTTAAGGATTAAAAAGGTCGAATAGATTGTTTGTTAGGTAAAAATAGAAAATACTATTATTTCAAG
The DNA here is from genome assembly GCA_917051295.2 of Erebia ligea. Classification (NCBI taxonomy): domain Eukaryota; kingdom Metazoa; phylum Arthropoda; class Insecta; order Lepidoptera; family Nymphalidae; genus Erebia; species Erebia ligea. The sequence goes on from OU785239.1 coordinate 2,264,923, forward strand.
CAAGTACGTATACTATATTGGAATGGCTTCAAAATGTTATTTAATTTAAGACATTCTATTGACAATTTACCTAAATAGGTATATTTTATTAGGTATACCGTGTGTATTGTATACCTATGTCTAGCTAATAAAATATTCTCATTCGCAGTATTGCCAACTCACGCTATTAAAAAAATATTAAAATTGTACGACCAAATACATACCAATGCTATTCATTAATAATAAGACGTAATTTAATATTACATCCATACTAATATTATAAATGCGAAAGTGTGTCTGTCTGCCTGTCTGTCTGCTACGCTTTCATGGTTCGTCTGTTCAACCAATTTTGGTGAAATTTGGTACAGGGGTAGGTTGTGTCCCGGGGAAGGACATAGGCTAGTTTTACCCGGAAAATTAAAAAGTTCCCGCGGGAATCAAAAAATCTTAATCCACGCGGGCGAAGTCGCGGGAATCATCTAGTTATTTATAATTAAAATTAAAGGTAAAAAAGAATTAAGTAAGTAGGTACCTAGTACCTACATAGTACAACTTTATGTACTACTTTTTTTAAACCTTTATTGAAAACAATACAATAGAACTTAAAGCTAGAAACATGCCCGCGTGGAATGGTGGCAAGAATGCTGGCTGCATTTCCTCGTTGGACACCGGCTGATCCTTTGCGCAATAAATAATTATAATCTGTGATTAAAATAAAAATATCCATAGACAATTTCGGTATCTTGAGATATCTCTAGCTTATGGTATCTTTGATTGCATCGTAAAAAGAAAATCTACTAACTTAGGCGCATCGCTTCCTATATTAAAAGTATTTTGTATTATATTTATTAAAAAACAAAGCCAATTAATAAATAGAAAATCACAAGAAACCACAGACTCGAAAATATAACTTAGTTAAATAGGTAATGCAGTTAAATTTGGAAGACTGTCATATCTACTTAAATTGCTAGATTACCACATGATTACCATAGACATTCAAATTAGTCGGATTATAATTAGGTCTGCACTACCAAAATATCGATATTCAGAGTTCGTGACTAGTAAATAGTAATCTGTGGTTAGCGACCCATTGCTACAATCCTGAAAAAGCTTACGTGAAGCCGGCTTTAAATGGACTGTAACAAAGGATATCCTTGACATTTTTGGATGTGATATTGCGACAATTTATAGCCGATCGCTCTGCTGAATAATACGGAAAAGGTGAGTAAAAGTTTATGTATTCCTATTTATTATTCAGTTTAGAACATAAATTGGTTTTATTTCGCAATTTTAACAATATATATTTACTACTACACTATTATAAATATTAAACTAACTATAAAATAAAATAAACTTAAGCATAAAAACATAAATACATAAATTGACTTGTAACAGCGAAAATATAACGTTATATTTCCACTTTCAAAGTAAGGGCAATATTCGTTGACTTTTAAATAAATAGGTACCTAGAATAGCATAAATTAATTATCATGTTTCTACTAGGTACTTTGATTTATTATAACATATAAGTAATTGATATCACTGTAAAGGAAATTTCTTCTTCTGAGTTTCTTGATGTATCTTCAGTTTCATGGTTCTTTCCTTAAACTTAGCTCAAAAGTAAGATAAGTATGACCAGAGCACGCACACATTGAAAAAAAAAAGGCCGCTGCATTGTCCATAAACAAGCAGAAAATATAGTTCCACGCTCCTCGTTACACGTTACATCTACAGTGTGTTGAAAAATGAAACCGAAATTTGTTTACCTATTATTATTAATTTTTTTGTAATTTTTGTTAATTTTTATAAGCTAAACTGTTACTGTTTACTATTTTTTATTTAGTCGTTAGTAGTGACCAGGGTGTGATGATGGAGCCGGAAGGTGGTCACTGGAACTCCGCAACGGCACATAGTAAGCCCTTCGAGTTTGGGTTCATTTTACTCGTCTCCACAGGTGCTTTAGTCATAAGTGGTGACCAGGGTGTGATGATGGAGCCGGAAGGTGGTCACTGGAACTCCGCAACGGCACATATAAGCCCTTCGAGTTCGGGTTCATTTTACTCGTCTCCACAGGTGCTTTAGTCATAAGTGGTGACCAGGGTGTGATGATGGAGCCGGAAGGTGGTCACTGGAACTCCGCAACGGCACATATAAGCCCTTCGAGTTTGGGTTCATTTTACTCGGCTCCACGGGTGATTTAGTCATAAGTGGTGACCAGGGTGTGATGATGGAGCCGGAAGGTGGTCACTGGAACTCCGCAACGGCACATATAAGCCCTTCGAGTTTGGGTTCATTTTACTCGGCTCCACGGGTGATTTAGTCATAAGTGGTGACCAGAGTTATGGTGCGCTGACATTTCCATGCCTGGTCCAGATTGGTTTCAATACACTTAGATAAAAAGAAATGTCTTCTTAAAAATACCTACCATATTTTTCAGTAAAATGAGTGAACCTGCAGCGACAACATCAACCACCACACCACTTGTGGTGGCCCTAGCGGTTGAGCGGGCTGCGGAAGGAGCGCTGAATGTACGGGAAAGCACCCTATTATCTAGGAGCGAGTCTGAGCGCCTTTATGTATGTTGTACTATTTTTTATTTGTTTATTTTCATTCGATCCATAATATCTTAGATGTGCTGTCAATCCTCAAAAATTGTTAATTCATCGAAGATATTGTCTTCTGTATATGTGTAACCGCCAATATACTATGTACTTATACAATTTTTAACTTGATATTATAATAATAAATCTATGAATTTGTTTTAGAGATGGGAACCTGACAATTTAGTGACCGGAGAAGGCAAAATCAAAAAGGAAATCATCGATGAACGTGTAGACGTATGTATTACTTACTAATAATTTTAGCAATTATTATTACTAATGTAATGATTTTTTTTAGAACAAAAAAAAAAAAAAAAAAAATGTAATAAAGGCTTCTAAAATGGAATAAAGGCTTTATTATTATTATTATTATAATGATTTTTTTATGATGTTCAGCTTTACCCTGTGAGTGGTCAGCATCAAATATAAATATTATAGATGCGAAAGTTTGGATGGATGTATGGATGTATGGATGTTTGTTACTAAATCACGCTCCAACGGCTGAACGGATCTGGATGAAATTTGGCACAGAGATAGATTATAGTCTGGAATATCACATAGGCTACTTTTTATCCCGGAAAATTAAAGAGTTCCCGCGGGAACCGAAAAACCTAAATCCACGCGGACAAAGTCGCGGGCATCAGCTAGTGTTTTATATATTATCCATGCTAATATTATAATGAAACATGTTAATGATGTAACATTTTACTTACTTATTGTTACTTGTTCTTTGTGATATTCCCGATGACTGAAGTCAGCATGAAAGCATGTCAGCATGTGTAGATATGTACTGTATTGTATTTACTAATATGGGCTGCTGTTGAATTATTTGGTAGAATGTGTTGCTTTTCTGATTTTGGGTCTGGTTCTGCATGGAAACGATAGGATGAAGAAGACATACTATTTGAGACGCCGACTGCCGAAGCTCTTCCGATTCCAGGGGGTCTACTCTCTTTCTCTAAAACGAAACTTCGCAAACAAACGAACGAAATTTCGTTTACTCCTCTCCTACATAATATTATCTCTATGCTCCTCTCTATTTCGTTTTCGTATACGCAGACGAAGTACGGATCCATAGAAAATTTTCGTGACCGATTGGATTGAACGATTTTGTGTGGGTCTAATAACCGACTAATTACGTTCGTTTGCGAAGTTTCGTTTCAGAGAAAGAGAGTAGACCCCCAGACTCGGCAAGCGAAGAAGAGGACGAGGAAGTCGACTTGGATGAGCTTCGGCAGATTCTTGAAGTTACGTCTGACGAAGAGGTCATCGAGGAGGAGGAGAATTGCGATATGTATGAATGGTCCGCGGATTTTTCTTCGTTTCGCGGGCAGCGGGAGATGTTCTTGGAAACACCTGGTCCCAAAATTGAAGGAACAGATCCAATGGAGTTGTTTCTTCAAATTTGGGACCAGCCCATAATGACCAGCATTGTCGAAGAGACCAATAGATATGCCTGGCAAGAAATTGCCAAGGCTTCGGAATTAGGTATCGCTCCAAAAAGCAGATTGAACAAATGGGTCGAAACATCTGTCGCGGAAGTATACCGTTTGATTTCTATAATGATTTTGATGGGGATTTGTGTAAGAGGTAGGGTCGACGAATATTGGCAGACAGGGGTTATAGGAATGCCCAAATTTAGGGAGCTTATGACTCTGGACCGATTTTGGCTCATGATGAGATTTTTACATTTTTCAAACAACGAGTACTCGTTGCCGCGCGACCACCCCGATCGAAAATTAGAAAAAATAGCAAACCTACTGAACCATTTGAACCGTAAATTTTCTGACATATATACCCCGCGCCAAGAAATTTCCATCGACGAATCCCTCCTCTTATGGAAGGGCCACCTTAGTTGGGTACAGTGCATTCGATCTAAAGCGGCTCGGTTTGGTTTAAAATCATATGAGCTGTGCGAGGCCTTTTCGGGGTACTGTGTAAAATTCTTTTTTTATACAGGTAAAGGTATGGTTAGCCGAGAACCAGTATTAGGTTTTTCGAGCGCCGCGGCGAAAATTGTTTTAAAACTAATGCAAGGTTTTTTGGGTAAGGGGTACACCCTTTTTATGGATAACTTTTACAATTCCGTAAAACTGTGTAGGTTTTTAAAACTACATAAAACGGACGTAGTAGGGACTTTAAACAAGCGCAGGACCGACACTCCTCAAGCAGTCAAGGAATTGAACGAGCGGCGCATGACAAGGGGGGAGGTGGTAAGTCGCCATTGCGGTGACGTTACAGTTTTAGCGTGGAAAGACGTAAAACTAGTCACCGCAGTGTCAACTTACCACAATGCAGACATGGTACCAGGTCGGCGTGCCGGCCAAGTTTTCTCAAAGCCCGAATTAGTGCACACCTACAATAAGTACATGGGGGGAGTAGATATAAAGGATCAAAAATTATCGATGTATTTATTAGAAAGGAAGAGAGGCGTCAAATGGTACATCAAAGTCTTTAGGCGACTCCTAAATATTAGTGTGCTAAACGCGTACGTCATACATTGCGCCAACGCGAGTCGAGGACAGAAGCTAGCGCACAGAGCGTTTCGCTATCGTTTAGTCGAGGAGCTCATGCTCGCATACGGCGTGAACGTAGCTCCGCGTAACCGCAGTACCGTTGTTGCTGATGATCGGTTGGATGTTTCGCTGGGTCATTATCCCGACCATCAGGATACAAACACGGTGGATCGTACAGCGAAGCAGGATCGGTACAAGAGGGGACGGTGCGCGCGGTGCGCTAAAAAAAATATACGTAAAACGACCAACATAGTGTGCACGCAGTGCAATGTGTTTCTGTGCGTCCGCCCGTGTTGGCGTGAGTATCACACTCTTGAAAGTTTAGAGTGATAATATTTATAAGTTTTTTTTTTTCAACAATATTACACACACGCAATATTTAAGAGTCCGCAGTTGCATCGTCGCACACTTTCATTTGTAGGGTCACTACATGATAATAGATGGCGCTCTCTAGTTCCACGATGTAATAATGACCGAGCTCGAACAAAGTAAGTACATACCTCATCCAATCAAGTGCCGTCACGATTAGCGAAATGTAATCAGAAATGCACTTTAAATACAAGGTTAGTTAAGGAAAACCTGAAGTTCAGAATCAGTAACAGAATCTAATGCAACCATTTTTACACCGTGTTATATTTTGTCCAAAAAATATTTTATAGTCCTGCAAGATTGGACACAAAGTTCAATGACCTAATCAGCTGGATCCGCGACGTCGTAATTTGTAGAATGACACATCGAGAGTCGTGGTCGATGACGTCATCACCCCGCCCGCCAGCGTCATGTCCGCCATGTTTTAGCGAGGACAATGACCCAACAACAACAACAACAAGCTTATAACTTCGTTAGTTTTCAATAAAAAAAATTGAAATTTTGTATAAATATTCCTTAAGGCGCCAGCGGAGGGCTAATTGCTCATACAAACGTAATACCAAAATAATTAGTAATTCGAGCATATTTCCTCCATATTATGCGATTATTAAGATTGAACTTGTATTTATCTAGGTCCCTGGATAATTATTTTTCCAAAATACTTTCCCAAAATTAAATGTAAGCACATTGCGTTTTGCATGTTTTTGCGACATAAACGACATGTTTTCTCCTTATTTGTTTCATATTAAAACCAACGATATCTCACGTACTAATTGATCAGGAACATAGCCTATATTGTCAAGTTACAGAATAACAACACGAAGTTGAAAACACAACAATTTTTCGTTCATCATTTTTGGTATTCACGGAACAAGACTAAATGTATAACAAATTCTGTACGCTCATATTGCTATCGCGCTTGCACGCGATCATGTGTCTTCAGCCAAATAGGGATAGCAATATACCGGCAAATTTATATTTGCGGTTCGAGTAGAAGTTGCGAGCGGCGGTCGCCGGTCCCTTAAGTGAAAATATTTGACACGTGTTTCGGTTTTTGCCTAAAGTAGAACTTCCAACCTACAAACGGTCGGACCAGCTGGGTCCCCGAGCATACCACCGGCTCGGAGGAAGATCTTCCTATTGTCTCGGTCGAGCAAGCATTCCGCTGCCGACACATTTTTTTTTTTCATTTTTCGTTGATGCTTCTCTTTTTTCTAATAAGTAAGTAGGTACTGTATCTTTGTTTTAATATCACTTTAATATCATTGTATCTCATATCAGTTATAGAAATCAAGCGGTATGCTCCGCAGTATATTATGTATAATTCGTTTGTGTCGCACCGATTAGCAGAATTTAATACAATGACATTACATGGTCAATATTCGATTCGAAAGCACTTGTAAAAGTTTATTTGAATAAAACCCATTTGAATTTTGAATATATTATATTTATGAAAACAATTATGTTTTATTGATATTCTTGTGTACATAATTAATATTATAGAATATCAATTAGAAAGAATTGCGACCTTCATAACATTAACATTAGAAGTAGTATTATAATAATAAGTAGTACTTATTATATTTATTCGTTTTTCACAAATCCTGCAGGAATCGTGGATTTTCCCGGGATTCAAAGTCGCCTTTGTGTTCAGGTTATAAGCTGAGTATCTACGTATCCCAAATTTCAACCAAATCGATTCATTAGTCGTGGCGTGATTGAGTTACAAACTCACAAACTTTCACATGTTAATATTATTATATAACTAGCTTATCCGGCAAACGTTGTTCTGCCATATAATTTTTTTTTTTTTGAAATATGAACGACCGTAAAGGTTAAAATATTATTTTGATATTGTTCATACAAAAATACTAAAATTACGATTAAAAAATGTTACGATGGGTGTATGGGGGAGAAAATTTGGGGCTATAGGTATTCTTTGATGCCAAATCTAAAAAAATACAACAAAAAATTTTTAACATAAAAAAATTAAAAAAAAATCTGGATATGGACACCCTAATCATCTATGAAATATACTTAAAAACCTATTCTTATACCTAAAAATATATACATACTAGCTGATGGCCGCGACTTCGTCCGCGTGGACTATGTTTTTTCAATTCCCGCGGGAACTCATTAATTTTCCGGGATAAAAAGTAGCCTATGTATGTATGTAATGTATGTATATTCTTTATAGCTGATGCCCGCGACTTCGTCCGCGTGGAATAAGTTTTTCAGTTAATTTTCCAGGATAAAAAGTAGCCTATATTACTATCCCACGGTATAATCCCCCTATAATGGTGAATTCAAAAATTCAAAATTCAAAATGTTTTTTATTCAAATAAGCTTTTACAAGCGCTTTTGAATCGTTATAATATGAATCTACCGCTGGTTCGGAATGCCATTCCTACCGAGAAGAGCCAGCAAGAAACTCGGTGGTTACTCTTTTCCATCAAAACTTACAATCATCATAATGATACAAGTAACTGCAGTCCCACGCATAGCTGGAGGCTGGAGCGAATCAAATCCACGCTGTTTTTTTTTATCATTTACGTAATCTTCGATTGTATAGTAAGCTTTTTTTACGAGCATACAATACTCAATACACGCCAAGACTGGCAGACAGAGGCAGCCCCATTTCCGACGGTGGCACCCGTTCACGAGCATGACGCATGATCCAGCCATGAAACACGTACTTCTTCATATTTTAACGAAAGCTCAAATGCTGTTTCATGGCTATAACTTGAGAAATTAAGGATTTTCATACAAACTCGCAACCCCTATTTCACCCCTTCGGGGGTGGAATTTTGAAAAACTGTGAAACACATGTTTTCATTTTCAACCCGCAGCTCATATATCATTCAAGTTTCATGGCTATAACTTGAGAAATTAAGGACTTTCATACAAACTCTCAACCCCTATTTCACCCCTTCGGGGTGGAATTTTGAAAAAACTGTGAAACACATATTTTCATTTTCAACCCGCAGCTCATATATCAAGTTTCATGGCTATAACTTGAGAAATTAAGGATTTTCATACAAACTCTCAACTCCTATTTCACCCCTTCGGGGTGGAATTTTGAAAAACTGTGAAACACATATGTTTTCATTTTCAACCCGCAGCTCATATATCAAGTTTCATGGCTATAACTTGAGAAATTAAGGACTTTCATACAAACTCTCAACCCCTATTTCACCCCTTCGGGGGTGGAATTTTGAAAAACTGTGAAACACATATGTTTTCATTTTCAACCCGCAGCTCATATATCAAGTTTCATGGCTATAACTTGAGAAATTAAGGACTTTCATACAAACTCTCAACCCCTATTTCACCCCTTCGGGGGTGGAATTTTGACAAACTGTGAAACATATGTTTTCATTTTCAACCCGCAGCTCATATATCAAGTTTCATGGCTATAACTTGAGAAATTAAGGACTTTCATACAAACTTTCAACCCCTATTTCACCCCTTCGGGGGTAGAATTTCGGGATAAAAAGTATCCTATGTCCTACCTCGTAGTATGGGCTCAAATCGTGCAAAGTTTCGTTTGAATTCATTCAGTAGTTTCGGCGTGATGCGCGGCCAAGATACAGACAGACAGACAGACAGACAAAAATGAAAAAAAATTACAGATTTGGTTTCAGTATCGAATAATGAGTGCCCTCCAAAAAAAATTTTCAAAATATCTTCAATGTACAGAATTGGACCTGTTACAGTTTTATTATAAGTACTAGCTGATCAGCCCGCGAATTCGTCCGCGTGGACTAAGTTTTTTCGATTCCCGCGGGAACTCATTAATTTACCGGGATAAAAAGTAGCCTATGTATGTATGTATATTCTTTATAGCTGATGCCCGCGACTTCGTCCGCGTGGAATAAGTTTTTCAGTTAATTTTCCAGGATAAAAAGTATAGCCTATATTACTATCCCACGGTATAATCCCCCTATAATGGTGAAACACGTACTTCTCCATATTTTAACGAAAGCCCAAATGCTGTTTCATGGCTATAACTTGAGAAATTAAGGATTTTCATACAAACTCTCAACCCCTATTACACCCCTTCGGGGGTAGAATTTTGAAAAAACTGTGAAACACATATGTTTTCATTTTCAACCCGCAGCTCATATATCAAGTTTCATTGCTATAACTTGAGAAATTAAGGATTTTCATACAAACTCTCAACCCCAATTTCACCCCTTCGGGGGTGGAATTTTGAAAAACTGTGAAACACATATGTTTTCATTTTCAACCCGCTGCTCATATATCAAGTTTCATGGCTATAACTTGAGAAATTAAGGACTTTCATACAAACTCTCAACCCCTATTTTTCACCCCTTTGGGGGTGGAATTTTGAAAAACTGTGAAACACATGTGTTTTCATTTTCAACCCGCAGCTCATATATCAAGTTTCATGGCTATAACTTGAGAAATTAAGGACTTTCATACAAACTTTCAACCCCTATTTCACCCCTTCGGGGGTAGAATTTCGGGATAAAAAGTATCCTATGTCCTACCTCGTAGTATGGGCTCAAATCGTGCCAAGTTTCGTTTGAATTCATTCAGTAGTTTCGGCGTGATGCGCGGCCAAGATACAGACAGACAGACAGACAGACAGACAAAAATGAAAAAAAAATACAGATTTGGCTTCAGTATCGAATAATGAGTGCTCTCCAAAAAAATTTTTCAAAATATCTTCAATGTACAAAATTGGACCTGTTACAGTTTTATTATAAGTAGGTATAGATAAAATTTCATTAAAATCGATTGAGCCTTTAATTCCTCCGAAAAGGCTCAACCGAAACTTCTCCGAGTACGACCTCAAACACCGTGACACGAGATTTTTATATTAAGTAGGTACGTACTAGTGGGCCCGGCAGACTTTATCCTGCCCTGAAACTCGAACCCGATTGCAGCGCCCCCTACCGGGTCCAATTGTAAATATAAACCATCCCGGGGTCCAAACAAATACAACAAAAAAAGAATTAGCGAAATTGGTCCAGCCGTTCACGCGTGATGCCGTGACCAAGGGAAATAGGGATTCATGTATGTTATACATAATAGGATTTATTTTGTTTTAGGTTTCCTTATTGTATATATTTTTCAATAAATTATACACACGTAATAGCGCTTTTTATTTCAACCCGCAGTACCTACCTATTTAGCTTTCCTTGAAGAAAAATATTATTAAGATATTGCATTCCGATAATATTGCTGCAATGATCAGATGTCGATTTTGAAAGAATTCGGTGCAGTAACAAAAAAGTTCAAAATGGCAGCCACTTTTTACTATTTTGACTACCTACAGATTTCTGTTATAAGTGTGCTGCAATGGTCAGATGTCGACTTTGAAAGAATTCGGTGCAGTAACAAAAAAGTTCAAAATTGCGGCTACTTTTTAGCGTTTTGACTACAGTTTACTTTTTTATGTGTGCTGCAATGGTCAGATGCGAGTCTTGGCAGCCTATCCATGAAATGGTTTTGGTGGGATAGATTTTTAGCGCTTATAGTTGTCCTATGTGAACGACAAAAGCGGTGATACGATGCGACGCGATAAGAACAAACGGCAGCTGACCCTCAACGTGGCCTATGTTGTCGCGTAGATAAGTTTTCTATGGAGTCGTATCTTCGCGTCGCGTAGCTTTCGTCGCGCACCTAGGACGACGGCCTGACTGCAATTGGGTATTTGATGACGTCACATTTTATAATTTCTTATAAATCCCATACTTAGGACGCGTTTTGACGTTTGAAAAAAAGTTGCTGATTTGACTATTTGTCAAATACCCAAACAGTGATCAGGTATGAATTGGTAATGCGCGTTTGAAGGCGCATGTCTACGAGATGCCTATTCAACTTTGAAGCTGGAAGGGTTTCGATTAAATGAAAGACAAAATACACATACAAACTTTATTTAAATAATACTTATCGCGTGTCCAAATCAATAAATAGACTAACTGCCAACACTAACTAGTTACAATATTTGGTTCTTGTAAAAAAATACACAACTCAAATATCAAACAAATTAAATCCCTAACCACCTACCCATAAGGAACAAAATAAAAAATACTTTAATAATCTCTTCTTTTTGTTAATGAGATAGAGATGTTTGACAGTCCTAAAAACTGATCCTAATATCCTATAATAAAATTAGAACAGATAAAAGTATGACAAATAGTAAACAATAATCAAAAAATAACCAACAACGGATGAGCTTCAAAATAATTATTTCAATATCAATAAAATACCTCATTTTTCTAATGGCCTTAGTGTACGCGCACGAAATTAGCGGTAGCGGGGCGATGCGATTAGTCGGAGATCTGGCGATGAATTTCGGGAACAATTTGAAAGAGGTCTGGTAAGTAATACTGTATAACCGACAAAAACGTCTGGGATTTATTTTTTCGAATTCTATAAGTATAAAATTTAAAGATAAAATCAAGTTGACAAAAAAATGTTTTTTCGGTTTTTTTTTTTGCAAATGCTATATGCTGCGCAGTAGTGAAATAACCGCAAACGCTTTACCAGACTGGCAGAACTGGATTCGCCAATGAACGAAAGTATTTTTTTCCACAATTTCAGATTGCCTAAAAACACCATCCCGAAATTCGTCACCAGCTCTCGAATTCCATCGCCCCGCTGTCGCCGTCGCTCGGCCGTCGCTAGTTTCGTGCTCGCCCCCATGTATTACGCACTTGCTTCAAATCTTAACGCTGAGCCTAATAATTTATTTAAAAAATATGAAATCGACGCATACACAGAAAAGGAATTTCACGAATATTTCATGTCTATAATACAAGCCGTATCAATCATTTAATAATAAATAACACAAATAATACTGTATATTACCTATACTACAGTAAGTGGGGTCCAATTAGGTATGCGATAATATGCAGGCTATAAATCACGAAGTTTGCCCGTCCATTTACATAAGTAAAGCTTCAATCTCGACTAATTTAATTAACTTTCACACATCGAAATTATCTGAGTTGTCATAAAGGACGAATCGTCATTTAAATTTTATTGTAGGTACATAGTTCGTGCGCGAGTTGAATGCAGAGCTTAGGTATGTGTCACTTTTTTTTTATCCACTACAAGTTAGCCCTTGACTGCGACCTCACCTGATGGTAAGTAATGATGCAATCTAAGATGGTAGCGGGCGGGGTATGGCAGATACATTAAACCCATACCCCTATTCGGTTTCTACACGGCATCGTACCGGAACACTAAATCGCTTGGCGGCACGTCTTTGCCGGTAGGGTGGTAACTAGCCACGGCCGAAGCTTCCCACCAGGCAAAATCCTCAGGCCCTGACTGCATTCAACTCGCGCACGTACTGTACAAACTATCTAAGTAGATTGTCATAAAGGACGAATCGCTAATGACGTACCTATATGTACCTATGCGTGAACAAGCCTTAAAACAGTATAGTAGTGTAGAGGCACGAATTTAGTTAAAATAAAATTATGCTACGCTGAAAAAGTCTGGTGGTATAAATAGGTACATTTTATTTTTTACTAGATGTACAATTAATTACTTATATTACTTATAGCAAGAAAGTCTCAAGAGATCGTTATTATTTTATTGAACTTATGTTAAACACAGTAAGAATTACATCAGAATCGGTACAATTAAGTACTTACAGTCTTACATACAATCTATTAAACATCATGTTGGTCAGATTTAGATTGAAATTTGACGTTATATGTTCCTAATAGACTATACAGATAAAGCTAAAATTTTCTTGCATGTAAACATTTCGAAAATTGCCAAAATAACTACACGCACGCCCAAAACTTTAAACAGCATATTATCTCTCCAACATTTTACATTTAACACAATGGAGACTGCGTTTTGAGACAAAGATAAATTATTCATGGCAGTTTTAATTTAAAAACAACAACACAGTGCGACATCGACGCATGCCGCATGCCCGTATGGACAGTGGCGGCCCTAACTATTTATTTTTCCCGGAGAGCATATAAAGTCTGTGCGCTTACGTGCTTGATCTGTCTCCGATCGTGTCGGATTTTCCGTCGTGTCGGATCAGAGAGTACACCTGTGTGTGCGCACTCACTTGTGCACTATATCTCCCACGCTGATGGCTAATCTCTGTGGAGATTGACCGCCGTGGGCCCGTGGCCGAAATTCTGTCTAAAGGACTTTGCCTACTTGCTCTTGAACTCTTTTGTCGCGCCAAGATGTAAAAGCGTCTCACAAGTTGTATTACATGAGCGACAAACGCGACAGTATCAAATAACAGCTGACCCTTCACACGGCCTACGTTGTCGCGTTGACAAGTTTGTCATTCTCTATGGCGTCGTACGTTGTCGCGTTGACAAGTTTGTCATTCTCTATGGCGTCGTACCTCGTCGCTTCGCTTCTGTCGCTCACCCAGGACAACAGTAGGGCGATTATGTTACCTAAACCTGTATCAATCATTGTTACAGTCTCAATTGGGTGTTTGAGAACTAGTCAAATCAGCAACTTTTTTCAAACGTCAAAACGCGTGCTTAGTATGGGATTTTGTATGAAATATTGCAAAGTGATGTCATCGAAGTTCGACGCACTTTTTTACTTTAATCGATAGTTTAAAATAGTTATTCAATACAAAACTGGATAGTAAGACTTTTGGGAGATCCTCTATTTAATAATCACTAAAAAATAATTTATTTTAACAGTTGTCAAATACCCAATTGTTTTGATTGGCTGAATGTATGGTATTTTTGCTGCATCAAAGGATTTTGGCCAATAGTCGAAGAACGCTAACCAATCACAGGTGATTGCGATCGTTGCTGTCATTTGTAGGCAATCGCCCAGCAGGGCTAGCATGGGCCGGAGATAAAATTTTTATCCCCCGATTTTATCCACTGACAAGAGATAAAATTAACTTATCCACTTCTCAGAGCACGGCAACAGGGGAGAAGAGAAGTTTTTCCCCGTTTGACATTTCACGGGGACTCGGGGGACTATTTATCCACCGTTACTTAGCGTTTTTATTTATTTATTTAGGAATAAAATTTTTATCCTTTCCTCGGGGAGAAAATTGTCTCGGCCCATGCTATGGGGGCAGCGGGTCATTCGCGTGTCTCTGTCGCTTGTCAACAAACGCAGTCTCCAACAAAATCAACAAAAAGCCTTTTAGCTCAATATTACTCCACTAAGCTAAATATCACAACACGTCAGCGCAAATTAAGCCGTATACATTACACAATAAAGCTGCATTTACGAGTAATTTAAACTTACTGAAGCTCGCTTCGATTACATGAACACAATATTATTGATAACTAGTTAGATGATGACCGCGACTTCGTCCGCGTGTATTTAGGTTATTTTAAACTCGCGTGGAGCTTTGATATCCGAGATAAAAGGTAATTTCCACGGTACAAAATGTCGCTCCAAGATGTCGCTCACTCACCGATATGAAAGCAATTTCGCGGGTCAGTATTATAATTATTTCAGTTAATTGATCAGGTTTTTGGATAGGGTTGTAAACCTGACCATAATTTACCCTATTTTCTATACACAAATAATTCGCGTTAGTTATATAAAACCGTGCAAGTCTTTTCCTTCAGTCTTTGTAACATGATCAAATGATCTTGTTTCCATCGCAACAATACTACCCCAACGACCTCAATTTACATAGACGGGCCCTGTCAAACAAAGAACGTGGGCGTATTTTACTAACGCCATCTAGTCTGAAAAGCGGGACAGCGCTATGGCGGGGACCAGCCCCTCGATTATGTAACAATTGTCCATCAAATGGTAAAGGTTCAGCGTCAAAGTAATATAAACCATAACAGAATTGAATTAGAGCTCAATTTCGTATATCCATTCTTATACGTTTGAGTATCGTACATACCTAAACGTATAAGAATGGTTACACGAAAATTGAGCTCTAATTTTATACTGTTATGGTTTATTTACTTTGCCGCAGAACTTTAACGATTTCATCGGCCATTCTTACATGATTGGGGGGAAGAACAGGCTCATACAGGTGTGGAGCGCGCTCTACGGGTCGGACGCCCAATTTGTTTCTATGAAAGGGCACATCTAATACCTACATATATATCGATGTACTACCCTATTTCCCTAAACTTTGGTCGTCTTTTACAATTACTGCCAACTTAAACGTTTTATACACGCTCAATATTTATCGAGATCCAGTTTCGCTTAAAGCCATATTGTTTCATTATTGTTGACTTTCGTGTATTAGAATTATAATCCTTATTTTAGGAACGTCAAGGTACATGACATCAAACTGTCATTTTGAGTAATATTGCCTAAGTATTGCTTTAAGCGTTGGCAGTATGGCCCCATATCGCATTGTTTGTATTATGATCCTTCAATATCTTTAAGCCTTTTTTATCTTAAGCGTTTATTTAATTAAGTTGTACACAAATCTTAATTAAATAACTACTTTTTTAAAACCAATTTCTTTAAAGTCTTTAAAATTTATCATTAAGACCATAACGGGATAAATTGTTGGGCCCCGGAACAAAGGCCGATGAGTTATAGAATAAACAGGTATAGTTAATAAATACTGATAGCCTTCTAAGTACAACTTCTCTAAGAGCAGCCAATTTTAATATTTGTTTTTTTAAGAAAAAAAGTTGTTCAGTATTACGTATGTAGCATGTACGTATTACAGACGCTACCCATATTAGTAATAGCGTATCGATCAATCTCGATGAGTACATTGAACTAGGCTCCAGAGTCCAGAGGCCCAATTGTCTAAGAAAATCGTTCATTTGAGAGTTCAAAACGTATTACTCGAACAGTTTAAGGAGTTCATTAATACTTTTTGACATGCAGGCATCTATGACCTACTTAAACAGTTCGAATTATACGTTTAACAAACGATTACGATTTCCTTACACAATTGGGGGGCAGATCCAGAGTCCAGTCCGAAACCAAGTATCACGATAAATGAGCGTGTAGCATACCCTTAAATAATAGTAATCCGATTGTACACAAATCCTTAACTAAAATGTAACCTTGTCATATACGCATCCTTTACATAATGTTTAGAGAAGAAATTGACAAGTTAATGAAAGAACTAGAAGTTTAATACAAGTTTAATTCGCTATAATTCGCTCCAGTAGGTAAATCTATGTGGTACAGTGTGTATCTTGCACTTGTAGCTTGCGATATTCACTACATCACACAAATCTTCCCAATTATTCTCAACGTACGGAGTGAAACGTAAGTTTTAAGGGGCGGATTATAACGAATTAAATTTCTAGTTCTTTCATTGTCATGGACTTCCGCAAAGTAACGCCTGCTTCTATCCAATAGACATCAAGTTAGTTGAGGATTCGCATACTTTTAAATTAACACCATTAGTTAGATAACCAACTATAGATCTAAATTTTTGGAGACCATTCCTTCCGACAATAAAACTACGTCAAAAAAAAAACAACACCTATATCCATAGTACGAAATTGTACGTATTTCGAAAACTTTGTCGGTTTTCGTAAGTTCCCGTACCATAAAGTCAGAATAAAATAGACCTTATGCTGTATTTAATTAAGAACACTTTAGGCACAGTTCAAACATGTTACACCCGTCAACAAACAAAGAATCGTCAGCTTAAACTTAAACTGCACCTAAAGTTTACGTAATAAGATTATTCAAAAGTACATTCTGTACTACCGATTTTTATTCTAAGGTTTCATTAAAGTCTCATTCTCAAAAGGCTTTATTCATTTCATCAAGGTTCAGTAGACTTATTTACGGACTTGTCGTCAAATTTCATTTTCGAAAACTATAAGGGATCATCCGTAAAGTACGTCACACGTTAAGGGGGAGGGAGGGGGTCGACCGAGTGTGACACTGTGTGACAAGGGGTGGGAGGGGTCCTAAGTTTCGGTTGTCACATTTCAAAATCTTATACATCCCAATAAAATGCCAAATTTGAACTATTAACGAAAAACTTAAAAATATTTCCAACAGTATCTGTAAGTTTTAAACTGTTTTTTGGAGAGTTTTCCAGATGTTTCAAGATGTAAAATTGCAAGATATGTGACGTCACACTAGGGAGGAGGGGGTCTTACAAATGTGACCAACTGTAACAAGGGCGGGGGAGGGGTCGAAAAATCACGAAATTAGTGTGACGTACTTTATGGATAACCCCTAATATCTCGTACCAGGGGTACACATTTCTGACGACAGCCATGTCATATTCAACTAGCACTACTCAACTACACACACTAAGCTTACCATCAAAATATCACATACCGGTGCAGCGTAAGACTGATCGCACAGTAGTCGCGAGCTCCGCACGCGCCGCATTCAATTAGATTTGCAGTAATAATGCAAATGTCATTAACGTATCAACCTTATTCGAGCTGTGGTGATTGCGCCATTCGAATTTCTTCGAGGTGTTTTACACGGACTGATAAAGTTGCGCTGTAAGTCACGTTGTAGCGGCAAACTACAGGGGGACGCCTACTGTCAATCGTTGATTCATAGTATTTTAGCAGCAACTTTTACCCAATATGGAGTGAGTTTTGGCCAATCACAGGTGATTATCATACTGTCACACATTTTACCGCACTCGACCCCTAGCTGACTCGAAACGCGTTCCTTGTCGGACGTGTCAATTTTTATAGACATGGTGGGTCACTTTTGCAGACACATCTCTGTATGTCAAAAAGTTATAGATCACACAGTACAGAAAAATCTGTAGGACGATTACGGAAAAGCTGCCTCAAACATTGCAATAATATAATTTTTGTGATTGGCTGAATTAGTATTGCTGCTACAATAAATGGCAAATGTTAGTCTTAATAAAAGTTAGGATAAATAGGTAATACGCCCCAGTTGCTAGCGGCGCGTGCGGTTTGTCCGGCATCGATGTTTTAAGCGATCATGTAAAAGCTGCCAAGACTAGAAGTTCAGATCTCAAGCCTGATTGGTCCGAGGCGACATTACCATATAGTGTTGTTCTATGGGCGGCGGCACTATGGGGGACATGGGCATATATTCGCTCTCACAGAGGCACGGCGGGTCTTTTAACCGCACTTTGCTCAAATCCGGGCACAGTATTAGTTGGAACAACTCTTGCGGGACGAAGTCTACGCTCGGCTCTGCTGACACTTCCAGGGATATGTTGCCGTCGAATTCGTCGTACCTGAAATAGAACCATAGTAACATTGAATAACTAATCTAAAAGATTTAAGAACTAAACGAGTAACAAAAAAACTAAAAACCTCCGTGGCGCAGTGTTGAGTGCTGTTGCCTTAACGTGCGGAGGTTCCGGGTTCGATCACCGGCAGGGTCAATGTGGGAATTTATAATTTCTGAATTTTCCCTGGTCTGGCCTGGTGGGAGGCTTCGGCCGTGGCTGGGTTACCACCCTACCGGCAAAGACGTGCCGCCAAGCGATTTAGCGTTCCGGTACGATGCCGTGTAGAAACCGAATAGAGGTATGGGTTTAATATAACTGCCATGCCCCTAACAGGTTAGCCCGCTACCATCTTAGACTACATCATCACTTACCATCAGGTGCGATCGCAGTCAAGGGCTAACTTGTAGTGGATAAAAAAAAAAAAAGTAGAACTAAACGAGTCACAAAAAAACTAAAAAAATGAAACCATGGGTATTATGGAGATGCGGAATAACCTTTGCATAAATGCAGACGAAGTTAAACTTGGTTGTTGCCGTAAAGTTAACTTGGTGCAAAGTTTAAGCAAGTTAGAAGTGAGTTACTTTACATTTTTATAACTTAGTAAGTTATTATCAAACACATTCCGGCCCACTTGCGCAAGGCTTTTAAATAGGTATGTTTAAGTCAAACTTTCTATATCTGTCCTTTTCACGTCAACCCCGGAATAAACTTATCAAAAAGTGACAGCATCACAAATTCAACTGAATCAGTTTAAACAGTTTCACTCTGAAAAACCTCAGAAATGGCGCCCATATGGTTTGCTTTGAATAAAGCATATAGGTCTTATGGAATTGAAAATGGACGTCATTTATGCAATCGGCACACATGAGCCGTTAAACGACTTTATCCGTAAACACAGATTCCTACTTTAAACTTTAACTTGATTAGTTAATTCAGGGATCAAGTTCTGTTTAGTAAAAGATGTCATAAATCCTATGATAAAAAATATAGAAATAAAGTTTTCACTTAAATTTTAATAACTTTTATTAAAATTTACCCGTCATTTACTTCAAGCATTAGACAGACTTGGAACAGCGGTTGGACGTCACGTGTTGAGTTTCATCAAGGAACTCACAGCTCTTCATCTCCTCTTTACTGAGCCCGGAGTTGAGTTTGACACTCAATTTTAACCTCATGAAGATAAACTAAACAAGTTTTTTTTTTTTTTTTTTTTTTAATATCCACTACAAGTCAGCCCTTGACTGCGATCTCACCTGATGGTAAGTGATGATGCAGTCTAAGATGGTAGCGGGCTAACCTGTTAGGGGTATGGCAGTTATATTAAACCCATACCCCTATTCGGTTTCTACACGGCATTAGTTATTTAAACTCAC
This sequence comes from Erebia ligea, assembly GCA_917051295.2. Classification (NCBI taxonomy): domain Eukaryota; kingdom Metazoa; phylum Arthropoda; class Insecta; order Lepidoptera; family Nymphalidae; genus Erebia; species Erebia ligea. The sequence continues at coordinate 2,284,886 of OU785239.1, forward strand.
CCGTCATTTCCTTCCAAGCATTCCACAGACTTGGAGCAGCGATTGGACGTCACATGTTTAGTTTCATCGAGGAACTCACAGCTCTTAGTCTCCCCTTTACTGAGGCCGGAGTTGAGCTTGAGGCTCTTCATCTTGCGGCTCACTTTGAAGCTCTTGAAGATATCCCGGGTGGGAGTGAAGTCGAACTTCTTTTTCTTTGTCTCCACGTCTTTGTTGTCTTTCGAGGTGTCCGATTTGGGTGATGTTACAATGCGAGAGTCGCTTTTCAGTCTTTTTCTGTGGGTGGAAGGTAATAGTTTAAGGTTGTGTTTATTAAAGTTGTGAAAAAATAATAACAGAGTCATATTATGTATGGGAGAAAACTCAGACAGTCCGGAAAAGACTGCCCAGCTTTACATTTCTTGACAAGTACTAAATTTCGTAGAAGAAAAAAAGAAAGAAGAAAGAAAGAAAGAACTTGTGCCGTGAAACCCAACTTTGAGATCACACATTACATACTGGTGTTTCCTTTGAGAGATTACTTTAGTGATAAGGCTGCCTATTCAATACCTGTTAGACGAACTCTGACCTTTCTAACGAGGCCACCATCTAAATTTCGAAAGAACCGCCCCCCGATTATGTAAGAATTGTCGATCAAATGGTAAAGGTTCAGCGTCAAAGTAATATAAACCATAACTGCATTGAATTAGAGCTCAATTTCGTGTATCCATTCTTATACGTTAGAGTATCGTACATACCTAAACGTATAGGCTGGCCTCATGCCTTGTGCATGACTAATAGTTGATTTAGTCGATATTACGGTATCGATACTAACACGGCTTTAGTATCTGTGCGCGTGCATTGAATTAATTATGAAATAACAATTTTATGAGGATAGTATGTGCAATAAGAAAGAAAAAACAAATTGTATCATAAAATTTAATTATAATGAACTGTACAAAAATAACGTAAAATCGAAGTAATCACTGTATCAATCAGAATAATCAGTACTTTAAGGAATTTAAAAATTAAACAGCTATTTGTACAAACAAAGAAACTTTTAAGTTTAGTACTATTTATTGTACAATTGCTATCGCAGAATTAAAAACTGGACTCGATAAAGCGTACTCTCGCGTCAAGGGCGGCACTATACTCTATCCACGGAGACTAGTTAATATAGCGCTCTCTCTGTCACGTAATCCCATACAAATGACAAAGACAAAAAAAGTCAGTGGGCGTAAACCATTCTGAATGTACGTACACACTGCGCTACTATTAAATTAAACTAGCTTTCTTCCCACGACTACACTTGTTTTTTTTTACAATTTACGTAGTTATTATAATTCAAAATATATTAATCACTATCCGACGACGTATCACTGCTATCGTTTTCTACATTTATTATGAAGTTATCAGTCATTATTTCCACATTCCTATCTATTGCGTTCATTTTTGGCTCTACTATTTCTTGTACTTGTTTGATACAATTTTGCCACTTTTGGGAATTAATATTTTGAATATATGATAAATTTTGATATAATTAACAATAACGATAGGTAAGGATAAAATATGAGCGCGTCTGCACAGTACGGGTACCACGATCAGACTAAAATATACACGTAGTCTGTACACTGCATTAACGGTTATCGCTGACTAATCACAAACGAGTCCATTTCTTCCCTATTATCTTGTCTCCGTGGATAGAGTATAGTATGGGAGTGTGCACCTCAACCCCCGGTTCCTCAGAGCTGGCGCGCGGGCTATACTCGTACATACCTGAACACACTGAAGGGTTTGGCGGGCCGCGCGGGCTTGTGGTGCAGCGAGCCCAGCGAAGAGTGCCGCGTCACGCCCGCGTCCGCGGCGCCCTGCATGCGGCAGCTCCACGACTCGCCCAGCTTCATTGTGCTGCGGACAACATTTACTAACTCAACCACATGTAGCCTTCCCATTCTCGTAATATTATGGTGCTCAAAATTGGTATACAAAACTAGCATGGATGAACTGAAATTTCTCTGGTCTGAGGTGCGATTGTGTAAGAATTGCCTGAATAGGGTATCGTACATACCTAAACGTATGAGAATGGATACACGAAATTGAGCTCTAATTCAATGCAGTTATGGTTTATTTTACTTTGGCGCCGAACTTTGACGATTTGATCGGCAACTTTTAGACAATCGGGGGGCTGGTCTGGTAGGAGGCTTCAATTGTGGCTAGTTAAAACCTACCTAAAAGACGTACCGCCAAGCGATTTAGCGGTCCAGTAAAATGCCGTGTAGAAACCGATAGGGGTAACTACCGTACCCCTAAAAAGTTGGCATTTTAGACTGCATCATCACTTACCAGATTTCAGTCAAGGGCTAACTTGTAGTGGAATAATAATAAAAAATGTTTCTCGGCGAGCTATAGAATGCAGACCGCAATATCTTAGGAATACAACACCATTGACACTTTTCTGCCTCGTTGGTCTAGTGGTTATCATGTTCGACTGCGGCTGACGAGGCCCCGGGTTCGAATCGCGGGTCGGGCCATAAATTAAGTGTTGGGTTTTTCTGATTAGAAATTCTCAGTACTAGCTCGGAGTTAGGAAGTTGGCGGTGTTACACCCCCGTGCCTCGGAGAGCACGTTAAGCTGTCGCGTCGGTCCCGGTTATTATCACTAACATGATAATAGCCGTCAAAGCCCGCCAACCTGCATTGGAGCAGCGTGGTGGGTCTAAGCTCTAATTCCATCTCTTCTATGAGGGTGGAGGCCTGTGCCCAGCAGTGGGACGTTAATGGGCTGTAGTGGTGTCACTTTTCTAATAAGTCACTATAGGAATTTAACTCGTCGATAGGGTTGCCACTTGTTACTTATTGACTATAACAGGGTTGCTACTCGCTCGTAGGGTTGCTCATCGCTAGGGTTGTCACTTTTTACTTTCTACTCACTGGTAGGGATGGCGGGGTGATAGAGGCGGCGGCGGATGTCGCTTGCCCGAGCGCTGCATAGTCGCATAGATGCAGACTGCGTCCTCGAGAACGCGCGGCCGCGGGTAATGTCGCCGTTACGCTAATCGTTTGCATGGCAACGGTAGGGTTGCCACTTGTTACTTATTGACCATAGGCTTGCTACTCGCCAGCAGGGTTGTCGCTAGCCGTTTGTATGGATTCAGTATGTGGTTGTTCACGCTAGGGTTGTCACTTGCCAACGAGTGCTGGATACTAACGCTCCACTGATCCGCAGAAGACGACTGGGGGGAAGAAGGCGACGCTTTGCTCACCTTCTCCCGCCTTAGTATAGGTGTTTAGGACCCTATTGTCGGTTAACGTCTCAGTTGCATCTTATACTTCTTGGGACCCTGAGACTTTTTTCTAGACGCGGACTGTGCTGCTGGTTTTTTAGTGGGTATTCTGCTTCATCTGTGAGTCCCACATACCCGCCTGGATGCGGGATGCGTAAATGCATTTTTCCAGCAAATAAAAAAAAAAAGGGTTGTCACTTGCCACTATCCATGCTAATATTATAAATGCGAAAGTGTGTCTTTCTGTCTGTCTGTCCGTTTGTCTGTCTGTCTGTCTGTCTGTCTGCTACGCTTTCACGGCCCATCTGCTCAACCGATTTTGATGAAATTTGGTACACGGGTAGATTGTATCCCGGGGAAGGACATAGGCTACTTTTTATTCCGGAAAATTAAAGAGTTCCCGCGGGAATCAAACAATCTTAAGCCACGCGGAGTCCCGGGAATCATCTAGTAGTCTATATAGGGTTGCTACTCACTGGTAGGGATGGCGGGGCGGTAGAGGCGGGGGCGGATGTCGCTTGCCCGTGCGCCGCATAGTGGCATAGATGCAGTCTGCCACGGACTCGTACGTAGGCTCCTCGAGGACGCGCGGCCGCGGCTCTTCAGAGATCTCCTCGTACACGCCCGATGCTACCGACACCAGCGACCGACGGTCGCACATGCTGCTGGATTTAATCACTAGTCTATCACACGCGGTTTCACTCGATTAACTATATTGATTATTGACACAGTTTAAAGAGAACCTTGAGGCCTATCGAATCTAACAATAATTATTTTTATATTTAAAAAAATGATGACATGCAGAGATAAACTTACTTACTTAAATACATATCTAAAAGCCATGTAGGGATTTGGGTAAACCCAACTGCCATACCCCTAACAGGTTATCGCGCTAGCTTCTTAGATTGCATCACCCATTGGGCCATTATTGGGTGGTAGATTCATTCGACTATTCATAAGTACTTGTAAAAAGTCTATTTGAATAAAAACCTTTTGATTTTTTTTTTGAATTATCACCTGGAAAGGTCGCAGTCAAGCGAATCGAAAGTGAGTCAAGTCAAATTTTTATCATTATAACAGTTAACTGCATGTAATCGTAAAATTGTCTGCTGATTCACCTCAAGAGAATTAAATTTTAAAAGAAAATAAAAATTTTGTAGGGTTCATAGAAAAGAGCGAAAGCGAAGCGAGCGCTTATTTTGTCTCACCTGTCGTCGAGCGAGGTGAGCGACGCATGCAGGATGCGGCCGCTGGAGCGAGACAGCTGGCCGCACGCGATGCGCCGAGCTTCCTGCCACGGACAGACAACAGTACTAATTGGGATGTTGCCTATCCACTACCACTACATTAACGTCCCACTGCTGGGCACAGGCCTCCACTCTCATAGGAGAGAGGGAATTAGAGCTTAGACCCACCACGCTGCTCCAATGCGGGTTGGCGGGCTTTAACGACTATTATCATGTTACTGATAATAACCGGGACCGACAGCTTAACGTGATCTCCGAGGCACGGGGGTGAAACACCGCCAACTTCCAAACTCCGGGCTAGTACTGAGAATTTCTAGTCAGAAAAACCCAATACTTGTTATGGCCCGACCCAGGACTCGAACCCGGGACCTCGTCGGCCGCAGTCGAACATGCCAACCTTAGTAGAAATAAGGGTAGTTCAGTAAAGAAGCAGTAAAACTACAAAGAAACGTCCAAAGGCGGTCTTATTGCTTAAGGCTTAAGCAATCTCTTACAGACAACCTTTGTTGAAAGGATTAATAAACCGGATAAGGATTATTATTGTTATTGTATCTTTTATGGTGTACACTGTACAATAAAGTATATTTTACATCTCTCATATTCGGTAAGTAGGTCCTTATTACCCCCAAATGGAGCTTGTAGGTGACCAATTAGCGCTCTAGGGTAATAATGTAGCTAGAAAAGCCCTAGGGCGGTAAGTAATTAAAAAAAGTATGATGGTTAGATGTACGCGAACTTTTTGAAAGAGTGAAGAGTTTTTTTTTTAAATTACTTTCCGCCCTTGGGCTTTTCTAGCTACATTATTACCCTCGAGCGCTAATTGGTCACCTACAAGCTCCATTTGGGGGTAATAAGGACCTACTTTACCTCACAATCGAGATGTAAAGCAGAGTAGTTAGCTCGGGTGTAAGCATCAATTGCACCCTCGAACTATAGGCGCCCTCCCTGCGCTCGTGCGCCTAAATATCTCGGGCTGCAATTGATGCCTCACAGCCCTTGGCTACTAATCTACTATTACTATACTTTTACTGATTTACATTATCCCAGTTGCAATCATGTGTGCTACTGGAATTAGGGCTCCCACACAAAACTGCGAATTCGCATCGCATCGCAAAAATCTGCGAGCTCACAGGACGCATCGCAAAAACTTGCAATTTGATTCGCATCGCACATTCCTGCGATGTTACGTCACACTTGGTGACCCCATTTTTAGTCCGATCTGAGACAGCGTGTGGGCGCCGCCGTCGTTGTGTGGAAAAATGGCAAACGTTGACGTGGATTTTTTAATAACGTTAATTATCGCGCCCCGACCTTTGGGACAAATGAAGATATGCTCATTCTAAAATAATCAAAAAAAATTATCTTCCTCTGTTCTCAAACTACTGTATTTTCGAATAAAATAGTTCCCATCAGCGTTTATTATTGTAATAAGTGGATGAACCCAAAATCTTCTTTTTTTTCTATATCTATTTAACAACTAGCTGATGCCTGCGACTTCGTCCGCGTGGATTGAGGTTTTTCGGTTCCCGCAGGAACTCTTTAATTTTCCGGGATAAAAAGTAGCCTATGTGCTATTCCAGACTACAATCTAACTCTGTGCCAAATTTCATCCAGATCCGTTCAGCCGTTGGAGCGTGATTGAGTAATAAACATCCATACACCCATACATCCACACATCCATACATCCATACATCCATACATCCATCCAAACTTTCGCATTTATAATATTTATATATGATAACAGCACTGCAACACGCTTCTTTCGATCCATGTCACTACTTCTAAAAAACACGTCCAGTACGGTAGACTACCGTCGAGCGTATGGTCACCTGAACCAACGCTTCGCCGCACGAAATCGCATCGCAGTTTTGTGTGGGAGCCCTAATGTGAACCGGCCACAAGTGGTCACTGTATTACCTTGGTCAGATCGCTGTCATCGAAAGACACTTCCGACGGTCCACTGTACCAGCTGCTGCGGCGCAGTTCTCCTGCTGATAAGTGATAACAAGCACAATCAAACTTTTGATCAAGAGCATGTCGACACGCATCGGAGTTCTATAATTTATAAGCAAGCCATTATATAATATTATAAAGGCGAAAGTTTGTATGTGTGTGTGTGTGTGTTTGTTACTGTTCAATATTTATATGCAACCTTTTTCGGTCGCAATGTTGCTGGCACACTACACGACACACCACATTAAAAACCTACATTGTCACACAAATATATTATAAAATAGTATGTAATATATCGCGGTCGGGGAACTTACGAACAATCTTTTAATGGTGAATATGGTGATATTCATATAAGTGCACTATCCTGATTCCTGACTGGTGATCTCGACACCTGGAAAACAATAACTACAGCGGGCGGGTGAGTTTAGGGCATATTAATATATATTTAGTTTATTGTATCAATACAGAGGAATTCAAGTTCCATACCAGCCCAACGGCAGACAGCAGACCAGCGAAACTTCTGCTGAGCTTCTGCTAATAATTTACATTTGGTCCTTCGAGTAATTGATTCTGCTGCCTGTGGTTGCGTTGGTATCGTTCCAACAGAATAACTCAGGGCGGTTCTTGGTCAGGGTTCCTTGCAGCGGGTAAGGGATCTCTGACACAAGATATAACCGATACTTACTCCAGCGGGGAGGAAGGTATCGTGTTGCGGGGTAATACTGACTACTAAACTCACACATTATAAATATATGGTAGGGATACAGATAGTGTATTAGCGGTTATTATATTTATTAGTACAACATACATCATACACAACAATTACATTGTGTAAGCATTATTGCGGGTGGATTTGGTCATATAATATTATAACCATTTTTATTTTTTCATTTTGGGAAATTTATTTTCGTTGTTCATTTTATTGATTTTTATTATTTGACATTTGGCACATTCTATTTTATTCCAGCGGTTTGACAGAAAAATTTTGCTTTGTTTTGATTTTGAATTCGACAGGAATTCGAATGCGGATGTTTTGTGTCTTGAAATATTATTAAGGCGGCCACACACTACGATTTTTTTTGTGGATTGTTTTTATTTTTAATTGCGGGTTTATAAGGATAAAATGGCTCCTAAAATTACTCAAGCAAGCCGTATGGTTAAAATGCGGTACGAAGTTGCGCTAATTAATTTAGATATTATTTATGATATTTCTCAGAAAGCTTTAAGTACTGAGAATGATCGAAATGAATTTAAGGTTAGATATTCCGATTTGGAGAATACTTACCATGAATTTACCTCTTGCTTTCTGGAGATGCAGGCGGCTATAGATGAGGATAACTCTTCGGTAGTAACGGAAAATACGGAAAAATATAAGGCATATAACATAAAATATTATGATATTAAGCGGAAATATTTAGAATTTTTTCCAGATAGCGGTAGGCGGTCTCCAGACGAATTTGAGTCTGTGGGGGCGGGGAGTTGCGAAAGCAAACCCAGGCGTGCTTTTTTACCAAAAGTGCAATTACCAAAATTTTCTGGGAAGATCGAAGAGTTCCCATCATTTTTTGATTTATTTGATTCTTTGGTAGGGAAGGATACTTCTCTGTCTGACACAGAGAAGTTATATTATTTACTAGGTTCGTTAAGCGGAGAGCCTAAAAGCTTAATACAGCATTTATCGGTTATAGGGGATAATTACTCGATTGCACTTGATTTATTGAAAGCGCGGTATAAAAATAAGAGACTTTTAGCGGATAGAATTTTACACAATTTATTAGGTACATCTCATGTAAATCGGAATTTAAAAAATTTGAAAGATTTTTTAAATACGCTTCTCGAAAATACGAAGGCACTGGAGAAATTGGAATTCCCAGTAGCCCAGTGGTCATACTTATTATTTTTTATCAATTTTCAAAAATTGGACGGATATTTAAAGAAATTGTTTGAAGAGCGGAATATAGACAAGGAGCTTCCGGACTTCCAGGACTTAATAAGATTTTTAGAAAATGAGGTTAGGATTTTGGAATCCAGCGGGGATAATTATAGCGGTCGACAGAATGTTCCTTCGGCTAGGGTTCATGTAGTATCTCAGGGCGATAATACGTTTGTGTGTAAATGCTGTAAAAAAGGAAATCATACTTTGGCTAAGTGTGAGAAGTTTATTTCAATGAATCCAAGAGCTCGAAAGGAATTCGTGAAAGAAAATTATTTATGTTTTAGGTGTTTTAATCAGCACAATATTGCTCAGTGTACAGTTTCTTGGACTTGCTTTAAATGTAAATCCATGAAACATAATTTTCTGCTGCATTTTGATACTCCTCGGCAGTCAATAGATACTGTTCCGAGAAGTAGAGAAGCGGACGGAGGTGTCGCTTCTAGATCGGTTGTTCCTAATGTGGATAGGAGGACACAAAATACGGTTGCAAATGGGACCACAAATGAGGGAGATGGTATTAATACTCGCAGTTCTAATGCAGCAGGGGGCGGAAATAGTGGAACAACTTTGACTTCATATGCGCAGGGCTCTAAATTGTATCAAAAAGCGGTCTTGTTATCCACAGCTATAGTACGGGTTTTGGATAACTGCGGTCAATTTAGGGAAGCGCGTGTGCTGTTAGATGGTGGCAGTCAAACATCATTTATATCTGAGGAATGCGCTAGTCGTTTAGGGTTGCGTAGATTCCGCTCAGATATAACGTTTACGGGGTTAAGCGGATCACAAGTAAGCGGATGTAACGGCGGGGTATATTTGACGGTTGCACCTAGGTATATGGAGAATCCTAGGCTAGTGTTTACCGCCACAATTTTAAATAAAATAACTCATAATTTGCCGAATTTTAGTTTGCCGGAGAACTTGGCGGATTATTTTAGCAATCTGCATCTGGCAGATGATTTGTTTTATGTAAGTAGGCCTGTAGATATCTTGATTGGAGCAGATGTCTTGGGAGATATTCTGTTAAGTGAAATAATTAGAATTAATGAAAATTTGCCTACTGCGGTTAACACGGTCTTTGGGCATGTGTTAGTAGGTCCGGTTAATTTTGCGGCACAGCATCCAGTAGATGATGCGGTTTATTTTTCACAAACGTTTTTTAATAAGATTTCTACAGAGGAAATTTTGACCAAATTCTGGGAGTTAGAGGATATCCCGGAGAAAGTGGTTGCGGACCCAAAAGATTCTGAATGTGAAAAGTTTTTTGAAGAAACATATAAGCGTAGTCATACTGGTAGATTTATTGTGCGGCTACCATTTGTATCAAATAAGGCAGATTTAGGAAATTCTGTTCCTCTCGCAAAAAAGCGGTTCTATGCAATGGAGAGACGATTAGTGGCAAATGATTTATTGCGGGAGAAATATATTAAGTTTATGCAGGATTATGCGGATATGGGGCATATGTCTATCTGTGATGAAAAAGCACCAACTGATGGATATTTTATACCGCATCATGGCATTTTTAAGGCTAATTCTGATAAAATTAGAGTTGTATTTGATGCTAGTGCTCATACAGATAATGGTCTGTCAATTAATGATATTCTACATGCGGGACCAAAGTTGCAACTAGATGTAATGGAAATAATATGTCGGTTTCGATTGTTTAAGTATGTTTTTACTACAGACATCCGGATGATGTTCAGGCAAATCGTAGTACACGAAGATGATCGAAAATATCAAATGATATTTTGGCGGGAGTCGGTTAATGAACCCCTACAAATATATAAATTAAATACGGTCACGTACGGGATGAAGTCTAGTCCTTACCTGGCTATTCGGACTCTTAGGCAATTAGCGGAGGAAAGTATGTCGCGATATCCAGCTGCTGCGGAGCTTTTGAAAAAATCGGTATACATGGACGACATACTTGGCGGGGCGGATTCTTTTGAAGATGTCAAAAGTTTAAAAGCTGACATAACCGAGGTACTTCTTTCTGGCGGGTTTGAATTAAGTAAATGGGTTTCCAATAATACACGGTTGTTAGAAGATTTACCGGTAGAAAATTTGGAAAAACCAAGAGTGTTTGAGGATGTGGGTGATGTTGAATTTTTCAAAATATTGGGTATTGAATGGGACCCAAACCGTGATTCATTTTCGTATCACACAAATTTGAAGGAGGAAAAGCGGTGTACAAAACGGACCATGGTATCGTCGGTAGCGAGGACCTTTGATCCTTTGGGATGGGTATCGCCAGTGGTTTTGCAGGGAAAGTTTTTAATGCAAAAACTTTGGATACTGAAAATCTCTTGGGACGAAGAGCCACCTGCAGATATTATTACGGAATGGAACAGTATAGTTCAGGATTTGCGGAATATTAACAAGATTAAAATAGAACGGTTTGTTTTTGGACAAATAAACAAACATTGTTCCTTGCATGGTTTTTCAGATGCTTCTGAGGCAGGGTACAGCGCGGTTGTATATTTAAGAACGGAAGGACAAGATCCTTGCAAGGTTTCTTTGATGATGGCAAAGTCACGAGTGGCCCCTGCAAGGTCGAAGCTTACTATTCCTAAATTGGAATTGCAAGGAGCAGCTCTTTTAACGCGTCTTATAAAATATGTATATAACGCAGTTAAGGAGAAAGTTGACATTAAAAGGATTGTGTGTTGGTCAGATAGCACTATTGTATTATCGTGGTTGCAGATATCGCCACACGAATTACAGGTTTTTGAAGGAAATCGAGTTTCAGCTATTTTAAACTGCGGATTAGATATAACTTGGCGGCACCTGCCATCTGAATATAATCCGGCAGATATTGCGAGTCGTGGCTGTCGGGCGTCGGAGTTGCTTAATCATAAGCTGTGGTGGGGACCACAATGGCTTTCGAATGCTGAAGAAGCATGGCCAGAAAATATAATGGATAAAGTTAAGAATATTCCTGGTATCCGCAAAAAGGTAGCAGCTATTCATGTAGGTACTGCGGATTTTGATGATACATTTACGCGGTTTAGTTCTTTGTCTAAGCTACAGTCAGTAGTAGCTTATTGTATGCGGTTTGTTCGAAATGCAAAAAATGTTGGGGAAAAATCAGTGGGGCCTTTGTCGGTCAATGAGCGCAATGCTGCTATGGAGCAACTTGTGCGTATGGTACAAACAATGGAATTTGCTGCGGATATTGAATTATTAAAACGAAATAAACCTTGTACCACGCGGTTACGGCGTCTTTTACCCTTTATTGATTCTAAAGGGTTATTGCGGATTGGGGGACGTCTTACAAATTCGAATTTGGAGTTTGGTGCAAAATATCCTTTAATTTTGCCAAAAAACCATAATTTAACTCATTTGATTGTTGACCAGGCTCATAAAATATATTGTCATGTCGGGCCCACTGCTTTACAAGCCATATTACAAAAACAATTTTGGATATTATCGGCGCGGCAAGTTATACGTAGTCGTGTTTTCAAATGTATTGCTTGCTTTAAAGCAAAGGCAAGTTCTTCGGAACCAATTATGGCGGATTTACCTAGTGATAGGGTAAAGACCACAGGGGTTTTTCATACAGTGCAAACAGATTATGCGGGGCCGTTTGCTATCAAATCGTCTCGACTGCGGAATGCTAAAATTTTAAAGGCATATCTTTGCGTTTTTGTCTGTTCAGCTTCAAAGGCGGTGCATTTAGAAGTTGTTAGTGATCTGACAACAGAAGCTTTTCTTGCAGCATTGTCAAGGTTCACGTCGCGGCGCGGTTTGCCAAGTGTCATACGGTCTGATTGTGGCACAAATTATATCGGGACTAATAGGCATTTAAATGAGGTTCAAAAATTCCTTGCTAGGCAGGAAATACAGGAGCATGTTATTAATGATGCATCCAAGAGAGGTATCGTTTGGCGTTTCAATGCGCCTTCTACGCCTCATTTCGGTGGATTATTTGAGGCAGCGGTTAAGTCTGCTAAGGCTTTGCTTCAGCGAGTTATAGGTGAGCAGGTGTTAACGTTTGAGGAGTTAACAACTGTTTTTACTAGAGTAGAAGCGGTTTTAAATTCACGACCTTTGTGTCCATTGTCGGATGATCCTCAAAACTTTGAGGTATTAACGCCAGCTCATTTTTTAATTGGTCGGTCATTGCTAGGAGTTCCAGAATATAACTTGGAAGAGGTTCCCAAGTCGCGGTTGAATCGTTTTAAATTAGTCCAGGCTCTGTCACAAAGATTTTGGAGGGTATGGAGTGACCGGTACCTGCATACCTTGCAATGTCGAAACAAATGGAATGTTTTAACCGATACACCTAAGATGGGTGATCTGGTCCTGATAAAAGATGATAATTTACCGTCATTAAAATGGAAACTAGGTAGAATTGCGGAATTATTGCCTGGTAAAGATGGCGTTGTTAGGGTAGTAAAACTAAAAACTACATCGGGAATTTTGACTAGGCCAGTTATTAAAATATGTAAATTACCTATTTCCCAAGAGGATTAGTGTTAATTTTTTATTCTTAAGTTTCAATTACGTCAGAGATTTCAATTTTAGTTTATTTGTGCGGTGATTACTTATTTTTATTAGAATAAGATTGCGATTCTGCAAGGTGCAGAAGTTTTAGTCTAGGATTATTATATATTATTTTTATGCAGCGGTTACATAAGATAGTTAGGTTTTCATAAGACAAAACATGCGGATAATTTTACTTGCGGAATGCGGATTTTTGTCATAATGCGGATTTTATTTTGATATTAATGTTGGTTGTGTCGTTGCGGTAATGTAGATGTGCTAGATAATAATTATTTTGATTTACTTGCGGTTCTATTTCGGTTTTGGCATTTGCAGTAGATAAAGGCTTTAGCCTTTCTCGGGCGGGAATATGTTCAATATTTATATGCAACCTTTTTCGGTCGCAATGTTGCTGGCACACTACACGACACACCACATTAAAAACCTACATTGTCACACAAATATATTATAAAATAGTATGTAATATATCGCGGTCGGGGAACTTACGAACAATCTTTTAATGGTGAATATGGTGATATTCATATAAGTGCACTATCCTGATTCCTGACTGGTGATCTCGACACCTGGAAAACAATAACTACAGCGGGCGGGTGAGTTTAGGGCATATTAATATATATTTAGTTTATTGTATCAATACAGAGGAATTCAAGTTCCATACCAGCCCAACGGCAGACAGCAGACCAGCGAAACTTCTGCTGAGCTTCTGCTAATAATTTACAGTTACTCTTTCACGTGTGTGCCTTTCATCCAGATTTGTTCAGCCGTTCTGGCGTGATTGAGTGACAAACGTCCATCCTAACTTTCGCATTTATAATATTAGTATAGACTAGCGACCCGCCCCGGCTTCGCACGGGTAGCAGTAATAAAATATAGCCCATGTTACTCGCTGATAATGTATAATATGTAGCTTTCTATAGGTGAGAGAATTTTTAAAATCGGTTGAGTAGTTTTTGAGTTTATCCATTACAAACAAACTTTCCTCTTTATAATATTAGTATAGACTAGCTGATGCCCGCGACTTCGTCCGCGTGGATTGGGGTTTTTTTGTTTCCGCGGGATCTCTTAATTTTCCGGGATAAAAAGTAGCCTATGTTCTATTCCAGACTATAATCTATCTCTGTGCCAAATTTCATCCAAATCCGTTCAGCCGTTGGAGCGTGATTGAGTAACAAACATACAAACATCCATACATCCATACATCCATACATCCATCCAAACTTTCGCATTTATAATATTTATATTTGACTAGATGATGCCCGTGACTTCGTCCGCTTGGATCAAGGTTTTTATGATTCCCGCGGGAACTCCTTAATTTTCTGGGATAAAAAGTAGCCTATGTCCTTCCCGGGATATAACCTACCTCTATACCAAATTTCACCAAAATCGGTTGAAAAGATGGGCCGTGAAAGCGTAGCAGACAGACAGACAGACACACTTTCGCATTTATAATATTAGTATGGATATAGTAAGGATTATTTTGGATGGCTGAGCACCTGTGAGCGGGCAGCCGGCGCTGAGGTCGGGCTGGCTGCGCGTGCGCGCGGCGCCGCGCGCGCTCTCCTTCAGCGCGAGTTTGACCGCGCTCGTCAGCTCGCTGTTCAGAGCCGTGGTCAACTTCATCTCGCCGCCGCCGTGGAAGCCGCTGCCGAATTAGTACAAACAACGTTTCTGAATACAGATGCGATGCGACGCCTTAGAAAATGACGTTACATTTACGTTATATAAGTAGCACAGATCTGTTTATAGTCGAAGGACTGATCGCAGATAGAGAAAAGAGAGAGAAGAAAAAAAAACTTTTACGTTGTTGCGTAGACATATTCTGTCAAAATAAAAGTCTGTATTCCAAAATAAAATACAAATAAAATGTCAGTTTTATGACCCTGACGTCCCTAAAATAAGGATTATAATTCTAAAACACGAACGCCAACAATATTAAAACAATACGACACTACCATGGTACTACTACTACATACCTACTATAGTACTATTTTTTCTATTGTTGCCCGCCTTGTCCATGACCATAAGTGTACGACGCGTAGACCGTGAAGCCCACTTCTTTTAATTAAATGTTGAAAAATCCACCGTAAGGAACACGTTATAATCCGTTCAATCCACGAAGACGCGCGCCACTATTTTTCGTCTCAATAAAGAATGTAACATACATTTTTTTTTTTTAATTATTAAATCAAAATACAATACAAAAAGCTTAGTCTAAAAACACCGAAAAAACCACAGAGGTTTGTCCTCAGTGCCTAGCTGCAACGATTTGGTATTAACTAATTACTTAAGAAATAATCCAGTTGTAAGACAATGTAGGTAAGTACTGCAACAGTAGGTGTAGAACGCGAAGAATCTAGTATGTGACACGTAATCGTCAGTCGGTTTACTTGATTTAAGTATAGGTTTCTTAGGTGAGTAGGATTAGCACTAATATAATAATTATATAAATTATACTAATATATAAATTATACTACAAAAAAAAAATATAATTATATAATTATATTTTTTTTTTTTTAAATATATAATTTGTATAAAGTTGTGTGTTTTTGGTCGCATTCAAGAGAGTACTGCTTGCTAATGGCGCAATCATCACAATAATTATAAATAAGATTGGCGCGTGTCTTCGTGGATTGAACGTACTATATGAAGCTCACATTTCCATGCTTTACTTTACGAGACTATGTACCTACCTAATGTGCGAAGACCTTTATGCCACTGTTTTTTATTGCGACCTTTCGAGTCTACAATCTTTTCAATTCAATTCAATACAAAGAATTTGACGTCACAATATTATAATAAGTTTTACGTCATACTTCGCGGCGGTAGTATAAGGATGTTGTATTTTTCTTTAGCTCTAAGTTATGCACCCTTTGGCTCAGCAGAGCGAACACGAGTCTTGCAAGAAAAAGGTTTGAGGATCGACTACTGGTTCGGTCTAGAATTAGATACTATTTACCGAGCTTCTTGCTGGCTCTTCTCGGTGGGAATGACATTCCGAACCAGTGATAGAATCACTCGACAGTTAGAAAGCACTTGTAAAAGTTTATTTGAATAAAAAAACATTTGAATTTGAATTTCAATATAAAAGTCTAGGTATGGATTTTCTTTGACTGTATCCAACATGCAATATATTAAAATAAGTTATTTTACAGACCTTTAAATCAGACTTACCTTATTATTACAGGTCAATTGCACCATCGATAGTCATCGTTAAATTTGTCCACTTGACCATTGGATTGCAAATCAAGGTTCTTTTACTATTTACCAAAAATGACTTATAATCTTAATTATGGATGTAACACTTGTGCCTTTGGCTAGGTTTTTAAGGCTTTAACGTTAACCATAACCATTGATGGTGCGATTGAGCCTAAATTTTAGTTGGTTGTTAGTTTCTAGCTAAGTACTAGTTTTCAAAATAAAACAAGCAAAAATGGCTGATTCGATGAATGAAATGATGCTGCAGGAAGCGAAACCAGACAAAATAAAAAAGAAATTAATTCTATATACTCTTATAAGAATAACTATTACTCTTATTCTGCTGTACACAACCTTTAAGTATAGTTAAAATTTTAAAAATATACTTGTATAATACACAAACTTTAGTATATTCATTTAGTACCTTTACTACAGACTGACTACATTATGTCTAGGACTGCACGCTGACTGCGAAATTGCAGCTTTTCTGCAGTTAGCATAACTGCAAGAGAACAGAATTTCCACTGCAATAGAACTCCACAGCAGCTTGTGCATTTTCTTTACAACTGCACACCGAATGCAGCAGTCTGCGCAGTCGGTGTGCAGTTTCGATGCAGTTACGCCAACTGCAACTTTGTAGTCGGAGTGCAGTTCTAATGCAGTCTGTCTAGACACTTTATGAATGGACACAAATTGCTTTTTATTCTATTATCTCACTTGATAACTTCATTTAGTTTAAGAATTAAGTTACAATAGAACTGTACAGCAGTCAGAGTTTTATAAAAATCATACAAAAGATAATACAAACTAGTCTCAAACATCCAAACCCGAACTTATAAACCACCAGTGCACTACTCAGACCTTCAAAGTTCAATCTGTAATTCGACAGCCCTTAGCATAAGCCCTAGTCACACACAATGCGCGAAGAAGACAAGTTCCATAAAGTACACTAAGGCCCACTTGCACAAGGACTCTTAAATTGATTTAGTTAAATATTTTAATGTTGTCCCTTTTTGGCAACTACAATAAGCATTTGCCAAAAAGGGACAGCATTACAAAATTTTACTAAATCAGTTTAAATGCCCTTGTGCAAGCTGCCCTAAGTGTGAGATCTATAAAGCAAACTTTGACTTTGTTTAGACTTCAGACATGGTTAAAACGAGACAGATTTATGTTACTCATATAAGTCCATCTCGTTTTAACTCTAAGTAAAGACCGAGCCAAGTCAAAGTAGGCTGTATAGATCTCAGTCTAAGTCTAAGTTTTTACATAGCAAATTCGATTGATCATATTAAGGGTTCCACCAATCGAATTCCACTTTGGATCATATTGACCCAATAGCATATTTTCGCGCGTTGTATGGAACGGCCTTCGACAGTTTGTGTGCGAGCTCAACAAGCACTCGCACCTCAGCTCAGAGACGACTACTTGATTGGCACTAACTATAGCAAGCCAACTTGTTAGGGGTGTGGCAGTTCTGTTAAAGTCTGTATTGCCCTTAAAAACTCATACATTTTACACTAAGAACTGTCAAGACCAAGGTCGGAAACGCCCAGCCCCGGTGCACTAAATTCAAAGCAGAATACAACCAACCTATCAATACTGAGTATACAAGTCTTATTTCTGTCCCCGTTCTCTCTCTCCTGCAGAACATCTGTTATGTTCTGCCAGCGAAGCAGCGCGGTGGTCGGCGGACGCGCCAACAGCAGGCCGCTGGACGACAGAGTGAGGGTGACGTCCCCTACCATACCACATAGCTGTGACAGCTCCGTGGGTACGATCGTCACTGAATAAGAGTCTTTAAGCAAAGTTTCGGTGCCTGGAAAATGGTATGAGAAAGCATGATGTGAGCAATTTTGCTTTAGTTATAATAAAATATTTTGGAAAAGCTAGAGGTCTGTCAGATGTGGGTAAACAAGCTTATGCTTGGGATTTTTACAGCTTGGATTTAAGTTTTTTTCATAAAGTCCCATCAGGGTCCATACTGCCAACACTTAAAGCCATATTGTTTCATTATTTTTGACTTTCGTGTTTTAGAATAATTATAATTTATCCTTATTTTAGTCAAGGTATGTGATATCAAACTGTCATTTTGAGTAATATTAAGTATTGATTTAAGCGTTAGCAGTAAGGCCTGTATATCTCAAGATCCTTTCTCCTGATCCTTGAGTTCTGTCTGCCATAAGGAGGCAGAACCTGCATGCAAAAACTCAAGTTTAAAATCCAGCTGTGTGCCTGCATTGCACTGATATAGGGATTTATAACACTAGACTATGAAGCTAACATTCACTGCAGAGTGTGATTGTACAAACAAGCCTCATGCACACGGCTCCACAGTTATACAATATATTAAACTTCTAGGAGCCTGTATAGTCTCAGTGATACGCGTCGCGAAATGTATGACGACTATGTGTGACCCTAGTTTATTTATTAGACCATTCATGAATGGTTTATAGCTCTGTAATGTAATATAAACAAAATTGCTCAAACACAAATAGCGCACTAATGGTACCAATTCTTTTGTACACATAAAAAAAGCTACACAAGATATTACTTATCAAAAAGTTAATCTAAGAATTATTTATGTAACTAAAAATATTTAGATGTGCATATTCAGTTTGCCATCCCTTCACTCTTAGAGGATTTAAAAAAGGCTATAAATGGACTAATGACAGACTATTAAATAAGCACCCAAAATTTAATCAGTCACAACCGAATTGGTACCAATTTGTTATTCAAAATGAATATGGAACACATAATGATGTTTATAAGTCGGTCAAGTTAGAAGCATGAAATAACAATTTAAAAAGTTATATTTAATAACTTATTAACAACAAGTTATACTTTGATGCCTATGTCACAATGATTTTCTCAATATGCCAGATGTAAAATTTTCGAAATTTGCATACAGCCAATGTAAATCAACCCTGATGTGGTTGCATATACAGAGATAATAAATCCATGTTCCACTATAGAAGTGGAACATGGATTTATTTAACTACTGGTATACTGAAAACATACTGCAGGTGTATGTGCAGCTTATATCTGAAAGTGTGTCTATCTATTTATCTGTGTCTGTATGTCTCCTATGCTTTCATAGCCCATCTCTTCACTGGATTTTAATGAAATTTGGTACACAGATATATTGAATCCCACGGAAGGACATAGGCTACTTTTCATCCCTGAAAATCAAAGTATTCGGGTTTTATCAAAAACCTAAATCCACCTGGAAGAAATTGGGGTCATGATCTAGCAGGCTATAAGTTATAAGGATGTCATGTTAGTAAATTCCCACAAGTGCAATACCATGAATGTTAACTTGTAATATAAAATTATTATGTTCAGTAAAAAATCTAAAAAGCTTCACTATTATGTATTTATGATAATAGCTGCATTTAAGTTTATGCCTGCTGTATTACAATAACAAATAGTCTAGTTATTTGCATTGAATGCTGTGACATCAATTGTCTCATTTCAAATTTCAGGCCATGGCCATATTCGTCATAAGGATAGAAGTTATTGATTTCTTGTTGTTGTTGTAATTTTCAATGGAATTTAAAGTTCCATAATATATTCTGTATATATGTCATAATATATTGTGTACTAGCTGATGCCCGCGACTTCGTCTGCGTGGATTGTGGTTTTCCGGTTCCCGTCGGAACTCTTTAATTTTCCGGGATAAAAAGTAGCCTATGTGCTACTATCTCTGTGCCAAATTTCATCCAGATCCGTTCAGCCGTTGGAGCGTGATTGAGTAACAAACATCCATACATCCATAGTCCATACATCCATCCAAACTTTCGCATTTATAATATTTATGTTTGATTATTTGATATAATTTGTACACTGTTAGTTTACAGTTTAACATAATTTAAGTTAACAGGCCATATTATGAAGAATTTCATTATTTTTAGAAGCTTTTTAGTTAAATGAAAAGTAAAAATTATAAATGCAATAACTTTGAAATATCAATATGTGCTTTTTGGGTCTTTCAAATAAGTTTAATAAGTAAATGGCAGAAACATGATTATTTACAATTTTCTTTGTACCTAACACATTTTCCAACTAGTTTTTTTTAACATGTTGCCTCAGCCCGAATTGAAAGGTAATGCGTTCACGCGATGTAGCGTGATTGGCAATCAAAGTGTTAATATGCCATATGATTTTTTCTCCCGTTGCAGCCAACACTGCTTTATTGCCATCTCTTTCCCAGTTCACTGAAGTGAATAATCTATCCTTCTCTGATTCTGTGAATCTTTGGGGCCTTTGGGAAATACTTTCCATTATTATAATTGTTAATATTTTACTTTCAATGAACGAATGACTAATTGTTTTATAATTAAAAAACGTGGGAATATAAACATGGTCTCGCATATTCAATACCTATGAGAAACATCTCGGGAATTTTCTGACTTTGAATTGAATTGAATAATGAAAAATACTTACAGATTTTATTTAATTCAATGTCAAACATGTGCTTTATATGTTAATATAATCAGGTTTGAAATAATATATCGTTATCGTTATACTTAGAAGGACCACTGGTAGGTACCAAATGAAATTAAAACCAATAAATATTTTCGCAATACACACTCGAATGTAGGAACACAGAAATGAGCTCACCCAAAAGCTTCTGCCCGTTTAACAGCTCTCGAATTTTATCCATCCACTGCTGAGCTTCTTGAAGAGTCTGTGCCGCGAGCAGGATTCGGGGTTTGCAAGGCTCTTCAACGGAAAACACAGCGAAGGCATGAGGCCTAGTGCGCGACTTGGCTCGTTTGACAACACAGCCCGATCGAAGTTCAACGGTCCCCGCCGAAGCGCCTGCCTCGCTGCAGTAAACAGCAAGCGATCCTCCGCCCGCACTCGGCCCCGGCCTTAGAATACACCATTGTCTCTTCCACGACTGCAATCATTTTGATAACAATAACGAATGTCGAATAATCGATGGCACGGACTACCTACCACACGAGCACAAAACTAAACTCACCTTGAAAGGATTCAATCCGATGTTAGATTTGAACGGATACTTAACTTCTAAGTAGCCAGACATTTTCTACTGCTTTTGTAGACTATTCATAACTTTAAACTGCTGGAAATTTAAAATAAAACCTGTTTTTGCACGAGGTGCACATGTATTCAAACAATCGCAAAAAAAATGTTTTATTTTTATGTTTACAAAATTGAAAATTGATCACAGACTCATAGACATTAGTGATGTCATAGAATAATTAGTGATGTATTAGATACAAGGGTGTGGGATGGCCTTTTACCGATTTTTCTAAGAAACCGTTAAAACATTTCTCGTTTAACGTTCCAGTTCTTAACAGTATAACGTTATTTCCGTTACAACCCGCATAACCAAGACAGTAATATTTAAACCTAAGATCAAATCCTACGATATTAAAATCCTTACGAAATTGATAAGCACTGTGTACGCTTAAGGGTAATATTAGTAGTAGTGCGGAAACCTGCCCAGCAGAAAGAAAGAAGAAAGAAGAAGGGTAATATTTTCCGTACCGGTAAATTATTGTACATTGTACAAGTGTATTATACACCACATTACTGATTATCAAAATACACATATCAAGAATTTCAAATACACAATTTATTCGAAAGGAATAATGAGATAAAAATAAAACGAACTAAGTACAATAGGTTTTATTCTTTTTATTATAATAATAGTTCCAGGAAATTTAAAATAACGGAAACAAATTAGGCAACACAAAAACCAGGTCCAGAAGGTGGTTGCGCATCAATACCGCGGCGAATCATACGGCACGCATGCTCTTCTATTCGGTTGTAGGCTTCGCGAGGGACGCGTGATGCCCTATAGTCGTAACGTTTAGTGGTGTCTTGGTAACTCCAGAGTCTTTCAGCAACTGCACTCGCCCGCGGCCACACTCTATAACAAGATAAAACTGAAATTAAATCATAAACATAAGGCAAACGTTTATGCAACTTGAAGTTTTGAAAATTAATTGTCTATTTAAGCTATATTATTAAGTAGATTAAAAAAATACCTGTTTATAACATTTCTGTCATCTACCATCTCACCCCACATACAAGCTTCTCCTCCTACAATGCCTGCCATAAGAGTTTCATTGCCAGTTCGGTCATATACCATTTGACGTGGATCGGGTGCATAATAGTCCTTCCATTCAGAGCCCATTGCATCTAAGTACCACGTAGAAGAGAATAAAACCCGATGTCCGGTCCTTAGAACCTATAATCATGGTTAAATCACATAAATTAATAAATTAACTCAAATCATTCAGATGAGTCCTAATAATTTTCACGAAATTTGTATTAAGATTTTTACTGAAAATTATGATTTAACTAGCTGTCAATGCCCGTGAAATATTTATATCAAATAAATATTATAAATGCGACAGTTTGGATGGATGTATGGATGTATGGATGTTTTTTACTCAATCACGCCCCAACGGCTGAACGGATCTGGATGAAATTTGGCACAGAGATAGGTTATAGTCTGGAATAACACATAGGCTAAAAGGAAAATTAAGGAGTTCCCGCGGAAACCGAAAAACCTTGATCCACGCGGACGAAGTCGCGGGCATCAGCTAGTTTGTAATACATATTAGTAAGTAGAGATCAAAAAAGATCTTACATTAATCATTTCAGTTATCCAATTGTATTTCCATACTTGTATAAGTGTATCTTTTGAAAGCGTGACTCCTTCATCGTATACTTCCTGAAATAATTTGACATCCAGAAATAACCAAATTACCAATTCTAAATTAACATTATACTAAAAAAAATGCAAAATAAGAAATATTTCATGTAATATTTTGTAGTATCTTTGCACTTGTAACACTGTTCCCAATTAAATGATGCAATACATCTAATCACCTGCCAAACTACAGGCATCGTGGTTTTTGCCAAAAGTGGGATAACATTTCTCATAAATAGAGCGTGCAAGTCCGCTGCCGTTAAGTTGTTGGTCTTCATATAATTTATGAGATTTGGATTTGATTGCCTGTATAGAAAAATAAAAAGGTCATATTTTAGTTTTATTACAACGTCTCGTTTTTAAAAAAAGTTAAGATTCGAATAATATTTACCAGCATTGTAATTCAACTTCATCACCACCAACGTGGAAGTATTTATCTGGGAACACATTTTGCACTTCTTTGAACAAGTCTCTGAGTAGTTTGTACGTCATATTCTTCGTAGGATCCATGGGACCCAATCCTATAACTTGTCCATTTTGGTAACACTCAGTCAGGACGCCACGATACGCATTGCCCCAAGATCCCGTGTGTCCTAAAAATAGAATAATCAAATAAATATTATTATAAATGCGAAAGTTTGGATGTATGGATGTATGTTTGTTACTCAATCACGCCCCAACGGCTGAACCGATCTGGATGAAATTAGGCACAGAGATAGATTATAGTCTGGAATAACACATAGGCTACTTTTTATCCCGGAATATTAAGGAGTTCCCGCGGGAACCGAAAAACCTCGATCCACGCGGACGAAGTCGCGGGCATCAGCTAGTTATAATAATATGACAGTATAGGTATAGACTAAAAGCGGGGTTTGTGTAAAATGATGCATAAAAAATTACCAGGAACGTCAAATTCAGGTATAACTCTGATACCGCGGTTTCTTGCATATTCAATTACTCTCTCAATATCATCCTTTGTATATATCATTGATGGATCATATGCACCTCTTTCACTGAAAGAAATAATTTCATAGTTATTATTACAATTATAATTATATAAATACGTATTATTACCTATTTATACGTTTGACCGTTTAAAACAATCACCTTAATTCTGGAAACCTTTCACTTTGATATGGAAAACTCTGATCATCAACTATATGCCAATGAAAAACGTTCATTTTATTCATTGCCATTGCGTCCAAAGTTTTTAAGATGTTTGGTAAGGTAATAAAGTGTCTGGATGTATCAAGTAGTAGTCCTCGATGCTTATATCGTGGAAAATCATATATCACAGTTTCATTTACTCGTACTTCCTGCATAATTAAAAGATTTTTTTAAATTATCGGTAAACTGATAACATCACTAACCGTTTGAAACAATCGAGTACTATAGTATGTATACCTCACAGGGCGGTTGCCTAAAAATGACAGCTACAATGTAACGATCGCAACATGAAGAATGCTAACTCGTGATTGGTTAGCATTCTTCCACTATTGGCGAAAATCCGTTGATGCAGCAAAAATAACATAAATTCAGCCAATCAAAAGAATTGAGACTGTAACAATGATTGATGCAGGTTTTACATAATCGCCCTGATATTAAATTGACAGTTAAGTTGATGTGGGTCTATGTCAATGATTATGGATATAATTCTTTAATCATTGGTCTATGTGGGTTGCACACATAGAATAAATCTTGAATAAATAACCTCTAGAATCTATGCCAGCCTGTAAACGAAAGGGATAGGTTATAACTTTGAAACACCTCCCAAACGTCATAATTTGTTTGGCACAATAGTATGCAATAGGCACAAAACCCGTGACAAGCAGAAAGGGATAGAATAAAACATATTTTTTTCTCATTCTGTCATGTATAACATCCCAACACTGCATCTCTTTCATGTGGGAGTGAAAAGTAGATATGGCTTGGTCTATATATCTTTCTCTGACTACGGTTGCACAGGTGGGTTGATAGGAGTTGGTAGACAGAGTTGACACTTGAAAACTTGACATCTTGACTAATGACAGGCGGGAAGTATGGAAACATCAACATTTACAACAACAAACAACAAAGGGCGTTAAATATAATAGTAGTTTATGCAACTGTCATATAATGAAGGGTATTAAAACACGAGTGTGAGTTTATGAAACGAGCGCAGCGAGTTTCATAATAGTAACGAGTGTTTTAATACCCGTGTTATATGCAGTTGCATACACTACTTTATCTTCACTAATGCAATTTATCAAACAACAAGAGTAAAAGCTGACAATAGTTTATGTATATACGTGTATTGTCACAGTGAACTTGCCGCCATTAAAATCTAACCAATGAGAGCGCAGCTGCGCGCGCAGGGCGAATCAGGAGCGAGCGCGCGCTGTTCGTTTTTTATTTAATTGGCACAAGATCTTACCAAAGAGTTTTGTGTATGTAAGTTTAGTAGTTTCGACGAAGTTTTCACGTATAACCCAACTGTTTTCAAAAGCCAGCCTAATATCAAAATTTTATACAACTTGTATGAGGATTTTGACATAAGGCTCGCCAGGTTAATTGGTCGCGTTTTATTGATGTTATAATGAGATTTTACGATATCGATGTGGATATTATACCATCATGTGAAATTGCTTAAATTGAGTGTTTTGTTATCTGCGCTATAACAGTAGTAATTATAGGTCAAGTATTGGAAACATAAGTAGAATGTTATAACATTAGTGTAGATAAAAATAATTATGTACCTACCTATTTTGAAATTGTAGTTGTTAGCTTGCTGTTTACTTTGTTTCCTGTTGGTGTATTCTAAACCGTCAGTTTATATTTCAATGGATAGATGGTGTCTTACTAAATATTTACGTTCAGTGAATCTAACTTACGTTATGGTCATCGGATATATAAAACAGTTGTGCAAACGTCTCGAGCCCTCTTATGGCGCCCCATATTGATGAACTGATCAGCTTTGAACTCGATGATACTGTGAGATTATCTGATTAAAAAAAATTACATAAGATTACTCAAGATATTACTCAAGTTTTTAATCCATTATGCAGCTAAAATATTCTATTTTGTAACTTAGAAGATCTAATTGAACATAGGTACATAGCTAGCCTACTCATTCATATAAGGTCAAGAAGAGTTTAAATTATTAGGTTATCAGTTTCTTAAGTGTTTGCGCTAGATATTATTTAAAGATAAGTACCTACTTAAGTAGTTATAGTCAAGTAAGTATTAGAAAAGTTGAGATAAATGTTTTTAAGTAAATACCTATTACTATTTTTAGATGCAATAAAATTTAATTTGATTCTACAAGACATAATCCCATGGAGTTCATAAATTGTTCCGTGGCACTCTTTAATTTTTTATACAGAACTCCAAACTGGCTTTAATTTTCTGAACATATTCTTCATCTCAAGATTTGGAGACCCCTTAGACCTAAGAATTGGAGTAACTAGGTCACTCCCACAGAAACAGATCGCCCGTTGTCTGGTCATTAGTTTCACTTTTGATGGTATAGGTAGGTAGGTACTTACAGCTTTCGTCCATATCCAAATAGGGAAGTTCTTCACACGGTGAAGTGAGTGTAATTTCCAGTTCATTTAGATGGCCCTTATAAAATGAATCTCTATTTGCAATGGGCTGTGGTTGCAGTACAGGCTCTATGTGTCGATTCTTTGGCCCAATTTTGTTCTCGACTATGTAGGAGTAACGGGCGATAGCATTCGTTAAAATTTCGCAGGTCTGGTTCTCAACCTGTAAAGTATTAATATTGTATTGTACTCATTAGTTACTATTGCTTTTCATGAAAAAATGAAAGAACTAGGAGTTTAATCCATACTAATATTATAAATGTGAAAGTGTGTCTGTCTGTCTGTCTGTCCGTCTGTCTGTCTGTCTGCTACGTTTTCCCGGCCCATCTATTCTACCGATTTCGACGAAATTTGGTACAGAGGTAGGTTGTATCCGTTTTTATTCCGAAAATTAAGGAGTTCCCGCGGGAATCTAAAAGCTTAAATTCACGCGGACGTAGTCGCGGGCATCATCTAGATCACCATAATCCGCCATCAGTAGCAACTAGCAACCTACTGTGGCTAATAGTAAAGTTGTCAATCGTCCATTGTAGAGTCCACATCTCCTGAAGATGCTCCTGCGTCGGAGTGAAACGTACGTTGAGAGTAATTTGGAAGATTTGTCTGGTCTGGTGGGAAGATTCAGCCATCGCTAGTTACCACCCTACCGACAAAGACGTGCCGCCAAGTGATAGAGCATTCCGGTTCGATGCCGTGCAGAAATCGATGAAGGGTTATTATAACTGCCGTACCATTCACAGACTTGCTCACTAGGTACCATCTCAGACTGCATCATCACTTACCACCTGGTGAGATCGCAGTCAAAGTGGAGTAGTAAAACTTTTTTTAAATTTGTTTAACTACTATCTAGTGTCAAACAATACTTGTATTCTGTATGTCATCATACGTGCATGTAAATTCTGCTGGTAGTTCCAAAAATACCAAATAAAATTGGTGCTGGGCGCTGGCTAGTAAATAGTGACGTAAGTAATCGATTATACAGTAGGTACTTAGGTACCTTATCACCACTGTTTACAGTGAGATGAGGAAAATTTATAATTTTATTCAAACCCAATCCATACATACATCCATACTAATATTATATTTTAAATATAATTAAGTAGGTATTGATAATAGAAAAATCCCCGGCTGAGTTTGTTGTGGGCTTTTCTCAGACCGGCGCGTTTGGAACCTTCGTAGCATTAGTCTTAAGATACCGTAGTTAATTATCACCATATCGAGTCTTATTCTTTGTAAAGATGCCGTTCAGAAGGTGTAGGTACTTTGTAGGTACCTAACTATTTTGAATAAACATGTTTTGATTTGATTTGAATTGATTGATATTATAAATGCGAAAGTGTCAGTCTGTCTTTTTGTTTTTATTTTAAAGTCTTTATTGCACATAAAATATAATGTAGGTACATTACAATGTGAGGGAAAGGACAGGCTACTTTTTGTCCCGGAAAATTAAAGATTTCCCGCGGGAATACAAAGGACTTTATCCATGCGGACGAAGTCGCGGGCATCATTTAGTAATAAAAATTCCGACCTCCATGTGGCCGAAATTATAAATTTATAAATCCTCCAAAGACAATCCTCTGACTATAAGTCAGTAGGGAAGTAATTAATTAAAAGTTATTTTGCAAGACGTTATATCATCCATACATCATCATCAATCTCGTTCATTTTAATGTTTGCTGAATTGTTTGCTACATGATGCATTCAAATATCTGCTAATCGTTGTAAAATAGTAATCAAATTATTTATGGATTTCTTTCTTGTAGGCTCTTATGTATAGTGTGTATCAAACGTGTTTAGTTATAAAGCAATTGTAATAAAATGTATGCACGTAATTACGAGTAGTTACCAACCAACACGCGTAATAATTAAAACAAATGCTTAAATTCCAATAATAAATAATCCATACTAATATCTATACTTTTCACGCCAGTAATTACGTCAGAACGGCTGAACGGATCTGGATGAAATTTGGCACATAAATAGATAGATGTCTGGAATAACACAAATAGGTACTGTTTTTTATCCTGTAAAATTAAAGAGTTCCCGCGGGAATAAAAAATTTCGATCCACGCGGAACTAAAATTTATAGTCTAAAATCCGAAATAATTATAAAAATTAAAATATTGAATCCATAGGTACTAGATAATGGGAAAATACCATCTGTCTGTCAGCTAACTTTTCACAGCCCATATATTAAACCGATTATGATGAACATTGACGTAATAACTAGGTGCAGAGATAGGTCTAGGCATCTCAGGAACGGAAATATTTTACCCCAGCAATTTTTTACCCGGAACATTAAAAGTTCTCATGGGATTAAAAAACACTAATCTCACGCAGAATAAGTGAGAAATTAGAATAATTAGTCTAGTTTAATTATAAAAGTTTACTTTTTCGTAAAAAAATAAGAATTTAAAGATACTCTATAAGTGCCAAATCGATAATTCCAACAAAAAATTAACACTTACCTTTACTTTAAATTGCGAAGGGTTAAATACATAATATGATTTATTCCTAACTTCCATTTGAGGTTTAGGCCATACTTCACCCTTCGTTGGTGGATATTTTGGTCCAACTTGCGCCAGCCACATGCCCTTCGCGTAAAATTCGCAAAAAAATAAATAGAGAACTACAAAATAACGCAACATCGTGTGAATATAAATTAATATTACATTAGAAAAATCTATCGGACGAAGTTCGCTTGCCGAACAGTTATTGTGTACTAAACTCTTGACTCTTCCAACAATATTACGATCTTAATACGATACGACATCTCGCTCATGAAAGATGAAAAGTATATAGGTACCTACTCGTATATAATCTAGAGACACTGCTGTGTGTGTTGAACCCGTTAACACAAAAACTGTTAAATCTAAGCACTGGCAATTTTGCACGCCTGTAGGTGCTATAGGGAGTAAGGAACCCCTACAATCTTCATGAAATGTTTGTTCGTTTGTTACGCTTTCACAGCCTATTTTTTCAAACGATTTTGATGAAATGTGGTATGTAGATTGTAGATATAGGTGTGAAAATTTGAGTAAATTTATTAACTTTGTTTCTTTCTTTGAAAATAGGAACATTCATCACGGAAAACTACGGAGTTCCCGCGGGAATTTAAAAAACTAGTAATTTCATAAGAGATCAATGCAAAGTTCTTATAGTGCGAGGTCCCGGGTTTGAATCCACGTAGTATCATTTTGGGGATTTCTGGTGTGAGGCTTCAGCCGTGGCTAGTTACCACCCTACCGGCAAAGACATACCGCGAAGCGATTTAGCGTGCCGGTACGATGCCTGTAGAAACCGATTAGTTATGTGTTTAATGTAACTGGCGTAGGTTAGCCCGTTACCATCTTATAGACTGAATATCATAACTAACCATCAGATAAGATCGCAGTCAAAGGCCTATTGCACCAACAAAGAAAAATATACTTACATAAAAACAATTGCTTGCGGAATATTTTATTTCGTTGGTTTTTATTTATGTATCTGTCAATGTATGCAAACTTGATAAATATGAATAGAAGTACTTACTTAATAATTCCATAAATATTTGATAACCTTTGACTTTTTCTGAGATTTAGCAAGATTTACTTACTTACCTATATTATGCTTTTAGGTTGAAACTTGAAATACATAGAAAACAGTTGTATTCAAGGAATAAATATGAAATAACAAAACCCAACTTTAAAAGCTATACATATTGGTAAAATCAATATGATAATAAAATGTATAACGGCTGTCATTTAAATATAACGTTATCAATTCATACTATATAAAACCGGTGTGATTTTTGCATGTATTTTTTATCGATTATTTTTCAAAGGAGGACAACACTATAGGTTTATTATCAGCTGGGCAATCGGCTAACAATGACAGCTACAGTGTAACGATCGCAATCACGTCTGATTGGTTAACACTCTTCCCAGTCGTAATTCCTTCTTCCATGACTCTTCCACTATTGGAGAAAATCTATTGACGCAGCAAGAATACCATAAATTCAGCCAATCACAACAATCAATACTGCCGAGCGATCGCGTAACTTCTGCATCAATCATTGTTACAGTATCAATTGTTGTAATTGGCTGAATTTATGGCATTCTTGCTGCGTCAATGGATTATGTCCAATAGTGGAAGAGTGTTAACCAATCAGAGGTGATTGCGATGTATCAATGATTGATGCAGAAGTTACGCGATCGCTCGGCTGTACAACACTAACAATGATTGATGCAGGAATTACACAATCGCCCTACAGATATGACGGGATGAATGACAATGACAATGCAATGACATATTTTTAGATGACATTTTAGGCTCTTGTTTCCACAAGCTTGTTTCTCATTTCTGGTTTTTGCCTGGTTTTTGTTTTGTCTTGAAAATAGAAAATTTAGCTAGATTAAAATAAGAAATAAAGCTCTAAGCTCTGATTATCTGTTTTGTAAAATAATCAGTATTGCAATGTTTCGCTTCGATATTCTTTTCATCTCCTTTGGCGTCATTAGTAATGTATTTTGTGCTGTGAACTCCATCGAAGAAGAAACTGGAAACGGCAGATATGTTATCGAAGGGCGCGTGTTTCCCCCTGATGATCAAGACCCAACTAACTGGCAAGTCGATACCAGGGTCCACGTAAACGGTGGCGAGTATATAGGTTTCATAAAAGACGATGGATCGTTTGCAGTACACAATGTCCCTACAGGATCTTATGTGGTTGAAATCGTGCATCCGGATTACTTTTACGAACCTATACGAGTTGAGATCAATTCTAAAGGGAAATACAGGGCTCGTAAAGTGAATTATGTACAGACATCGCAGATAATTCAAGTGCCTTATCCTCTCAGGATGAAGGTTATGTCTAAAATTAGGTGAGTTGGTGTAATTTGTCTTATTACTATGATTGGAATGTCTGTCAAGTAAACAAGCTGTATCATTAATTATAGCCAAACAAAAAATCTGTCATATGAGATTAGGTTGATATTGCAAAAGCTGCAGCAATCATTGCTACAATGGCTGTGTTCCGAAACACAGCGGATACTGCGGCAGTTTACTGTCAGTCATAACGGAACGAATTTCTCCACAGTAAAGAGCACTGAACAGTGCTCTCAGTCTATAACGGAACGCACGGAATATCAACAGTTTCACTACTGCAATGCATTTCGGCTGTTAGTATGAGAGGTGATTGTTTTTGGCACACTGTAGGCTGTAGCTATCATTTTTAACCCCCAATGAAAACAGGGGGTGTTTAAGGTCAAGTGTGTGTATTTGTCTGTGGCATTGTAGCTCTGGTAGATGAATAAAATTTGATTAAGTAATTAGTTTTTTATTTGAAAGTTAACTTGATCATGAGTGTTCCTTCTTATTCAAAATAATCTGGTTGACTGTTTAAACATCAGCTCTTTGCTAAAGGGATGTGAGCAACTTCCACAGAATTTTCAATTTGCTTTCCTGTTAACTTCAATGCGTTGGGGACTATTAATTTATTCATTACTAGCTGATGCCCGCGACTTCGTCCGCGTGGTTTGAGGTTTTTCGGTTCCCGCGGGAACTCTTTAATTTTCCGGGATAAAAAGTAGCCTATGTGCTATTCCAGACTATAATCTATCTCTTCAGCCATTGGGGCGTGATTGAGTAACAAACATCCATCCATACATCCATCCAAACTTTCGCATTTATAATATTTATTTGACTAGCTGAAGTTTTTTTGATTCCTGCGGGAACTCCTTAATTTTCCGGGATAAAAAGTAGCCTATGTCACTCTCGTTCGTTACAGCGTGATTGAAGGACAAACCAATAAACCAACAACAAACACTTTCACATTTATAATATTAGTATGATATGATCTTATACTGTTATCAATTTGCTCTGCTATCCTTACCAAGTCCTCTTAATTTACTTGATATAAAAATTTTGTTTTAGGTACTTCCAAGTCCGTGAGCAGTGGCGATTAACCGACTTCTTGTTCAACCCTATGGTTATAATGATGGTGCTGCCACTGCTGCTCATCATGGTCTTGCCCAAGATGATGAATGACCCTGAGACCAAGGAAGACTTGAAGCAAATCAGTAATATGGCTAAAATGTCAGAGTTACCAGAAATGTCTGAGATGTTTACCTCCTTGTTCAGCGGAGGTGCTTCTAAAGCTAATGCCAAACCAAAACAAGTCAAGAAGAGACAGTAGTTGGGTTTTGTTATTCTAGTTAATTTGTATATTATAGAAGTAGTTTAATTTATACTTGGAAATATAAACTTCTCAAAAAAATTTCTTGCACTTTTATACAAGTAGTTTCATATGAAGTCCAGTGATAGATTGAATTAAACTGTGGAATTAAATCATTCCATAGAGGTAAAACTAAAATGTATGCAGAGGGTACATGGGTGAACACGAATTCCCCCTCAACCCACTGGTAGAAGCCAGTGGGAACAAACCTAAATTTTGAAAAGTACTACCCATGCATAAAATCTCTTAAATTTAACACTAGTCCTATTTGCACCACTGCATATTACTGCACTGCATATTCACTTTTTTATTTTTGGATGATTTAAAAAACAGTTATTAGTTCAGTAGAATCTATCATGAGATCAGATAGTAACAAGCTTACAGTAAAATTGCATAGAAAATAATAATTATTGAATGATACTATTATAGGTAACTAAGGTTTTTTGATTTCTACAGGGCGCAACTTTCATTTCCTGGGAAAAAAAGTAGGAAGAGTACCAAATTTCACCAAAATTGGTTGAAAAGATGGGCCGTGACAGTGTAGCAGACACAAATAGACACACTTTCGCATTTATAATATTAGTATGGAAGCATAGATATAGGTACATATATTGTAAGCTCAGTGGTATAAAACATCTTTCTGTTATAATTTTTTTATTTGGAAATAAATCTATGAAGAGTCAATTTTAAGAGTTCATTTCACATTTTGTTTTATACTTAAAAAGTTATACATAATACATTGATATTACACTCAAAAGACATACAATAATATTTATTATTTAAAAGTAAAAAAAACTCAGTCATTGGTAATTTTGGACGGAAACTAATTAAGTAAACTCTTATTATTATGTATATGAGATTCATTTATATTCATAATATTATGATAAAAAATAATTACACATTATCCTTTATGATTTTGGACGGTCAATGCTGAATTTGTACATCAAAGAATTTTAATATTTACTTTTTCTGATCCGATATGTTTATCAAAATTATATAAATATTTTGATTTCTGATATTTTACTAAAACTCTTACATAATTTTTAAATATAATTTCTAAATATTGTACATTGTTTGCTGATTTTAAAGTCTTCGACTAATAAGGCAATCTGATTGACAATTTTATTAAGATAATAATATTATATTGCAAAAAATGACCTTTCTATAAAAATTAAAATAATACCTACTCTAAAGTACTAATACACAAATATCAGAAAAGGCTTTGCTTATTCTAATGAAAACTATGATCCTAAAGTATTTATATACATATAAAATGATTTGCAATTTGCCATAATATAAAATCTTAGAGGCAAGGATGCATCATATGCAGCTGCAAGAGTTGTTATAAAAGAAATTAAAAATATATGTGAAAAAAATGCAGCACCGGAAAGTAAAATCATATTCAGCAAAAGCAAGGTCAGGCCAGTTTAGTAAAGTAATGCCCAATTCACATAAAAAAAACTAGCAGTGTGACAGAATATACAGTTCTTTACACTTTACCTCGCTGCTTTGACGTCGTGTAAAACACATCAATTAATATTATTACATACTTTATTCTGTATACTAATTTAAATCAAGTGATTTTAAATAAAATACCAATTGGGGCTGATTCTGTAGTGCACAATCTCTAAACTAAACTAAAATTAGAGCATTACAAATATTGCTAACCCTTTCATAATAATACTCCCTACAGAAAGGGACAGAACTAGATTTAAAGCTGCCATTTTAGTTTAGTTTAGACTTTAGAGATTGTGTTATACAGAATCGGCCACATTCTGTTTATACACATAAAGACACTACGTATTTGTACACAAACTACAATGTGGAACAGTAACCTAAATGAACACTACCTAATACTAAGTAAACTATACTGGAATGAACAAAGGAATTATGTTTTCAACTAATCAGTTGATCTAATGGGAACTACCCTTAGCGTTACTGGGACGCGAGTAAAGAGGGCGGGACAAAAACTTGCTTCTCCTTGATTACTTCACTTTTTGTGCCTGCTGCAAATTATTATCAGAAAAAGTAGCAAATTCTGTTGTACTTTGAACTAAATTAAACATCATCAGAGCATCATTCAATATGTTTAGTTTAGAGGTTGTGTATAGCAGAGTTAGCCACAATTTCTGATAATTATTATGCGGCAGATCAAAACATTTATAAAAGTTCTAAGGCCTGGTTACGTTTAAATAAATTTGAAATTTTGGCAGCTAACTCTGGGTTAAAAGGTTAACTCTGCATTTCTGCAAGCAGGCCTAAGAGAGAAAGTTTGTCAGCGAGCGACAATGCCAAACTTTTGTAAGAGATTTACGGTACCTAATAAAAATTAGTGTAATGTCTACTTGGAGTATAGAGTAAATAAAAATGCAAATATTCCTATAGGTACAAATTAATAGTAGTTTATACACCAAGGGGATAAAGCACTGTTTTATGTCACGGGCGCTACATTGAATCCTGAACGTAACGAAGGACTCCAAATTTAACTCCCGAGCGCAGCGAGGGTGTTATAAGTTAATTCCCTCCCTTTGGTCGGGAATTAAGATTGAGTCCTGAGTGCAGTGAGGGATTCAAGCGCCCAAGAAAAAAACTGCTTTATCCCGGTGGTGTATACTCTACTTTATACTTCTACCATAACAGTAAAACAAACTGTAATGGTTAGATATTTATTGCAAATCATAGTAAGTAGGATACATAGGTCTAGTAAATAATAAAAAGAAAAGATGCAGGTATACATACTCCTTGGTTTAAAAACTTTTATGTCAAATGGTACGGTCGTTTGGTCGACCAGTCTGGAGCCTAGACTCTGTTGTGCATATTTACAGTATGGGGTTGGTCAACTAGTTGGGCGATCGATCGACTAGATTACGGCCCTAGGGCATGAAGACTGACTTTAGACCCGCAAAAGTATGATTAAAACAGTAGTAAAGGTATGGTAGAAGTATAAAATACAGTACAGCAGATTATATTAGCAGCAAAGATATAAAGTTGAGCAAAATATTTGTCAATTTCTTTATTTCCTTTAATTAAATGGAAATAGAAAACTCTACAGCTTTTAGAGTATGATTGATAACGATGATAATATGTTATAAATTATTTAGTTTAGCAAAAAAAAATGCAAAACGACTTAGTATTTTTTTTTAGCTGCCCTAAAATATAATAATTTGTCTATTATATATCTACGTATTAAACGGTGGTTATTGTCAATTTGGACATTTTATTTTCATAAAATATATAAAAGTAGCATAAAAATTATGGGTTTATTAGATGCCATAGTAGTAGATGCCATATAAAAAGTTTTGATATTTCAGCCAAGCTATAGCCATGGTTCAACATAAATACCTAGGATAAAACGATTTATTTAGTTTTGTATAATTTTTTCACAAAAAGACAATTTTACTATCTTCTCAATACAACAGAACTCATTTTACAACTTTTATCGAGTTATCTGTTATAACTAGTTATATCCTTCCTTCTTATATACTTCCTTTCACATGTTTTTCAATTCTGTTATGGATTTCAGTGACTTATAATGTTCGTGCTTGAACCATCGCTCTGCCTCGAAAAATGTTACGATTTCATAGTACTTTTGTGATGGGAAGTGTGTAGTGATAGAAGGGTATTTGACCCACGGTAGACGACGCCTTAAGTCAAATGACTTACCGTCAATGACGTCAAAGTAGTTACAAGGGGTATGTTCCGATATACACTGCGAGCACTGTTCAGTGCTCTTACTGGGCAGAAATTCGGTCCGTTATGGACTGACAGTATACTGCCGCAGTATCCTAGGGAAATATATGAAGTCATAAATCGTCGCCATTTTTGTACTGTGAGCACTGGCGTTTTCGAGGTAAGGTGCTCTCAGTGCTGATTGCTTTCCGTTTTAAACAGTAACCAGTATAGCTAACTAAAAGGAACGGCTTCGGAGTATACTAAATTGACGTCACACCTTACAGTGCTCGCAGTGTATATAGGAACATACCCTGGCTGCGTTCCGTTATTGACTGCGAGCACTGTTCAGTGCTCTTTACTGTGGAGAAATTCGTTCCGTTATAACTGACAGTAAACTGCTGCAGTATCCTAGGGAAATATATGACGTCATCAATCGACGCCATCTTTGTACTGTGAGCACTGGCGTTTTCGAGGTAAGGTGCTCTCAGTGTTTGTCTCAGTGCTGACAGCGTTCCGTTTTAAGCAGTACCCAGTATAACTAACTATAAAGGAACGGCTTCGCAGTGTACTAAACTGACGTCACACCTTCAGTGCTCGCAGTGTATTTCGGAACACAGCCAATATATGTTCAATTTCACAAGGATCATCCATCAAGTACGTCACACGTTAAGGGGTGACCCCTTACAAGGAACAGTAGTGTCGTCCTTCATACAATGAAGCTAAGTTATTTTAGTTATTGGTTATGCTGTCGTTACGTGTCGTAATTGCGTACATTCCGCACTAGGGCTACG
Organism: Erebia ligea; assembly: GCA_917051295.2. Taxonomy (NCBI): domain Eukaryota; kingdom Metazoa; phylum Arthropoda; class Insecta; order Lepidoptera; family Nymphalidae; genus Erebia; species Erebia ligea. The sequence goes on from OU785239.1 coordinate 2,321,935, forward strand.
CACGTGGCAGCCAGTAGCAATAAGGGTATCTGCAGACGGGCCGCAGCGTTGTAGATGGCGCAGTAGGGGCACTGCGACGAGCCACACACCTCGCATATGTTGAGCAGGTATGTAGGTAGCGCGTCGAATATTGTCTCGTTGAAACGCTCTGGAATTAATTACGTTCGTCAATGATAAGTAAAATTTTTAGATATTATGTTGCCTCATCATACTTAATATTATGAATGCGAAAGTGTGTTTGTTTGTCCTTCAATCACGCCGCAACGGAGCAACGAATCGACGTGATTTTTGGCATGGGTATAGTTGAGGACCTGGAGAGTGACATAGGCTACTTTTTATCCCGGAAAATTAAGGAGTTACCGCGGGAATCAAAAAACTTAAACCATGCGGACGAAGTCGCGGGCATAAGCTAGTAAGTGATATTATGAAATCATACGTAAAATAAAGATTTTGATGTAAAGCCGTTATTGAGATAGACCCGAGACAACATTGGTAAAAAGCGACTTCGATAGATCTTCTTTCAAATTTCATGGTAGAAATAAATAAAAGAAAGCTTGCTGCTTTATCCACTGCGTATTGCGGCCCGCAGTCTGCGTGACGCCGCGTGCTCATAGTACAGGGGGTCTACTCACTTTCTCTCAAACGAAACTTCGCAAACGGACGTAATTAGTCGGTTAATAGACCCACACAAAATCGTTCAATCCAATCGGTCACGAAAATTTTCTATGGATCCGTACTTCGTCTGCGTGTCCGAAAACGAAATAGAGAGGAGCATAGAGATAATATTATGTAGGAGAGGAAGTTAACGAAATTTCGTTCGTTTGTTTGCGAAGTTTCGTTTAAGAGAAAGAGAGTACCCCCAGTACTCACCGGGCGCGTAGTAGTCGTAGACGCGTATGGGCAGGTACCGCGACATGTTGGCCACGGGGTACCAGCGCTCGATCGTGAAGTTGACGCACGTGCATCCAACGAGATCAATTATTAGCCGTTGGTTAATTGATCTCGTTGGATAATCCATCGTCAGGCCCCACAGCGCGCACTGCGTCTTGCGGCCCGCAGTCTGCGTGACGCCGCGTGCTCATAGTGCAGTACTCACCGGGCGCGTAGTAGTCGTAGACGCGTATGGGCAGGTACCGCGACATGTTGGCCACGGGGTACCAGCGCTCGATCGTGAAGTTGACGCACGTGCGCTCGCGGTCCAGCTGGCGACAAACGATACATTGTATTACTATCGAAGTAGTTATTTTATAATTATTTAAATTTATTATAATGCAATACAATATGAAGAAAAAATATTAAAAGGTAAAGAGCACGTTGTCATGGAAACATAAGAACAAAAATATTTAAAAATTATTGAGTGACAGGGTGATCGTATTATATAAAAAATAACTAAGAGAAAAAAGAGGTTTTTAACACCTTCCCGTAATACGAACACCCTGTTTATTCAAACTAGGTAGATATATACAAATAGGTAATACGGAACGCTAAAAACTAGACTAACCCTATCAGATGAACGCATCTTACATGTTTAATTTTAGCTAATGGTTTTGTCAGTATATCAGCACTGTTATTGTTACTTGGCACATATTTTAGGATTATGTTGTGCTGTGCTAGCGATTCTCGTATAAAATGATGTCTGATATCTATGTGTTTCGTACGTGCGTGATATATGTTGTTATGAGCGAGTTTAATTGAACTTTGATTATCTGAACAAATGACAATGGGTTGAGTGATGGCGAAGATTTCAGAGATGAGGGATTTTAAATAAATAGCTTCCTTGAACGCTTCTCCCAGAGCCATATATTCAGCTTCTGTCGTGGAAAGAGCGACAGTGCTCTGTTTCCGCGCTTCCCATGAGATGGGAGCTCCACTCATCAAGAATATGAAACCTGTGAATGATCGCCTATCTATAATATTGTTCCCATAATCTGCATCGGCATATCCCGTTGGGTAGGACTGACCAGGTTTGTACAAAAGCTTGAGATGTTTAGTCTCCTTGAGGTAACGAAGAACTCGCTTAGCGGCTTTCCAGTGTACCTCCCCGTAATGTACGTTAAACTGAGACAAGTACGAGACTGTATGTGCAATGTCTGGTCGTGTACAGATGGAAACGTACATTAATGAGCCGATAAGCTCCTGATAAGGAACTTCAATATTTTCCTCTTCCTTCTCAGGTAGTGAAAGTTTTAGACCTGGTTCCAACGGTGTACTTACGGATATGGCATCATTCATGCCAAACTTGTCCAATAGTTTTTCAATATACTTGGTCTGGTCCAGAGTTATGCACCCTTCCTTTTGGATAACTCTCATACCGAGACAATCCTTAAGGGGACCTAGATCTTTGGTAGTAAACATTTTCTTGAGATCATTCTTGAAATTCTCTTTCATTTGAGTATTGTTACTGAGAATAAAAAAGTCATCTACAAAAACTGCGACAACGAGGAAGTCGTTGGCTTCTCTCTTGTAGTAGAGGCAGTGTTCTGTAATGGCTTGAGATAATGATAATTTGGCCATTGCTTCGCACACTTTTTTGTTCCATTGGCGTGGAGCTTGTTTTAGGCCATAGAGGGACTTTTTGAGTAAACACACTTTGCCCTTTGGATCTATTGAAAAACCTTCTGGTTGTTCCATATAAATCTCCTCCTCTAAGTCTCCATTTAAAAAAGCAGTTTCAACATCAAGGTGGTCTACTTGCAAGTTATTTTGAACAGCTACTGCTATTAGTAGACGTACTGAAGACAGCCTAGCAACAGGTGAGAAAGTTTCGCCATAGTCCACACCTGCTACTTGGGTGAACCCTTTTGCTACTAGCCTGGCTTTGTACTTAGTAATCTGTCCACTCGTGTCTTTTTTAATTTTATATACCCATTTACATTTCGTAGTTTTCCTATCACACGGTCGGTCAACTAGGATCCACGTTCCATGCTTTATTAATGAGTTATACTCGGTCTTCATAGCTTCTAGCCATTGATCTTTTTGTGGATGATTTGTAACTTCTTTGTAAGTCTCCGGTTCGAAATCTGAAGTCATGTAGAGTTGACACTGACTATATCTCTCAGGAGGGTGTCGTTCTCGAGTAGGATATCTCCTTTCAATAATAGTTGGTTGTACACTGGGTTCAGTTTCGGGAGTACTTGGTAATTCTTCAGTTATAAGATCATCTTGGGCTATCGGCTGATCAGAAGATGCTATCTCAGGCTGCGTGTCTGGCTGTGCATGATATTGTGGCTCCACAACTAGTTGTTCATTATCTTGAACGGGTATAAATACTTCTTCTTGCGATTGTGGCAAGGATAGAGTCTCGCTGGAGCGAGGATTTTGTGACTCAATTGGCGTTTTTTCTTCTATGAAGACAACATCTCTAGCGACTATTATCACATGAGGATTTTTAGGATTTATAAGACGGTATCCTTTGCTTTCAGTAGCATAACCAACGAAAATACACTTTTGTGTCTTAGATTCCAATTTCGTACGTTTTTCTTTCGGTACAAGAACATGGGCTTCGCAACCAAAAACTCTTAAGTGAGATAAGTTGATTTTGTTTCCACTCCACATTTCTTCTGGAATTTGGTTATTCAAGGCTTGCGTCGGTGTACGGTTCTTGAGATAGATTGCCGTATTTACCGCTTCTCCCCAATACGCCAAGGGTAGTTTTGAGTCTTGGAGCATAGATCGTGCTCTTTCAATTATTGTCCGGTTTACTCGTTCGGAAACTCCATTTTGTTGAGGTGTATACGGAATCGTAGTTTGATGTACGATGCCATTATCCTTTAAAAAGGTACACATATCGTTATTAACATATTCACGACCATTGTCCGAACGTAGGACTTTTATTCTTTCACCAGTTTGATTTTCTACTAAACGTTTAAACTCTACAAACTTTACAAAAACTTCTGCTTTCGTTTTTAAAAGATATCCAAAAGTTTTGCGACTAAAGTCGTCTGTAAAAGTTAGTAAATATAAAGCTCCGCCCCACGAGTGCGTACTCATAGGTCCGCATAAGTCCGAATGGATTAATTGTAGGACTTTGCTCGATTTACTTTTAGAGTTTTTAAACGGTTTTTTAGCTAATTTGCCCTGTAGACACGGAACACATTTTTCAGTGTAGCTACCGTTGTAATCTAAACCGATAGATTTATTTTTTAGAATATCCATACTTTTAGCGTTAAGATGACCAAGACGTCTATGCCACAGCATTGCAGACTCTTTGGTTGAAGAATACAACGCATGTGAACTACTTAGATCCAACCTGTACATTCCTTTTTGGTTTGAACCTGTAGCAATGACAGTCCCTGTCACTTGACATCCACCAAGAATTATGCTTGCTCCTTTTGATGTAAATAAGACATCGAAGCCTTTTTTAACTAAATTGCTAACAGATAGTAGATTTGCAGCGAGGCCGGGGACATAGAGAACATCACTTATTTGTTTTATATTCTCGGAAATATTAATGTTTACAGTACCTTTACCATGGCTAAGTAATTGCTCCTTATTAGCAACTGTAATAGGGGCGACATGGGATGACATGGTTTCATACCAATCTCTCCTGTTACTCATATGGGAAGTTGCACCAGAATCAATATACCAGTCTTGAGAACCTGTACCTGTGGGATGAATGTTAGGAAAACAAGATGAAAGTGTGAATTCGGATGTATAATTTGTAGAAGTGTTAGCTGAAACGTTTTTGTCTTTCTTATTTTTAAGAATTCTACACTGCGATACTAGGTGCCCTAGCTTTTTACAATAAACACAGAACTTTGTCTTCTTAACGTCCTTCGTATGTAACGCTGTATTAGCAGGTCCTCTGGTAGAAGTAGCTGGAGCGGTGCGCACGTCTTCTTTGAGAAGTGCTGTCACCACATTTTCCGAGGTTATCTTCGTGTTTGAGTGTTCTAGAGCCATGACTAGTGGATAATATCTCTCAGGAAGTCCTGCGAGCATGATGATGGCAAGAAACTCATCGTCCACTGCAGCTCCTATTCCCTGTAGCTCTTGCTGTTTTACCAGAGCATTGTTTACATACTCTTGTATGTTGCCTTTATACTCATTTGTTATGAGTTTCTTCATAAGAACTAATCTTCTTGTAAGTCCGCTATCTGCGTAAGCTTTCTTTAAAGCATTAAATGTTTCGAACGCAGTTTTTGCAGACCTTATAACAGGATACACGGACTCGTCGCATGTGAGACAAATTTTTGCTCGCGTTTTTCTATCTCTTCGCACGGCGATGGGATCGGCGGGATCGACCGCCTGAGTAACTACATCCCATAAGTCCACATCTGTTAAGAAGCATTCTAAGCTAAAGGCCCAATTATTAAAGTTGTGACCTTTGAGCTTATTTATAGTTATTGCATTGGTCGTTGTAGTTACCGCTGCTGCAGACGTACTTGTAGTATCCGCTGCTGGCTGCTGCGGTGCGGCGGAAGTTGGAGGGGCCATAACCAGTTATTTTATAATTATTTAAATTTATTATAATGCAATACAATATGAAGAAAAAATATTAAAAGGTAAAGAGCACGTTGTCATGGAAACATAAGAACAAAAATATTTAAAAATTATTGAGTGACAGGGTGATCGTATTATATAAAAAATAACTAAGAGAAAAAAGAGGTTTTTAACAGAAGTTAATTGGGTAATTGGGACAACTAGTCAAATCACTTTTTTTCCACCGTTTAAACGCGCGTTGGATTATGGAATGTTGTATGAATACTGAACTGTGACGTCATCAAAATTCGACGCATTTTTTCCTTCAATCAATAGTTTAGAATGGTTTTCAAACAACTAACAGAGGACGTGGATAAGGTGCTCTCCGAAGCACCGCATTATTATCCCAAGAAAACTTCTACCATTATGTGATTAATGGAAAGCGGTCCCGACCCTCAGTAATGAGAATTACGACGCAAAGAGAGAGATATGCTGTCCATTACTCACATAATCGAAGTAGAACAGCAGCTTGTCGGGCTGGTACTTGGCGCGCTGCAGCGTGCGCACGGCGCGCGACAGCACGTACGAGTCGAGCCGCTGCTGCTGGATCATGTAGCCCGTGGGGATGCCCACCTCCAGCACCGCCAGCCCCGAGCGCGGCGATTCCTCCGTCAGCGTCCAGCTGAACATACGAGACAAAATTTTACGAATCCGGTTCGAAGGACCAATTTCAACAATGTTAATATGTCAAAAAATGATTGTTCGTGTAAATATTAACTTAATTGTGGGTAATAATAACTGTTTATGTAGAAACTTCCTGAACACAATTTACTATCAGAGAGCGTGCAAATATTATATTACAATAGCTGATGCCCGCGACTTTGTCTTTGACTTGGTTTGACTTGTTTTGTGGTTTTTGGTACCCGCGAGAACTCTTTAATTTTTCCGGGATAAAAACTATCCCTATACCAAATTTCATCAAAATCGGTTGAACAGACGGGATGTGAAAGCGTTGCAGACAGACAGACAGACAGACTTTCGCATTTATAATATTAGTATGTATTATTATGTTAAGGAGTGGACATACCTGGCGCAAGTCTGGTATCGGATGTGCGACTGATTCCTGCCGTGGTAGTATGCGCTGGCGAGCAGGTCGAAGCAGCGCGCGGGCGGCGCGGTCTGGAAGCGGTCGATGTCCACGTTGTATTGCACCGACATCTGTAGGATGGCGTAGCCGGCGCCGCGCGCTGTCACCTTCACTGTGCCCCACGCTTCGGGGATCTGCCCGCCAGACACGACAATGTTATAGTAGTTTTCAATACACTTGCTCGAAAAATGCTCTTACAGTGGCAGTAAACAAGTGTAAGTTAAATTTACTACCCTCGTGCTATTTTTTTTGCAGACTTTACTACCCTCGTGCAGTGGAGTTCTTTAAAATATTTGTAAGGTCCACTTACTTCTAAATAAAAAGTTTTCATGCAAGAAGGTTCATAATGATATAGAATTATAGACTTTGTATGTAGAAAACCTAAAAAATAATAACATGATGTCGATTATTGAAATTAATTCATGAAATTAAAACTTGCATTTACCTAATATAAATAATTTAAATTTAAATTATTTTAAGTTTTATAAATCAAAAAAGTAAAGGATGAATAGTCCAGGCTGAGAGTTAAGAGCTAGAATCTAGAGCCATGAAGCCAATAAAAAAAACGCAATTACAACAACGCGCCGTAGATACTTAAATCTTTAATCTGTGCGCGTTATTTTTAAAAGTTTCATTGAGTTTTTCTTATAAATCTTCTCAATATATATAAAAATCAATTGCTGTTCGTTTGTCTCGCTAAAACTCGAGAACAGCTGGGCCGATTTAGATGGAATTTTTAGTGTGTTTGTGTGGGTCCCGGGATGGTTTATATTCACAATTGGACCCGATAGGGAGCGCTGCAATCGGGTTCTAGCTTCAAGGCAGGACGTCTGCCGGGCCCACTAGTTATTAATAAATATGAGTGATTTAAGTGATGTGGAATCATAAAATTAAATCAACAATTGGGTATTTTAGAGTGATAGAAAAAATCGCGCTAATAATAGCCGCCAAAAATCTCGAAATAAGTATGGTGGTGGTGGTGGTGGTGGTGGGTGGATGATGTCACACTCACGTCGATGCTCTGCATGGTGGCGAGGTTGTCGTTGCGCACGCGCAGCTGGCGCGTGGCGCCGCGCAGCGCCACCGCGTCCACGCTCACCGCCAGCGCGCTGACGTCACGCAGACGCTTGCGGTTCGTGTACTCGATCAGCGCGCGCAGCGCTATGTACGTGTCCTGTTAATAATATATGCGCTGTTCACGTGAAATGCCTTTAAAATTACACTGAAACATACATATAATCATACTAATTTAATGACAAAGTTGCATGGAAGCAACCGGCCTCGCATCTAGTGACCTACAAGCCAGTGTAATATTTGTAACTGATGTATATGTTGTATTGTCTACTTATTGTAACCTTTTCTTTTTTGAGAAAAGAGCAACTGCTGAGTTTCTTGCCGGCTCTTCTCAGTATAATCAGCTTACCGAACCGGTGGTAGAGTCTTAACGTTTCATAAGTGACACAAGTTGTCCTACGTGAAATAAATAAATAATTTCAATAAATCATTTAAATCATTTCATTTCATAATATATTAAATGCGAAAGTGTGTTTGTTTGTTGGTTTGTCCTTCAATCACGCCGCAACGGAGAAACGGATCGACGTGATTTTTGGCATGGGTATAGTTGAGGACCTGGAGAGTGACATAGGATACTTTTTATCCCGGAAACCTAAGGAGTTCCCGCGGGAAACAAAAAACCTCAAGCCGCACTCGGCCAGCGTGGTGGACTATGGCTGAAACCTTCTCATTCTGAGAGGAGACTAGTGCTCAGTAGTGTCAGCTTTACGTTTAAAATTGAATTGAATAATGATAATTTATAATTACCTACCTAATTACATTAAATCTCTTGTGAAATCTTTACACGTTTAACCACTTGCTAGCAAGTCTGATTGAAGCCAAGCGCTAGCCTATATATTTAAAAAAAATAATAACGCGAGGTGTCAATCACGGTTACACAGCACTTTTAAATATAACCCTTAAAACTAAGGCATTAAAGTTTAATTACGAATGTACTATATTTATACTTAAGACCTTTGGTCTTAAGAAGACACCGTTCCACATTTTTACCCCCTACCAAAAAGTGCTCAACGCGCCTAAAGAAGTTTTCACTTCAAAAAAAACTCGTGCAAGTTTTAAAGAGAGTAGAGATATTATATTTAAAAGTAATTTAATTATTGCCCACTTCTGGAATTATGCTTACAATTACTGCCCCCCTAGCATGGGCCGAGACAATTTTCTCTCCGAGGAAAGGATACAATTTTTATCCCTAAATAAATAAATAAAAACGCTAAATAACTGTGGATAAATAGTTCCCCGAGTCCCCGTGAAATGTCAAACGGGGATAAACTTCTCCTTTGCCCTGTTGCCGTGCTCTGAGAAGTGGATAAGTTAATTTTATCTCTTGTCAGTGGATAAAATCGGGGGATAAATTTTTTATCTCCGGCCCATGCTAGCCATTTTTTATTTATTTATTTAGGAATAAAAAATTTATCCTTTCCTCGGGGAGAAAATTGTCTCGGCCCATGCTAGGGGGGCTGTAGTGAGACGGCAGTGGGTTGCAACGATGAATGTTAAAAACAAACCTGCGTGGATGCCCATCCGCCATCTTTGAGGCGTTGCGTGTTGAGCCACATGACTATCTGTTCATTGTTGTCCTGAAATAAGTTTTCGAGTTAGGCCACGATTACACTTGTAAGTTTTTACGTAAGTAGAGCACGTAAGTAACTTACATAACTAACATTTGCATTTGGACTGTGACATCATCAAAATTAGACGCACTTTTTCACTTCAATCGATAGTTTAAAATGGGTTTCAAACATAAAAATGGGATGTGGATATTAAGACTTGGAGATCCTCTATTTAATAATCACTAAAAAATAATTTATTTGACTAATCCATATCCATACTAATATTATAAATGTGAAAGTGTGTCTGTCTGTCTGTCTGTCTGTCTGTCTGCTACGCTTTCCCGGCCCATCTTTTCAACCGATTTTGCTGAAATTTGGTATAGAGATAGGTTATATCCCGGGGAAGGACATAGGCTGCTTTTTATCCCGGAAAATTAAGGAGTTCCCGCGGGAATCAAAAAACCTTAATCCACGCTGATGAAGTCGCGGGAATCATCTAGTAGTCAAATATCCAATTGGGACTCAGCTTGCAGCCAAGCGCTAGTCTATAGGTTAGTAAGGAACAGGCGAGTGTGTGGATGCACAAACCCTAATCAGTCGCAGGTTGTCAAGTGAGGACGAGTGGCAAAGATACAGCCAGATCTTCATACAGAGAAAGATATGGATGTATTGACGACCTCCGTGGCGCACGGGTTCGACCCCGGCAGGGTTTGGAAATTTAAAATTTCTGAATTTTCCCTGGTCTGGCCTGGTGGGAGGCTTCGGCCGTGGCTAGTTACCCTACCAGCAAACACGTGCCGCCAAGCGATTTAGCGTTCCGGTACGATGCCGTGTAGAAACCGAATAGGGGTATGGGTTTAATATAACTGCCATGCTCCTAACAGGTTAGCCCGCTACCATCTTAGACTGTATCATCACTTACCATCAAGTTAGATCGCAGTCAAGGGCTAACTTGTAGTGGTTAAATTAAAAAAAAAATGAAAATGGCCTTGGTTCTAGAGGTTAATAATAATTATTCTATGATTTTTTTCCTCCTCATCCAGAAAAAAAGTCTATAGGTTAATTTAAAAAAACCCCAGTCACCTGGTGGTCCATGCACGCGAGCAGCGCGTACGCGGTGGCGGCGACGTTGTTGGAGTCGTACCGGTACGGCAGCCGCGGCAGCAGGAACGGCTTCTGGTTCTCCATCTTGTAGGGCGGCGGCGGCACGGGCCGCTTGCCCCAGTAGACGAGGCCGCCCTCGCTGCGCTGGTGCCGCTTGAGCAGGCGGAAGGCGGTCTCCGCGCTGGGCGCCTTGGCCGCGCCGAGCGCGTGCGTGACGAGCGCGAGCGCGAGCGGCTCGCCGAACTCGTGCAGCAGCTGCAGGTGCCGCTCCAGCCACGACACGCCGCGCTGCTGCGCCGTCGCCACGCGCGCGCTCAGACCCTGACACACACGCAGGGGTTATAACGAGCTAATTGGCTTTTATTTTTTTGTTTTTTTTTTTTAATTTAGTCCACAAAACCGACTACAATTATTGCTTTATGTACAAAATAAATAAATAAAATCTTTAAATGGAATTACCAGACACAGTGAAATTACAAACACAAACTTACTAGTAGAAAAGAAAAAGAAATAACATAAGAACTAGACTGTGACTTATAAATAATTCCAAAAAGGGCATCGGACAACGAACTAAATATTTAAATGTAATACCTACCTAGTACCTACAATTGGGTATTTGACTACTAGTGAAATAAATTATTTTTTAGTGATTAATAAATAAAGGATCTCCACGTCCCCTGTTAATTTTTTTGTTGAATAACCATTTTAAACAATCGATTAAAGTAAAAAACCGGCCAAGTGCGAGTCGGACTCGCGCACCGAGGGTTCCGTACAAACCTGTAGTAAGTTTTACGATTTATGACGTATTAAAAATAAAAATTACGTTTGTTGTATGGGAGCCCCCCTTTAATATTTACTTTATTGATATTTAATTATTTATTTTGAAAGGTAATATACAAGTTAATATTCTGTGAAAATTTGAACCGTCTACCTGTTACCGTTTTTAATATTGAGCAAAAAAATACGAAAAAAACACGTTTATTGTATGGGGACCCCCCTTAATATATATATTTTTTTAATTTTTAGTATTTGTTGTTATAGCGGCAACGGAAATACATCATTTGTGAAAATTTCAGCTTTCTAGCTATCACGGTTTATGAGATACAGCCTGGAGACAGACAGACAGACAGACAGACAGAAAGACAGACAGACAGCGGAGTCTTAGTAATAGGGTCCCGTTTTTACCCTTTGGGTACGGAACCCTAAAAAGTGCGTCGAACTTTAATGACGTCACATTTTATAATTTCATATAAAACCCACACGTAGGACGCGTTTTGACGTTTGAAAAAAAGTTGCTGATTGACTATATTAGCAGTTTAATATAAATTAAAGAACGTGGAAGCCATAGTTTTTAACTGTTTTATTATATAAAGTTATAAAGAACACAAGATAGCCTACATTTTCGTTGAGCAGCCAGAGAAGAAAGAGACCTGTCAAAATTGACGTTTATTGAAATAATCTATTACACAGATTTATTACTCATTAACTTTACTCTTTATTCTCTCTGGCTAACACTCCCCTTCAATTTCAAGTTCTTTTACACAAAAAAAATAAAAAATAAATACTTAATAACTTGAAATTGGAAGTTTACAAAAACTTTTACATGGTAACACTACGATTGCATGACATATGACATATGACAAAAACTGACATTGGCATTTATATGTCATCTGTCAACTTCGTGTTGACAAGTGACATACAACCTGAAAGAAATTGTGTACGATTATTATTTTTACAATGCAAAACATATACTTATTTCTTTTACAAAATAGTTAGTTTATCCATAAAAAACTGAAATTTATTAGTACACAATGGTTTTGTCATAATGTCGGCTATATTATTTTCACTAGGTACATAACTAATATTTATTAACTTTTTGTAAATAACATCTTTTATAAAGTGTACTTTAATGTCTATGTGTTTTGAACGTTTTGTGTTTTCATAGTTATTAATCATCTTAATAGCACTTTGATTGTCTACTTGAATCACAATATTACACTGTTTTTGAAGATTAAGCACCAAACCTTGAATATAGAGAAGTTCTGCCACACACATAGCAGCTGCAATATACTCCGCTTCAGCCGTTGACAAAGCCACAGTGTGTTGTTTCTTTGAAGACCAGGAGACAAGGTTACTGCCATGGTATACAACCATACCACTGGTACTTTTGCGATCTAATTTGTCTCCAGCCCAGTCTGCATCTGAAAAAGCTGAAATGTGACAAGAAGTGCTTTTTGTGTATGATAACACCTTTTCTTCTGTGTGTTTCAAATATCTTAATATTCTTTTTGCAGCCTTCCATAAAGTATTTGTTGGTTTATCAAGGAATCGACTGAGGTAAGATGTAGCATATGTTATATCTGGTCGTGACACCATGGATAGGTAAGTAAGACTCCCAATGAGTTCTCTGTATGGTACATCTATAATCTCTTCACTCGGATCTGCCTGAAAATTATGTTCCATAGGTGTGAATGCTGGTCTGCTCTCCGACATATTATATGTTTGTAATATTTTTTTAATAAATCTTTTTTGTGATAATATCAATGTGTTTTCCTTTCTTAAGATATCAATACCCAAAAAACTTGATATATTTCCCATATCCTTTGCATTAAACTCCAATTTTAATAAATTGATTAGTTTATCTACATCTTTATATTTTCCCATCAATAGTATGTCATCAACAAATAGTATAAGCCAAATATTCTCTCCATAGTATAAACAAACGTCATAGCTGGATCTTTTCATTTTTATCTTTTCGCAGAATTGATTAAATCTTTCATTCCAACAGCGAGGAGAATCTTTCAACCCATACAAGGCTTTATTTAATTTTAACACTTCGCAATTACTTTTTGTTTTAATCCCACTTGGTATTTTTATATAGACTTCTGTGTCTAATGTGCCGTTCAAAAAAGCTGTAGGTATATCAAGCTGTTTTATTTCCCAATCATTTATTAAAGCTTGAGATAAACAAAGGCGAATTGTTGTCATCTTTGCGACAGGTGCATATACATCATCAACATTTTGTTGTTGAAATCCCCTTGCTACAAGCCTGGCTTTCTTGGTACCATCTTGCTTTGTGCGGAATACCCATTTGGTATCTATAGGCTTTTGACCATGTGGTAATGCACTTTCAGACCAAACTCTTAACTTTTCTAATGAGCTTATTTCCTTATTTATGGCATCCTTCCACTGGATTTCTTTTATAGCCTGCTCATATGTTGAGGGGTCATTTTCTGTTATAAGAGCATAAGCTACGTATGTTTCATAGTCACCATATCTTTCTGGTGGTTTTATTTTCCTTTTTTGTGTTATGTCTAGACTCTGCTCTATGTCTGTGGTTATGTTGTGCTCTTTATGCTCTCTCTTTTCTGGCTGCCCACTTTCCCATATAACTATTTTCTTTTCTTCACTTTCTGGCTCTTTGTCCATATTAAACTGATAGCTGTTTTCATTGAACTTGACGTCCCTTGATATTATTATTTCGTCTGTTGTAGGGTCCCATATGCGATAACCATTTGCTGCATAGCCAACCATTATGCCTGATCTGGCTCTTGCTTCAAGCTTTTTCTTCTTTGGCAATATTGTTACCCACACTTTACTTCCGAATACTCTTAAATGATCTATCTTGCTTTTTCCGCAAAACATCTGTGCAGGTGTCTGTCCTGTTCTCAATGCTTTAGTGGGTGATCTGTTTAATGTATAGGTTGCACATCTGAGTGCTTCACCCCATAACATCTTTGGTAAATTTGTGTCTAGTAACAAGGCTCTGACCTTGTCTAGGAGAGTTCTATTCATCCTCTCTGCTACTCCGTTTTGTTGAGGAGAATAGCTACACGTATATTCTTGCCTTATACCATTTTCCTGACAAAATCTCTGGAAATCTGATGAAGAAAATTCACCTCCATTATCTGTTCGTATTCTGTTTACATTTAAGCTATTATTCTTCATAAACTTTATATATCTGCATAAGTATTGCTTTGCTTCACTTTTATTTTTTAATAAATGGACCTCAGTAAAATGGGAAAAATCATCGATGATAGTTAAATAATATTTTTCTCCCTCTCTTGATGTTGGTGTTATTGGCCCTCCAATGTCACAGTGAATTAGCTCTCCTATTCTTTTTGATTGTGGCTTGGACGACTCTTTAAAGGGCACCCTGGTACTTTTGGCCTTCATGCACACATCACATTTTTCCTGTGTCTGCGGTACACCCAGTATTCTCATGCCCGCATGATTTAGATGTCCCAATCTTAAGTGCCACAGGTTTTCATTTTTGCTTATGAAAGCATTTTCATTCTGTATACAAAATGTTATTAGATAGAGGCCTCCTGTGCATCTTGATTGAAAATTTATGTGTTTATTATATATTTTTCCTTTATTTTTAGTAAATATGACTTGAAACCCCTTTGAGTTCAATTTTGACACTGATAGAAGATTATGCGAGAGATTTTTTACTATTAAAGCTTCAATATCAATTGTATGGCCCTCCTTGGACTTTACAGTCAGAATTCCCTTTTGATTTACTTTTATACTTTCTCCGTTTGCAATTTTTATACTAACTTCATTTATATCACTTATATTTTTCATATAACTCTTGAATGATTCATTTATCATATTATATGTTGCCCCGGAGTCAATTACAAAATCAATTTGTCCCTTTTCTTGAAAAATATTTGCCTCAAATGCTATAAACCCTACATGCGAGGTCTCTGTATAGTTAGCCTTATAATTACCAGTAAAACGACCACGACGATTGAAATTTCTACCTCGTCCAGAATGAAAACGATTTCTTTGAACTCCACCACGTTTCTGTATTGGACAATTTCTGTAAAAATGATTATTACCACCGCAGTTGTAACACTGTTTTGTTTCTGTGTTAAATGAGAATTCATTCGGTACTGGAGTATTATCGTTTTTATATTTGAGCTCAGCATCAAGTAATTTTCCTTTGGTGTAATCTAGTGTTAATTCTATGTTTGTGGTTTCTAATGCGGTAATGACCGGTTGATAGCGGTCCTCAAGTGATAAAAGTAGGTGACAAACCTTGTCAGCTTCTTGTAATTTGGCTCCTGTTGATTCTAGTTCTCTTACAATTGTATCGAATTTATTAAAATGATCTGACAACTCTCCCGATGTATACTTCAAACTTATTAACTTTTTTCTTAGGTATAAAGATGAAAGCGTACTTTTCCTTTCAAATATTTTTCTGAGGTTATTTATCATTTCCATTGCCGTTTTGCTGCTCCTTACATATTCCAAATATTTATCCGGTAAGGTTTGAATAATTATGTTTTTGGCTTGGGCATCCATTTTTTTTACTTTATCCTCTGGAAGTTTCTGTCCTTCCAGCTTTATTACGTCAACGCAGCCTTTTTCCTCCATGTATGTTTCGATTCTATACAACCAATTGGCGAAATTGCTTCCATCTGTTAGTTGAGGCAGTGTTATAACATTTGATGATGATGACGCCATACTTACGCTCGCCATTACGGCTTGTGTTCGATAGTTAGTTTTAAATCTATTGTCATCTGACTGAATATTATAAAACTACACTGGGCCCATAACCTATTAGCAGTTTAATATAAATTAAAGAACGTGGAAGCCATAGTTTTTAACTGTTTTATTATATAAAGTTATAAAGAACACAAGATAGCCTACATTTTCGTTGAGCAGCCAGAGAAGAAAGAGACCTGTCAAAATTGACGTTTATTGAAATAATCTATTACACAGATTTATTACTCATTAACTTTACTCTTTATTCTCTCTGGCTAACAGACTAGTTGTCAAATACCCAATTGTTCATGTTATGCAAATAAATGAATCTTAAATCAGATTTGCTGAGTTTAATCTTTTTTAAAATGATACATTTTAAGTTTAAACATTCAAGGTCTGATCAAACTAAACAGAAATGAAAAAACCAAAGAATTTAAACCAAATAATTCCTTCAAAATAAGGCAACTCCACCAACCTCCAGCAAACCAATGTCCTTCAAGTTCTTGACGGACTCGAGCGTGATCACAACTTGTGCCGTTAGCGTGATGTTCCGCTCCAGTATTAACGTGTTGTTGACCTGCGAACAAAGAGAGAATTTAAAAAAAACGTGTGGAGTCGTGGGGCACCAGATAGGAACTAAGTTCCGTATTAAATAAATATTAATTTCAAGTTCTAGTCGAGGTAAAAAGAAAATAATTATTCAGGTATAAAATTAGACACCGTATAGCGAATATACATAAACTATACATAAAAATTGGCAGTCACAGAGACGTGAGAGATAGAAGTGAAAACGAATTATTTTATTTTTATTTAAAAAAAAATTATTACAATATAAACCTTAACACTAAGATATTAAAGTTTAAATTGGAATGTAGTATATTAATATACTACATTCCAATATATTTAAGACCTTTTATCTTCGTTAAAAAAATTTTACTCTAGGCATTTTCCTTACGGACGTTTTTTGCATCGTACGCATTTTCGTTACGGACGTTTTTTGGCGGCTAGGGTACCCCTCCGCATCGACCCATAAGGAACTTTGTTCCAATAAATAAATAAATAAACTTTTACACGGAAACTTTAACACAAGGACTTAAAAACACATACGAACGACAATCCTGCAAAAGTTAAAAACTGCGTTGTAGTGATATCACCCTCCTCAAAGACATCGTACAGTGTTTCAGGTTCAATCAGAAACAATGGTAATAGGTTACAAAAACTAAACTAAGTTAAATGTTAAATTACGTTACACATAGGTATTCACAAAATTATTCTAATAAGTATCTAATAAACAAAAATTTTGAGATTTTCTTATCAATTATTATTTACTCAGTTGTTTGCACACACCACAAGGCACAAAACACTCAAAATTGTATAAATTTTGAGTGTTTTGTGCCTTGTGGTGTGTGCATTTTTTTTTTCTTTTTTGTTGTGAGATAGACTTGCGCTTGACGACTGATGCTTTGTGCAAAGCAATGATGAGGTGTAGGTTGGAGCGCGCTTGCCTAGAAGATATCTATTCACTCTTGCCTTGAAGGTACCTAAGTTATACGTGGCAGGAAACACGGGTTTACTAAGGGTTCCTTAGTAAATGTGAAGTTACCTGCACCCCTTGGAGCTGGGAGGAAGCGTCGCGATACAGCTGCGAGTCCATGGGCACCGCGATGGTGTCGTTGGCGTTGCGGTCCGGAGACCACGTCACCTCGTAGAACGAGCCCTCGGGCCGCTGGTGCTCCAGCACCCAAGACACCGCCATTGAGATCACCTGCCGGGTTACAATGAAAAATTACTAGGTGATGATGATTACTCGTCTACTGACTTAGATACGTCATTGGATAATTAATTTCTTAGTACATATAACAATTATTATAAGCTTAGGTTAAAGAAAAATTACTTATTAGTCAAATAATCTGGCTAGATTGTAATTATATTGAGCACCCTTCATTGGTACTCAATAATAGGAAATAATAAATTATAGAAAAAAAAATTCTCGGGGGAACGCTTTAATCTTCCGGGGTAAAAAGTAGCCTATGTCCTTCCCCGGGATACAACCTACCCCGGTACCAAAGAGCAACGGCGAAATTAGTATTGACCACATTCACTGTACACAAGTAAGGTAAAGACGAAAGGAATTTGCTTATTTTTTTTAATTTTATCAAGTATTCACCTTAATTAATTGTACCTAGGTAAAAAAGTAAAATATTTAGGGAATCTTTTTTGATTTTAGTTCCCGTTTCTCAGTTTAGTGTTACCATTTTATGAATAATCTACCTAGTAGCAGAATGAATCTTAATTGGTAGATTATTTTGTATCGTTTTAAAAATTGTAATTATTTCGTCTGATTAATGTTTGCATAAATAATAGTATTGCTCTTTTTTTAGTGTATTTTATATTTTTTAAGTGAAGTTTCTTGCATACATTATTTAATAATCTCTAACAGAATGGTAATAATTCAAAGAATATTATGGCAGCACTGATGCTGATTGTCTGTGGTTGTGCCGAATGTTTTACTGGTCTGTGGTTGTCATCTGTCTTTACTTTTGTGGCTTTCTTCCGGTTGTCATTTTTAGAAGTGACATAACCACATAACCTACAAAACTTTAAAACGAAATATCTTTTTCTCCTAGGTTCATTTTAAAAAAAATCTAGCTTCTGTGAGCTTCATTTTCGACGCTTATAAAAACATATTTTTTTCATACGTGTACATAATTATTTTTATCTACACTAATGTTATAACATTCTACTTATGTTTCCAATACTTGACTTATAATTACTACTGTTATAGCGCAGATAACAAAACACTCAATTTAAGCAATTTCACATGATGGTATAATATCCACATCGATATCGTAAAATCTCATTATAACATCAATAAAACGCGACCAATTAACCAGCCGAGCGATCGCGTAACTTCTGCATCAATCATTGATACATCGCAATCACCTCTGATTGGTTAACACTCTTCCATTAATGGATATAATCCATTGACGCAGCAAGAATGCCATAAATTCAGCCAATTACAACAATTGATACTGTAACAATGATTGATGCAGAAGTTACGCGATCGCTCGGCTGGCGTCTGGCGAGCCTTATGTCAAAATCCTCGCCATTAAAATCTAACCAATGAGAGCGCAGCTGCGCGCGCAGGGCCAATCAGGAGCGAGCGCGCGCTGTTCGTTTTTTATTTAATTGGCACAAGATCTTACCAAAGAGTTTTGTGTATGTAAGTTTAGTAGTTTCGACGAAGTTTTCACGTATAACCCAACTGTTTTCAAAAGCCAGCCTAATATCAAAATTTTATACAACTTGTATGAGGATTTTGACATAAGGCTCGCCCAAAATTTGAACAATTATTATAAATAAACTATTGTCAGCTTTTACTCTTGTTGTTTGATAAATTGCATAAGTGAAGAAAGTAGTGTATGCAACTGCATATAACACGGGTATTAAAACACTCGTTACTATTATGAAACTCGCTGCGCTCGTTTCATAAACTCACACTCGTGTTTTAATACCCTTCATTATATGACAGTTGCATAAACTACTATTTCTCAATAATATTGATGTATGGAAGTTCGCCGTTGCTCTTTCGTCAAAATAGGTTGAACGGATGAATCGTGAAAGCGTAGCAGACAGACAGACACACTTTCACATTAATAAAATTAGTATGGATTGATAGACAATAGACATACATTAGGATCGATGTAGATGTAGTTCTCCCACTCATTGAACGAAGCGTCTTGGAAGATTTTGGCGCAGAAAGAGGTCAACCACACGCTCGATGACGACTGATTCCTGTACAGGATAATGTTTCATTAATTCTATTTTGGTGCTGCAATTTGCACCAAAGCGGTTTATCACAGCGTATGTATAGTCTGTTCCAATAGAGAAGATTTATTTTTGAATTTCATGTATCAACTTCAATTTGGTTTCATGTATGACAGTTGTCGCTGGTAGAGTGCGTTCATGTGGTAGAACGTGTTATGTTCCAATGTTTGGTTGCGTTGGTTGATGAGACGCATGTTTAGTGTTAGGTACATGTGCTATATGTTACCAGTCGCTGCGGAAAAGGCTGAAGGATCCGTCGGGTTTCATGTATGACAGTTGTCGCTGGTAGAGTACGTTGATGTGGTAGAACGTGTTATGTTCCAATGTTTGGTTGCGTTGGTTGATGAGACGCATGTTTAGTGTTAGGTACATATGTGCTATACGTTACCAGTCGCTGCGGAAAAGGCTGAAGGATCCGTCGGGTTTCATGTATGACAGTTGTCGCTGGTAGAGTACGTTGATGTGGTAGAACGTGTTATGTTCCAATGTTTGGTTGCGTTGGTTGATGAGACGCATGTTTAGTGTTAGGTACATATGTGCTATACGTTACCAGTCGCTGCGGAAAAGGCTGAAGGATCCGTCGGGTTTCACGTATGACAGTTGTCGCTGGTAGAGTACGTTGATGTGGTAGAACGTGTTATGTTCCAATGTTTGGTTGCGTTGGTTGATGAGACGCATGTTTAGTGTTAGGTACATATGTGCTATACGTTACCAGTCGCTGCGGAAAAGGCTGAAGGATCCGTCGGGTTTCATGTATGACAGTTGTCGCTGGTAGAGTACGTTGATGTGGTAGAACGTGTTATGTTCCAATGTTTGGTTGCGTTGGTTGATGAGACGCATGTTTAGTGTTAGGTACATATGTGCTATACGTTACCAGTCGCTGCGGAAAAGGCTGAAGGATCCGTCGGGTTTCATGTATGACAGTTGTCGCTGGTAGAGTACGTTGATGTGGTAGAACGTGTTATGTTCCAATGTTTGGTTGCGTTGGTTGATGAGACGCATGTTTAGTGTTAGGTACATATGTGCTATACGTTACCAGTCGCTGCGGAAAAGGCTGAAGGATCCGTCGGGTTTCATGTATGACAGTTGTCGCTGGTAGAGTACGTTGATGTGGTAGAACGTGTTATGTTCCAATGTTTGGTTGCGTTGGTTGATGAGACGCATGTTTAGTGTTAGGTACATGTGCTGTACGTTACCAGTCGCTGCGGAAAAGGCTGAAGGATGCGTCGGGTTTCATGTATGACAGTTGTCGCTGGTAGAGTACGTTCATGTGGTAGAACGTGTTATGTTCCAATGTTTGGTTGCGTTGGTTGATGAGAGGCATGTTTAGTGTTAGGTACATATGCTATACGTTACCAGTCGCTGCGGAAAAGGCTGAAGGATGCGTCGGGTTTCATGTATGACAGTTGTCGCTGGTAGAGTACGTTCATGTGGTAGAACGTGTTATGTTCCAATGTTTGGTTGCGTTGGTTGATGAGACGCATGTTTAGTATTAGGTACATGTGCTATACGTTACCAGTCGCTGCGGAAAAGGCTAAAGGATCCGTCGGGTTTCATGTATGACAGTTGTCGCTGGTAGAGTACGTTCATGTGGTAGAACGTGTTATGTTCCAATGTTTGGTTGCGTTGGTTCATGAGACGCATGTTTAGTGTTAGGTACATGTGCTATACGTTACCAGTCGCTGCGGAAAAGGCTGAAGGATCCGTCGGGTTTCATGTATGACAGTTGTCGCTGGTAGAGTACGTTCATGTGGTAGAACGTGTTATGTTCCAATGTTTGGTTGCGTTGGTTGCTGAGACGCATGTTTAGTGTTAGGTACATGTGCTATACGTTACCAGTCGCTGCGGAAAAGGCTGAAGGATCCGTCGGGTTTCATGTATGACAGTTGTCGCTGGTAGAGTACGTTCATGTGGTAGAACGTGTTATGTTCCAATGTTTGGTTGCGTTGGTTGATGAGACGCATGATTACTGTTTAGTGTTAGGTACATGTGCTATACGTTACCAGTCGCTGCGGAAAAGGCTGAAGGATCCGTCGGGTTTCATGTATGACAGTTGTCGCTGGTAGAGTACGTTCATTTGGTAGAACGTGTTATGTTCCAATGTTTGGTTGCGTTGGTTGCTGAGACGCATGTTTAGTGTTAGGTACATGTGCTATACGTTACCAGTCGCTGCGGAAAAGGCTGAAGGATCCGTCGGGTTTCATGTATGACAGTTGTCGCTGGTAGAGTACGTTCATGTGGTAGAACGTGCTATGTTCCAATGTTTGGTTGCGTTGGTTGATGAGACGCATGTTTACTGTTTAGTGTTAGGTACATGTGCTATACGTTACCAGTCGCTGCGGAAAAGGCTGAAGGATCCGTCGGGTTTCATGTATGACAGTTGTCGCTGGTAGAGTACGTTCATGTGGTAGAACGTGTTATGTTCCAATGTTTGGTTGCGTTGGTTGCTGAGACGCATGTTTAGTGTTAGGTACATGTGCTATACGTTACCAGTCGCTGCGGAAAAGGCTGAAGGATCCGTCGGGTTTCATGTATGACAGTTGTCGCTGGTAGAGTACGTTCATGTGGTAGAACGTGTTATGTTCCAATGTTTGGTTGCGTTGGTTGATGAGACGCATGTTTAGTGTTAGGTACATGTGCTATACGTTACCAGTCGCTGCGGAAAAGGCTGAAGGATCCGTCGGGTTTCATGTATGACAGTTGTCGCTGGTAGAGTACGTTCATGTGGTAGAACGTGTTATGTTCCAATGTTTGGTTGCGTTGGTTGATGAGACGCATGTTTAGTGTTAGGTACATGTGCTATACGTTACCAGTCGCTGCGGAAAAGGCTGAAGGATCCGTCGGGTTTCATGTATGACAGTTGTCGCTGGTAGAGTACGTTCATGTGGTAGAAAGCGTCGTGCTCTAGTGTTCGGTTGCGTTGGTTGATGAGACGCATGTACAATGTTAGGTACATGTTGGCCGCGAAACTGAACATGTTTTGCTCAGCCGAATCCTGGATACAATGGAAATACACACGGTTCAATATCCATATTTCAAGGTTAACTACGAGTAAAATATTGATCAAGCTATAGATCTGGTTGTCGAACATTAAATTTACGGAGATGTGAAACTAACGTCTTTAGGCATGTCCTATTTAATAATCACTAAAAAATTTTTTATTTAATACCCAATTGTGATATTTCCTAAGATATTCTTCTAAATTGAAATAAAATAATAATATAAATAATAATAATAGCAAAAAACGTGTGGCGTCGTGGGAAACCAGATAGGAACAAAGTTCCTTATTGCATAAATATATATTTTTTTTCAAATAAAAAAAAAATATTACAATATAAACCTTAACGATTAGGCATTAAAGTTTAATTTGGAATGTACTATATTTATATTTAATACCTTTTGTCTTCGTAAAAAAATTTTACTTCACGCATTTTCCTCATGGACGTTTTTTGCATCTTACGCATTTTCGTTACTGACGTTTTTTGCCGGCTAGGTTACCCCTCTGCATCGTCCCATAAGGAACTTTGAGATATCTTATATATTTACTTAGTTAAGAATTTTATGTCGGTAAAAACATACTCAAAATGAAATGTTTGATTCAAATAAATTTTACAAATGCTAAGATGACTAAAACCAAAGCAACAATCACAAAGCTGATACAACTCACCATAGGCAAGTCCAGAAGGCTTGTAGCATTAACAGGCATGGTGGGGAAAAGCGGGCCCACCACGTCCCCTACTATGGATAACCTCGCCTTATTCGACCCGAACACGTAGTATCGGTCAACCTCGTACGGTATTATGGGTGTTTCAGTCACGTTTACGTGCATGTACTGGAACACGTAGGCGCGATTCGAAAGATCTAGAAGGACGGACTGGTGGCGGTATTGAGGTATTCCATCGGCCTGCAAAAGATATATAAGTTTTAAATTGTGTCCATGAAGTAACAAATTAGGACGAAAGTGTGAGAAAAAACCAAAGTTAGCCAATTCAGGTTTGACGCAAGTTGGTAAAAAAATATGTAAATTTTCAGGCCTTTATAAAGTTGGTAAGAGCCAATTTTCATGTCCCAAACTCGACATTGATATTATGCTTGAAATAACACATGTGGTACCGCAGATATATAGTGCGAGTCGAACGACTCTCGGAGAGAAGTTGGAGAAATGTTGGCGCCAATTCATGCACCAATACCTCGACATCGATGTGCTTAGAAGGCTCACGTAATGTAGGCACTTTTTTTGTTGACGGGGAGGAAATCTTCTTAAAGTACTGAAAGGTACATAAGGTAGTGTAAGGTGTCTCTAGGGGATAAGTCGGGGTTTTCGGTCGGTATATTTGGTCTCCAAGATGTCTTAAGAACGCATTGGTGCCTCCCTTATGACGCCTGTTGGTCCACGCAGATGCGTTCACTATGTGTATGTGCTATGTGGGAGTGTGGGGGCAAATGTTGGAGCCAACTTATCGCAAATACCTCGACTTCGATGTGTTTGGAGGCCCGGTGTTGACCCTGCAGGCAACTATATCGACGCGAATGCGGCCCAGTCGAGCGGGCACCACAGGGATGTGTATAAGGCCGCGTCTCCCGCTAGGATGTATACGAAGACGATGAGGGGATCTAAATGTCAAATATTGGAGTCAACTCATCGCCAATACCTCGACTTCGATGTGCTTGGAGGCCCGGTGTTGGCCCTGAAGCGTGGAGGCAACTATATCGACCCGAATGCGGCCCAGTCGTGCGGGCACCACAGGGATGTGCACTACGGCCGCGTCTCCCGCTAATATGTATACGAAGAATTGATGCTCGCCGAATGACGTGCGAGGGTTGTATGACCGGACCTGGGAACGAAAAGACATTGATCGCACAAAAATAACAGCACTGGAAGACACAAATGGTGGCGGAATTTTGATTAACACAAACTCAACTTTCAAAAAAGTTACTTTTTTTTTTATCCCGTAAGTTAGCCCTTGACTGCGATCTCAGCTGATGGTAAGCGACGATGCAGTCTAAGATGTTAGCGGGCTAACCTGTTAGGGGCATGGCAGTTATATGAAACCCTATTCGCTTTCTACACGGCATCGTACCAGAACGCTAAATCGCTTGGCGGCACGTCTTTGCCGGTAGGGTGGTAACTAGCCACGGCCGAAGCCTCCCACCAGGCCAGACCTGGGAAAATTCAGAAATTATAAATTCCCAAACTGACTCTGCCGGGGATCGAACCCGGGACCTCCGCACGTTAAGACAACAGCGCTCAACACTGTGCCACGGAGGTCGTCAAAACTTACTTCCGTAACTTAAGATACTTGTTCCGACTTGATCGAGTTTCTACCATTCAGTAAAAAAAAAACCTTTCAATTTGACTCCGAGATTGTTTCCAAAAACCAACAATTTTGATGAATATAGAGAGAAGGTTCTTCTACATATAACATAGATTATATTATAACAATAGATTTAATTACTTATGTAAGTAAATATTGTAAATTGTTGTTTTTGTGGGCAAATAAATAAATAAATTATCTATCTATCTATTTTGACGATGAAGTGGAGGCTTGTAAACGATACTCACGATGCCGTTCTCCTCGACGTGCACAAACTTGTAGTCGGGCGAGGAGGCCAGCACGACCACCGCCTCGATGGCTTGCGGCTGGTAGTTGAACACCGCCACGCGCAGCCCCAGCTGCTCGCCCTGCCGGCACCGGTCCGGACCCTCCACCTTGATGAAGAACGGCAGGATGCCCACGTACTGGTGACAAAATATAGATAAAATAAATAATAAATAAAATAAAAAAGCCTTTTATTCTCATATCCTTCCTTGTACAGCATAAATGTTGTTAGATGTGTTAGTAATACATTTTCCTTATTTCCTAGGTTAGTATGGTTAGTGTTGCATCATTTGTTATAATTACTTATCAGATATGAGCCCCTTTACGGGTGGATATGAGCCCCTTTACAGGTAGTTAGTGGCAACACTGCTGCTTGTAACACTGGGACAAAATATAGATGCGTTAATAATATTCATATATGGACGCTATTTTCGTTATCGGAATAAAAAAAAAATTCGGCCATTTGTATTCGTAATCAACATCAGGATTACAAAACGGAAGATAAAAACTTTTTAAGCCTCTCCCCGCCATAACGTTTTCGTCAATTTACTTAAATGTCATGCGGCATTAGACACTACAGCTTTAGACGACTTAGACATCTAGATTGTCAGCTAGCCTGTGCTCGGCTTAGCTGACAATCTAGATGTCTAAGTCAGCGGCTTTATGTACCGACGCGACGGAACGCCTACATTGCTCATATTCAAATTCAAATGTTTTTATAACTCATAGACTTTCTTGAGGAGGAGCGAAGTAGTCACGGGCGCGACGGGCACGTCTATTGTGAACACGTAGCGGCCGCGGGGGCCGTCGCTCCTATATGCTACTCACGTTCAATGGCCTCGAGAGCATGCCCAGGCCGGCGCCGGGCGACATGCCCACAGCGGAGATGGTCCAGTGTGCGGGCGCGGCGGGCACGTCCAGTGTGAACACGTAGCGGCCGTGCGGGCCGATGTTGACGTCGCTCCTATATGCTACTCACGTTCAATGGCCTCGAGAGCATGCCCAGGCCGGCGCCGGGCGACATGCCCACAGCGGAGATGGTCCAGTGTGCGGGCGCGGCGGGCACGTCCAGTGTGAACACGTAGCGGCCGTGCGGGCCGATGTTGACGTCGCGCCACATCCATACATTGTCGTATTGGCGCTGGATGCGGTTGAAGCGGAACTTGCGGAAGTGTGCCAGCTCGAAAGAGTCGTCGTGCTTGCCTGATTGGTAAACATATTTCATGTTAAATATTAATAATGACAGCAATAGGGTCCCTTAGTGGACCGTTTGATAAAACTTAGAGTTCTGTAACATCTTTGATGAGAGAAATGTTTTACAATGTAATAAAATCGTAATATTGCAAAGGGCTGAAAACATTAGAAGTACAAAAATTTCTTTTTCTATGCTCATATTATCTTAAAATTCCAATTGATATTCTATAAAAGAAATAGTAGCTTATAATGACACAGATTATTCACTTACATCTTTATTATTAAAAAAAATATGTAAAAGCATTGATTTTATAATGATGTTTTAAAATATATTTCTGACCATAAAGTACTGTTCCGGATTCTAGCTGTTTGATGTTCGTACTTGATATTTTCACGGGAAGATTCTCCGGAGAATAGTATGAGAAAGTAGAGATCCCTAAATAACTAGTGGCTGTGTTCCGAAATACACTGCGAGCACTGTAAGGTGTGACGTCACTTTAGTACACTGCGAAGCTTTTCCTTTATAGTTAGGTATACTGGGTACTGCTTAAAACGGAACGCAGTCAGCATTGAGACAAACACTGAGAGCACCTTAACTCGAAAACTCCAGTGCTCACAGTACAAAGATGGCGTCGATTGATGACGTCATATATTTCCCTAGGATACTGCAGCAGTTTACTGTCAATTATAACGGAACGAATTTCTCCACAGTAAAGAGCACTGAACAGTGCTCGCAGTCTATAACGGAACACAGCCAGTATTTCGCTCACAGTTGGACTCGTCGGTGCGGTCTGAGCAGTCGGGCGCGCCGTCGCAGCGCTTGTCGGCGGGGTAGCAGGTTCCGTCCAGGCACTCCGCCAGCCCGTAAGACTCGTTGCACATCGAGTAGCGCCGGTACACCGCCACGTCCGACAGCACTATGAGACCCGCGTACCTTGAGGATGTATACATATTTTTATTGACACTCTCTCTCTCTTTGCGTCGTATTCGTCATTAATGAGGGTTGTGACCCCTTTACATTAATCAAATAATCGTAAGAGTTTTCTTAGGATAATAATGCGGTGGGTTCCCAGGTCCTTCCGCATACGACTTGACTAAGTGTGCGGGCACGAAATGAGCGACGGCCGAGCGACGGCCGAGCGACGGCGACAGCGGGGCGATGGAATTCGAGAGCTGGCGACGAATTTCGGGAAGGTCTTTTTAGGCAATCTGAAATTATTGTGGAAAAATATAATTTCGTTCATTGGCGAATCCAGTTCTGCCAGTCTGGTAGAGCGTTTGCGGTTATTTCGCTACTGCGCAGCATATAAAATTTTCAAAAAAAAATCCGAAAAATCATTTTTTTGGCAACTTTATTTTTTTATCTTTAAATTTTATACTTAAAGAATTCGAAAAAATAAATCCCAGACGTTTTTGTCGGTTATAAAGTATTACCAGACCTCTTTCAAATTGTTCCCAAAATTCGTCGCCAGCTCTCCGACTAGTCGCATCGCCCCGCTACCGCCGTCGCCCCGCTACCGCTAGTTTCGTGCCCGTACACTAAGAGTAGGTTTTTGTAACGATAATATTATTATCAGATGAAAGTGATAATAACCGGGACCGACGGCGTGCTCTCCGAAGTACGGAGGAAACGAAAAGGCCAAATTTGAACTTCCAAATTTGGTCATTCATCCAGTTACCGACTAAAGGCAATCGACTGATGAACTTGCACTGAACATACAGCATTATGCTGAGCCTGGACCATATTTCGGGTTGTGCCATGCGTGATGGGGTAGGTATGCTTGTTATGTATGGCACAGTTTGAAAATAAATGTTTTTTCTTTCTTCTTTCACATCGACCATACAACTAATAGACTCCTCATATAGGGCGAACACTTTCAGACAACACATCAGACTTAATAGGTCTTATATAATTCCACGCCCTTGTAACAAAACCTACCGAGTTATTTAAATATTAATTAGAGTATATCGATAATTAATTATCGATAAATAATTATTAGGAGTTAGGACCCCATCCCATTTGATTTATGATTTTTTTGACCTTGAGTAGACCAATCAGCGTTTAGTACCCCGCGCCCGCTTACTTGAGTCATTTGACTGAATTGTTTGCATTACGAAAGCATAGTTATTAGGCGTCTATTGA
Source organism: Erebia ligea (assembly GCA_917051295.2). Taxonomy (NCBI): domain Eukaryota; kingdom Metazoa; phylum Arthropoda; class Insecta; order Lepidoptera; family Nymphalidae; genus Erebia; species Erebia ligea. The sequence goes on from OU785239.1 coordinate 2,350,489, forward strand.
TTGTATGGTCGATGTTCTTTCATATGGGCTGTCACAGATAGGCCAAAATAACTATATGAACTGACTCACTCAAAAGTCCGATTAGCGTCGATCCCGAAGCTGGGCGAAGGGAAGTAGACAAGTTCGTCAGCGTCTCCAAAGTGCGAACGCCACGTGTATGAGAACGTTCCGTTCGTTGACTCGTCGAAGTGCGACATTTTTGATATCACCTGATACAATGTGCCGAGCATTTTATTATGTTCACATTATGAAGAAAGCGGTATGCAACCTTTAATATGGACCCATGCCATCATTACCTTTTTTCTTTCGCCAGAAATGAAACTTAGTTCGTAATTAGATAACGGCTTAAAAGCTTATTTTTTTCTTTTATGGACTTCTTAATAATCATTAGACAAAAAAAATAGACAAAAATAAATTCCAAAAGGTTGCTTAGGCCTTTCGGCAATGTCTATCAACTTGGTCAAGACAAAGGTACAGTGCCTTTCGACATTCATGCGTTAGCCGACCACCGAAAAAGACATTGGCCATACATATTATGAGCGCATTTTATCCGATGTCTAAACATACCATACAAATTAAGGATAAAATAATGTTAACGTTTGCCATGATAACTTCAAAGAAAAATGGACCTTAAGTTCCATGTTTTATAAAGTCAAAAATTCAGTACCAACCATTTTAATGTCGTAGTTTTTGCTGGCTATTGATGTATGGTCAAACTTGATCTTTAAAACAAAGATTTTTAAGTAAGTTTTACTTAAACACAGCACAGCACGAACCTTGACGTACGTAAGGACGTTGCCAGCCAGCATATTAAAACGATGTTGCGAACATTAAAACAAAGTGCATAAGGTTCATTTTACTGTAACTGTGTGTCTTTAAACGCTAGCTAGTGAACACGAACCCGAGTATGGATGTTTGGACAAATATGGCCATGCAACAAGTCAGTTAGTTCATTTTAGTTTAACGAACATTAGCACAAACTTGAGTATGGATGTTTCGACAAACTTGAACGAGAAACGAGAACGAGTCATTTAAGGTTTATTTCAGTTTGACGCACTTACCTTGGCGTAGGTGAGCTCGTTGCCGGCCTGCATAGTGTAGAAGGCGTGGTCGATGGCGGACAGACCGACGTACGCGCCAGGCTCGCCGTATATGGCCACCTCTACGCGCTCGCCCGTGCGGTGCTTGCGATTGTTCACGTGCACCGTGAACTGACAGACAAAACGGTACTATTAGCACAAGAAACAAAGAAAACCGATAGGTTTACGTAGTTTATTACGAACTTGTTCCTTGGCCTTATTCCCTATCATTATAAAGGAAATAGTTGGGCTTGGGCAGAATTTCAGCTTTGTAGTCAAAAATATAGTAGTTCACTAGCTGTGCTATCAATGAATAACTATAGTCAATTAAGTTATTATATGGAACATAAAAAATTTAAATAAAGTTGTCGATTGGTAATCATAATAGGTAAAAGTACAAAATGAAATGTGCAATTAACTTGAAAACTGTAAGTGTTTCAAGTTAATTGCACATAAAAAAAGGTGTTTTTTAATGTGTTGTTTGTCGTGCTTCTGTGTGTGTATTTGTGTTTGTGTGTGTGAGCACGGTGTCAGCGTCGCTCGCGTTGTTGGTGCTGACGCCGTTGACGGGAAGGTGAGACAGTCAGCGAGCACGTGTCATCTTCGATTTAGCATTATCGCACTAGATGGGATCAGCTTTTCGTGTACTATGTGTACATGTGTGTATATTTGTGTTTGTAGGTGGGCATGTGGGTGTTTGTTTGCCCCGGTTCTCTGTGTGTGTGTATATATGTGTGTGTGTGCGCGTCGCTCACGTTGTTGGTGCTGATGCCGTGGACGGGGAAGATGAGGGAGTCAGCGAGCACGTGTGAGTCGTCTTCCATTTAGCATTATCGTAGTAGATGAGATCAGCTGTTGTAGCTGTGCTATATATATTTGTGTTTGTAGGTGAGCATGTGGGAGTGTGGGTGTATGTTTGCCCTGTGTCGGTGTGTGAGCGCGGTGTCAGCGTTACTCACGTTGTTAGTGCTGACGCCGTTGACGGGGAAGGTGAGCGAGTCTGCGAGGACGTGCGCGCGGCGGCGGTGCGCCCACACCAGCAGCGTGGCCACGGGCGCCATCTCCGCGCTCACCACCGCAGAGAACGTGCGCACGCCCTCCTGCGAGAGGGGGAGAGATAAAATAACAAAAAAAATTAACGTGAGACGTGAGAGTAAGTGAAAACGAATTAAAAATATTTATTATAATTGTTTCTTTTTTTAAATCAAATATATATAATATATATATATATATATATATATATATATATATATATATATATATATATATATATATATATATATATATAAATATTATAAATGCGAAAGTTTGGATGGATGGATGTATGTCATAAGTCATAAATATTTATTCAATTTAGGTACACTACACTTATTGACGTCCAGTTACATAAAAATATGATGGTGATAATCTGTTACGGTATCTTAAAACTAAAGCTACGAGGGTTCCAAACGCGCCCAGGTCTGAGAAGAGCCCACAACAAACTCAGCTGGGGTTTTTTATTTTTTTTCATTATCACCATCTCACAAATCATCTTAACTAAGGAACTATCAGAGCCATTAGAGCAAATTATTGCCAAGCTTCCTTGTCATTTAAGTAATCCTTCACATGGTAATAGGATTTTCCAATGAGTTTACGTTTTACATTAACTTTGAACTTATTCAGAGACATCTTCAACATGTCTTCTGGGAGCTTATTGTAGAAGCGGACACTCTTTCCAACAAATGAATTGCTAGTTTTACTAAGCCTAGAAGCAGGCATTACAAGTTTATTTTTATTTCTAGTATTGACATTATGACAATCACTTTTCTTCTTGAATTTATCAATGTGTTTATGCACATTGATAAATGGATATGGATGTTTGTTACCCAATCACGCTCCAACGGCTAAACGGATCTGGATGAAATTTGGCACAGAGATAGATTATAGTCTGGAATAGCACATAGGCTACTTTTTATCCCGGAAAATTAAGGAGTTCCCGCGGGAATCAAAAAACCTTAATCCACGCGGACGAAGTCGCGGGCATCATCTAGTTAAAATATAAACCTTATAAAACTAAGGCATTCAAGTTTAATTACGAATGTAGTATATTAATTATATTTAAGACCTTTTGTCTTCGTAACAACGCAAGCATATCGGCGCGGTGCATGCCGCATGTCGGTGACGCGAATCCACAAGTTTACCCCCTACCAAAAAGTGCTCCACGCGGCTAAAGAAGTTTTCACTTTAATTATAATAATAATTAAAAATCCATACTAATATTATAAATGCAAAAGTATATTTTTATTTATTAAATGCCTTTAAAAAAATCTAAAATTACATCACAATTTTGCAGACCAAAGCACTAGACTCAAAACACAGGCTGGCGTTTGTAATTTGCAGCCCAAGACCAGACCGTAGTCTGCGTTAGGGCTGACAAAATGAACGACGAAGTTATATAGATGACCATGTACACAAAATCGGATGATCGGATCGATGTTTGGATGGATGGTTCATCTTCCAAATCCGTTTAGCCGTTATGGCGTGATTAAGTAACAAACATTCATCCATCCAAACTTTCACATTTATAATCCATATTAGGGCTTCATTCACCATCTTCAAGTAAAGTCTCGAGTAGGCTACTTGCCTGTTAAAGTCACGAGTAACAGTGAATGTGTAATTCACAATAGCTGAGTAGCACTAACCGACGGTTAAAGTAGCCTATAACTTACTTGCAGCTTCATCTGCCCAATAAGCTTGCTAATCGACGAGTAACGTTTTAAACACGAAGTTGACATCCAAGTAACCACCGACCTAACGAGATTATTGTTTATAAAATGGATTTATTTGATTTGATCGATCATCAACTAGATGAATTAGAAAATTCTTCAGTACTAATAGTAAGAAGAATTCCGAAATTTCGTGTCCGTGTTGATTATTTTGTTGATCTTGATGAATGTGATTTTCTTGCCAGATTTCGCCTATCTAAAAATGCAGTTAACCATGTACATAATTTGATTATACATAAAATTATGCCTAAAACGCAAAGGTGAGTGATAGTTTTACTTTTAATTAGGTATTTATAAAGGTGAACTTGCAAAACCTACAAAATATAGTTGTGTAGGTACAGTACCTATACCTGATTTAAGAAGATACCTAGATCTCTCGATCCACTCGATCCTTTCTCACACGTGCGGCTGTTTCTATTGTTTCCGTGGTGTCAGCCCACCAACCGGCAACAGATGGCAACGTTTAAGAGCCGCTATTGAACGAAAGTTTGAATGCATTTTGAAGATCATTCAATTAACCCTCGAGTTGTTATTCGGGACTTCGTTTTGTATTGTGAAACTGACAAAATTTACTTGTAGCTTTTACTTGTTGATTAACGCTATTCGGGAAGTAACTAATCAAGACTTTACTTGAAGATGGTGAATGAGGCCCTTAATATAATAAATGCGAAAGTGTGTCTGTCTGTCTGCTACGCTTTCCCGGCCTATCTTTTCAACCGACTTTGATAAAATCTGGTAGGTTGCTTCCCGGGGAACGACATGAGCACCATGAGAAACATTTCAACGGGAGCCATAAAATTATTGGCCGCCATTTTGTTATTTTTCTTATTGAACAATTTATTTCTAAATTGATTCCAAATCTGGGACTTCCTGTGGTCATAAAAATAGAAACTGCTTTCACCAATAGTTTTTGAAAGTTCATTAAAATATGATGACAATCTTGGATGGAAAAAATGACGCCATTTCCGATTTTGTTATGATATCGCCCTTAATACGAACAGTACACTATTTTAAATAATATCATAATATAAAACACTTTTAAAAACCAGACGTACCTGCATTATTTCTTGGCCACTGGTTAGGATAATGCCTTTGGACATAACGACGTAGTTGAATGACTCCATGTAGAAATTACTTTGGACGTGGAATACGACGTACTCTCCCACCTGTGACAAAGACAGATTCAATTCAATTCAATTCTTGGTTTTATGGCTTGCGTTTGTACCAAATGGGTACAATATACCTCGCCAATGACGCGTGGAATGGAGGAGACACGCTTTAAAGGTGATAGCTGGGAGGTTCTGTCCAGCTTTTAATTTGGATTATGTATTAATTATGTTTCGTCGATTAAACTCTCTGATTGAATCTGTCTTTATAGGTATCTATGTACTTATTATTATTATTATAAGTACATAGATACCTATAAAGACAGATTCAATCAGAGAGTTTAATCGACGAAACAGTAAAAGAATAATTGTGGCAATTCCATTTAACTGTTTGTTTCCGTTTAACCGTTATTTTTTTATATAGAACACATAAATTGTACTGTTCCATTTAACTACATTGATAATGTATTGACTTTTATCAACAAGCATTCACAAACAAACAAATAAATAGATAAATTGTGGTGCAAATTCACAAGTGGTGAAATGGGAAATTTTCTTAAGATACCTAACGTACTGGGGGAGAAATGGGGTGTATATGAGACGCTTACCTACTAGAATCCCGTCATTGAAATCTCGAAGCGATTTGCTTCCCCGTTTCTAATTCGAACCGCTAGGATATGGAACGCCCTTCTGGCTTCTGTTTTTCCATCCGCTTATAATATTGGTATCTTCAAATCAAGAGTGAATAGGCATCTTCTAGGCAAGCGCGCTCCACCTTAGGCTGCATCACTACGTCCAGCAAGTCTGTAGCCAAGCCCTAGTCTATGAATTTAAAAAAAAAGTTGTGTCTGGTTACCCTGGCGTCAGTGGTGGAGGTGGAGACCCGCAGATGATGGTGGTTGGCGCTCTCGGGCGCCACCAGGTGGACGTCAGCGCACAAACAAGACAAACGCAGGCCCGTTATACTGTTCTACCATACCACTGCATCATCGCTTACAATCAGCTGAGATCGCTGCCAAGGGGAAACTAGTAGTGTAATTTAAAAAAAAGTTGTGACTAGTTACCCTGGCGTCCGTGGTGGAGGTGGAGACCCGCAGATGGTGGTGGTTGGGGCTCTCGTGTGCCACCAAGTGCACGTCAGCGCACAAACAAGACAAACGCAGGCCCGTTATACTGTTCTACCATACCACTGCATCATCGCTTACAATCAGCTGAGATCGCTGCCAAGGGGAAACTAGTAGTGGAATTTAAAAAAAAGTTGTGACTAGTTACCCTGGCGTCAGTGGTGGAGGTGGAGACCCGCAGATGGTGGTGGTTGGGGCTCTCGTGTGCCACCAAGTGCACGTCAGCGCACAAACAAGACAAACGCAGGCCCGTTATACTGTTCTACCATACCACTGCATCATCGCTTACAATCAGCTGAGATCGCTGCCAAGGGGAAACTAGTAGTGGAATTTAAAAAAAAGTTGTGACTAGTTACCCTGGCGTCAGTGGTGGAGGTGGAGACCCGCAGATGGTGGTGGTTGGGGCTCTCGTGTGCCACCAAGTGCACGTCGGCAACGGCGCGCCCGCCGAGTGCGTCTCCGAGCGTCGCCGACAGACGCAGGCCCGTTATACTGTTCAGCACTTCGCGGTAGTTCGGGTCGTTTTCCAGCTCTGCAATTATTCCAGCAATTATTATTAATGGGTTCGTTTACTGATGTCGGAAATTGGATATGTAATTCACACAAGGAAATATCTATTGGATAGAAGCAGGCGTTACTTTGCGGAAGTCCATGATAATGAAAGAACTAGGAGTTTAATTCGCTGTAATCCGCCACGATACGCAATAAATCTATGTGGTACAGTATATCTTGCACTTGTAGCTTGCAATATTCACCACACCACACAAATCTTCCAAATTTTCTACGTACGTTTCACTCCGACAACGGAGCATCTTCAGGAGATGTTGACTCGACAATGCACGATTGTAAAGAGTCTTTGATCGAGCACAATCCTTACAATCGTGGTGAATGTAACCGCACCGTGAGCGCCACCCCCGCCGCCTGCCACGCGGGCAAGCGCGACCCGTCGTGGTACGACACCACCATCTGATTGTGTCATGTAAAGTGTAGAGTACAACTCGCTAAGAAGCTTGTAGACGACAATGGGACTGATTCTGTATAACACAATCTCTAAACTAAACTAAAATGGCAGCTTTAAATCTAGTTCCGTCCCTTTCCGTAGGGAGTATTATGAAAGGGTTAGCAATATTTGTAATGCTCTAATTTTAGTTTAGTTTAGAGATTGTGCACTACAGAATCAGCCCCAATATTCACCGGGACCTTAAAGTTGAATATGTCGACAGAATAATTACGAAATTAGCTGAAGTCCACGAACATCGGCTTCACCATCACGTTAACGTTGAGGCGATTCAGCTGTTCGACGTTACGCAGTTAGTGAGAAGACTTAAGTGTTAAAAGAACCAAACCCTTGAGCTAGTTCTCAATAGTGATTAGTGATAAGTGAATAGTGAAAGTGTAGTGTAAGTGCTGCCTTAAAGAACACAAGAACATAATGTCTTTAAAATTGAATAAAGAAAGACTAAGAGGCGTCAATGGACTACTTCTTAGTATATAAGATAATTTATAAGTTTAGGTTAACGTTAAATTACTCATTAGTCTCATTTTAAGGCTAGATTGTAATCTTAGTGAGTATAGGTTGTAATATACTATACTCATCTTAATTTTTTTTTTTTTTCCTATAATATGAGTATAAAGTATAGAAGTAATAGAAGAAACTCCTTTTTTGTCTGCCTGTCGCATCGTAGTACTGATGTGCACGTGCTTATTTACAGGTGCCGGTGGTTGTTGAGCTGCTGGCATCTTTTTCTGCGCTTTGTTCTTGATGTTTTGAATTTCTTTGGCTACTATGCATCCTCTGTAGTTTGCTGGATGGGGCTCACCACAATGCACACATTTCGGTTTCTGGTCAGCTGGTTTGGTACAGTCTCTGGTTAGATGTTTGCCAGTACACTTAACGCACCTGGGTTCTCTTGAGCAGTATTTTTGGGTGTGCCCATATGTTTGGCATCTCTTACATTGAGGGATCAGCTTTGGTGTCTTAAGTGGATGAATTTCCACCTTACATCCCAAAATGGAACTTATCTCATATATTTTATTTATATCCTCACCATTTTCGAAGGTGAGCATAAACATATTTAGTGGTTCTTTATTTTTCCACCTTAGCTTATTTACAGCATCTTGTATTTTAAGACCCTTAGCTTTTAGATCTTCAATTATTCTCTCAGGCTTGTATGTACAGTGTAACTTTTTGGCCATGACTCTAATGGGTCTCTCTTGCTTATTTTCGTAAGAGTGCCAGAGTAAGTTATTTGCTGTTAATAACTTTACTATTGCCCTATAAGTTTCTTCACATTTCGCGTTAATTTTAACGTTTTCGCCATTCATAATTTTAATGGTGAAGGAATCTTCTGTTTGGTTTTCAGACAGCATATCAAAAAATAACTGATAGTTTGTTACTCCACTAACTATTATTGGGGGTGGAGAAAGAATCTTCTTAGTTTTTGAAATGTTTTTTTTCTCATTATTTGACGTTTCAGATTCTCTGTTATTTGCTTGAATGGGTGATGTGCTTATTTTCCTTTTTTTCCTGCTTTTTGCTCTTATCCATTCTGTATCTTTTGCTAGTTCTTCTTCATCTGTATGATAATCGACTGATGGACCAGAACTCTCCTTATTTCCAGCAGATGTATCCATTGGTTTCTCGCTAGATAGACGTATTATCTGATTTTCAAGCCCCAACATTTTGTCAGTCATCTTCTGTATGCTGATTTTGAGCTTTTCATTTTCGGCCTCTTTTTCAGTAAGGGCTTTATATATCTTATCATTTTAGATCTTTACTTGGTTAAATTTCTCATAGAGAAATCGCTTAGTTTCTGTTCTTATGACAATATTTTGTTTCTCGGCCATAGCTGTAGAATACGACTTGTATGGCTGCAACTGAATATTTTATATTGTAAATTACAATCGGAATCGCGGTAACTAGGTCATTATGACGCAAGCGGTTCGAAAACCGCTGTCACGCGGCCCGAGTCAGCGATTTTACGTTTTAGCACGGTACGCGTTTGCTTTCAACAAAAATCGAGCACTGACTCCTCATACTCATCTTAATGAAAAAAAAAAATGTAAACTGTAGAGTACAACTCACTAAGAAGCTTGTAGAGGTCCAGCTTGAGGTGCCACACGGCGTCGTGGCCGGGCACGAGGCTGGGCCGCTGCGGCTCCAGCGCGCCGCCGCGGCCCTCCAGCTGCCCCGTCACCGTGAGCGCCACACCCGCCGCCTGCCACGCGGGCAAGCGCGACCCGTCGTGGTACGATACCACCATCTGATAGACAATACATTTGTTACAGAAACCACTGGTCCCCATGAAGAATTCTAACACATTGATGTTATTGTAAATTAATATTTTGAATGAGGTGTTCTGGGGAACCTTTTTTTTTTTGTTAAAGGGGGGGAAAGCTTCCAGAGATACCCGACCACATGGGAGCGGGTTATGTGGGATTTTTACCCACTAAAACCCCCTCGATAACCGTCCTCAGCTCATAATGAAGCCCCAGGAACTCACAAAGAACTTACGCCGGTGCCCCTCTCTTGTGTTCTGGGGAACCTAATGGAAAAAAAGCTTCTTAGGCATTGCATACATAAACTGAATCCAACCCGGGCACTAGCTGGGGTAGTTTTGACACCGGAACTTATTGAAATAATGTGGGTTTTGGTTCGTATTAAAAGGAGACTGTTGGTGAGAGACGTATTTATTCTGAGGTGTCTCAATATCTTACTCTTTACATACTAACTAAATTAACAACGAAACCTTACTTGCTATTGTTATAATAATATTTCTACCGGCTAACCTACTTACATTTTCAATGCACCTTTCTTCCAAATCGATGAGTATACAACCTACATCGATTTATTGAGGAGTTGCATCTTTATGTTGAACTGAGTACATATTACATTATTATAGGTTACTAGCTGATGCCCGCGACTTCGTCCGCGTGGATCGAGGTTTTTCGTTTCCCGCGGGAACTCCTTAATTTTCCGGGATAAAAAGTAGCCTATATGTTATTCCAGACTATAATCTATCTCTGTGCCAAATATCATCCAGATCCGTTCAGCCGTTGGGGCGTGATTGAGTAACAAACATCCATCCATACATCCATACATCTATCCAAACTTTCGCATTTATAATATTTATTTGATTAGCAAAAAGTGACACACATAAACATCAAACGGCATAGCAGGCTTGAACACTTGCAGCTCCCCGCCGAGGAAGTGGACGGCTAGCGAGGAGTTGAAGATCCTAGCGATGCTGTAACCCTCGATGACCTCGTCCAGGAAGGGGTCACCCACTGACGCCATTATTATGACCTCTGCACCGCCCAACAGAGGGCACTAGCTGGGCTATCTCTGACACCAGTACTTATAATGGGTTATTAACAAAAAGTGACTCACATAAACATCAAACGGCATAGCAGGCTTGAACACTTGCAGCTCCCCGCCGAGGAAGTGGACGGCTAGCGAGGAGTTGAAGATCCTAGCGATGCTGTAACCCTCGATGACCTCGTCCAGGAAGGGGTCACCCACTGACGCCGTTATGATGACCTCTATACCGTCCAATACAGGCACTAGCTGGGCGAGCTCCGACATGGGGTATTTGAAGTCATATGTGCCGTTGAACTGGGAAATAAAAACAAGTTTTACCAACAACATAAATTAAAAAAAAAAACATACGCGCCAAATTGAGAACCTCCTCCTTTTTTGGAAGTCGGTTAATAAAGATTTTAGGACTTGATATCACGGAAAGGTTTTTAAAAAACAGGAATGATGCTTATGTCAAAAATAAACCAACCTTTGGACCTTTTTTGACGACCTCCCTTGCACGTGTTGAGCGCTGTTGTGTTAACGTGGGAGGTCCCGGGTTCGATCCCCGGCAGGGTCAATTAAGGAATTTATAATTTCTGAATTTTCTCTGTTCTGGTCTGGTGGGAAGCTGCAGCCGTGGCTAGTTAGCACCCTACCGGCAAAGACGTACCGCCAAGCGATTAAGCGTTCCGGTACGATGCCGTATAGATACCCGTTACAGGTTAACCCGCTACCGTCTTAGACTGCATCGTCACTTACCATCAGGTGCAAACGCAATCAAGGGATAACTTGTAGTGGATTAAAAAAAACTACTGTCGGCTCACTAATGAACACAAGTCTCCTTCCTCTCTCAGAATGGTATGGGGTTAAGGATAAGAATGTATCAAAAAATCGACATACATTAAAAAAAAATCTAGTCTAGCTATTCAAAGGGGGAACGCTGCCAGTATCTTCGGAACCTTGCCTAAAGGGACTCCTTTTAATAATATATTTTAGTTATTACATTATATTTTTTAAGGTTATTTAGTTTTAGGTTCATTGTATTTATATTAGTTTCATATTATAAATGCTTATAACTTATTAAATAAATAATATTAAAAAAAAAACGCGCCAAATTGAGAACCTCCTCCTTTTTTGGAAGTCGGTGAAAACACATAATAATGTTGATTCTTCATTAACGTCTACAACCAATATGTAATGTACTCACAAATCTCAGATACGGCAACTGGTCGTAGTAGGGGTTATTGTAGTAGTTGTACGTAGTGGATGTGCTGTACATGTTGTAGTTGTTATTGTTCTGTTGGTAGTTGTTGTTGTTGTTCTGTTGGTAGTTGGGGTTGTTCTGTTGGTTCTGTTGGTCCTGCTGGTTCAGCTGGTTCTGCTGGTTCGCGAACTCGATCGGATCCGGCTTCGGCATCCAGAACGGGTATTTCTCATCCTGAGTGTATGAAAAATTTATTTGTTTTATACCTCGTCATAGAATCTTTGAGATATGGTGATTTGGTGTTGAGCCTTGGTTTTTTTTTGGTGTTGATTTGATGGTGAGTTGGCCTTACTTAAAAGCTTTTAAACTTCATAATTTTTATTTTCATTTTTTAGTACCACTGCAACCCCCTGTCAGACACCCTGTTGTTTTATAATTTAAGAGTGTCTGACAGGGGGTTGCAATCGTACTAGGTGTCTGACAATGGACAACGTGGTTTCTAATATTATTCCAAAGCAAAATATAAAAAAACCGGCCAAGTGCGAGTCGGACTCGCGCACCGAGGGTTCCGTACAAACCTGTAGTAAGTTTTACGATTTATGACGTATTAAAAACAAGACGAAATGAACCGCAAAACTAACTTTGTTTGTAGAGGTTTATTGTTAATATCAAAAAATTAGGTTTGTTGTATGGGAGCCCCCCTTTAATATTTACTTTATTGATATTTAATTATTTATTTTGAAAGGTAATATACAAGTTAATATTCTGTGAAAATTTGAACCGTCTACCTGTTACCGTTTTTAATATTGAGCAAAAAAATACGAAAAAAACACGTTTATTGTATGGAGACCCCCCTTAATATATATATTTTTTTAATTTTTAGTATTTGTTGTTATAGCGGCAACGGAAATACATCATTTGTGAAAATTTCAGCTTTCTAGCTATCACGGTTTATGAGATACAGCCTGGAGACAGACAGACAGACAGACAGACAGACAGACAGACAGACAGCGGAGTCTTAGTAATAGGTTTTTACCCTTTGGGTACGGAACCCTAAAAAAACGGAGCTTAATGCTTTAACGAATTTGAGGTGCCACCTTTTCTACCTAATACCTTCCAAAGCGACAACGATCCAAACTTCATAGTCGGAGATTGTTTAAACCTCTATTAGAGACATACATAGAAAGACTTTCAGCTTTAATAAAATAACGAAGGTCTGATCGTCAAGGGATCTTGCTGTATTACTATAGATACTTGAAGGAAACTGTTGTGGCTAAGTCGAAACAGTAAGACTAAATCAAACAGTGCAGCTTGAAGACCAAAATGAATTACCGGAATAGTAGCTTGTGATATAAGAGCGATACGTAGATGTTTTATATACAAGTTGACCATCGTCACGAGTTTGTAAAAACCTTAACGCCCATGTATCACACAACTTTTTTCAATACATTTGTGAGAAAACATCAAAATAAAACTCGAGTATGTAGGTAAAGGTACTCACTAGAAAATAAGAGATTTTTGGAGGCTATTTTGCGCGATTTTTTCTCACATTTAAATTAACCAATAGTTGATTTAATTTTCTCATTCCAGATCACCCAATCAAATTAATTATTTATTTATAAGTATAATTCAATGAAACTTTAAAGTTTAAACTGTAATTGCGTTTTTTTTAATTGGCTGTATAGCTGGACGGTACACGTGTGCACTACTCACGAAGTTGAACATCCGCGTGTAGACCTTCTGCGGGTCGTACCACCAGTCGGGCTGGTCGAGCTGGTTGGGCTGCCCGGGCCGGTAGCCGCTGGGGCGCCCGTACTCGTCCACCGCCCCGGTGTACTCGTACGCTGGGTGGCCCGACTCGTTGTATAGGTACGGGTTGTAGTTTGGACGCACTGTGGACAAACAATTTTCATCACTGTCTAAGTGTTATTAAGGATTTATGTACCTTCAATCAATATCAAATCAAAAGAATTTAATTCAGTCAGGACTTGGCATCGCGCCAAAAAAAGAGATAGGTCAAATTAAACGAAGATTGGAGCATCAAAGGCGGTTATCAGACCGAGCTCGCTTGGTCACGTGACCCCAAGAAAAAAAAAAAGCAGCGTTAATAGAGACAGAGATATGAAAATCAATCAATATCTTTCAGGTACAGAAGGATTACATTTTTTTTTGTTCTGGTGCAATGTGCAATTCAAGCTGAATTGCAAATTATTGCACCGTAACAAAATAATTTAAAAAAAAAACTTCTAAGCTTATTTATGGTTATATTCAGTATCTGTACCTCTAGTATACTGGTCCGTAAGTATAGATCCATAAGGTCCCCGGTTGTTGAACTGCCCCTGCTGGTAGTGCCGCGGGCGGTACTGCGGTATGGGGCGCAGCGTCGCTCGTAGAGTGAGGTTGCCACGTACGGGCGCGCCTGATGTATAGTTGGCCATAATTCGGCCGTGGATGTACTGGTCCGTGTTGAAGAAAAACGCTGGCATTGTTACGTTCACCTGGCGAGGACGGACTTTATTTATTTACTAGCTAATGGCGGATTTATATATCGGCGAGAATTGAAGTTTTAAAAATGCCGTGAAAACTCTTTGATTTTAAAGGATAAAAAAAAATTACTTATTTATTAAATAAAAAAGTAACCCGATTTCGTAAAAGTTTACAAAACTTCAACGTTCACTATGTTTCAGTGCTAAATAGTATCTCAGCCTGGGACAAGAAATAAAAACAATTGAATAATAAACTTTGGATTTCTTTTCTATTTAACAAATATTTTTTTCAATCGTAAATTTTCCGTTCTGATTTTTTCGTAAACGGTAAATATTGTTCCAAAACTGTCAAAGAAATCTCATTATTATTTTAACAAACCTATTAAACGAAGTCCCCCATAACAGGGGACACGAAAAAAACAATTTTTTGGACCACCCTTTCTCACTATTGCTCTTAGGGTGAGGCCAGATGAGGATAATTTTTTAGATTTGTGAGTAGCGTAAATTCTGCTGCTTTCTGTTTCATATAAAAGTCCGAAACTGTAACACGACGACTCAAACTAACGTGCGACAGTTTCGGACTTTCGATCGGGTTACCTCGAATCTGGTCTGGTAGTACTCCTCGACGAGGAAGTGCGCCTCCTCCACTTGCCCCAGCGCCTCCACCCGCACCAGCCACTCGCCGAACAGCGGCTGGTCCGACAGAGGGTACTGAAGACTCACTGTGCCGAAGTTGCTCTGCGTACGGAAGTTTATGTGTGCTTTTATAATTTCTCACGTGACGATATTACCGTGGACGTCCACGGCATCTCGATAACAGTGGCGTTAGGCCTCGACGACCGCCGACGGCCTCGTGCCTGAGAGGGCCTCGTAAAAAATGTTTAACAACTTGTAACTTCGAAGTTTAGTTTAATTTTAATCGGGAGTTGTTATTACGAAGTACATGAGCGAGACATTCAGGCTGAGATCTTTATTCTTTAGTGCGTACTTTGACTTGGCTCAGACTTTACTTAGAGTTAAAAGGAGATGAACTTATGTGAGTAACATAAATCTGTCTCGTTTTAACCATGTCTTAAGTCTAAGCAAAGTCAAAGTTCGCTTAGTATAGATCTCAGCATTAGTGACTTGTGCTTGAGTTTTAATTTAGACAATAACGTTTACTTCTTGACTGGGAACGAGCTGGGAAATGATAGGGGTCTCGCAAAGCTGGTGTCGCCGACATCCACGTTTGGTCTAGCGCCGACACTGCTCGATAATACGGGGAAGTAAAAGTAAAATGTATGGAAATATATGAGAACGCTTTTATCCACGATAATATTGTAACACGCCCGTCCACGCTTTACATTACATTTTACATTTTTATTTATTACATTTTTGCTGTGGGCTGACTGTTTCTTTGTTTGGATCCCTAAGCGATAAATTACTAAGCTATTGCATAAGTATATTTAAAGACTATGATAGGCAGCATCTGCTAAGTTGAGGTTATTATAGTATGGATGATTTTCTCGATGACAAAGTTGCATGGAAGCAACCGGCTTCGCATCCAGCAACCCACAAGTCAGTGTAATACTTGTTACGTAACGTATTTTATATTATTTACAAATTGTTACATTTTTCTGTTTTTGCAAAGAACAACTGCTGAGTTTCTTGACGGTTCTTTTTAGTAGAATCAGCTTTCCGAACCGGTGGTAGATTCTTACGACTTATCATGAGTGGTACAAGTTGTCCTACATGAAATAAATAAATCATTTCATTTCATTCAATCACCTCTGATTGGTTAAAAGTCTTCCACAATTGGGCAAAATCCATTCAGATCCACTGTAACAATGATTGATGCAGGTTTTAATCGCCCTGGCCCTTTGCCGTACTACGAGTATATTCAGGTGTGGCCAAAGAATCGCTTATACCTAAGGTCACTATTCTATAGTCACTCAAAGAGTTTCCATAGGTTATCCACATCAATCCATGTGTACTGGAAAAAGTTTTTTTTTTTTTAATCTTTATTTTTGATGGGGCTTTATCACATTGTGATTATGTCGCCCCCGTAAAAAAAAACACTTTTTATACAGAGTTAGGGCATAACAATTACATCTTAATCATAATAGCTAAACAGGATATAAAACAAAATAATGGAAAAAGATAATATAGTCCAGTTAACTATTCATTGCAGTATTGTCTTTCTCAATCGTTATAATATGAAAACAAAACAAAGCTTGGCTCGTCTAACACAATAATAATTAGAACATCAGAGTTAACAATGGGACCTGTTTTGGAGTCGCGTTTTACAGCTTTATTGTTCGCGGTTTATGTCCAGTGATTTCATTTACGTTAAACTTTTATTATAACTATCGTGTTCGACTTTTAGAGGTTCTGCCCCCGATTGTGTAAGGAAATCGGAATCATAATCGTTTGTCAAACGGATAAATCGATCTGTTTAAGGAGTTCATAAATGCCTGCACGTCAAAAAATATGTAGGTAAAAAAACTTAAAACCTTCATGTAAGCTTCCAACCTCCATTTCACTCCCTTTGGGGTGGATTTTCTTAAAATTGCTTAAACAGGTTTTTATATTTTAAAACGAATAACTTAAAAGCCGATTTTCATGTCTCTAACTTTAAAAATATAGGACTTTCATCCAAACTTCCAACCACCATTTCACCCCCTTAGGGGTGAATTTTCTCAAAATCCAAACTTCCAACCACCATTTCACCCCCTTAGGGGTGAATTTTCTCAAAATCGTTTCTTAGCTGATCTCTACTTCATAGTAGGAGCCTACTTTCCAATTTTCAAGTTTTGATGCTTAATAGCTCCTGAGATATCGTGATTAGTGAGTGAGTGAGTGGTATTTCGCTTTTATATATATTTAGATTACTAGATGATGCCCGCGACTTCGTCCGCGTGGATTAAGGTTTTTTGATTCCCGCGGGAACTCTTTAATTTTCCGGGATAAAAAGAAGCCTATGTCCTTCCCCGGGATAAAACCTATCCCTGGACCCTGTACCAAATTTCATCCAAGCGCCGTGAAAGAGTAGCAGATAGACAGACAGACACACTTTCGCATTTATAATATTAGTATGGATTAACCCTATGGTGATATCGATCGTTTGTCGTTAAGTAATGAGTTAAATAATAAGGGTAGCTGTTCTCACCTGTCTCGACAGCCACCGCTTCATGACGCGCCTGTTGGGGTCGAGGATGTACACGTCGATGGCTCTCCCGAAGGCCTTCAGCTCCGTGTTTATTGGGATCACGCGGAACTTCACTACAAAAGATTTTTTTTTTGTTTTAGTAAAATGTGCAAGTACATTTTCGGAATTTTCTTTGGTCTGGTCCCCTACCAATGTATATCTATCAAATTACAGCTTTCCAGTAATAACAGCCTCTGAGCTAAGCGACGGACGGACAGACGGACACGAAACTATAAGGGTTCCTTGTTAACTACGGAATCCTAAAAATTACGGGTATGGGTTTAATATAACTGCCATGGGTCACAGGTTAGCCCGCTACCATCTTAGACTGCATCATCACTTACCAGCAGGCGAGATCACCGTCAAGGGCTTATTATTTTATCAATTATTTATTTTAAAAAAAAATTTAATTTCCAAAAAAAATTATATTTAAAATAATTAAAATATAAACCTTAAAACTAAGGCATTAAAGTTTAATTACAAATGTAGTATATTTATATTTAAGACCTTTTGTCTTCGTAACAACGCGAGCATGTCGGAGCGAGCATGTCGGTGACGGTGCAGTAACGCGAATCCACAAGTTTACCCCCTCCCAAAAAGTGCTCAACACGGCTAAAGAAGTTTTCAATTTAAAAAGTTCCAATTTTGGCCACCCAGCCCCCCGATTATGTAAGAATTGTCGATCAAATGGTAAAGGTTCGGCGTCAAAGTAATATAAACCATAACTGCATTGAATTAGAGCTCAATTTCGTGTATCCATTCTTATACGTTAGAGTATCGTACATACCTAAACGTATAAGAATGGGTACACGACATTGAGCTCTAATTTAATGATGTTATGGTTTATTTACTTTGCCGCAGAACTTTAACGATTTCATCGGCCATTCTTACATGATTGGGGGGCATGTCAGATAAGTGTGTGGGACTACATATTAATGTGTGTACCAATGATCACGTAAAATATATCGAGCAGTACAAATGCCCACTAATTGATACAGTCGTAACTTTGCTTGGAGCGCATCGAAAATAACCTGGCACTTAACCGTCGCTATTCAATCGTCGGGTCACGAACGAACTATTTGGGTCTCCGAACGGAAATAGGACATCAGTTAAACCAGTCCTCAAGATGACTACATTTTTTAAAATCGTTTTAACTGATACCCCATATTAAAACTGCGTAATCTTGCGTCCTATTCGCGTGCTCGGGGATTCGATCTTCGGGCGCGCACGTTTAACTTTTCTGAGTTATGTGCAATTAAATATCACCTGCTATAATGATGAAGGTAAACATCGTGAGGAATCCTGCATGCCTGACAGCTCATAACATATTGAAAGCTTTACAGCTAGGCTGTTGATTACAGATAAATAAAATTAAAAAAACGTGTGTGAATTTGGATGGTTGCCAAGCCTAGTGTATATAGCCTATCATTAATATCCATATCCATACTAATATTATAAATGCGAAAAAGTGTCTGTCTGTCGATACGTTTTAATCATCTTCTCAGCCGATTTTGATGAAATTTGGTACAGAGATAGTTTTGGTACAGAGATAGCGAATCCCGCGGATGGACATTTTTATCCCGGAAAATTATGGTGTTCCCGCGGGATTCAAAAACACTTAATCCACGCGGACGAAGTCGCGGGCATCATTTAGTTACCTATAAAGGGTGGAGAGGAGCCATCATTGATAAAATGAATTATTATGCTATATATCTGACACACAAGTATGTCACTCCCGTCAAGCATGTGACAATTGGTGTGACATAATGTGTGTTCCGTTATAAGCACTGCGAGCACTGGCAGTGCTCTTTACTGGGGACTTCCAGTGCTCTCAGTGTATTTCGGAACGCACCCATAATGTACCTAATGCATGATAAATGGATGATTCCAAAGGACACCCACGACGCGCGACGCACCTAAACTCAAAAACTTCAAATACGCATTTTGTGAAATCAAATTGTAGTATTTTGTTAATATTGTATGTTCCAACTACCAAATTTTTTAATTTTTTTTAGTCTATTTCTGTCCAAATTATTAAAATAAAAATATACACATTTGTAAGTTGTCGATGTAGCACCACAGTAGCACGCATTGTTTCAATTTAATTAATTAATTGATTGAGTTCAGTTTCAGCATTCTTTATCTCAGTGGCTATAAAAAATGAAAGCCAGTGACATAATCTATACTAATATTATAAAGAGATAAAGTTTTTGAGGTTGTAGGGGGTAATCTCTGGATCTACTGAACCGATTTTGAAAATTCTGGTACCAATAGAATGCCACATAATTTGTGAGTGTCATAGGCTATATATATATTAACCCGAAAAATTAGGGAGTTCCCGTGGGAATTTAAAAAACTTATTTCACGCGGACGAAGTGGCCGGCATCTGCTAGTACATAATATATGTTTTATCCATAGAAGGTTTACAATGAAATAAAAATAAAATTCATTCACAGCAAACCGTCAATGGTTCTAAACGCGCCCAGGTCTAAGAAGAGCCCACAACAAACTCAATTTCTCACAAATCATCAACTATCAGAGCAAATTATAGCCAAGTCTCTCTATCACATAACTTACTAGCTGATGCCCGCGACTTCGTCCGCGTGGATCGAGGTTTTTCGTTTCCCGCGGGAACTCCTTAATTTTCCGGGATAAAAAGTAGCCTATGTGTTATTCCAGACTATAATCTATCTCTGTGCCAAATTTCATCCAGATCCGTTCAGCCGTCGGGGCGTGATTGAGTAACAAACATCCATCCATACATCCATCCAAACTTTCGCATTTACAATATTTATTTGATAAGTAATCCTTTACATTGTACATTTTTCATTTAGATTGTCCTGAGCTGTACCTGTTTGAGTCTGCATGTAGACGGGCTTGTCCATCTGTATGAAGATGGTCATGAATCGCTTGGAGAAGGTCAGCTGTGTCTCGTTGACGAAGGCGCGGCCGCCGAACGGGTCGTCCAGGAACAGCCCCTCCACGCGCAGCTTGTAATCCCCCGGCACTGATGTCGCTGGCACCTAGATAGCAGATTCAAAATTTAAAAAAAAAAACTAATGTTTTTTTTAGAGATGAAACGGATTGTTGTTTGGCCGGATACCGGATATCCGTCTAGCTACGAAGCCGAATGGCCAAATATCCGGCCCGTGGTCTCGTAGCAGGTTGTGACAAGTTTAGCGCCGCACAAGTACAGCGAAAGCGATCAGATTAATTCGGGCGGTTTCGGGTGTCATCGTGAGTGATCGTGGCCGGCGGCATGAGTGAAATTAATTGCATAGAAAAATTTGTTGGTTAGGTACTTGCAGAGTAAAGTGCGTGATTTGACTGTAAAAATCTAAGTTTTTTGGAAGAGAACGAACTTCCTTGTGAGGTTTTGTAACTTTTCAGTTAAAAATACAAGACATCGTACCTTACGAAAACTTATGTTTTAAAGTTGAGTTTAGGAAATTGACGTAGGTTTTGAACATCCGGTATCCGGCCGGATATTGAGTTGCTATCCGGCCGGATAATAAATTTACGCCGGATACCGGATAGTTACCGGATATCACTATCATCACTAGATTTTTTATTCAATTAAACTTTTACAAGTGCTTTTAATTTGTCGAGTGAATCTACCACTGGTTCGGAATGCCAATCCTACCGAGAAGAATCAGCACGAAATTAGTGTGACGTATTTTGGATGACCCCTTACGAGTGAAATGTGCATTAAGGTCCAATCTAAGTCACGTCTCATTACTTTCTACCATAGTTTATTCGGTTGTTTAAAGTCGCCGTAAGGATAGAGTGACGTAACACGACCGTAACGAAATTATTAGCGCAACTTTAAAGTTCCATAACTTTTTAATTTCTTGAGATATTTTAATGATTCTTTAATTTTTTTGTTATACATATTTTACCTTTGTTTTTTAATTTTTTTTTAAATTATTAGTAACCACCTCCATTATTTAATTAAGTACTTAAGGGACCGGCGACCGCCGCTCGCAACTTCTACTCGAACCGCAAATATAAATTTGCCGGTATATTGCTATCCCTATTTGGCTGAAGACACATGATCGCGTGCAAGCGCGATAGCAATATGAGCGTACAGAATTTGTTATACATTTAGTCTTGTTCCGTGAATACCAAAAATGATGAATGAAAAATTGTTGTGTTTTTATCTTCGTGTTGTTATTCTGTACGTGAGATATCGTTGGTTTTAATATGAAACAAATAAGGAGAAAACATGTCGTTTATGTCGCAAAAACATGCAAAACGCAATGTGCTTACATTTAATTTTGGGAAAGTATTTTGGAAAAATAATTATCCAGGGACCTAGATAAATACAAGTTCAATCTTAATAATCGCATAATATGGAGGAAATATGCTCGAATTACTAATTATTTTGGTATTACGTTTGTATGAGCAATTAGCCCTCCGCTGGCGCCTTAAGATTAGCAAAGAAGTTTAGTACATAGTAATGTATATTGGTAGCATACTTACCCTCATATTCAGAACCTCAGGCACACCTTCTTTAACCTTTTCAATGACGTCGGCGATTTCCACTCCATTACAAGATATGGACGCTCTAATAGTCATCTGCAGCCGAGCCCTGAGTATGTTTGCTGATATCTTGTATATTTGGCCTGGCCGGACCATGCGGGAGGCTACTATGAAATATGTACTGAAAAAGTACTCTATGCATTAATTTCAACTACAGAACTAATAAAGATAAAGGCCCACTGCTGGGCACAGGCCTCCACTCTCATAGGAGAGAGGGAATCAGAGCTTAGACCCACCACGCTGCTCCAATGCGGGTTGGCGGGCTTTAACGACAATTATCATGTTAGTGTTAATAACTGGGACCGACGGCTTAACATACTCTCTGAGGCATGGGAGTGAAACACCACCAACTTCCTAACTCCAGGCTAGTACTGAGAATTTCTAGTCAGAATAACCCAATACAGTAGAAGCTCTTTATTTGCGGGGTATACGTTCCGTAAATATGCTGCGAATACAGAAATTGTGAATATGGAATGGTAATTTGTATGGGATTATAGGGGATACGCTCCTAACTAGGTGAGAAAATACAAAACAAATATATAAAAAATCAATTTAATTGAAGTTTTTGACCATATATTAATTATCTTCAAGCTTAGGCAATGGTTTAAAGAATTTTGTAATTTAAAAGCTGCAACGAAGGCGGCTTGCATCAAACGCCGAATGAACACAGCGGCGATATCATTTAACAACATGCTTTAGGCATAGTTGTAATAAGGTCTATGTACCTATTTTACTTTATTATTAGTCCATTTGACGACGTGTTTACAAAGGATATTGGGTTGGATACCTATTGGAATCCTTTTTATTAATATGTATGTACCGATTAGGGCTTCCAATACCGGGATCCCGGTATTGGCCAATACCGGGATCCCGGACTTTTTTCGCCGGTTTTCAATACCGGTATTGAAATGTCTAATACCGGGATACCGGTATTGGTGACACTATAAACGAAACAGTGACTATTGCATATATTTCTTGGTAGATGCCACTGTTTTTTATTCGGCTAAGTTTAAAACTTGTATCTTAAGCATATTACCTCAAAAAGAGCGCATTTATTGCTTAAAACCAGTGAAGAAAAATCGTTTTTGTTCACTCAGAGGGAAAAAATAGTGTTTGAATTTAGATCCCTGTGGCTTGGCATTTCTATTTCTCTCAAAACGTTCACAAAGTCTAATGCATATTTTATTATGATATATTATTTTCTTTTAAATAATAACTATTGAATTTTAGATTAATTTGTGTTTTGACAAAATTATCGTTTTCTTCGACTTCGATCGACTTCTTACAAAAATATTGTTTATTACCTACTCATTTAGTAGTTCCTCAACAGGTGGGCCTAAAAATGAATATGTGCAAGACAAAGATGATTTCTAATGCACACGTTCAGCCCCAACCTGTTTTAGTTGAGAACTCTGCACTCGAAATTGTTGATGAGTAGATATACCTAGGACATACAGTCCAGTTAGGTAGGTCCAATTTCGAGAAAGAGGTCAACCGCCGAATCCAACTCGGCTGGGCAGGGTTCGGGAAACTCCGCGACACCTTCTCGTCCAAAATTCCTCAGTGCCTGAAGACGAAAGTTTTCGAACAGAGCGTGATGTCAGTGATGACTTACGGCTCCGAAAAATGGTCGCTAACTTTGGGTCTGATAAGAAGGCTCAGGGTCACTCAGCGGGCAATGGAGAGAGCTATGCTTGGAGTATACCTGCGTGATCAAATCAGAAATGAGGAGATCCGTAGGCGAACCAGAGTAACCGACATAGCTCGAAGAGCCCAAGCTTTAAGAGGCAATGGGCGGGGCACATAGCTGGTAGAACCGATAGGCGTTGAGGTCCCAAAGTGCTTGAATGGCGGTCTCACACCGGGAAGCGCAGTGTTGGACGACCCCCCACTAGGTGGACGGACGATCTCAAGCGTATAGCTGGGAGCCGCTGGAAACAAGGGGCACAAGACCGTGCTCTGTGGCGATCCATGCAGGAGACCTACGTCCAGGATGTCTATAGGTTGAGACGACGACGACGATAGTAGTTTAAATTATAATCTTCGACACTAATTTCACTAATTATTTAAAATTCCCTGCCATATTTATTTAATTTTGTGTGTACGTTCAGAAAGTGCGTCACAAATATACTTTATATTAAAAGTTCAAAATTCATTGGAGGTTAAAAATATATATTTTCGTAAGAATTCATCCAAAAATAGTTCTATTTTAAAAATCATATAGTTGATATTCTGATTGATATGAATAAGAAATTGATTATATGATAATAATATAAGTATTACTTATTAAGATTGTATTTAAAATGATGTAATGGAGTTTCAGAACATTACGTGGTCCGTAATTTTCACCTTATACATACATGAAACAAACGATAGTTTCGTAAGAATTAAGTCAACGCGTAAATAACTCTCAATACTCAAAATACAAATAAATCTAAAAATCAATACTTGGTGATTTTTTTAATGAAAGTACTATTTCATAAAATATTGCATGATATAAAATAGAGTGAAGGAGTTACTTAACGGCTTTTCTTCACTGAACCTATGCAGAAAAGGCACTTTTTTGAGTTAATTTTGTGAAAAATTTTTTTTATGAAAAAACTGTTTTTTATGGTGCCGTTTGCTTCAGAAAAGACTAATTTTAAGTTAAAAAACATCTACCACATTTTTAATTTTTTTCAATACCGGGATCCCGGGATCCCGGTATTGAAAAAAATCATTCCGGTATTAATACCGGTATTGAGAAAAACCGGTATTCGAAAGCCCTAGTACCGATGTACCGATTAGATCCGCGAATAAAGAAGTCTTTAGCCGCGAATATAGGAATTGGGTTGCATTTTTGGGTGGCATCCGCGAGTAGTGAAAACGCAAATGAAGGAAGCGTGAATAAGGAGCTTTTACTGTACTCAATTATGGCCCGACCTGGGACTCGAACACGGGACCTCGTCGGCCGCAGTCGAACATGTCAACCACTAGACCAACGAGGCATTTAGAGGCAGATTAGGTGTGTAAGGTCATTGAAAAATATTAACAAATGATACTTACGCTTCATTAATAATAACACTATCATGTTCTAGCTCAGCAGTCTTGTAAGAGGTGCCATAAGTGCGCCCACCGCCCCACGATGGCCTGGGAGTGTTGTCAGTGTTCTCTGATCCATACTGGTTCACATACCCTGGCTCATTCCTATTGTCATACTGATTATACCTTTGATCCGTATTATAAGAGTTCCTACTTGGATCATACTGGTTCACATCATGTTGGTTTCGGTTCGAAAATCTTCTGTTTGGATCATATGGATTGTCATATTTTGGGTCATTGGTGTTTAGATAGTCATTTGTCGGGTTTACTTGATTTTCTGGGTTGTATGTCGGTGTAGCATAGTCTTGAGCGAGGCATAATTGTATTAATGATATTGATATTAAATGCTTTACTATGAGATTCATAGTTCAGTCTTATAGTCGTCTGCAACAATTGAAATAATTTTACACTAATATATAGCTTTTTTCTGTCTATAATAAAGTATTTTATTAAAGTTTATTTATCAAAATTTATAAGAATCAATAGGAAGCATTAACAGAAAAGCGTTGTATTTAGGTACCATTAGGTACACTCAACAGTAACGTAAACAAATGTAAATAAACATTAGTCAAACTAGCCGCTCAGAATAGTCCATCTGTGCGGCAGAAGTATAGGGTTACTTTTACACCTCAAGAAAGGATTAACCCTATTTTTAATTGAATAATAACATACAAATATCTAACCTGAAGTTAACGCCCATGGAAACGCTTGCCTTTGTATTGTTTTCTATAAAAACACGATCGAAATTATAACACAATCACTTCGTTAAACACATAAAATATACTTCTTTGATCTCAATACTGTACTATCATAATTAAGACATTATATTTCTAACTTATGTTTGTTACACAGTCCTATTACTCACATGAGCAGAAAAGTATTCAAGTATTCAACCAAAGCCAAAACTTGTTTGGCGCACCGCGCAGCCGCACCACGCCCGGCAAATGACAGTTGGGCATAAAAATGTAAAATGTTGCCAGACTATCATTTACATTTTTCCTAAGAAGAAGCATTCATCCTATTATATTAACCACTGTATGAATGCGACAGTGTCTCTGTCTAACTTTTTCACGGCTAATCCATTTAAATCAAAATAAGAAGAAGAAGGTTTTGCCAAAATATTGTATAGATTAACAAAATTTGTAAACACTTAAACAGACTTTGGCTAATTTTTGTCCCAGGAAGTAGTTCCCACGGGATTTTAAATCATTTTTAAATAATCTTATTCCATCTATTTTATTAATATTTTTGGTCCATATTAACTATGCATTGTGACCACAGTATTGAATTGCGACTACGAACTGTATTGGAAATGTAAATAGTCCACATAAGTTATTGGTCTGTGGCAACCGGCTAGTTGACAACAGCTGTCAGTGTATAATTTATAAGACTTCTTCTTCCGGTTGTAGGCAAGATGTAATGGCGTCTCATTATAGTTAATAAAGATTACGTACTAATTATTTGGGTGTTTCACTGCGCACAAGCGTTAATTCTAATAGGTTATGGGTCGGGAGGTGGCCAAGTAATAAATTTCAGTCAGATGACATAGTTTAGCATAGGAAAGTGTTAGGGCCATCAAGTAAGGCTAGGTTAGGTCACACGCGGTAGGCACCCGGTTTACATTTCAGGTTGTTCAAAAGCAAGAACAAAGGAAATAAACGCAATGGCACATGCGGTAAACCAGATTCCACAATTAGAGAGTGGTAATTTTACAAATTGGCTTTTTCGAGTGGAGATTGCACTAGATGAAAAAGGATGTGTTGACGCAATACGTAAGAAAACGGATCTAAAAGATGCAGATTCAAAGAAATCAGACGCCAAGGCACGTAACATTATCGTCCAAGCATTGTCAGATAAGCATTTAGAATATGTGAAAGAATGTAGAACAGCATATGACATGATTGACAACTTGAGGAAGGTATTTGAACGAAAATCAACAATTTCGAATTTATACTTAAGGAGGAGCCTAATAAATTTAAAATGCAAAAGGCAAGATAGTGTCGAGGAACACTTTAGCAAGTTTGACAAGATCATTAGAGAGATTGAGTCCAACGGTACAAAAATGACGGAGAAAGATAAAGTATGTCAATTATTAATAAGTATGGAAGGGGCATATCCATCTATAGTGACTGCACTAGAGACATCAAACATAGAACTCACAATGGATTTTGTAAAGAGCAAAATATTGGATGCCGAGCTCAAAGAGAAGCAAAATACACAGAGTAAAGTAAAACAAGAAGAATATGTCTTTGAAGGCAGCACAATCAAATGTTTTACCTGCGGTGAGCCAAATCATATGGCAAGAAATTGTCCAAACAAAGCAAGGACAAGTAATTATCCAAAACGTGGAAGAGGAAATTATAGAGGATCTAAAACAAGAGGAAGAAATTTTAATAAACCGAGAGCATATATAGGGGAAGAAAATAATTATGAAAAATCAATATCATTCATTGCATCTAAAACTAATTCAGAGGCTACTTGTGAAAATGAAATAAAACTAGTTATAGATTCTGGAGCATCATACCATATGATCAGTGGTCAATATGAAAAATACATGACCGATATAAGAGAAATAGAAGAAATTCAAGTTTTAGTTGCCAACGGAAGCATGATAACAGCCAAAAAGAAAGGTAATTTACAGGGAATATGTAATGAAGGTTTAAAAATATCAATAAAAGATTGTCTCATAATGGAAAAACTGTCACATAATCTTATATCAGTATTGAAGCTCAATGAGAAAGGTTTGAGAGTAATTTTTGATAAAAAAGATGTAAATATTTACCATAGAAAAAAAGCAAATTAAAGGTAATATTGATGGGAAACTATATACATTGAATTTAAAGTTAAACAGAGAAAATATGCTGATAACAGAGAAGACGGACAGTAATTTATGGCATAGAAGAATGGGGCACTTAAACTATCAAGGTATGAGGATACTAGGACTGCCAGTATCTAAAGAACGATGCTCAATATGTATGGAAGCGAAAGGAACCCGTTGTTCATTCAGTCCGACCCCAATGCCAAGAACAAGGAAAATTGGAGAGTTGATTTACTGTGATATTGGAGGTCCGATCACACCAATAAGTAAAGATGGAGAAAAATACTATCTTACGATAATAGATGATTATTCACATTTTATGGAAGTTCATTTACTAAGAACCAAGGATGAAGCAAAAGATTATATAATAAAATACATCAGAAAACTGAAAAATAATGATATTAATGTGAAAAGAATAAGAACAGACAGAGGGAGAGAATTTGTGAATGATGAGCTAAAAGTATTCTATGAGAAAAATGGTATAATACAGGAAACTACTTGTAGTTATACACCGCAGCAAAATTCAATATGTGAGAGGATGAATAGCACTAGCAGATAGAGTAAGAGCTATGTTACTGGAGACAAATCTTCCAAAGTATTTATGGGGTGAAGCCATGAGATGTGCGGCATATATCATAAACAGATCACCTACTAAAGCACTTAAAGGTGACACACCAGCTAGAGTATGGTATGGAAAGAGTCAGCTAGATAAAATAAGAATTTTTGGATCAAAGGCATGGAGCGTAATTCTTCCAAGACCCACAAAGTTGGAACCAAGAGCGAAACCCATGATCATGATTGGATATTGCGGCTCAGGTTACAGACTATGGGATCCTAAGACAAATGAAATAATTGAGTCCAGAGATGTAAGGTTTGACGAGTCAAACTACAGATATGAAGAAAATGAAAGAATATCATACATAGACTGCGACGAAAATGGAGAGAGTGAGCCTTCTACATCCAAAGAACCAGAAATAGAACAATATAGCAGTAGCAGAGAAGATGAAAGCACAGAAGAAGAGGAATACTGTAATAAAAGAAATAGAAGACTGGTACAGAAACCAAAGAGATTTCAAGATTATGATATGACAAATATAGCGTATGCTTTAATGTCAGAAGATCCAATGAGCTATAAAGAGGCTATAAAAGAGGAGGTATGGTCAAAAGCTATAAACAGTGAGCTGGAGGCACTTCAAAGATTAAAAACATGGGAAAAAGTTAAGTTACCAGAAGGTCAAAAAGCAATCGACACAAAATGGGTTTTTCGTACTAAAGCAGACAATGTTAAAAAGGCTCGACTTGTCGCCAAGGGATTTCAAGAGGAAACCACCCACAATGTGTATGCGCCAGTGGCTAGAATGACCACCGTGAGATTATTTTTGAATAAAGCAATTCAAGAAGATTTACCCATAAGACAGATGGACATACCTACAGCATTTTTAAATGGAGAACTGAAGACAGATATTTACATAAAATACCCAGAAGGATTAAAAAAGAAAGAGGGCTATGTATTAAAGTTAAGAAAAGCTTTATATGGTTTAAGAGAGTCACCACGTTGTTGGAATGAGAAACTAAATAGTTTTCTTTTAAAGAATGGTTTAAAACAATCATTACATGACTTTTGCTTATATACTGGGAAAAATGTGTATATTTTAATATTTGTGGATGATATCTTAATAATTGGAGATGGTCAGTCAATAATTCACGAGTTAAAAAAAGAGTTTCAAGCCAAAGACATGGGAAATATAAGTAAATTTCTAGGAATGGAAATTACAAGATCAAATCAAGGAATGGAAATTAAACAGACACAAATTATTGAGAAAATTTTATTAAAATTTAATATGCAAGATTGTAAAGGTATCTGCACACCGATGGAAGTTGGCCTGAATGTTGATGAAAAAGAAGAAATCCTGACCAACATTCCATACAGGGAACTTGTTGGGTCACTTATGTATTTGGCAACCATCAGCAGACCGGACATTGCATATGCAACAGGTTTTCTAAGTAGATACATGCATTGTCCAACCCCCACATTATGGAAAGCAGGGAAGAGAGTCCTGAGATACCTGAAACAGACAAGAAAAAGGATTAGTATATAAAAAAGAAGACAGTAATTACTTACAAGCTTTTTCAGATGCAGACTGGGCAAGCGATCGTATGGACCGCAAAAGTGTAAGCGGAATTGCTATCTTTCACAGAGGAAATTTAGTAAGCTGGAGTTCGAAAAAGCAGTCTACTGTTGCACTTTCAACAGCTGAATCAGAGTATGTGGCAGCAGCATTAACTGTAAGTGAAACCGTGTTTATTATAGGAGTGTTAAAAGACTTGCAGTGTGATAAAGACTTACGTTGTTTGTTATTAATTGATAATCAAAGCACTATTAAAATGATTGAAAGTTATGAAAATAGTAAAAGGTCAAAGCATATAGACATAAAGGTACATTTTATTAAAGATATTATTAACAAAGGATTGTTAGTGTTAAAGTATATACCTACTAATGAAAACAAAGCAGATTTACTTACGAAGTCATTGTCAAAAATAAGACACCAATATCTGTGTAAAATACTTGGTATGTATTAGTAATTTAAAGTGATTTATTAATGTTGTTTTAATGTATTTTGATACAGTAGGTATATAGAGATGATAAAAAGTTTGTTTTTGCAGGTTAGTTTGTTTACTTCTGAGATGTCAATGTCATTTGAAGCAAAATGTCAAAATAGAAATGCCAAAGTCAATTGACAGTGACATTCAAAGTATGTATTGCCATGTTATAATATTAGTAGAAATATTGTAACAAGTTCAAGTTTATTTTTGGGAATTTTTACTACAGTGGAAAAATAGAACTTGAACTTGAGCCGGGGTATTGGAAATGTAAATAGTCCACATAAGTTATTGGTCTGTGGCAACCGGCTAGTTGACAACAGCTGTCAGTGTATAATTTATAAGACTTCTTCTTCCGGTTGTAGGCAAGATGTAATGGCGTCTCATTATAGTTAATAAAGATTACGTACTAATTATTTGGGTGTTTCACTGCGCACAAGCGTTAATTCTAATAAACTGCTACGAAAATATCGGCAACAACTTACCTGAGATGCCCTACTGTATGGGGTCAACACCAGACATTTGAAAATAGACGACGCACGTAATGCGAATACTGTCTAGCAGGAAAGTTGTCTGCATTGGCTCAATCTTAGTGTGCGGGCACGAAATGAGCGGGAGCGGGGCGATGGAATTCGAGAGCTGGCGACGAATTTCGGGAAGGTGTTTTTAGGCAATCTGAAATTGTGGAAAAATATACATAATTTCGTTCATTGGCGAATCCAGTTCTGCCAGTCTGATAGAGCGTTTGCGGTTATTTCGCTACTGCGCAGCATATAACATTTGCAAAAAAAATCCGAAAAAACATTTTTTTGACAACTTGATTTTTTTAACTTTAAATTTTATACTTAGAAAATTCGAAAAAATAAATCCCAGACGTTTTTGTCGGTTAAAAAGTATTACCAGACCTCTTTCAAATTGTTCCCGAAATTCGTCGCCAGCTCGCCGACTAGTCGCATCGCCCCGCTCCCGCCGTCGCCCCGCTCCCGCTCATTTCGTGCCCGCACACTTAATATTTTGCGGTGCTAGATTCATATAAAATAACCTCGAGTAAGGGAATGACGCTTTAAGTGGTAACATCATTCTATAACCAATAATTACCTCATACCTGGCGGAAGGAGAAACGTTCAGTACTTTATGCTTTTAAAGTATACCTACTGGGTGTGTTCCGAAATACACTGCGAGCACTGTTCAGTGCTCTTACTGTGGAGAAATTCGTTCCGTTATGGACTGACAGTAAACTGCCGCAGTATCATACAGAAAAATAATATTGACATCATGAATCGTCGCCATTTTTGTACTGTGAGCACTGGCGTTTTCGAGGTAAGGACAAGGTGCTCTCAGTGCTGACTGCGTTCCGTTTTAAGCAGTACCCAGCATACCAGACTATACAGTCTATTTGTAAAGGCGAAGTAATATATGTAAACAAAACATACCAGCCACGACATTGCAACTTTGCTAACAATATTTTCACTGTTGTTTATCACAAATCACTCACAAACGTCTTATTTCCTCAAGTAAAACATTTAAAGTTCATAATATACTCAAAAGTAATTTAATTCAAGCACTTTGCAGCTAATAATTTATCAAATAACTAGCAAGAATCACGAAATAAAAACAAAGACTAATGACCTAATGGGCGTTTGACATATAGAAATAGAATGATTCCATAGAGATGTGACATGAAAAGTGAACCATAGACTGAATGATAGGAGCGGGTTTAATCGATTATAATAATCGAAAATCGATTACCACATTCTATGATTATGAAATTACCTTGCGATGTTGAGGACGATATTATAATTAAACCTTTCACTAACATCTTATCACTAACTTGATAATAGTCGTTAAAGCCCTCCAACCCGCATTGGAGCAGCGTGGTGGGTCTAAGTTCTAATTCCGTCTCTCCTATGAGAGTGGAGGCCTGTGCCCAGCTGTGGGACGTTAATGGGCTGTAGTGATCAGTTATCATTATGAAAAAATTGTGTGTGTCAGCTTCGACGTACGACTGGAGTTTACTCTTTACGAACGATTATAAAATATAACAGATTAGTAAATGAGGGTAACTGACATATAACTGAAAGCATGCTTGATTCATTTATTTATATTAATTATATAATCAAAATACATTACATAGTCATGGAAACATAATCAAGTATTACCATGGAAACATGTTTATAACGTCATGGAGAAAGTTTGATTTTACTCCCCATAAATTTAAATCGATTCGATAATTGTGTGGTTAACTAAGTTTATTGCATTGTGGTACACTCAAAAAGACTAACAAAAGTCTAAATCCTGCACGAACTTAGGCATGATATAAGGGTCCGTATCAATGAATCGACATAAGCTAAGAACAGGTTCTCAAGTATCGGTCAATCTATGGTTAAAACCAGTCTTAAGCATAAATTGACCGATGCTTGAGTACGTGTTCTTAACTGATGTCGGTTTGTTAATACAAGCCCAAATAAAACATGAGTTATAGCTTTTCCTAATTACAATTTTAATTAACAACCATTTTTTAACTTATATTTTTAACTAACTTATTTCTTGTTTTCATCACCACTCATCACTGTCGTCTTCACTGTCAGAGACACGAATTATAAATTCTGGGGTCGTATCAGTTGTCTGGTCATCTATCATACCATCGAGCCGCATCATTCTATCTTCTTCCTTGATTATATGTTCTACACATTTTTTCCAAGAGACCGTGTCAATTCGCTGTATCCCATCATTAATTAATTGTTTTAGCTCAGCCATTTTAAAAGTTTTATTATTTTTGCCAACATATGACTTCAGCTGAGCCCATATTAGCTCGATGGGATTTAGCTCGCAGTGATAGGGCGGAAGGCGTAACACAGTTACGTTTTTTGTGGCTGCCATTTCGTCTATAACTTTTTTATTAAACTTATCCTTATTAAATTTGCACAAAAGTTGGGCTTTCGTTTCCCAGGTTTCAAATTTTATTCCTTTTTCTTGCAGCCACGTTTGTATGTTATCCTTCCGCCAACTCATGTTTGGAACACGGTCTGCGTGTCTAGAATGATACGGCGCGTTGTCCAAAACAATTACGGACCCCGTTTCAATGGTTTCTAAATGGTTTCGAAACGTACAACATCAATGGAAGCAGCGAAACGAATGACGAGATTTTTTTGTCCCGGCCGCCAACCGCCTGCCGTAATAAAGGGATTAAAGATCTATGACCCTAATTTTACGATTTTCGATTTTTACAATCGACTAAAACCGCTCCTCTCATTCAGTCTATGGTTCACTGGTCAAACACATGTCAAACACCCATTAGGTCATTAGTTTGTGTTTTTATTTTGGGATTCTTGCTAGTTAATTGCTAATTATTAGCTCCTTAGTGCTTAAATTGAATTACTTTTGAGTAAAACTTTAAATGTTTTACTTCAGGAAATAAGACGTTGGAGAGTGTTTTGTGATATACAACATATGAAAATATTGTTAGCGAAGTTGAAATGACGTGACTGGTATGTTTTATTTACATGATTTACTTCGCTCCGTAGAAGTATGTGGTAATCGATTTCAGAATGTATTCATTCAATCGTTCAGTCACAACTAATCTGTCAATGTTCCCATCACTATATGTGTAATGACAATTATAATCACGTGATCTGACGCCATATTTGTTTACATATATTACTTCGCCTCTACAAATAGACTGTAGAGGAACGGCTTTGCAGTGTACTAAATTGACGTCACACCTTACAGTGCTCGCAGTGTATTTCGGAACATACCCACTGCCTACAGATAGCTTGCTTTAGGGTGGACTACACGGGTCTGCCCGCGAAATTCTTTAATTTGGTTTTTCGCAATTTATAAACTAATACGACAAAGTAGGCTTATGGCATTCTAATTCCGCCAATGGCAGTATCATCTTCACAGGGTTACATAAAAATCTTTATCTACACTAATGTTATAACATTCTACTTATGTTTCCAATACTTGACATATAATTACTACTGATAGAGCGCAGATAACAAAACACTCAATTTAAGCAATTTCACATGATGGTATAATATCCACATCGATATCGTAAAATCTCATTATAACATCAATAAAACGCGACCAATTAACCTGGCGAGCCTTATGTCAAAATCCTCATACAAGTTGTATAAAATTTTGATATTAGGCTGGCTTTTGAAAACAGTTGGGTTATACGTGAAAACTTCGTCGAAACTACTAAACTTACATACACAAAACTCTTTGGTAAGATCTTGTGCCAATTAAATAAAAAACGAACAGCGCGCGCTCGGTCCTGATTGGCCCTGCGCGCGCAGCTGCGCTCTCATTGGTTAGATTTTAATGGCGGCAAGTTCACTGTGACATGACTGTGACAATACACGTACGCGTGAATTTAATGTTTCGCAATGTGTTTTGTATTGTCAGCTTTTACTCTTGTTGTTTGATAAATTGCATTAGTGAAGATAAAGTAGTGTATGCAACTGCATATAACACGGGTATTAAAACACTCGTTACTATTATGAAACTCGCTGCGCTCGTTTCATAAACTCACACTCGTGTTTTAATACCCTTCATTATATGACAGTTGCATAAACTACTATTACTTGAAAGTGTCCAGTTTAAGAAATTAGTTAGACTATCGAGTTGGATGTGAGTTACTCACAAATTAGTCGATTAATTACTTAAACTGGACACTTTCAAATAAAGATTTTTATATAACCCTGTGAAGACTGCCATTGGCGGAATTAGAATGCCTTAAGCGTACTTTGTCGTATCTATACTTATAATAAAACTGTAACATGTCCAATTCTGTACATTGAAGATATTTTGAAAATTTTTTTTGGAGGGCACTCATTATTCGATACTGAAGCCAAATCTGTAATTTTTTTTCATTTTTGTCTATCTGTCTGTCTGTATCTTGGCCGCGCATCACGCCGAAACTACTGAATTAATTCAAACGAAACTTGGCACGATTTGAGCCCATACTACGAGGTAGGACATAGGATACTTTTTACCCCGAAATTCTACCCCCAAAGGGGTGAAATAGGGGTTGAAAGTTTGTATGAAAGGCATCAGCTAGTTAGTTTATAAATTGCGAAAAACCAAATTAAATTTGAATTTCGCGGGCAGACCCGTGTAGTCCACCGTAATGCCGGCTCTTCACGTTGGGCGAGTGTAGGCGAGCGACGGCGAGCGCCAGTGTGAAGAAGGCCCGCTCGGGTCGTCTCGTGCGCTCTCGCCTCGCCTCGCCGCCGCTCGCTTTGATGGGCGGTTTTTCGACGAAAGATCAAAGTGACGAGTGGCCAGCGCGAGCGGCCCTTCCATACGCTCGAATGGGGACTATGTGGGGACTATCGCGTGTGAATTTGCCACTAGAGGCGCTAGTGTCGCGTGAGGTCCAATAACATTCACTCACAGAGTACATTATATATACTGCATTCACTTTTCACTGGTTTTGGCGGGCTTCGTGACAAATTATTTTAATTTCTATATTTTACCTGTTGAAAAGTGATCTCCTTCGTGAAAATAGCGCAAATATGGATTATTTGGCGATGAATGTGAACGCTTTGAAAGCAGAAAAAGAAAAAGAGGCGCAAAAATAAGCGGCCTCAAAGAGCTGCTAATTCAGAGGTTAGTTTGTTTACTGTACTTATTACAAACTTATTTTTTCCAGAAGTATGCTTGTTTGCCGAGGTAACAGCTATGTTTTTTTCTTTTTACATATATTTACCTAATATATTATGTATATTTACCTAATATGACTTCTGCATGAAAGGTTAAATGGGTTTCATGCTCATCAAGGACACACTTTTACTATATGATATTGATGAACATCGATGTTTGCTCTAGGCATGCTCTAGGTCTCTGCCCTCTGGTACTATTTAATATTTATATATCCTGGTTATGTACCCACAGTATCTCTAACGAGAACACAACCTATCTTGGGATCAGATTAGGTACTATGTGTGAGATGACTAGAATTTAATAATATTTCTCTTTATTAATATTAGATGTTTCATTTCAGGTTTCTCCAGAAGGATTAATTGGAGAACTAACAGTATTGGAAGAGAAATGTCCTTTCTCTATAAAAGATGAGTTTATCAGTGTGGATAATTATAAGCACATAGAAATGATCAATCAATACTAATATTATAAATGCGAAAGTGCGTCTGTCTGTCTGTCTGTCTGTCTGTCTGTCTGCTACGCTTTCACAGCCCATCTTTTCAACTGATTTTGATGAAATTTGGTACAGGGACAGGTTGTATCCCGGGGAAGGACAAAGGCTTTTTATGCCGAAAAATTCAAGAGTTCCCGCGGGAATCAAAAAACCTTAATCCACGCGGATGAAGTCGCGGGCATCATCTAGTAATGAATATTGCTTGAAAGAAAGTAGCCCTACTATTTTCAAATTCAAAAACTTGTTAGGTACTAAAAGAAAGTATTGTGATTTTTTTGTTTGGACAAATAAAGATGAAAAGAGAATTTATGTAAATAGAAATGATAAGCTTATTTCAGAAGTTTTATAACTTAATCTAATATCTAGCTAGTTACCATTGTTTAGTAGTTTCAACTAACAAATCAACCATCTTTCAGTATCATATCCATTGTATGGATTTACAATGTTTAATAAGTATTTATTTGTATAGCAGTGTGTTTTAAAGGGAAAAGGAAGGATAAATAAAAGTTTAATAAGTAATTAATTTCTTTTTTATTTTATTTATTTAGTGCCTAACTATATAATTCCTCAGAATCCTGCGAATTCCTGCGAATCGCAACTAGCCACTGTTTTAGAACAGTTTTATCTTTTGGAAACATGTGTCCTCCTTTTTTCCGAACAAAACGGGATTGCACAACATTGCGGCATTGCTACTCGATATGAAGATAGCTGTTATAAATTAATAAACTTAATGAGAATCAGTGTTCCGTTATAAGCACTGCGAGCACTGGCAGTGCTCTTTACTGGGGACTTTCAGTGCTCTCAGTGTATTTCGGAACGCACCCTTAAAACTTTGTTTCGGCACCGATCTTAGAGGACTGCATCAATGTCAAAACATGGTTTTGGCTTCACGTATCACTGAGACTGTCCGTAAAGGATCGTTGAGGACAAAAAATGTTTTGACATTGATGCATTAACTATCGATAGAACTAATTGCTGAAAATTGGTATCACGTAAGACTTTTGAAGTAAGATGTCGTTTACGGACCATGACAAACGTGACGTCAAACTAGGCTTTCATTGATACATGGGTGGGAGGTGTTTTTAGCGGTGACTTAGGGTGTCCAATAATCGTTTTACGACTCTTTATTATCTAAAATAAATATAATGTAAGGATTAAAAAGGTCGAATAGATTGTTTGTTAGGTAAAAATAGAAAATACTATTATTTCAAGCAAGTAGGTATGCTTTAATGGAATGGCTTCAAAATGTTATTTAATATAAGACATTCTATTGACAATTTACCAAAATAGGTATATTTTATTAGGTATACCGTGTGTATACCTATGTCTAGAATAAAATATTCTCATTCGCAGTATTGCCAACTCACGCTATTAAAAAAATATTAAAATTGTACCACCAAATACATACCAATGCTATTCATTAATAATAAGACGTAATTTAATATTACATCCATACTAATATTATAAATGCGAAAGTGTGTCTGTCTGCCTGTCTGTCTGCTACGCTTTCATGGTTCGTCTGTTCAACCAATTTTGGTGAAATTTGGTACAGGGGTAGGTTGTATCCCGGGGAAGGACATAGGCTAGTTTTACCCGGAAAATTAAAAAGTTCCCGCGGGAATCAAAAAATCTTAATCCACGCGGGCGAAGTCGCGGGAATCATCTAGTTATTTATAATTAAAATTAACGGTAAAAAATAATTAAGTTATGTAGGTACCTAGTACCTACATAGTACAACTTTATGTATGTACTACTTTTTTTAAACCTTTATTCAAAACAATACAATAGAACTTAAAGCTAGAAACATGCCCGCGTGGAATGGTGGCAAGAATGCTGCATTTCCTCGTTGGACACCCAGGCTGATCCTTTGCGCAATAAATAATTATAATCTGTGATTAAAATGAAAATATCCATAGACAATTGTGGTATCTTGAGATATCTCTAGCTTATGGTATCTTTGATTGCATCGTAAAAAGAAAATCTACTAACTTAGGCGCATCGCTTCTTATATTAAAGTATTTTGTATTATATTTATTAAAAAACAAAGCCAATTAATAAATAGAAAATCACAAGAAACCACAGACTCGAAAATATAACTTAGTTAAATAGGTAATGCAGTTAAATTTGGAAGACTGTTTAAATTGCTAGATTACCACATGATTACCATAGACATTCAAATTAGTCGGACTATAATTAGGTCTGCACTACCAAAATATCGATATTCAGAGTTCGAGTAATCTGTGGTTAGCGACCCATTGCTACAATCCTGAAAAAGCTTACGTGAAGCCGGCTATGTGGACTGTAACAATGGATATCCTTTAGGACATTTTTGGATGTGATATTGCGACAATTTATAGCCGATCGCTCTGCAGGACCTTAGTCAACAGTGGCGCCAACTGGTGAGCAAAGAAACGATAGTCCCCGTGCGCACGGACAAAATTCAAAGTCCTGACTGACTGACTGACATATATATCAACGCACAGGCTAAACCATCAGTCGTAATTCCTTCTTCCATGGGCTAAACCGTTGGGGTTAGAAACTTGAAATTATGACAGTAGGTTCCTTTTGTGACGTAGGCGCTCAATAAGGAAGGATTTTGCAAAATTCCACCCCTAAGGGGGTGAAATAGGGGGTTAAAGTTTGTATAAAAGTCAGTCATTTCTCAAGTTATATCCATGAAACTTGGTATACGAGCTACCAGTTAAAAATAAAGAAATACGTGTTTCACAGTTTTTGAAAATACTACTCCCGAAGGGATGTAATAGGGGATGAAAGATTGTATGAAAGTCCATAATTTCTCAAGATATTATATCAACGAAACTTGGTATTTTGGCTTAAAGTAAAAAATAAAGAAATACGTGTTTCACAGTTTTTCAAAATTCTACCCCCAAAGGGGTAAAATAGGGGTTGAAATTTTGTACGAAAGTCATTCATTTCTCAAGTTATAGCCAGGAAACTTAGCATTTGGGCTTTCAGTTAGATATGAAGAAGTATATGTATTTCAATTTTTTTTTGTGCAATAGGTACGCACATAATTATAATTTATAATGAGTAAGCGCGCACAAAGCTGTTGCAGCAGCGACTTTTTCAGTGTCAACCTGCATCTTCGACGGTTTGCCGGCAAATGAGGTACCCGAGCGTGTGGAGAGGTACCTCTCGCCTCGGCAGCACTCGCCGAGTGCCGCGCCCGAGCGCCTCGTCCCAGCGTGAAGTGCTAGCATAAGATATGTTCCGAAATATGCGAGCACTGTAGGGTGCATAGAGTAGGATCATAGTAGGATGTACACCGGTAAGGTGTACTACAACTACTATTTGTACTTAATATAGTATTAGGTATTCTATAGGCTAGCCCTCGGTTTACGGCTGTAGTATTTCTCTTAGTAGAGTTCCTGGGTTCGAACTTAGATTCTGGCACTGGGTTTACCGGGTGCTGAGACCGTGGGATGAGCGTTCTGCAAGTGTGCAGTATGGTATAGCCTTGAGCTTGGATCTATGTTCCCTAGTCGAAGGCTTGGATACGTTTAACTGACGTCTGAGACTAGTCTGATCAACGTGGTTTTTTTCCCCTAGTGTTCATATTGCACCTACCTATTACGTTCAAACTTACAAGTGTATTGTGGCCAAACATTAAGTGTACGGGCACGAAATTAGCGACGGGGGAGCGACGGCGGCGATGCGATTAGTTGGCGAGCTGGCGACGAATTTCGGAAAGAATTTTGAAGAGGTCTGGTAATACTTTATAACCGACAAAAACGGTTATGGTTTTATTTTTGATTTCTTTAAGTACTAAATTTAAAGATAAAAATCTCAAATTGCCAAAAAAAGTTTTTTTTGCAAATGTTTATATGCTGCGCAGTAGCGAAATAACCGCAAACGCTCTAGGACCTTCCCGAAATTCGTCGCCAGCTCACGGACCACATCGCCCCGCTGTCGCCATCGCTAGTTTCGTGCCTGACGCCTCAATCCAAAACGAGACGACTAGGTACCTATAAAGGTACTTAATTTAAGTATCAATTTCTTTTCAAGTGTAACTGCAGCCTTTGTTCGCATTATGGTCAGATTCTCAGAAAGACAGATTCTTAAAAGGACAGAAATTGTACAAGAGCGTGGTCCTTCTGCTATTGTTTTCTTTAGCTCGCAATTTTGATTTCACACTCACCCTTTTGAATCAAAAGTTTAGAAACAGAATTCGATGTAATTACCGAAATTACATTAAAATTATTTCCGCTTTTAGGTACAAAATCGTGTTTTTGTTGTTTTGTTTGGATATCTTAATATTTTTTATTCACAAAATTGTATGAACCTCCTCCTCGTCTTCATAAATCATGCAAGAGATCGTCTTATCGAAAAATGAAGGCACCTCCAATGTTTCTACTCTCACAAGGGTGTTACAATCAGAAACCTGAATATTTTTGGACATCCATTGGTTATTTAGACATAAATTATATGTCCGGATCTGTGGATCGACTAATGCATAAGTGATGTAGTGTACATACATTTTTAGATGAGAGGAGCTCTAAAAGGAGGTGTGATAAAGGATAGGTTATGCCCTCTTGTTCTGTCGATTATCGTGTTAATCTGCTTTGTTATTCTTGGGAGATTCATATTACGTGAGGCGACTGCAGGGTGATTGCAGGGTACTAAGCACTAGTTAAAACGAAAAGGGCGAATGGAAATTAGATAGAAAAATAAGGCAAGATGTTTATTATCTCCCATTGCAAGCTGATATTTTACATTTAATTATACAGGCACATGTAAGGGATAACAAAATAAAAAATATACTGATTCATGAAATTCTAATAATAATTAATTATTAACCACTGAATTCTCCACAAGTCAGCAGGACCTCATAAACAAAGGAATAGATGGAAAACAAAATGAAATGGTCACCGGTGAACAGTTTTGTCGCTAGCTAACAACAAGTAAGGCTACTACTAGACGAACAAGAGAGTCCGGTGGGGGCCTCCTCCTTCCTCAGTGAAAACGCATCAACTTACGCCAGCATCCAATTTATCTTTTGACAAATAAATCTGTACAAAATATATTAAATATATACTCTGTAATGCTAAAAACTGTAACGCTACCTCATCAATAGTTCATTCACGATTATTAAATGATTTAAAAACACAACTCGTTCACGTGCAAGAACAAACATTATTAACCTACGGCGAGAGCCCGCGCCGGCGGAGTCTATGTACAAGTCATCGTGCTCAGTCTCGCGACAACGCCGTCTTGCGTCTCTATAGTCTCATATTTCTTTTAATTTCAAGTCGTACATCTGCGGTAGTCCGATCTAGTGTCGCATATCGCGTCCTTTGCTTACAGTCCGTGCGTGGCATCATAATATACATGTTGGTTGTGGTGGCGGCGAGCGGCGTTAGTTCCGCTCAGACTCGTCGCAGTCGCGCGAGATGTGCCCGGGCTTGCCGCACACGTAGCACGTCTTGGTGCCGTCGGGGCAGTTGCGCGAGATGTGGCCCGCCTTGTTGCAGTTGTAGCACGTCTGGCCCGACGACTCGCGCCCCGCTTCCGGGCAGTTCCGCGCGATGTGGCCCGTCTTGTTGCAGTTGTAGCACGACGGCTCGTCAGGGCTCTGCGCGCACTCGCGCGCTATGTGCCCCGTGCCGTTACATCTGTGAGCGGTAAACACCAACATTAACTACCTACCACCCAATCAAAATAAATTATAAGAACTTTTTGTCCAAACTGACAACCGACCCATTAGGCAAATAGTTGGCAGTTGAGGCTAGACTCGGACCTGCAAATGGGATACGAACTCAAGTTGTGTCCGTATTAGTTACGTCTTCAAGCAAGCGAAACGCTGAAAACTGCGTACAGTACGCGTTGTATGAAAGTTCCAATTAAAATGTATGGGAGGCAAAACTATTTACCAAATGTGTCCAACTACTTAAAAATTACTGTTCGTAAGGAAAATACTTTCAGTTAAAGATTTTTTGAATATTATTTAGCTTACTTGTAATACTACAAAATCAATTATAAAATAAAGATATTGAATCAAAATACATTTCCAGGTCCATTTTTTAGGTCCTATTCTTAATTTGAACGCATTGTATATGGTGATATATATAACTTAGGTATTTTTTTACTATAATATGAATATCAAGCAAACAAAAAGCAAGTTAATACCGCCACCTATGAACATAATATTAGGAACCAGAAGAATTTTTTGTAACTAATGTGCATTAAATAGACTTGTAAACTAAATTTTACCAATAAATTGACTATTAACTGTTAGACGAAAGGATCGGATCCTAACATCATACCCAATAAACACGTGCCGCGAGGCCACGTGTTTGGCCACGTTTTTTGGATCAAGGGTCAGGGTCGCGACAAGACCACGCGTCAGATTAGTTTGTTCACTCTGATATCCTTAAAATTAAATCATTAACATTATTCAAATGAAATCGACTTTATTTTAAATGCTTATACACAGCAATGATATCGAAACTGGTGTCTTGAACTTGAACTATGAACATAAATTAAAGTGTTTTTTTATGAAGAATTTGGGATTTCACAATTTCTAAATATTCTCGGATCTGGGCGAGGCTTGCAACGCGACGCGCTACAACTCCATAAAAATGACTTCAAACTTCTTTACACGATAACTTAGGCTACGTGAAGGGCCAGCAATTGTTTCTGTCGCGTCGCGTCGTATCGAGTGGCGTTGTCTTGTCACTCACGAAGGACAGGGCCTTACCTGTAGCAACGGTCAGCTTCTTCTTTGCAGTCTCTTGCAAAGTGTCCGGTGCGGTTGCACTTGAAGCACTTTTCGCGCTGGCGGTTGAATCCAGCGTCGCGCGCGCCCACGCCACCTCCCTGCGTGCACTCGCGCGCGAAATGGCCGGTCCTGTTGCACTTGTAGCACACGCTTGAACTCATGTCTGTAAAACAAATAAATCCTACATTAATCCTACTAATAAAATAAATTTGAAAGTTTGGATGTTTGTTACTTCTTCACGCCACAACGACAACCGACTTGGCTGTAATTTAAAAGGGTGATAGCTTATGCCCCGAACTAACACACATGCTACATTTTATCCCGGAAAATTCAAAACTTCCCGAAGGAATACCACCATCAGCGCCAGTAGCGCCATCTATTAGCGGAGATCGCCACAATTCTAATTCCACGCGAACGAAGTTGCGGGCATCGTCTAGTTTAAAAATTATAATAAATAAAAAAACAAGCTTTTTCCAGCCGTAGCACTAAACCACCAACACTATTTACACCTGAATACTATCTAAGTACCTACTTGTCAAAACAAATCTAATGAGCCCAAACAAGATGGAATTAGGTTGAGAATTTGAGGAGTTCCTATGGCCATTGGCCACCAGCTCCATCATAACGCGACCCCCAAGGTATCATCTATATATATAAAATTCAAAGTCCTGACTGACTGACTGACTTATATATCAACGCACAGCCTAAACCACTGGGGTTAGAAACT
Organism: Erebia ligea; assembly: GCA_917051295.2. NCBI lineage: Eukaryota > Metazoa > Arthropoda > Insecta > Lepidoptera > Nymphalidae > Erebia > Erebia ligea. The sequence goes on from OU785239.1 coordinate 2,394,408, forward strand.
TGAAATTTTGACAGTAGGTTCCTTTTGTGATGTAGGCGCGCACTAAGGAAGGATTTTACAAAATTCCACCCCTAAGGGGGTGAAATAGGGGTGAAAGTTTGTATGAAAGTCCGTCATTTCTCAAGTTACATCCATGAAACTTGGTATTTAAGCTTCTGGTTTAAAATGAAGAAATACGTGTTTCACAGTTTTTGAAAATTCTACCCCCAAAGGCGTTAAATAGGGGTTGAAAGTTTGTATGAAAGTCCTTCATTTTTCATGTTATGACCATGAAAGTTAGTATTTGGGCTTCTGGTTTAAAATAAAGAAATACGTGTTTCACAGTTTTTGAAAATTTTATCCCCAAGGACGTTAAATAGAGAGTTTATCCTTCAATTACGCCGCAACAGAGCAACGGATCAACGTAATTTTTTGCATGGTATCGGGTATAGCTGAGGACCTGGAGAGTGATAAAGGATTTATCCTGGAAAATTAAGGAGTGCCTGTGGGAATTATAAAGCTTATGCCAGGCGAACGAAGTCGCGGGCGTCCTCTAGTATAACATATTATTGCATAGTCATCGAAGTTACATTATTGTTCCAAATTTCAGCCCAATCAGTTTGGACTTTGGGGCACATTCTGTTGCAAGATTTGAACTAAGAAACATTCATGTAAAATGACATATAGCGTGTAAAAGCAAACATCTTCAGCGCCCTTTGCACGTCAGCCGTCCGCGTCGGTCTTGCACCTGAGGTTTTTGCTGTGTTCCGTTATAGACTGCGAGCACTGTTCAGTGCTCTTTACTGTGGAGAAATTCGTTCCGTTATAAGTGACAGTAAACTGCTGCAGTATCCTAGGGAAATATATGACGTCATTAATCGACGCCATCTTTGTACTGTGAGCACTGGCGTTTTCGAGGTAAGGTGCTCTCAGTGTTTGTCTCAGTGCTGACAGCGTTCCGTTTTAAGCAGTACCCAGTATAACTAACTATAAAGGAACAGCTTCGCAGTGTACTAAAGTGACGTCACACCTTACAGTGCTCGCAGTGTATTTCGGAACACAGCCTTTATAACGCAGCCATAAATTCAGCCAATCACAACACTTGAGATTGTAACAACGATTGATGCAGATTTTACAAAATAGGACGACTGATTTTTCTCAGATTGTATAGGATTTTCCGTCCCATCATGCAATGAGAATAATGTAATGACTCATAGCCATATATTATAACATGTTAAAGAACTTGTGATAAAGTAAGTAAAATCCCTTGCTATTTCTTTAGAGGGAAATGAAAATACCAGGGTTTAAATTAACTATGCCCCTAACAAGTTAGTAACCTTGGGCAGTAAAATTCAAGCAAACGTCATACTAAAACGACCGATCTAAGGTCACGGATACACTAAAACCGACTCGTACGGTCATTGTCCTCACGAGGCGTCCCTTTCTCTCTCGCGACCACGCCCATAAGTGTGACAAGGCGCAACATTGATATTAGCATTTCGCACTCTCGTTCGTGACGCGGGCGCTTGACCCTGGCCGATAAGAGGCGTATGCGACAAGATCACGGCGAGCGATGTACGTACCTATGTTATATTAAGTACATACATTTCAAAGTGCACCCAATTGAACCGCGTAGCGCGTAGTAATTGAACAGATAAACAATTTACTGAATACAAATAAATTGGCTGGAAGATGCGACATTTCGCAAATAGATGTTATGAATATGATGACGTATTTATAAAAATATCGCGTTATGCATCGCAAATAATGTGGAAATGGAAACGATTTAAAACAACTAAAAATCGCAATAAGAAAGCTTAATTTTATCAGTTCTTAATGATAATTTTTTTTGATTATGCTATTTTAAAAATACATTTCACTTGCAATTGGACTACATCATAGAAAGAAAAACTTCCGAGCATTTCTAGATAATTATCGGAATATATAAAATAAATAGGTACATTTCAGTTACAGTTAAGATAAGAGCAGCTTAAAGCGAAATCGCTTCCGATCGCTGAGCGATTTTGATCGTGATAACGATCAATAATATCGATATACAATCGTTTTTCATATTCTTGTAAATATTTTCTAGGACCTATAAAAATACTGATAAGGTGTTTATCAATGTGTTATAGTAGTGACATGTAGTTAGGAGTCAATTCATTTCAAATTAATTACAAGGTAAATCTAGGTATTTACTGACATTTTGGGTGCTTTTTGATAAGATAAACTAAATGGATTAACAGTTTTAGTACAAATAGTTAACATTTGGAATACTAAAGAGTAGGCAGTGTCCTGTTAAGGGCAGAGCCAGAAACAAACTAATACTAGGCTCTAATCACACTTCTACCACCTCAAAACACTTAAGTGACCTACTGACCTTTAGAGATAAGATGGTAGTTCCCAATACTGAACTTCATTAGTCTAGGTGTACATAAAGCACCACTAAATAGTATTTTAATCTGATTTAAAGGCTAACTTTAATTTCAAGTGAAGCCATATTCAAGGATTCGTTAATTTTTGAAGCAGCACTACATAAAACTTACTATCTTTTTACTCAACTGTTTATCACTAACAAATAATTATTAATTATTGTAATGTATAATTAATTCAGATTTTAGTTTAGTTTTGAATGTTGTAGTTATGTATCATTCAAAATAACTTTAATATCTCACCTTTATACTATAATAAATATTTATAAAATTATTATAATTGTATAAAAATAATAAACTATAAAATGTACCAAAAAATTATGAAAAACAATATGAAACAGAGAGAGTTGAAATGATTTTCTTAAATCTAGTTGGCTAATACAATTTTCTTCATCAACTTTCTAAAATGAAGTAGCTTAGTTATCTGTGTTAGTGGCACATTTTGAAAGTTTAGTTCAGAAATAGGCAACTGTGAAAGTAATACTTAATTGAGTTTTTTTTAACTTTTAATTCCATAGTCTGCTTTACTTATATTTCAAGAAGGAATTTTATTAATTAATTTCACTATTTTAATTTTCATAAGAGAGTCCAAGCCAAGATGATGTGAAATACCAAAAATAATACAAAGGTAGGTAAGACAAAGACATAACCTGGTTAGCTAGATATAAATTAAAAAACACAACCTTTCACTGTTACATTCCAAAAGCTGAAGCTGTATTTGTCAAGTTATTATACTTATAGGAGCAGGTGCTTACAAACTGGTTCCAAGTCATCATACAAGATGTTCCAGTTAAATGCCATGCCACAATTGCATAACCCCTACTTTGTCGGCCGCCATTTTGTGAAATCCGGCGCGTCTGCGGCGCCATTTTGAGGTTGGCGGCCGCCAGCCGGCCGCGCAATTTAAAATATTTATATCTCGAATTACCTGTTCGAGTTACATAAACACAGAACATCAGTCAAATCGTTACGAACTAGCGCTATAGATTAAAGTTAAAAAGGTTATCTGTCTTCTTTATGGTTTAAAATAAAAAATACCAAAGAATAAAACAAAAAATATCCTGTTTTTTTTTTTTGAGAACCTATAAAATAAACATTATCACCAGTATCTTTATTTTAAATCTCTGGTTTACTCTATGGTTAGTCATTTTAGAGTATAAAAACACGAAACAAAGACTCTTTTAAATTATTCTCTGTCTAGCACAAAATCAAAAAAACAAATATAAAAAAAAAACAAAGGATCAAATTACAGGGTCAAATTACAACTTCTACCATAGAGTTATTTCACTGAGCACGGCCCCCAAAAAATTCACACTGTTTCCTTGTCTATCCTACTATGTTTTACTAAAGTTTGAGAGGGATCCAGATAGTTTAATAATTTGAACAATCGAAAGTTGGGTCACCTGGCAGAGGCACATCGCGGCCATACTAAATCGGCCTTTAGAAGGTCGATCCGCAGTTAACGGGTTTTCAAGGGCGACCTTCTAAAGGTCGATCGCCAGATGAGAGGATAATGATGATGTCTACATACTAGTGTTCATTAAATTATACTTTTTATCTGTATGTTACACATAAAATGAAATGGTAACTTACTACTTTGAAATAATGAAAATATTAAGTAATTAATTTATTATTATATAATTAATTAATTTAACGTGTTGAATTATTTCTGTTATTTAAATACACAAAAAAATGGACTTTGAGTTTTGTGGATGTTCATTTTTGTTCTCTAACAACTTTCAGACTAGTGTTTGATGAAAGAGCAATTTTTTGCACAGTAGATTTGACAGAATGGTGCACTTCTTCTTAATGAAGTTTGGCTGTCATCAAGCAAAAAGCTGCTTCATGTAAAGACTCTTTATAACCGTCAATCACGCCGCAACAGAGCAACGGATCAACATGAATGCATGAGTATTGTTGAGGACCTGGAGAGTGACAGGCTACTTTTTAAACCAGAAAATTAAGGAGTGCATGTGGGGAAAAAACTTAAACCAAGCGGACGAAGTCGCGGGCATTAGCTAGTTTCATAATATAGTACTTTGTTCAGGCTTGCAGTTTATCTTTGTGTAGTTTATTACTGTCATTTATATCATTTGTGTTATCCTGTAAGTTCAGCCAACATTCTCGGCTTTCTTGGACAATATGCAGTCCAGCATTCTTGGCATCATTTGACGAAGGTGTATAATATAATAGTAGAGCTTACAATTTAAATTTCATAGTATTTAAGTATGGCAGAATGATTGCAGACTTATTTTAATGATTTAAGTAACTATGAATTATAGTATTTGAAGGTTAACTAGTATTAAGTATTTACTATTTACACAATAAATGAGCAATTTAACTTTCATTCTAATGTGTAATGACACATATAAATTACTTGAACCAGTTTTTTTATTGTAAGTGGATCTAAATATACTATTAGTAGCACTTGAATAAACAGGTAAGGTTAATGCAGTATTAATGTGAATGTCATTAAATACAATATTTTATCCTTGTGTAATGTTTAACCAATATACTTGTTATGGATATATGCTCAACACTGTATTCCTCATAAACTATAAATGGTTTCCTTTGGCAATGTTTTAAAGGGCATCATCTGATGGGGTAAATTAAGTAGGTACCTACTTATGTTTCTTACCATTGCAATTATACTGTTACATACACTATAGTAATAAATAAATAGCACTTTCTCAACAACGTTGACGTTTAGATGCGTCATGTGAAAAAAAAAGAAAAGTTGATTACATGGCATACCCTGTAGCCTTACTGCCATCATCGTAATGCATGTAAATAGGACCCGTAAAACACAACTCATTTAGTCAAAGCCCCATTAACTAAAAGCCAATATACTGGAAAAGCAGTTTACGGCGACAAACCTCAATTTCTAAACAGCTAAGTGTGTCGATGTACGGTGTACCTAGTCGATGTCAGAACAACCACGTTCATCAAACAACCTAAACACTGACCGCTGACATAAAAATAACTGAATTTCACATAAATATACGACTGGGATGCGCCATTACACTGTACTTTATCGTAGACCCGTAAAAACACATATTGAATGCCAGTACGCGGTAATATAGGCAAACCACGTGTAGAGTACCGGTGAAGCGCAGTTTATAGCACAAATTTCCACTTAGCACTTACCTATTTGCTATGAAAACTTCTTATACACTTATTTCACTATGATTAAGATCGATATGCGATCAAATAACTAAGTTTTTTTAGAAATTAATCGTAATTTATGACGCTATGTTTGCAAGGAAGCCAGCCACCATCACTACGTATCCGTAAAAGACATTTTTGAGCATAGACACAGCAATAAAAAAGTAAAGATTAATTTATGGTGAAATTGATTGCCAGTAATAAAAATTCACAATTTAAAAACTAAAACGCTTTTTAAAATACCTTCAAAATACATCATTTATCATATTGGAACAAAAATAAAAATATAAATTATCGTGTTAACTTTGCGTAGTATATTTTTTCTTAAACATACATATTTTATTATCTGCGTCAATAGTGGTCGAGAATTATTCTTATAATCTTATCTTAATTTTAGGAAAGCGATATATTTTATCTAGTCTCTAGGTAAATAATTATTAGTAATAATCAATAACGTACCCGAACGTGATTCTTTAGCACTTCTACGACGCCACTTAGCTCTCCCTTCAGAGTCCGTAGAATTCAATGATGAAGTCGATGTTGATAAGCTTCGGTTTCGTCTCCTCTTACTTGCTTCGTCTGCTGACCCGAACTTGGGATAACGATCCATTCCTGATGGATTCCTTTCTAGTTGCGTCGCCCATTTGTACTAATACCTACTGATAGAAATCACTTATCAATTCCGTTCGATGTAAGTGTAACTAATCGCACTACATACAAAAAAGGAACTAGACCATTAAATACCTACCACTGGGTTTTAATGCCTTCAATAAAGAAAATTATTACTAGACAATAATGTTTTGATTAGCGTAATATGAATATTATACATATAGAATTAAAGTTATTCCCGCGGAAACTTTAAAAAAAGGGATAAATAGTAGCCTAAGTAATAAGTATCTTTTAATTCAGGGTATCCGGTATATGGCATGCTATATAAATTCCAAATTTCAGCCAAATCGGTTTAGTCGCAGCGGCGTGAACGAGAAAAAAACTCTTCATCAAAGTAAAAACCGGCCAAGTGCGAGTCGGACTCGCGCACCGAGGGTTCCGTACAAACCTGTAGTAAGTTTTAAATTATTAAAAAAAATTGCTTAAAAATTACGTTTGTTGTATGGGAGCCCCCCTTTAATATTTACTTTATTGATATTTAATTATTTATTTTGAAAGGTAATATACAAGTTAATATTCTGTGAAAATTTGAACCGTCTACCTGTTACCGTTTTTAATATTGAGCAAAAAAATACGAAAAAAACACGTTTATTGTATGGGGACCCCCCTTAATATATATATTTTTTTAATTTTTAGTATTTGTTGTTATAGCGGCAACGGAAATACATCATTTGTGAAAATTTCAGCTTTCTAGCTATCACGGTTTATGAGATACAGCCTGGAGACAGACAGACAGACAGACAGACAGACAGACAGACAGACAGACAGACAGACAGACAGACAGACAGACAGACAGACAGACAGACAGACAGACAGACAGCGGAGTCTTAGTAATAGGGTCCCGTTTTTACCCTTTGGGTACGGAACCCTAAAAAAAACAATAAAATAAGCAGGATAGGCTGAGCGCCATCTAGTGAGCAATAATTTAGCTGATATTCTTCTCTCTCACCACTAGAGGGCAGATTTCGCTATTGCATTATTACAAAGTGATTACAAAATCTATGATTTTAAACTTTGCTTTGAATGATAGAGAGAGACAGATCACCTGCGCTACCACCGACCAGAACACGCGGTGATCACCACACGAAAGGGTAGTAAGGTGATCACAAATAGAATATGACTACAGGAACAGAGACTTTTTTAGAGTCCTTTGTGACCTTCGATCATAAAATATACAGTCACCATCGATTTACCAACTAAGGATACAACATTACCTACAAATTAATACTCAAAAAGCGTCCACAATCGCTTAAACAAACACACCTATAGATAATAGACAAAGAGACACCAAGCGGTTCACAAAAACCAACCATATGTATTTATATTTAGGGTTCAATTTTGTAATAACAATTGGACACATGATACGACATTTTGTCGCCTAGTGTACTCATGCGTGACTGAGGCAAAAATTGTTCATTGTGCACAATTTGACCGTGCCGTTTTTTGCGTTTCGATGGTGCGTCTAAGGTATTGGTAAGTCAATGACAGTCACGTAAAATAAAGCGTAAAATATACATTAATTAACCTATTTAAATATAGTAGCAGTCTATGGTGTGTGATATATACAAACCTGTGGTACAAACAAAATTTTACTCTCTAGTTTGAACCCAGAGCCGTAAAGCCAGTTCATAAAAAAAACTACTCTGTCTATTGCTTTGAATTATTGTATCCACAGACATATCTTCTCTTTATAACTCTGTGATTGCATCAAGAGCTCAGTAAGCGTAGACAGATAGAGGTACATAGACCAAGGCAAGCCATATATCTCCTTTTCACTCCCACATGAAAGAGATGCAGTGTTGGGATCAAAAAACAACTGTTCTTTCTGTTCCCGGGTTAGGATGTTACACAAGATAGAATGAGAAAAAAATATGTTTTATTCTATCCCTTTCTGCGTGTCACGGGTTTTGTGCCAGACAAAATTTATTTATGACGTATGTATGGAGCCACTAAACAAAAGAAGAAGAAGATTAAGTATGTATGACGTTTGGGAGGTGTTTCAAAGATTAACTAGGTACCTATCCCTTTCGGCCTTGGCAGGCTGGCCTTGATTTTAGAGGATAATAATTATTCTAATTTATTAAGTCTTGCCATAGACTCAATAGAGCTAGACTATTTTTACATGATTTTGGGTGCGTTCCGAAATACACTGAGAGCTCTGGAAGTCCCCAGTAAAGAGCACTGCCAGTGCTCGCAGAGCTTATAACGGAACACACACTTTTACTCATAGACTCTATGGACTCAAGTGTCAAAATCTCTTTGTTTACATACTTTTTTAGGTTATATTTTGAAAAGTAAGCTATGTATTCTTGGATTTTAATTTTCTAGACAAAAATTAGATTTCAGAGAGAATATGACCTGAATTTCAAACAACAAAAACAAGTTTTATCATAGCATTATTTTTAAATATTAATTCTTGTACATACGACTTAAAATGTCAGTAGAGAAAAGACCTAATAGCCCAGAGAATTCTGAAGAACCAGACGATGGGGAGGGCTGGATAGGGCCCATGCCTTCAGAGGCAGCATCAACCGATGCACCTAAACCCAAGAAACGCAAAAGTATGTTTAATAAACCATTGTTTAGATTACTGTAAACATCCTTAAGTTTCATGTGTAATGTAGAGTTTATTAAACACTAGGTCTTGCCCGCGAGTGCGACTTCGTCCGTGTAAATTAAGTTTTTTAGATTCCCGCGGGTACTCTTCAATTTTCCGGGCCTGTGTCCTTCCCCGGGATACAACCTATCCCTGTACCAAATTTTATCTAAATCGGTTGAGCAGATAGGCCGTGAAAGCGTAGCAGACAGAAAGATAGACAGGCACAGACACGTTCGCATTTATAATATTAGTATGGATTACACATGAAACTTATATCTTTTATTGGGATTCTGAATACAGTAATGCTTTATATTTTATTTAAAAAAAGACGAACTAAAGTAAAAAAGCTTATAAACTAACATAGTAGTGAAAATTTGTATCCAATCATCCAATTTTTTTAATCCCAATAAACTTAGAGCCTATTATGCACACGGCATATTTTTTAAGTGTAACATTGTAATCTTTGTAAGCTAATCATTTCCCATTTTACTGTCTTATCCTTTACCTGCTAATCCGCAGTAATATAGGCCTCTCATACATAAAAATACAACTCATAAAATGCTTATGTTATTTCTCACTTAGGCCAGTACTACAAGATTAATTGTGGCCAATCCTGTTTATAGTCCATTCATTCTAGATTTCAATGTATGGGGAAAACGGCAAAATTAATAATTGTTTGAAACTACTGTTGTTTTATACCTATGAGTGAGTACATTAAAAAACACAACTCTCCCCCCCCCTCCGGTGGTGGCTTCCCCCCTCCCCGCCTTGAAAAGTGTGCCATTTTGCAGATTTCCTAGATTTTCAAGAAAACTATACAAGCTAGGACAAAACTGTCAAAGAGAACATTGTTCCTTAATAAATTACCTACAAACAAGTTCATAACATTTATGGTGATAGGAGTTATAGTTTACAAGCTATGATGCGTTAAAAAAAAAGTTATTTAATTTCTATTTATTCCATACTATTATGTAAGTCAAGATGACTACCACCGGTTCTTACAAAATAGCAAGGTATATTTCAAAAACTATTTGTCCTATCAAAATAAACTAAACACTATTTTATAGGTAAATTAATTATCTTTGTCCTAAGTCCTGACAGCTTTTTTCCTAGCTCTAATACTTCTTCTTGAAATTACAAAAAACATTCACGGATTTTACAAGGGTTTCTTTTTTTATGCAAGTTAGACAGCCATATTTCCGAAACTATTAGTTCTGTCAAAATAAACTAAAAACTATTTTGGAGATAATTTAATGAAGTTCATTTTTGCTTATGATATTTTTTTTCCTAGTTCTAATAGTTTCTGTGAAAATTAAAAAATATATACATGGTTTTTGAAAAAAAATAAATTTCATGGAATAAAGGTAGTCATATTTTTCGAACTATTGGTCCTATCTAAATAAACCATAACATTTTTTTGTAGGTAATTTAATGAAATTAATTGCTCTTCGAAGGATTTTTCCTAGCTCTAATAGTTTTTGTGCATATTGCAAATAACACAGGATTCTAACAATTTTTTTATTTTTCTTCGTATACAATACGTGGATATATATGCGAAATTATTAGTCCTATCTTTATGAACTAAATATTTTTTTATAGGTCATTAAATGGTGTTTATTTTTACTCCTGACAGTTTTTGCCTAACTCTAATAGTTTTCTAGAGACTACAGAATACATATAAAATGTTGAAAATTGGCTTATTTTACTGAGCTGCGATTTTAAGTCAACTTTAACGCACCATAGCTTGTAAACTATAACTCCTATCATAATAAATGTTATGAACTTATTTGTAGGTAATTTATTAAGAAACAATGTTCTCTTTGACGGTTTTGTCCTAGCTTGTATAGTTTTCTGGAAAATCTAGGAAATCTGCAAAATGGCACACTTTTCAAGGCGGGGAGGGGGGAAGCCACCACCGGAGGGGGGGGGAGAGTTGTGTTTTTTAATGTACTCACTCATAGGTATAAAACCACAGTGGTTTCAAAAAATTATAAATTTTGCCGCGAAAAAATCTAAAATGAATGGACTATTAACAGAATCCCTAAACTAAACAAAAATGACAGCTCTTAATCTAGTGCTGCCCTTTTCCACAGGGAGTATTATGAAAGAGATAGCAACATAAATAGAGCTGTCATCTTAGTTTAGTTTAGAGATTGTTTTATACAGAATTGGCCACATTGGGGCTGATTCTGTGTAACACAATCTCTAAACTAAACTAAAATGGCAGCTTTAAATGTAGTTCTGTCCCTTTCCGTAGGGAGTATTATGAAAGGGTTAGCAATATTTGTAATGCTCTAATTTTAGTTTAGTTTAGAGATTGTACACTACAGAATCAGCCCCATTGTTTATCTTGTTAAAATTAATAAAGTGATGCTGTTATTTGCTTATAATTTAATAAATGAATAAAAAAAATATTTACAGTTTTGGAGTTTGAATCTCTGTACCTGGAAAACTTGCCATCATCAGAGACATACGAGAGGAGCTACATGCATAGAGATGTGGTCACTCATGTTGTGGTGACCAAGACTGACTTTGTGATCACTGCCAGCCAGGATGGCCACTTGAAGTTTTGGAAAAAGCAGGTTTTTTATATTACTTGATTATTAACGAATTCATTAATTTGACGACCTCCGCAGCGCAGTGTTGAGCGCTGTTGTCTTAACGTGCGGAGTTTCCGAGTTTGATCCCAGCAGGTTCAATTTGGAGTTTATAATTTTTGAATTTTCCCTGGTCTGGCTTGGTGGGAGGCTTCGGCCGTGGCTAGTTACCACCCTACCGGCAATGACGTGCCGCCAAGCGACTTAGCGTTCCGATACGATGCCGTGCAGAAACCGAAGGAGTATGGGTTTAATATAACTGCCATGCCCCTGACAGGTTAGCCTGCTACCATATTAGACTGCATCATCACTTACCATCAAGTGAGATCGCAGTCAAGGGCTAATTTGTAGTGGATATAAAAAAAATAAATAGAGTTGGTAAAAATTAAAATATGCGAAAGTACGTGTCGTTTCACTACAGTTTCAAGTAGGCACAAGTTGTCCTACGTGAAATAAATCATTTCATTTTCAGGAGGAAGGCATAGAGTTTGTGAAGCACTTCCGCTGCCACCTGGCGCCCATCAGCCACGTGGCCGCCAACAGTACGGGCACTCTGCTGTGCACCGCCTCCACTGAGAAGACTGTTAAGGTCTTCGATGTTGTCAACTTTGGTATTGCCCTATCCTATATTTTTATCCACCACCACTACAGCCCATTAACGTCCCACTGCTGGGCACAGGCCTCCACTCTTATAGGAGAGAGGGAATTAGAGCTTAGACCCACCACGCTGCTCCAATGCGGGTTGGTAACGACTATTATCGTGTTTGTGATGGGGGTAAATCACCGCCAACTTCCTAACTCCAGGCTAGTACTGAGAATTTCTAATCAGAAAAACCCAATACTTAATTATGGCCCGACCCGGGACTCGAAACCGGGTCCTCGTCCGCCACAGTCGAACATGATAACCACTAGACCAACGAGGCAGTTATACTTTTATACACCAAGTGTTCATTTAAAATGTATACTATACTATATACTATACTATCTATGGATGGATGGATGGATGTTTATTACTCAATCACGACTGAATGGCTGAACGGATCTGGATTCACTTTGGCACACAGATAGATTATAGTCTGGAATAAGTAATAGTGGAGAGTGACATAGGCTACTTTTTATCCCGAAAAATTGAGGAGTTCCCGTGGGAATTAAAAAAATTTATTCCACGCGGACGAAGTCGCGGGCATCAGCTAGTACTCGTACTAATTAAATGCTAAAGTGTATTTGTTTGTTGGTTTTTTTGGTTTGTCCTTCAATCACGCCGCAACAGAGCAAGGGATCGACGTGATTTTAGGGTTCCGTACCAAAATGGTAAAAATGGAACCCTTATGGTGCGACTTTCTCCGTCTGTCTGTCTGTCTGTCTGTCTGTCTGTCCGTCCGTCACACTCGATTATTTCAGTAACTACCGAAGCTATCGACATGAAATTTGGAATCGTTGTGTATATTAGTGGCCCAAAGACACTGGAATTAAAAAAAATTGGAAATTATTTTTTTTCTTATTTAAAAAGGGGGGAAAATCGGAAGGTTGAAATTTAAAAGTGAGATAACTGTACTGTGTGGGGTATCATATGAAAGGGTTTACTTTGTACATTCTAAAACAGATTTTTAATTATTTTTAGTCATGATAGTTTTTGATTTATCGGGGAAAAAGTCAAAAAAAATACCGTTCCCCCCCCCTTATCTCCGGAGTTTACCAATCGAAAAATCTGAAATAATTATGGTCAATAGGAATTTATGTATATTTTACAGGAAAACTATAGCCAATGCTCTAACTAGCATAGTTTTTTTGATATTAACAGTAAACCTCTACAAACAAAGTTAGTTTTGCGGTTCATTAAATTCATTAATCGTAAAACTTGCTACAGGTTTGTACGGAACCCTCGGTGCGCGAGTCCGACTCGCACTTGGCCGGTTTTTTTATTTTGCATGGGTACAGTTGAGAACCTGGAGAGTGACATAGGCTACTTTTTGTCTTGGAAATTAAGGAGTTCCCGTTGGAATTAAAAAAGCTTATTCCACACAGACGAAGTCGCGAGTATGAAACAACGACGCGACGACGAGATATCCGGATACTTGTGGACTTGTTCTTAGCCGACGTCAGTGTATTAATATGGGATTAATAATATTAAGCATGTATATTGTACTAGCTGATAAAAAATAACCCATCCGGGATAAAAAGTAGCCCATGTCACTCTCCAGGTCCTCAACTATACCCATGCCAAAAATTACGTCGATCCGTTGCTCCGTTGCGGCGTGATTGAAGGACAAACCAACAAACTAACACACTTTCGCATTTATTGTGAACTAGATGATGCCCGCGACTTCATCCGCGTGGATTAAGTTTTTGTATTCCCGCGGGAACTCCTTAATTTTCCGGGATAAAAAGTAGCCTATGTCCTTCCCCGGGACATAACCTACCTCTATACCAAATTTCAGCAAAATCGGTTGAAAAGATGGGCCGGGAAAGCGTAGCAGACAGACAGACAGACAGACACACTTTCGCATTTATAATATTCACTTGTAAAAGTTTATTTGAATAAAAAACGTTTGAATTTTGTTTTTTTTTGAATTTACAATATTAGTATGATACAAATATTATATATTCTGTGTGTCTTTTGTTAACTGTAACTGTATGGAGAAAACTATAGAAATTACAGAGAAACTATAATACATATCAAGCTCACACTCAGCAAACATTAAGTCTTTCTTTGTGAACACAATTTGGCATAGTAAAATTTTTATTCAGTATACATCAGTGGCGATTCCTGGTAGTCAATCTTGGGTTTGCGCTAGCTGATGGTTAGGTATTTTCTCAATAAAATACATTTACCTGATATATCACTGATTAGGGGTATACTTAGGTTTAATATAACTGATATATCCCTATAACAGGTTTGCCCGCCATCTTAGAGTAGAGTGGGTACTTACATCATCACCCACCACCTGGTGACATTGCAGTCAAGGGCTAACTTGTACTTACTAGAATACAGAATACTATTTTTATTTATTTTACATTATCAGATTCCCGCGACTTCGTCCGCGTGAAATAAGTTTTTAAATTCCCACGGGACCTCCCTAATTTTTCGGGTTAATCTCGGTTCTCGTACCAAGCCTATGACACTCACAAATAATGTGGATTTATATTAGTACCAGAATTTTCAAAATCGGTCCAGTAGATCCAGAGATTACCCCCTACAAACTCACAAACTTTACCTCTTTATAATATTAGTACCTATAGTGCGCGTTACATTATTACTATGATATCTTCTTAAATATTCATCTGAATTCAATGGTGTAAGGGCGAATTTGATCTATATTAAATACTTGAGATGAACAACCATTTTATTTTGATAAGGATTAATACTATGTTGGTAAAAACACCTTCGCGAGTAAAGCATTGTTTTAGACCAAATTTGAAAATCATAATGACGGTTATTGTGAGACGACCTTAAAAGATAGCTATATACTGTCGCGGACTTTTTTTTAGAACTTTTTGAGAGGAACAATTCCATCATACATTGTTTTCGTGTAACTTTTACCATTTACGCAGCGCACGCCACGGAAGCTCTCAGATGAGACAATTTTTCCGACTTCATTCACATTATTGCAATATTCGTAAGGATCTTTAATGTTTTTGAAAATAAAATAAAGCCTATGTTACTCGCTGATAATGTAGCATTCTATAGGAGAAAGAATTTTTAAAATCGGTCGAGTAGTTTTTGAGTTTCTACACGGCAAATGCAGAGCTATGCTCAACTCATAGTGCACGCCTTCGGCCCGTGGTGAGCGGGAGTTATGCGGGCCGACGGAGTTCGAAGATTCGCGCAGTACGAGCCACGTGGCGATGCGGCGCACGTCACAAGTCACAACTCACAACCAAGGTGCGAGGTGGTCATGGAGCGTGCGTGATTTTAAATAATTATCGATTATCGCAATCATTTAATTGATAAACTTATATGTTTTGTGAATGGTACCTATTTCATGTTATAAAATATTAGTATATATTACATAGATCTAGTATAATTGGTAAGTAACTTATTCATAATTATTGGTATTGCGGCGCAAGCTGCGCAATCTTAGAGGAATCGCCACTGGTATACATAAGTAAAACTTTTGTACTTACGTTTGTGACGTCACTGTCAGACGTGGATAAAATGTCATAGATACTATTTCTTTGCAGATATGATCAACATGCTATCGGTAGAGTTTGAGCCTTACTGCGCGGAGTGGGTCCATTCAGCCGGTGACCCCATATCGGCAATAGCTGTGTAAGTTTCTGTTTTATCACAGAATACTTAATATTACCTTCCAGTTACAGAAGATTCACTTCGTAAAAATAGCGACTCTTGCTACAACATAATTAAGTGCAATTCAGCTCGCAGCAGAATTTTTTATTTCTGCTCATCCGTTCTGTCGCGGCTCTTGTAGCGTTAGGGTTGTTTTAAATTTTTTTTTAATGAATCGGGTTCTCTAGATCAGGGATGGGTTTCCCAGGGGTCGACATAAACGAAAACTGATTTTGGGGGTCGACGAGGTCTAAAAATCGACCCCTATTTTAATGTTTTTTTTTTTTTTTTCAAAAATAATTACATACCTACTTAAGTATTTTTACGTAATTTGTATACATAATTATTAATTACACTTGATATTTACTGAATTTTGTCTATTTATTTTGTTAAATTTTGATGAGAATGTGATGTCAAGTTTACTCACATAACTAACCGCAAAGTTTTTAAATTGGTAAGTATTTTGTATCAATAGAAATAAAACTTGGGGGTCTGAGGTATCAGTTCATTTTGGAAAAGGGGTCTCTTGCCCAAAATAGTTTGGGAATCCCTGCTCTAGAATAATAAGTCCGGTAAATTAGAGTTTAAACAACTAAATACGCTTAATTATCTCTTATTATACTTTCTCCGTGTATCCATGAGTAACGAGAACATGAAAGTCAAAGGTATTTCACAGTGCGCGTGCGATCCTCGACTGATTCAAGTGCTGTCGGCGGGTTTCGCCGACGTAGGTATATATAGGTATCTTGGGTCATGTGACCAAGCGAGCCCGGCTTGGTATTATCTGTTTGTTTGTATATACATATATTCATTTGTTTCTTCGTTTCTGAACTTGAAACCAATTATTAAAAGTTAATATTTATGCAGGTGTGGCCTCTATTGAATTGTATAGCGTATTGTAAAAAGGTTAAAAGTACGCCATAGTGTATTGCCCTTGTATTTTGTAAAAATAATTTATTACAGTACAATTCAATCGTTTATTGTTTTTTTAATTTTGAATTTTTGAATATTTATTTCAGGATTATTATACATAATATATTGATATTTAATATAATACTATTAAAAACTAAATTAAATCTAAATTAAAAACTAAACATTAAAAATATCATCTATGCCGCTGTAATGAGGCAATGTGCCCAGAACGCTGGCTGCGTTACCTCGCTGAATAGCCAAACTTATATGTTGGCCGAGGTAACTGCCAGCCCTCCGATCACCTGTGGACTCTGTGAGACGAGAAGATAGATCCTTAAAAAAGGATCTAGCATCTTCGCCCCACGACCCCAGGGTTTCAACACCAAAAGGCACAAAAATGAAATTATTTTCTATAATTTCATACTTGCGCCTCTTGGCTCTTTCTGCATTAGTCGCTGCCGCCCCCGCCGTCATGGAGGTTTATTTGCTAGAAATATCGTTTATTTGCTAGAAATATTGTATGATTATGACGACAAACCAAATATATACTAAACAGCTTTTGTCATAAATTGTTGACGAGCGAATTTAAGAAGTACTTAGGTAAATTAATACAATATACCTATTATGTAATAATGTAAATGTATTTTAACCCAAGACGGACCACCAAGAATCGCCACTGTGCAGTATCATAGCCCAGTGTTACCTTCGACAATGCAGGGCGTAGATTAAACAGAAAATGCCCATTATCGACTAGCGATACATTGAGCCTAACAATATCCTTGCAGATCGGAGAAGGGTTCGAACAAGATCCACATATTCGACGGCACGCAGGCTTCGGGCGCTCCGCTGCACACGTTCGCGCTGCACCAGAGCGAAGTGCTCACCATCAAGTACAATCCCGTCTACGAAGTGGCCGTCTCCGTCGACAAAGCAGGCAGGTTCTGTTAGCAACTGTAGGGTATATATACAAGATCTACATATTCGACGGCACGCAGGCTTCGGGCGCTCCGCTGCACACGTTCGCGCTGCACCAGAGCGAAGTGCTCACCATCAAGTACAATCCCGTCTACGAAGTGGCCGTCTCCGTCGACAAAGCAGGCAGGTTCTGTTAGCAACTGTAGGGTATATATACAAGATCCACATATTCGACGGCACGCAGGCTTCGGGCGCTCCGCTGCACACGTTCGCGCTGCACCAGAGCGAAGTGCTCACCATCAAGTACAATCCCGTCTACGAAGTGGCCGTCTCCGTCGACAAAGCAGGCAGGTTCTGTTAGCAACTGTAGGGTATATATACAAGATCTACATATTCGACGGCACGCAGGCTTCGGGCGCTCCGCTGCACACGTTCGCGCTGCACCAGAGCGAAGTGCTCACCATCAAGTACAATCCCGTCTACGAAGTGGCCGTCTCCGCCGACAAAGCAGGCAGGTTCTGTTAGCAACTGTAGGGTATATATACAAGATCCACATATTCGACGGCACGCAGGCTTCGGGCGCTCCGCTGCACACGTTCGCGCTGCACCAGAGCGAAGTGCTCACCATCAAGTACAATCCCGTCTACGAAGTGGCCGTCTCCGTCGACAAAGCAGGCAGGTTCTGTTAGCAACTGTAGGGTATATATACAAAATCTACATATTCGACGGCACGCAGGCTTCGGGCGCTCCGCTGCACACGTTCGCGCTGCACCAGAGCGAAGTGCTCACCATCAAGTACAATCCCGTCTACGAAGTGGCCGTCTCCGTCGACAAAGCAGGCAGGTTCTGTTAGCAACTGTAGGGTATATATACAAGATCCACATATTCGACGGCACGCAGGCTTCGGGCGCTCCGCTGCACACGTTCGCGCTGCACCAGAGCGAAGTGCTCACCATCAAGTACAATCCCGTCTACGAAGTGGCCGTCTCCGTCGACAAAGCAGGCAGGTTCTGTTAGCAACTGTAGGGTATATATACAAGATCTACATATTCGACGGCACGCAGGCTTCGGGCGCTCCGCTGCACACGTTCGCGCTGCACCAGAGCGAAGTGCTCACCATCAAGTACAATCCCGTCTACGAAGTGGCCGTCTCCGTCGACAAAGCAGGCAGGTTCTGTTAGCAACTGTAGGGTATATATACAAGATCCACATATTCGACGGCACGCAGGCTTCGGGCGCTCCGCTGCACACGTTCGCGCTGCACCAGAGCGAAGTGCTCACCATCAAGTACAATCCCGTCTACGAAGTGGCCGTCTCCGTCGACAAAGCAGGCAGGTTCTGTTAGCAACTGTAGGGTATATATACAAGATCTACATATTCGACGGCACGCAGGCTTCGGGCGCTCCGCTGCACACGTTCGCGCTGCACCAGAGCGAAGTGCTCACCATCAAGTACAATCCCGTCTACGAAGTGGCCGTCTCCGTCGACAAAGCAGGCAGGTTCTGTTAGCAACTGTAGGGTATATATACAAGATCCACATATTCGACGGCACGCTGGCTTCGGGCGCTCCGCTGCACACGTTCGCGCTGCACCAGAGCGAAGTGCTCACCATCAAGTACAATCCCGTCTACGAAGTGGCCGTCTCCGTCGACAAAGCAGGCAGGTTCTGTTAGCAACTGTAGGGTATATATACAAGATCCACATATTCGACGGCACGCAGGCTTCGGGCGCTCCGCTGCACACGTTCGCGCTGCACCAGAGCGAAGTGCTCACCATCAAGTACAATCCCGTCTACGAAGTGGCCGTCTCCGTCGACAAAGCAGGCAGGTTCTGTTAGCAACTGTAGGGTATATATACAAGATCTACATATTCGACGGCACGCAGGCTTCGGGCGCTCCGCTGCACACGTTCGCGCTGCACCAGAGCGAAGTGCTCACCATCAAGTACAATCCCGTCTACGAAGTGGCCGTCTCCGTCGACAAAGCAGGCAGGTTCTGTTATGCGCTGTAGGGTATATATACAAGATCTACATATTCGACGGCACGCAGGCTTCGGGCGCTCCGCTGCACACGTTCGCGCTGCACCAGAGCGAAGTGCTCACCATCAAGTACAATCCCGTCTACGAAGTGGCCGTCTCCGTCGACAAAGCAGGCAGGTTCTGTTAGCAACTGTAGGGTATATATACAAGATCTACATATTCGACGGCACGCAGGCTTCGGGCGCTCCGCTGCACACGTTCGCGCTGCACCAGAGCGAAGTGCTCACCATCAAGTACAATCCCGTCTACGAAGTGGCCGTCTCCGTCGACAAAGCAGGCAGGTTCTGTTATGCGCTGTAGGGTATATATGTACAAGATGCACATAAGTACACATAAATAATTACGTATATACCTTATATTTCACTTGCCTAGTGTTATATTATGTTATGATACCTAATATGTAAAATTTTGCGAGACGCCGAAAAAAGTCACCCAGTATATTCTAATTTCATTTTTATGACGAATACGACGATTTGACGACCTCCCTGGCGCAGTGTTGAGCGCTGTTGTCTTAACGGTCCGGTCCCGGATTCGATCCCCGGCAGACTCAATTTGGTCTGGTGAGAGGCTTTGGCCGTGGCCAGTTACCACCCTACCGGCAAAGATATGCCGCCAAGCATTTTAGCGTTCCGGTACGATGCCGTGTAGAAACCGATGGGGGTATGGGTTTAAAATAACTGCCATACCCCTAACAGGTAAGCCCGCTACTATCTTAGACTGCATCATCACTTACCATCAGGTGAGATCGCAGTCAAGGGCTAACTGGTAGTGGATAAAAAAAAATGACAATTGTGTGGTTTGAGTTTTTTTATTTGACTGCGCCAATCAGGGTAACCTTTTTGTTTTCGTCAGGTATTGTCGAATACTGGACCGGGCCAAAATATGAATACGAGTTTCCGAGAAACGTGAAATTCAAATCCAAATTGGATACGGATCTATTCGACTTCGTGAAGAATAAAACTTATCCAACCGCGTTGGACTTCTCGCCCGACGGAAAAAAGATGGCCTCCATAAGCTTGGATAGGAAGGTAAGTGAAAGTATCTCCGACAAATTTCGACAGATTTACATCAATATCAGTAGAAAAGATGGGCCGTGAACGCGTAGTAGACCGGCAGACACATTTTCGCATTTATAAAATTAGTATGGATATGGATTTAAATAACCAATCATTGAGGTTATATTTTAAGGAATAACTTTAAGTACCTATACGATACCTATGGATTTGCAATTAATAAAGAAATTGAAATTGAGGTTTTATACAAGACGGCAGTAGTTGAAGGAGGGTTAGTTTTCCACCAAAAAGCGGTTAATTGTGTTCCTAGGTCCGAGTATTCCACTTCCTGACGGGAAAGCTGCACAAAGTGCTGGACGAGAGTCTGCAGCGCTTCCAAGAGCTGCAGCATCAGACGCAGCAGCTGCCTAACATGGAGTTTGGGAGGCGGTAAGGTCATGTACATAACTGTAGCTTTTAGGTGAAAGTATTTGTCGGGCAGGGTTATGTTTGCTACTATTCTTAGAAATTTGTCCTATTTTTTATATTCACACGATGTTTTATAATATTCCTGATATAATCAATCAATTAAGCTATCCAAGTCTAAAAGATGCGGCTTAAAATAGAGAAAATTTTCGCATGATAACCGCCAACTTCATTTTGAAGAAGGCACACGGTGATGAAAATGATGAATCAATGAATCAATCATTATTTGTTCAATTTAGGTACACTGTGCACTTATTGACATCTGAAACTTATAAAACATGATGGTGAAAATCAATTACGGTATCTTAATACTAAAGTTACAATTTTTTTTTTATTAAAATAGTTTTATTAAAATAGTTTTAAGAAAGCCTTTTCAATAGTCAAGTGAATCTACCATTTGCCGGAATGCTATTATTACCGAAAAGAACCAATAAGAACGAGTGTCTTGCTAGTTCTTTTCGGTAGAAATTATTATTTTTATTATAATAGCTTTATTTCCCACACATTACAACTTTTTACAGTGTTTATGAAATAGTTTGATTTGTTTTAATGCATGGTATCCTGCGGGTAAAAGCCTCCTCTATCCTTTTCCATTATTGTCTATTGGTAGCAATACTCATCAAATTTTTTTCTGCTATATTAATGATAATTTAGATGTCATCAGCCCATTTTTTCCTCTGTCTTCCAACTCTCCTTTTGCTTACCGGGCCTCACCATTTTGATATTAGGGTAAGTCCACCTTTTGTCTTTGTACCTTGCTAATATGTCCTGCCCATTTCCATTCTTGTTCAAGAGCATACTGAAGAGCGGGCGATAGCTTAACTAAATTACTGGAAATAATTCAGGATGGCGACAGAACGCGACCTAGACAAGTCAGAAGCGGCACAGCTCGCGAATATCGTGTTCGACTGCAGCGGCCACTTCATAGCATACTCCACAATGCTGGGGGTCAAGCTCATCAACCTCGCCACCAACCGCTGCGTGGCCATGCTCGGCAAGCCCGAGAACCTGCGCCCGCTGCAGCTGGCGCTCTTCCAGGTATTGCACACCACTCCATCCCATTATTCCATTCCATCACACCCAATTTCATTCTATCCCATTTTATTCTTCCTATCTCCATGTTCCCTTCATTCAATAATTTAAAAAAAACCTTTGTGCCCCAACACACACCATTCTTTTCCATTCCATTTCATTCTTTCACATTATTAATCAAGACTTCATCTACATTTAAAAATTTTATTACCTTTTAATATCTTAGCACCATTTTGTAATCCTTGTATATATAGATTTTTTAAGTGAACCATTTGTTTTAATCAAAGATCCTCAGGGAATCCTCAGCAATGATTGAAATATTTATACCACATGTCTCCTTCAGGGCCGGACATTCAACCAAAATTGGCGACCAGCTCTAAATGGAGAGATCAGGGAACCTAAAAACTGACCCTACTCAGTTCTGCACCGCGTATAAGAAGAACTGCTAGAACCGCTTTATTTCATTCTTTTACATCTTGTCTTCAATCTTCCTGCTCATTCTCCTTCAGCTCTTATCATTTCAGTATTACACACAATATTCGTGCTTTCAACATTTTGTTATTTGAGTAATTCTTTCAAATATGATAGGATTTTCTAAACAAAATAAGTAAAACCTTTGCAAGTTCCGGGGGATTGCCCCCGGATCTTGCAGACTGAAATATCTGATACTATATCCTTCAGGGTCGTACAAATCAACCGAAATTGGCGACAACGCTGGAAATGGAGGGGTCGGAAAACCCAACCCTATTGAACATAAAGACTGACCCGACTCTGTTCTGCACGGCGTATAAGAAAAACCGCTTCTATATGTTCTCCCGGCGAAGTCCCGACGATGTGAAGAGCCCTGACGCAGATCGGGACATCTTTAATGAGAAACCTTCTAAAGAGGACATCATTTCTGCCACTGAAGGACAAGGTCAGTATTCAATTATTATTATTTTGTATCATTTATGATAACGCCTTTACTTTTAGCTCACAATAAATAATCTGTTATCTACGTATATGGTAAAAAGTACAGAGATGTTCTTCTTAAATAAATAAATACCTTTCTTTATTCAACGTCTCCCTCCTGTGAGGCTCGAACCCTCGGCTTACGATAACGTTGGGACGAATGGGAGGTTGGTTGGACTAGACTTGTCCATACGCCCCCGAGGTTGAGACCACGACCGGGTGACGTAAGATATCGGTTATTAAAAACCGTAACTTTTTTAAAGATCGTTTAAGCTTCGGCGTCGGGCTATTCGAGGGTGAGAAACAAACGTGACCGAACCGTTAACTTTCCCAATCCAATCTGAACCGGACAGGCCCCGATTGGATCGGACTGGATCTGACCAAAGTGACAGGATCAGAATAGTTCAGTCCAACCCGGTCAAAATTACTTTCAACAAAATGTGTCAAACTTGAAGTCTATCAGACATCCTACAAAGCCTGAACTCTTTGTATACTTACTTGTATATCATACAAAGTAAATAAAACTAAGTGAATATTATTATTTTTTTTTTTTTCTTTTTAATTTATTTGGAAAACATACAGCTTAAATAAATCAAATATAGCTAATACACTAGTGATATCACTGGAGCCAGTTAAGTTTCCACGTTTTGTTGAAATACAATTACAAGTGGGAGTCCATCCTAAATTTTAGTGGACAAAAATATAATAATAATAAAAGATAATTAAATATGTACCACAAACAAGATAGGTTCACCCCTGTCATCAAGCCTTGCATTATATGCATTTCTTGATGGCAGAGACGAACCCCCCACACTTATATTTAAATTGGTCTACTTTGAGATATTTCATGTTATACGTATCACAAGCTCGAACGATGAATCTGTTATGACTATAATTGTTTCTGACACGTGGAAGTACAAACATTTTACTTTTACGTGACTTACGCTTATCTATTTTAGGTACACAGAATTTTATTTTATTTAGAAGATATGGACTATCAATCAATCCATTGATAATTTTATATAAAAATATTTGATCTTTATGTTCCCTCCTTATTTGTAAAGTTTTTATGTTAGTAGTATTAAATGAACTAAACCTTTTGTTCAAACATTTTGTAAATTTGCGTTGAATATTCTCCAACATATCCACGTGAACTGCATACTGAGGGTTCCAAGCAGTGGAAGCATGCTCCAAATGGGATCTTGAATGGGATTTGAATAAAATATAATATTCTTATGTTCAACTAACAAAATAGGCCGAAAAAAAGCGCTCTTTATAAAAACCCGTTTTGTTGTCAGGCGTCCAGCGTCTATACGAGCAAGCCGTCCTGCACACGTCTCTTGGCGACGTGCACATCCGTCTGTTCGGCAAAGACGTGCCCAAAACCGTGGAGAACTTCTGCGGGCTCGCGCGCAACGGATACTTCAACGGGCACATCTTCCACCGCGTCATCAAGGGCTTCATGGTGCAGACCGGCGATCCTACTGGTGAGTGGCACCCACAGAGAGAACTTCTGCGGGCTCGCGCGCAACGGATACTTCAACGGGCACATCTTCCACCGCGTCTTCAAGGGCTTCATGGTGCAGACCGGCGACCCTACTGGTGAGTGGCACCCACAGAGAGAACTTCTGCGGGCTCGCGCGCAACGGATACTTCAACGGGCACATCTTCCACCGCGTCATCAAAGGCTTCATGGTGCAGACCGGCGACCCTACTGGTGAGTAAACACTAAGGCAAATCAGAAACTTTATTTCTTCTTAGTTTGTTTTTTACTATTTACTTCGCCAATGACACGTTGCATGGAGAAAACACAAAGGAGGTTGACCGGCTTTTCTTGATGCAAGTTCTGGATTATTCCAGTTTGTTTCGTGAAGCAATAGAAGGGGTTATGATATTAGTAATTATATCTACTAAGACACAATAAGAATTTATACACACACATGCACACACTACACTACACATATTATGTACAAAAACTTTATTTCAAATGTAAAACGCTCACGTAGTAAGGAATGTTGTATAAATTGTTTGTAGTTTTTCCTTTATCGGTAGTTTAAAATGGTTATCTAACATTAAATTAACAGGGAAATGGATACGTCTTTGGGAAATCCTCTATTTAATAATCACAAAATAAAAATTTTACTTCGAAAATCTTGCTTTGCTGACTGAGATCTCAAGTCAAGTACAACCTTATTTCAACCTACATTCAGGTACTGGCACGGGCGGGGAAAGTATTTGGGAAGGCGAGCTATTCTACCTAGATTTTTGAAATTCCTTGCAGTATTTTGCAAGGATTTTCGAAAATCTTACTTTGCTGATTGAGATTTCTAGCCAAATTCAAATTTTTCAACGTTTTTTCAGGCACCGGCACGGGCGGTGAAAGTATATGGGGAGGCGAGTTCGCGGACGAATTCAGACCACAGTTGAAACACGACCGCCCCTACACTGTTAGCATGGCCAACGCTGGACCCAACACCAACGGCAGCCAGTTCTTTATCACCCTGGCGCCCACTGTGAGTACCAGCCGCTACACACGACAGTCATAGCCCTATAGATACCCCACCCGGGTAATGAGGCCAGGCCGCGAAGCCCGTACCCCCGCTTGGTACCGATTTTCATGAAATTTGGTAGAGAGATAGGTTGTAACACAGGGAAAGACATGTCTACTTTTTATCCCGGAAAGTCGGGAATACAAAAACCAAAAAATGACAGTCAGAAAACTTTCAGGTTTCTATGATTCGCATAATTGTACCCTAGTATACTATTAGGAAAATACTTCTGGGCAAGCTCGTTCCAACCTAGACCTCATCATTGCTTTGCACAAAGCATGATTGTCGTCAAGCGCAAGCGTATCTCACAATAAAAAAAAGTGACTATAGACGCAATAATGCCCATTGCATGATATATCAGAATATATTAGTCCGAAATCTTTCTAAGGTTTCAACGGTTTGCTTGCCTATATTAGGACAATAATAATTAGACTATGGACGCAACCGCTACATACAGTTTTATAATTATACTAGATGATGCCCGCGACTTCGTCCGCGTTGATCAAGGTTTTTGGATTCCCGCGGGAACACCTTAATTTTCCGGGATAAAAAGGCCTATGTCCTTCCCCGGGATATAACCTAGCTCTTTACCAAATTTCAGCAAAATCGGTTGAAAAGATGGGCCGGGAAAGCGTAGCAGACAGACAGACTTTCGCATTTACAATATTAGTATGAATTATTTTCATTTTATTTTATTTATTATTTTTATTACTGTGATATTTTGTATGTTATATTATGTTTATATTTCTATGGGCCTAGTTGCCTGATTTAAACAAATAAATAATGTATTTGTTCTCCCCCGCAGCCTTGGTTGGACAACAAGCACACTGTATTCGGACGCGTGGTGCGCGGCATGGAGGTGGTACAGACCATCGGCGGCGTCAAGACCAACCCCAAGACTGACAAGCCCTACGACGACATACGCGTCATCTCCGTCACCGTCAAGTGACC
The DNA here is from genome assembly GCA_917051295.2 of Erebia ligea. Lineage (NCBI taxonomy): Eukaryota > Metazoa > Arthropoda > Insecta > Lepidoptera > Nymphalidae > Erebia > Erebia ligea. The sequence continues at coordinate 2,420,963 of OU785239.1, forward strand.
GCCCTCTGACACCGTCAATTGACTGCCCTCTGACACCGACAAGTGACTCTCCTCTGACACCGACAAGTGACTCTCCTCTGACACCGTCACATGACCCCCTCTGACACCGTCAAGTGACCCACAAACTCAATGATAAAGGAAACGGGACTAATGAAATTGGAACTAATGAAAGGATTAGTGGATAAGGGAATTGGTACTAATGAAAAAAAAGAACAAAAACCAAAGCCCTAAGACGACCACCCTTGCGGCGTCATCGTCAAGTTATATTACTCCCCCTAGCACTAGCTTTACTATACTCGGATTTTTAATTGCGTGGAATTCTGACGTTTGTGACGTTCAGTTGTGACAAACATTTTTCTATGCCTTTTTTATTTCAAGACTCAGGTTTTTTAAGGTTAAAAATTACTGTATTAAGCAAATTTATCACATGCACCTATTACCTGAAATACATAGTTTATCATTTGTCACAAGCAAAATCCAAATAAGTAGGTACTTATTACTGACTAAAGACTGAATTAGTCCTTTATTAGAATTAATAACTTTGCTAAGAAAGGATAAAAGATAAAAGAAAGAAACAACAACCAATAATAATAAAGTTTATCCATACTTACTAATATTACAAACTAGATTCCGCGTGGATTAAGGATTTTTGATTCCCACTGGAACTTCTTAATTTTCCGGGATAGTGCCTATGCCCTTCCCCGGGATACAACCTACCTCTATACTAAATTTCGTCAAAATCGGTTGAAAAGATGAGCCGGGAAAGCGTAGCAGACAGATAGACAGACACACTTTCGCATTGATAAAATATTAGTATGGAAGTATGGATCCTTTTTTAAGGCAATGAACAAAACTTATTGCACGCGGATGAAGCCGCGAGCATCAGCTAGTTAATAATTAAGTATTGTAGTAGGGTAGAAGTAAAAGAAACGCCAATGACAGTAGCTCGTATGTATTGTACGGCTATCGATCTCCTAGCTTATAATAAGTAACGGAATCTAGCTAAATCCTAGGTTCCCTAGCTTTAGACGTGAGAATCGACTGCAGCGGCTTCTGATAGTATGGTCGCTAACTAGCAAATTGAGTTAATATCTTCGTCACGCTCGGGCTTATATAGGGCTCCGCCGCTTTGTTATTCGCAGAGACACGTTGGTCGAAGCGCTAAGAGCGAGAAGTTTAGTCGATTAAGCAGGAAAGTATTCGAGGCCGAGCCACGCGTGCAATACTTGTTACAGTATATAATAAAATCATCATGATCATCGTTGTCGTCGTCATCCTCATCGTCCACAGACACTGTCAATCAAATGGGTAATACGACATATTCTTTAATTACATGTTCTATGCACTCTAGCCATTTGTTTGAGGTGACGTTAGCTCCCTCAACCAAAAGCTCTTTCACTTCCACCATTTTGTTTTTTGCAACATCCAAATTGCAATTCAAGTTTGAGCCCAAATCAACTCAATTGGATTGAGCTCACAATGGTAAGGGGGTGATTGGAGTACCAACAGTAATCCCTTGTTCTGCTGCCAACTCGTCCACGACATTTCTATTACATTATTTTATGCTTTTCTTTGATATGCCATATTTATCCAATTTAATTTATTTATCCACCTTTGGCTGCATCACCACTTGCAAGCAAGTCTGATTGCAGCCAAGCGCTAGCCAATATATATTTAAAAAAAAAAATTACCTTCAACTACAAATTGACTTAAAACTTAATCAACATAAAAGTATCGAAAATAATAATTTCTAATTTTCAGTTAAAAAGGTTTGTTACTCATGCTGGTGTGACCAGTTGTTTTGATTTGTTCTCCCACATTAAGTCATAAGTCATAAAGTCATAAATATTTATTCAATTTAGGTGTTCAATAATAAGTGTTTCAATATTGATATTTAATAACATTTACATCTCTCATATTCGGTAAGTAGGTCCTTATTACCCCCAAATGGAGCTTGTAGGTGACCAATTAGCGCTCTAGGGTAATAATGTAGCTAGAAAAGCCCTAGGGCGGTAAGTAATTAAAAAAAATATGATGGTTAGATGTACGCGAACTTTTTGAAAGAGTGAAGAGTTTTTTTTTTAATTACTTACCGCCCTAGGGCTTTTCTAGCTACATTATTACCCTAGAGCGCTAATTGGTCACCTTCAAGCTCCATTTGGGGGTAATAAGGACCTACTTACCTCACAATCGAGATGTAAAGCAGAGTAGTTAGCTCGGGTGTAAGCATCAATTGCACCCTCGAACTATAGGCGCCCTCGCTGTGCTCGTGCGCCTAAATATCTCGGCCTGCAATTGATGCCTTACAGCCCTTGGCTACTAATCTACTATTAACAGATCAGATCGGGCATCAGCTAGTAAAATATAAAAATTAGTAAAGGAGGGTAAATGAACGCAATTTGTATGTTACTGAAAGCATACTTGATACATTTATTTATATTAATTATATAATTTATATTCATCAAAATACATTACATAGTCATGGAAACATAAACAAGTGTTACCATGGAAACATAAAGTCAATAACGTAACGGAGAAAGTTTGATTTTACCCCCCATTTTTCATACCCCGGGCTTATATATGAAAATCGATTCTAAAGGAGGTAAACTCAAAAAAAAGTTCTTTTTAAAAAAAAGTTTTTTTTAAGGCGTCTGTCGGCCGTCATCCTGATGATCATATCATTCGACTTTCAGCTTGAATGTTCAAATGTGCTGTTGTTGCTACTTGCTATTGTCACTACGAAAAGTTGAACGAATACCAACAACCGGCTGGAAAAAGATTGATATTCAGGCATGGTTAACGTCAAAGAATTTAAATTATGATGAAACTATGTTAGAGGTAAACTTATTGGACATAGTTAGCAAAGAAATGCATAAATATAATAAATATGTTGTGGACTAGATGGCAGCGGAACGAGGGATCACTGTGCTCCGATTACCCCCTTACTATTGAGAGCTCAATCCGATTGAGTTGGCTTGGGCTCAAGCCAAGGGGCATGTGGCAAAAAACAATAAAACTTATAAAATGGTGAAAGTGAAAGAGCTTTTGGTCGAGGGAGTGAACAATGTCACCCCAAACAAATGGCTAGAGTGCATAGCACATGTTATTAAAAAAGAGTACAAACTATGCCGTTTTGACCATTTGATTGACAGTGTCTGTGACACTTTCATTATAAATGTCAGTGGCGATGACGAGGATGATGATTATTTTAATAATTCATTATAAAGTACCTACTGTAAAATGTTTACTGTTATTTTTTTTTATTTTTTTTAATCTTTATTTTTTGTAGGCTTTTGTCCTTTTGGACATGTCAGCCCCATCGTACAAAACAAAAAATAAAAACAAACAAAAGAAAACATTACATACATTCCTTATGTACCTAAAATTAAAGACGGACTCACCAACTGTTTGCACATCAAAAGTGCATCACTGATGAGCCGCGGCAACCAACTTATGAGTTGGTTGCCGCGGCAAATGCAATCGCAATTTCGGATGTGGGGCTACTTATTGCACTTTGTGCAGTACCCACATCACCATAACTTAAATCATAGCGGCTCATCAGCGAATCCCTTTCCCTACTGTTCCGGATGAATTCCATCAGAAGATGCTGCACATCTTCCAGCTGTCCACAAACTTCACAATTCGGTGAATCCGTCTTTATTTACTGTTATTAGTTGTTGGATTTTTCTTTATCCTTTCATAGCAAAATTGTTCTTTCTAATTACTTTAAGACTCTTTCAGTCGTCAGTCGGTAATAAGTGTTTAATTTCTGCTAATGCATGTAATTACATGTGTGCACATTAAGTATGCAAATATAAAATGTTTGTAACGTTTGTCACTTGAAATTAAAATAGTGCTCTATTAATTATGTAATTAACAATTTAATGTAAACTAACACTGTTATAAATTTAATCTTTAGAATCCATAGCATTACTTATATTTTATTAGAATTTGTTACCCTTTTTTTGGGGAAAATGTTTTAACCAAGAAATGTCATGAAACGTCAGAATTCCACGCAATTAAAAATCAGAGTTTAGCTAACAAATGACAGCAATAGACAGATTCAGCTAGGAATTAAGAAAATAAATTAAATAGGTATTTTTATTGAAAAAAATTGTTTTATTACTGTTTTATTATTTACTAGCCTAGGTATTTGTATGATACACTTTGTATGTAAACCACGAGGATTTCCATTTCTATGATGAAGATGATAAAAACCTAAATACCTAATGGTCCCAATAAACCGAGAAAATAAATTAAATATTTTTATTGAAAAAAATTGTTTTATTACGGGTTTATTATAATTTACTAGCCTAGGTATTTGTATGATACACTTTGTATGTAAACCACGAGGATTTCCATTTCTATGATGAAGATGATAAAAACCTAAATACCTAATGGTCCCAATAAACCGAAAATGCATAAAATTCGATTATCAATTTAGTTCCAAGCATAGATCCAAGGCGTAGACCGACTGTCTACGATCCAAGGTATCTAATAGGGCGTTGGACAAGTCAAATCAGGAAAATTTTTCATACTTCAAAACGCGCGCTCAGGAAGCGAATAATGGAGTCGAGCGTTTCAGTCTTCTAAAAGGCGGGAATGGAACCTTGAAAACGTTTTTTGTTTTTTTATAGAATAACTAGCTGATGCCCGCGACTTCGTCCGCGTGGTTTAGGTTTTTTTTATTCCCACGGGAACTAAATTATCCGGGATAAAAAGTAGAGCCTATGTCACTCTCCAGGTCCTCAACTATTCCCATGCAAAAAATCACGTCGATCCGTTGCTCCTTTGCGGCGTGATTGAAGGACAAACAAACACACTTTCGCAAGTATGAAATTAGTTTTGAAAACGGGACAGCGCCATCTGTTAGTCAGTAGCAGTATCGCGTTTCATTAAACATATAAACGCCATCTTCCGACAGGTAGACTTGGTTTAAATACATTCTGGTAAGATAGATGGCACTACAAGTTCCTAAACGCCGTTTCTAATAATAATTTTCAATGTTGGTAATCAAAGTAGGTAAGTAGCAGTAAGTAGTTACATAGTTAGAAAAAATCGAATAAAGTTTTTTAGCAAAGGTAATGTGGCACACGTAAATAAATAAACAAAATGACGTAAAGTTCCTAATTATCTACGTACCTACCTAAACTTTTTGTGCAATGTAAAAATATTAAAAATCAAAAACTTATTAGTATGGCTCATTTTGTTTTGATCATGTACCTAGTAAACAGCATAATGAAATAGTTTAAAATGTGTGTTCTTTGAATAACAATATTAAATTATATTATATTTTTTTCCAATTATTTTCCTTCCCAAATTGCCGGACTTTATCTGAAGGGTAAGTGAGTAAGCTGTACTACTCTCTCGCTCACTCTCGTAGAAAAGCCATAACCCCCTTCAACCCGCACACCTTACACATTTATTTTCTTGTATTGAGGCGCGGTTACCCCGCCTCCTCGCTCCAAGTGCGTTTCCATTGTATCATTTCGAGAATCGAGAATATTATTAATGTTCATTAATTAAATATTTTTCAACATAGGTCAAAAGAACGAATAAGAATTAAAACTATTTACCATGCCGGTATCCATTAACTTATTTAGTTTTTATGAATTTCAGGTAAGATATATCGTTTAAGCGATTAATATTAAATCAACATGATAATTGATAATTCTCTCTCTCTCTCTCTGCGTCGTATTCCTCATTGCTGAGGGTCGTGACCCCTTTCCATTAATCACATAATGGTTGGAGTTTTCTTGGGATAATAATGCGGTGGGCACCCACGTCCTTCCGCATACGATCTCCGAGGCACGGAGGAAACGAAAAGGCCAAATTTAGACTTCCAAATTAGGTTAATTATCCAGTCACCGACTTGGGTCCACGTTGCTTAACAATCGCAATTGACTGATATGCGTTATCGCAACTAGCCCACTCGTCCCCTAATTGATAAATAATAATTTGTTATTATTACTTCCTTTTTCCTAGTTATTTTACTTCCTAGTTATCTGATCAAACAGAAAAACTCATGTTTGTCTGTTATTTTAGGTTTCTATTTATTTGTGATTCATTTGATTACCACTACCACCACTACTACTACAGCCCATTAACGTCCCACTGCTGGGCACGGGCCTCCGCTCTCATAGGAGAGTGGGAATTAGAGCTTAGACCCACCACGCTGCTCCAATGCGGGTTGGCGGGCTTTAACGACTATTATCATGTTAGTGATAATAACCGGGACCGACGGCTTAACGTGCTCTCCGAGGCACGGGGGTGAAACACCGCCAACTTCCTAACTCCGGGCTAGTACTGAGAATTTCTAATCAGAAAAACCCAACACTTAATTATGGCCCGACCCAGGACTCGAACCCGGGACCTCGTCAGCCGCAGTCGAACATGATAACCACTAAACCAACGAGGCAGTTATCATTTGATTAATTATTATAAAAAGCAAAATTAACAACTTGGAATCCGGGTCGTGGTTTTGTTTAAAAAAATAAAAGGCTCGGTGTTCTGCGGCACGCGTCAGATGTCAAGTGAGGATACGTGATGAAAAAGAGAAAGAGTTAACCTAACTCGGGGAATTATTGTATTGGGCTGGCTTAGATTTTGTTAAGATAGAAAGTGAATATATAATCTTGGAGGACTGAAATAGCCGTTTGATTGCTGAGGGAGTTCCCTTACAGTTAGTTACCTATGCGTTTGTAAAGGGGATAGAACCGATCTGGCATAGCGACCTGCCGCCATTTTGATTTTTTTTCGAAATTGCGGCGCACAATGAATGTGGTATCTATGGGTAGAGGACACATAGGCGAACAAATAATATCAAGTAACATAGTATCCCAAAGTGTCACGTTACCGAGATATTTGGAGGTAAAGATAGACATATGAGGGCAACGACAATCATTAAAAATAGACTTATTACGTGTCTACAGGCGTCAGATTGTATCCAAATAATCGTTCCCAGGTTGATTATTATTATTACTATTTATTAGAAGAGAGTAGGTACATTACATACTACTAGGAGCACAAGAAAACTACTACATACTATTATTAATTATTTATCTACTAAAACGCATCGCAATGAAACGCAGTCGACATGTCACGTTGGTCGCATGTCACTTAGCTTAAAAACATATTTTTAAGTAGGAAAGTATTGCAGCTAGTTAGATAAGTAGACAAGCCAACACGCGCGCGTGAGATACTTTGACATAATATAGCGTTTCATTGCGATGCGATGTGATTTAGTAGGCAAATAATTAATTATTATACCTAGTAGTAGTTTTCTCGTGCTCCGAGTAGTATGTAATATACCTAATCTCTTCTAATAAACAGTAATAATAATAATCAACCTGGGAACGATTATTTGGATACAATCTGACGCCTGTAGACACGTAATAAGTCTATTTTTAATGATTGTCGTTGTCCTCATATGTCTATCTTTACCTCCAAATATCTCGGTAACGTGACACTTTTGGGTACTATGTTACTTGACATTATTTGTTCGTCTATGTGTCCTCTATCCACACATACCACTTCCATCGTGCGCCGCGATTTCGAAAAAAAATCAAAATGGCGGCGGGTCGCTATGCCAGCTTCCATACAAAAAGGTTCGAACCCCTTTCTGTCCGATTCAGTTGAAACTTTGTAACTACAGTTGTATAGGCACCTAGTTTTCTGCTGTAGTACCATCAATAGTGGGATAAAGTAGCATTGCAACTATCAGGAACGCATACCGAACATAATATTTTAGTAGTCGTGTGGTACCTACAGAATATTGATGTAGGTAGCATAGCATTAAGATTAACTCTGTCGTTATTATTTTACGGCGTTTAGGTACCTATTACCTAGGTATGTAAACTACTTATTAGTGATTAGGTACTCTTATCTGATTATTTTTCTTTTCACCGTGATAGTTATTGTTCAATTTATTGGAATATACATAAGCCCTATTAATGCCATCATTAACCTTGACTCGCCTATTGATGCCAGCGTAAAGTATACCTTTACGATTGATTGTACTACACTTATGTAGGTACTTACATACTTTGTTGACAATAAGCTCTGATATAGCAATAAATCTACGTGAACGTTATCGCTAATACAATGGACATAAGGCACTCGATTCTCGGTAATCGCGCAAAGTCGTAAACAGCCCGCTGTGGCCTCGCGCTACGCCACTATCGCGTTAGCCAATGAGAACACAGTAACACGCCATATCGCGTCATTTTTGACCAATGAACGCTCGAATTAATCGCGCGATTTCTAAAAATAGCTTATCTGAGTCATGGAATAAAAGCAGTGGTTGTTTCTTAACAATGTTTAGAAACAAGTGGAACGCCAACGGTGGTGGATGTGCGGTGTCGCATGAAAAAGTTTTATTCGTGAAGTGAGTCGAGTGATACCGAGCAGCTCGGTGCTAACACATGGTTCGGCAATTCGGCCCCGGGATGGAGACCACGTTCTACGACGAGCAGTACCCCCTGAGCGGCCCCGTGGAGAGCCTGAAGCGCTCGCTGACGCTGGACCTGGAGTTCGGGCGCGGCGGCAAGCGCGCGCGCGGCGCGCCCGTGCTGTCGTCGCCCGACCTGCAGCTGCTCAAGCTGGGCTCGCCCGAGCTCGAGAAGCTCATCATGCAGAACGGCATGATCACCACGGCGACGCCGACGCCAGGCGGCGCCGTGCTGTTCCCGGCCGTGGCGCCCACGGAGGAGCAGGAGCTGTACGCGCGCCCCTTCGTCGAGGCGCTGGACAAGCTGCACCACGGCGAGCCGGCGCCGCCGCCGCGCCGCGTGTACGCCGACCTGGACCGGCCGCTGGAGCGCTACCCCACGCCCGTCGTGAAGGACGAGCCGCAGACGGTGCCCAGCGCCGCCAGCTCGCCGCCGCTGTCGCCCATCGACATGGACTCGCAGGAGCGCATCAAGCTGGAGCGCAAGCGGCAGCGCAACCGAGTGGCCGCCTCCAAGTGCCGGCGGCGCAAGCTGGAGCGCATCTCCAAGCTGGAGGACAAGGTGAAGCTGCTGAAGGGCGAGAACGTGGAGCTGGCGCAGATGGTGGTGAAGCTGAAGGACCACGTGTCGCGGCTCAAGCAGCAGGTCATCGAGCACGCCAACGGCGGCTGCCACATCGACGCGCACTTCTGAGCGCCGCCGACTGCCGAGCCGCCTGGCCGCTCCCCACATTCCATGCTAGTCGCGCCCGCTCGGACGCAGCATACAAAGCGATTTGTGATCTTAATTTTACCGTGTAATATATAGTTAACTTTAGTGTGTAAGCTGGACTACGGTGATGTGTCGTCGAGTGTCAGTGAAGCTGACTCGGAGCCTCCGCTCGGCAGGCGAGGGTGTACTTAGAGGTGTAGAGAGAGCTACCGTCGTAAGTCGCAGTTGATTTTCCTTGTATCAGTATTGCGTTGTCTCATTAAGAATAGTGTAGAGAAACTAGAAAGGATAATCGTGCAACGTCACTCGAGTGCAGACTGAGCGAGGCTGTGGCGACGTTGCCAGTTTTACGGCGAGTTTCCCGTTCCAGCGATGCTGCCATAACCGCTCGAATGTGTTTGACATTGTTCATTAGCATGTACGGTGACCCCGAAGGACATAAAATGTACCAAATGTGTACTTTTGGAAGAGTGTATACGTTGTGTCAACAAATTCAGAATTTGGACAAGTGAGAGAGAAGATAGCTCGTCAGGGCCCAGGAGTAATAGGTGCGAAAGGGATGCAATCTCGCGTCGAGCTGGCAACGGCGCATCGCACAAGTCACGAGCGGATGTTCTGTTAATTAAAATTCCGCCTGCGCCGCCCTCGCGGAATGGCGGCCATGTGTTCGGCTGCGGCAGTCGGACGTTCCGAATCACGTTTTGTTGCACAAGGTTAACTTTTTCACAACGACGACGATGGCGCCTCGATGCCTGATGGATTCGTTGCTCGGCGACTGCACGATGCTAGTGTGAAAGACTGATAGTGTGTGAGACAGTGTGCCTTGTAGGATTTTGCGAGACGTATGTCCGATTTTGCTGTTTTGTAGTGTCTCAGAACTGACCCGGTGCTCTTTAAAAGGTCTTTAAACGTGAGGCCGTCCGATTAAAAAGTGAGATGAACGAATGTAAGCATGTTTCATGAGCGTGCGTGTTTCAAGATTGAATGTGCGTGTATTTATTAGTGAGAATGTTTAATTACTTAGTATCAAGTAGCAATCTCGAGTGCCTACGCTTTGTAAAGTGAAGCCTATACCTGTTTATTGTTTTTGTTACCATTAAATGCGCTACAGTAAAATTGTTCTGTACCATTGTCTTATATATAGGATTATTATTAAGTAATATTATACCAATTAACAAGTTGAATTGTTATAGACTATATTGGGGGAGCTTGCCGTTTGGAGTTTAGGGACAGCGATATTGGCTTTGCAGTAATGTAAGAATGATTCAAATATTATGTAGTGTGTACAGAGATAGTATATTATGTAGAGGAAAGGAATGGCAAGTGAACCTTTTTGTATTATTTTTATACAAAAAATGATTCTTCAGAATGTTAACAATAAATCGTAAGTTTATAAAGATAAAAACAGTTATACTAAAATAATATATTTTTATGAATTTAACAAAGAATATTGTTTTATACTGAATACGTATTGTATAATAAAACAGAATAAAGAAAAAATAAATTATGAAGATTATTATACCATTCAACTTTATCTTTTATTTCGTTGATTTTACCGAAAACCTGCCAAAACCACGGAAATAAAAAACGCAAACAACAAAATATGGTCGTATTGTTTAAATACAAAAGGTTTTTAATAGATAAGACATGATCTAGTAAACCCCTTTTGCATTTGCAGCACGATAAATTACGTAAGCAAATGTATACAACTATTTTAGTCAAAATACGGTAAGTATTTTGACTAAAAATGTTGTACACATCCTTAAAACTTTCGAAAAGCATAGGCATATATACCTATGTAGGTACCTCCTTACGGTAACGGATATTATAATAGACGTACCTACTACATCTGTGATAGACGGTATAATTTTGTCTCGGATATTGGACATGACGTTATAAGAAGGTTGCTGAAAGCAAAAAGAATGGTTCAGAAAAAGTCATTACATAAGGAGAAACTTCATTAAAAAAAAAGTCGTATCGCATCCAAACTGGCCTTAATCCATTAATTACAAGAAAATAAATAATACTTGCTTTAATTGGAAATATTCATCCGAATCGCGCATATTTATTGGATGATAAATGATCACAGAAATAAATGTGGCCTAAAATAGGCCTAAAGTTTACTTTTTTTTCTATGCCTATGGCGTCATGGCACACTGATAAAAAGCACAATTATGCAATAATGCGTGATGTTTCTCTTTCACCTAGGTAGGTATAATATAGTTGAGGTAAATAAGAACAACTTATCAGATTAACCTGGTCAATCGAAGGTAAACAAATCAACACGTATTTTCATTGGAATGATAAGAGAAGAATGTTACGTAGAATACATAATGATACGAATATTACGTAATCACTCGAGTAATGAATGAATCAAAACTTTGCAATCGAGTTCGTATTAAGTAATGCTGTATTTACCTACATTGGCACTTCCAACAACCTTCGACACTCAAGGCATATACATACAATATGACATACATACCTGGGGCCATATTGCCAACGCTTAAAGCAATTCATGTAAGCAATATTACTCAAAATGGCAGTTTGATATCACGTACCTACCTTGACGTTCCTGAAATAAGGATTATAATTCTAAAACACCAAAGTTAACAATATGGCTCTCAGGGCCTGATTTAACTTTTATCATCAAAAAGGGTCTAATATGAATTATGAACCTGTCCAAATACTTCCACAGTGATATCTCCTGCATTTATTGACAACTTTGTAACGTCATACTTTACTTCCATATGTCATTGCATTAGAGTTGCAAGAGCGGCTGTGCCTACTCCCTTGGGTACTCCCAAGAGAACAAGAAATTGAGGATGAAAACACCAGAAGACGAGTTGGAAGTTTAAACCTCTGGTGGTGGTGGTATATGGTGGATACACATTTACTGTGAACCTAGCTAGTTAAGTAGCCACTTAACTCAACAATTAAGAACACTTAAACGATCGACGGGTGTCGCAAAGAAATGCATGTCAACTTTAGCCTTCTTAATTACGCAAGGCCCTTGCGATAACATTAGTTAGTATAATAGAATAAGTATAAATTCAAAACAAATTGGGTAAAAACAGCTTCTAGAAGGAGATCGATAGTCGATAGGAGAATACAGCTAGGCATTCGAAAAACTTCGTATAGTTTTTACGTCGCCCATACCGCAGTGCCTGAAGACTAAGGTCTTCGACCAATGCGTCCTACCAGTAATGACCTACGGTGCCGAAACGTGGACACTGACAGCGAGACTAGTACACCGACTACAGGTCGCTCAGCGTGCTATGGAGAGGTATGCTCGGAATTTCTTTGAGGGATAAAGTACGGAATGTAGTGATTCGCCAAAGAACTAAAGTGACCGACATAGCTCTTATGGCTGGCTCGCTGAAGTGGCAGTGGGCTGGTCGCGTGTGTCAGAGGACCGATGGACGTTGGAGTCGAAAGGTCCTCGAGTGGAGACCACGTCTTGATGAACGGAGCGTAGGGCGCCCCCTCGCAAGGTGGAGCGATGATATCCGGAGGGTGGCTGGCATAGATTGGATGTGAAAAGCCGAGGAAAGAGCACGTTGGCGCTACTTGAAAGTTGAAAGAGGCCTTTTGCCAACAGTGGATGCACAACGGCTGATGATGATGATAATGAAATTCAGAACGCTCCATTCCTAGCGGATATTTTTTATAAACCACTATAAATTATCCTTCTCCGCTGCGAAAATTTTATATCTACATCAATTGTAACTGTTGGCACTTGGCTCATTTCTGTATAAGGTTTCATTATCAGTAATAGTACATTACTGGCCAGGCCGGAAATAAAGCAATTTACGGCTGAGTAACATCGGAGGGACGAGGCGCCAGCCGATGCCTTTTTAAGTAATCTAGGCCTTGAAACTCGCACTTTCACGTCTCAGTTGTGAACTCAGTTGTGAAGTGACTCGTGTTATTCGGCTGTTTCAGCCGACTTGTATTGTACTTTTCTCTAATTTTCGAGGAAACAAACAGAATGGATTAAGAAAGCATATTTTTAGGCCAAAACAACCTTCAATACTTACAGGTTTCGCAATATACCTACTGTTGCTGTTGGTTCAGCGATAAGTTTGTTTGTTGTGAGGATTTTGCGCATTTGCATATGCCAGCAAGTTAGTTATTTATATACATTATATAGCGCTAAGTTAGTCATCGTTAAAAAAAATGTGTGTTATAAAAAACATTGAAACACAAACGTCACATTAGCCGCGAAGGTCGAGAGATGAATATACATCCTATAGCTGCCAAAATGGCTGGCTAACCGGACATCCGAATGTATGATGACGCTAGCTGAACTACCTACATAATATAACATAGTACATCCATAGGATTATATGTTTTGGCACCACACGCGTTTTCTGTAATAACGACTGGTGTCAAGGCCACATTAATTTATTCTCACTTTGTATAGAAAAAAATGTTGAGTTTGAGAAAAGTTGAGCTCAACACTTTACTCATCCGACCCGGTGACAGGGTCGTTAGTAAATCTAAAAAGATGACTGACTGACTGACTGACTGATAATTGATGAGTGACAACGCAAGCTCAAACCACAGGACGGATCGGGCTGAAATTTGGCATACAGATAGATACTAGGTATTGTGGCGTAGGCATCCGTCAAGAGAAGGTTTTTGAAAATTCAACCCCTAAGGGGTGAAATAGCGCTTTGAAATTAGTGTAAAAATCGAACCTATCGTGAGCGAAGCCGCGAGCAAACGTAACAAAAACACAAAATTAAACAGGCATAAAATTAATTCTAATTTTGGACACCGGGCTAGATTGATAAGTTGGGTGGTTGGTTACTAACTTACTACAAATTCTTATAACCATTGTCACTAAGGACCTCATAAAGGACATTACAATCGAGCATTGTCGAGTCAACATCTCCAGAAGATGCTCCGGTGTCGGTGTGATCGCGTACGTTGAGAATATAAGTAATAATTTGGAAGATTTGTGTGGTGTCTCACAAGATACTTTTAAGTACCACATAGATTTACTTACTGTGGCGGATTATAGCGAATTAAAGTACTACTTATTTCACTATCATGGACTTCCGCAAAGTAACGCCTGCTTCTATTACACATCGTCATTTAATTTGAAGTCTGTTTTGAAATTTCCACCTCTTGTAAACAAGCTTCTCTCCGAAATTTTCGTGATTCATAGTTCGTTTTACAATGACCGGTAATAAAAAGCAGACTTTATTGAATTGCTAAATTACCTAATGCCGGGTATCCACTATGTTCGCGAATCTCTTGCGCTCCGAGCATCTGCAACCGCTCCGATGGAGACGGTACGCGCATCTCCATAAGAAACACGCATGCTCCACAGACCATAGTCCCCTCGCCCAAAAACCGCCACCGATTGGAACGCTGAGCGCGGAGCGCGCACCGTTGCACGCTCCAGGAGCGCGAACGTATGCACTTGTGGACCAGTTACAGGAGCACGAAGCGCAAGAGGTGCGCGAACATAGTGGATACCTGGCGTCACACATAGCCGATTTTAAATAAAAGTATCGCAAATTGCAAAAATTACCAACTCAATATATTTTGAATTATAATATTGATAGATTTTTTTTCCACTACACAAGTTAGCCCTTGACAGTGATCTCACCTGACGGTAAGTGATGATGCAGTCTAAAGCCGGCCATACACGGACCGCTCTTGCAGTCATAGTCAACAGCTTTAAGCTACCATTGATAACTGCTCCCAACCGCCCGAAGCAGTCGCAACTGCTCGAGCGGTTCCATCACAGACTCGGTGAGTTCCATGTATGTGTGTTCGTATAAGACTGTAGTTCACCATGCACTCGCAGCATGAAGCAGTCCATCCTGACTGCTGGACTTACTTCCTCGGATGTAACCTATCTCGTATACAAATATATTTGGTATACAAATATCATCAAAATCGGTTGAGTAGTTGGGTCGTGAAAGCGTAGCAGACAGATAAACAGACACACTTTCGCATTTATAATATTAGTATGGATACTACGGATTTAAGTCCTTATAACATTATTTTAATTTTTACGTCTTCATAGAGGTATTATCCGGTTCGAAGGACCAGAAATATACGGATTATTTTTGTTTTTGGCAGCCAATTACCAAGCTTTCCAATAGAAAACTTGCTGGGTGTGCTTATATAGTGAAACCTGCCAGAGATGTTTACTCGAGCGCATTTGAGTCGCTTAATCATTACTTAAGGAAGTTATTACTTAGGAGTTCCTTAAGTAATGCTTAAACGACTCCGAGACCTGATTGCGGTAATATGTGACCACGTGGAAAAAGCAATGAATACGCGTAGTTAGCGTGAAACCCGATATCGTAAACAAACTTTTCCTCGTTTCATATCAGTAGATAATAGATATGATAGCGACGGCGATTATGATAGCAACTCTTATCAGAATTCTATTTTATACTGCGAATTCTCTAACAATAACTAGATACGTAAACAAGATTAGATATAACTTCTTCAGACCCATCAGACAATATCTGGAGCAATGATATAAATGATCGGAATAACATTTTTATTATCAAGCTTGTTTACATTACCGAAGCCTAAACTGATTAAAGATGTCAAATGTGCGTTCGAAGTTCGAATTTCGAATAGATACCTAGTCTAGTCCTACCTCCCTCTAAGTCGTTCCTAAGTCTTAACTCTATGCTACCTGCGGATTTCTGAAGTATTAGTAGTTAACTGCAGATTGAGATTTTTACCGAATTCCTACCTACTAAGTCCAATACAGGTAGATATAACTATATCTAAAGGTATTTGGTACTTTTCGATTAGATTTACTTACCTAGTACGAATAAAAATAGCTCAGGGTTAGTTCGATTTCTTGTAAACTATCACTAAATAGTTTCTACTCAACGCAAAAGCTTCTCTTCCACGAAAAAAAAGTTACAATAAAAAGTCTTTCAACAACAAAGTTCAACAGTGTCCTAAGACCGTCCCATTAGTTTCTGTCCACACATTTTGACGCTGTTTGTTTTTTTACGCGTGAGTCATGGCTTGGCAGAATAGACCGCACACGGCGGTCGTGGTTCCCTTGGACCCCTTCCAATTTGTAAAGCTAGAGCATTGAAGTATCTATAATTTGTAGGCTGTTAATGCGGAACCTACACGGTACACTACCTATCAAGTGCAGTGGTCTCGTATGCACTTGATAAGTAGAGTCAAATTTCGAATGATTGGATGTCTATGTACCTAGTCATTAAAATTCGGAAATTTTACGCATCAAAGATGCTTATTGCTTATGCTTTAGATGTCTATGGTTTAACTTTAGTGATTAGTTAGTCAAATGATTGAAATCTAGAATTGTAATTGGTCAAAATTAGTCTTTATCTAGAAGACTATAGTATTAAGGCCTTCCTTTGATTAATAATCAAAGAGGCCTTCATCTATACTTATAATAAAACTGTAACAGGTCCAATTCTGTACATTGAAGATATTTTGAAAATTTTTTTTGGAGGGCACTCATTATTCGATACTGAAGCCAAATCTGTAATTTTTTTCATTTTTGTCTGTCTGTCTGTCTGTCTGTCTGTCTGTATCTTGGCCGCGCATCACGCCGAAACTACTGAATGAATTCAAACGAAACTTGGCACGATTTGAGCCTATACTACGAGGTAGGACATAGGATACTTTTTATCCCGAAATTCTACCCCTGAAGGGATGAAATAGGGGTTGAAAGTTTGTATGAAAGTCCTTAATTTCTCAAGTTATAGCCATGAAACTTGATATATGAGCTGCGGGTTAAAAATGGAGACATACGTGTTTAACAGTTTTTGAAAATTCGACCCCCAAAAGGGTGAAATAGGGGATGAAAGTTGGTATGAAAGTCCTTCGTTTCTCAAGATGTTTTACAAGTTATATCAACGGAACTTTTTATTTTGGCTTACGGTAAAAAATAAAGAAGTACGTGTGTCACAGTTTTTCAAAATTCCACCCCTAAGGGGGTGAAATAGGGGCTGAAAGTTTGTATGAAAGTCCGTCATTTCTCAAGTTATATCGATTAAACTTGGTATACAAGCTACTGGTTGAAAATGAAGAAATAAGTGTTTCACAGTTTTTGTAAATTTTACCCCCGAAGGGGTGAAATAGGGGTTGAAAGTTTGTTTGAAAGTCCTTCATTTCTCAAGTAATATCCATGAAACTTGGTATATGAGCAGCGGGTTAGAAATGAAAACATACGTGTTTCACAATTTTTCAAAATTCCACCCCCAAAGGGGTGAAATAGAGGTTGAAAGTTTGTATAAAAGTCCGTCATTTCTCAAGTTATTTCGATGAAACTTGGTATATCCACGCGGACGAAGTCGCGGGCATCAGCTAGTACTAAATATGAAGAGATTTTTCGTATGTTGAGCCAACGAGGTCGAATAACCTCAGACTGTTAAAACTAAAATATCTTTTACTAGCTGATGCCCACGACTTCGTCCGCGTGGATTGAGGTTTTTTGGTTCCCGCGGGAACTCTTTAATTTTCCGGGATAAAAAGTTACCTATGTGTTATTCCAGGCTTTAATCTATCTCTGTGCCAAATTTCATCCAGATCCGTTCAGCCGTTGGGGCGTGATTGAGTAACAAACATCCATCCATTACATCCATACATCCATCCAAACTTTCGCATTTATAATTTACTTGATAATGCCCGCGACTTCGTTCACGTAGATTGAGGTTTCTTGGTTCCCGCGGGAACTCTTTAATTTTCCGGGATAAAAAGTAACCTATGTGTTATTCCAGGCTATAATCTATCTCTGTGCCTTTCATCCAGATCCGTTCAGCCGTTCTGGCGTGTTTGAGTAACGGACATCCATCCATCCATCCAAACTTTCGCATTTATTATTTATAAAGATTTTAAGTCACCCTTTTTGTAACTTTGGCTTCTCTACACTTTTTAAATTTCTAAGAAAGCCTTTTGTGTGGCTTCACGTTATTTATTATCTTATCAAATAAAGTACTTCGCAGAACGTTAAGGACCGAGTCAAAGTATTCTTTGAAACGATAAAATAAAGGATAATGTTGTAAAGATGAAAGGCTTTTTAGATGGGCAATTTGTGAGTGGTAAACACTAAACATGTACAGCAACGCCTTTACGCATAGCCGTCTCTGTCTCCTGTAGAGAAGAGACGCTTTACGCCTACCTATATGAACAGAGACGCCTCTCCATTCATATAGGCGTAAAGGCGTCGCTTAGGCGTAAAGGTAAGTAGATATACCATTACCTAGTTGGTTTCACTAACCAATAACTTCGAATTCTGTGCACGCCACTGTAAACACATATTAAACTAGAGGATGCTCGCGACTTCGTTCGCGTGGCATAAGTTTTTAATTCCCACAGGCACTCCTTAATTTTCCGGGATAAAAAGAAGCCTATGTCACTCTCCAAGTCCTCAACTAAGTATACCCATGCGAAAAATCACGTTGATCCGTTGCTCTATTTCGGCGTGATTGAAGGATAAACCTCTATTTGACGTCCTTGGGATAGAATTTTCAAAAACTGTGAATCACGTATTTTTTCATTTCAGACCGAAATCCCAAACACCAAGTTTCATGGCTACAGCTTGAAAAATAACGGACTTTCCTACAAACTTTCAACCCCTGTTTCAGCCCTTTGGGGGTGGAATTTCGAAAAACTGTGAAATACGTATTTCTCTATTTTTTACCGAAAGCCAAAATACCAAGTTTCGTTGATATAACTTGAGAAATGACGGACTTTCATACAAACTTTAAACCCCTATTTCACCCCCTTAAGGGTGGAATTTTGAAAAATCCTTCCTTAGTGAGCGCCTACGTCACAAAAGGAACCTACTGTCAAAATTTGAAGTTTCTAGCCACAGCGGTTTAGGCTGTGCGTTGATATATAAGTCAGTCAGTCAGGACTTTGAATTTTATATATAGAGATTATCAGCAACTTGGTAACTAAAGGATAGACTATGCATAGAATAGAGATTGAGAATTGAGATAGATGATAGATGTGGTAGAGGCTATAGAGATTCCTACCTATTAAGTAAGTATTTCTAAATTGGTCAGTGAAAAATAAACACTACATAGGTATAATACGAATAACAATGGACCATCAAATAAATTGAGCATTATATAACAATGCCTGAACAGGTAAGTACCTACTTACTCGTATAATCATATTTTTGTTCTGTTTTGTTCAGTTTTACAATAACAATTTCTTATACTTAATATGAATAAATAGTCTGGAAATGAGAATATATTTTGATTAGGTACCTATACCTAATACCTAGTTATACCTATTAGGCGGAACGCATTCTGTGTTGCAAGTGTGCATAATACCCTTTCGTCACTAATTCACTACCCAAACCTATCATGCGTTTGTCCTTCAATCACGCCGCAACGCAGCCACGGTTCGACATGATGTTTTTGCATGACGTGAAGACAATAGCGTGCACAGGGTTTGAAGCTAGGGTAGGCATCAGTTAGTCAGAATATCTATTTACTGACTGTCATGATGAGAAATGGGCGGTGCTTTTATGCCTCTATGAACTGCACTCCACTGCGTGAAGATAGAAGATACGTGTCTGTAGAGACATAGGACCTGGAGAGTGGAGATAGTCGATTTTTGAATCCGGGAAAATCATTTTAAATATCATTCAGATCAGAGTCAAGACTCATTCCTATTTATCTTATTTGTTATTCAGCAGCGACCCTTGGCTGTTAATGTAAAAGCAATCAAATAATAAATAACTACCGTGTATTTTAATAACACCGAGACGCTTGTATAGAAGTACTGTAGGTACCTACGCTGTATAAACACGATACTTGTTTGTAAATAGCCAGTATCATAAAACATCGCGTAGGCACGTGTTGACATTACCGACACAGAACTAGTAACCCATATTTAAAACGAAGCGAGAGGTATAAGCGCAAACGCTCTACCAGACTGGCAGGACTGGATTTTTTCCACAATTTCAGCTTGCCAAAAGGACCTTCCCGAATTTCGTTGTCAGCTCTCCGTCTAATACGTTTGAAACTGTCAAAGACAGTTGGGCCAGTACGCTTACTCCCAGTTCGACGTGAGCGTTCGATCGCATTTGCGTCAAACTAAAATGAACCTTAATTCCATTGATTTAGAGCCCAATTTCGTGTATGCATTCACAGCCAGCGCTCCAAACGATATGTTTCGAAATTTAAATCGGTTGCACTGAATTTGTGGCTCTAAATCAATGCCATTAAGGTTCATTTTAGTTTGACGCAAATGTGATCGAACGCTCACGTCGATCAATCGTATCTGCAATGTTAAAACTGGGAGTAAGCGTACAGTTGGGCCTCTGATATTTAATTGGTCTGATATTAATGACGTTTGGAAATCATTTGGCTGCCCTCCAATACCGCACGCGTTGGTTGTCGCTATGCTGAAAGAACTATCAAATAAACAAACTATCAAACAAATTCCCGAAAAAATAAGCCCTGCTTACGTACTTTCGTTCTCAAACAAAATATGGTAGGTACCTAATTTTGAGTTCGAGGTAGAGCTGGATACTCGTTGGATTGCAATTTATTGTTTTTGTGGGACCACTGAGAAATCTTCTCAAAAAAATTGCTGCAATAGTAAAACCATGGTAGGTACTTACAACAGAAACTCGTTGAGTTGAAAATTTCCAATTTCGAAGTCAGTTAAAGATCCTCATAGCAGTTAGCAGCACAGAAAAAAAAATTGTAATTTCGCTCTAAAATATCATTGTTCGCTCGCTTCGCTCATAATTTCACAAGTCACGAGTCACGACCTCCCTGGCGCAGTGTTGAGCGCTGTTGTCTAAGTCTTAACGTGCGGAGGTCCCGGGTTCGATCCCCGACAGGGTCAATTTGGGAATTTATAATTTTTGAATTGTCCCTGGTCTGGCCTGGTGGGAGTTCGGCCGTGGCTAACGGGTTCGGGTGGTAAGTTACCACCCTACCGGCAAAGACGTGCCGCCAAGCGATTTAGCGTTCCGGTACGATGCCTTGTAAGAACCGATTTTGGGTATGGGTTTTTAATATATCTGCCATGCCCCTAACAGGTTAGTTAGCCCGCTACCATCTTAGACTGCATCATCACTTACCATCAGGTGAGATAAATCTCTATTCTCTAATCTGTAGGTATAATAAGTCTGTAGTTTGTACCATGTCTGTACTCTGTACCACGTCGTTCGCCTCTTGTTCGACTCCCAGTAATAAATAGATTATGTAACACGAAAGACTTATGGACTTGAAGGCGTAATTACAATTAGTTACGAAATGAGGGCGTAGCGGCTTACCAGTAAATTAGCTAATTTAATGTTTCGGTGTTTCGTTCTAAAAATAGTATTGTACCGTTATGGCTATTGTTGAAATTCATTATTTTGACTTTATAAGCGAGTAAAAAATACGCCGTTCATTAAAATGCTTAATGATTATAATCAGCTAATTGGATTATAATTATTAATTTAAGTAGGTAGGTACCTCTACCTACAAGTCTGGCCACTGACAAAATGACAACGATAGAATACTTAGTCCATAGCGATGCTATTTTTAAGGTTCCGTACCTCAAAAGGAAACAACGGAACCCTTACAGGATAACTTTGTTGTCCGTCTGTCTGTCTGTCAAGACCCTTTTTCTCAGGAACACATGGAGGTATCAAGATCAAGCTGAAATTCATATCAAATACTGTCCCTTGGAGCTATGAAAAAATCAAACTTCTAAGGTTCTAAGCCAACGCAATCAAAAGATACAGCCGTTTATGCTGCAAATTTTCGACACTCTCAAGGGAATCAACCCCCCGATTACGTAAGAATTGTTCATCAAACGTTAAAGATTGTTGTCAAAGTAAAATAAACCATAATCGCATTGAATTAGAGCTCAATTTCGTCTGCCCATTCTTATACGTTTAGGTATGAACGATACTCGAACGTATAAGAATGGATACACGAAATTGAGCTCTAATTTAGTGGTGTTATGGTTTATAAACTTTGACGACGAACTTTAACGTTTTGATCGGACATTCTTACATGATAAGGGGGTAAAACCTACAGGGTACTTCCCGTGAACTCGAAATCTTGAAATTTGGTACGAAGCAACGTCTTATAGCACAGATAAAGGAAAAATTGCGATAAGCATACATTTTTTAGTTACATCATATAATACCTACAGGTTTGAACGGAACCCTCGGTGTGCGAGTCCGACTCGCAATTGGCCGGTTTTTTTTAATCGATCTCAATTAGGGCTTAGATTGGCTATAGGATAATCTGTGGATCATCATTTCAACCCATTTCCGGCTCACCAGTTCCACCACCACCAATTCTTGGATGAGACTCCCAGAATGAGAGGGGTTAGCCTTAGTCCACCGCGACGGCCAAGTGTGGATCGGCAAACTATTTATCACTAAACTGCAATAAACTGTCTTAGAGGATCGAAATGAACACTGAAGTGAACACTGAGGTACAGGCTCCACTAAGAACAGTGGTGGATCACTGTGCACTTCCAGAGTGCTATTCGATCCAGTGGTAGATCCAAAAAGTCGGTCCTAGGAGACTGAGGGTGAAAATTTCAGTTTGTTAAAGGACCTACTAAAGGCTCTTACCGATTATCAGCATACCAGCCTGCTGCAAACTATAATGATGGGGAAAATCGCTGGAAAAAGAGGGGTGGGAAGAAGGAAGAAGTCATGGCTACATAACATAAGGGAGTGGACTGGAATAAAAACAGTCGGAGAACTATTCCGCCTATAGCCATGGACAAAACTGACTGCCTCTCCATTACTGAAAGTCAGGCGACTTTCAGTAATGGAGAGGCAGATGAAGAATAAGAAACAGGCTTTATGGAAACAAGTTATTTTACCAAAAATTGTACCATCAAACATTTTTACAACAAACAAACACGTACAGTTTACTTTCGCATATTTTATTATATGGGAATATAATATTACTCCTAGCTGATGCCCGCGACTTCGTCCACGTGTGTAAGCTTTTTTGGTTCCCGCGGGAAATCTTTAATTTTCAGGGATAAAAAGTAGCCTATGTGATATTCCAGACTATAATCTATCTCTGTGCCATATTACATACAGATCCGTTGAGCCGTTCTGGCGTGATTGAGTAAGAAACATCAATTTCGCATTTACCCATACCTCAGTGCATTGTCACTTACCATCAGGTGAGATCGCTCGTCGCAGTCAAGAGCTAAGTTGTAGTGGAATAAAAAAAACCTAATATTAGTATAGTTACTAACCTATATAATATAACTAGTATGGCGCGTGGGTGCGCGGCCCGCTAAAGCGAACCGCGTAGTGGACCGCGTGGTTCACTGTCTACTTAATCGCTGTCTTACTATACTGGTTTACTGTCTAGGTGTTCTGAACTGATCAACACACTGCTATGCTAGTGAGCACAGTGAAAGCGCCAGCACGCCAAGCGTCCGACGTAAAAGAATATTCTCATAAAGGAAAAAACATAAAACAAAGACCACCAACCCCCCGCAACTTCGGCAACTTGGCTTTCCTAATGGTAAACCGACAATAATTTTTCCATAAAGAACAAATCTTGTAAAAAACCATATCAAAATCATGCATATTTCCTAACTACTTCTACTCTCTTCAATGTTCGTAGATTCTGCCATCTTAATTTTATCTGCTCATCAAGTAGACTTTCAGGCCCTGATAATTTTCAACCCAAAAACCACTCTTCCATCTTTTAAATACTGTCTGAGATAGCCGCCATCTTGAATCCGCCATTTTGGATTTTTTTTCAGCTCACTGCCAATTGTATGAAGTTTCGAGTATTTTTTGTTTGAGCAGCCCCTACCTATCTTTAATACCCTGACCGTGCTCCTCAGCCTTCATCCAAACCTTCGATCATCATCTCTCTCCATATTTTTTTCTCCGAACCATTCGTCAAAATGAGAATTCTTCCATAAAAACAAATCTTGAAAAGGAACCGTAGTCTTGCATAGTTCTACACCTCTGTAGCCTCTTCAATATTCGCCATACATTTTCTATGGAAAAATAAATTCCGCCATCTTGAATTTTTTTCCTGTTCATCGCGTAGACCTTCATGTCCTGATCATCTTTGGCCAAGAAACCACTGTTCCATCTTTTATACTCTCCGAGATAGACACCGACGAAATTTGTATGGCGGCCATCTTAAATCCGCCATTTTGAATTTTTTTTTAACTTACCGCCAATTGGATGAGGTTTCGAGTGACATTTGTTCGAGCACCCCCCCACATATCTTCAATAACCTGGCTGTGCTCTTCATCCGTCTTCGAAATCCTCAATCATCAGCTCTCTCCGTATTTTTCCTCTGAATGAATTTTTGTCTTCTATACCTACCTACGAAACGATGAGTAAAAAAAAATTTTTTCATACAAAATTTTACAGGAGAGGTGATCAATGAGTCAGTCAGCACGAGCAGCTTTATATATCTTCATAATATAAATTATAGGAATTTATGCGGAGCTCAATAAAAATAACGAATTGTGGTCGAAACGGACTTTCTACGTGTTTCGCAATGCTAAGCCGCGGAAGGCTGCGCGTGCGCCGATCGCCACTCCTGACTACAAGCCATAATGCGCAGCTGACACACTTTCTTTCATTGTTTATCTTGTGCTCAATCCAGATTGATTTGTTTTCAATACCCATAAGAACATTTCGATTTTTAGTAGATACTAGCTGATGCCAGCGACTTCGTCCGCGTGGATTGAGATTTTTCACTTCCCGTGGGAAGTCTTTAATTTTCCGGGATAAAAAGTAGCCTATGTGTTATTCCAGACTATAATTTATCTCTGTGCCAAATTTCATCCAGATCCGTTCAGCCGTTCGTGGTTGAGTAACAAACGTCCATTCATCCATCAAAACTTTTGCATTTATAATATTAGGTAGTATCAATAGATCTAGATAAATAAACTCATTTAAAAGCTGTTAGTCCACACAGTTTTGAACATATGGTCGATTTTTAATATTATAATTATTATAAATATTGTTAAGTACTTACCTATTAGTAAATAATAAGTGGTAGGTATCTAATTAGGTACCTTTCAAATTAACTTTTTACTTTTGTCTACTTAAAATATTATACCTACCTACTTTCCAAGCAAATTGTGCAATCGCACGTTGTTTCAGATTATTTCCTGAGCTTTTAAAAGCTTTGATAGAACTTTTCCAAACTCTAATGGAGGTGTCGATATTAAATTCGATTCAAAAGTAAAAGTCCACTTGTAAAAGTGTATAATTGAAGTCTTTTGATTTTAGAAATATAACGTATTTAAAACCTTATAAAATATGCCAATGATACGTCTACCTTCTACGGCCCGGAATCAAGGTGGAATATTTCGAATACATAATATTCGAATCTATTACTTATAATAAAACTGTAACAGGTCCAATTCTGTACATTGAAGATATTTTGAAAATTTTTTTTGGAGGGCACTGTTTATTCGATACTGAAGCCAAATCTGTAATTTTTTTCATTTTTGTCTGTCTGTCTGTCTGTCTGTCTGTATCTTGGCCGCGCATCACGCCGAAACTACCGAATGAATTCAAACGAAACTTTGCACGATTTGAGCCCATACTACGAGGTAGGACATAGGATACTTTTTATCCCGAAATTCTACCCCCGAAGGGGTGAAATAGGGGTTGAAAGTTTGTATGAAAGTCCTTAATTTCTCAAGTTAGAGCCATGAAACTTGACATATGAGCTGCGGGTTGAAAATGGAGACATATGTGTTTCACAGTTTTTGAAAATTCGACCCCCAAAAGGGTGAAATAGGGGATGAAAGTTGGTATGAAAGTCCTTCGTTTCTCAAGATGTTTTACAAGTTATATCAACGAAACTTTTTATTTTGGCTTACGGTAAAAAATAAAGAAGTACGTGTGTCACAGTTTTTCAAAATTCCACCCCTAAGGGGGTGAAATAGGGGGTGAAAGTTTGTATGAAAGTCCGTCATTTCTCAAGTTATATCGATTAAACTTGGTATACAAGCTACCGGTTGAAAATGAAGAAATAAGTGTATCACAGTTTTTGCAAATTTTACCCCCGAAGGGGTGAAATAGGGGTTGAATGTTTGTATGAAAGTCCTTCATTTCTCAAGTTATATCCATGAAACTTGGTATATGAGCTGCGGGTTAAAAATGAAAACATACATGTTTCAGTTTTTCAAAATTCCAGCCCAAAGGGGTGAAATAGGGGTTGAAAGTTTGTATAAAAGTCCGTCATTTCTCAAGTTATTTCGATGAAACTTGGTATATCCACGCGGACGAAGTCGCGGGCATCAGCTAGTACATAATATAAGTATTTTATTTAGGTACGGTCTACTGAAAGGAAAAGTTAAAGCGAGCTGCACATAACATCACTGCCATACAATGTATCCAGCGGCGTGCAGTTCATAGAGGCATAAAAGCACTGCTTACCCAAATGGAAATACGTCAATCTCATATTTCATCAAAACAGCAAGTAAATAGGTTTTCTTAGTGACTAATGCCTACCCTAGCTTCGAACCTTGTGCACGCTACTGAATGTATCAGCGTTACCACTCTCCAGAACCATGTATGGCATACATACATGGTTCTGGAGAGTGGGAACTGGATACACTGGTAGGGAAGGCTTGGAAATTGATGGATGTAACAATTAACAAAGTAGCCCCATATTTTGAGAGAATATCCACTCAATATTGTTGAATAAATAATAATGAGTGGTTATTGAGTGTTTTCCTATAATAGTACATTAGTGAAAGTAGAGTTCCAGATAAGTAGGAATGCAACTCTGTTTTGGGTTCTAGAGTTGCTGATATAATAGGTACAATTGATAAACCTTTTGCGGTTAGTGGTTACTGTCCAAACCCGTGGTCTAAACGGAGGCGCCAGCGGAGAGTGAATTTCTCATACAAACGTAATACCAAAATAATTAGTAATTCGAGCATATTTCCTCCATATTATGCGATTATTAAGATTGAACTTGTATTTATCTAGGTCCCTGGATAATTATTTTTCCAAAATACTTTCCCAAAATTATCACATTGCGTTTTGCATGTTTTTGCGACATAAACGACATGTTTTCTCCTTATTTGTTTTATATTAAAACCAACGATATCTCACGTACTAATTGATCAGGAACATAACCTATATTGTCGCGTTACAGAATAACAACACGAAGTTAAAAACACAACAATTTTTCATTCATCATTTTTGGTATTCACGGAACAAGACTAAATGTATAACAAATTCTGTACGTTCATATTGCTATCGCGCTTGCACGCGATCATGTGTCTTCAGCCAAATAGGGATAGCAATATACCGCCAAATTTATATTTGCGGTTCGAGTAGAAGTTGCGAGCGGCGGTCGCCGGTCCCTTAAGTCTGCGCTTTCTAAGAATTTCACAATAAACCGCAACCGCGGAAGCCGCGCCCTCGCCCTCAGGGCCCCGCTGTCACTGCAGGCCATACCGCGCTCAAACCTCTGGCACACTTTCTTTCATTGTATTATATACCCTTTGAGCGAAAACAAACTAAGGACAAATAAAACCGACCCAATGCGAGTTGGACTTGCACCCGAATTTAACACTTATGTTCTTTTTAACACTTTCGTAAAATATACAGAAGAGTCTCTCAAAAATCACGTGTTTTAATTATATAGCGAGCAATCGAGCAGGCGGGTCACCTGATGTTAAGTGATTACCGCCGCCCATGAAAATTTGCAGCACCAGAGGAACCAACAATGCGTTGCCGGCTTTTGACGTTTCTTTAATCCGCCTTTATTTTATACTAGATTATGCCCGCGACTTCGTCGCGTGGATTAAGATTTTTGATTCCCGCGGGAACTCCCTAATTTTCCAGGGTAAAAAGTAGCCTATGTCCTTCCCCGGAATACAAACTATCCCCATACCAAATTTCATCCAAATCGGTTGAGCAGATGGGCCGTGAAAGCGTAGCAAACAGACAGACAGACACACTTTCGCATTTATAATATTAGTATGCAAGTATGGATTAGTATGGATTATTCTTATTGTTAGAGCAATAGTAAATAGTAAATACCTACACACACTGAAAATTTCAACTCTCTACCTCTCTCTATCTCTCTATTTTAGGTATTACGTGGTGCAATGAGTTATGAGGTACAGCCCGCTGACAGACGGATGGACGGATTGCGGAGGCTGCTATTTGTTGAATCCAGGCAACACACCACATATTACCTATCTTTGCAATTGCAACCATGCAACCGTTTCGAAAACTCAGTTCCTACTTTAAAAAAAAAACAAATGTTTTTTATTCAAAATATAAACTTTTACAAGTACCTACTTACCTAGTACCTAGTACCTACTACCTACCTATCTACTTGTGTACCTATAAGTTAGGTACCTACCTACCAAAATGACACGGCATAAAGTAACAACCAAAATAGAACAACAAACGAACAACAAGAAAACAAAAGTAAAAATTTTCCGTTAGAAAAAGATTTTCTTAATGTATGCAATGGCCGCGACGGCCATATCGGCGCGAAGAATCGTTCTTTGTTCAGAGACAAAGAAATCTGTTGGTACGTGCGCGCGCGCACGTGTGCGTGCCGCGTGGCGTGTGACGTGTGCATGTGTGCGTTGATTAGTTTGGGTATTTTTCATCGGCCGACACGATAGCGATGTTTCATCATCGAAAACGACTCAGCGATGTCGTCGCACTGAAATGTATAGTCTGTCTATAAGTGAAAGCTGACAGCGGATTGTATTTTTATTATTTTGAACGTATAGGATACCAAAGTGGCAATTTTCTAGTTTATCCAGGGGATATTCGACCTATTTTTAGTAGAATTCTATTTTGCACTCAGTTTCCATAGGCTGACTCTATACTCTTCCATAGGTAGACCAATGACAGTTCACACCTTTACTTTGACCGACATGATACCGTTAGGCTTTTCGCCAAAACGTAATACAAAGAGCATGTAATCACTATAGTAATACGTTCCAGCACATTATACTCTTATTATACTTCATTTTCACGTGGTTTGTTAGCTACGATATTATGGTTATCGTGTCGGTCAATGAAAAACCGCCCTAAAGGATTTTCGTACAAAGAAATGGAATGTGCATCAATTAAAATTTATATGCAGTTAGAGGCGTATTCATATACAAGGTAAATCACGTACCTATACCTACCTACAGGTAAAATGAGAGGCCGTGCCCTGGGTTAGGACTTAGGGTATGTCCCCCACAAAAAGTAGGTCACCTTTGTATTTTTATTGTTGTACCTATAGAATAGGTATAATATGTACCTGCGTGTAATTATTTACTCAATTGTTTCCCTTGCCGTAGGTATAGTTATTATGTTTCCCTGGCATTTTCCAAGTACTTACCTAGGTATTTTGCTAAAATTGTATGCAGAAGCAGAATGAAAATCTAATGAACATGAAGACTAGGTAAATAGGTACCAGCTATATTGTTATTATTAATCACTAATAGATAGAACTCTACCATAATATAAAATATATTGATCTAAGTAGGTATCCTTATTTCTCAGGCTCATCTTTAGAGGTCAAATTAGATAAATATGGGTATTAACTAGGTACTAAACTAATATCCGTAAATGAAAACTCCTTGATAGTTAAATTTCTTAATTAAAATTGTCTCATTCGTCAAGCATCCACTGCTTGACCGATGCAATGGTCTCCTGCATGACTCTCCAGTTCCACAGAGCACGGTGTTGTGCCGCTTGCATCCAGCGGCTCCCAGCTACTCGCTTGAGATCGTCCATCCACCTAGTTGGGTCCAACATTACCTATTGGGTCCAACGCTGCGCTTTCTGCTGAGGTCGAGGCCGCCATATAAAAGCACCATTAGACCCCAATGTGTATCGGTTCTTCGACCGATTTACTCCGTCCTTACTCCTTGCCACTTAAGCTATATAATACCACTACCACCACCACTACAGCCCATTAACGTCCCACTGCTGGGCACAGGCCTCCACCCTCATAGGAGAGAGGGAATTAAAGCTTAGACCCACCATCGCTCCTCCAATGCGGGTATTTATATCAGTTAGTGATAAATAGCCGGGACCGACGGCTTAACATGCTCTCCGAGGCACGGGGGTGAGACACCGCCAACTTCCTAACTCCGGTCTAGTACTGAGAATTTCTAGTCAGAAAAACCCAACACTTATTATGGCCCGACCCGGGACTCGAACCCGGGACCTCGTCGGCCGCAGTCGAACATATGCGTAGTTGTACTACTATAGACCAACGAGGCAGTCTCTAGCTATTTACAATATACACAAATTGTCTAGATAGGTACCTATAATCATTCATGTTTGTTCTTTAATTAGTTTGTCATTTTAATTGTACAATGTTTCTTTCAAATAAACGATTGATTGAGCATATTATAATTAACTAGGATCTAGATGATGCCCGCGAATTCGTCCGCGTGCAAAAGTTTTTTTCATTCCCGCTCTTTAATTCTAAAAGAAACAAAAAGCATTTTATGTCCTTCCCCGGGATGCAACCTATGTCTGTACCAAATTTCATCAAAATCTGTTGAAAAGATAGGCCGTTAAAGCGTAGCAGATATACAGACAGACACACTTTCGCATTTATAATATTAGTATGGATTATAACTAACGTTTGAGGCTATAGAGCTTTTACAATAGTATATGGGCATACGTGGAGCGTCTGCGTGGTGCGGAGTCAACGACACCAGCCGAATATATTTCCCCCGAAAGAATGGGAGGCATCATTCATTGTCGTCGGAGGGGAGAGCGCGCGTCGTAAGGCTTAGCGTACATTCAACATTATCGTCACGTAACACGTTGTATGTACAAAATGCATCATACCTACTAATATTATATTATGCGAAAGTGTGTTTGTTTGTTGGTTTGTCCTTCAATCACGTCAAAAACGTTTTCTTTCGACCGTTTTTTCTCCGACTTACTTTGCAAATCTGACTACCACGAAAAAGTCTTTTCATTTTTCGGGTTAAAGCCTTTGACACTCACAAATAATGTGGCTTTCTATTGGTAACAGAATTTTCAAAATCGGTTCAGTAGATCCACAGATTACCCCCTACAAACAAAATTAGAATCAATTTACCTTAATTTCTACAAAATTTCAATAGTGTAACCACAGCCTTAGCCATCTGTATCATTAATTTTCATACGAGCTTAATAACAATAAATTATCAGAACTTTTGATATATGGGCAGTGGGAATGAAAAAGGAAAAACTTCTCGTTCAGAAGAGCTTTATTAACGAACCAATTTAGAACTTATTAAAAAAGTTTAGGTTGCCAAAATATGGTTGACAAACTGATAAGCATGCAGAAGATTTGAAACATAAGTTTAAATTAGAATAAAACTTAAAGCTAGCTGGTCTTATCTAACAAATATACACATAAATCATGACCGCGTGCAATGGTGGCAAGAATGCTGGCTGCATTTCCGCGCAGTACAGCCAGGCTGATCCTTTGCGCAAAAGATGAGTCAGTATAACTGTCACCACTCCAGATAAGGCAATTAACATCAGTTTCAATTAGTATGTACTAGATGATGCCCGCGACTTCGTCCGCGTGGATTAAGGTTTTTTTGATTCCCGCGGGAACTCCTTAATTTTCCGGAATAAAAATATGTCCATCCCCGGGATATAAACCTACCTCTATACCAAATTTCAGCAAAATGGGTTGAAAACATGGGCGGGGAAAGCGTAGCAGACAGACAGACAGACAGACAGACAGACAGACAGACACACTTTCGCATTTATAATATTATATAGTATGGATTTATCTTTGGCTTGAAAATCTAAGCTGCCCAATATGGAGAGAATTTGGGCTGTAAATTGTAATATCTAGACCCTCAAGGTGGTCACGTTCAGAGACTGGATGTCTAAGCAAATTGTAATCATTTGACAGCATAAATATAAATGTTTAAGGAGTTCATACTTCATACTTGCATTTTGAGGTGCTGGCATCTATGAACCTACAAGTCGAATTTAAATCCGTTTGACAAACGATTAGGTACGATTACACTTCGTCGTAAACATTATATCTCTATGGTCGTAAATAAATTACAAAATATACCTATATCTTCGAATGAAGCGACTCATATTATAATTATGATAGAACTTCACTGAGGTAACTGTTCCGTTTAATCACTAATTTCCTTATATACAATCGGGGGGCAGATCCTCGGTAAAAGAGGCGGATCGGGTATATTATGATATTGAGGATTAGTAATTTAAAGTAGGTAGGTAAATATTTGGCATTAATGTAAATATGTTACACAAAAAAATGATTCATTAAATAATAGTATGATTTTCAAGCGTATATCAATTCAATTATTATCATAAAAAATACATGCAATACCGACATATAAAGATTTATAGCCGATTGTCCACGAAACAATGTAATATTCGACACTTCAATGTTTCTGCTTTGCATACAATCGCAAGCGAAGGCATCGGTCTGAAAACATGGACAGTGGATATAGGAATAACCAGATTTTTTATATATTTTTGTTGTTTGTCAATGATCAAACAAACAACAAAAATAATATATAAAAAATCTGGTTATCGTCAACGACGTTTGACGACCTCCGTGGCGCAGTGTTGAGCGATCTCAAGTCTTAACGTGCGGAGGTCCCGGGTTCGATCCCAATTGGTCAATTTGGGAATTTATAAATTCTGAATTCACCCTGGTCTGGCCTGGCTAGTTACCACCCTACCGGCAAAAACGTGCTGCCAAGCGATTTAGCGTTCCGGTACGATGTCGTGTAGAAACCGAATAGGGTTTAATATATAACTGCCATGCCCCTAACAGGTTAGGTGACTGCATCATCACTTACCATCAGGTGAGATCGCAGTCAAGGGCTAACTTGTAGTGGATTAAAAAAAAAATATGAAAATATGTAGGTAGGTAAGTACACTTTTGCTAAAATTGACGACTCAGTGATGAGCGCCTTATACTCGTCTTGGAGGTCCCGGGTTTGATCGCTGGCAGGGTCAATTTGGCAATTAATAATTTATCCGTCCATCCTCCAGGGTAAAAACAAGCTTAGAAGACAAAGTCACGGGATAAAGTAGATGGTTGATGTGGTTGATAGTTGGTTGGTAAATTGGTCAAGTGGGAGGGATGCTCCCACACAAAACAACCGTAGCCGTACCTAATGCCATAACTTTTATCAAAGTTTCTTCAACCCTGATAAAAACTAAATTCATTTATATACTTACGTTAAAAGTACATAATATAAAACCCACAAAGCTACGTCTGTTCGATAGATTGAAATTGCCTAAAATAATTTTGATTTAGAGTAGGTAGTACCGTTCTTGAATACTAATTTATGTGTTAGAAAAAAAAATGTTTGTACAATTTTTTGCACGCCTCTAAATCAACGTGGGACGAAGAATAACTGCGATATGCAAATAGAATATTTACTCAAATATTTTGCAGCATATTGTTTATCGCAGAAACATAGCTTGTCAAGACAAGGTTGTCTGGAAGAGATTGCTTTATCAATAAGACCGCCTTTTCGTCCGTCTGTATTCTCTTTTCACCTTTTTGTTTATTGTTTCTTTATAAAGTGTGTGCAATAAAGAGTTTTATCTATAACATAAACTTATAGATCTTCTCAGTAAAATCAGTTATACTGGAGGGAGGGAGGGGGGAGGGAGTTATACCTACTATGAGGAGCTTATACTTTCATACTTTACATAAAAAAGTAACTCTGAATAAGTAGTTCATAATAATTGTTAGGTCCTTATTCATTTATATAATAATCACTCGCATTGAGAATTAAATAATTTCAAAATGAACGTCGCTAAAAACATTAGACTAGCCCTAGAGAGTAGATACCACAGAGACAGTCTGAACTCTGAATACTTAGCTCATAATGTTTAGTTACTTATTCAGTTTTATAATAATCTCTCGCCTGAGAATTACTTAAATAATGTAAAAACCGGCCAAGTGCGAGTCGGACTCGCGCACCGAGGGTTCCGTACAAACCTGTAGTAAGTTTTACGATTTATGACGTATTAAAAATAAAAATTACGTTTGTTGTATGGGAGCCCCCCTTTAATATTTACTTTATTGATATTTAATTATTTATTTTGAAAGGTAATATACAAGTTAATATTCTGTGAAAATTTTAACCGTCTACCTGTTACCGTTTTTAATATTGAGCAAAAAAATACGAAAAAAACACGTTTATTGTATGGGGACCCCCCTTAATATATATATTTTTTTAATTTTTAGTATTTGTTGTTATAGCGGCAACGGAAATACATCATTTGTGAAAATTTCAGCTTTCTAGCTATCACGGTTTATGAGATACAGCCTGCAGACAGACAGACAGACAGACAGACAGACTGACAGACAGACAGACAGACAGACAGACAGACAGCGGAGTCTTAGTAATAGGGTCCCGTTTTTACCCTTTGGGTACGGGACCCTAAAAATGAACATCGCTAAAGCCATAGAGACTGTCTGAACTCTGAATAGCTCATATTGATTAGTTACTTATTCAGTTTTATAATAATCTCTCGCCTGAGATTTAAGAACCCGTAAACCCGCTAACCGACATTTTAAGAACTTTTCATGAGCGTTGTGCATGAGATATTAGTATTATAACAAAAAAAAAATTCAAACATTAAAGATTAATCCCTCCTTAGTAGACTGTTGCAAAAAAAATATTAATTTTATTAAAATATAATAGTGAAATTCTCATTCTTGCAGAATACGTTTACCATTTTTACACTTTTGGGCGAAACTTTTCACCCATATAAATCCACGAAAAATTATAATAAATGACTTATAAAAAATACTAATATGATAAGCACACTCTTAAAATTGGACTGTTGCGATTCGTTTTATACGTTCTATACAAAATTAGTTAATAAAAAAATCAAATCAATGTGCACGATTTATCAAAATTTACGCGTCACAATAACCTGTATTTCTTAAAAGTTTGGCGAATTTACTGAAAAAATAAAATTTCCCATGAATGTTTAGTATTTATGTAACATAAATTGTAAAAAAATAAAGTTCTATAAAATACCTATATGACCAAAAAAAATATCAAAAGTCTCATAGAGTTCACGTGTAAAATGGTACTGCAGACCGGACGACCGCCATACCGAGCCCAGCTCTCTTCGAGGGAGGACGTGTAGCTGGACGGGCTCTTTTGTATGTGTGCGTGAGCTCTCTCACAAGCCTTTGTAAAAAACGTGTTGCAACAATACATAGCGCGACTGCCTTTAGTTTGATGAGCAGAGAATGTTAGGTTCTTGATCCGATTCAATTGCTATCGAATGAATGCGTGATACGCATTTAATTAATAAGGATAATTTTTTTATAACTATTAAATCATTTTGTACGATACATTATTATAATCTCATACTGTTTTTCACGTAAATGCTAAAACTTATGCAGGTGTTCATTATTTAAAACTTATAACCTGAATCCCGATTTTCAAGTGTCTAACTTCAAAAACATAGAACTTTCATACAAACTTCCAACCCCCATTTCACCCTCTTTGGGGTAGATTTTCGAAAAAGTACTTATACAGGTTCAATCAAACTAGACAAGAGATCCAATAGAGCCCAAATTTAATTTTACTTGCCGGTAGGGTGGTAATTAGCCACGGCCGAAGCCTCCCGGATCCCCAGACCGGAGAAAATTCAGAAATTATAAATTCCCAAATTGATCGTAAACTACTTATTACGAATCAATAAAAGGTACCTACTATAAAATGGTTTCAGTGTTAGCATAGATTTTATTTATTATTTAACCTCTTGACAATAGTAACATGTAAATAGCACTGTCTTTCGATCAAAATACTACAAACAATATTATAAGTCATAAAACATTACCGCAACAATTTGAAATTCTAAAACGAAGAAGCTCATTATGATTCATGAATACAATTTAATTTGTATTTTATTGCAAGCTGCATAAGGTATATATTGCAATACATTTTCATACAATATTATTTCACTTTCAAATTTACTTTGAGTTAAAAGCTCAATGGTCATAAAGTTTTTATTTATAACGTATTGTTTCGTTTCTGGTAAACAAGACGAGTTTGTTTATACATTTTATTATTGAAATCAACAGGAAGTTTTTTTGACTTTTAGTTATCTTTGATTTCTTATCTAAATTGATCCATTTGCATGGTCCACGTAAAGTATGGTATTGTATTACCTGATACTTGAAAGGGTCGCTTTTAATATAATTTATTACTGAATCATTTGCAAGTGAAAACTACACCTGCGTAATAAACAAGTAAACCCATCTATCGATTATTTGAAAGTTGTTTTTATTGTTTATCAAAATTACAATTGTATTTTCAAATCAACTAAATTGCAAATGGTAAACTCAATTTATTTAAAAAAAACATGTAGGACATACAGGTGTTACGTTATGTTACGTTATGTTTTGACTCTACCACCGGTTCCGAAAGCAGTTTCTGCTGAGAAGAGCCGGCAAGAAACTCAGCAGTGGCTCTTTTTTTTAAACAAGATATTACAATACGTAGGTAGGTACGTAGGTAGAGATACAGACCAGTTTATATATAAAAGATCTCTGGATAGAGATGTCTAGATTTTTAACATTCTATAAAACCAACTAAGCTTTGACTGTAACGTATTTTCTTGCCGCTCAACAATTGAGGTACCAACTGCTTCCGACAAAACCATAACAGTTTACTGTTTTTATGACTTTGGCATCTCTGAAAGGGTCATATTAGAATTAGATGATTAGTAAAAATATAAACATTTTCAATTTCAAAAGTGTTAGGGGTGTGGCAGTCATATCTCTAATCGGTTATAACCTATAACCATATAACCCAAAACTCTTATCGGTTTCTACACGATATCGTACTGAAATGCTACATCCCTTGGCGGCACATCTTTGCCGATAGGGTGATAAATAGCCAAAGGGAAGCCTTCAACTAGAACAGACAATACAAGATTCGGAAATTGCAAATTCCCGAAATGACCTTGCAGTGGTCAATTTGCAGTGGTCAAATATCTTTTAACTAATCATAATAACAATTTAATTTGTACTTTATCATAAAGTGCATAAGGTATGTTTTGCAAGACATAGTTCAACACAATATATTTATTCAAACTTACTTTGAGTAAGGTCAATGGTCATAAAATTAAGAAACAAGAAATTTAATTCGCTATAATCCGCAACAGTAGGCAAATCGTTGTATCGATGGGCGGTTATGAATGATTTTATTCGAATTATTCGATTATACAAATCGTTCGAATCATTCGAACGATTTACCAAAGTTAGTCTTATTTGTAAGGATATAAGGTTACATTTCAATTTTCAATAATACTATTAAAATATAAAAAGTTGTTTCATTGAATTTAAACCTTATTAAACCACCTGACAATTTTGAAATTGAGTCTTATACTTAAAAAAATAAGGTTAAAATTTCAATCGTACAACTGAAAGCATAAGCTAAGTTACCCACTTCTAACGGAGCGGCGAAAGATTCCGAGAATTGAGTTGCCAACAATCCAGTCGAAAGCGAAACGCCTCTACTAATTAGTAATTACTA
Source organism: Erebia ligea (assembly GCA_917051295.2). Classification (NCBI taxonomy): domain Eukaryota; kingdom Metazoa; phylum Arthropoda; class Insecta; order Lepidoptera; family Nymphalidae; genus Erebia; species Erebia ligea. The sequence continues at coordinate 2,458,636 of OU785239.1, forward strand.
AATTAGTAGTGCAGTCACACGCGAGCGGCAAATGATTCCGAGTCGCGAACAATGGAGTCGAAACGCGATTAGTAATTACTAATTAGTAGTCGTCATTCGATTATGAGCATTAGTATATTACTAATATTCCATTCGAAAGTGTTCGTTAGTAGTAGATAGTAGATTTTTCGATTATTCAGATCATTCGCAATCGCCCATCTCTAAATCGTTGTAGTACAGTGTGTATAGACTTGCACTTGTAGCTTGCGATATTCACCACACCACATAAATCTACCAAATTATTCTCAACGTACGTTTCACTTCGACAATGGAGCACTTTCAGGAGATGTTGACTCGATAAGTTTTTTTGACTTTTAGTTGTCTATCTAAATTGATGCAATTGCATAGTCCGCGTGAAGTATGGTAACATTTACATTACCTGATACCTGAGAGGGTTGCGTGTCTGTGTGATATTATTTTTGACTAATCCTTTGCACGTGCCAACTACACTTGCGTAATACACAATACCAAACGCTTATCTGTGAGTCGTTTTGGTTGTATATCAAAATAACAATGGTGTTTTCGAGACAACCTAATAACTCTAATGACCCATGTTGTAAAACTTGGTCAATAATCGTGTACCTTAATTATTAGTAACAGTCAGATAGCCGTATAGGTTTTAAAACATAAAAAATCTTCAATTTTAATCATAAGTAAGTAAACGAAAAAACATGTAGGTGTATCTAGTTTTTAGTCTTACATATTATACACGTGTGTAAGTATATTTTATAAAAGTATATGTATGCCAAATAAACATTTATTAATAGTGAAAATAATATTTCAGTAATAACTAAGATTATAAAATTGTATTAACATGTGAAAATATTTTGAACTTGAATATGCAAAGTATCAAAGTATCTTTACCGGCCTATGTCGTCTATGTGTGAGTGCAGCTAACGGTCTTACTGTGCGGTATACCTACAGATTCCAAAATTAGCCGAGGCGCGTTTGGTATATGGCCTCTTAAGTAAATAATGTAAAAATTAACATCGCTAAACTCATTAGACTACCTACTCGTAGTTAGCCATAGAGACTGTCTGAACTCTGAATAGCTCATATTGATTAGTTACTTATTCAGTTTTATAATAATCTCTCGCATGAGATTTAAATAATGTAAAAATTAACATCGCTAAAATCATTAGACTAAGTAGGTAGTTAGCCATAGAGACTGTCTGAACTCTGAATAGCTCATAATGATTAGGTAGGTACTTAATCAGTTTTATCTCTCGCCTGAAAATTAAATAATGTAAAAATGAACGTCGCTAAACTCATTAGACTAGCCATAAAGACAGTCTGAACTCTGAATAGCTCATAATAATTATTAGAAACTTATTCAGTTTTATAATAATCTCGACATAATTAATTTCAAAATGAACGTCGCTAAAATAATTAGCTTGCAAATTGTAAGTAAGAGATAAACGCAATCGTGTTTCATATGAAGCTGTTGATTGTTGAAGCGATTATCATTCGTAAGTTCATAACGAGAAGTGTCGATGTGACGGCGGTCGTTGACCCGCCTGCTGTAATTCGGACATTAACTGCCATTGTTGTATTAATGCCGACGTATTGCTTGTTAGGGGTGATTATACTTGGAACAAATGGGGGATCATTCAACCGAAAGTCATGCACGTAATAAAATACTCGTAGGTTCATTTGCTGCTTTATTTGCTACAAGTTAGCCCTTGACTGCGAATTGCGATCTCACGTGATGGTATGATTTTTTTTTTAAAATCTTATTTATTTAAAGGGGTTTGATCACGTAGTGCTCATGTCACCCCTGTGAAATCTGAAAACCTTACAAATCATGCACTCTTCGTCTTAGACCTATTAATACTACTTAGTTTAAACAGCATTCTTGCCTTTTCAGATGTCGGAGAGGCAAGAATGCAGTTCCACACGCCTGTGTCAAGCGGGTTAATGTAATACAACAAATCCAACCTTTCTACCCAACTATTTAAAGGAATGTGTCCGGATCGAAGCCTATGATGATGCAGTCTAACCTAACCTAACCTAACCTGTTAGAGGCATGGCAGTTATATTAAACCCGTACCCCTAATCGGTTTCTACACGGCATCGTACCGGTACGCAAAATTCGCTTAGCGTCTTTGCCGGTAGGGGGTAAGTAGCGGCTAGTTACGACCGAAACCTTCCCACTAGACCAGACCAGAGAAAATAATTCAGAAATTATAAGTTCCCAAATTGACCCTGCCGGGAATCGAACCCGCGATCTCTAACGATATGACTACAACGTTCACCCACGGCGCTAGGGAAGTCTTTTTTGACGACCGCTTGAGTGGTGAACGCTGACTGTGGTCTTTAAATGGGACTTGGAAGGTACAGGGTTTGATTCCTGGAATTTATTTATTTTTATTTATTTTCTTTGGTCTGGAGTGGTGTGAGACTTACCACCCTACCGGCAAACAAGACGTGTCGGCATATATTAATAAATACTAGCTAATGCTCGCGACTTCGTCCGCGTGAATTGAGGTTTTTTGGTTCCCGCGAGATCTCTTTAATTTACCGGGATAAAAAGAAGCCTATAATATGTGTTATTCCAAACTATTATCTGTCTCTATGCCAAATTTCATCCAGATCCGTTGAGCCGTTGGGGCGTGATTGAGTAACAAACATCCATCTGGAATTCCATCCATCCATCCAAACTAATTAGTAATTAGTAATAGTACCTACCGTATAGATTCTGTGGTTTTTAATGTTCCAGTAGGTACGGTATTATGTAAATCATAAAAGGTAAATATATTAAATGCCTACAGATTTTGCATGATTACTATTATTAGCTTAGTCTTTATGTACCTACTTGAAGATAACAAAAGGCAAACAAAAACGTCGAGACACGAAAAACCTGTCCATAGATTATTCGTTTCGGACGAGCTAATCTTTACTCAACCTTGAGGAGATTAGCTCATTATACTGGAGTCCTATGAACTGTTTGAACAAGGCGCGAGCAGGCGTGTTTGTGTATGTATGTTATCAGCCTTGTATCTCGCAAACCATAAAATAGACTAGGTATATGATGTTAACTTTTACCGCGATGAAAATCCCTCGCTCTATGATCTGCCGGGATAATTGCTTCAATTTCCGTCACCGGGATGCCGCTATACCTCTGTAATCAACTTCGCGGGCGCGCTTCAACCTAGACCTCATCATTGCTTTGTATTAAGCGTGATTGTCGTCAAGCGCAAGCCTATCTTACAATAAAAAAAAAAAAAACATACAATCAGTTGAACTACTGGGAAAAAAATCCCACTAGTTCAAGGGTTGAGCTAATGGGAAGTTAGAAGTGCTTACCTCAAATTTCATCAAAATCAGTTTAACGTAGATATGGGCCGTGAAAAGGAATCTGATAGATAGCCTGTGCTGCAAGGTCGATTATGTAAAACCTGCATCAATCATTGTTACAGTATCAATTGTTGTGATTGGCTGAATTTATGGTATTCTCTCTGCGTCAATGGATTTTGTCCAATAGTGGAAGAGTGTTAACCAATCAGAGGTGGTTGCGGTTGCGATCGTTACACTGTAGCTGTCATTTTTAGCCGATTGCCCTCCGTACATCATAGAAATGGCAATTGACTGATATTGGTATCTTCAAAACAAAAGTGAATAGGCATCTTCTAGGCAAGCGCGCTCCACCTTAGGCTGCATCACTACTTGCAAGCAGGTCTAATTACAGTCAAGCGCTAGTCTATGGACTTAAAAAAACACAGTTTACACAAAAGTCTAGATGGCTTTGGTCTTTTTAACATTGGACACGCGGGAAAGTTGATTGCCGACAGGGACAAATTGTGAAGTTGATTATCTTTTATGTGGTCTGACGCGAGCTTTTAATTGCCACACCTTTAGGAAAAATTTCGCAACATAAAAGGTAAGAAGGAAAAAATACCGCTATAAAATGATATTGCGCATTATAAAAAACCTAATTGATGGCATACGCTTACGTCCCACGTAGTCGGCTGCGGGCTAAGGTTACCTTAACTGGAGACGAACGCTAGTGGGCGGTTCCGTGCAATTGCAATTTTGTAATCGAAATCGTTTCCATACTTAGTAGTTTTGTAGGTCAAAAACCTTACAAAATGTATGTTTTTCTAATATATATTCATTATAAATGCGAATGCAGAAAGTCTGTCCGTCTGTCTGTCTCTCTGTCTGCTACGCTTTTTCAGCCCTTTTCAGCCAATTTTTATTGACTTCGATAGGTAGGACAGAGATAGGTTGCATTCCGGGACAGGACATACTTAGGCTATTTTTTATCCCGGAAAATGAAAGTTCTCACGGGCATAAAAACCTTAATCCACGCAAACGAAGTCGCGGGCACCATTTTTAGGGTTCCGTACCCAAAGGGTAAAAACGGGACCCTATTACTAAGACTCCGCTGTCTGTCTGTCTGTCTGTCTGTCTGTCTGTCTGTCTGTCTGTCTGTCTGTCTCCAGGCTGTATCTCATAAACCGTGATAGCTAGAAAGCTGAAATTTTCACAAATGATGTATTTCCGTTGCCGCTATAACAACAAATACTAAAAATTAAAAAAATATATATATTAAGGGGGGTCCCCATACAACAAACGTGTTTTTTTCGTATTTTTTTGCTCAATATTAAAAACGGTAACAGGTAGACGGTTCAAATTTTCACAGAATATTAACTTGTATATTACCTTTCAAAATAAATAATTAAATATCAATAAAGTAAATATTAAAGGGGGGCTCCCATACAACAAACGTAATTTTTATTTTTAATACGTCATAAATCGTAAAACTTACTACAGGTTTGTACGGAACCCTCGGTGCGCGAGTCCGACTCGCACTTGGCCGGTTTTTTTATATTACCTACAAAATAGATCTCTCCTAAATTCAAAATTCAAAAGTTTTTTATTCAAATAGACTTTTTACAAGTGCTTTTGAATAGTCTAGTGAATCTACCACTGGTTCGGAATGACATTCATAGCGAGAAGAACCAGCAAGAAACTCGGCGGTTGCTATTTTGAAACAAATAATTTACAATTTCATTAATATGTAATTACTACATAAGTAACCGCTGTCCTTAGCATTGCTGGAGCGAGTCAAATCCATGGTCCATTTACGTAATCTTCAACAGAAATAGGAATGTTGAGGACTAGACTCTAGGCTTTAGGTTGTAGTGTGCTTATTCTCAACGGTGAAGTATTGAAGTTTGTTTCATGAAAAGAGCAATTGATGAGTTTCTTGCCGGCTCCTCTCAGTGGAATTTCTGCACTTCTTTCCGAACCGTTGGTAGAGTCAAAGCAACATACCTATCATAGCAACGTATCATAACATAGACTCTGATGCTGAGATCAATAGAGCGTACCTACCTACTTTGACTTGGCTCAGACATTGCTTAGAGTTAAAACGAGATGAACTTATTTGAATAACATACACTGAGAGACGAGAGAGAGAGAAGAGTGATATCTCACTACACTGCCCCTCCCCCCTTGTGATCATTCGTGATTTTTCCGAAATTTATGGTAGGTACACTGTACACTTTTCGACTGCCTCGTTGGCCTGACTGCCTCGTTGGTCTAGTGGTTGGCATGTTCGATTGCGGCCGACGAGGTCCCGGGTTCGAGTCCCGGGTCAGGCCATAATTGAGTATTGGGTTTTCTGACTAGAAATTCTCAGTACTAGCCCGGAGTTAGGAAGTTGGCGGTGTTTCACCCCCGTGCCTCGGACAGCACGTTAAACTGTCGGTCACGGTTATTATCACTAACATGATAATAGTCGTTAAAGCCCGCCAACCCGCATTAGAGCAGCGTGGTGGGTCTAAGCTCTAATTCCCTCTCTCCTATGAGAGTGGAGGCCTGTGCCCAGCAGTGGGATGTTAATGGGCTGTAGTGGTGGTGGTGGTACACTTTTCGAATAAATATAAGCGCGTCTTATGGTGATAATATAATTAATAACGGTATATCTAAACAATAAAGTAAAACGATTTTTCCTTCAGAATTTTTATTCTCTCAAAGCCGATCCCGATTGATGATGTACAATCGCAATGCTAAGTAACAAACCAGCCCGCCAACTTTCTCCACTTTGGCACAAGATTCGCAAACGAAACTGCTGTCTGCCAACAACATATATTTAAACAAGTTATTGCATTTATGGAAAGAAGTGTGTTTTTGTCACAACTTTATTAACATTTGCATTTTTAGTTTCTTTTTCTTTGGAAAACAAGATTTTTATTTGAAATTTTTGATCAGCTGAGATTCTATGATGAAACTACCTATATCAGGTATAGTTTTATCATAGAATAAGTAATCAATTCAGAGTACAGAAACTATTTTCATCACCACGTTTTCCGAAAGTGGGTGGAACCCACCAGGGGCCACACACCGGGGTACTGCTAAAGGGTAATGAGCGGGAAATGGCTGAGCGGAACGGACTCGGATCCGTAGACAACATAGGCTTACAGTTCCACCAACAAGAGTTTTGACAGTGGCCTCATTGAGCGGGCATGAAGCGAGCATGGAGCGAGCATAGATTTAGGATAGGTTGTTAGCAGCTTACAACCTATCCTAAATCTATGGGAGCGAGCTCATTTTGACTCTTTTTGCCTAGCTCTTTGTTTGTAAAAATTCTTTTAAATGCAGTTCTACGTAGTTTGTTACCTTTGCGGTAGAAACCCCGCTTTAAAACTTAGTTAATAACAGTTACCTGGATTTATAATATAAAACTGAGCCATACAAATAAATTTATTTGAATCCATACCTACTTCCATACTAATATTATAAATGCGAAAGTGTGTCTGTCTGTCGCTTTCACGGCCCATCTGTTCAACCAATTTTGATAAAATTTGGTACAGGGATTGGTTGTACCCCGGGAAAGGAAATAGGTAGCATACATCCGCGCGGACGAAGTCGCGGGCATCATCTAGTAAGAATCTATACTAATATTATAAATGCGAAAGTTTGGATGGATGTATGGATGGATGTTTGTTACTCAATCACGCCAGAACAGCTAAACGGATCTGGATGAAATTTGGCACAGAGATAGATTATAGTCTGGAATAACACATAGGATACTTTTAATCCCGGAAAATTAAAGAGTTCCCGCGGGAACCAAAAACCTCAATCCACGCGGATGAAGTCGCGGGCATCAGCTAGTTATTAATAATTACGAGTACCTATCTCATACTCGGTGCTCTGCCGGCATGCTTATGAAATTGAAGCACAAATTAGCGCACATTTTCCTCATAGCGTTGCTAAATGCAAATAATGTGAAGTGGTTAGTCTTCGCGTTGTTTCCGTGAACCGAGCCGTTATCAGATTATGTTAGCGACGACTTAAATGTTACCGCTACAGCAAGTGACCTAAACCACTAAACACTATATTATTACAAGATTATTAATTACGAACTAAATCTGTTTCGTCTTTCCCCAACTTTTCCCTTTATACATATTATACTGTCTTTTACCCCAGGCTAGTTACCACCCTACCGGCAAAGACGTGCCGCCAAGCGATTTAGCGTTCCGGTACGATGCCGTGTAGAACTAGAAACCGAATAGGGGTATGGCCTATGCCCTATGGGTTTAATATAACTGCCATGCCCCTAACAGGGTGGCCCGCTGCCATCTTGGACTGCATCTTCACTTGCCATCGGGTGAGATAGCAGTCAAGGACTAACTTGTAGTGGATAAAAAAAAGGTATCAAGTTCGCGTTTGAACATTGTATTTTATGTGCAATTAAGACTTTAAAACAAAACAAACAAAACTAAACGCAATAATAAGGTAAAATGGCAAGTTTATAGGCAAAGTCGTTTAAAGGTAGGTAATTATTGCCTGTAATAAAAGTTATTTATTTATTTAAAGGTACTAATAATACCTTTATAAAATATGATTTTAAAATGGCAATGCTAGTAATAATTAACTTAAAATTTGAGTAGTAGATTTTATTTAGAGACAGTAGAAGAAAATATAATAATATGTAGGACGAAGTAACGGCAACAGCTCTACCAAGCAAGTATTTTGAAAAATTACACATAATATGATAGTTTAAGTAGATAAATCAATTCCATAATATAAAAGATAGGTTCAGGTATCATTGCGCCAATATCTAAATGCGAAAGTGTTTGTTTGTTCTGCAAAAATAAAGGAGTTTCTACGGGATTTTCAAGATTCCTAAACCCGAACAGGAGGATCGGGCAATACTACTTATAATTACGAAAGTGTGTCTGTCTGCCTGCTATGCTTTCAAGGCCCATCTTATTAACCGATTTTGATAAAAGAGCAACGGCGAACTTCCATACATCAATATTATTGAGAAAAATAATAATTTCGCCGTTGCTCTTTGGTACAGGGGTAAGTTGTATCCTGAGGAAGGGCATAGGCTACAATTTATCTCATAAAATTAAAGAGTTCAAGCGGGAATCAAAAATCTAAATCCAACGGACGTAGGTACTGATATTTTATTGTCAATTAGGACATTCACAAATAGTTTTTTTTGTTCAGCTGAAAATTTCAAATTATAGTAGCTGATGCCCGCGACTACGTCCGCGTGGATTGAGGTTTTTCGATTCCCGCGGGAACTCTTTAATTTTCCGGGATAAAAAATAGCCTATGTGTTATTCCAGACTACAATCTATCTCTGTGCCAAATTTCATCCAGATCCGTTCAGCCGTTGGGGCGTGATTGAGTAACAAACATCCATCCATACATCCATACATCCATACAAACTTTCGCATTTATAATATTTATTTGATTTGATGGATTAGGTCACTGTTGTTTTGCGACAAGTTTAAACCACACTGGTATTTCGTACAAAATACACAAAGGAAATACCTAGGTACTTAGGTGTATCATTACGATCATACTTAAAGTGTTCTTAGTAAATGCGTGTATTAGCTATATATCTTCTAGGTAATTTACAGAGATAGCTAGTCGTTTCCTATAATAGGTAGGTATAACTACGTATTGAAAACAATAGGAATTTAGCTAGGTATATAGGTTGGTAGGTATAGATAGTAACTACGTACTTGGCAATAGAAATCTTTTGTCTGTAATCCTTTTGCGTCGAATTCCTTATTACAGTGCATTGAACGTCGTGTCAGTGGTCTTTCCATAAGAGCGTTTTACCCGTGGTCCACTTGGGTTGACCCATTGATGGGACCACGGGTAATTTTATTTAAACGTAAGATCCCATCTCACTAGGTATTACAATTCGATATTAATTATCATCATAATATTATGACTTATTAGTAGATTAAAAAGAAAAATTAATATAGAGGTGATATCTAGGTGCGGTAGCATAGGACCATAGCTGGTACACCCCATTACTTATTCTGTGACCATACTACGTCACATGATACGACGTGGTATGGTATGGTATGGTATGATGTATGGTATGTGGTATGGTAATGTGGTGGTGGTAGGTATGGAAATCGAACCTTAGTCGAACTCCGATGCGATGTGAGTCACATCACATAAGGTTAATCGACAGGGGATTAGAAACGGCTATACCCTTCTATACTATGCATACATATATAATCAAACTTTTAAAGGTATTATAACAATAAAATAATTAGGAAATATTATAGGCACATCGTGCCAAAACGCAGACATTTCAGTCGTCTGGGCGGAAATGACCCCATTCTTAAATTCAAGTTTCACGATCTCTCGCTCATATTATAATACTTAATATGTGTTAGTAAGCTTTATTCAACGATTCTTAGAGGCCTTGACAGCCCGAACGATAAGTACTTGAGTAGGAGTGTAAGGAAAGGTCAAGAATATATCAGGAAAACAGATAGGTAAAATGATAAAGATAGTTTTATTTGATTGAATATGGGTACAAAAAACGATGGGTAGAAAAAAATTGTTGTTAATTTGTATGTTTATTATTACTTAGTTTGTGAAAGCTTTAAAACAAAGAGTTTCACGTATGGACTTAGGTTGTTCAAACTCAAACAAATCGAGGGAATATTCCACCAAAAATCACTTCGGTGTTCAGTTCAATCGGGAAATTCACAAGTCTAAACCTCTCTGTATTTTGAGGTCTAAACTTTTTCTAAGTATCGAGTTTTTCAGTAAAGTCTGGATCCAACCGAAGCTTTTTCTTGTCTCTAGCTAAACCTTTCGAGCTTTTCAGTAGAGCAAGACGCTAACTGAAAACTTTATCGAAATTTATTTTCTCGCAAGTAGCGAAAACTTTCGAGCTCTCTTCGAGAACCGAAATTAAATCTCTCTTCTCTAAATACCGAAAAGTTTCCAGCTTTTCAGTAGGTACAGCAGACTTTAACCGAAAATCTTTGTTTTCTTTAACAAAAACTTTTAAAAGCTTGACTTTACCGAAAAATAGTGAAAGTTTCACAACATTTCGGAAGTCGGAAAAGGCTTTAATATCATGATACTGTTTTTAAACACATCATATTTTATAGTTTTATACAAATTAGTATACTGTAGTAGTAACTGTTTAAAAATAACATAACCTTATGTTATCCGTGGATGCCAGAACCTAATCGGAAAACATGGCTACAAAAACATTATAACAATAATATGAGTAAATAAATTGAAATACTTGAATTAGGCCACAATATGTATTATTCGTTTTCATGTAGATAAATAAAATAATTATAAATTAAAACGGAGTTCTGGGCTCGGCCGCCGCGCCGGCGACCTCCCCGCCTTGACCCACTTGTGGTTGTTGAAAGGACAATGTCGGCCGTGCCTTGTGCCTGTACTTTTGCTGACAGCTTTACTGTATAAAAGTATTAAAATTATCTTATTGAAGTGAAAACTTCTTTAGCCGCGTTGAGCACTTTTTGGTAGGGGGTAAACTTGTGGATTCGCGTCACCGACATGCTCGCGTTGTTACGAATACAAAAGATCTTAAATATAAATATACTAGGGTAAAACCGGGATAGATGCCCCACTTTTTGAAATAGCAACATAATTTTAAAAATATTATTTTTATACGAATAATTTCTATTGATGTAACTAGCTCAATCCTTTATGTTGAATTATTATTATTTTTTTTTAACCTATCAAATACAGATTTTGCAGAAATTAGCTTTTCATGGAACATTTTTTTTGAGGATAGATGCCTACCTGTATGGATAGTTGCCCCACCATGAAAAAACTGAGAAGGATAGATGCCCTTTAAACCGTGTAAACGAAACACCCATATCAAATGTTAGGTAGAAGTCCAAGAAACATGGGTCATAATAATGAAAAACATTTTGTATTTATTAAATCTTTTAATTGTTATAATTAGAAGATAATTCTAATATCACACAAATGACATAGGTAATTAAATTTTTAAAGCGTTTGTTTAACTAAAATATAAATTCTTGAGTTTCAACATGCATAACCATATGGAAGTCCATCCTCAAATTCAGGTTTTTTATTTACACCTTTTATGATAAGCGCTATTATGTCGGGATATTTCGTTTATCCCCATGGTTTTTTGGTCCATTTCATCGAAAGCTGACTGTAGGTTTTCTGTAGTCCAAGAACATACTCGAGCTCGCACTCCTTCCTTATTTTATATTTTCGTGGCATAGTTCTGCTGTAGGTAATCATAGATGGCGGTGTATGCAGGGATAGGTGCCCCTAAGGGCACCTATACCTCGAAAAATCAGGGCAACTATCCTTTTTGATAGGGATAGATGCCCAAGTATTTTTTAAATAAATTATAAACAAAATAGCATCTATTAACACCTAGGCGCAGACTCAATGAACCAGTATATTGACGTAATAAAAAATATAACGGAATTTATTACTAATTATAAAGTTATAGAACGCAAAATACTAACCTTTAAATCTTTGACGTGTTCGGGAATTTCGCCGCGGAGATAATTACACGCACGAGCGAAATGCATCCTCACCGCACGACTGTCTGTGGGTAACTCAGGTACGGGATGACTACGGCTCCTACTTATACAATTAATTCTTAGTCGCGAGTTCGGGAAGTTAGGTTTTTAGAATATGAGGCAACTATCCTGCTGCGGCATCTATCCCGGTTTTACCCTACATTCGTAATTAAACTGCTTAGTTTTAAGGTTTATATTTTAATTTTTTTTTTAATTATTTTAAATATTCGTTTTTACTTCTGTCGGCAATCCATATGACTGCCAATTTTTGATTCAATACTGCCGATGCCCGCGACTTCGTCCGCGTAAACTTTAACAAGTGCTTTTGAATGTGTGTTCGAGTGCTTCTATGATCTGCAGGCCGAGGGGGAGTTTTTTTACGTAGTTACTCGATCGCGACATCGTGCATCGCGCGAATAGGAAGAAAATCTCCCGCTAGGCACTCAGAACCCCCGATTCAGTTACAACAATCAACCTCTGTTTCTCAAGCTCTCCATTAGCGTGAATTCCTGGAAAAATGATTTTCCAATAAAATAAGTTTTGCTTGACTATGTTACATAGAACAAAGATTTCTGCTTATGCTTTTTTATCAGCTATTTGTATGTTGAAAATTCTACTAAATATTATACTTATAGGTCTGTTGTAATATAAGTAGGTAGTACTTACTCATAATTCAGTGGACATTACCGATCGTAAGCAAATATCTCTGACTCACGCGATCTAATACAACTCTATTTTGCGTTACTGAAACTCTGAAAAACCTTTTCAAAACCCTTAATACAATCAAATAAAGTACATTATTCACTGTTGTTGTTTTTATTAGATGTGATAAGATCTTGTTTTATCTATAAATTGTAATTTGTATCGCTTGACCCATTCTACTCCCTAGTGTCGGAGTGGGCATACTACGTTTAATTGCTAATTAATTGCTTTATTTATTACTGCAACATTAACAAAAGTAGACGACCTGCCTGGCGCAGTGGTCAAAGCTGTGAGCTTGAAAAGTGAGGGGACCCAGGATCGATCCTCGGCAGAGTCAATTTGGGAATTTATAATTTCTGAAGTTTCTTTAGTTTAGCCTAGTGGGAGGAGTACTACTGGCAAAGACGTGCCGGCATGCGATTTAGCGTTCCGGTACGACGCGTGTAGACACCGATTAGATACGGGTATGGGTTTAATTTTATAACTGCCATGCCCCTTACATGTTAGCCTGCAGGTCCTGCTACCATCTTAGGCTGCACCATCAGGTGAGATCGCAGTCAGGGGCTAAGTGCTAACTTGTAGTGGATAAAACAAAATTAAGCATGTACTTACTTAAGTACTAGTTTTTATTCTGTTTTTGCTAGTTATTTCAATTTTAAGACTAAAGACAATCGTGAGTACAGTGGTAAACAGCGGTGCTGTTTCCTTGTGCCTCAACACGCGGACATCAATCACTCCGAGGATGAAAACACCGCTGCCAAGGTGAGGCTGTGTCTACACGGTGGAGCGTCCGCAAAATAATAAACAACCATTTTTATTTAGGTTTAAATTACATCGCATAGCTACCTATAGGTGTAGCGCTGACTCTACGATGCAACCACGGCACGAGTAGCAGAGTCAGCAATTTCATCATCGTGACCATCGATTTACCAACTAAGGATACAACATTACCTACAAATTAATACTCAAAAAGCGTCCACAATCACTTATACAAACACAGCTATAGATAATAATATAGACTGAGACACCAAACGGTTCACAAAAACCAACCATATAAATTTATATTTAGGGTTCAATTTTGTAATAACAATTCGACACATACGACATTTTGTCGCCTAGTGTACTCATGCGCGACTGAGGCGAAAATTGTTCACAATATCTATTTGTGCACAATTTGACCGTGCCGTTTTTTGCGTTTCGATGGTGCGTCTAAGCCCTAAGGTATTGGTAAGTCAATGATCGTGACCCAAAATCTAGTTTTCCTTGAGAACTGTAATAAAATAAAATCCACTCTAATTGTTACTATCGCGTAGCATTAGTCAATTATTATCTGTAAATTAGTTTTAATTCTTATTTTATATACTTAAAGTCAAATAAATTTTAGTTTTTTTTGGGACCTCCGGCTGTGTCTTCCTTCACTTTTACTATTAATTTTAAACAAAAGCCTTTATATGTACGTTCATTTTGTCGGCCGGTCAGACACAAAGAAGACTGTGGGCTGTGGCCGATTCTGTTTAACTCAATTTCTAAACTAAACTAAAATAACATCATTAAAATATAATTATATTGCTAACCCTTTCATAATATTCCCTGCGGAAAGGGACAGTACTAGATTGAGAGCTGTCATTTAAGTTTCATTAAGAGATTGTGTTATACAGGTTTGTCTATTTGTCGGACAGACACACGCGTATAAATATTTTTAAAGTATAGTTTTTATTTTGCCGACTCTACCACACATGTTTATAAGAATAATTGATGCAGCCTTGTCGACAAAAATTGTCTATTTTTAAAACGCCGGTAAACACATTTGTCTATGTTAAGAGCTTAAATTTTACATTTTAAACTGCGTAAAGATTATAATAATTATAATCTTCGTAATAATAATGATAATTTAACTGAGACAAAATTATGCAAAGGAGCTTAAATGTTAACTTCGGGAGATTAATAAATTAGAAAGCTACCTGCAAAGTCACATTCAAAGTCTAGGGTGAAAGACGATACAGCACTATAATACTATTTGAACGTAAAAAGGTTCCAAGCGCACCCTTGTCTGAGAAGAAGCCCACAAGACAATCTGCTAGATTGACCGTTGTTGGATAATTTCGTTGTCAGTCTTTCAACCAACTTTTTCTCGGGAACGCGTAGGCCGTAGAGGTATCAAGTTAAAATTTATGTAAAATTCTTAGGTCTATGGTCCGTTGGAGCTGTATAAAAATCAAGCTTCTAAAGTTTACGCAATCAAAAGTTTTCAAAACATACGAACGTTTATGCCGCATATTTTGCATATTTTAAGACTCGCCAATAAATCAATACCTATAGGATACATGGAATTTGGCAAGAACCAAGGTCTAGGAAAAATCCGAAAATCGTTAATTAGAATTCCGTACTCATAGGGTGTCGAACTCAGTGGCGTAGCGTGGGGGGTGCCGGGGGGGCCATGGCCCCGGGCGGCATACGAAAGGGGGCGGCGGCAAGCGCCACGATATTTTCAATTGGAAATTCAAAAAAAAATTAAGTGTAAATTCCATTAAACATCATTATAAAGAAACTTACGCTGAGTTGCACGAAACAAATTCAAAAATTTAAGTAATCAACACTTTTTATAAAATTGTTTCCTGCAACTCAGCGTTAGTCTGCATCATTTTTATGTTACTTTATACTTAGGCTTCTGGCATCCGGTACTGCGTGAAGTTAATGATACTCACAAGTATTTGCAAACAGCAGTGGCGATTCCTGGTAGTCAATCTTGGGTTTGCGCTAGCTGATGGTTAGGTATTTTCTCAATAAAATACATTTACCTCATATATCACTGATTAGGGGTATAGGTTTAATCAAATAATCAAATAATCAAATCAAATAAATATTATAAATGCGAAAGTTTGGATGGATGTATGGATGTATGGATGGATGTTTGTTACTCAATCACGCCCCAACGGCTGAACGGATCTGGATGAAATTTGGCACAGAGATAGATTATAGTCTGGAATAACACATAGGCTACTTTTTATCCCGGAAAATTAAGGAGTTCCCGCGGGAAACGAAAAACCTCGATCCACGCGGACGAAGTCGCGGGCATCAGCTAGTAAATATTATAAATGCGAAAGTTTGGATGTATGTTTGTTACTCAATCACGCTCCAACGGATGAACGGATCTGGATGAAATTTGGCACAGAGATAGATTATAGTCTGGAATAGCACATAGGCTACTTTTTATCCCGGAAAATTAAGGAGTTCCCGCGGGAACCGAAAAACCTCAATCCACGCGGACGAAGTCGCGGGCATCAGCTAGTATAACATATGTCCCTTACAGGTTTGCCCGCCATCTTAGAGTAGGTACTTACATCATCACCCACCACCTGGTGACATTGCAGTCAAGGGCTAACTTGTACTTACTAGAATAAAGAATACTATTTTTATTTATTTTACACTAACAGATTCCCGCGACTTCGTCCGCGTGAAATAAGTTTTTAAATTCCCACGGGACCTCCCTAATTTTTCGGGTTAATCTCTGTTCTCGTACCCACACTCACAAATAATGTGTACCAGAACTTTCAAAATCGGGTCAGTAGATCCAGAGATTACCCCTGACAACCTCACAAACTTTACCTCTTTATAATATTAGTAGCTACTTATAGTGCGCGTTACATTATTACTAACTATGATATCTTCTAAGTCCTAAGATATTCACCTGAATTAAATGGTGTAAGGGCAAATTTGATCTATATTAAATACTTGAGATGAACAACCATTTTATTTTGATAATGATTTCTATGTTGGTAAAAACACCTTCGCGAGTAAAGCATTGTTTTAGACCAAATTTGAAAATCATAATGACGGTTATTGTGAGACGACCTTAAAAGATAGCTGTATGCTGTCGCGGACTTTTTTTTAGAACTTTTGAGAGGAACACTTCCACCATACTTACATTGTTTTCGTGCAACTTTTACCATTTAGGTACGCAGCGCACGCCACGGAAGCTCTCAGATGAGACAATTTTTTCCAATCTCTGTAAAGATTGCTAAGTGATGAGTGATGAGCACTGTGTATATTATTTAAGATCCTATTGCACACTCAATTGGCAAATAAAGACTTGAAAACTTATTATTATTATTATTTCTTAGTTTGTAGTGTTAAGATAATAAAGTTAAGTTAGGTCGGCGATTGGATTGGGGGGCGGCGAATTTCCGGTCGGCCCCGGGCGTCGAAAACCCACGCTACGCCACTGGTCGAACTGTTGAATTGATTACGTGTTGTTATGACATCTTTCTTGATATTTACCTAAGTACTAAAATAATTTATAATGTGTGGACTGCGGTGGTCCGGAAGTGGAACCCCTTGTGCGCGAGTCTGACTCGCACTTGACAGGTTTTTTTTTCTTGGGAGCATTAAATGTGTGTCATGACGATCGGTACTGGGAGTACCGACCGTCATGCCTTTGCCACTTCAGCTATGTCACTCTGAGCCATTGACTTACAATTAATGGTAAATTGATGCTCTGAGCTATATTATCAGCTGCTCTGGCTCTTCCAACAGGTCTTTTTCTTTTTGACTAGTTGATGCTTGCGTGGGTTTAGATTTATAGACGGGGAATTCTTTGATTTCCTAGCCTATACATATACCTACCTATCAGGCTCAGGCCTAGGCTCAACTAAATGCTGCCAAACCTTGGTTATTGCAGCGGAATAATGATATGTAAACTCGGCCGTATTGACTGTGGTATCTAATTTGAATGGAAACCATTAAAATCCTCCAAAAATAGCTTAACAAATGCTTATTTTATAAAAAGAAGTAAGTAAATGTGCAAAAAGCATTGAACAAAGATATTTAAACGTTATCTTAGTGACAGATGGGTCAAAGAGACTAAGCATAGTATAATATTAACTCTTTGGCTACATTACGGTATAACCTTAGTGCAACGACATAGCCTTGGTCGTATTCAATTTTTGA
This sequence comes from Erebia ligea, assembly GCA_917051295.2. Lineage (NCBI taxonomy): Eukaryota > Metazoa > Arthropoda > Insecta > Lepidoptera > Nymphalidae > Erebia > Erebia ligea. The sequence continues at coordinate 2,476,149 of OU785239.1, forward strand.
TTAAGAGTATTCATTTAAATTTAGTCAATTTGTATGGCGAACATTAACATTTGTATGAATAAAATTATTCTAATGATCTGCAAGTGCAACAGGCGATGCTTATAATGTCTTACACCTGTTTAGTGTACAAATGCCTTGAAAGTGTGCTTTCCACGCAAATGACAGTTCACAAATTTTGATGAATGTTTTTCATCTACTATTTTAGCATTTTTATCGAGACACGTGTGAACGTTTGAACGTTTGAAAATCGGCTGGTAACTTTTATTGGAATTTTGAAAAATGTAAAAAAAGACGGGTTTTTTTGGGGAAGTTTGTTTGCGAAATTGTAAATATTTCTAAAAAAATCGACAAGAAAAAATTAAAATAAAAAAGGTCCTAGACCTAGGGTATTAGTTTATCTATAAAATGGCGAAAAAATTTTGAAAATTGGGTACCTAATAATTGTGACCGGTGCCCGGTGGTCCCTTTAGATTTGGAATTGTAGAAAAACGGGTATTTTCGTATATAAATTAATGTGATGTAGCTTCTATGATTATTGACCGATCGTCATGGTAATGGGGTTAAAAGATGTGGATGCAGGCGAAAAGTGCATTCGAGTTAGAATTTTGAAAATCGGTTATTAAATTTTTGATAAATTTTGAAGAAGAGATTGTTTAAATTTAAGATTTTTTTTCGAAAATTTTTGTATTCATATTCAATGCTTTGATTCTTGCGGGGACTGCGAAATCTGTGATTTTTTTTCTAATAGCAGCTCTACCATAATATAGGTCCAGCCATCTATGTGGTGTTGGGCAAACAAGTTGTGTTTAAACAAAGTGACCTTTGCTCGTGAAACGCTGCGTCCGCCGGTTGCTCGCTTGGTTTGGTAAAACCATAAAACGTGCTAATTTATTTAGCGTAGTTCCCACAAAAATATAATTTTCACAGATAGATATTCAATGGAAGTGACTGAAACACTAATTCTACAACCAAAATAAACCATAGTTCAAAACAAATTTCAAAAGTTTTTTTAAAAACTCGTGAAATAGTTTAAATGTAACAGTTTAAATGGTAGTGTACCTTTTGCTTTTATAGGTAGGTAGGTAAATGGGTATTGGAGACTATTTTATATTTTTTTCAGGCAAGTTCAAAGATATTTATGATAGGTACCTACCACGGACCACCCAAAGACATTTAAAACCTTCTGCTGGTATTCTAAATGAATTGATCACAATTTACAAAAAGTCGCGGATTTTGGTTGCTTTCATAAATTGTACCTACCTTAATTATTCTACAATGACAGGCTCTACCTAAATGGCATAGGGCAGGCTTTCATTATACTATAGGTACGCGGAACGCACACGTATGAACTATGAATAGGGATGATGACAACTCAATCAAATCAGCAACTCTTTATCAAAAATAAAAACGCACTTCTATTTTTTTTAGTATGGAAGTTATATGAAATTCACAGTTGTATTGTGAGTTGTGAGTTGTGACGTCATAAAATTTCAACACACTTTTTTTAATCTATATTTTAAAATGGTTAGGTATCAAACTTAAAACTAACCGATGATGTAAATTTTAGGTCTTTTGGAATACCCTCTATTTAATAATCAGTTAGAAATAATTTGTTTTTTATACATAAAGGCATCATCCCTGTTATTGCTTGGACCCCGGGAAGATTCAGGTGCGTCCATTTTGTTATATTCCGGTTTGATTATACTATTCAGATACGATGAAAATACATAATAAGCTCTTCCAGTCAGTACTTTTTATTATACCTATCCGTGTCTAATGCAAGGTAAAATAATTTAGGTAGGTACTATTCGCTAACGTGTCGGCCAAATTCGACTAATATAATATTATTGGTAGAGCTACTAGCTGTAGCTACTGGCTGGGTAGTTTTTTACTGATACAAAAATGTGAGTACGTAAGTAGTTACCCACTCGAAATATACGAGATGTACCTACTTAGGTATCAGTAGTTTCTTACTTTTTAACCGACTAGACTTCCAAAAAAGGAGGAGGTTCTCAATTCGGCGCGTATCTTTTTTTTTTAATTTATCTATTTTACCGTTTCCTTTTCTCAGATTTACAGTCGACTATTACCACTGAATATTTATTATTTACTTAGTTATTTAGTGACTATTACCGAAATGAGCTTGTTTATAAAAATAAATTATTAGTAACAAGAACTAAAACCGCTAAGTTCTACGTGTGTGAGAAAGCCCGTTTACGGCGTTTACACCTTTTGGGTCAGATTTATTTGAAACTCTTCGGAAATGCAAAGCTTTTAGTTTTGTCATTTAATAAGGAGTAAAGTCGTATTGTAATCAAACGGTAAGAGCCGACGTTCTTAGTTAAGTAGTAGTTAGTTCGTCCTCCTAGGTAGGTAGTAGAGGGTTCTATCCTCGAGCAAGCACTTCTAACTTTATGAGTTAAATATTATATCACATATTATACTATACTTAGATATAGGTACTTAACCCTACGTATTTAAATAAAACGAAACACTTTTACTTTTGGGTAAAAACCCAACAATTTCATAACGAAGCTATACCAAAAACTCTTTGACAAGCTAGGTATATTATGTATCTCCATTCTCCTATCACGCAATTAGGTTTGTATAATTTTAAGACTTATCAAAATAGAATAAAGTACATTTTTGTCTAACGATATAGCAGTATTCTTCGTGGTAGACCAGACCTAAAACGTACGTAGCTTGGCATGAGTCACCTTCTTAGAATCGTAAAGAATTGACTCTCGATTCTCATCCGGTTTGTTTTCGTCGCAAGGTGTCGGAAAATAATGGACGAATGCCTTTTCATGTATCCGAAATCCAAATGATGTACTTACAGCTGTTTAGTTTGTCTTTTTAGGGTTCCGTACCAAAATGGTAAAAATGGAACCCTTATGGAGCGACTTTCTCCGTCCGTCCGTCCGTCCGTCTGTCACAGTCGATTATTTCAGTAACTATTAAAGCTATCGACATGAAATTTGGAATAGTTGTGTATAATAGTGGCCTAACATCATTAAAATAAAAAAAAATCGAAAATTATTTTTAGTTTAATTAAAAAAGGGGGAAAATCGGGGGTTTGAAATTTCAAAGTATGATAACTATACTGAGTGGGATATCATATGAAAGGGCTATATACATTCTAAAACAGATTTTTATTTATTTTTTTGCATAATAGTTTTTGATTTATCGGGAAAAATGTCGAAAAAAATACCGTCCCCCCCCTTATCTCCGAAGTTTACCAATTGAAAAATCTGGAATCATTATGGTCAATATAAGCTTATGTATATTTTACAGGAAAAATAAAACCAACGCTCTAACTAGCATAGTTTTTTTGATATTAACAATAAACCTCTACAAACAAAGTTAGTTTTGCGGTTCATTAAATTCATTAATCGTAAAACTTACTACAGGTTTGTACGGAACCCTCGGTGCGCGAGTCCGACTCGCACTTGGCCGGTTTTATTTGTAAGTCGAATGACTTTGTAAAAGGTGAAGGCTCTGGATGTCTGGACTCTGGATCCAAAATTTTATTTTTTTAATTACCTACCTATATTTAACAAGATTACTACAGCCCCGCTCCTGCTTCGTTCGGAAGTTATCACGATATAGAGAAGTGGTGTTATTATTTTTGAAACCAACCACTAGGTCAGAGTCCAGAGATCAACATCGTAGAAAGCAGATATACCTACCAACCCATAGATATTAATATATATATAGCTGCTCGTGCTGACTGACTGACTGATTGATCACCTCTCCTGTAAAATTTTGTATGAAAAATTTTTTTTTCACTCATCGTTTCGTATAGAAGACAAAAATTCATTCGGAGGAAAAATACGGATAGAGCTGATGATTGAGGATTTCGAAGACGGATGAAGAGCACCAGCCAGGGTATCGAAGATAGGTGGGGGATGCTCGACCAAATGTCACTCGAAACTTCATCCAATTGACAGATAGCTGAAAAAAAATTCAAAATGGCGGATTTAAGATGGCCGCCATACAAATTTCGACGGCGTCTATCTCGGAGAGTGTAAAAGATGGAAGAGTGGTTCCGTGGCAAAAGATGATCAGGACATGAGGGTCTACCTGATGAACAGGAAAAAAATTCAAGATGGCGGAATTTATTTTTCCATAGAAAAGGGTATTGAAGATAGGTAGGGGGGTAGGGGGGTGTTCGACCAAATGTCACTCGAAACTTCATCCGATTGACAGTGAGCTGAAAAAAAATTTTAAAATGGCGGATTTAAGATGGCCGCCATACAAATTTCGTCGGTGTCTATCTCGGAGAGTATAAAAGATGGAAGAGTGGTTTCTTGGCAAAAGATGATCGGAACATGAAGGTCTACTTGATGAGCAGGAAAAAAATTCAAGATGGCGGAATTTATTTTCCATAGAAAATGTATGGCGAATATTGAAGAGGCTACAAGTGTACGGTTCCTTTTAAAAATTTGTTTTTATGGAAGTATTCTCATTTTGACGAATGGTACGGAGAAAAAAATATGGAGAGAGATGATAATCGAAGGTTCGGATGATAAGTGAGGAGCACGGTCAGGGTATTAAAGATAGATAGGGGCTGCTCAAACAAAAAATACTCGAAACTTCATACAATTGGCAGTGAGCTGAAAAAAAAACCAAAATGGCGGATTCAAGATGGCGGCTATCTCAGACAGTATTAATAAAAGATGGAAGAGTGGTTTGTTCATGGCGGAATTAATTTTTCCATAGAAAATGTATGGCGAATATTGAAGAGGCTACAAGTGTAGAACTATGCAAGACTACGGTTCCTTTTCAGGATTTGATTTTATGGAAGAATTCTCATTTTGACGAATCGTTCGGAGAAAAAATATGGAGATGATCGAAGGTTCAGATGATGGGTGAGGAGCACGGTCAGGGTATTAAAGATAGGTAGGGGCTGCTCAAACAAAAAATACTCGAAACTTCATACAATTGGCAGTGAGCTGAAAAAAAAATTCAAGATGACGGCTATCTCAGACTATTTAAAAGATGGAAGAGTGGTTTTTGGGTAGAAAATTATCAGGGCCTGAAAGTCTACTTGATGAGCAGAAAAAAATAAGATGGCAGATTCTGTCATTGAAGAGAGTAGAAGAAGTTAGGAAATATGCATGATTTTGAAATGGTTTTTTTACAAGATTTGTTCTTTATGGAAGAACTAGCTGATGCCCGCGACTTCGTCCGCGTGGATTGAGGTTTTTCGGTTCCCGCGGGAACTCTTTAATTTTCCGGGATAAAAAGTAGCCTATGTGCTATTCCAGACTATAATCTATCTCTGTGCCAAATTTCATCCAGATCCGTTCATCCGTTGGAGCGTGATTGAGTAACAAACATACATCCATACATCCATCCATCCAAACTTTCGCATTTATAATATTTATACCTATATGGATAATTATTGTCGGTTCGCCATTACGAAAGCCAAGTTGCCGAAGTTCGATTGCACCCAAAGGTATACAACGGGGTGAGGGTCGGGGGGTTGGTGGTCTTTGTTTTATGTTTTTTCCTTTATGAGAATTTTCTTTTACGTCGGACGCTTGGCGTGCTGGCGCTTCCACTGTGCTCACTAGCATAGCAGTGTGTTGTTTAGATCAGAGCACGTAGACAGTAAACCAGCTGCCCGATTATGTAAGAATTGTCGATCAAATCGTAAAAGTTCGGCGTCAAAGTAAAATAAATCATAACAGCATTGAATTAGAGCTCAATTTCGTGTTTCGAAATTGAGCTGTAATTTAATGCTGTTATGGTTTATTTTACTTTGACGCCGAACTTTGACGATTTGATCGGCCATTCTTACATAATCGGGGGGCAGGATAGTAGGACAGCGAGTAAGTAGACAGTGGACCACGCGCTCCACTACGCGGTCCGCTTTAGCGGGCCGCGCAGCCACGCGCCATACTAGTTAATATATATATAGCTGCTCGTGCTGATTCACTGATTGATCACCTCTCCTGTAAAATTTTGTATGAACATTTTTTTTTTCACTCATCGTTTCGTATAGAAGACAAAAATTCATTAAGAGGAAAAATACAGAGAGAGCTGATGATTGAAGATTTCGAAGACGGATGAAGAGCACCAGCCAGGGTATCGAAGATAGGTGGGGGGTGCTCGACCAAATGTCACTCGAAACTTCATCCGATTGACAGTGAGCTGAAAAAAAATTCAAAATGGCGGATTTAAGATGGCCGCCATACAAATTTCGACGGTGTCTATCTCGGAGAGTATAAAAGATGGAAGAGTGGTTTCGTGGCAAAAGATGATCAGGACATGAGGGTCTACTTGATGAACAGGAAAAAAATTCAAGATGGCGGAATTTATTTTTCCATAGAAAATGTATGGCGAATATTAAAGAGGCTACAAGTGTAGAACTATGCAAGACTTTGATGCGGTTCCTTTTCAAAAATTGTTTTTAAAGAAGAACTCTCCATAATTTTTCGGAGAAAAAAATATATGGAGCGCGATGATGATCGAGGGTTTGAAAAATGGGACTACAAGCACAGCTACAAGTGTCTAACTATGCAAGACTACGGTTCCTTTTCAAAATTTGTTTTTATGGAAGAATTCTCATTTTGACGAATGGTTCGGAGAAAAAATATGGAGAGAGATGATGATCGAAGGTTCGGATTATGGGTGGAGGACCACGGTCAGGGTATTAGAGATAGGTAGGGGCTGCTCAAACAAAAAATACTCGAAACTTCATACAATTGGCAGTGAGCTGAAAAAAAATCCAAAATGGCGGATTCAAGATGGCGTCTATCTCAGACAGTATTTAGAAGATGGAAGAGTGGTTTTTGGGTAGAAAATTATCAGGGCCTGAAAGTCTACTTGATGAGCAGAAAAAATTGAGATGGCAGAATCTACGAACATTGAAGATAGTAGAAAAAGTTAGGAAATATGCATGATTTTGATATGGGCTTTTTACAAGATTTTCTTTATGAAAGAATTATTGTCGGTTTGCCATTAGGAAAGTCAAGTTGCCGAAGTTCGATGGCACCCAAAGGTATTGATACAAGAGGGTGAGGAGGGGTGGGAGGGGTGTTTTATGTTTTTTCCTTTATGAGAATTTTCTTTTTCGTCGGACGCTTGGCGTGCTGGCGCTTCCACTGTCCTCACTGGCATAGTAGTGTGTTGTTCAGTTCAGAACACGTAGGTCCAGTAAACCAGGATAGTAGGACAGCGAGTAAGTAGACAGTGGACCGCGCGGTCCAATACGCGGTCCGCTTTAGCGGGCCGCGCAGCCACGCGCCATACTAGTTAATATATATATAGCTGCTCGTGCTGACTCATTGATCACCTCTCCTGTAAAATTTTGTATGAAAAAATTTTTTTTTACTCATCGTTTCGTATAGAAGACAAAAATTCATTCAGAGGAAAAATACGGAGAGAGCTGATGATTGAGGATTTCGAAGACGGATGAAGAGCACCAGCCAGGGTATCGAAGATAGGTGGGGGGTGCTCGACCAAATGTCACTCGAAACTTCATCCAATTGACAGTGAGCTGAAAAAAATTTCAAAATGGCGGATTTAAGATGGCCGCCATACAAATTTCGTCGGTGTCTATCTCGGAGAGTATAAAAGATGGAAGAGTGGTTTCTTGGCAAAAGATAATCAGGACATGAAGGTCTACTTGATGAACAGGAAAAAAATTCAAGATGGCGGAATTTATTTTTCCATAGAAAAGGGTATTGAAGATAGGTGGGGGGTGCTCGACCAAATGTCACTCGGAACTTCATCCAATATACAGTGAGCTGAATAAAATTTCAAAATGGCGGATTTAAGATGGCCGCCTTACAAATTTCGTTGGTTTCTATCTCGGAGAGTATAAAAGATGGAAGAGTGGTTTTCTGGCAAAAGATGATCAGGACATGAAGGTCTACCTGATGAACAGGAAAAAAATTCAAGATGGCGGAACTTATTTTTCCATAGAAAATGTATGGCGAATATTGAAGAGGCTACAAGTATAGAACTATAATAATAATAATAATAATAATAATTCTTTATTTACAGATAAAAATCCAATAATACAATATAAAATAACAATAATAAAAAATAAGTACTATGCAAGACTACGGTTCCTTTTCAAGATTTGTTTTTATGGAAGAAATCTCATTTTGACGAATGGTTCGGAGAAAAAAATATGGAGAGAGATGATGATCGAAGGTTCGGTTGATGGGTGAGGAGCACGGTCAGAGTATTAAAGACAGGTACCTACTTAGGGGCTGCTCAAACAAAAAGGGAGGGGTGGGGGGTTGTTGGTCTTTGTTTTATGTTTTTCCTTTATGAGAATTTTCTTTTACGTCGACAGCTTGGCGTGCTGGCGCTTCCAATGTGCTCACTAGCATAGCAGTGTGTTGTTCAGATCAGAACACGTAGACAGTAAACCAGCTGCCCGATTATGTAAGAATTGTCGATCAAATCGTAAAAGTTTGGCGTCAAAGTAAAATAAACCATAACTGCATTGAATTAGAGCTCAATTTCGTGTTTCGAAATTGAGCTCTAATTCAATGCTGTTATGGTTTATTTTACTTTGACGCCAAACTTTTACGATTTGATCGGCCATTCTTACATAATCAGGGGGCAGGATAGTAGGACAGCGAGTAAGTAGACAGTGGACCACGCGGTCCACTACGCGGTCCGCTGTAGCGGGCCGCGCAACCACGCGCCATACTAGTTAATATATATATAGCTGCTCGTGCTGACTGACTGACTGATTGATCACCTCTCCTGTAAAATTTTGTATGAAAAATTTTTTTTTCACTCATCGTTTCGTATAAAAGACAAAAATTCATTCAGAGGAAAAATACGGAGAGAGCTGATGATTGAGGATTTCGAAGACGGATGAAGAGCACCAGCCAGGGTATCGAAGATAGGGGGGGGGTGCTCGACCAAATGTCACTCGAAACTTCATCCAATTGACAGTTAGCTGAAAAAAATTTCAAAATGGCGGATTTAAGATGGCCGCCATACAAATTCCGACGGTGTCTATCTCGGAGAGTATAAAAGCTGGAAGAGTGGTTTCTTGGCAAAAGATGATCAGGACATGAGGGTCTACTTGACGAACAGGAAAAAAATTCAAGATGGCGGAATTTATTTTTCCATAGAAAAGGGTATTGAAGATAGGTGGGGGGTGCTCGAACAAATGTCACTCGAAACTTCATCCAATTGACAGTGAGCTGAAAAAAAATTTCAAAATGGCGGATTTAAGATGGCCGCCATACAAATTTCGTCGTTGTCTATCTCGGAGAGTATAAAAGATGGAAGAGTGGTATCTTGGCAAAAGATGATCAGGACATGAAGGTCTACTTGATGAACAGGAAAAAAATTCAAGATGGCGGAATTTATTTTCCATAGAAAATGTATGGCGGATATATCCTTTTCAAAGTTTGTTTTATTAGAAAATTCTCATTTTGACGAATGGTTCGGAAAAAAAAATATGGAGAGAGATGATGGTCGAAGGTTCGGATGATGTGTGAGGAGCACGGTCAGGGTATTAAAGATAGGTAGGGGCTGCTCAAACAAAAAATACTCGAAACTTTATACAATTGGCAGTGAGCTGAAAAAAAAAACCAAAATGGCAGATTCAAGATGGCGGCTATCTCAGACATTATTTAAAAGATGGAAGAGTGGTTTTTGGGTAGAAAATTATCAGGGCCTGAAAGTCTACTTGATGAGCAGAAAAAATTAAGATGGCAGAATCTACGAACATTGAAGAGAGTACAAGAAGTTAGGAAATATGCATGATTTTGATATGGTTTTTTACAAGATTTGTTCTTTATTTCTATAAGGAAGAATTATTGTCGGTTTGCCATTAGGAAAGCCAGCTTTGTTTTATGTTTTTTCCTTTATGAGAATTTTCTTTTACGTCGGACGCTTGGCGTGCTGACGTTTCCACTGTGCTCACTAGCATAGCAGTGTTGTTCAGTTTTTTTTTTATCCACTACAAGTTAGCCCTTGACTGCGATCTCACCTGATGGTAAGTGATGATGCAGTCTAAGATGGTAGCGGGCTAACCTGTTAGGGGCATGGCAGTTTTATTAAACCCATCCCCTATTCGGTTTCTACACGGCATCGTACCGGAACGCTAAATCGCTTCGCGGCACGTCTTTGCCGGTAGGGTGGTAACTAGCCATGGCTGAAGCCTCCCACCAGGCCAGACCAGGGAAATTCAGAAATTATAAATTTTACAAACCCTGCCGGGGATCGAACCCGGGACCTCCGCACGTTAATTCAACAGCGCTCAACACTGCGCCACGGAGGTCGTCAAACACGTAAACCAGCCGAGCGATCGCGTAACTTCTGCATCAATCATTGATACATCGCAATCACCTCTGATTGGTTAACACTCTTCCACTATTGGACATAATCCATTGACGCAGCAAGAATGCAATAAATTCAGCCAATTACAACAATTGATACTGTAACAATGATTGATGCAGAAGTTACGCGATCGCTCGGCAGGATATTATAGGACAGCGAGTAAGTAGACAGTGGATCACAGTGGGCCACGCGGTCCACCACGCGGTCCGCTAGCGGGCCGCGCACCGTTAATATATATATAGCTGCTCGTGCTGACTGACTGACTGATTGATCACCTCTCCTGTAAAATTTTGTATGAAAAATTTTTTTTTCACTCATCGTTTCGTATAGAAGACAAAAATTCATTCAGAGGAAAAATACGGAGAGAGCTGATGATTGAGGATTTCGAAGACGGATGAAGAGCACCAGCCAGGGTATCGAAGATAGGTGGGGGGTGCTCGACCAAATGTCACTCGAAACTTCATCCAATTGACAGTGAGCTGAAAAAAAATTCAAAATGGCGGATTTAAGATGGCCGCCATACAAATTTCCTCGGTGTCTATCTCGGAGAGTATAAAAGATGGAAGAGTGGTTTCTCGGCAAAAGATGATCAGGACATGAAGGTATACTTGATGAACAGGAAATAAATTCAAGATGGCGGAATTTATTTTTCCATAGAAGAGGGTATTGAAGATAGGTGGGGGGTGCTCGAACAAATGTCACTCGAAACTTCATCCAATTGACAGTGAGCTGAAAAAAAAATTCAAAATGGCGGATTTAAGATGGCCGCCATACAAATTTTGTCGGTGTCTATCTCGGAGAGTATAAAAGATGGAAGAGTGGTTTCTTGGCAAAAGATGATCAGAACATGAAGGTCTACTTGATGAGCAGGAAAAAAATTCAAGATGGCGGAATTTATTTTCCATAAAAAATGTATGGCGAATATTGAAGAGGCTACAATTAGTGTAGAACTATGCAAGACTACGGTTCCTTTTCAAGATTTGTTTTTATGGAAGAAATCTCATTTTGACGAATGGTTCGGAGAAAAAAATATGGAGAGAGATGATGATCGAAGGTTCGGATGATGGGTGAGGAGCACGGTCAGGGTATTAAAGATAGGTACCTACTTAGGGGCTGCTTGAACAAAAAGGGAGGGGCGGAAGGTTGGTGGTCTTTGTTTTATGTTTTTCCTTTATGAGAATTTTCTTTTACGTCGGACGCTTGGCGTGCTGGCGCTTCCACTGTGCTCACTAGCATAGCAGTGTGTACTTCAGATCAGAACACGTAGACAGTAAATCAACTGCCCGATTATGTAAGAATGGTCGATCAAATCGTCAAAGTTCGGCGTCAAAGTAAAATAAACCATAACAGCATTAAATTATAGCTCAATTTCGCGGTTCCTTTTCAAGATTTGTTTTTATGGAAGAAATCTCATTTTGACGAATGGTTCGGAGAAAAAAATATGGAGAGAGATGATGATCGAAGGTTCGGATGATGGGTGAGGAGCACGGTCAGGGTATTAAAGATAGGTACCTACTTAGGGGCTGCTTGAACAAAAAGGGAGGGGCGGAAGGTTGGTGGTCTTTGTTTTATGTTTTTCCTTTATGAGAATTTTCTTTTACGTCGGACGCTTGGCGTGCTGGCGCTTCCACTGTGCTCACTAGCATAGCAGTGTGTACTTCAGATCAGAACACGTAGACAGTAAATCAACTGCCCGATTATGTAAGAATGGTCGATCAAATCGTCAAAGTTCGGCGTCAAAGTAAAATAAACCATTGAATTAGAGCTCAATTTCGTGTTCGAAATTGAGCATAATTTAATGCTGTTATGGTTTATTTTACTTTGACGCCGAACTTTGACGATTTGATCGGCCATTCTTACATAATCGGGGGGCAGGATAGTAGGACAGCGAGTAAGTAGACAGTGGACCACGCGGTACAATACGCGGTCCGCTGTAGCGGGCCGCGCAACCACGCGCCATACTAGTTAATATATATATAGCTGCTCGTGCTGATTCACTCATTGATCACCTCTCCTGTAAAATTTTGTATGAAAATATTTTTTTTCACTCATCGTTTCGTATAGAAGACAAAAATTCATTAAGAGGAAAAATAGAGAGAGAGCTGATGATTGAGGATTTCGAAGACGGATGAAGAGCACCAGCCAGGGTATCGAAGATAGGTGGGGGGTGCTCGACCAAATGTCACTCGAACCTTCATCCGATTGACAGTGAGCTGAAAAAAAATTCAAAATGGCGGATTTAAGATGGCCGCCATACAAATTTCGACGGTGTCTATCTCGGAGAGTATAAAAGATGGAAGAGTGGTTTCTTGGCAAAAGATGATCAGGACATGAGGGTCTACTTGATGAACAGGAAAAAAATTCAAGATGGCGGAATTTATTTTTCCATAGAAAAGGGTATTGAAGATAGGTAGGGGGTGCTCGACCAAATGTCACTCGAAACTTCATCCAATTGACAGTGAGCAAAAAAAAAATTCAAAATGGCGGATTTAAGATGCCCGCATACAAAATTCTTCATTGTTTATCTCGGAGAGTACAAAAGATGGAAGAGTGGTTTCTTGGCAAAAGATGATCAGGACATGAAGTTCTACTTGATGAACAGGAAAAAAATTCAAGATGGCGGAATTTATTTTCCATAGAAAATGTATGGCGAATACTGAAGAGGCTACAAGTGTAGAACTATGCAAGACTATGGTTCCTTTTCAAGATTTGTTTTTATGGAAGAAATCTCATTTTGACGAATGGTTCGGAGAAAAAAATATGGAGAGAGATGATGATCGAAGGTTCGGATGATGGGTGAGGAGCACGGTCAGGGTATTAAAGACAGGTACCTACTTAGGGGCTGCTCAAACAAAAAGGGAGGGGCGGGGGGTTGGTGGTCTTTGTTTTATGTTTTTCCTTTATGAGAATTTTCTTTTACGTCGGACGCTTGGCGTGCTGGCGCTTCCACTGTGCTCACTAGCATAGCAGTGTGTTGTTCAGATCAGAACACGTAGACAGTAAACCAGCTGCCCGATTATGTAAGAATTGTCGATGAAATCGTAAAAGTTCGGCGTCAAAGTAAAATAAACCATAACAGCATTGAATTAGAGCTCAATTTCGTGTTTCGAAATTGAGCTCTAATTTAATGCTGTTGTGGTTTATTTTACTTTGACGCCGAACTTTGACGATTTGATCGGCCATTCTTACATAATCGGGGGGCAGGATATTAGGACAGCGAGTAAGTAGACAGTGGACCACGCGGTCCACTACGCGGTCCGCTAGCGGGCCGCGCACCCACGCGCCATACTAGTATATTATATCTCTATGTACCTACCTTACTAGTGTCCTTAGTACATACTTACTAGGTAACTAATAAAAAAAAATTGTTATGGTCTTCCGGAATCGTGATAACTTAGTTAGGTACATAGTTAGTTAATATTTTAATACCTATCGATTTCCTTGAATAAAATAAGTATTTAGCGTCGTAAAATAAGCGTCGGTATGGTTCCAACTTCCAACTTCCTCACGAATTTTCCTGCACATGATTTGCAGAATGTAATGGCCGTTTACATTCGATTTCTATTCCTATTATAAAGGACGAAGATGTAATTTGGTTTGAACTACGTAGCTATTTACTTATTTAGTAGGTACATATTTACAATTAGGTATAATCGAGTAGCGGTTTTCAAAACCGCGCGTGGGTTTTTGCAGTTGTGAAATAGGGTTCTCGCTGAAGAAGATACCTACCTATGTACCTACCTATGTCACCGTAAAATTGTAAATACCGTTAGATTATAATCTATCTTCGCGAGATTGTAAACTGTCAAAAGATTGTGAACCGTAACATACTGCTTTAACCGATAGGTAATATAAAATTCTGGACGCACCTAGTTGTAGGTATTTTGACCAATCAGAGGTGATTGGGATCGTTACACCGTAGCTGTCATTTTTACATTAGTATAAGGCCCGTAATGCCCAGTAGGGCGATTGTGTAAAACCTGCATCAATCATTGTTACAGTATCAATTGTTGTGATTGGCTGAATTTATGGTATTCTTGCTGCGTCAATGGATTTTGTCCAATTGTGGAAGAGTGTTAGTTTACCAATCAGAGGTGATTATGATCGTTACACTGTAGCTGTCATTTTTAGTCGATTGCCCTGCAAAACATGTTTTTTTGTCAAGTAGGTAAATAACCCTGACCGACTGACCACCCATACAGGCGTTTTGTTACTCTATGATATTGCGCCATGTTTACTAAACTAACGTCGTTACAGCCATCGATCAAATATGAATTATATTACGAAGGAATTAAAAACTAATTTGCTTTACCTCCCAGAAATGCAAGGGATCAAGCATCGGACAGAACTCAGGGCAGTGCCTTATCTTTCAGTGTAAGGACCGAGTAATTACTAGAAATGATAAGATTATCTAGGACTTAAAATGTACGGTTCGCATTTTATAATTTCCAGAAAGAGGATTATTGAGAGGTTTTGACGACCTCCCTGGCGCAGTTTTGAGCGCTGTTGTCTTAACGTGAGGTCCCGGGTTCGATTCCCGGCAGGGTCAATCTGGGAATTTATAATTTCTGAATTTTCTCTGGTTTGGTCTGATGGGAGGCTTTGGCCGTGGCTAGTGATAACTTTATTTACCATCCAAAGACGTACCGCCAAGCGATTTAGCGCTCCGGTACGATGCCGTGTTAAAACCGACTAGGGAGTAGGGACCTAGGCATATACTCGTGTGACCTAGGGGTATCAAATAAATATTATAAATGCGAAAGTTTGGATGGATGTATGGATGTATGGATGGATGTTTGTTACTCAATCACGCCCCAACGGCTGAACGGATCTGGATGAAATTTGGCACAGAGATAGATTATAGTCTGGAATAACACATAGGCTACTTTTTATCCCGGAAAATTAAGGAGTTCTCGCGGGAAACGAAAAACCTCGATCCACGCGGACGAAGTCGCGGGCATCAGCTAGTAGGTTTAATATAACTGCAATACCTACCCCTAACAGGTTAGCCCGCAAGTCGCAAGTTAAGTAGGTACCTAACATAATGTACATATTTCACAACGATTCAATATGAATCATACTCGTAATAGGTACCTACCTACCTACCCAAGTAGGCATTTAGAAATTACTCGTTCTTACAACTCTATAACACCTGGATATTTCATTCACTATCGGTAAAGCCTTGTGAGGAACTAAGAAGGTAAGTAAGTAGTAAGTACCTACCTACTGAAGTAGGTAAGTAAGGCTAAAGTACCTGTAGTTTTCTACTTATTTAGTAGGTATGTACATAAATTGATTGGCTCTACATTCGGTAGGTACATAAACTTATTTAATTTATAGGCTCTACATTTAGTTAAAACAACTCTAGCAAGCTTTGGATTCAATTATAGGTATCTACAGAAAATAACATGTTTTCAACAAAAAAAACTTACTAATAAAAATTGACCCAGAATTATATAGTACCTTATTCAAGTGATACCTATTACAAATTATAATGAAATACCTACCATGATAACAATGAAAAACGTGACATTGGCAATTACTAGATTGTGCTGGTGTGGCCATAAAACAAAGAAGTTGGTAGGTATACCTACCTACCTAATGAAAAAAGGATTCGCAGTAATTAAGTAAATAAATACCTACTGGCTTTTCCAAAACAGTAGATAGGTAGGTACTAGGTAGGTACGCTTCATTTTATTTGCCTCTATATTATTAACGAAGGGTTGTCTGGAGGAGATCATACGTGATAAGACCGCCTTTTGCGCACTTGTTATTTCCTTTTGCTTGTTAACTTTATTATCTCTTTTTAATGTATGGGGTCATCCATAAAGTACCTACGCCACACTAATTTTGTGATTTACTGACCCCTCCCCCGTCCTTGTCACAGTTGGTCTCATTTGTGAGATCCCCCCCTCCCTAGTGTGACGTCACATATCTTGCAATTTTACATCTAGAAACATCTAGAAAACTCACCAACAAAACAATTTAAACCTTACAGGTACAGATAGAGTTGGAAATATAGTTCAAATTTGGCATTTTACACTTAGATGTATAAGATTTTGAAATGTGACGTCTCACGTCACGAAACTTAGGACCCCTCCCACCCCTTGTCACACAATGTCACACTTCGTCGACCCCCTCCCCCCCCTCTTAACGTGTGACGTACTTTATGGATGATCCCTATTGTGTGGCAATAAAGCATTTATCTATCTATTTACTACAGACAGTCACCACTCACCACCACCTGCATATTCCATTCATCCGGCACCACTTGCCTTGTGTGGAGGCGGCATTCTCATTTGTCTGCCTTACTCGCTAACAGCTCCGTCTAATAAGGCCATAATTGCCTTGATTTCCGCGTACCTAACTACCAAGTACAAACTATAGAGTACTGTTAGGAACGTGCAGTTACCACGATACTTGTTTATGTTTATTGTTCGATACATAAGCTCTGGACCATGGCCAGTTCGGCCACAATAGAATGGTCGAAGGTGATGAATTGATAAAATGATAAATTATTGATTTGTTTCACGTAGGACAACTTGTATCACTTGATTAAAAGTCAAGACTCTACCACCGGTTCGGAAAATTGTTCTACAGAAAAGAGCCGGCAAGAAACTCTGCAGTTGTTCTCAGATGACGTAGAGTAATATTATAGTATTCTGGTAGAAAGTACCTACTTACCTAAATATTATCCTCTGGGACTGTGGGATTTTTTTTAGCGTATGCATTTTATATTATATACAAATTGTAACATTTTTCTGTTTTTGAAAAGAGCAACTGTTTCTTGCCGGTTCTTCTCAGTAGATCAGCTTTCCGAACCGGTGGTAGATTCTTACGACTTATCAGTGGCACAAGTTGTCCTACATGAAATAAATCATTTCTATTTCTAGAGTACCTACCAACTACTTAATCGCTGAACCTTACCTAAGGACCTGAAAAATTATGGTCCTGAAACCTGAAACCTGAAAACCTGATTTTTTGCATGGGTATAGTTGAGGATCTGAAGAATGACATAGGCTACTTTCTATCCCGAAAAATTTAGAAGTTCCCGTGGGAATTTAAAAACTTATTCCACGCGGACGAAGTTGCAGGCATCAGCTAGTCAAAAATAAATTATTTCTAACTGATTATTAAATAGGGGGTCTTCCAAAAGACCTAAAATTCACATCCTCGGTTAGGTTTAAGTTTGTTATCCATTTTAAAATATAAGTACTTAGATTAAAGAAAAAAAGTCAGTTGAAATTCTATGACGTCACAAGTCACAACTCACAACTGTGAATTTCATTCAACTTCCATACTAGAAGTGCGTTTTTAAGTTTGATAAAGAGTTGCTGATTTGATTGAGTAGTCATCAACCCAATTCTATAGGTACGTAGAGGTATGTGATAAATCCTAATTATTATTTACGAAAAGTACTTAAGCACCTACCAAGCTATCAGGTTTTACGTTGTTTTAAACAAAGTCGTTTAATTTACATTAAAATCATGTATTGGAATCTTATAATTTCTAGGAAAAACGGAAGCAAACTTTTCTTTTCTCATCTTATCCGCCGAGGGCACTAACCCAGTACCCAGTACCCAGTACCCTCGGAATTCAACCCTCGTTTACCCTCTCCTTTTCACTGTTAGTTTTGTTCTGTAACTTGCAGTTAGATAAACAAGTGAATATAGTTATAATAACTCAAAGTATTAAAAATTACGACTGCCATAGTTAAATGATATTTATTTGTGAATCACTGGATATTGAAATATAGTCATAAATATTTTTGGAATCTACTCATCATTATGATGACAATATAGTTAATCTCATTTTGGAAAAAAAAAATTCAACTTTAGTCTTTGATGCGGGACCATGGTCACCCTATCGATTTTTTTTAAATTTTACTAGCCCATGTCATCCGGAATAAGCTAAGGATTCTAACGATACCTCATTCATCAAAATCCGTTCAGACTTCAGACGTATAGAAGTATATGGTGGAATATACAACTCACATACATACATAGGGGAGAAGTGGCATGAAGGAACCAAGTTTTGAAAGAGCCACTCCCATTATTTTGGTAGTTTATGAACGGATTAGGTTGGTAATTTTATTTTTAAGTGACAACACTGATTTCCCGTCTCCCACAAACATTTGACAGTCCGCCGAAACCAACGGACACCGGCACATCGAGTCAAAGTTTTTGGTAGTAAAAAGTAAGTATTTTGCTACATTTAACTTGTTTTTTGGTATTTTATTGTTAACAAATATAGGTAAATGGATTGCAGATTGAGTTTGTGCATATATTTGGCCTTGCAACTACGTAAAAACTTAGCCGCAAAAGTTTTGATATTGTTGTTATTTTAAAGGTTTTATTTTTTAAAGAATAAGTTATGAAAGAGCCGGGTGAATGGGCCATGAAAGAGCTCGCTCTTTAGTATGACTTTGAAGCTCAAAGTAAGCAATAATTTTTTTAAGTTCTTCAAGATTTAACGATGTTGTTTTTGATAGAAGATATTATTTTTTATTTTGTTTAATTTTCAAAAATTTTATAAATAATATATAATCCGCCTCTAATGTGTTAAGATTAAAGCGTTTGTTAGAAATACTTAAAATAACTGATAGAATTATTAAAAATTCCTTAAGAATGACATTAGTTTTTGAAAAAAAATTGTTAGAATTGTCTTTTTTAATAGTGCAATTATTATTATTTTGCATAATTTTACAATTACACTTTATAATACAGACTGGCTCTTTCATAACTTTTAGTGGCTCTTTCAATACCGAAATGTTATGAAAGAGCCAAAAGACACATTTCTTAAAAATGAATATTTTGTTGATTTTTTCATAGTGTTTAGGATTTTTTCGTATGTAATTACCTACTTTAATAAATTAATAATAATTGAAGATAAAAAAATCATCATTTCTTTTATTAAAAGTATATTTTTTTGCTCCGTTTAGTAAACTGGCTCTTTCATGCCACTTCTCCCCTACATACATACATGAACCCTGAAAACAATATTAAAAGACAATAATTGTTGCAAGTACCATCGTCACTGATGCTTGGGAAATGAGATCATCTATTTTATTCTTGCTTTTTAATAAAATTGAACTTTTTACTTGGTTTCAAAGTCGCTGTGAATCTTCTTTGCGTGTAGTAGGTAGGTACTTACTCGTATGTTTATGTATGTTTATGCTCTGCTGCTCCCGCTCTACCAATCTTTAAAGCATCACTTAAAAGTGTTATCTTAAAACCACTTCCATTAATGTTTTCAAATAGGTCTAGAAACTCGCACGTTATAAGTGTGCTAAGTGTGTGGTGCGTAGACTTAGGCAATATGGTAGAAGGGGCACTAGCGAACAATCGTGTTCACTAAATTGAAGTATTTTTGACCGACTTCCAAAAAAGGAGGAGGTTCTGAATTCGGCACGTGTTTTTTTTTATATGTACAATATATTGTTAAAATATAAAGTATTACAACAATCGTGATTCAGATTCAGATTCATTTATTTGCATCTAGCTTGAACAATACAACAATTGACAAGTCACCCCGTTTGGGCATATGCAGTTTGAGTGACAGGGCTTCGAAATTATTATTTTTATGTCTATAATATTATTTCTCTGTAGGTACTTAATAATGTCCTAGGTCGAATAAAATATTATTAATCTATTATGTCGTGAAAACGTAGTTGCTTAATTACTGAAGTCAAGTTAAAAAATAATAATTTCGAATAACAAATTCACGAGAAACGAAAAACGTGTTCACTAAAGTGAAGTATTTTTTTTATAATATAGAATATATTATTGTTAAAATATAAAGTATTATTATCTATTTTTGAAGTGAAACTTCTTCAGAATCGTTGTGATTTGAAAATTCAACGAAACGAAAAAGCGACACCAAAAAGAGACAAACATATTATTATACCTAGGCTACTTTTCTGAAGTTTCACTTCTGCCCTGTGTGAATTGCACACACACACTATTTTTTATAAATTATTTACTTAATATATTATAAGTGATTTGCAGGTACAGAACATTTTATCAGCACGCAAAATTGGGATGTCTTGCCACCAGTGATGAGCGAGGAAGCGTGTTGTATAGAGCCAAGTCAACCAACTTACCACACCAACTTGTCACATCTTAGCTTTCATTGAAAATAGGCTCTGGTATATGAAACAATGGCCAAATTGTATAAGAAAATCGTAATCATTTGAACGATTTTAAGTTTATAAATGCTATTTAATAAGCCGGCATCTATGACCTCCGTTAATAGGTCAAATTATCCGTTTGACAAACGTTTACGACTACAATTTTCTTACACAATTGGGGCGCTGGTATAAAAATGCGGTCGTATCAGTGCATTGTTTTTTTTTGTTTTTCAGATTGGGTTTGCAGCTACGTAAGCTGCATCGTCTCCGGGTAGGTGGTCGATCTTAAGGCATAGCCGAAAAGTTGGGTGTGAGCTCAAGGAATCCAAGACATCGAGAGCAGCGTTTCGCGCGGGGCAAACTATCGCCTCGTGCGAGGCTTGGACCTCGGCTTAGGATCAGGTTAGGTAGGTGGACTATAGACCAGTCTTTACGCCCCCAAGGCAGCGTGAGCCTGCTTCCGGGTGTACCTAGTAAGAAATCGGGGACCTCATCTTTAATAGGGAAGACGCTGTGCTTGATTGATGTGTGTGTGACACTAAGCGCATTAAAAAATCGCAAAACATATTCTCAAATTATTTATCCACCTTCTCGGCCTTATTAGAGGGCAAGAAAACGAATGCTACTAAACTAAATTCAAAATTCCGAGCGGCTACATGACTTTTCTTGTCTATATGTTTCTTTAGTCTGCGGTGTAAAAGAGTTTATTTTCATGGTTGGTTAGAAGTGGCATTGGGCGCGAGGTCGACGGGCACAGATAAAAAATATTGTGGGCATAATATGTCAATGTCAGGCGTGGATTAATGGACGTTCGGAATTGGAATTGTAAGGGATCCGCTTTATGTTGACTCCAAAGTATGTTAAATGCTTTTAACTCTCAAAACTTGAGCGTAGCGAAAAAATACTATGTCTATGCTCAAAACACTGAATTAGAAGACTGGCAGCGCCATACCTAATAATATTATAACTGCGAAAGTGTGTTAGTTGGTTTGCTTAGAATTCTTATTCTAAGGTTGGTTTGTCTTTCAATCACGCTGCAACAGAGCAACGGGAAACGGATCGACGTGAATTTTTGCATGGGTGGATATGTTGAGGACCTAGGCAGTTTATAATCTACTTAGGTACCTATAAGTCCTTGTAATAACAATAACATAAGTACAGTTTTATGTTATTATTCTAAACGACTGACTCTACATTATTAAAATTAATATCTCTACATTGTTGTATGGCGGCGGGAAGCAATAATTGCGTTCACACAACGCGTTGTACTGATGTAGGTACATCATAATCGTCAACTAATTGCGAGTTACATAATAATTTATTACTCCTGACAGGGTCGAGCTACAAGGTGAGAGGCGTGGGAGCTTCCGATTCGGACAACTTTATTCTTCCCAGCATGTTCCAAGAATTAAACCAGGATATACGGTCCCAGCATTTAACCAGGATTATTATAAGTACAGCCATATATTTAATTTGGTCTCGCTGGCGCTAGCGCAGCGGATGATAAATCTATGTATACAGCTCATAACTTAGTTTATTATGAGCTTTAAATTATATTGTATATTGTAAAATATCGTAGGGCGCAGTAGTTTTTAGTTCCGAACTTGGCAATCACACTGCCGTGTGCCTTTATACAGAAATATATTATATTATAGTATAAATGACGTTGTAATTTTGTAGTTCCTGAAAATTGAAAAGTATGTACTTTAAAAATATTAATCATAATATTATTGTTATATCAGGTAATAAAACGATGAATGGAAAATGTAAAATCAATAAACCCTATTAATTTCCTAAAGTCCACGTATTTTATAGTATTTCACAAGAACTGTATCAGCTACGTCACTATGCAACAGCTATTGAGTCTAGGTATATGACCATATAACAGGGCTGCCACGCCACATTATAACGTGCTCTATTTTTCATTTAGGAACCGATTTTCAAATCGCCAATTAGTAATGTTTAAAGAGGGATTTTTGTAGTGAAAATGTGTCTAAACTAAACGGTTGGTCTCGTGAAGACCTTTTTTTTTTTTTTCTTCTGTGGAGGAGGAAAATCCTCATTGGATACCTCGGGAGTTTTTTTGGAGGCATGCCCGACTCCTTTGGGGATGAAACCCAGCGGCCTACGGACTAAAAACCTCCTCCCCCTTCTCCGCTCAATCTTTCAGGTACAGCCTTTGCATGTCGTCTGAAAGATGGCTGTCTTCAGGCGCTTTCCTGACTTTGCCTTTCCCACTCGTCCTTGATTCTCTTTTTGACCATAGCACGAAACATTTCCGCGCATGCCTCCCACTGTTGTTCGCAAGCCAGCATCCGGGGTATGAGGTTCGCAGGGGTTATTTGCTCGCCTTCTCCCTGGGCTTCTTTTCGTTTGTCCTCGAATTCCATGCACTGAAATATCGCGTGCTCTGGCGTGTCTTCTTCACCACAATATGCGCATGACTCACTTGTCGCCTTACCAATTGCGTGAAGGTTAGTATTGAACACACCATGTCCACTAAGAGCTTGGGTTAAGTACTTATCCACCTCTCCATGTTTCCTTCCTATCCAGGGCTTTAAGTCAGGGATAAGTTTTCTCGTCCAGCTCCCTTTTCCGCCTTTTTCCTCGTGAAGACCTTAAGTCAAATCTATTCGGCGATCATTAGCAATCACAGAACATATAATAGAGGTTAGAAAGGCCCTAGTGCAAATTTTGTACGGAAACCGCTGTCGCCGTTTTGATCCCACCATTCTTCACTACTACTAATCTAAACGAATACACACGAGAGTTCCCATGTGTGCGTGAGGCAGAAAAAAGCGCTGCGATTGGCGAAGCTACGCACACTAGTGAAACTTTAAACTTGCGCGTGTTGTCGTGTAAAACAGCAACATACGCTAGGGATTGACTAAAATATTTTTTATCGATGTTTATTTTTCGTACGGTCAACAGCATGTCAATATTCATATTGTTAACTTAAGTTGGACTCTATGTCTGTAGATTTTACTATTTTATTTTAAACTAGCTGATGCCCGCGACTTCGTCCGCGTGGACTAAGTTTTTTCGATTGCCGCGGGAACTCAGTAATTTTCCGGGATAAAAAGTATGTATGTTTGTATGTATATTCTTTATAGCTGATGCCCGCGACTTCGTCCGCGTGGAATAAGTTTTTCAGTTAATTTTCCAGGATAAAAAGTATCCTATATTACTATCCCACGGTATAATCCCCCTATAATGGTGAAACACTTACTTCTTCATATTTTAACGAAAGCCCAAATGCTGTTTCATGGCTATAACCTGAGAAATTAAGGATTTTCATACAAACTCTCAACCCCTATTTCACCCCTTCGGGAGTGGAATTTTGAAAAACTGTGAAACACATATATTTTGATTTTCAACCCGCAGCTCATATACCAAGTTTCATGGCTATAACTTGAGAAATTAAGGACTTTCATACAAACTTTCAACCCCTATTTCACCCCTTCGGGGGTAGAATTTCGGGATAAAAAGTATCCTATGTCCTACCTCGTAGTATGGGCTCAAATCGTGCCAAGTTTGAATTCATTCAGTAGTTTCGGCGTGATGCGCGGCCAAGATACAGACAGACAGACAGACAGACAGATAAAAATGAAAAAATTACAGATTTGGCTTCAGTATCGAATAATGAGTGACCTCCAAAAAAATTTTCAAAATATCTTCAATGTACAGAATTGGACCTGTTACAGTTTTATTATAAGTATAGATTAAAAAATGTATGGAGACATAATGATATTTCTTTTGCTTATAATTACTGTTTCTTATAAGAAATAAATAAAATAAAAAAAACAACTATGGTTTACAAATGGTTTTGTTTGAATACATCAACAATATTTAAAACACACTATACAACAAAACCAACAAACACAAAATACTATAACAATATTTCAAACATTTTATGATTAAAATCTAAATCTGTAACTATCATTAAAAGTTCATAATAATAAACTCAGAAACAAATAAACTATTTATCGATACGGTGGAAAAATGCTGCTCAGCCCTATCGACAAGTTACTCTTATTGGGTAATACCAGGTAACAAGTGGAGTTGATCGTTCATACGCACTACGCTTTACATTGCCGCTCGCGTACATGACTCTGTTGGAGCGCGTTGTTCGCACCAGCGATGTACATACAAATTTGCGATCCAGTCACACTAGTGAAGGAAAACATAATGTCTTTAGTATTTTCAATTAAATCATTTAAAATCAAGGTTTAATGTACTTACCGATGAAAATATATCTTGCCATTAGTCACATTGACATTTTGGCTTCTAGCTCTGCAGGTTATTACCGCGCAAGAAGGCATTTTAAACACTTTTTTGCGCGTAAAACTTCCCAAGACAGTCCGCGGCCGACTGAGGTGTGTTTTTGGTACGTTTGAACTATAGATGAGCGTTCGCTCAATATAGTGGCGCGCGTGACCCGCCCACATCGCCTTTCTAACCTCTTATTAAATGTTCTGTGTTAGCAATAGAATAGACAGAGGCCCTAGGACCTAGATCATCGTACATACAAGAGCGAGGTAAATATCTGCAATACTAAGGACAGCGGTTACTTATGTAATTACAAATTAATGAAATTGTAATTTTATTTTTCAAAAGAGTAACCGCGGAGTTTCTCGCTGGTTCTTCTCGGTAGGAATGGCATTTCGAAACAGTGGTAGATTCATTCGACTATTCATAAGCACTTGTAAAAAGTCTATTTGAATAAAAAAACTTTTGAATTTGAATAGTATCAAAATGGTCGTGATTTCAAGACTTGGTACATGAAACCTATACACAAGGTAATGATCTGAAATATCTGCTCTGACATTTAATTTCATCTATCAAACACAGTACTTTACAAAGAAAACACAAAAACATCACGCCTTTGCAGGCCAACCGGACTTAAACCCCCACATCAATCCAGAGGCCCGACGACCTTAAAAAGCTAGCGGGACGTGGGTGGATGAGGAAGGCGGAGAATCGTGTGTGATGGTGCGCTTTCCAAGAGGCCTATGTCCAGCAGTGGATGAATGCAGGCTAATGGATGGATGATCAATCCAGCGAAACATTTTTGCTTAAACTCGATTTGTTCAATTTGCCCAGCAAGAACAAAACAGGCCTAGTTCCTTGAATCTACGGTCTAGTCCAGGGATACCCAAAGTGGTGGTTTGCCAGGGGTCGACATAAATAAAAACTGATTTTGGGGGACGACGAGGTCTAAAAATCGACCCCTATTTTAATGATTTTTTCAAAAAATAATAAAAGAAATTTCCTACTTTAGTAGTATAGTATTTTACGTAATTTGTATTAATAATTTATTAATTACATTTGATATTCACTGAATTTTATGTCTATTTTTTTTGTTTAATTTTGATGAGAAAATGATGTCAACTTTACTCACTTAACCAACCGCAATGTTTTTAAATTGGTAAGTATTTTGTATCAATAGGTAAAAACTAAAGATAGCATTTTTAAAGTAATTTGGCTATGGGGGCCCGAGGCATCAGTTCATTTTGGAAAAGGGGTCTCTTGCCCAAAATACTTTGGGAATCCCTGTGTGCTTACTGCTTGGCATGCGCACAACCAGATTATCTCGCGACGAGAGAGAGAGATGTTGTCGTTGCCGGCAAATTTTTCATTTACCCTAACATGCACAAAATGCGGTATATTACAAGAAAAAAATAGTCGACATGTAAAGTTTCGTAGAGAAAAATACCACAGATAAGAAATATTACTTTTGTCTCCTCTTTTGACGTAACGAGACAAGTAACCATGTTAGCTTCGGTAGACAGATAGAGATAACGGGTTGACATAATTATTTTACTCGTAGTGCGCATGCTAGCCATACTGGTCTAGTCATTTGAATCTACGATCGTTGCCAACCCTGCAGATGGCCTGCGGTTAATATGGAACAAAGTAACAAACAACTGGCTGTTATTATTTATTAGTCATGTCTTTAGCATAAGGATAATTCTCAGGGTCACTTCCGCTCGTCGCGACTGCGATAGCAAAGTGTACCTATTTTAATATGCACATCAATATGCACATTAAATATACGTTTTATTTTTATCCATTTATCTCTGCTTGCCATGCTGTGGTGTAGAATTATAAACTTGTAAAGGAATAAAAGAAGGTCACACTGCACCTAAAGAAAATTCAGAAATTATAAATTCCCGAATCGACCCTGCCGGGGATCGAACCCGGGACCTCCCACTGCCAGGGAGGTCGTCAAACACACAGGTGCAGAATTTAAACTGACGTGGATGAGATTTTATCCATTATTATATGATGATCAAGCTGCAATATGCATGTTGCACTTTGCAGTATGATAATATTGACGGACTAAAATGAAAACAAAACATATTGCTACCAAAACAACTTGCAAAACAAGCAACAATGAATTTTAAGTTTCATTAGGAAAGGTACAAATTCACGTAGCTTGCATCTTTATCTCCTCGCCGCGATCGGACGATGCATACATGGGTAATGGCATAGCATAGTAATGGGTAAATTCCTAAGGGCAAAAAACAAGAGGTCAAAGCAGTTTTAGGTATTCAGAAGATCGCACACGTCGCGTCGGCTGCAAGACCTGCCAGCGCCGCAAAAGCCGCAAGACTTACATAACACGCTTATGTCATAGCTTCGTCACAAAACTTCGTAACAATGTGTAAGGGATTTAATAACTAATTTTCACCAGATATATAGGTACTATAAGTAGGTACTTTCACCCACGAACCAATATTTTTTTATATAAGTATTTGTATTATTATTGACTTATTTTGTACCTACATAATATATGAATATCTACTGTTTTGTATGCACTCTTAAAATGCGTGAGTAGAAGTAACATCTTTTTGAAACGTCATTATAAACTTTTGATTTTGAAATTTAGATCTGCAGACGCCCACGTCTTCGTCTGCGTGGATTATGATTTTTTGATTCCCGCGGGAACTCTTTCATTTTCCGAGATATAAAGTAACCTATGCAATGACCTTCCCTGGGATGCAACCTATCTCTGTACGGAATTTCATCAAAATCTATTAAAAAGGTGGGTTGTTAAAGCGTAGCAGACACACTTTCAAATTTATAATATTAGTATGGATAAAAAGGCGTTGCTCTTCCTTCGTACCTTGCAGTTCTTGCGCGCATGTGCGATCTCCTTTATGCAGACAATACAATAAGAAGATCCCATTTCGTTTAAAAACCAGGTAGAGCGTTAATACCACGCTATTATGATGATTTTATATCAAAAGGCGTGTTATTAATATAGAAACTCTCAAACGAAACGCGTTTCATATAATGTGTTTAATTAAATATTAAATACAATAATGTCTCAACTGCGTCCGGTTTTTTGATTTCCGTGGGGACTCTTTAATTTTTCGGTTTCTTCACGGCATCGTACCGGTAGGGTTTGCCAGTAGGGTGGTAACTGGTAACTAGCCACGGCCAAAGCCTCCCACCAGGCCAGACAAGAGAAAATTCAGAAATTATAAATTTCCCAACCCTGCCGGGATCGAACCCGGACAGCGCTCATCACTGCGCCACGGAGGGCGTCTAGATTTGTACGTGACGAACGGTCTGTTGCATTTTATAGAGCTAAAATGAAATGAAAACATACTTATATACCTATATAAATTATTATTCAATCTGTGATCGCACGTGCAAATGAAATAGCTCATCTGTCCAAGTGTTTGTTTGTTTACGGGCTATCGCAGAGCTGGCATTGATAGAACACCTGTTCGATTTTTTAATCAACAGAGTTCTTAAAACAACCTGATAAAAAGGCAGGAATGATCGTCAAAAGATGCTTATCCATCCAGTATACCACTCGGGCGCTAGTTAAAACTTCATGCCACCTCCAAAACGATTACGAACTAAGCATAAAAAAAACCTAAGTATATATTAAAGGGACCATTGAGATATAATGTACTAACGTACTAGTACATATTACTTCAATGATAGGGACTATAATGTTTCTCCAACGTCCTCTAGGCTCTATTATAATATATAAAAGGTATATTTTAATTTTTAATTGGGTGCTATAAGAAGAGTTAAAATGCACTAGGTATTGGTACGTACCTGTAGTACCTTCTATATTATATTCTGTGGTAATGGCTTTATCAATATTTTCGATTCTGTGTTTGGTGTTGTTAAACACTCGTATAATAAACAAACCTATCAGTAAAAAACAAGTGTGTGCAGTTTTAAGTATCGTAACTGCGCAGTTACTCCTTAATGAAATTGATACGATTGTTATTTCCGAAATATTTCCTGTTGATGCTATATGCTAATTCGTTAACCTTGGCGTTTGACAAAAACAATAATATTTATCGCAGGCACCGTAGTTATTATTTTAGGAAAATTTTAGTAAGTTGGTCGGTAGTCTATTTAGATAGTAAAAGTAGTAATACCACAGGTAATAAATACCACTTATTTACCGTAAGTTGCTTCGAGACTAGGATGGTACGGCCATGCTCGTGTTGTTTGTTTGCTCGACTTGGCAGCAGCACTGCCGTGCCTCCCGATAAGTATGTACCTAACTTGTTTTTATATGGCTAGGTAGTAGGTACATCTTTTCTTAAAAATAATCTCAATTACCTTTTAGTTTTGGCACGCATTGGGTAAGTTTTTAGGGTTCCGTACCCAAAGGGTAAAAACGGGACCCTAAATATACGTTTTACGGGACCCTATTACTAAGACTCCGCTGTCTGTCTGTCTCCAGGCTGTATCTCATAAACCGTGATAGCTAGAAAGCTGAAATTTTCACAAATGATGTATTTCCGTTGCCGCTATAACAACAAATACTAAAAATTAAAAAAATATATATATTAAGGGGGGTCCCCATACAATAAACGTGATTTTTTCGTATTTTTTTGCTCAATATTAAAAACGGTAACAGGTAGACGGTTCAAATTTTCACAGAATATTGACTTGTATATTACCTTTCAAAATAAATAATTAAATATCAATAAAGTAAATATTAAAGGGGGGCTCCCATACAACAAACGTAATTTTTATTTTTAATACGTCATAAATCGTAAAACTTATTACAGGTTTGTACGGAACCCTCGGTGCGCGAGTCCGACTCGCACTTGGCCGGTTTTTTTTACTAACCGTAGCTAGCAGACACTTGACTGGGCTCCATAAATTGGTTCCTAATAAAAAGGTACCTTTTGACCTCAAGAATAACCTAATGAGAAATGCATCGAATTATCTATACCTAGGTACCTACTACCTAGGTACATAACTCTGTTTTTTCGTGAATGAAAAAATGAGGAGCAGGCAAATCTGCGTGCAACGTATTGATTTGCCTCAATCTACTTAAGTATATTAGGATCACGTGCGGTACTAACAAGAAGTATTTATTGTGTTTGTTTCATTTTATGGCTGTTTTTATGGCAGATGTAACGAGTAACGGTTTTATAGCTGGCCGACATTTTGAATCATTTATAATGCTCGCAACTGATTGGCTGATAGACCGAGTAAGGAAAATTTTGCATCCTAAACAGGCATATTATTGCCTCGGAGTCTCAAAATCCGCCAAAGTAGGGATCTCGCTGACATAAATCGGGATATGCCACGGGATGAAAGTTCTTGTCAATGTTAAACTCCGTCAATTAATCTGAACCGTTCAGGTCGCACGAGATATACCTACCTGCTTATATCAATTCCACCAAAGCTATTCTTATTTATTATTCTCTAATTTTAATTCTTCATTACTTACTGACTATAGGTATAAAATGTCTGATAATGCGCTGATAATACCTACTCTTTAATCCACTGAGTAAGAAAGTATCGCTTAAGTAGGTACTACGTTTGACAACGTTTTCAATGACTGCCATAAATAATTAAGCACTACCTAGATATACCTACGCTATAGTTACAGGTGGCCACCTAGAATTAAAACGAATGGTGGCAAAAAAATCACGTAAGACAACAATGGTAATAATTTTCATATCGATAAGGTCTGATTGGACGTAAGTGCAGTTTCCTACGAAGTAACCTCTATAAATAGGCATAGAGCACAGAAGGTGTCCAGTATAGCCTGTGTGGTTCGTCCCATAAATGTATTGGGTCGGGAAACGAGTGGCGCCGGACGTCGCGTCGTCGCGGCGCCTGTAGCCACAGGCGGGGTTGGGGTGCTCCTTACTACCGATACTCGAAACAGGAAAACTACACTTCTATTCTAATTTCTAAGTTTCAATCTTTAAAATAAATTGAAATGAAACTGATAAAAAAATGAGAAATGGAAGAGAAGATAATTAAAAAAACATTCATTAAGCCAGTGTTAAGGGCATACCACAAACGAAACGTAGGACGACAACCACAGATGTAGTACTAACGACAACCATCTCGTTAGTCTGACGACATCACACATCTGACGACCGATTCATTTGCGGGGAAAACATGGAGTAGGCTTGCCCAACATCGGGAAGAGTGGCGTGCACATGAGGAGGCGTATGTCCAACAATGGATGAAAAAAGGCTCATAAAGGAGAAGGACATACCTAGTACCTACCTACTTAGTTTTAAAAATAATCTAATTTAATGAGTGCCTGAAAGGATTTCCAAGCAACTGATAAATAAAAGCTCTTTAAAAACCAGGCTTCATCGAAATGTAGCTGAATACATGATGATGCTCGATATTCATGTTGGAGATATATGATAATATATTCATTCATATTATCCCGATATTCATGTATTGCAGCTGAGACATCAAATATCAAATAAATATTATAAATGCGAAAGTTTGGATGGATGTATGGATGTATGGATGTGTGGATGTATGGATGTGTGGATGTTTGTTACTCAATCACGGCCCAACGGCTGAACGGATCTGGATGAAATTTGGACTTGGTCCCATCTGCCCCGCTGGCTCTGCCCCGCTAACGGGGCAGTTGGGAAAAATAGTGCCATCGGCCCCGCTAGCCTCGGCGTAGTCGCTTAACGGGGCAGATGAAACTTTTTCACACATATTTTGTGTCATTTGCCCCGCTACGCTTCCGTAAGAAACTTACGAAAAACTTTATTTTTGTTTTTTACCTATAAATGTAAAAGTTTGAAGTTTGGCAATGTAGCTGATTTGGAAATTATTTAAAAGTGTTGATTTTTTTAGTGATAGTAAATATACTATATAATGATCTTGTTTGGTAATTTTAATTTTTGACTATGATATAAAAAGACTAATCAATGTAGCTGTTTAGGAAATTATTTATAATGTTTTATAGTGTTGATTCTCTTTTTCTTAATATTATTTTTGTTCAAAAAATTAAAGCTGATTATAATATTCAAACTTTTTCATTTATAGGTAAAAAAAAAAAAAAAAAATTGGCAGTCATCGGGACTGCCGATAGAAGTGAAAGCAAATATAAAAATATTTAAAATAATTAAAATATAAACCTTAAAACTAAGGCATTAAAGTTTAACAAATGTAGTATATTTAAGAATGACTTAGTCACAACGCGAGCATGTCGGTGTTCGCTAGCATGTCGCTGTTCGCGAGCACGTCGGTGCGAGGTGTTGGTGACGCAAATCCACAAGTTTACGCCCTACCAAAAAGTTCTCAACGCGCCTAAAGAAGTTTTCACTTCAATAAGTTATTCGTAAGTTTCTTACGGAAGCGTAGCGGGGCAAATGGCACTTGATCGGTGTGAAAAAGTTTCATCTGCCCCGTTAAGCGACTACGCCGAGGCTAGCGGGGCTATTTTTCCCAACTGCCCCGTTAGCGGGGCAGAGCCAGCGGGGCAGATGGGACCAAGTCGAAATTTGGCACAGAGATAGATTATAGTCTGGAATAACACATAGGCTACGTTTTATCCCGGAAAATTAAGGAGTTCCCGCGGGAACCGAAAAACTTCGATCCACGCGGACGAAGTCGCGGGCATCAGCTAGTAGACAATAAAAGATGCTGACCGAGATCGCATTGAAGAGAATGCTCTGAATCCTTAGGACAGCGTACAGATTTTTTTTATGATGCACTGTTGTGTATCAAATGAAAGGGCTTATTAAGCACATTTCAAAATTGTTGCTCGCATCTTTATTTGCATGCACCCGCTCATTGGGAATCATTCTAAAATCATGCCTCAGATGGGAGTCAAAAATATTATTTTCACTTTGTCCTAAAGCTTATAATCGCTTATATCGTTAGAATGTATTGTTTTCTTAGGATTATGACAACATCACATTTCAGATGAGAATATTTTCTTGTTTCGAGAGAGCGTCTAAAAAGAGCAAGAACTCTAATTATTCCAGATTTTCTGTAATAATAGAATGGATGTGGCCTGTGGACAAGTGTGGAAAAGGTAGAATTCGATTGAATGAAAACTTCAGAATTATATGTTTTGCTAGAAATCACTTTATATAAAGCATGTCTCTTATGGCCTTTAATCCATTATAATATTGTGAAAATTCAGAAATCTTTTGATCGAAAACGCTTAGTAGGGGGCAGTAACCCCATGAAAACGTAAGTTTAATAACGTCGGGTCTCTATGAAAGCTTAATAATACGGTCTAGTTTTATTATATTTGAGATGCATAAATACATAATTCATTATTTTATTAGAAAAGCGCTGGATACATTTTCATCTTGGTAATAAAGGTCACGGTGAAATATTTTTACTTTTTATAGAATCTAATGGCAAAGAAAACGGTAGGTGATACTAGAAACCTTTTACGATCGAAGAATACTGAAGAGCTTACAGTTCTGAAATACCTATTATGTAGAGTTTCTTAAACATTTTTCTAAAATCTAAGATTTTTTTCGAGAAATGCAAACAATTTCCAGTTTGCAATTATTGAAAGCCTGCTATAATTTCTGCTTAGGTCTAGGCAGGTAGTACCGCAGTCGGCAGTACCTAGCACATAATACTCAATAATACCTGGTATAGTACCTACGGGTAAAAATTAACATAGGTAGTCTGCAATACCGTATATTTTGACGAACTCCCTAGCGCAGTCGTGAGCGCTGCGGTCTTATGCTGGGAGTTTCCGGGTTCGATCCCCGGCAGATTCAATTTAGGAATTTATAATTTCTGAATTTTCTCTGGTCTGTGCTGGTCTACTAGGAGGCTTCAGCCTTCAGCCGTGGCGAGTCACCAACCTACCGGCAAAGACGTGCCGCCAAGCGGTTCAGCGTTCCGGTACGATGCCGCGTAGAACCCGATTAGGGTAGATATAATTAAGGGTATAATTAACTGCCATAAGTACCCCTTTTTTTTTGTTAACGGGGGGAAATCTTCCATAGATACCCGACCGCATAGGATCGGGTTATGTGAGATTTTTACCCACTAAAAACCCCCTCGGTGACCGTCCTCAGCTCATAATGAGGCCCCTATCTTGTGCGACACCTATTATGGGCTATTATTAACTGCCATACCCCTAACAGGATAGCCCGCTACCATCTTATCAGTTGCATCATCATAGGTAAGATAAGATCGCAGTCAAGGGCTAACTTGTGGTGGAATAAAAAAATGCTGGAACATAACATTGCCAAATGCCAAGGTACGAAACCCTGTATGTTTCTGACTTGCACTTACTTAGCCAGTTCTGTATGTTTCTTTGCTTTCCATTGACACATGACCCTTCCACTCCACTAAAATTAGCTGAAAAAAGTCACGCTTCATGCGCCGGCGTCGCTGACTCACGACCGTGGCGCCACCTGATTTATTGTGGACTCGCGCGAAACTGCCGATTCGGAATAAAGAACAGCTTTAAAATTAGTCGGGACACTTGCTAGTAAAAGATTAAAACAGCCCTAATGACTAATTAATTATTAATACTATGGCGCCAGACGCGAAAATTATGTATGTAGACTTAACGGTTATGAAAACACTAGGTAGGGGGCTGAAAAACAGTATACATACTTACTTAGTGTTGAAAAAACTATAAGTTTAATTCGCTATAATCCGCCACAGAAGGTAAATCTATGTGGTACAGTGCGTATCTTGAACTTGCGGCCCGCGATATTCTTACTTAGTAAAGGAAGGTACCTACCTACTTAGTGTAAAAGGAGTTCCCGTTGAAATAAAAAAACTTTACTCCCCAACGAAGTCACGGGCATCAGCTAGTATCTAGGTACATATACCTAATATTATAAATGCGAAAGTTTGGATGGACGGATGTTTGTTACTCAATCACGCCAGAACGGCTGAACGGATGAGGCACAGAGATCTATAGAGTCATAGAGTACTAGCTGATGCCCGCGACTTCGTCCGCGTGGTTTATGTTTTTGGATTCCTGCGGGAACTCCTTAATTTTCCGGGACAAAAAGTAGCATTAGTAGATGTTGTTGAGGTCCTGGAAAGTGGCATCTATAGATGCCACTTTCCAGGACCTCAACAATACCCATGCCAAAAATCACGTCGATCCGTTGCTCCGTAGGACAAACTAACAAACAAACACACTTTCGCATTTGTAATGACAAGGAAGCTTCGCAATAATTTGCTCAAATGGCTCTGATAGTGATGATTTGTGAGATAGTGATAATGAAAAAAAAAACCCAGCTGAGTTTGTTGTGGGCTCTTCTCAGACCTGGGCGCGTTTGGAACCCTCGTAGCTTTAGTTTTAAGATACCGTAACAAATTATCACCATCATATTTTTATGTAACTGGACGTCAATAAGTGTAGTGTATTGAATAAACATATTATGACATGATTATGACTTATGACTTATGACTTATGGCTTAATAATAGTATGATAGTCTGGAATAACACATAGGCTTTCTTACTGGAGGTTTAAGTGCGGAAACCGGCCCGGTGGGAATAAAGAAAGAACACATAGGCTACTTTTTATCCCGGAAAATTAAAGAGTTCTCGCGGGAACCAAATAACCTCAATCCAGGCGGACGAAGTCGCGGGCATCAGCTGATATAATAATATTATAACAGTACACACTACTCGCAAAGCAAATCGTGCGTACTCCAAACGTAAATAGCCCGCAAAAAGAGCAAGTGGCAAGTTTATTGCAGCCACACACACTCGCCGCCGCAAATACACTACAAGCTTCCCCTTCTGACATCTGACCACTCTAACACGTCTACATAAGACTTCTTCGATTATTCAAATCACAATTAAATAAAATATCTTTTTTATTCAAGTAGACTTATAACAAGTGATTTTGAATAGTCTAGTGAATCTACCACTGGTTCGGAATGGGGGGCAGATATGGTGGAACTTTACAAAACTTACTGAAATTGGTTATCTAAACCGATATCTGCTAAAAACACGATCTCAAGTTTCGATCAATCTATGCCTAAGAATGTTGCTTGATAATCTGCTCTCATTTCGGTTTATTAATACAGGCAAAGTATGTTTTTCGAGAAGGCTCAAGGAAAAATCTGTAAAGAGCTTTTCTCAGAAGCCCTCTTCAGATTTGAAAATAACATTTATACTACACCCGCTCGGAAAGCACCCTCTTGCTTTTGTCAAAACGAAGTAGAAAGTACGTCATTGCTACAAACCAATTAAGCGGGAGGAAAAGATGTATGAAATTTCATTTCTAACGTGCTAAGCGGGGAGAAAACTGTATGAAAATCCATTTCTAACGCGCTGTTGTTTTTTAATTTTAAGTAAATATGGTATGGACGTTGAGAATTTATTAGAAGCAGCTTCACCATATTTGACATAACCTTTGTAAGTTGGTTTAATCACTAATTATCGCTTATTTTCCTCGCAGGTGTAGTATAAAGCACTATGTATCACTCGGTAGAAAGTACGATTCCTACCTCGCGTGTATTGCGGCCTTTCGGCTACGCCTCGGGCCTCAAACTACACCCTCGATAGTAATCGGTCACTTTCTCCCCTCGGTGAACAATGTACTATATTCACGAAACAGGATTTTCGACGGAATTTCCTGCAGGGCTAGCATGGGCCGGAGATAAAATTTTTATCCCCCGATTTTATCCACTGACAAGAGATAAAATTAACTTATCCACTTCTCAGAGCACGGCAACAGGGGAGAGGAGAAGTTTATCCCCGTTTGACATTTCACGGAGACTCGGGGGACTATTTATCCACCGTTATTTAGCGTTTTTATTTATTTATTTAGGAATAAAAATTTTATCCTTTCCTCGGGGAGAAAATTGTCTCGGCCCATGCTAGGGGGGCTGTAGGTTCTTATATTTTTTTGTTCACATACCTAATACTTAAGGTTTTAATTGTTTCTACATATATACGAGTAGCTCCAGGAGAAACTTGCTCCGCGTTGATCGCTTTTCTTTGCTTATTTTACTTGTCACATTTAACTTGGACATACTCGTAAGTGGCACTGGCTGCCCGTTTGGTTACTAGCTCAGGGTATATCACTTATGTACAAGGTACATACCGTGTCGAACGTCAGTTATCATTGACCGAGCGAAGCGAAGGTCTCTGAGTCTACTTGGGTGAATTGGCACTTGTCCGTCCGTCCGTCCGTCTGGCCGTCTGTCAGAGCCTTATAACTTCTGAATTTCCGAACGTAATTACTTCAAATTTAAATATAATATGTAAACCGATGGCCTCCCGCCGAATATGGCTTAAAAAGTTATAAAAATCTTTATTTCAGGGGGGCACTCATAGAAGCGAATGCGAAGTAAAATATTTTTTATAGCGTTACATAGGGTTGCAGTATATCATTTTAAAGATAATTAGGAATAGAGTCCAAAAATATTTTTTTTTGAATTTTTCCCCTAAAATTGACGAAAGGGGGGGCTTTCAAAGTGGCGATTTTCTAACGTCCAAAGTTGACCTCAGAACTCTCAATTTTCTGAACTCTCAATCCTGAAACTTGATCAATTATTTGAATTATATCCTGTACTTGAACAACAAATACTAAAATTAGATAAATATTATAAGGAAACGAAATTATTTAATTTTTAATGATGATGATATTTTTAACAGAACTTCACACTGATGTCAATAGATGGCGCTCTGTGAAACCGCGAGGTCTCAGCAGTCTCAGTTCGGGGCGAACCACTAGTTATTAGTTAGTAGGTATTTAGTATGTAACTAATCTACCTCTACTACTCCCTCTAGTAGGTACTAATCTAACTAACCTTCCCTTAAGTTTGTTTCCAATCCTACTAGGTCATCGAAATAGAATGAGTAAGTACTAAAATTCTACATCAATGAACTAGGTACTCAAGGACTTCGGGAGATTCTGAACATTTTTTGCATAGCAACAATCTGTTGAGAAATAAGTTGCAATGGCCACACGTGCGGCGCTGTCAGCCCGCGCTCGGCTGGATTCCCGCCAAAAGGATGACACACCGAGGAACCAAATGTGACACTTCCGTGGAAATGGAGATTGCGCGGGAAACATGCGGGAAACCACTGTTACGCCTGCCATAGATAAACTGTAAACAATTAGTAGTTTTTATTATCAGTTCCTTTCTAATGTAAAACTAATATTTATTTATTATTTCACGTATACGTAGACCTGTTGATACATATTTTGAACTAGCTGATGCCCGCGACTTCGTCCGCGTGGTTTAATTTTTTTTGATTCCCGCGGGAACTCCTTAATTTTCCGGGATAAAAAGTAGCCAGTCACTCTCCAGGGTCCTCAACTATACCTATGCCAAAAGTCACGTTGAATCGTTGCTCCGTCGTGGCGTAATTGAAGGACAAACCAACAAACAAACACACTTTCGCATTTATAATAGGTATTGGTATTTGGTACCTATAATAATTATTTATAGTTTAAAATATACCTAATAAGACTTATGTTTTGTAATACGGCGGATTCTACAATCCGCCTGCGACTTAGATATTGTTTATTGATAGCTTACATATTTCTTGTATTTCCGATACATCTTAATATATATAAATCTCGTGTCACAATGTTTGTCCTCAATGGACTTCTAAACCACTTAACCGATTATAATAAAATTCGCACACAGGGCCTGATTAACCCTTAGGCTAATTAGGCTGCAGCCTAGGGCGCGAGGATCGGGGGGGCGCGCTGAAATCGTGTCTTCGCATGCACTAGTTAATCTAGCATCATTGCATCTACCCTACATATTTCAACTAGACCGAGACAAAACACTAAAACTAAATGCGCTTGAGAGCCCTGATTTTAACAATAAATTTTGAAATTTTAAAAAGCGCGCGTAAAACATACACTGACTTGTTACTCGAATCGGTCGGTGGTCGAGCGAGTGGGTGAGCTGGCAACAGAGTGCCTAGTGCGAGTTTTGATTAATCCGCCTCGCAATAACGGGCGTAAATTTTAACTTCATTTTGTATGGGAAATTCGGAATTTAAACAGTACTACCTAGATCTCGCGTTTGCCGCTAGACGACTACAAAAACGGCCCACATTCCGATGGGTCCCTGGAACAAGACCGCAATATCCATTGCAGCAGTATTCCGATCAAGCCATTTTCGTAATCTACGGACCCCAATACACCTTGTGAATTTTTTTCAGAAATTTAAAATGAAACCTGGCCGATTTACCAAAATCACTATGGTTATTGCTTCGTTATTTCCCGTTCATCATTCGAATTTTGTTTACCGGAATAATCGTACTATGTCCAATGATACAAGTTTTTTTTCAACCTTCTACAAGTAACGGCCATTCTGGCTTTGTTCCCGGAAATAAACTTTGTATGTCGATTCATAATCAACATTGCTGTACAAATATATATATATTTTTTACACTTTCACTAATAAGATGGTGTATCTTCTTGAGAATGATCTCCTTACATTAAATACAATAATGTTGTTATTTATTTTTAATACATACTTCAACATTGTAATATTGTTTCTGGTTTAATTTACATGAGACTGATGATGAATTATTATAATATTAATAATTTACTATTATGATAATGATTTATTATCAAAGTCTCACGTAATTTAAAACAGAAACAATATTACAACCCTTAATAATAATGAAAAAAGTCCATAATAGTATTTTAACAGGTGGTAATAAGGTAAGTGCCTTTAATGGTTGGGTTATGCCTTTACTCACACACCTTTGGCATCCTAAAGTGGACCAAAACTGAACTGGATACCCTGGATCAAAAGGTTCGAAAACTGTTGACCTCAACCGTATGCATCACCCGCGCTCATCTGTTATGAGATTGTACATCCCACGCAAGTATGGAGGACGTGGTTTTTTGAATATCAAGAACCTCCATAATCGTGAGATCTGCAAACTCAGAGATTATTTTCTCAAGGTGAACGTGGGTATACATAGGGATGTGGTTGCAGTTGATAAGGCTTTCACCCCGCTTTGCTTAGGCAAAGAGAACTGGCGCAAACCAATAGTACTTAATACTTCGGATCGCATGACGGTATGGGAGAGCAAGGAGTTGCATGGTAGATTCTACAAGGCCCTAGGGCGGATGTAGATCCAATAGCATCTATATTTTGGTTACAGTTCGGTGACCTCTTTGGGAAAACCGAAGGTTTTGTGTGTGCAATTATGGATGAAGTTATCAAGACGAATAACTATCGGAGACACATACCTAATGAAAGATGGCACTGTTGACATATGTCGTGCGTGTCACCTTCCTGGGGAGTCCCTCAGACATATATTGTCTCCGGTTGTTCTCATCTTGCTAATGGAGAGTACTTGCACAGACATAATCAAGTAGCCAAAATAATCCATCAACAACTGGCTCTCCAGTACGGTCTTATTGATACTGAGGTACCATACTATAGATATAACCCTGTGTCAGTTCTCGAAAATAGTAGTGCCTTGCTCTACTGGGATCGGTCGGTTATCACTGATAGGTTTATTGTTGCCAATAGACCTGACATAGTGTTAGTCGACCGCTTAGCGCGCCGAGCAATAACTACTTAATCGTTGATGTTACTATTCCACATGATGATAACCTGGTGAAAGCAGAAAAGGGAAAAGTATCGAAATACTTGGACCTTGCTCACGAGATTACCGCCATGTGGAATGTTGACTCAACGATTATTGTACCGATGGTTGTATCAGTTAACGGTCAGTTTATTGCGAAAAGTTTCAATAAACACCTCCAGAAGCTTTCGCTTGGTTGTTGGATTAAGGGTCGGATACAGAAGGCAGTTATTCTTGAGACGGCGCGAATTGTGAGAAGTTCCTCTCTCTGGAGCCCTGACCACTGGCTGCTTGGGTCTTTAAGGCCCCGCAGTGGGTGGAAGTTTTATAGGATTATTTTTAAATGTGTTTGTGTAGTATTTTTATATATTTATGTTAAACGTACTTAGAAATAATTTTATAAAAATCTGTAGAAATAAATGAGAGCGAAAAATGTAAAAGGGTCACCGTCGTACAAATTTTAGATCGTACAAACATTTTAATAACCAAAGACTAACTATATTATATATTATATTATATTATACAGGACTAATAATATAATTTATTATGATTATTAACAAATTAAATATAATTCCA
Source organism: Erebia ligea (assembly GCA_917051295.2). Taxonomy (NCBI): domain Eukaryota; kingdom Metazoa; phylum Arthropoda; class Insecta; order Lepidoptera; family Nymphalidae; genus Erebia; species Erebia ligea. The sequence goes on from OU785239.1 coordinate 2,516,966, forward strand.
CTACATTATTTACAGATATTTACGTAAATATTCAATAAAAATGTACTCATTCCAGTACAACAATATTCATACAATGTACACAGCATTCACGAGTACATTATCTAGTCGATCATCAAAATTCATGTAATATCACTGCAAAACGCTATTACTGTATTCGCCATACATACTTCAGAACAGCGCACAACGTTGCAATAGACTATTGCTGTTTGATTGATTTCGCACTTTTTACCGGAATATAACCACAATGGACTCTTACGGAAACGTCTTTCAATATCTGTAGCGGCAATATCGTTTTTGTAGTTTTTTAGGTCTTTCCTAAGCACTATAATCTTGTGTAAATTTATATGTTACTCCAAAAAAAATAACGCATCGTTTGGTATACAAACCGTTTTGATGCGCCTCGTAATTAAGTAATTATTCAAGATTTTCACTAAATCTTTTTTCCTGTAAAATTGTGTTTTGTCGATTGTGGCTTTGTTCCCGGCACCCATCGATTCAATTCGGTAGGGATAAGTGTAAATATTTTTTCCACTCATCCCTACCGTAGGGATAGGTGGAAAAAAATTCCACTCTTCCCCCCCAGGGGGGATACGTTGGTAGGGACTAGTGGAACAGGCCACTCTGTATCGATTGTATCGTATTCTATTCATATTAATACTCAAGTCGAAGCAACTTCACAAACTAGGTAGATGAAGACGCTCATGGTCAATGGCAATGGCAACTAAGTTCAGTCACTTGTCATGATTTTGGTCTTATAATGCGTGAGGTACTTTGCCTTTATGTACGGTCAGCTTAAAAAATGGTTTGCCACCCTAAGGTTGAATGTCGTGCAGATTAAAGGACAACGTTTGTTTCGCTTGCAGATTGATCTGAAAACTTTTATAGGTAGTATTGAACCATGTTAAAATTTTCACGCTACTACTCTACTCTACTCATCCATCCATCCATCCATCAGCCTGTATGCATCCACTGCTGGACATAGGCCTTTTCGAGAGCGCGCCACCAAACACGGTCCTCCGCCTTCCTCATCCACCCGCTTCCCGCCACCTTCTTTAGGTCGTCGGACCAGCGAGCTGGAGGTCGTCCTACACTGCGCTTACCGGTACGCGGTCTCCACTCCAGCACACGTTTGCCCCAACGGCCATCGGTTCTGCGACAGATATGACCTGCCCACTGCCGCTTCAGCTTGCTAATCCTCAGAGCTATGTCGGTCACTTTAGTTCTTCTAAGTATTTCCTCGTTCCGGATTTTGTCCCTTTGAGAGATTCCCAACATAGCCCGCTCCATAGCCCGCTGAGCGACTTTTAATTTGTGGACGAGGCCCATCGTCAGTGCCCACGTTTCCGCTCCATACGTCATTACCGGCAGGACACACTCGTTGAAGACTTTAGTCTTCAGGCTTTGCGGTATCGACGAATCGAAGACCTGACGTAGCCTTGAAAATGCTGCCCAGCCCAACTGAATTCTTCTGTCAGCCTCCTTGTCGAAGTTGTTCCTACCGAGTTGTACTTATAATCTGGCCAAGGTAGTTGTATTCCTGAACAACTTCGATGCTGACATTTCCGACGTTAACAGGTCTTGAGATAACGTGCTCATTAAACAAGACTTTTGTTTTGTCTATTTGCATATTCATCTGAAGACCCACTCGTGCTCTGGAAGAACAGTTAAGCTCGGCCAGCATTCCTTCAAGGTCCTGCAGCCATTCCGCCAGTATTTAACTATGTCGTCTGCAAAACGCAAGTGTGTGATGTATTCGCCATTAGCATTAATACCACGACTTTTCCAGTCCAAGACCTTAAACACGTCCTCCAGGGCGCAAGTGAAAAGTTTCGGGGATATAACATCTCCCTGTCTTACCCCTCTTCGTATAGGAATCGGATTCGTTTGTTGGTCTTGGACTTGAACTGTCATAGTAGCGGCCTCGTACAAGCATCTCAACACTTGGATATAGTGCCAGTCGACTTGCCATCGCTGCAATGAATCCAGAACAGCCCAGGTCTCGACGGAATCAACGGCTTTCTCGTAGTCCACAAACGCTAGACAGAGGGGCAGATTATACTCCTGGGTCTTCTGCATAATCTGCCGTAGCGTGTGAATGTGGTCCACGATGCTGTAGTCTTTGCGAAGCCCAGCCTGCTCTGGAGGCTGAAATTCATCAAGCCTTCGGGCGAGACGATTCGTAATAACCCGCGAAAATAGCTTATAAACTACTCTACTCACTACTTTTTAGGCTGTCCGTAACACACCTGGCGGGGGCGCGTCCTCCTAATTAGCCTAGGGCGGTCAGCAGGCCTATTCACTATCTCAGTGGCTATTAAAATTTAATGGACACTGGTTCGTCTGTTAGAAACTAAAGCTGTCAAAATCAAATTTTGTATTCTGTATCTCAGTTGACAAGAGGTTGATATTCGAAATGACGTCATTAGTGACTATTAAGGGGTGATGGCCACGCATAGTGTTGGGATAGCCACTGGAAACGCATTTTGCCTTAAATTCTCCTATCGACAACTATAATTTCGTATTCGCTAAGCAGTATGACAGGGCATTGTTGACAACTTATTGAGACGAGTGCCTATAACTTTAGCAACTAGTAGAGAGCAGTGTTTATGAACATCAACAATAGTAACTATCGTATGATAAAGAAAATTTAAACTATTTCCAAAGAATTTAGGCTCACAGCAGTAATAGAAGTGTAATAGCGCGTCCATTTATATAATTATAGGTACAATAAACAACAGCCAAGCAAACGACAATGGCTCGCGCAATTTTAAATGTGCATATATTCAATGTACTCTTTGATGTGCATGCTGAAGAACTGCGTAAAGAGAAAGCTTTACGCGTTCATAGGCATAGGCTGCGGGACTGTTACGATCCTATGGAGCTGCCAGAGAGAGAGTTCATTGCGAACTTTCGATTGAGCAAGGTTGGGTACCTGCAGGTTCTTGAAGATCTCGGGGATCATCTCCCAGAAGGACAGCTGTTCGCAATGAAATAAAAGTAAGTCCTCATGTCTGCATAATATCTCTAAATTAAATGCCCGAGAGGTGCTCCAACAGTTCATAAAGTTTCCAGCTTCCCAAAGAGGAAGGGAAACCATCATGCAGGGGTAAGCTATATTTTTATATTAATAACATATTACATATTAAACAAATGTGAAAGTTTAGATGTTTGTTACTCTTTCAAAACGCAACAATTGAACTGATTTGGTTGAAATTTGGAATGGAGATAGCTTATTACCTGACTTAACATATATTTTATCCTGGAAAATTAAAGTTCCCATGGGAATCAAAAACCTTAATCCACGCAGATGAAGTTGCAGGTATCATCTAGTCAATAATAGTTTGTAGAAGGTACTTACCTATCTTTTTATTATACCTAATATGTATGTTATTCTTTCCAGCCAATCTACCTATTCAGATAAGTCGGCTTTGACTAGAAGGTTTTCACTGTATGAAATCCAAAGTTTCTGTTAGCTTTATCTGTTATGTACGTACTTTAATAATTGTTTTCAGCTTTATGGACAAGTTTGGATTCCCAGACATTTTAGGATGCATCTATGCCTGCACCCACATAGCCATAGTGCAGCCTATTGAACACAAGGAGACATTCCTCAACAGGAAGTTTTACCACTCCCTTAATGTAATGATAGTATGTTAAAAAAAGCATGGTAATTAAAAGTGCAAATATTACTTTTATTTAAATAATAAACTAACTTAATAGTATTCTCTTTTCATTTCAGATTTGCGATGCAACCTTAAAAATTATTGGGGGTGCTTCTCATGACTCATTCGTATGGAACCAAAGTGGAGTGTGAGGTGTTGTAGAAGGCCTGGCAAATAGTGAGTGCTGCTGGTTATTAGGTATACCTTACTAGAAGTAGTAAGTGTAGTAGTGTAGTAGTGAAGTGGTCTTCATTTATGTTAGAACATTCCTTTTTTAAATTAAAAATTTATTAATGTGTTATTTCTAGTTTCTAGGTGATTCTGGGTATGCACAGCATCCATGGATGATGACTCCTATCCTAGGCGCTGCTGCTGGATCGCTAGAAGAATACTACACACAACTTCATTGTTGTGTCAGGAACACAGTGGAGCGATGCATCGGAGTACTGAAAGCACGTTGGTGGTGTTTGTTATATCCAGCAGCCCCAACAGAATGAACCAGTTTCTGCACTCGACTCCACTAGGGCAATGCTGGTGAGAAGATTATGGGATGCAAGACCACGAAGATAGGTGGGTATCCATAACTTTACAAACTGTATATTTTCACAGTAGTAGTCAACTAGTAGTAGTTGTTTAGTTAACATAGATACTGTTTTCAGGTATGAAGAGCCACTATTGGAGTATCCCTATGAGACCAAATCAGAAACCACGTCAGCTATAAAAGGTCGCTGATCATCATATAGAAAATCAGAGGAGAAACAATAAAAAAGCAGTTAATTTAATAATCATTTAAAGTATGTATTTATTAAACTGAAAGAAAACTATAAAGTCATTAAAATAATACTCAGTATGTACTATAATAACTTAATTGTGATAATATACTTAGTTGCAGTCTTCTCTTACATTAAAATAATTACTTAATAAGTTTTACTTCGTTTTCTTTTATATCCTTTGTACTAATAATAATAAATTTAAAATAACTAGTAGCAGTTACAACAATATCATACTAATATTATAAATGCGAAAGTGTGTTTGTTGGTTTATTGGTTTGTCCTTCAATCACGCCGCAACGGATCGACGTGTTTATCCCGGAAAATTAAGGAGTTCCCACGGGAATCAGAAAAACTTAAACCACGCGGACGAAGTCGCGGGCATCAGCTAGTAATTAATAAAAGAGGCATTTCTTGTGCATTAAAATATTAACGGAATATGATATTATATTAATGGAACAGTCTTATTAGGAATTTCGGTTTCGTAATATTTGCGTAAGAGCGTCAGCATGCTGACCCTCGACCTCTAGACGTCTGACTTTGAGCTGGTACGGCTGGGCACATTTGCATCCTGACGAACTGAAATGAAAATTATGATAATTAGATAATAATCTTATATTTTACAGGATAAATAATTACAAATATTATGTACCTACTTATTTTGTTGTTTAAAAATAATTTGATTTAAGAAATGCCAATCCACACTTGGAGTGTTGTGGACTATGGCCTAAATCCTTCTGATTCTTAGAGGAAAAGTAACTCTTTCAGTAAATACACAATTAACTAATTCAGTTAATTCTCCCGTATTGATTGCACTAAAGGTCTACCTTTGGACTCTAGTGCAAGGGTAGACTTACTTACTTTACACACTTTGTAAAACAAAAGCTATGGCAGCTACAAACAAAAATAATAGTCAGACCCTTTTTGGGCATGGTGATTTTTCGCTCTACAGGGCCGATTTTTCGTTGTAATGCATTAAATACTTACTTTGCCTTAACCTATGTTTCAAGTGATTAATTGTTTTGCAAATATAATATGAATAAACTCGGTTTCATAAAACTGTCTTTTTCTAATGCTCCTATATTCTTATGCCTACACCTTGTCCTATAGCTCTAACTAAAAGATGTGTATCTGACATAACACTTACTATTTTCTCTAGTTTGAGACACTAGGCTTTTGCTGCCTCTGCCTGCTCCAAATTGGGGTGGCTAGATCCACCAATATTTGGAGTTTCAGATAGTTCAGCTGTTGGTTCTGCCTCAAATCTGTAGATGTGGAAGCAGTAGCCTGCAAAATAATAATTGAAATCTATTTACTATTTCTCAAATAAAATAACAATGAAACATTTAAAACAAAAAGGATTAATTTGCCAGACTTCTATCTAGAAAGTAGGTACATATGTACATATTTTCAAATTGAAGGGTTCAAAGATTTGTATGCTTATCTATACTAATATACAAAGCTGAAGAGTTTGTTTAATTGCTTGTACGCGCTAATCTCATGAACTACTAGTCCGATTTGAAAAAATTCTTTCAGTGTTAGATAGCCCATTTATCGAGGAAGGCTATTTATAGGCTATAATATACCATCACGATAAGACAGGAGCGAAGCAGCAAATCTATTCATAGCGACATCCCGATGGGTCTCTGCAAAATCAACTAAAATTTCTAGCTGCCTATCGGATACCCTACGTAAGGGACCCATCTATAAAAGAAAAAAGGCAATGACTTACCTGCCTACATCCGAATTGTATGCTGAAGAAGTCTTTCTTCAGCATGGAATTATGCCAACACGTCTTGTTAGACACTCACAAATCGCACGATTCTTTACTCATAGTTTTCATACCTACTTACTTTTGTACGCAGTAGGTACGACAAAACTTTCGTAATTCGTTTTTTTTTTCTATAAAGTACCTAAAAACTTTTATTAAAACAGAATTGAGAAATAATATTATTATCGCTCAAACTTGAAAATAAAAACACAGAGAAAAACATAAACATCGCAAATCGTAATGGCTACCTTCCACAGAGTAATGAACTCTATATATAATGAGTATTAGTCGTACAAATTAAAAAGTCTGACATTTGCTCCTACAACATTTCTCAGACGGGGTATGTTTAATTTGACCACATAAAGTCGATAAAATTAGCAGTGACCAATGTACTCTGTGGCAGTGACTATCAAGCAATTTGATAGCAACTTATAGCAGTTGACATTAAAGTATTTTACTGAATACGAAACATGTGACGTAAGCGTTATCAACCATTAACGAGTTTCCAACAATAGAGCGTTGGTAACTGGTTGTCAAATATTTAGCGAATAGGCCTGCAGAACGCTTGATCAGTCGCTGTTCGCACACCATGTGCAGTTCGATCTAACTTGAGAGATAGGATAGTTTAATATTATATAGTGCTACCCGTGCGAAGCCGGGGCGGATCGCTAGTATATAATATATTTTTCGTACCACTTGCTCAAAAAAGTGACATTCTATGCCACAAAAAGCGAACATAACAATAGTCATTTTTAATCTGTTAAAAACGGAAAGAAAATTGTACTAAATTTCATTCATCCTCTAGGGGGAGAATGTGATTTAAATTTGGAATACTTACCGAAATTTATACTGAACTACATCTGTGTTTACACCATACAGTTTGTGTATAAAGTATTATACATCTTTTTGAAAAAGGAATACGCATTTATTATGCAGTTATGATTATTAAATAAAAAGACGAAAACCGACGAGGCCGTATGAGCTTGATGCCTTTGCTTTTCCGACAAAAAAATATTAGTCTAGGAATTTGCCGCGTTTTTGTTTTCTTCAAATACATAAACGTTAAGTTTATTTTAATTTATTTTTATAAATAAGTTAATGTTCTGAAAATACGTTACGATGTTAAATCAAAGCGACAGTGACAGTGAATTGTCGGATTCCATCAGTGCAAATGCTGCCGCAATTATAAATAATTTGCTTCCAACAAAATCCAAGGAAAATTATTTAAAAACTAATAAATGTACCAAACAAAAATGTAACTCTCTCTATCAATAATTGGACCAATGTTTCGAATGTTAACTTTTACTTTTAATTGTCATTATTTTTAGTAAATGCTTATCTCATATTATTATTGTGTTAATTTTTTCGCAAATGGTACGAAAAGTAGAGTATTTTCCTCGGTGATAAAGCTGTCTTAGTCTTGGGTGAACTTAAATCCCTCGCTACACTCAGGACTCGTCTTAAATCCCTCGCTTCGCTCGTGATTTAAGTTTTTAACACCCTCGCTAGTCGCTACGCTCGGGAGTAAACCTCGAGTCCTTCGTTACGCTCGCGATTTAAATCGTCACCCGCGACAGAAGACACTGCTTTATCCCCTTGGTTAATAATCTACTATTTTAATGTTCACATCCTTGGCAGCGTGACAAAATGGTGGAACCTTGAATTATTGTTTATGGGTCGGTCTTAATGGTGTGATTCATGGAAACAACATATTGGCGATACTATATTATTGTTTATTTTGTCGTTTCTCGAAGGTCGTGTAGCGGGCGCTAGCGGGCGTGACGCGTGTGGATAAAATTGAAAAGATCGTAGGTATACTTAATTAATTACCTTGCGTAAAGTCCGACTAACTAAATATCTGGCCCGGTGGCCAAAATTGGAACTAACCAGTAAGCCTGTAAAGTTTTTTTTTAAAGAGATATTAGCGACGCTGACACCGGGTCAGATAAGTTGGACGGACTGTAGTGGTCTACATCAAGAGAAAAAAAAAATTTGGCAGACATAAGCCCTTAAGGACTGCCGATAGAAGTGAAAACTTATAACTTTGAATTTTAGTATTAAAATTTAAAGAAAAAAAAATAAAAACCTTAAAACTAAGGGATTTAAGTTAAATTACGAATTAAAGGTATTTATATTTAAGACCTTTTGTCTTCGTAACAACGCGAGAATGACGATGACGGTGTCGGTGATGCGAATAGGTACACAAGTTTATCCGCTACTCAACGCGGCTAAAGAAGTTTTCACTTCAAAAATTAGTGATTTCTAAGGGATTGGGGAATTTTGCACCCGGGATGTCAACCAGCACGAACGTAGCGAGGGCATGCATAGATCGCACACGGCCGCCGCGTACGATTGCTGCTTTATGTCTGGAGACTCTTTAAGGAGTCTATAAATAATCTATTTTGGATTTTTTATATTCTATATACCTTTGCTTGCTCGTTATCTAATTCAAATACTATACTTAATCAACTAGTTGCGAGTTGCGACTTCATTCGCGTGGATTAAGTTTTTTTTATTCCCACGGAAAATCCTTAATTTTCCGAGTTAAAAGTAGCCTATGTCACTCTCCAGCTCAACTACCTATACCCGTGCGAAAAAATCACGTCGATGTGTCGATCCGTTGTGGCGTGATTGAAGGACAAACCAACAAACTAACACACTTTCGCATTTATAATAATACTAGCTGATGCCCGCGACTTCGTACGCGTGGATTGAGGATTTTTTGTTCCCGCGGGAACTCTTTAATTTTCCGGGATAGAAAGCAGCCTATGTGCTATTCCAGACTATAATCTATTCGTATCTCTGTGCCAAATTTCATCCAGATCCGTACAGCCGTTCCGGCGTGATTGAGTAACATACATCCATCCATACATCCATCCATCCAAACTTTCGCATTTATAATATTATAAGTAGGTATAGATATTAGTATGATTAATACATTTGCAGCCTGGCATAACAATGAACTATAATAATTTATTGGAATCAAATGACTTGCTAGCCTTTTGTGGCCCATTGTGCAATCAGGAAAGCTTTTATTGCGTAATTTCACAGATAAGGCTTCCCGTGCGTATGCAATTTGTAATCTTGATGGCCTTCAAAGCCCTATATCGGCCGGGATAGGGTTGCCAATGTGCTCTACTTATAAATAATCATAATTATTGGAAACTAGCTGATGGCCGCGACTTCGTCCGAGTGGTTTAAGTTTTTTATTAGTTTACTGTTTACCTGTTCGCGATTTTAGTCCTAGTACCTCAAATGAACTGAGGCCCAATTGTCTAAACCACGTCTAAGCAAATCGTTATCATTTGACAGCTTCAAACGTAATTCAAGCTCGAACTGTTTATATTTCATACCTACGTGCTTTTTGCAATGAATAAAGATTAGTTTCCTTCGTCATTGGCTTTTTGACATGCAGGCATCTATGAACTCCTTAAACAGGTCGGATAACGGATTATCATTTCGACAATCGATTACGATTACGATTTCCTCACACAATCGGGTTTTATTAATTATTATTTATCTAAACTAATATTATAAAGAAGAAAGATTTGTTTGTTTGTTTGTAATGGATAAACTCAAAAACTACTCAACCGATTTTAAAAATTCTTTCACCTATAGAAAGCTACATTATCAGCGAGTAACATAGGCTATATTTTATTTTCAAAAAAATTAGAGATCCTTACGAAAATTGCAATTATGTGAACTAAGTCGGAAAAAAATCCTCTCTTCTCAGAGCAATTACGTGGCGTAGCTGTTAAAGTTACACGAAAACAATGTATGGTGGAATTGTTCCTCTCAAAAAGTTCAAAAAAAAGTCCGCGATAGCATACATCTATCTTTTAAGGTTGACTCACAATAACCATTTTTATAGCTATATTGGGTATATAGAATATTAGGATTATTAGTGCTACCCGTGCGAAGCCGGGGCGGATCGCTAGTCAAAAATAAAAGTAAAGTCAACCCTAACGGCGCCCTCGCAATAAACATAACCTATAATTCGCGACCCCACGGTCTGCTGTACCCCCAGGCCTAAACACGCGAAATAAACCCTCCCCTGCATTCATTTACCTACCAATTTAGGTATGTCATGCAATTCCCTTTTCATATCGATCTCTTATGTCCTTACTTCCTGTCCTACATGTAACACTAACACCCCACAGTATTGACTTTATGTATTTAACTCAAAGACAAAAACGTAGCACACTTTTTGTACGTCAATTACATATTATATTGTTGTTTATAATAACAACTATAATAAAGTAGAAGGGTTGCGATGGTGATAATATTTATGGTATTAATTCCAATTTCTATTTTTTTTTCCTGCCGGGAATCGAACCCAGGACCTCCCACGTTAAGACAACAGCGCTCAACACTGCGCTAGGGAGGTCGTCAAAAATTGCATAAGGTTATTATACTATTGATGATTTTCTTAATGACAAAATTACAAGAGCAACCGGCTTCGCATCCAGCAACCCACAGGTCAGTCAGTGTACATACTTACTAAACGTACCTACCTATCAATATAGGGATGATGCCCATATATCATACTAATATTATAAATGGCTCAGCTATAGTATAGTCGCCGCGGAGTTGGAACATTCACATATGTTTTTATAGAAAGACCTTGATGTGGAAAGCTTTGCACTAAAATATTTTATGTCGGAAACTAAGTATTTTACGTCGGAAACTAATACTTTTCGAGAAATATTTTTTTGAAAATTCAGGACCAGAGCGGTTTAATACTTAAGTGTCAGGTTCATGGGTTTAACATACCGAACTTATGTAAAATAACATTGTGAAAGCAAACATATTGTATTAGTGTATTTTTCATAACAACCTAACCTCAAAATTTAAAACAATTAATATCTCGAAAACTATTAGGAATCGACGAGTTTGCCTTGGAGGGGGGGTAGCCCCCTCCCCCCCCCCCCCCCCCCCCCCCCTCCCTCGCGGCGACTATACTATAGTCTATAAATGCGAAAGTGTGTTTGTTTGTTGGTTTGTCGCAACGGAGCAACGGACCGACGTGATTTTTGGCATGGATAGTACCTACAGTTGAGGACCGGAGAGTGACATAGGCTAAAATTAAGGAGTTCCCGCGGGAATCAGAAAAACTTAAATCACGCGGACGAAGTTGCGGGCATCAGCTAGCCAAAAATAAATTATTTCTAACTGATTATTAAATAGGGGGTCTTCCAAAAGACCTAAAATTCACATCCTCGTCGGTTAGTTTTAAGTTTGATAACCATTTTAAAATATACTTAGATTAAAGAAAAAAAGTCAGTTGAAATTTTATGACGTCACAAGTCACAACTCACAACTCACAACTGTGAATTTCATTCAACTTCCATACTAGAAGTGCGTTTTTAAGTTTGATAAAGAGTTGCTGATTTGATTGAGTTGTCATCATCCTTACTGTATAATATTTTGCAACATTTTTCTTTTTATGAAAAGTGCAACTGATGAGTTCCTTGCCGGCTCTTCTTGGAATGTGGTACAGTTGTCCTACGTGAAATAAATAAATCATTTATATTATTGATTTGGGAACATAATTATTATACTAGTATACTTAGGTACTTTTAAGAAACTGCACCTGTTTTGCTCGTTATGTAAATATCAATAGATAGCTACGTGATTCACTGACACGGCCTTTTTGCCAAGCCTCTCTTGTAGAGTACGTGCATAACTAATTATAGGCTGTGATCTTATATTAAATAAGTACTTACCCATTTACCTACTTACCTAATAATAATGCCACTGAATTCGAATGAGCTAATTAATAGAAATGAAAGTATATCTCACAGATGTAGTAGGTAGTAGGTACCTACTAAATATCTGATTTTCTTTAATAGGTAGGGGAACTACGCGTTTTGTTGGCTATTGAATATAGCAACAATATTGAAATGGCACATAATACCTATGTACCTATTTACAACAATGCGAATGTAGGTACTAGGTACCTTCAATAAATTAGTACCTATCTTTGAGTGAATAGGTAGATATCTCCTAGGCAAGCGCGCTCCACCTTATGCTGCATCACCATTTGCAAGCAAGTCTAATTGCAGCCAAGCCAAGCCTGTATTATATTTAAAAAAAAAAGAAAAGGTAGAGTCTAATAATCTTTAGATTTGAGTATGTAGGTATACAAAAGGTAAACAAATCGCAGACACTTTAGCGAAATCAGATCTTCCGCGCATCATCAAGACGCCGGGCATCTTTGCCCGGCGTTTTATACCTATTCCACTTTTGTAAATGGTTTGGGCCTCAATATCCATACTAATATTATAAATGCGAAAGTGTGTCTGTCTGTCTGCTACGCTTTCACGGTCCAACTACTCAATCGATTTTGATGACATTTGGTAGACTACAGCGATAGTTTACATCCCGGGGAAGGACCTACAAGCTACTTTTTATCCCGGAAAATTAAAGAGTTCCCCCGGGTAATAAAAAAACTTAATCTACGCAGACGAAGTCGCGGGCATCATCTAGTTTATTATATTTACTACGGGGAGGCTCATTACGTCGCCATCTATTGAGCAGTAACTTAATTTTAAAAAGCTGCAACTCTTCACTCTTCACTAGAGGGCAGTGTTTAAGTAAAAAAAGTTTTCTTAGATTGAGTGCCATCTTGTGAGAAATAGCTTAATTAAAAGCGCTAAGTCCGCTACTCACCACTGAGATGTAAATCAAAAGAGACTCTATTGTACTATTGTTGAGTGTTGTATAATAATTACCATGAGTGTTGTCTTGTGAGCAATGTATTTTATGGATATTTTTGACTAAGCTAGAATTATTCTGCTGCTCTCCACTAGAGTAGCAGTGCACATAGATTTATTATATATTTGGTTCACCATAGACCATAATGCTAGCACTTCACGCTGGGACGAGGCGCTCGGGCGCGGCACTCGGCGAGTGCTGCCGAGGCGAGAGGTACCTCTCCACGCGCTCGGGTACCTCATTTGCCGGCAAACCGTCGAAGATGCAGGTTGACACTGAAAAAGTCGCTGCTGCAACAGCTTTGTGCGCGCTTACTCATTATAAATTATAATTATGTGCGTACCTATTGCACAAAAAAAAATTGAAATACATATACTTCTTCATATCTAACTGAAAGCCCAAATGCTAAGTTTCCTGGCTATAACTTGAAAAATGAATGACTTTCGTACAATATATCAACCCCTATTTTACCCCTTTGGGGGTAGAATTTTGAAAAACTGTGACACACGTATTTCTTTATTTTTTACTATAAGCCAAAATACCAAGTTTCGTTGATATAATATCTTGAGAAATTATGGACTTTCATACAATCTTTCATCCCCTATTACACCCCTTCGGGAGTAGAATTTTCAAAAACTGTGAAACACGTATTTCTTTATTTTTAACTGGTAGCTCGTATACCAAGTTTCATGGATATAACTTGAGAAATGACTGACTTTTATACAAACTTGAACCCCCTATTTCACCCCCTTAGGGGTGGAATTTTGCAAAATCCTTCCTTATTGAGCGCCTACGTCACAAAAGGAACCTACTGTCATAATTTCAAGTTTCTAACCCCAGCGGTTTAGCCTGTGCGTTGATATATAAGTCAGTCAGTCAGTCAGGACTTTGAATTTTGTCCGTGCGCACTCAATTGGTTTGCTCTGAACACTGACGACACGAGCGTATGGAAGGGCCGCTCGCGCTGGCCACTCGTCACTTTGATCTTTCGTCGAAAAACCGCCCATCAAAGCGAGCGGCGGCGAGGCGAGGCGAGAGCGCACGAGACGACCCGAGCGGGCCTTCTTCACACTGGCGCTCGCCGCCACTCGCCTACACTCGCCCAACGTGAAGAGCCGGCATAAATATTTAATACCTAGGAACCGGAGACGGAGAAAGAAATACTAGGAACCGTAGACAAAGAAAGATACTAAGAACCACAGTGGATTGTCTATTGTATGTAGGTATAGTTTAGTTTTATGAGGTTGTACGTGGGTTGTACATATTTATCTATGGATAGGTTCCCACATGAAGAGAGGCAAAAAATCACCTCGCGTTGTTACGAAGACAAAAGGTCAAATTATATAAATAGGTATACTACAATCTTAATTAAACTTTAATACCTTAGTTGGAAGGTTTATATTTTAATAATAATAATTATTAATTAAATTCGTTTTTATTTTTATTTTTTTTTATCCCCACGGGAATCAAAAAACTTAAATCATGCATCATAACTCTAGTACATACACTTTCAGTCATCCAGTTTCTCTTTTTGTTTTACTAGATTTATTTTTTCCCTATATAAATAGATTGAAAAAATGAAAATGAAAACTGCTTAATCACCATAAAACACATTTGAAAATTATTTTTCTTATGTCCGATGGTAGTGTACCCATGATGGTCCTGTCTCCTGAATAAAGGGATTCATATTTCATAACGGGTTACCGGACACAATATGCCTACAGCTCCACAAAGCTATTAAACTAGAAATTAATAATTATAGTTATAATAGTAATCCATACTAATATCCATATCCATACTAATATTATAAATGCGAAAGTGTGTCTGTCTGTCTGTCCGTCTGTCTGTCCGTCTGTCTGTCTGCTATGCTTTCACGGCTCATCTGTTGAACCGATTTTGATGAAATTTGGTACAGGGGTAGGTTGTATCCCGGGGAAGGACATAGGCTACTTTTTATCCCGGAAAATAAAAGAGTTCTCGCGGGAATCAAAATACCTAATCCACGCGTACGAAGTCGCGGGAATCATCTAGTTTATTATATCTTTAATACATAATAGCCTTGTAGCGGGATAATTTTACAATTTGATAGGTAATCAGAAATGTACGCGGACGAAGTCGCGGGTGACCGCTAGGAAATTAAACAATCTAGCTTTAACTGTGTACACGCCATAAGATTATGGACGTTTTAAATTGGCAACCCAAATTGTCTATGAAATAAAAGTCGTTGACAGTTGGCAGGTACATCCGGCCCACGAAGTTGAAAAAGTGTCCTTTTTAACGCGTACGCCATTGCTGGCGGATGGTGTTGTATTAAATTGAAAGAAAAATCATAAACCATCCAATATGGTAAGTATTTAACTCGATATTTGTGTTCAGAATAGTGATCCGGGCTATATCCTCTTGTATTTAGCGGTGATATTTTTCGGTCACAGGATTAAAAAAGTGGTTAAAACTATGTTCTTTTCGTTAGTCTCCTTTGTGATCGGGTGACGTTTCCAAAGTGGTTCTGACTTCAGTGATTTTATGGTGTTGTGAAATCTTTTACTAACTCTGCTGTTCTAATGCGGAGATAAAACTGTGGTCGTAATGAGTAACATGGGGAGAATGAAACGTGCGTGTGACAGGAGGGACTTACATCTGTTTTGCAAGTTTTGCGGTAAAATGAAGAAGCTAAGTGGTTATTTCGTTTGTGCAGGTGAATTTTACGGTGGACGAGATCCGTCAAATGATGGACAAGAAGCGGAACATCCGCAACATGTCCGTGATCGCTCACGTCGACCACGGCAAGTCCACGCTGACGGACTCCCTCGTCTCCAAAGCCGGCATCATCGCCAACGCGAGAGCCGGCGAGACACGCTTCACAGACACCCGCAAGGACGAACAGGACAGATGTATTACCATTAAATCCACGTGAGTAACTACAATTTGATATTTCGATAACCTTTCGTCATGGCTGCGTGAAAGTTAACCTTTCAAACTATGTTTATTGTGAATTTTAAGATATATACGGTTATCACAGCATAATACCAGTGACATTGAATTTTAGAAAGGGCGATGACCTCAATAACCCATAAAATCGAAAGATATTTTGCTTTTCTTTTATCTACTTGCCTACATTGATTTTTACTATAGGTACAATTGAAAAGTAACAAAAATATTGA
Organism: Erebia ligea; assembly: GCA_917051295.2. Classification (NCBI taxonomy): domain Eukaryota; kingdom Metazoa; phylum Arthropoda; class Insecta; order Lepidoptera; family Nymphalidae; genus Erebia; species Erebia ligea. The sequence continues at coordinate 2,533,047 of OU785239.1, forward strand.
TATTTTACTACTTTAAAGCTCTTTAATTACCAATATAACTTTGATATTGCAATAAAGGTAATGAGCCAGACTGGAAAGTAATCATTAGTACCAAAGTTTGGTTTTCAATTTTAATATTGCAATTACTCATTTATTATTGTGCAATAAAATTGCCTGAAAATAAAAATTGGCAATTGCATAATATCATGAAAATTTGTCAACAGTGAATAAAAGATCAAAAGCTGAAGTTACAAATTATATTCAAATGATGATTGTTCATACCATACAAAATCTGAGATTCAATGAAGATTCTTAGAACGGCCATCTGATGTATTCACAAGCAGTATAGCTTGACACTCAGTATAGGACAATATTCTGACTGCAATGTTCTTTTCAGTGCCATATCTATGTACTTCGAATTGGAAGAGAAGGATTTAGTGTTCATCACTAACCCAGATCAGCGTGAGAAGAGTGAAAAGGGCTTCTTGATCAACCTCATTGACTCGCCCGGGCACGTTGACTTCTCATCTGAGGTGACAGCTGCTCTCCGTGTCACTGATGGAGCCCTGGTGGTGGTGGATTGTGTGTCGGGTATGTATATTTTGATATTTGGTTATATTTGCACAAGTAACAGTTTGATTAAATAACATGAAATCACATTATTCATTGTAACCACAGTTTTGCTCTGTCGGATTTTTTCTACAGACTAACATTCAGAAAAAACATCACAAAAAAAAAACTGCTTATTGCATGTTATTCTCAAATATAGTTAGCCTCATTTTCATAGATAAAATTAAAAACTTGCCACAATTTAGTTTTGCTAGAAGAAAATTTGAGCTAAGGCTGGCCATACACGGACAGCTTGAAGCAGTCAGGATGGAATGCTTCAAGCTGTGACTGCATAGTGAACTACAGTCTTGTACTTCACACATACATGGAACCACTCAAGCAGTTGCAACTGCTTCGGGCGGTTGGCAGCAGTTATCAATAGTAGCTTCAAGCTGTTGATTATGACTGCAAGAGCGGTCTGTGTATGTTGATCACTGGGTAACTGCTTGAGCAGTCTGTATGGCCCGGCCTAAGCTGTGAAAAATAAAACTATCATATTGATGGGTTTAGAGCTCTTTTGATTTAGGTAAACTTTCAACTAAACTTTACACTGCTATACAGTTTAAAAACCATTATCATAGAAATTCTCAAACTCTTGAATCAAAATGTTATAGTAATTCTACTATTATGAATTTTGCAGTAACAAAAATAAATAATCTTTATTTGAGATTACTTGGACACAGAAACAAATAATTAAAAAATCTAGGTACACAAATTAGTGACACAAGGATACCCAAAAAGGGCATGACCTCAGCTTAATGCTGAAATGGTTTATTTGCACCACAACAAAAATTCCCCTAAAAGAGAAATCCCCCCCCTGCACCTCCCCTTAAGTCTCCTAAATCATCATACTATTTGTTTTAAACCAGGTGTTTGTGTACAAACTGAGACGGTGCTGCGTCAGGCCATCGCCGAGCGCATCAAGCCCATCCTGTTCATGAACAAGATGGACCGCGCTCTGCTGGAGTTGCAGCTGGAGTCTGAGGAGCTTTTCCAGACCTTCCAGCGTATCGTGGAGAACGTCAACGTCATCATCGCCACCTACTCCGATGACAGTGGTCCTATGGGTGAGTTATTCTTATCCCCTAGGTTGAAACTGCTGCCTGGAGACCTCACTTATACATATGAATGCAGCAGGGTAATTTTGGAACCAGACTAATATTATAAATGAGTAAGTGTATCTGTCTGTCTGTCTGCTTAGCTTTCACGGCTTGTCTGTTCAACCCATTTCAATGTAATTTGGTACAAGGGTATATTGTTTCCCAGGGAAGGACAAAGGTTAGTTTTTATCCTGGAAAATTAGTGTTCTTGCGGGAATCAAAAAATCTAAAATCCACCCAGACAGTCGCGGAATTCGTCTTTTCCTTTAGTCTTATGTCAGGACTCTCAAAGGTAAGTACCACATTTTAATTACCTACTACTACTTCTTTTTGGAATTTTCTCAGGCAGTGAAGTATCTAGTATTATGTATATTTAAAACTAGCTGATGCCCGCGACTTCGTCCGCGTGGAATGAGCTTTTCGTAAGGAACGTTTTCGTTCGACCGTTTTTTCTCAGACTTTGCAAATCCGACTACCACGAAAAAGTCTTTTAATTTTTCGGGTTAATATATAGCCTATGACACTCGCAAATAATGTGGCTTTCTATTGGTAACAGAATTTTAAAAATCGGTTCAGTAGATCCAGAGATTACCCCCTACAACCTCACAAACTTTACTCTATAAAATATTAAGATGAATATTATCACTTACGATAGTTTAAACTTTAAACGTTCAAGTGAAAATAAGTAGTGAAGTGTAAGTAAGTAAGTGAAGTGAAGTAAAAATAGGTGAAGTATCTGTTACACTATATTTTGTGCTTAAAGTGAACAATTTATAGCAGCTGCTTTGGAGTTTATTTATACCTTACTATATTATTTTGAAACAAGGATTTGTTATGTTGGCCTTAAGATAAAATTGGTCCATTCATGTGGATGCAGCGGGTGTTGTAAAATCAACTGACATTTTATTAAAGAATAACTTTAATAGCCTAACTACTAATTACTGTTGTTGTTGAGTTAGAATGGCGGAACCGCGGAAACCTTTGAAGGTTAGGGATTATGACATCACTGTTGCTTTGCTTAAATTAAAATGCCAAGTTCTTATTTTGTTAATGATTGTCTACAAAAATACTATTAATGCAGATGGTTGGTTCTTATCTATAGAGATAAGCTTTTATGAAATGCGATAGATTCAAATAACGATAACAAGGTGATAAGTAATGGAATTATATTTCTCCAGAGATGTTTTTAGTACATACGAGATAATGCTCGCGACTTCGTCCACGTGGATTTCTCCGATCACAATATCGTCCATTTTCTGTGCTTTAGGATGCGATGAATCCCACATTTGACTTTTTCTTGAGGATTCTTCTAAGGACAGTTTTTTTGCTTGTTGTAATGGTGTAACTGACGTCTCCTGCTTCGATTTGTACCTCTCGAATCAACGTAAACAAACCTCTGTTAAAACTCCGCAAAAAAACGGCGGATGCGGTAGCGGAGGTACGATTTCTTGCGAAAGTTCCGCACTTACGGAAGCGGAGGCGAGGCGATGTTACAACCCTAAAATAAACCACTTTCGCATTAGAGTTTTATCACGCATAAAGGAGGCCGTTATCTTGAACTCAATTATGTTTTTCTAGAATCTGAAAACTTAACAAAGTAGAAACGAAAAATAAAATGTTGCATAATATCGTTGGCAGACTGCGCTTCGCTGTTTGAATGTATCTAGTAGTAGGTATTCAACCTACTTATAAATCGATATTGCTGATCAGGCAACAACAGGATGCAGATAAGTCTCTACTTCAATTAGATTTGATAGAACATCGGATTTTACACATATTGTGTAAAATCTAGTACACATATATGTGTAAAATCTAAGTAAAAAAGTAAAATTAAAAACACTTTATTACACACAAACAAATAACAAAACAGATGTAAAACGAATCGAGACAGAATTTACAACTTGTTACGGTGTAAAGGCGGCCTTATCACTATGAGTGATCTCTTCCAGGCAACCTTTATAGAAAGGAGATTGGTTTCATGATGACAGGGCGGTGCGTGCACACGTGTAAACTAAAAGAAAAAATCTAAATGTAAAATGTAGTAACTTTTCTGTCAGAAAGTCCTAAATTTTCTAACTTAATCAGTTTGCACAGTCGGTTGGCGGCACGTGTTTGCCACGGCCGAAGCCTTACACCTGACCAGTCACCCAGACTAGAGGAAATTTAGAACTGCTAGTGATTTGAATTCAATCATAAGAGAATGCCATCGCTTTTTGCTGTTAATTGGTGGAACAAGGTTGCGAAGTTCAGCGGAAAAGGAAAAGGCGAGCGGGCTTAGCTCGCCTTTTCCTAATTGAATTTGATAACAAACAGGGTGTAGTCCCAAGTGTTGCCAGTTGCTTATGCCATAAACTTCTGGGTGTCAAAGAGGACTTACAGTATTATTCTTTCCGGAATTGGTTGGAAATCCCATGATTTGTGACCCCATAAATGAAAGATACATTTTTTTTATTAATAGTACATTGTTACCCTAGGGATGAAAGTAACTTATTTAGTCCCGAGACGGGGTTTGGCGCCCGAGCGTAGCGAGGGGGCCTATAGTTCGAGGGACTAAATAAGTCTTTCATCCCGAGGTAAACACTGTGCTTTTCATTACGTATATAAGGAAAGTCAAAATAAAAAGTCTATAAGTCTATGAATCACTTGTCTTTACTTTATGAATAAAGTCTATCTTTCTTCTTGTCTATGGATGCACTCGGGTTATAAAAAAAAAAAAAAAATGTGTTCACGTGTTTCATTTGAACTCCAATAAAAATTCAGTTGAAAACGATTCTCCCTAGGGCTGAAAAGTATTACTTTCAACCCGCTTCTCAGGCAACTTCAAACCTACTTTCCGTGTATGAGTAATGAAAAAATGTTTAACAGCAATCAACGGGACGACATAATAATTGCTAATATTTTTTTACAGGAGCGCATAGTAAGTATAGGTCAGTTTTTACGCTGTTTACATAGGTACTGCGCATACTTTAATACTGTACAAGAATCAGCTTTTCTAATTATCGTTCATTTTTGGTAACAATAAACCGTCTTTGAACGGCCATATTTAGCGAAAGGGCCATCCAAATGCAGGCAGACTGCCACTTTTGAGATCAGTGGAGAGCTCTACATCCACCTAACACTGAATCAGCCTTTCTGGCGATGGTTACCAAAATTGCAGTTATCTCTTAGTCTAATACTTTGTCGCGTTGATACGTTTGTCATTTTGTATGGAGTCGTATCGCGTCGCTTTCGTCGCTCATATAAGACTCTCGGGTAAGAGTCGATTCCCACTAATACAGAGTATTCTTACATCCATAATTAAGATTTTAAGTCCAATTTTGGTAAAAAATGGAATAACCTGACTTGTAACCCAGAGGTTGTATTTAGTTAGTCAAATTTAACGATAACAATATCCACCGATAGTGCAACTATCCCTCAATATTGCGTTGTCTAGCTTCACCCTTTGTCAGTGAGACCTACTAGAGGTGTCTGTCATGTCATCATACCAGAGATAGAAGTTGAATTTAACGATAAATAACAATATCCATCGATAGTGCAACCAACCCTCAATATTGCGTTGACTAGCTTCACCCTTTGTCAGTGAGACCTACTAGAGGTGTCTGTCATGTCATCATACCAGAGATAGAAGTTGAATTTAACGATAACAATATCCATCGATAGTGCAACCAACCCTCAATATTGCGTTGACTAGCTTCACCCTTTGTCAGTGAGACCTACTAGAGGTGTCTGTCATGTCATCATACCAGAGATAGAAGTTGAATTTAACGATAACAATATCCATCGATAGTGCAACCAACCCTCAATATTGCGTTGACTAGCTTCACCCTTTGTCAGTGAGACCTACTAGAGGTGTCTGTCATGTCATCATACCAGAGATAGAAGTTGAATTTAACGATAACAATATCCATCGATAGTGCAACCAACCCTCAATATTGCGTTGACTAGCTTCACCCTTTGTCAGTGAGACCTACTAGAGGTGTCTGCCATGTCATCATACCAGAGATAGAAGTTGAATTGTTGATGTCCGCCAGGCGAGGTGCGCGTGGACCCCAGCAAGGGTTCCGTGGGCTTCGGCTCGGGCCTGCACGGCTGGGCCTTCACGCTCAAGCAGTTCGCTGAGATGTACGCCGACAAGTTCAAGATTGACCTCGTCAAGCTTATGAACAGGTAAATAATAGATGATAACACTTTCCCATTAAATGTCATTCTTCTTCCTAGCGCATATCCCAGCCTGGCCAAAAAACGCTTTCCTGCTGTGTCACTTTCAGAGCGTTATTTATTTGTGTTATATCTTTGAATACTGGGAATATTTTCACAGTGAGAAGATAATATTATATATTTTGTTACACTTATTAATATTATGTTGTAAATAAATAAATAGTGAAACTGTGTTATTAAAATTAGCCTGCAAAAGGTTTTTCACATCTCATATTAAAAACTAGGGTGTGAATATAAACCATCCCGAGACCTACTCCAACACACATAAAATATTCCATCAGAATCGGTCCAGCCGTTCTGAAGTGATGCACTTACATACATTCGGCAATTGATTTTTATTTATATAAATGCATTCAAAAAAACATTGATTAAAAAATGTGCTTTTATGTTTATTTGCTAACGCTATACCTTATCTGCATAAAGTGATTTTTTAACAAATTGCACAGAATATACCAAATCTTGATATTGTAGACTTCACAGTTTGATTCGTCCCATTGATACTGGGTAAAGTGTTTAATGCTATACACCAGCGGCAGACAAGGACGAACATTAAATTCTCGGTAACGGATTGGTGAGGCACTCTCTGTAGATGTCTCACAACAGTGACTGAGATACAAATGTTACCAAATATAGAAGTTAATAAGAACATTGATTGATTATATTTAAGATATAAGAACATAAATTACATGACAACTGATATTCATTAATTTTGCATTCTAGCTCTTACAATGATTCTAATAATGATGATTTCGAATGATGATTTGTACCTAAATTGAATAAATATTTATTTCGACTTTGACGATAATTAACATGTAATTTTGGGACCCGGTGTGGTACAGCAAGTTAGCAAGCAAGCTATATTTTGACTTTTTTTATGAAGAAGTTTTAATCGATTTGACACATTGATATTTATCTTTGCTCAACATTTTTTTAATCTGTATAATCAAATAAATATTATAAATGCGAAAGTTTGGATGGATGTATGGATGTTTGTTACTCAATCACGCTTCAACGGCTGAACGGATCTGGATGAAATTTGGCACAGAGATAGATTATAGTCTGGAATAGCACATAGGCTACTTTTTATCCCGGAAAATTAAGGAGTTCCTGAGGGAACCGAAAAACCTCGATCCACGCGAACGAAGTCGCGGGCATCAGCTAGTTGTTTTATAAACATACCCAAGCAATGTCAATTTACATTACAGTCTCTGTTTAGTAAATTTCTATTGTTATGTGGTCTGGTTATTCAAGTATTATTAAATCCAAACACGGTTTATCCATTTTAATACTTTAATTCAGCAACTATTTACACAGACACACGTCAATAGCGATACGCCATAGTCATCACTCCCCAGAGCAGTGTTGCCACTCTACAAAACCAAAACAGGGATACCATACATAAATTGTATTTAACTTTCAATCTAACAGTTCGGTCATCCTGACTCAAACTTCGTCCCGAAGTATACATAATTTGAACACCTTATTAAAATCACGATGATTGCTGATGCTACTCTGCCATTTGTAGTATTAACGCTGGTCTTTAACGCCTGAGACCCCAAATGTTAAAGCACTGGCATTATAACCCTTAGCCAAATACAGTTGCAGATAACAAGACTATGTTTTAGGGTAAAAGAGCATCAGTCTCCATCGTCTTTTCGCGTTACAAAACATCACCTAATAAGTAAATATGGATTTATCACCCATGACACATCTCATCATATTATTCTAACTCTGGTGAATTCACGTGTAGCAAGATACTGAAGTAACTGAATCGCCATATTTCACAAACAACAAAAGCTTCCTACACATATTAATTTTGTAAACATAACCTTATTCAGAAGTAGCTTTCCAGCATTACACAGAGTTTTCCGTTAATTACCCAAAAACATGATGTTTAATAACTTTGCCTTACTTACTTTAGTTAACTCAGTGCAATTTAATGACAATTAATCTTTAGGTATTAATCAGTGAAATGGGAGAAACTAACTCTGTCTGGTCTATACCCTCATACACTTGCTTACTCTTAACACAAAGTTTCAATTCTATAAGTGCAATTTGTAACAATTTCGACATTCTCACGGAGATGAGACCACAATAATTTGATTAAATGATAGATAAGATTCTTATAGTCTACTGGTGCTAATATACACCTATAATTAATTCTCCTATGAGTATACTCATGTTCACTTTGTTACTTTCCAGAATGGTTATTATTACTCATTCATTACACTTAATTATACTTTCCTCTTTACACATGGCATAAATGACATATACCTTCTCTGTAAGCCTTAGCCAGGCTAGCTTATGTTACAATTCACCTCCAGAACTTTATCTGACAATCGGTTACAATTGGTTACAAAACTCAATAAAACCCGAAGACCTGAGCCACGTTCTCTATAATGAGCCATTTTGTATATTTTGCACATGCTCCATCTTTTGAGCAAATCTCTACGTTCCTAATTTCATTTGAAATGTTGAAGTTTCAAAAGCACCTTATTCCCACCGGAAGAATAGATTTACCTTATACCGTGGCCCTGCATTGTATTGTTCGTTTTAAGTTAACACAACAGGCAACTCAACTGCCCGGTACTGCCTTCATCAGCTCTTGCCAAATTTCAACGTTTCGTAAAACCGAACTCAAATGTTGATACTATTCAATACAACATACCTTGGCATCTGCTTGGTAACTTATATCATTTTGATTTGTGCAGTCGTGATAGTGTGGTGAAAACGTATATAATATAATATAATATAATATCATAATATAAATATAATAAAATGTTAACAAAATATAAATGTGTAGTAGTGTACCTACTTGGTTGTTCAATATTTTGGTAATTTACTTTTCACTGTTCCTCCTCAATCTAATTATGGTATTCATATCACTTTTATGAATGAATATCCCAAGGAACATCATAGAGCGAGTCTCTTTGCACGATATTTTGTTACATCGCTCAACCTGCAGAGAAATATTGTCACTCTCACATGAATCTTAGTGAACCCCAAATAGCATCAAAACATAACACCGATATAAATCGCGTCCCATAAATTGACCCAAAATGGCGATCGTCTGCGCAGGTACAGCGTACTACAGGACTATGCGGAGCATGCGCGGGAAGTAAGGGTATGGTAACGTGCGGCCCCTCGCGGCGCACCTCATACCGCACTTCGTTTGACACCCGAAATGTGATTCTGTGCATAGTTCAACTTACGCGGCGGCTATAATACTTGTTTGCCACTCAGTGCCTCGCATTTAAAACAATAGTTGAATTCAGTGAATATCATCTGGAATATCATCTGCGTATTATACAGACCTATTAAGCCTTTGTCACCTAACCGTGACACTCACTGAACATCATCATCATTGCGCTTTCGCCTGAAACACAGCTGTTTTGCTACTTGCATACTATCATGCCCCCAACGGCGAGTAATAGATTACCTGTACTAATCTGGCTAGCCCCGCGGGCAATTTACCTAAGCTTTGCTTTATTTTGCAACTCTCGCTACCGAAAATCGAAACGTAGCAGCCCCGCAGGCTAGACTTTCCAAGTCTACTGGCATCATGGCCCCTGTTTTCCACACCAGCGATATATTCAAAATGTAGTAAAATATAAGAGGTACGGAATTAACTTACATGAGCGGTGAGCCCCACGGGCAAGAAACAACCACATGAGTTATGCGGTCAGCGTACATGAGCTCCACTGGTAACTTATTAGTGATTCGCCATCTGCTCATCAGAATCCGCTAGGCTTTACATCCCAGCCCCGAGGGCGCTAATGTCCACACTTGAAAGTATATCATATAAGCCCCGAAGGCGAGGTGTGTCGGCCCCGAAGGCAAGGTTCATCGGCCCCGAAGGCAAGGTTCATCGGCCCCGAAGGCAAGGTATGTCGGCCCCGAAGGCAAGGTTCGTTAGCCCCGAAGGCAAGTGCGTAGGCCCCGAAGGCAAGTACGTAGGCCCCGAAGGCAAGTACTTTGGCCCCAAAGGCAATTGCGTTGGCCCCGAAGGCAAGTGCGTTGGCCCCGAAGGCAAATGCGTAGGCCCCGAAGGCAAGTGCGTAGGCCCCGAAGGCAAGTACGTAGGCCCCGAAGGCAAGTCCATTGGCCCCGAAGGCAAGTACGTAGGCCCCGAAGGCAAGTACGTCGGCCCCGAAGGCAAGTACTTTGGCCCCAAAGGCAATTGCGTTGGCCCCGAAGGCAAGTGCGTTGGCCCCGAAGGCAAATGCGTAGGCCCCGAAGGCAAGTGCGTAGGCCCCGAAGGCAAGTGCGTAGGCCCCGAAGGCAAGTACGTTGGCCCCGAAGGCAAGTATGTAAGCCCCGAAGGCAAGTCCGTTGGCCCCGAAGGCAAGTATGTAGGCCCCGAAGGCAAGGTGCGACAACCACAACGACCAGCTGCCCTTTACTGAAAAATAATTTAAATTATACTGAAGGCAGTCTGTGTAAAGTAGCCCCGCAGGCATGTGCTGTAACACATAACACATAATATAACTCCTCAGGCATGTTCTATCAGCTGTGTGCCCTGCAAGCTGATCCGTTACGCAGTAGGCATACGCTATACGTACTGCAGCCCCTTAAGGTATGCGCTCTGTCGCCCCGGAGGCGTGTGTATTAATTTGCATTGGAGCCCCTTAAGACATGTGTTCTGTAGCCCCTTTAGGCATGCTCTGAAACTTACCAGGAGCCCCGCAGGCATTATATGCATGAATAGGCACTGAAGCCCCTTAGGCGTGTCTTACCATTGAGCCATAGGCCCCTGTTAGGCATTTCCCTGAATTAATCTGCAACCCTGCAAGTCAATGTATTAGTTTGTACTGAAGCCCCTAAGGCATGTTACATTTACTGTTCTGTACTCTGTACTGCTCTGCCGTGCACCCCTGCTGGCATATGCGTTAATTCGTATGAAAGCCCCTTAGGCATGTGACATATACAGTAAGTGTACCCCACTTTAGGTATTTAGCTAAAACTGATCTGCTGTGCAGCCCTGCTGGCATATGCGTTAATTTGTATGAAAGCCCCTTAGGCATGTGACATATACAGTAAGTGTACCCCACTTTAGGTATTTAGCTAAAACTGATCTGCTGTGCAGCCCTGCTGGCGCATGCATCAATTTGTTCTGAAGCCCCTCAGGCATGTGACATTTACAATAAGTGTACTTCACCTTTAGGTATTTTCCTGAAGCTGACCCATGGCCCCGCAGGCATATTTATTTCTATTTTGTTTTTACCTCAACAAATATCAAACCAAAATATCACAAATGAGTCCCTCCCAAAATACCGTTATGTTCTCATATTATACACCCTGTTCATCTCCACCATATGAATTATTTGCAATATTATCATTACCGGTCTACCAGTACCATTCCACCAGTACCATTCCACCCCAACATCCTCTTTATTTTAATTTTCTCCAGAGTAACATTTCTATTTTCAGCAGCCGGGCTTTAGCTCCCAAATTCATAAGAAACAATTTTACTCTTCTCAGACCAGGGCGCGTTTGGAACCCTCGTAACTTTAGTTTTAAGATACCTATGTTAATCATCGCCACCACGTCTTATACTTTGTATACTTGACGTTCATTAAGTGTACTGTGTAAGTACCTACTTTGAATAAATATATTTTGACTTTGACTCTTTAACTATAAAAGTTAAATCTTAAACTTTGCATCATGCTTGTAACTCCTTGCACCACATAAGATGACTGTATATAAATCTCCTTGCACTAAAAGGTGCCATTGCCTTTTACAAACTTGCCAATCTCCTTTATTTTCCCTCTAAACAAAAATGATAATTTTCCATTTTCAAAAATTTGGCATCCTCCTTTATTTTTCCTCTAAACAAAATGATGACTTTCCTTTTGCAACAATGGACATTCTCCTTTATTTTTTTTGCCACTTATCCTGTTTGACTTTAGAGTCATCATCCATTATAATTAAATTGGAATTTACCAAAATTACCACTTAGTTCTTTTTGCATTTATTTGCTAACATGACTGCAAGATATGCGACCCGGGCTCGGTCCATATGTTATATAGACATCATTCCATACCATTGTTATTAAGGTGCAGGTTAGGCAACCACCATAACATTATATGCCACTAGCTTTTGGTCTTGGCCAGAGAACATTGCGAAGACCACACTAAAACTCAAGAATTAATTTATTAATTACACCTGTAAAATTAAAAATATTATTATCTTGGCAAAACCTCTGCTATCTTAACAGACATAAGCCCGTACCCAGCACCATAACCATGGTACCCCAGGTGTGAGTACAATCACTGATGTGATATCTCTCTTTTCCTTCAGTCTCTCCGCATAATGAGAAATCATATGCTCTATCAGGCAATAAAGCACACCGCTCCAAACAGCCACTGTGCAATACTTGAAACAGACAACACACTTATTATTAAATACCAACTTCAGTTGAACCGGGTCTCAAAACCTGTCATATCACCATCATAATTCACACCCAAATCCGCTAACCCATTCTTCATCCAGGCAGATTTGATATTATTTCAATTCACATTTTCCGAACAAAGGTACCTATCTATGCCACCCAATATTTATATATAATGTACTTACTCAATTATATACTTTAGCCCTTCAAACATGTATAGCTCTGATATTATTTATACTAAACGGCTAAACTGTACCTTACTTATTATTTTAACTGGGTATCCGTTCACTCTACAAATGCAATTTTCACTTGTAAGGACCTTTAATGGGTTATACTTGCTTTAATGGAATGTATAATATTACAGTTACTTTTGACCTCTGTTCATGAACTCAAACAATATTAGGTATATATGATTCACATAACTCTCAGAATAAATTGAATATTCACTATCAATTTAGGTACAAGATTATCAATTAAACTAATTTCCAACTAAATAAATTAGTAAATACCTCTTCAATAAGTTACATAATACTTATACCATGTTATGTAGTCGACCAACTACCATACCAACCTATTATAGCTTTGACTTAACTCTTTAAATATCTCATAGGTAGATCATGTTATGAACTACCTACCAGTGTAATTCACTATGATCTTTCACATAAAACTTAGATACTTAAGTACTTAATGTAAGCAAGTACAACCTGCAAGTACTTACTTATCTCCCTCTGTAGGTATGGTCTATCTATTTATTATACTAGTTATCTTTAGACCTTTAGCCCGCCAACCCGCATTGGATCAGAGTGGTGGGTCTAAGCTCTAATTCCCTCTCTCCTATGAAAGTGGAGGCCTGTGCCCAACAGCGGGACGTTAATGGGCTGTAGTCATAATGGTAGATACCTTTATAACCTTTAATCATTTCTTTCAAATAAATATTTTAATAAACTCACCGTTTCCATGTACCCTACACACAGTACCACTAGGTAGGTCTCTCTCCAGGCACTTTACATGCTGAATGGAATTGATATACTTAGTAGTAAAACCTCATACCTCATTGACCTTTGGTAATTTGTATGCAAGTACTTGATAAGTACTAACTATTCCATTGATACCTCTTTTTGAGTTTTCCATGCCAACTTTCCAATGCAATTCCGATTGCCAACCCACGTAGGTATTTATGTACTTACGATCATTTCACAATACGAGTTTTAGCACTCATTAATTATCCTTCTTGTATTTTATAGTTCAACCTTCCGTCATGACAACAATTAATAATTCTTTTCTTTTTTTTTTGCTTCACGTATTACGTCACGGTCATGGCGTCATAACATCTTGAATTACAATTTGTACCATTTTCAGGATAGGTCCGGATAAACAATTAATTAGCACGTGAAATACATTATCCCACTTCTGAGATATTAAATCCAAACACGGTTTATCCATTTTAATACTTTAATTCAGCAACTATTTACACAGACACACGTCAATAGCGATACGCCATAGTCATCACTCCCCAGAGCAGTGTTGCCACTCTACAAAACCAAAACAGGGATACCATACATAAATTGTATTTAACTTTCAATCTAACAGTTTATTATATCCTTTTTTTTTCTTTCTTCATTTTTGGGTTTGTCTCTGCATTTAGACATTGTATGTATGAGATTAAACGTGATCTGTATTCAAACAGACTGTGGGGTGAGAACTTCTTCAACGCGCAAACCAAGAAGTGGTCCAAGCAGAAGGACAACGACAACAAGCGTTCATTCTGCATGTATGTGCTGGACCCCATCTACAAAGTGTTTGACGCCATCATGAACTTCAAAAAGGAGGAGATTGAAAGTCTGCTCAAGAAGCTCGGCGTCACCATCAAGCACGAGGACGCTGACAAGGACGGAAAGGCGTTGCTTAAAGTGAGTATTCTTAATAGCCCAGCAATTTTTTATTCAACTGCAGAGTAAAGGGCAAGTTTTGAAGTACCCCCCGAACAGGACCTTGTTGGGTACAGTTTGCCTCGCGTAAGCAGTTCTGTAGTATGCGCAGATGACTGGAACGTGGGCCAAGCAGAAGCACAAGGACAACAAGCGTTCATTCATTGGTATCTTCAAATCAAGAGTGAATAGGCATCTCCTAGGCAAGAGCGCTCCACCTTAGGATGCATCACTACTCCCAGCAAGTCTGATAGCAGCAAAAAGCTAGTGTATAAATATAAATAAACTGCATGTATGTGCTGGACCCCATCTACAACGTGTACACTATCATGAACTTTCACAAGGAGGAGATCGGCAGCTTGTTAGACACTCGGCGTCACATCTAGCACGAGGACGCCGATAAGAAAGGCGTTGCTCAATGAGTAGGCCCTAAAAAGATGGCTCAGGTGTCTTTCCCTGACTGGCACTAGCCAGAAGAAAGAAGAAGGGTTTATGTACCCTTGACCCAAGAACCTAGTCCCAAGTGTTGCCAGTTGCTTATACTATAAACTTCTGGGTGTCAAAGAGGACTTACAGTATTATTCTTTCGGGAATTGGTTGTTAATCCCATAATTTGCGACCCCATAAATGAAAGATACATTTTTGCTAAATAGTTATTAATTGTATTATGTGAATTTAGAACATTTACATAGGACTTTTTTTTAAACTAAAAATTAAAAATATTAGGGAATCCATTTTAGCTGAGGTTAGCAGTCTCTTTTGGGGTACTCCCCAGTAGTAGTAGTAATAGTAGTAGGCTAGTAGGGCCTCTTTCTGATTGATGGTGTGGTATCCGTGTTCTTGGCTCGTTATACACTGATACTGTACAGATTCTTTACCAAGCATATTTCAATAAGCACTTTTAACTTGCATGGTAGCACAAAGAGTATCAAGTCTAATGATACCGCATCACGAAACGGCCTAACTGCTGCAGCTCATGGATATCCAATCATCATGTTTGGAATTTAGATTTACCAATACAGATCATTAATTTTTTTTAATAACAATACAATCCTGACAGTTTAATTTTATGAAAAAAATTATCCGAGGTCTATACTTGTTTGTATTTGGTCAGGTGGTGATGCGAACCTGGCTGCCGGCGGGAGAAGCGCTGCTGCAGATGATAGCCATCCACCTGCCGTCTCCAGTGGTCGCGCAGAAGTACCGTATGGAGATGCTCTACGAGGGACCGCACGATGACGAGGCCGCTATTGGTATCAAGGTATAATTATTAGCGCAAATCAAATAGTAGTTTATAATAATCATAACCTTTATTGCAAAACATTTTTACAATTAATTATTATTGATAGCTCTGAGCTGAGACTGTCGAAGTCCGTTCCATACTACGTGCGAAAATACGCTATTACAACGTTTTGCGGTCATAATCAGACATGCATACATGTCGCATGTGCATAATGCACATGCGACATGTATGCATTTTGTGAAATTTCAAAATTTAAAGCTGAGACTGCTTCAGCTCATTGCTCAAGTAAGCTTGTGTAACTCAATCTGAGGAGACGATGCACCGATATAAATTAAATGACTTCAAATAGCCATTTGTTGCATCTCGACACTACCCTGGTAGTGTGGAGTCCATGCAGGATTCATTTTCTCGATTCTGCTGCCATTTTCTTGTTATGTTGTGGAAGGCTTGTTGAATGAGTGAAACATTGGCGTGTGTGCGACGAGAGTTGAGACCAGGAATGTGTCTTTATAATGTAATTAATATTATTAGGTAGTCAATAGTAGTCAATAGTCAATATCTAACTATTAACTTACCGCACTTGAGTCATAATGTTCTGTTTACTACCAGATGTGCGACCCTGAGGCGCCTCTCATGATGTACATAAGCAAGATGGTGCCGACATCAGACAAGGGGCGTTTCTACGCGTTCGGCCGTGTGTTCTCCGGCAAGGTCATCACGGGCCAGAAGGCGCGCATCATGGGACCCAACTACCAGCCCGGCAAGAAAGAGGTATGAAGGCCTTCGTGTGCGGGCATGAAATGAGCGGTAGCGGAGACGGCGGTAGCGGGGCGATGCGATTAGTCGGAGAGCTGGCGACGAATTTCGGGAACAATTTGAAAGAGGTCTCGTAATACTTTATAATCGACAAAAACGTCTAGGATTTAGTTTTTCGAATTATATAAGTATACAATTTAAAGATTAAAAATCAAGTTGCCAAAAAAATGTTTTTTCGGTTTTTTTTTGCAAATGTTAATGATCTGCGCAGTAGCGAAATAACCGTAAACTCTCTACCAGATTGGCAGAACTGGATTCGCCAATGAACGAAATTATATTTTTCCACAATTTCTGATTGCCTTAAAACACCTTCCCGAAATTCGTCGCCAGCTCTCGAATCCCATCGCTAGTTTCGTGTCTGACGCCTTCTGAACAGAAATAATTAATTAACAATTGACTTAAGCACATATTGTGAATTGTTTTTGTGAACAAATAAATCATCTATCTATCTATCTAAATATTAGGTTTTCGCAGCGTGTGTTCAGAGCAGCTACAATCAATTAAATTTAATTTTACAGCTGTTTTTGGTGCTTCATTATTTTGATTAATTTTTATTTACGTTTCCAACAAAATTTGATCATATTATTATGTTATTGAAAAAAAAACGCGCCCGCACACCGTGCCGCGACTTAGCGCGCGTTCCGTTCACGCGTTTCGCGCGCCGTGAAGTCGTCGGTGCGTGCGGGCGCAGAACAAAAACGTACGCGTTTAAACGCTGCGCAGGACCTCTGTTCTCATGTCCCGGGACCGCATGCTACGACGCGAACGAGACATTTTATTAATGATTTTAAATATGTTAACATAGTATTTTAGTTTTTACATAAACATGCATAAACATTTACTGCACATGAAGACATATTCGTAGCGCGCTAAATTTCGTAACACGCAAAGAAGACGTTCACTCACAATAGCGCGTTATGCGAGACTCGGCCAGCGGCACCGCGCTACCGGCAGACGGGCGCCGCTACAAGTGCTCCGCGGTGCCGCGCGCGATCGCGTGATATTCATAACGCCGCCGTAGCGTCATGGCGGCTCCTGACATAGCACGTTATCCGCGCTATGGAACAATAGCGCGCTATGATATTGCGCTACGTGTTATATTTATATTAACCACCTCTACACATTATAATGGTTCCAATTAATGTGCCTACAGGATGTGTACGAGAAGACCATCCAGCGTACGATCCTCATGATGGGTCGTTACGTGGAGGCCATCGAGGATGTACCATCCGGTAATATCTGCGGGCTGGTCGGTGTGGACCAGTTTCTCGTCAAGACTGGTACCATCACCACCTTCAAGAATGCGCACAACATGAAGGTAAGCTTAATTAACTAATGAAGGTAAACTGTTACATTACAAAAAGAGACTACATAAATGTCGATGATTTTCGTTATTTATTCTCCAAAGTTAGTCTAGCAGCAGCTCTTTAAAGTCATGAAACTGTGGTTAGTGTCTATATAGTTAGGAAATAAAAAATATCTCAGGCATACTGAGGCATGGACATGGCACCAGACATCAGAAGAACCAGTAACATTACAATTAAACACTGTAAGGTTCTCATTTACTGAAAAAAAAATTGGTAGCAAGAGAGTTTTCAACCAGAAATACCATACTCCTCCTTATACTATAACTATCACTTTGTTCAACCAGGTCATGAAGTTCAGTGTATCGCCTGTCGTGCGCGTGGCTGTCGAGCCCAAGAACCCTGCTGACCTGCCCAAGCTGGTGGAAGGGCTCAAGCGGCTCGCCAAGTCAGATCCTATGGTGCAGTGCATCAACGAGGAGTCTGGCGAGCACATCGTGGCCGGCGCCGGGGAGCTGCATCTGGAGATCTGTCTCAAGGTACACATCCTTGGCTTTTCCCAAGCCGATGGAAAGGCTCAAGCGCCTCGCGAAGTCTGACCCCGAATGAAACTCCCAAATTGGTATTTGTCTAGTCAAATCAGCAGCTGTTTTTCAAACGGCAAAACGCGTGCGGATTTTGTATGAAATACTGAATTGTGACTTCATCTAACTTCGACTCACTTTTTTACCTTAATGGATAGTTTCATAATCATAATCATCATAATCATAATTTTATTTTTAATTTTCAAAATGGCTATTCAACATAAAACTGATACTTAATTTTATTGTAGATAGTTATTAGTTAACATTTTCTTTAGCCTAACCCTAAATAAACATTGGTTGACATTCCCTATTGACCAGTGCAACTAAGTCAAAATTCAGTTTAAAAAAAAACAAGTCCTCCCTTCAGTTGACCCAAAATTAAAACATATTATCTAAACACTAGGGGAGCTCCATATTAATAATAAATGCTAATTTGTCCAGGACTTGGAAGAGGACCACGCGTGCATTCCCATCAAGAAGTCGGACCCGGTGGTGTCTTACCGCGAGACAGTGAGCGAGGAGTCCAACCAGATGTGCCTGTCCAAGTCGCCCAATAAGCACAACCGGCTGTTCATGAAGGCCACGCCCATGCCCGACGGCCTGCCCGAGGACATCGACGACGTGAGTGCACCCAGCTTTTATATACCTGACACTAGGGGGTTTTTTTTATCTCATGAGCATCATTGCATTAGACCAACTGCTTTGTTGGTCTAGCGGTTGCCGGTTAGCATGGTCGACTGCGGCCGACGAGGTCCCGGGTTCGACTCCGAGGTCGGGCCAAAATTAAGTATTGGGTTTTTCTGTCTAGAAATTCCTAGAGTTAGGAAGTTGGCGGTGTTTCAACCCCTTGTCTCGGAGAGCACATTAAGCCGTCGGTCCCGGTTATTATCACTAACACGATAATAGTCGTTAAAGCCCGCCAACCTGCATTGGAGCAGGGTGGTGAGGTCTAAGCTCTAATTCCCTCTCTCCTATGAGAGTGGAGGCCTATGCCCAGCAGTGGGACGTTAATGGGCTGTAGTAGAGCATCATTGACATATTAAATGAATGGAATACACTAACTGACCACCACAAATTATTACAACGAAAAAACAGAGTAAGCTGTCCTAAAATCACTATCGCAATCTATAGATCTTTACCAGGCAACCAGTAGTGTAAATGCACATGGTAACAGATAAAAGCGGCTGATAGTGCAGAAATATTGAAATAATTGATAACTTATAACAACTTTTTAAATTGTTATAACACATTCAGATTAAGAGAGGGAGGATATTAAGATAAATAAAATTAAAAATAATAATATGTACAAGTACTTAGTTTGTTTTATTTTTCTGTGTCTTATCATGCCATCTGTCTGTAGACTATGAGCAGATTTGTTGTAGGATGGGTTGGTTGTACCGTTGTTGTACAAGAGTTCCTAATCGAACATTTGTGCAGGGCAAAGTGAACCCGCGCGACGACTTCAAGACGCGCGCCCGTTACCTCGGCGAGAAATACGAGTACGATGTGACAGAGGCGCGTAAGATCTGGTGCTTCGGCCCCGAGGGCACCGGGCCCAACATCCTCGTGGACTGCTCCAAGGGAGTCCAGTACCTCAACGAGATCAAGGACTCCGTGGTCGCGGGCTTCCAGTGGGCGGCCAAGGAGGGAGTCATGGCTGAGGAGAACTTGAGAGGAGTGCGCTTCAACATCTATGATGTTACGCTGCATACGGACGCCATCCACAGGTGCGTTTGTCTTTACGGGTCATCCTATGGATAAGTACGTCACACAAATTTCGTAATCGTTTGATCCCTCCCTAGTGTGACGTCACATATTTTGCAATTTTACATCTAGAAATTATTAAATTGAAACAGCAATAGATAAAACCCCTCCCACCCCAAGTACAACTTCTTTAGTGGCGACATTATGTCCAATGAAAACGAAACTTTGCAATCATTTTAGCCTTTTAGGCTTTATTTTTGGTTTAAATCAGGCAGCTAGGCCCATAGAAATATTAACATAATATAACATAGAATAACAAAATATAAATTTCTTAAAATAATATAAATACGAATGTATAAGTATAAAACAGCAGGGAATCTGGATCTGGCTTCGCTTAGCAATGGTAAACTATGCCCTCAGGCCAAAAGTCTGAACTGAGGAACCCATCTTAGTGCAAAGCCAGAACAGTAAGGACATATTATAAGTTGAGGTTGTCTTACTCAACTTAACTTTATCCAAGGTCAGCTGTACCATGCTGATTTTTTTATGTGTCCAGAATGTACCGAATAATATTATTAACCTGTCAATTTGTGTGCACAGAGGTGGCGGTCAAATCATTCCAACGACGAGGAGATGTCTGTACGCGTGCCTGCTGACGGCCGCGCCGCGTCTCATGGAGCCTGTGTACCTGTGCGAGATCCAGGTATGTGTGTGTGATAGTGTGATTGTGTTTGTGCATAATTGTGATCCAATAGTATTGTGTTACTAGTATCACTTAGTTTATTAAAGTTTAGAACAGTTTACAAAGAATCATTGAATGGGAATGCAAAATTTCCTTACTGGAAAAATAAGAGTAAATTACCTTTCTTTTAGATTATTCCTGTGCAATTTAGAATATCTTTTAGGTGTTTATTTTATGACTTGTGCCACAGACTAAATTAATAAGAGGAAACTTGACTCCAAAATTAGCCAAAATAAATAAATAAAATTAGTTTCGAAAGAGATGTTCAGCCATAGCTTTTAGACAATAAATTATGCATAACAATGCGTTGGGAACTTGGAAACTCTGTAGTTTTCCAGAATCTTGTTGAAGAACGTAAGTTATCTCTCTTTCCTGTATATTCTGTCCAACCATTTATTTTACTTTTGACATATAAGCACGCCTATGAAGTTTTATATTTATTATCGAGCTGGCAAAAGTAAAATAAATGATTGGACAGAAATAGTCTGTGGCGCATGCATGAATCCCCACGTGTTTTCCTAGCGGGCTGGCCACTGCCAGGCCGCGGTTCCGACACGTGGCAGAGCAACAGTTCTTTGTTTTGGCGTTGCGTACCCCGCATACTCTTTGCCTGAATAGGGGAACTAACACTTTTAATATAATTTTAACACAGACACAATCAGGAAAATGAAATCAAATTATATTTGAATGGTACATTAGAAATTAGTTATCAATTTTGTCAGAAAACTGACGGTGTTTTTAATCCAATAACTAATAATGAATAGTAATAATAATAATGTCTGGATGTAAATTTTACTATCTACGACTCTTGTGCGTGTTGTGGACTGAAACCATGCTAAATTAGCCATATGTGAGACACGGATGAGGCCATGCCTCGAGGGCCATACCTGCTTGGACCTTACGGGCCAATGGGAGGAGAACCGCACTGCTGAGACACGTATGACCTTACGGGCCAATTGCAGAAGAACCGCACTGCTGAGACACGTATGGCTAATTACGGTTAACATCCCTTGTTCAGCCCGCCAACCCGCATTGGAGCAGTGTGGTGGGTCTAAGCTCTAATTCCCCTCTCCTATGAGGGTGGAGGCCTGTGTCCAGCAGTGGGGCGTTAATGGGATGTAGTGATGATGATGATCCCTTGTTCCGTTCAGATAACTCCTTTTCTCTCCACTCTGTGCTAGACAAGCGTAAGGCTCTCGCCACTAGTGTAGCTAATTGTTGCGGTGTGTGTGTGTGTGTTGCAGTGCCCCGAGGTGGCGGTGGGCGGCATCTACGGCGTGCTGAACCGGCGGCGCGGCCACGTGTTCGAGGAGTCCCAAGTGGCGGGAACGCCCATGTTCGTCGTGAAGGCGTACCTTCCTGTCAACGAGTCGTTCGGCTTCACGGCCGACCTGCGCTCCAACACGGGCGGCCAGGCGTTCCCGCAGTGCGTGTTCGACCACTGGCAGATCCTGCCCGGCGACCCCTGCGACCCCGGCACCAAGCCCTACGCCGTCGTACAGGTGACTCTCTCTCTGCCTCTCCACTCCGATACGAGTTTGCTTAGAACTCAAGCTTGCCATTGACGTTAAGACGCGGACCGTGAGTGTGCGAACTCTCCGAAGTCTCCGAAGAACTGATGTCGAAAATGGGCAAAATTATTATCGTTCATCCATTTGACTTAAGTCGAATGACTTACCGTCAATGGCGAGCTTAATTCATACAGTACACAACAGAGGACATACGAGCGTCGTTTACGCAGTGCAATTTTAGTCGCGTAGTTTACTAATCAGACTGTTAATGACGCATTTTACGTTGCCATGTGGCATGAGTTTCGTATTAAATAGAATGAAGATTTAATTATTCAAAACACACGAATTACAAAAAAATTACGATAATTCGGTCTCAATTAAATGATGATTACACTCTGTACAATTGTTTCTGTACAAAGAGCCCGCACACCGTGCCGCGGCTTAGCGCGCGTTCCGTTCACGCGGTCCGCGCGCCTTGATGTCGTCGGTGCGTGCGGGCGCAGAACAAATACGTACGCGTCTAAACGCTGCGCAGGACCTCTGTTCTCATGTCCCGGGACCGCATGCTACGACGCGCGCGACACATTTTATTTGAGCTTTTCTATAACTTAGGTGAGCGTTTCTATAACTTTTGACGACCTCCGTGGCGCAGTGTGTAGCGCTGTTGTCTTAACGTGCGGAGGTCCCGGGTTCGATCCCCGGCAGGGTCAATTTGGGAATTTATAATTTCTGAATTTTCCCTGGTCTGGCCTGGTGGGAGGCTTCGGCCGTGGCTAGTTACCACCCTACCGGCAAAGACGTGCCGTCAAGCGATTTAGCGTTCCGGTACGATGCCGTGTAGAAACCGATTAGGGGTATGGGTTTATAACTGCCGTACCCCTAACAGGTTATAGTCCATTCATTCTAGATTTCAATGTATGGGGAAAACGGCAAAATTAATAATTAATTGAAACTACTGTTGTTTTATACCTATGAGTGAGTACATTAAAAAACACAACTCTCCCCCCCCCTCCGGTGGTGGCTTCCCCCCTCCCCGACTTGAAAAGTGTGCCATTTTGCAGATTTCCTAGATTTTCAAGAAAACTATACAAGCTAGGACAAAACTGTCAAAGAGAGTATTGTTCCTTAATAAATTACCTACAAATAAGTTCATGACATTTATTATGATAGGAGTTATAGTTTACAAGCTATGGTGCGTTAAAGTTGACTAAAATTCGCAGCTCAGTAAAATAAGCCATAAATTAGTTCAAAAACACGCTTGGAATCTTGAAAACAAACCAATTGAGCCCATACTCGAGGGGCTTACTGATAATAACTGAAGAGTTCCCCTATACACCTCCTGGTTCCATCATCAGATCAGCTCTATGCTGGAGCTGGTGACTGTAGTATGTATGGGCGTAAAAAGTTGTTTTTTTCCAGTCCCAGTTTTCTAGACTCAACACATTTCCTCGCCATTGTTGCACTTGTACTCCAGTCATTTTAGCATAAAAAAACCGGCCAAGTGCGAGTCGGACTCGCGCACCGAGGGTTTCGTACAAACGTTTCGTAGTAAGTTTTAAATTATTAAAAAAAACTACATACTAGATCTCGTTCAAACAAATTTTCGGTGGAAGTTTGCATGGTAATGTACATCATATATTTTTTTTAGTTTTATCATTCTCTTATTTTAGAAGTTACAGGGGGGACACACACACATTTTACCACTTTGGAAGTGTCTCTCGCGCAAACTATTCAGTTTAGAAAAAAATTATATTAGAAACCTGAATATCATTTTTGAAGACCTATCCATAGATACGCCACACGTATGGGGTTGATGAAAAAAAAATTTTTGAGTTTCAGTTCTAAGTGTGGGGAACCCCCAAAATTTATTGTTTTTTTTTCTATTTTTGTGTGAAAAGCTTAATGCGGTTCACAGAATACATCTATTTACCAAGTTTCAACAGTATAGTTCTTATAGTTTCGGAAAAAAGTGGCTGTGACATACGGACGGACAGACAGACAGACATGACGAATCCATAAGGGTTCCGTTTTTTGCCATTTGGCTACGGAACCCTAAAAAGGGGGCATTAGATAATATGTGTTTATTATATATCTTAAAGTTTTTTTTAATTTATTCAAAGTTAAAATCAAAGCACAATCGGCGAGATGTTTGAGAGAGGGGAGGGGGGTTGGGGGAGTGGGGAGAAAGGATGACATCATTTGGGCCTAAAATAAAAAAAAACGTTATTTATTTAGGGGTTAATTTCTATTCATTCCATACTATTATGCTAAGTCAACATGACTACCACCGGTTCTTACAAAATAGCAAGGTATATTTCAAAAACTATTTGTCCTATCAAAATAAACTAAACACTATTTTATAGGTAAATTAATTATCTTTGTCCTAAGTCCTGACAGCTTTTTTCCTAGCTCTAATACTTCTTCTTGAAATTACAAAAAACATTTACGGATTTTACAAGGGTTTCTTTTTTTATGCAAGTTAGACAGCAATATTTCCGAAACTATTAGTTCTGTCAAAATAAACTAAAAACTATTTTGGAGGTAATTTAATGCAGTTCATTTTTGCTTCTGATATTTTTTTTCCTAGTTCTAATAGTTTCTGTGAAAATTACAAAATATATACATGGTTTTTGAAAAAAAAAATTTTTCATGGAATAAAGGTAGTCATATTTTTCGAACTATTGGTCCTATCTAAATAAACCATAACATTTTTTTGTAGGTAATTTAATGAAATTAATTGCTCTTCGAAGGATTTTTCCTAGCTCTAATAGTTTTTGTGCAAATTGCAAATAACACAGGATTCTAACATTTTTTTTATTTTTCTTCGTATACAATACGTGGATATATATGCGAAATTATTAGTCCTATCTTTATGAACTAAATATTTTTTTGTAGGTCATTAAATGGTGTTTATTTTTACTTCTGACAGTTTTTGCCTAACTCTAATAGTTTTCTAGAGATTACAGAATACATATAAAATGTTGAAAATTGGCTAATTTTACTGAGCTGCGATTTTTAGTCAACTTTAACGCACCATAGCTTGTAAACTATAACTCCTATCATAATAAATGTTATAAACTTATTTGTAGGTAATTTATTAAGGAACAATGTTTTCTTTGACGGTTTTGTCCTAGCTTGTATAGTTTTCTTGAAAATCTAGGAAATCTGCAAAATGGCACACTTTTCAAGGCGGGGAGGGGGGAAGCCACCACCGGAGGGGGGGGGAGAGTTGTGTTTTTTAATGTACTCACTCATAGGTATAAAACCACAGTGGTTTCAAAAAATTATAAATTTTGCCGCGAAAAAATCTAAAATGAATGGACTATTAGTCCGCTACCATCTTAGACTGCATCATCACTTACCATCAGGTGAGATCGCAGTCAAGGGCTAACTTGTAATGGATATGTGGGCTACATATACCATTATTTATTTAATTTAATTATTATTATTATTCATTACATTCATACATATCATATTCCATAATATATCAATATTTTAGTATTCACGTTCTTTTATAGCAGTAAATCTTATAATATATACTTATACATACTTATAAATACATAATTATATATTTACATATTATCACATAAATAATAAACCATAATACACACATAAAACACATTTTATAATTTCAACGTACAGACAAATAATAAATGCGCAAGCATACACGCGCGAAAGCGATAGTATGGCTTGCATTGGAATTCGGAAGACTCGAGTCATCGACGCGAGTTTCGCATTCCCGCCACTCGCCGGTAACGTACGGCGAATTGGCGCTCTCAACACGGCCGTCTGTAAAAATATTAACCTGTGTCCGCCATTACCGATTGTGACAACATTACGTTGGCGTTGAATTTTGTTTGTTTGATTTTGCTGTGTAACTATCGTGTGTCTTAGTTTTATGTATACGGAAATAGACTCCTGTTCTTTGTGACCCAATTGTTTTATTGGAAGTAATCAGCTGTGCACTCCTTCTGCATCAAACGAAATAAAGGAAGCTCGTTCATACCAACCGAGCAACCTACACTGGTGACCCCGCCAAGGGCACGAAAATGAGCAGTGATTCCGAGAAGACCGTAAAGTCCAACCCATCAAGCTCACATAAGGAGGATGCTGGTGTGACTCGTCGTCGAAAAATGATTCGCCTCTCCAACGAGCGCAACCGGACGCCGGACAGATTTCGGCGCCTTAAGGTACCCGCATTTTCTCCTGAAGACCCGGAGATCTGGTTCGCCTTGCTGGAGGGTCAATTCGCCAGATACAGTGTAACCGATGATCACGACAGGTTCGTAGCCGTTACCTCAAACTTAGACGTGGCACAGGCAAAGTCCGTCAAGGATATAATCCTTAACCCACCACTGGAGGGTAAATACGAAAAGATCAAGGCGGAGCTTATTAAACGTCTCTCCGCGTCACATGAGAGGAAAGTCAGGCAGCTTTTGACCCATGAAGAACTTGGTGACAGGAAGGCGTCGCAATTCCTCCGACACCTACAGGACCTCGCAGGCCCCAACGTCCCAGAGGAATTCTTGAGGACGATCTGGTTGAACCGCCTCCCAAAGAGCACTCAGACAGTGTTGGCGTCCCAATCCTCCCAGAATTTAGAGCAGTTGGCAGACCTGGCAGACCGGATCCAGGAGATCTCCGCACCAGGCAGCGTCGCAGCAGCTTCCGCGCCCAAAATGTTATCTGAGCCCAGCAGCAGCACCTCCGGGGAAATCGCCGAGCTGAGAAGGATGATAGAACGCCTTGAAGCGAAACTTGACGAACGCACCCGCGAGCCACGTTCGCGCCGATCCCGCCAGTTCGACCAGCCACGTCGTCGCCGCTCCACGTCAAGAAGCAGGACTCGATCGGCGTCAAGCTACCGGCAGTACCCTATTTGCTGGTACCACACGACGTTCCGATCACAGGCTCACAAGTGCCAGAAACCGTGCGACTACCAGAGTTCGGGAAACGCCGCGGGCAATCAGTGATGGCGACAGACGATTGCCCCGCCTCTTCAGGTCGCCTCTTCGTTACCGACCGGATAACAAAAACGCAGTTTTTAGTGGACACAGGCAGTGACCTCTGTGTTTTTCCTCGGTCAGCACTACGAGAGCGACGAACCGCGACGGACTACACACTCGTCGCAGCCAACGGATCCACGATCAACACATACGGTTTTGCGTACCTAAACTTGGACATTGGACTACGTCGTACATATCCGTGGCGTTTTGTAGTTGCGGACGTAACTAAACCGATAATCGGTGTGGACTTTTTAATTTATTATAGCATAGTAGTAGACTGTAAGAATAAAAAATTAATAGATGGCTTAACCTCGGTTGCTACTTTAGCATCCACTGCTATAAATTGTAATGTTGTATCTGTTAAGTTACTCACCGGAGAATCACGTTATCACATTTTACTTTCCCGTGATTTTCAGGAAATTACACGACCAGCAGGTACACACCGCACTATACCACACAACACACAACACCACATACGAACAACACCCGGTCCACCGGTCACGTGTCAACCCAGACGGCTTGCCCCAGACAAATTGAAGGTCGCAAAAGCGGAATTCGATGCGATGCTAGCCAACGGTACAGCGAGGCCTTCCGAAAGTCCGTGGTCATCCCCACTCCACCTCGCACCCAAAAAAGATAATGGCTGGCGACCCTGTGGCGACTACCGACAGCTCAACGCCCGAACCATCCCAGACAGGTATCCCATACGTCACATCCATGACTTCACACACAATATCGCAGGTTGTAGGATTTTCAGCACCATCGACCTCGTGAAAGCCTACAATCAAATACCCGTCTGTGCTGAGGATATACCGAAGACTGCCATCACTACGCCTTTCGGTATGTTCGAATTCCCCTTCATGACGTTTGGCCTTCGTAACGCCGGTCAAACATTTCAAAGGTTCGTCGATGAGATGATGCGTGGCCTGGACTTCGTCTACTGTTACCTCGATGATTTTCTAATTTTCAGCAGAGACGAGGCTGAACATGAAAATCATCTACGGCAGGTGTTTACCAGACTTCGGGATTATGGAATGGTAATCAACGTATCTAAATGTGTATTCGGAGCCCCCGAAGTAACTTTTTTAGGTTACCGCATTTCTGAGAGCGGCACCAAACCTTTAGATACCAAAATCCAAGCCATACGCGACTTTCCCCCACCCAAAGACGTCAAGACTCTTCGACGTTTCCTGGGTATGGCCAATTTTTACAGGCGATTCTTGCCTAACGCCGCTCACATTCAAGCACCGCTTAACGCCTTGCTCATGGGGGCAGTCAAAGGTTCCACACCCATCAACCTAACCGGTGAAGCTCTGGAGGCGTTCTCAGCTACCAAAGAAAGCCTCTCCAATGCAGCCTTATTAGCACATCCCGATTGTCGGGCGAAGCTCTCATTGGTCACAGACGCTTCAGATGTAGCTATGGGTGCTGTTTTACAACAGCTTCAAAATGATGTGTGGCAGCCACTTGCCTTCTTCTCCCGAAAACTGAGCCCGTCCCAGCAGAAGTACTCACCGTACGATCGCGAGCTTCTAGCGATCTACGAGGGCATAAAGTACTTTCGGCACATGGTCGAGGCGAGACATTTCACGGTCTACACCGACCATAAACCAATTACTTTCGCCTTCCATGAAAGGAAGCAGAACTGTTCGCCGAGGCAGTTCCGACAGTTGGACTTCATTTCCCAGTTTACGACCGACATAAGACATATAGCCGGCAAAGACAACGTCGTCGCCGACACCTTATCCCGGGTCGAAAAACTGGACGCTCCAATCTGCCTCGACGATCTCGCCGAAGCCCAAGCTAACGACCCCGAATTGGCCCAATACCTCGAAGGCAACTCTTCCCTTCGTCTTAAGAAGATGAACTTCCCTGGAAGTCGCGAACCCCTGTACTGTGACGTCAGTACACCGACGCCCAGGCCATTCATCCCAAAACATCTTCGCAAACAGGTCTTCCAAAGCCTGCACTCACTAAGCCACCCCGGTGCTTCCGCGACTGCCAAACTGGTAGCCGAAAGGTTCGTGTGGCCCGGCGTAAGAAAGGACTGCCGTGAGTGGAGTCGTACTTGCCTTTCCTGCCAACGCTCGAAGGTCAGTCGACATGTGTCTGCACCATTAGGCACTTTCGACCTACCTCGTGCGCGTTTCACGCAAGTTCACATCGACCTCATCGGTCCTCTCCCAGTCTCTCAGGGAAACAGGTATTGCCTGACAGCCATAGACCGCTTCACGCGGTGGCCTGAAGTCATACCTATCCCTGATATCACTGCAGAGACGGTAGCCAAGGCATTAATCTCTGGTTGGATATCCAGATTTGGAGTAATGACGAGGATTGTGACAGATCGTGGACGGCAATTTGAATCGACGCTGTTCCAATACCTCGCCAAGACCACCGGATTCCAACACAAACGCACCACAGCCTATCACCCAGCATGCAATGGACTCGTGGAGCGCTTTCACAGGCAGCTCAAAGCCTCCATTACCTGCCATGCCGACCATAACTGGACGGAAATTTTGCCTTTGGTGCTTCTTGGCATCCGCAGCTCCTTTAAAGAGGACTTGCAAGCTTCTTCTGCCGAGTTGCTGTATGGCGAGCCGCTCAGACTTCCCGGCGAATTTTTCGATCCAAGCACGCCCTGTACGACCGATATGTCAGATTTTACAGCGCGCCTCAGATCATTCGCCGAGAAACTCAAGCCAGTTCCAGCTTCGCGTCACAGCAAACAAAAGGTTTTCATTTTTAAAGAGCTCGCGACCGCTGAGTACGTCTTTCTGCGAGAAGACGCTTCGCGTGCTCCTCTCCAGCCGACTTACACCGGCCCGCATAAGGTCATGGAAAGAGGTGATAAGTCATTTACTCTCCTGATAAAAGGAAAAACTGTCACCGTCTCCATTGATCGTCTCAAACCAGCGTACGTTCTCTCCGACGAAGAAGATCTATTAGGGAAAAAGATTGTCAGTAACCCTAACACTTTACCTTCGCCAGTACCTTCGCCTACCCCTCCGCCGTCACAAAAACCTAATGTAGCTCCCAAAACCACCCGCTCCGGCCGTCAGGTTCGATTCCCAGATTTTTATCGACCTTAACCAGGTCTCTGGGGGGGAGTGATGTGGGCTACATATACCATTATTTATTTAATTTAATTATTATTATTATTCATTACATTCATACATATCATATTCCATAATATATCAATATTTTAGTATTCACGTTCTTTTATAGCAGTAAATCTTATAATATATACTTATACATACTTATAAATACATAATTATATATTTACATATTATCACATAAATAATAAACCATAATACACACATAAAACACATTTTATAATTTCAACGTACAGACAAATAATAAATGCGCAAGCATACACGCGCGAAAGCGATAGTATGGCTTGCATTGGAATTCGGAAGACTCGAGTCATCGACGCGAGTTTCGCATTCCCGCCACTCGCCGGTAACGTACGGCGAATTGGCGCTCTCAACACGGCCGTCTGTAAAAATATTAACCTGTGTCCGCCATTACCGATTGTGACAACATTACGTTGGCGTTGAATTTTGTTTGTTTGATTTTGCTGTGTAACTATCGTGTGTCTTAGTTTTATGTATACGGAAATAGACTCCTGTTCTTTGTGACCCAATTGTTTTATTGGAAGTAATCAGCTGTGCACTCCTTCTGCATCAAACGAAATAAAGGAAGCTCGTTCATACCAACCGAGCAACCTACAGATAAAAAAAAATAAAAAAAAAGGTGGTTTATACTGTTGAAGATTACGTAAATGACAAAGGAGCATGGATTTGACTCGCTCCAGCAATGCTAAGGACAGCGGTTACTTATGTAGTGATTACATATTAATGAAATTGTAAATTATTTTTTTCAAAAGAGCAACCGAGGAGTTTCTCGCTGGTTCGTCTCGGTAGGAACGGCATTCCGAACCAGTGGTAGATTCGTTCGACTATTCATAAGCACTTGTAAAAAGTCTATTTGAATAAATAACCTTTGCATTTTGATGCAAATTTCAGTAAAAATACCGCCTAAGGCGTCCGTAAGCTTGAAAGTTTTTTGACCCCAATTTCTAAAATTTTCTTTCACAAGTATCTTAGTTAACAAACTGAGTACGGAATTAACCAAATTGTTTATTGTCTTCCAGGAAACGAGAAAACGGAAAGGATTGAAGGACGGTCTCCCAGATCTAACTTCATACTTGGACAAGTTGTAAACGCCGTAGCTAATGCAATCAGTACTGTAATATATGTAACATTACGAGCCGCGCCTCACGCATTGTTCGTCATCTTTTTGGTTCGAAGACACCATTTATTTTTGCCTGAGTTTGTAAGAGCGAGAGATCTTTCAATAAAATATTTAAACTATTGAACTACAAGATGCATTGTTAAATCCCACGTTTGTACGAGCGAGAGATCTTTCAATAAAATATTTAAACTATGATGATCTACAAGATGCATTGTTAAATACCACACATGTGATACTCGGCTGTATCATGGAATATGTTAAGCTCCCGTCTCACGCTCATTTGTTATCATCGAGTGTAGTGGGAACCTGGACACTTTTAATTATATTGTAATTAATTTTTAAATTATAATTTTTCTATTTTATGTGTAGTTTCAATTCGGTTAGGGAATTTGGTTTATGCAGTTACCACAGGTGAGAGTTTTGTTTTTTTTTTCATAAACTATTTCAAATATGTAAATCAATGTTATTTTTATCAAATGTATCTGATTTTAAATATTTCATACCCTAAACTTGATTTGAAAATATAAGTTGTTTCGAAACATAAATGCAGTGATAATTTGCTTTTTAGTTTTTATAACTAATTTGATTAATTTTGGTTTGTGTTCATTACAGATCTCAGCTCTTGAATCTTAAAAAAGGTAAGCATTCTTGTTGTTTTAGTAATAGTATTAAGTACATATTATTGATTTTGTGATAAACATAAATAGTTCTCCATACTTTATTTAAACAGATACTTCAAACATTTTAAAACATTAATATAAACTAGACAGTCTCCTCAAGGCTATAAATTAAAAGTAACATGATGAGTTAACAGACCTGTTCTGAAGTCATTTGAGGACAACAATTATTTAAAAAATATCTGATTTGAAGCCAAACATTGCAGCAGTTACCTATATTTTATGTTTTGCAGGCAATTCTAACAATGAAATTATTTTTTAAAGGTACATGGGAAAGTCTGCACTTCATTCTTTACCTAAACTTATGGTAAGTGTTTTTGTTGTGCTCTTGTTGTTATAAAGAATTTTCTTTCATATAATATGGCAAATTCGGTTTTACTACACAATTTCTCAACTAAATAGAGAGGTCTGAATATATTGCTATCCTTTTTAAAACATTCCCTGCAGAAAAAGGAAGCATAATATATGCATTAAATACCGAATCGACAAGTTTTTAAATTTGTTGAAACAACAAGTCTGATTGATAAGTATTGATTGAATTTTTATCTACCACTGATAAAAATATAAGATTAGTTTTTCAAATTAATCTGTTTTTCTATGATGAGTTAACAGACCTGTTCTGAAGTAATTTGAGGACAAAAAAATATGTTATATTATTCTGATGCTGCAAAATTATTGCTAAGTTCAGTTGCTTCATAGGCATTTCTTTCTAATAAGAATAACTTAATTGTCACAGGTACATTGGAAAATCTATACTGCTGCTAGATTCGATTGTGTTTCATGTAAGTGGAAAAACTGAATTTTATTTTGAAAATTAGATTAAATGACATATATGTGTATGTGTGATTTGTGACTAGTCAGTTTCCCTGATATATGGAAGGAAGCACTAATAGTACCTATCCATAAAGGCGGATCTAAAACTCAGATGGAGAATTATCGGCCTATATCGATCCTAAATGCGATGAGCAAATTATTCGAAACAGTCGTATATAGGTACATTTGCCCCGTTGTTACTAGATCTATTCCCTACGAGCAGCACGGTTTTATGAAAAACCGTTCTACCGTCACTAACTTGGCTGTTTTCACGAATTACGTCTTACAGAGCATGGATGACAGATGTCAAGTAGATGTGATCTACACGGACTTCGAAAAAGCATTCGACCGAGTGGATCACGTCATCCTTCTTCAAAAACTTAGCGCTTTAGGCATAAATGGGAGCTTGCTTCGGTGGTTCACATCTTACATTAAAAATCGTATGCAAGCTGTCGTAACGGGTAGTGCGAGAAGTGATTATGTGACAATACCTTCAGGAGTGCCTCAGGGGTCCATCTTGGGTCCTCTTCTATATAACGCCTACTTGTTCGATATTGGCAACTGCTTCCGCCATGCACAATATTTAATGTTTGCTGACGATAAAAAAGTATTTCTCAAAATACGCTCTATTGAAGACTGCCATAATTTACAAAAAGACCTAAATGCCTTGTCAGAATACTATGCAAAAAATAGAATCATAGTTAATGTCAAAAAGTGTCATCACATAACTTTGACTCGGAAAATAAGTTCTATTGAATTCGACTATAAAATCAATGGCACATGCATTCCCAGTGCGACTACAGTTAGAGACCTGGGTATCCATATTGATGTCAAACTTTCAATGAATAACCATATTGATAATATTGTTAATAGAGCCTACAAGCAACTGGGTTTCATCAAACGAGTAACCCGTTCTTTTAGCAATGTAAATTGTATAAAAACACTATACTTTGCGTATGTTCGAAGTATTCTTGAATACGCGTGCAATATTTGGTCGCCTCAATACATTACACATACCCAAAGGCTTGAAACTATACAGATACAGTTTTTAAAGTATTTAGCTTTTAAAGACTTTAAAAAATTCAATAGTTATCAGGAAGCGTGTACTCACTACGGAATTGACTCGCTCGAACAAAGAAGGTCACAGAGTGATATATTGTTACTGCAAGCCATTTTGGCCGGTTCTATTGATTGTCCTAGCTTACTGTCAGCATTTTCACTCAGTGCTCAATCTGTACGAACACGACACACACGCCTTCTCCATGTTCCCAAGTCCAACACGAATTATGCTCAACATTCTATCATTCCACGCCTAGCACGAACTTATAATAAACAGTACTCTGATTTTGATTTATTTTTTCTTTCTAAAACACAATTAAAAAAGGAGATAATATCCCTACATCGCAAAAAATAAACAATTAATAAACAAATAAAATTAAAACAAAAGAACACACTCGCAACCACACAGTCCCACGCTACTACGCTACACGCACACTCGCACACACATGCACGCACACACACGCTCGTACACACACACTCACACACGCACGCACACACACACACACACACGTACTTTTACTTATAAATACCTATATATATATATGTATATATATATATATATATATATTTTTCAATGTTTTACAAGTGCACTGCTCTGCAATCTACTGTGTTAAAATATTTTTTATGTTTTTATTTTGTAATCGTTTATGGCCTTATTTAATGTCAAGTTATAATTATTGTTAATACTAGTTTGAACGCTGTTGATTACTTACAAATAAATAAAAAATAAAAATAAAAAAAATAGAATGGATAAGATTAGGAATGAGTATATAAGGGGAAGTTTGAAAGTAGCATTAATAGGCTATCATGGTATGAGCATGTAATGCGGAGGGAAGAAAGGCATATTACGAGAAGAATGATAGATATGCATGTGGAAGGAAAAAAGAGTAGAGGGAGACCAAAGAAAAGATGGATGGATTGTGTGAAAGGGGATATGCGTATAAAAGGGGTGAATAAGAGGTTGACGGATAACAAAAGTGAGTGGAAGAAGAAAACATGTTGTGCCGACCCCACATAACGTGGGAAAAAGGGCAAGAAGAAGATGTGTATGTGTGATTTATACATCATATTTCACCAAGTTATATTTTCTATGATGAGTTAACAGACCTGTTCTGAAGTAATTTGAGGACAAATATATATAATGTTATTCTGATTAATGAATTAAAAATCTTAATTTGTGTGCATAGTAACTTTTCATGGCTGTTCCTTATAGTTAATTATTTTCACAGGTTTTGGAAAAATACACCCTGTCGTGCCAGTTTAACTCGAACTGAGGTAATTATTGTTGAGTATTGTTTTCTGTAGTAATTTAAATCCAAAATATTTGTTTCACCATTCACTATTCAGTGTTGTTATTCAGCAAGTTTTATTTTCTATGATGAGTTAACAGACCTGTTCTGAAGTAATTTGAGGACAAAAATATATAATGTTATTCTGATTAATGAATTAAAAATCTTAATTTTTATGCTTATTAACTCCAATTTTTATAAATACCATAATATATTTTTATATTTACACAGGCCAGAGAACCTACGAGCCAGAGAGTCTATGTGTGTGATTCGCCGTGTTTCAGAAAACCAGGTAATTGATAAGCAAACCGCTCTATTATTATTATTTATGTAAACTATTATTATTATTTACTAGCTGATGCCCGCGACTTCGTCCGCGTGGATATACAAGTTTCATCGAAATAACTTGAGAAATGACGGACTTTTATACAAACTTTCAATCTCTATTTCACCCCTTTGGGGGTGGAATTTTGAAAAACTGTGAAACACGTATGTTTTTATTTATAACCCGCTGCTCATATACCAAGTTTCATGGATATAACTTGAGAAATGAAGGACTTTCATACAAACTATCACCCCCTATTTCACTCCCTTAGGGGTGGAATTTTGAAAAACTGTGACACACGTACTTCTTTATTTTTTACCGTAAGCCAAAATAAAAAGTTTCGTTGATATAACTTGTAAAACATCTTGAGAAACGAAGGACTTTCATACCAACTTTCATGGCCTATTTCACCCTTTTGGGGGTCGAATTTTCAAAAACTGTGAAACACGTATGTCTCCATTTTCAACCCGCAGCTCATATATCAAGTTTCATGGCTATAACTTGAGAAATTAAGGACTTTCATACAAACTTTCAACCCCTATTTCACCCCTTCGGGGGTAGAATTTCGGGATAAAAAGTATCCTATGTCCTACCTCGTAGTATGGGCTCAAATCGTGCCAAGTTTCGTTTGAATTCATTCAGTAGTTTCGGCGTGATGCGCGGCCAAGATACAGACAGACAGACAGACAGACAGACAGACAGACAGACAAAAATGAAAAAAATTACAGATTTGGCTTCAGTATCGAATAATGAGTGCCCTCCAAAAAAAATTTTCAAAATATCTTCAATGTACAGAATTGGACCTGTTACAGTTTTATTATAAGTATAGATGTAAGATTGGTTGGTTGGATGGATGGATGTTTGTTACTCAATCACGCCAAAACAGCTGAACGAATCCGGATGAAAATTGGCACACAGATAGATTATAGTCTGGAATAACACACTTTTACTTTTTATCCTGGGAAATAAAAGAGTTCCCGCGGGAACCAAAAAACCTCAATCCACGCGGATGAAGTCGCGGGCATCGACTCGTAGATTATACATATTTTAACGTGTTTTAAACAGATATGATTATTTCTATGATGAGTCAACAGACCTGTTCTGAAGTAATTTGAGGACAAAAATATATAATGTTATTCTGATTAATCTTAATTTTTATACTTATTAACTCCAATTTTTATAAAAACCATAATATATTTTTATATTTACACAGGTCAGAGAACCTACGAAGAGAGTCTAGGAGTGCGTGTTTCGCCGTGTTTCAGAAAACCAGGTAATTGATAAGCAAATCACTCATTATTATTAGCTTGTTATTATTATTTAGCTTTGTTCATTTATATGTAAACTCCATACTAATCTTTATAATATACTAGCTGATGCCTGCGACTTCGTCCACGTGGAATAAGTTTCTGTAATTCCCGCGGGAACTCCCTAATTTTTCGGGATAAAAAGTAGCCTATATCCTCGGGATACAATCTACCCCTGTACCAAATTTCATCAAAATCGGTTGTTGAAAACTGATCAAAATCAGATGGGCCGTAAAAGCGTACCAGACAACTGACAGACATACACTTTCGCATTTATAATAATAATTAGTATGGATATATAAAAGCGAAAGTGTTACCGCTTTCACAGCCCATCTGTTCAACCAGTTTTAATGAAATTTTGAACAAGTATAAGTATAATCCCGGACACAGGGTATCAAATCAAAAGTCCTGATAATTTAATATTTTTAGAAGTGATGATAAAACAGTACCAAATATTTTAGTGATGGTTTACAAGCTCAACAGGCCTGATAAATATACCACTTATTTTATATCTACGTAATTCATTACATAATATTATATTGAAGTAATCTTTTACCATTGCAGATATAGCAACTCAGTCGCCAGCGCAAAAGGGGAACCCTACTCATGGTAAGAATCTTAAACAAATAAACAGAATTAAAGACCATCAAAATCTGATTGGTGAACCTGGATTTACTCCAAAACTCGAAACTGAAGTTTTTTTTATTACTGTCTCATTGTTCATACACGATAAGAAATTATTGCGAAGCGAGTCACGGCTTTCTGTGTACTGACTTAAAACAGAGCGATCTCTTAAATTCTGCAGCAATGACAAACGCCATGCGTGCGTTTCGTTGTATATAATGCCTAGCTGATGCCCGCGACTTCGTCCGCGTGGATTGAGGCTTTATGGTTCCCGCGGGATCTCTTCTTTTTTCTGGGATAAAAAGTAGCCTATGTGTTATTCCAGACTATAATCTATCTCTGTGCCAAATTTCATCCAGATCTGTTCACAACCGTTCTGGCGTGATTGAGTAACAAACATCCATACATATAAACAGGATCTATACGCACTAAAGAACACGTACTCTATTGTGTATTCCTAGATCCATATGATGACAAAACCGTACCAAAGCTAAAGTGATGGTTTACAAGCTCAACAGGCCTGATGGATGCTAGTTGTATTACATTTCATTGAATAAGAGTCACATATATTCAAATCCCACTTTTCTTTGCAGATGTAGCAGCAGTGTGGCTTTTTGGTGAAAAAAAAACAAGCAACTTATCTGAGGTAAGCACTTAGCAAGGATAAAAATTATTTACTTTGATTAAATGACTTTGATAATAATAAAGATTAATTTATTACTGCCCTTAAAATGTTGATTATTCTGATTTTTTTTGAGGTCGACAAAAGTTAATCTGATAAAATGAGTTTACCTTGGATATCCAACATTGTCTTCATTTTTTTTTCTTTTGTTTACAGGTAAGCAAGATACATAGATCGAGATATAGATACGGGTACATTTTAAACGAACTGATGAAAATATACTGTGATTTTAATGAATAAACAAGAAGATGAAACCAACAAAAATATTTTATTTATCCTCATCACTTTCCTACCTGTACAGGGTGTATGGGGAAGCCTAACGAAAACGTAATGAAATAATGAAATGAAGTTTATTTGCTAAATATGGGTAATTAACAAAGTTCTTAAAATTAAAGAGGCCCTTCATATTTTACCGACACTTCAGCTTGCAAATATTACGTAGTACTACCTGTACATAAAAATATTTTTCCTTCGCTTTTTTTGTGGGGAATTATCATTATCGTCGTTTGCGGTAGCAGTCCCCTTACACCTGTATAGCTTCAGTGGACACCCCAATCCCCATCCTTAACATCCTGAACCCATGATCTTTTATTATAATAATTCAAACAAGTCTAGGTGTCAGAGGTAAAACTGCTAGTAAACCTACGATAAACCCCTAGTTAAACCCAATGAATCATACTAATATAAATGCGAAAGTGTGTTTGTTTTGTTGGTTTATTGGATCTGGAGCAACGGATCGACGTGATTTTTGGTATGGGTATAGTTGAGGACCTGGAGAGTGACATAGGCTACTTTTTATCCCGGAACATTAAGAAGTTCCCGCGGGAATCAAAAAAATCTAAACCACGCGAACGAAGTCGCGGGCTAATAGCTAGTAAACAATAGTCATTGGATAGACCCCAGAACATCAAACTATGTTGTCCCCATACTATTTCTATGGTTGTCCCACAAACTTAACCCATCTTGCTCTGTCTACGTCTGACCCACAGACATATTAATAGCCCGGTGGCCAGAGACAAGTAACATCCGGTGGCCAAAATTGGAACCATAGAACCTGTGCATAGAACCGATTTTTAGTCCTGTATCCCGTTTAATTTTACTAGCAACGCTGTTAACGGGTCAGGATAAGTTTGTCGGTTCAGACTTTAACTGCCAGCAGAGACAAGTTAAAAGCACAGGTTAAAAGTCCGGTCTGCCAGAGACAAGATGTCTCCGTCTTCAAAACAGAGACTCTCTCGAAACATACCAATGAAAAAGGAAACTTCCTTCGTCATTGAAACATACCCTTGCCCTATGTTCCGATATACACTGCGAGCACTGTTCAGTGCTCTTACTGGGGAGAAATTCGTTCTGTTATGGACTGACAGTATACTGCCACAGTATCCTATGGAAATATATGACGTCGTAAATCGTCACTATTTTTGTACTGTGAGCACTCATGGCGTTTCCGAAGTAAGGTGCTCTCAGTGCTGGCTGCGTTCTGTTTTAAACAGTAACCACTGGTTATTGTTTAAAAACCACTACAACCACCACTACTACCACTACTAACTACTACTGTCTACTACTACTGTGTTTACTAACCAGTATAGCTAACTTATAAAGTAACGGCTTCGCAGTATACTAAATTGACGTCACACCTTACAGTGACCGCAGTATCCTAGGGAAATGTATGACGTCACAATCGTTGCCATTTTTGTATTATGAGCACTGGCGTTTTCGAGGTAAGGTGCTCTCAGTGCTGACTGCGTTCCGTTTTAAGCAGTAACCACTAACCAGTATACCTAACTATAAAGGAACGGCTTCGCAGTATACTAAATTGACGTCACACCTTACAGTGCTCGCAGCGTATTTCGGAACATACCCTAAGTTCCTCAATCATTGGGGGCCATAGAAGAAGGAATCTTGCTCTGTCCTACGTTGGGGGCATACTCAATGTACTCTGTGGGGCATACGTCTACGGACTACGGAGTGCGGTCTGTCAAAAATGTCAAAAAATCTCAAGCAAATCTCAAGGTTGCACTGTGAGGTTGCAGCTGTGCGCATGTTTTTTGAAACGATAAAATTACTAATTCAATTAATAGGTACTTAAAGTCTACTCTAGTCTAGTGCCACAATTTCATGTGGAATAGGTTCGTCCGGTCGTTCTCCGGTTATATGAATAATAAAATGTTGCCTGAAGTTGTTTTCGTGTTGGGAGCTCCCGGTGCCGGCAAAGGCACGCAGTGTTCCTTTATTTCCAAAGAATTTGATTTTGTTCATCTCTCTGCCGGTGATTTACTTCGCGAGGAGCGTCAGAGACCCGGTTCTGAATACGGAGAAATGATTGAGGAGAAGATCCGGAACGGCGAGATCGTTCCTGTCGAGGTTACATGTTCACTGATACATAAAGCGATGCAAAAGTCTGGTAAGGCGAGATTTTTGGTCGACGGCTTCCCTCGTAATAAAGATAATTTAGACGGCTGGGAGCGTGTCATGTCCGACAAAACAAAGTTGCTGTTTGTGCTGTTCTTTGAGTGCTGTCGGGATCTGTGCACGGAGCGCTGCTTGGGGCGCGGCGCGGCGGGCAGCGGCCGATCCGACGACAACCTAGAGAGCCTCCAAAAGCGATTCAACACATACTTAAATGCTACCATGCCTATCATAGACCATTATGAGCAGAAGGGACTTGTGCACAGAGTCAATGCTGAGTCAGCCCCAGAGGTTGTGTTTGAGGATGTCAAAAAACTATTCAGTAAATTAGAGCGGTTAGAAAATTGAAGTAAAAGATTAGTAGACTAATTTCTACCATCTTATCTGTTAAGCGTAATAGCAGCCCAAGATTCAAAAGTCAAGTTGAATCTTGAATAAAGTTGTAAAGGACAAAACAACATGAATTACCATTAATTTTATGATTGTTCACTTATTTATAAATTCAATAATAATTTGGTAAACAAGGAAACTTGTGAGATGCACATTACCTGTAGACAAGAATCAAGAATCATGATATATTAAATTGCTAATAGTATGAATGACCATGAAGCAAGGTTGCCGTGAATTAAAAGACCTTCACTATAATAGCATTTTGCCTGATATTATTATTTTTTGTTGAGCATTGCCTACAAAGGTCAAAGTCAGATTTGCCAGTCACCTTTAGCTTGAAGCTATAAAATCATTTTTCTGTGCCATACTTTACTGTATGTAATGTTTCATTAGGAAGAGCTCCACCATACTGTAATGTATTGTCAAACTTGTACTTAAATTGATATATATCTCTATTAGTTAAATTTTTTTTGTTGTTCATATTGTGTTGTATTGGTCATATTTAAAAATAAAATTAAAAACTTTGTGTGGTATTCGTTTGCAAGTTACACAATATGTTGCAGGCGCGTGAAGTCTGTAATACCTAGTGTAGATCTTGGCAGGAAACCATCAAAATGAACACAGTTTTAACCATTTTATTGATAAGATTAAGTAAATTTTTATCTTTAATGAAAATACTTTTAAAACAATGCCAACATGAGTACTTTATTGAAACATGATTCATGAAAATGTTAAATAAACTCTTATAGCACCATCGTCAAATAATACAATAAGTTTAATAGCAGTGCAGTTCCAGCTTATTAGGAAGTTATGTATTATATGTAAATAAAGACCAAAGTTTAATGAACCAAACTATTTGTTTTTTTAATTACATCCAAATTCCAAGAACATAATAAGCTAAGATTCGCTGTACTTTAGTTAATGATGATTGTTAGGCAAAAGTTCTTTGGACCAAGTGCTCTGGCCATTTCTGAGGATTGCCTATTGCCTAGGTCAATTAAGGACCATATCATATCTACTATTTGTTTTGTATCACTTATTTGAGTTGATTTTGCAATATATGTAGTATGATTTTTATCCTTATCTCTGTATCAAAATCGGTTTCTATGTGGCATAATACTGGAATGCTAAATTGGTTGGCAGCACCAGCTTTCCAGTAAGCTGAAGCCTCCTAACTACTAGGTAGGTATATCAGAGACCATTAAAAATTAATTAATCCAATCTGTCAGTCTGCTACGCTTTTCCGGCCTATTTTTTCAAACGATTTTGTTGAAATTTGGTATAGAGGTAGGTTATATCCCGGGGAAGGACATAGGCTACTTTTTGTCCCGGAAAATTAAGGAGTTCCCGCGGGAATCAAAAAATCTTGATCCACGCGGACGAAGTCGCGGGCATAATCTAGTTGTTAGTAATAGTACTTATGTAATTTATAATACAAAATCATTTCATTTCCCTCGTTATTGCAGTGCTTCGACAATGTTCACTGTAGGTAATTTATTTAGGAATAAATTTTTTATCCTTTCCTCGGGGAGAAAATTGTCTCGGCCCATGCTAGGGGGGCAGGAATGCTTACCTGCATATAAACTCTGCAGGGAAGCTAAAATGCGTTTTCGGCTTTTGAGGAGTATTTTTAACGACCCCTATACCTTATAGCCCCATGTATATTTGAAGGTCATTGTAGGTCATAGGTGGGAACTGTGGGTGGGAAACTGGAAGGAGAGAGCTGTTGCACTTGGCAGAGACTAGAGGGGCACTTTCACGTTTATTTTTGACTTTTTGAATTGGAGGTTCATTAAGGAGGTATGTAAAAAATACTAATATTATAAATGCGAAAGTGTGTTTGTTTGTTCGTTTGTTGGTTTATTGGTTTGTCCTTCAATCACACCGCAACGGAGCAACGGATCGTCGTGATTTTTGGCATGGATATATGTAAGTAGTTGAGGTCCTGGAGAGTGACATAGGCTGCTTTTTATCCCGTAAAATTAAGGAGTTCCC
This sequence comes from Erebia ligea, assembly GCA_917051295.2. NCBI lineage: Eukaryota > Metazoa > Arthropoda > Insecta > Lepidoptera > Nymphalidae > Erebia > Erebia ligea. The sequence goes on from OU785239.1 coordinate 2,576,006, forward strand.
GCGGGAATCAAAAACTTAAACCACGCGGACGAAGTCGCGGGGATCAGCTAGTTATGTAATAAAATAAAATAAAAAATCAAGCATATAAGTCTACGTAAGTATTCATATTATCTCCTTATATATCGATGTTCTACATGATTATTTCGTTTAATATTTCGGTTTTGAGTGTAAATATACTACCTAGGTACTCACCTACTATTATTTTAAAAAGAAATCGAGAGAATATTCAGTCATAAATATTAAGTTTTCGGTAGGTATAAATACCTTACTTCCGCATGGTTTTTTTTTGGATATTTTTATACGAGTTTGGGTTCATACCAATAGTCCATACTATAACCCTGCCAAGTTTCATCGACTGAGGATTTAATGCGGGGGTCTCCATATAACGAACCGCCCCGTTGCTTAAACTAACATGATACTTAAAGTTATTATGTAAGTACTGTACATCTGGCCATTAACACTCCTTCAATTCAATTCTATCTGTGCGAAGCCGGGGTAAGTAAGCTAGTTACCAAAACACGTAATAAAAATTATTCCTTCCTGTAAATTAAAGATTCAACTTTTAAATTCAAGGCTATTCATGTAATGCAGTTTCCTTTAAGTGAGCTTCCTAGTGCAATAAATTTGTATTCAGAGTCGATTATTTCCTCGATTTCATATAAGTAAAAAAAACAAGACGAAATGAACCGCAAAACTAACTTTGTTTGTAGAGGTTTACTGTTAATATCAAAAAAACTATGATAGTTAGAGCATTGGCTATAGTTTTCCTGTAAAATATACATAAATTCCTATTGACCATAATTATTTCAGATTTTTCGATTGGTAAACTCCGGAGATAAGGGGGGGGGAACGGTATTTTTTTCGACATTTTGCCCGATAAATCAAAAACTATCATGACTAAAAATAATTAAAAATCTGTTTTAGAATGGACAAAGTAAACCCTTTCATATGATACCCCACACAGTACAGTTATCTCACTTTTAAATTTCAACCCTCCGATTTTCCCCCCTTTTTAAATAAGAACAAAAATAATTTCCAATTTTTTTTAATTCCAGTGTCTTTGGGCCACTAATATACACAACTATTCCAAATTTCATGTCGATAGCTTCGGTAGTTACTGAAATAATCGAGTGTGACGGACGGACAGACAGACAGACAGACGGAGAAAGTCGCACCATAAGGGTTCCATTTTACCATTTTGGTACGGAACCCTAAAAACAGGCCAAGTGCGAGTCAGACTTGCACACCTGGGGTTTCGTAGCTTGGAATAAAAAAGCATAATTTTAGCGTACCGATAGGGTGCCGCCCTTTAACCATCCATTCGTCCACCTCCGTGTCCATCCGTCAGTCTGTTAATGGGCTTAACCTTAACATGTAGGTACCTACTTAGACAGTTGAAATTTTCAGTGTGTATGTATTTCTATTGTCGCTTTAACAACAAATAATAGAAAATCGAAGGGGGCCTGACAAGAAACATAATTTTTGAGAGCCTCTCGTTTGTTCTGCGGGAGTATGTATAAAGTGCAGTGTTAAATCTTGTAAGTACTACGATGGTACGTATAACGGAACCCTTTATATGAGAGTCCGACTGGCATTTGGCAGGTTTTTCGTTTCATGGGTAGAAATAATGATGACTGTCTCAAATAGGTTATGTAATTATTTCCGAGCTCCAATCATGAGTACCTACCTACGCGAGTCGAGTCACGAGACCTTTTATCAACTCAAATAATAATTTATTCTAGACTAGCTGATGCTTATGCTGACTTCGTCCGCGTGGTTTAAGTTTTTTTGATTCCCGCGGGGACTCCTTAATTTTCCGGGATAAAAAGTAGCCTGTGTCACTCTCCAGTTCAAATATCCCCATGCCAAAAATCACGTCGATCCGTTGCTCCGTTGCGGCGTGATTGAAGGACAAACCAACAAACAAACACACTTTCGCATTTATAATATTAGTATAAAGTATGATATGATTTTCAGCTTTGCAGAAGTTTTATCATTGTGGTATGGAATGCTAAAAATTAAAAAAAGGTTGAATATTCAGACATTTATTTAACACCAATCAAGCACTGTTATACAGTCTTATTTATTACAGTATTTATAATAGTAATGGCGTTACAAAAATAAGTACACTGAAAATTCCTTTATAGTTTATATATTAGGCAGTATTTGAGAAGCAAGAAGAAATTAATAATTATTTATATTATTGAACAAAGTGACATAGAAAAATAATATTAAGAAGTCTATTACAAACATATAAATAACTTACTTAACATAAATTACCTACTAATATATTTTATTGTGTATATTAAGCTTATGCTTATGGTTTAAGTAGTCTTCCAGATCAGACATTCACATGGCCTTAAGCGCAACGTACACCTGCAGAGGGAAGAGTAGACGCGGAATAAAATCACAGTGCCCAAAGTGTCGCTTTTCTGTGATAACATATCAAACTCAACTTTTAAAACTTATAAGTTAACCATTTAACTTTTAACTTTTTATCAAACTTAACTTTTATTTGTTGAAAACGGCTAGTTAGACCTTAAAAATCTTTTTCTCACGGTTTATGCAAATAGCGTCACACCAACTTCAACTGTATGTCAAAGTGACTACAGATTAGTTTAAAGTGTTATGTTCCACTCCAATCGATAGGTGAGCATTGCGCTCTAGAAATTAAACCGTTTGTCACAAAATAAATGAGCTTTTATTTGGAAAGAAGTCCTTCCAAAACATTTTAAACTAAACTTAAAAATAATAATACCCATAATTTATAAATATTACTTTGGTTTCCTTTGTGATTACTTTTAAAAATAATGACAAAGAGAAATGGTGAAAAAAAAATGCAGACCAAAACCGTCGGTCCGAAGACTTTAGGAAATATTAAAAGCCGACGAGGCTTTGGTTTTAGTTTGCTTTTAAAAGTGTGATATTGTGATTAAAAATAACTTTATATTCTATAAGAAATTCTTTAAAATATAGGATGCTGCCCTGACCAAAACTTAAGAAATAATAATATTATACTATCCAATATAGAACGTGAAAAATGTATCCGGAAAAACGACGTTGCTAGAAATACTGTATAGGTTACATTGAGGTAGTATGTTCTAGCGTATGTACATTTTACTTCAATAATAGGTTAGGTATATTATAATATATTATACAGTCCGTCAAACTTATCCGGTGGCAAATATTGGAACTCATTTTTATGTCTGTTTATTTTTTATACACATATTGTCACATAAGTTTGACAGACTATAAGTAGGTATATAATGTAAACGTTGTAGGTCTACATAAAAATGCTATTACACTTACATTTACATAAATAAATTTATTACGTATCACAGGAGTAATAGACGCAAAAATGTGAAATATCATTCACGGCCAACGACCTCAATTTACATTTTTTTTTTTTTAATTCTTCTTTATTCAATATAATAGTGGAACTGTTACAATTTTAAATACTTGTAAAAGCCTCCGCATAAACCGCGCAGGGTTTTTGCGCAGAGACTAATTTGACATTATGTATATTATATAACAATTATTATATAGACGGGCCCTGTCAAACAAAGCATGTGGACCTATTTTACTAACGCCATCTAGTCTGAAAAGCGGGACAGCGCTATGGCGGGGACAAGGACAGGCTTATACAGGTGTGGAGCGCGCTCTACAGGTTGGACGCCCAATTTTTTTTCAACGAAAGGGCCCATCTAGTACCTACATCGATCGAATCGAATTATCGATGTTCACGGCCATATTTAAATCGTGTACACGCGTGAAACGTATTTTCTCAAAGAGCTTTCAAAAAGCTGCCAAGTTCAACGTTAGGCCGCGATTAGACTTGTAAGTTTTTACGTAATTACTTAACTTACATAACTAAATAACTTGCATACGATACGCGACTTAAAGACTTTACATTTCGTAAGTCACTTGTGTAAGCGATCAACATGAGTAAAACTCACAAGTGTAATCGTGGCCTAAGGCCGGGAATACTGACCTTTGGATTATTTTAATGTAAGAATAGGTACAACTATTATTAACAATTAATTATTTTGTAACATTTTTTTCCAATGTTTTTCCAAAATGTGGTAGGTAGTACAATTAATTTAGCTTTTTAATTTTTATTTTAGTTGAGACTGGGGTGTTAGTAGGTAAGATTTTAAAAACTTCAGTGTTTGATTTTGTTTGTTGTTTGTCTGCAACTTTGTTTATAGGTTTTGTACTCGTAACACTTACTATTTTTTTTTTTTTCACTTGACACGTATTCTTGGAGTAAAACTTAAATTCAAAAGCTTGTATGAATGAACGAGCAATTTGTACACAAAACATCAACTACCATCAGAATTGTTTCACAAGGCAACTAATAAATTCTAAGGGTCATAGAAACATGGTTTCTATTTCCTAGCCTCTTCATAATGAATGAGTGAATAAAAATATAATGAAGAAAAGAACCTAGAGGAGCTAATATAATTATACAATTAAGTGAATTTGAGAATTTGTATGGTTTTTGTTTCATTTTTATCGACTTTTTTTTACAAAGAATTGCTTTGTTTTATCAATTTTGTTTCATTTTTATCGACTTCATAACGACAATAAATTGCGTTTTGTTTCCTAATCACGTCACATTAATATTAGACATCTATATTTTTAAATATCAACACTTAGGGCCGCTTGCACAAGGACATTTAAACTGATTTAGTTAATTAATTAATTTTGTAATGCTGTCCCTTTTTGGCAAATGCATATTGTAGTTACCAAAAAGGGACAGCATTAAAACATTTAACTAAATCAATTTAAGAGCCCTTGTGCAAGTGGGCCTTAGTTACACCAATACACCGTATAATATAGAGTAAAGTATATAATATAATATACAGTTAAGTTATAATAGTACAGTTATAATATTGGACCAAGTCCATTAAAGCGTACGCACAAACGAACAGTCACTTGTATATAATAATTGTATTTGTCCAACTGCAAAGCGAAGATAGCCATTAAAAGCTGCACAAAGTTTTTCCGTTGGAGACCTGGCGGCGTGGTAACCTATAGTCCGCACGCGAGCTCCGAGGAATCGGGGGCTGAGGTAGCGGGCGGGTGCGCCCCGCGCCCGACCGTCGCTTCATACCCCGCACACTCCCAGACTAGTCCCGACCTTGACGCGAGAGAACGTTTTATCGAGTCCTGTGTTTAATTCTGCGATAGCAGGGTTTTATTGTACTATAAATAGTACTAAACTTAAAAGTTTCTTTGTCTGTGGAAATAGCTGTTTAATTTTTAAATTCTTAAAGTACTGATTAATACAGTGATAAATTCGATTTTATGTTAGTATCGATAGCGTAATATCGACTAAATCACAAATCTATCTCATTGCGTCAACATTCCTTAAGATTCCTCGGACCTCGCGCGCGAACTGTAAGCTCCTTCTCTCTCGCACATTCTCGCGAAATAGATTGTAAAAGTCTGAGTATACTTTTGACAAATGTAGCCAAACCAAGTCCTTAACAATAAAATTGCGTTCATTTTGCGTTATTTATTGCATTAAACCTATATAGATTTTTATAGGGAAAAATTGCGAGGAAACAAAATACTGAACGATTTCACCATTTTTCTCTGTCAAATACCACTGATATAATAATAAAAAGCGAACTTAATTAAAAAAAATTAAACTTGGCTGTCCTGTCATATTGATTTTTTTTTCAAAACATTTATAGCCAGTGTCACTCGGGACGTAAGGATTCTAACGATACAAATCTGTTAGCATTTAGAAGTTATCGTGGAATAAAGAAACTCACATACCCTGAATACGTTACTCTATTTTAAAAGTTTCCTCTGCCCTAAGGTTGCATGGAAGAGATCGCTATATTAAGCGATAAGGCCGCCTGTTGTGCCAAATCCATTATTATTGTGTTTGTGTTTCTTTTAATGGTGTACAATAAAGTATATTTTACTTTTACTTTAGTTTATTTTTTGGACAGTTGTGTAAAAATGACTAAAATTACCGTAATTTTATATTCAATGACTCGGTTTGGCCATATTTGTCAAACTAAGACTTTTACAATTATTGAAAGTGTTAGAAGGTACAAGAAAGAGTGTAACTTAGGTAAGGTCTTCGCCTTAAGTCATACATCAATACTTAGTTACGACTTTAGCTGTCATGTACACAATATATTACTAATGCAATAAGCCTAAGGGCGCCTTCAAATTTGCCGCAAAGCGTAGCGCGGCCGCAGCGCGGCTGCAGCGCTGCGGCCGCGCTCCTGTCGCGAGGTTCGAACATCATAGGGTTGTACCTATATTTATTTTCACGATGGACTCTGACGAAGAAATACTGCTCTGTGTTATTGTTAATACGAAACAACGAAAATATAAAGTAGTTGTGTTAATAATACATAATATTATACTTACATGCTTCATTTTTTTCACTTGGAGTCTTGTTTGTGAAATTGTCAATAAATTTAATGCATATTTCTTCCCAAGCCTTTTTCTTTTCGATTTTATTGCTGTACTTGTCGGACTTCGAATCCCATATTTCTGGACGACTCTCAACCTCATCGATAAATTATTCTTCTACCTGATTTTCGTTCATGTTTAGACTTGAACAAAAATACGTGCGCAGTCCCGTCACTAGTCGATCGATGAACTGATGCGCGGCCGCAGCGCGGGTGCAGCGCTGCAGTCGCGTGTTTTTTATTTATATGGATTTACAAAGCAGCGCGACCGCAGCGCTGCAGCCGCGCTGCTTCCGCGCGGCACTTCGCGGCAAATTTGAAGGCGCCCTTAACAGTAATTCTTCTAGAGATTCAAAATACCAAAATAATAAAAACTAAAATAAACATGGTTTTTATGAAATAAATACAAATGAAGCTGACTACGAAACCCTGATAATAATAAATGACATAGGAATATTTGTTCGGGAATGTGATATTCTAAGCAACTATATTATAAAAATATAAATCTTTAGCCCTGTTTAGATTTTGTTAGTTAATTCTTAGATGATCATTACACCTCTTGGCGAACTTTCGCACAAAAAATATTTTAGAAGTGTGTGTAGTACTTTATGTATTGAAAATTAATAAGGTAAAAGGTCCGTCAAAAAAGTAACGGATACGGATCTTTCTTCTCCATCGGATATCTAATCTAGGCAACGGGGAGGCTCGTTGTATGGAGAACCCGCATTAAATCCTCAGTCGTTGAAACTTGGCAGGGTTGTAATAGTATATGAACCAAAACTTATACAAAAATATCCAAAAAAAATAAATAATATTTATGACTGAATATTTTCTCGATTTGTTTTTAAAATAATAGTAGGTACATTTACACTCAAAACCGAAATATCAAACGAAATAATCATGTAGAACATCGATATTTAAACCGATTAATATCAAACCTAAACTCGTTGCCTGAGGAATTATTGCTGGGGTCCACTAGCTTTATTGCCTAGACTTTATAGAATTATTTATTATTACTTTATTTTACTTTTTACTAGAGTCTAGACTAATCCGCGGATACGGATGTCCGGAACATCACTACTCATAATACTCCCAGCGGAAAGGTACAGAACTAGACTTAAAGCTGTCATTTTAGTTTAGAGATTGTGGTATACAGAATTGACTCATTATAGTATTCATACAGGCGTCGGTGCGGGAACATCTCTCGGCTCCTCTTTAGCGAAGGAGAGGAAGACTTCCTCTAGCGTGGTCTCGGTAACGGAGTAGTCTTCTAGAAGTTGAGAGAACTCCGCTCGAAGCTGTTCTAACTCCGCGAATAGCTCGCTGTAGCGCATCGTTTCGTTGATGTGGTAGTGCAACATGGTCTGTAACGGACATTTTATGTTAACTAATTATATTTAAAGGTTCTGCGAAAATTTTGTTTTGCTCTGCGTGTATGGAACCGAGCGGAGGCGGGCGGACTAATAGGGTTGTTGATCGATGAATAGTCTTGTCTTTTTTCTTTTGGTATTTTTTTTTCATTTTGTTTTTTTTTATTATTGCCTTTAAAAAAAACAGAATTACACCACATTTTATAGACCAAAGCACTATAAACATTATAAAACCCAGTCTGGCGATTGAAATTCGCGGCCTTATTTAGATAGTTCAATCCACGACGACGCGCCCCACTATTTATCGCGAGGGGAAACAGCGGGGTGTGGGGAGTTCAGCCCGAACATTAGTCTCGAGTCGACCACGGCTCAGTATACACGGTTAAGTTGGTTTGCTTTGCTGCGTATCGCGACCCACCGGAAAGTTGCTCTACTTTAATTTTTTGTAAAATATTATTTTTATTAAGTATGTCCAAAAAAACGGAACGAATTGTCCTTAAAAGCCAGGTAGGTATTTTGAAATTTAATCACTGGGTGTTCTATAAACCAGTATAAACAGAATTTATAATAACAATTAAATTGATTTTTCTAGACAAGAGCAATAATTTCGAAAGTATACGATTTTATGAAAAAGGAAGCATGTAATAATTATGCAGAAAAAATAACCGATGCACGCTGAAGAACAGCACAGGCTGTTGGAGTGTCTGAAAGCACGGTCACTAGAATTTTACGCGAAAAGAAGGGGATTATAGCAAAATAAATGTAAATTTTTTCTTGCTACATTATTTCTTGTTATTAAAATATTATTATTAACCAATATCACAATTAATTCATTATATGCAGGACCATCACGACTTATATTTTATTTTTTAAAGTAGGTGAAATGAAGTAGAGCATACTTCAAGTTAATTATGACATTTCTCGCTATTTAACTTTGTGTGCGTGTGCCTACATTGCTACTCGCTGCGTAGTAATAGAACTCACATTCTTGTAGTTTACATTGCACACTTGCACTGTAAGCGATTGCGGAAAAGAGTGGGGCGCGTCCTCGTGGATTGAACTATCTATACTGTTATCAAGATTAAGACAATATCAACAAAATATTCGCTCCCTTGCAGCAGTACAAAAAAATGTTGCATCAGTATATTGATACAGCATTATAAACTCGTATGCTTCTTCGTAATTTTTCTTGTTTATTTATTTAGTACTTTTTTTCAATTACACAGTGTTTTTTTTTTCTTCATATGTATTTGTATTTTTAGCTTTAAGTTAACTGGTAATCCCGCACTTGCACATATTTAAAATGCATGCCGGTTTGCCTGTAATTGGGTGTACATTCAAATTCTTTTTCTCTGTGCATTGTAATTTTTATTTTATATGTGTATTATCTGTTGGCAAACCAATAAAATAAAATAAAAATAAATTATACCAAATATTAAATATTAAATATATATATTAAATTAATATATATATATTAATATATATAGTGAATCTTACCGGAAACCCGAAAAAAAAATCATTACGACAACAAAGGATACAAAAATAGTCACAACATAAATCCGAAAACAAAAAATAAGTTAAAGATTATGGGTAAATGTACTTATATGAACAATTATTATAATTTACCGTATGTTCGTCGCGCAATGTGCAGTTGAATTTCTGTTGCAACGCCGCTTTCAGCCGCGACACATCCGGTTTAGCGCTGTCCGTCACTGGAAATGAATTAACTCAAACCAGTTATAATATACTTACTTACTTAGTATTACATTCGCTAACTCAGTATTTTTTTCGCTAGCTTGAGTATTTCATTCGGTCACTTAAAATTTTAATTGTTAGCTTAGATTAATTATTGCTCTCTTTTAGTAGGCCATTTTACATGTTCCGTAGACAGAGAATAGTCCCCCTCATTTTATATTATTTTCTACCCTTTTCTGATCCTTTCCAAAATTCCGTTTTTCTCTAAATTTTGATTTTACAATTTTTTAATAAGTTTTTCAGCTTTATAAAAAAAAAAAAAAAAATTTTGACTATGGCTCAAACGCTCGCCGCGCGAAGCCACTAAATAAAAGAAGAAGAAGAAGAAGAGAATAGTCCTGTGCTATAAGTCAGGTGTAGCCATGGAGGTAGGAAGTTAGTACCGTATAATGAAATATACACACTGTTGTATTACAAGCTAATTAAGTAATTTTTATTTTTGTTTTAATTTTAAATTTTATTAGGTGTAAGTGATGGTCCGTGACGTCTTGACCCTTGGGCCCCTCCTGAAAATCAGCGTTGCAGTATGTTAAGTAGGTATATACCTCTCTCTCATGCTGTGGCACGGGCTGAGGAGGTGGCCCGTTGATCACACGTACCTAGTTTATGTTTTATTGGTGTACCTAAACTAAATGTAATTGTAATAATTGTAGTTATGGTCAATAAACTTTTCTTTATTTATTTATATTTTTTTCATCATACACGAAACACGAATATTGGCTTCAGAGGATAGCGGGAGCAAAATGTAATTTTTAGGTCCACAGGACTTTTCATTTCTCTGTTCTGATTGGTCCGCGTTCGTGCTTCTGATTGGTGCTTAAAATTTCTCTGTTCTGATTGGTCCGCGTTCGTGCTTCTGATTGGTACTTAAACGTATAGGTAATGTCCATACATAGTAGGTTGATACTCCTAGCTTTTTCTCATACGTAATGATGAAAAATAGTGTGTGTCACTCGGGGCCAAATTTTTTGTTCTCGGGCGGCGTATATTGAATTCCTCGCTACGCTCAGGGGGTCTACTCTCTTTCTCTAAAACGAAACTTCGCAAACAAACGAACGAAATTTCGTTAACTCCTCTGCTACATAATATTATCTCTATGCTCCTCTCTATTTCGTTTTCGTACACGCAGACGAAGTACGGATCCATATAAAATTTTCGTGACCGATTGGATTGAACGATTTTGTGTGGGTCTAATAACAGACTAATTACGTTCGTTTGCGAAGTTTCGTTTGAGAGAAAGAGAGTAGACCCCCAGGATTCTATAGAATCCTTCACTTCGCTCTGAATTCAAAATAGCGCCCTCGGGGAACAAAAATTTTCTTCTAAGCTTACCGTCAGCGGCTGCGGAGTGCGGCGCCAGCTTCAGCAGCACGGCGTGCCCGGCGGCGTGCGCGGCGCGCAGCTCGGCCGCCTCGCCCAGCGCCACCACGCGCCCCGCACACATTATCGCGATGCGCCCGCACAGCGCCTCCATCTCGTCCATACTGCGACATCACAGACACAATGCTTTTAGAATAGGGATGATGCCTATATTATTAAAAATAAATTATTTCTAACTGATTATTAAATAGAGGGTCTTCCAAAAGACTTAAAATTCACATCCTCGGTTAGTTTTAAATTTGATAATCATTTTAAAATATAGATTAAAGAAAAAAAGTGCGTTGAAATTTTATGACGTCACAACTGTGAATTTCATACAACTGCCATATTAGAAGTGCGTTTTTAAGTTTGAAAAAGAGTTGCTGATTTGATTGAGTTGTATCATCTCTGTTGTTCATTCCATGATTCCACCAAAATCGTGTGTATCACTGGTTCTTGCTGTTGCTGTAGAACGGTGAAGGGGGAAGTGTACCTGTGTGAAGTGATGACGAGTGCCCGTGTCCTGGAGGCGCGCCTCACGGCGGCCCACACGCGGCGCCGCGCGGCCACGTCCACCCCAGCGGTGGGCTCGTCCAGCAGCGTCACGGCGCCGCCGCAGCACAGCGCCGCGGCCGCCGCCAGCCGCCGCGCGCAGCCGCCCGAGTAGCCCGACACTGGACGATACGCGTACTTCTCCAGACCTATAAATAAATCGTTTATTTGCTGGAAACATTGTACAATTGGGTATTTGACTACTAGTGAAATAAAATATTTTTAGTGATTATTAAATAAAGGATCTCCCAAAAGTTGTAATATCCACGTCAGCTGCTAGTTTTATTTTGAATAACCATTTTAAACTATCGATTAAAGTAAAAAAAGTGAGTCGAACTTTGATGACGTCACAGCTTAAAACTTCATACTAAATCCATACTAAGCACGCGTTTGACGTTTGAAAAAAATATGCTGATTTGACTAGTTGTCAAATACCCAATTTAAGATGACAAAGACAATGTTACAAACATGAGTAGAAATTATCAAAATTTATTCCTAAAACTATTAATTAGTTAATCCACAAACATATTTTTTGCATAAAGAATAATTAATAAGCAATGATAAATTGTCTAAATGTCTAGCAACTAAAATGTCCATAGAAATAATGTCAATATACATTATTATTAAACAAACAAATATAATATATAGATTTACAATGGGTAGGTAGTATTTAAACGAGCGAAAGTAAAATTAAAACGAGCGAATATAAATGTCAAAAATACTGAACATAGCTTACTGATATACTAAGTTAGCGACAGACTGTGGGCGAATACAAGAATTCAAAATGGCGGCTTGAAAATACTAATTTGAGTTACTAGTCATTCAGAACGAATGACTGGTAACTCAAATTAGTATTGTATTACGAAGCCACTGAAAAACTAATGAAGAGTTTATACACTTAGATTGTACGTCCGTATAAAAATACCACACACTTCACACACACACACACGCACGCACGCACACACGCACTCACACTTATGATTAGTTGTTTGCTATTTTGTAAATTCATATAATTAATGTTAGTTTCTGTTTCTATTGTATTATATACAATTACTGGGAAGAGACTGAACCCCAAGATACGGGCTATACTAGTTTGGGGGTCTAGGGTAATTTAAAAAAAATAGTGCCATTTATTTTGGAAAAAATAAAGATTTTATTTATTTATTTATTCTTAAGAGGATATGGGATGAACGGGAAACTTTGAGAATAGGTATTGAACAATTATATTGCCGTCGCGCTGCTCCTCGAATAGAATTCCATAACACCCGATAGGGAAAACTGCAACTTGGACCGATAATACCTATGAAAAACAGTCGAATTCTTACTCTCGTATTTTTCTGTTTCCTCCTCCAAAACAGAACCGATTTTAATTTTTTTTTCAAGAATAATTTAAGAAGGACTCAGGCTATGTCGGTATGTTTTTCTTTTTTTGATTATATTCGTCAAATTTATATGCGGGATATCTAATGATGACGCGAAAACTGGGCCATTTTTTGCAATTTTTGAAGGTTCCAAATTCTTAAAATTATTAATTTATTGAAAAAAGCAAAACATAGGGACTTTTATGGTGCAAAAATATTTTCTCTATTGTAATTATTCACGGAGAAAACAGACTAATACGATTGTATGGGGGAAACCGCCCTCCCGTATCGTCTTAAGCTAACAATTTTCTATTGTAGGGACAAATTAATGGCTCACATTATTTTCAACATTATACTGGCATATAACTCACCAACAATCTCTATCCACGTCTTGGCTTCAGTCTGCACGTCTTGTGGCGCGAGTCCGCGCAGCGTGAGCAGTAGTGTCAAGTTGTCGTGTCCGCTCAGGAAGTCGTCCAGACCGGAGAACTGCGGGCAGTAGCCCAGCGACTGCAGGTACTGTTGGGTTGGAACAGAACAAGATATTATTAACATGTAATATAGATGGACATAAGTTATCATACTAATATTATAAATGTGTAGGGGCACACATACCTACATGGATGACGTAACATGACGCGGCCACGTTAGCCAATCACGTGCCGCCGCCTGAATCACGATTACGAAGTTATTTCAGAATTGTACTATATATAGAACTTTCAACCTACAACAGTCGGCCCAGCTGGCAGCCCCGAGCATGACACCGGCTCGGAGGAAGATCTTCCTATTGCATCGGTCGAGCATATACCATTCGCTCCCGACAAATGCGAAAATGGGTTTGTTTGTTGGTTTGTCCATCAATCACGCCGCAACGGAGCAACGGATCGACGTGATTTTTGGCATGGGTATAGTTGGGGACCTGGAGAGTGACATAGGCTACTTTTTATCCCGGAAAATTAAGGAGTTCCCGAGGGAATCAAAAAAACTTAAACCACGCGGACGAAGTCGCGGGCGTCAGCTAATCTGTAATAGTCTTGTTATCTGTAAGTCTTGTCTCCGATGCACTGCACTTAAGTGTAGCAGCACCAATTCATTTAGAGCAAAAGAAGGCAAGAAAAAAAAAGCCATTAAGAGAACCGACCTAGAACAGTCTCCGAGCGCCATGTCGGAGGAAAAAAGGGAGGAATACATTTAAAAAAAAGTACTCAGTTCTAGCCCGGGGTTAGGAAGTTGGCGGTGTTTCGCCCCCGTGCCTCGGAGAGCACGTTAAGCCGTCCCGGTTATTATCACTAACATGATAATAGTCGTCAAAGCCCGCCAACCCGTATTGGAGCGGCGTGGAGCTCTAATTCCGTCTCTCCTATGAGAGTGGAGGCCTGTGCCCAGCAGTGGGACGTTAACGGGCTGTAGCGGTACCTTGCCACCGCTCCTGTCCATGAAGTGTCCATCGGCGTAGATGTCGCCGCGCGTGGTGCACTCGACGCCCGTCAACATCTTGAACGTGGTGGACTTGCCCGCGCCGTTCACGCCCAGCAGGCCGAAACATTCACCTGAAACATTATTATGGTTTATTGGTTTACTCGCTCAAGCAATGCTAAGGACAGCGGTTGCTTATGTATCTACAAATTAATGAATTTGTAAATTAATTTTTTCAAAAGAGCAACCGAGTTCCTTGCTGGTTCTTCTAATCTGGTTCTAATCTGGTGGTAATCGACGGTTCAAAAGTTTATTTGAATAAAAAACATGTGAATTTTGAATTTTGGAGGCTCATTTCTAGTGGAGCGAAAGTTTGGATGTTTGTAACTCCTTCACGCCACTATTACTGGACGATGCAGCTGGAATTTGGACGAAAGTTAAACGAAGGGAAAGTATAATTCTCATCAAACTGAGTAAATTTAATCAAGGAATTATATGTTACAAAGAATCTTTGTGTATTATCATATACTACAGACAACCCGCTAATTGTTTCCACACATAAAAAACAAAGCCATTCAGAGTACCGACCTAGAACAGTCTCCGATCGCCATGTCGGAGGAAAAAAGGAAGGAACACATTAAAAAAATTTTTTTTTTCCACAGTTCGCAAACAACTTTACTTTTTTGCTAACAAGAATAGTGCGATTGTTTTTCCAAAGTTTACTAGCACTAAGAAAAATGAGAACATTATTATCGTTCCAAGAGGGAATGGAGGAGAATTTATTGGCCGCGAAGATTAGGCTATTCCACGTACTTACCCTTTTTGACGGAGAAGTCGACGCCCCGCACGGCGTTGCACGCCTTGCCAAAGATTCTCCAGTAGTTTTTGTGCACGTCGCTGACTAGCATCGCGTCGAGGATTTGTTTCTTTGCTGTAAACAGATCGCGCTTGAAAACTATCTAAATGTATAAAAGGAAAAGGTGACTGTCTGATATATCGACACACTGCTCAAACCATTGGACGGATCGGGCTGAAATTTGGCATACAGATAGTTTTAATGACATAGTCATCCGCTAAGAAAGGATTTTTAAAAATTCAACCCCTAAAAGAGTTAAACAGGGGTTTGAAATTTGTATGAAAATGTAAATAAACGTAAGCGATGCTAAAGCTAAGTAGTTTTATAATCATACCTACTTGATAGGTTACATACAAAATGAGTGCATAGAAACTCTGAATCCTCTTCTCTCTCTTCTGTCACTGTAGTTCTTCAACGGTTGTCCTAATTTCTAATTTGATCACGTAAAGAAACCCTGAGCACAGCTCTCTCCATCACCCGCTGAGTGACCCTCGAGCTTTCTTATGGAGCCCATAGTTGGCGACCAAGTCTCGGACCCGTATGTAACATGACTTTTGGCAATAGAGCTCGTTCAGTTATACTACACAATTTCTAAACTCCGCGCCGGATCCGCGGTTGCGATACGCTCGCTCCAAAAATTTTGTAATTCTCAGTGGTGAAACAAATTATCGTTTATCGCTCATGTATAGGGTAGTTGACAAGGGCGTGTCGGCGTATTCCGCTACCGGTCACCCAAAATACGGTCCGACAGACGGTTGAACACGCCGTGCTCCGTCAGCACCACTACAGCCTGACAGATACTCACGCAGTGTGATAGCCTTGTCGACGTAGGCCTTCTCAGCGCGCACCATCTCGTGCACTCCGGCGGGCGAGGCGGGGCGGTAGCGCGAGTTGAACACGCGGTCCGACAGACGGTTGAACACGCCGTGTTCCGTCAGCACCACTACAGCCTGACAGATACCAATCCCGTTAGGCATACCAAAATCTACAGTCTATTGACGTCTTTAAAATAGGTCACTAGACTGCAACCGTTTTCGGTCACCGGCTAATGTAAACTTTAATTCGGTTGACTGCATTCGATCGCAGCGAGTCAATGACAATGCGGTGACATACCAATTAATAAGAGTTCATACGGTTGACCGTGTTCGGTCAGATCTGACTTAGGTACGGAAACTTGCAGTTGGCCGAAAATCTAATGCAGCTGACGCATTGTAAACAGACAAATTTGGTTAGCATATCCGGTTAAACGGGATAAAAAAAGGAATGAATCCGTTACCGACCTAATGTAAACAGGCCATATAGTTTACCGTATGCGCATTAAACAAAGTTTCAACAACAATTAATGCTTTATTACGTAAGTATGTATGTATGTGGGATAATTGATACCCCCGAAATATTCTAAAAGTTGGATGGATTTAACACTAGATAATAATATACAATGCCTTGCCGTTATAATGGGTCTGACTTTCAATTTTAGTTAGAGGTTTCTAAATTGTCTAGAAACTGTTTTTTTTTAAATCTTTTAAAATTAGTGCAAATATTAAAGTTTTTGTCAGAAACGCATACCAATAACTTTGATTTTAGTCGAGAAATTTTGACTTAAGTCGAATGTTCGAAGGCCTCGAATTTTATTACTAAAACACATTATTTCTATCATCGTATTACCATCTCAGTACTTACCATATAAAAAATGAATTGAAACAGGAGGATCAGTAGCTCTTTTCCTGGCGCGTACTTGTCGAAACAAAAGTAGCAGTTGGGTTTTACTTTTTCACCTAAAACAATAATACAGTATTTAATATTTAACAAAACAGCATTTAATATTAATAATTTAATGCTAATTCTGCCGTACACAATCTCTAAACTAAAGTACATTGACAGGTCTTAATCTAGTGTTGTCTTTTCCGAAAGGGAGTGTTATGACAAGGATGGCAATAAAGGGGTTTGAATATTTTGCCCTACCAACCATTCCGCCATTTTTATTTTTTTCTAAATAGTTAGAATAGGTTAAACTGTTATTTAGCCCGCGAAGCGAAAGATTGATCGACAAACTAATACGCGGCAGCGTATAAGGACCCTCAACGCGCTCGAAACAAGCAAGGCAAGTTGTTATTCAGCATGCATCTGAATCTTGCCTGTCTCTGTTTTATGCTCGAGTTTCTGGCCGGCTCTTCTCAGTAGAACTGCTTTCCGAATCGGTGGCATAATTTCTATCAATGTCAAGTCTATGTGCTGATCAATAAAGATTTATAATTAATTTATTTTATTCCGCATATACTGACATTTATCTCTTTTTTTTATCCACTACAAGTTAGCCCTTGACTGCGATCTCACCTGATGGTAAGTGATGATGCAGTCTAAGATGGTAGCGAGCTAACCTGTTATATCATTCCGAATAAGTTATTTTAAATCAATAAAAGTACTCACCGCAACACTTCTCGAGGTCAAACCCGGGCAACAGAGGCAGGTTGGGGCATATGTTCATGTTCAACACGCAATGCGCGTTCAACTGTGCGGTGTACACACTCTTGCCGACCGCCATCGAGAGCGTGTGTGCGGGCATTACGTAGCTCGATAGCACGAGGAGGAAATTCCCGAAACCTTTAGCGTCTTCGGCGATGAAATCTGACGCTATCGATATTGCGGGCGTAACGAGACCTAGAAATTAAAAAATGATCTAATATTCCCTGTTCCGTAGCCATAGACTTATTATATTACTAGCGTACGTAGCTAAATACATTCGTACCTACTTCCTGGTCAAATTTCTATCTTTCTATGCAACGTAGCGTATGCATTTTATATTATATACAAATTGTTACATTTTTCTGTTTTCTGAAAAGCGCAACTGCTGAGTTTCTTGCCGGTTCTTTTCAGTAGAATCAGCTTTCCGAACCGGTGGTAGATTCTTACGACTTATAAGTGGCACAAGTTGTCCTACATGAAATAAAATCATTTCATAACAATCCCTATTCCCTCCTTTAAATTATAAATGCGTAAGTATGTTTGTTTGTCCTTCAAACACGCTACAACAGAGCAACGGAACGGAGCACTAGAAAATGATATACGAGGGCGCGTTTTTATGTTCGCGGAATGAGAGGGTTGGAGGGGGTGATTAGGCTCATTAGGATCGTAACGTGTTTAGTGACTCATAATTAGTATAAATACGAGATTTCATTGTTATTAGACCATTAGTCTTTGAGCTATCGCCAACCAAGCAACATAATCAGGAGTGAAAAGTGAAATATGGAAAAAATCGAATATCGTGCGCCGTTATAAAGTTCCTTACCAAGCAAGGAAAATCAGTTGCGACCATAATGGATGAGATGTCATCGGTTTACGGTGACTCTTGTCCAGGAAAAACAATGGTGTACAAGTGGCACAGTTTGTTTAAAAAAGGAAGGGAATCCCTTGAACAGTCACAGTTAGCAGGAAACTCATGGCAACGGTCGTTTGGGACTCAGAAGGAATATTATTGATCGATTATAAAGATAAAGGTGTTTCTATAACCGGAGAATACTACGCTTTAATATTAGAGCGACTAAAAGAAGCCATTAAACAGAAAAGACGGGGAAAATTGACGAAAGGTGTGCTGCAGTTTTGCACGACAATGCGCCCGTCCACAAGAGCCGCGTTGCGTTGGCTGCCCTGCTTAAAGTGGGCTTCGATATTTTGAACCACCCACCCTACAGCCTAGACCTGGCCCCAAGTGATTATTACCTCTTTCCAAAAATGAAAAAAGAGGAGGCAGTTTCAGCGTATTTTGAGGACAAAGACAAAACATTTTTTTATGAGGGTATAAATAAATTAATTGAAAGATCTGAAAAATGTGTCCGTCTTGCAGGTGAATATATTGAAAAGGAAAAATAATTTGGTTTTTTTATTTCAACCCCTTACCCTTCATTCCGCGAACATAAAAACGCTCCCTCGTAGCTCTTTGTGGTGGGAACTTCCACAAGGCGATTCGGACCCTAGTTGGACTTCTTCGTATGCTACGAGCATCAAATCAACTCAGTCAACAAATCCTTACAAAGAACAAGGAATTCGCGAACTCCTGCGTTCATTTTCACCAGCGCCAGCCGCAGATGATGATGATGGCCACCATCAGCACTAGGGCTGTCACTAAAACGATGACGCACATTGATATGTCCTTACCGAATAAAATGACGCAAGCTGACAGCAAAGTGGTGGCGCCGCGCTCCGCGAACAGACAGCTCACGAGGTACACGAACGAGAGGAAAGCCACGCAGCCCACCATCAGCACCAGGGCTATCACACCTGACAATAAGCAATATTATAGATGGTTCAATTGGGATGCCTCGTGCCTACCACACTTCAAAGAATTAAAAATCATTACCCTACCTTCTATTTATATATTCGAAATATGTAAATTCGTAAGATAAAACATACACTTTTACACCAAAAAATAAGACAAACCTCGCCGATTCATTGAGAGACATACAAACAAATTGATTCTCCCATTCTCAAAATTAGTACTGCACAGCTCGAGTCCCTATGTAATGACAATAAAAATATATAATAATCTACCAGATTACACAAGAAACATTGACATAGAAAAAGAATTTGTATACACACTAAAAAACTATTTAATTAACAAGTGTTACTACACTATAAGCGCAACGACTCTTAAATTGACTTATTTAAATATTTTAATTTTTTTTTTTTTTTTTTTTATCCACTACAAGTTAGCCCTTGACTACGATCTCACCTGATGGTAAGTGATGATGCAGTCTAAGATGGTAGCGGGCTAACCTGTTAGGGGCATGGCAGTTATATTAAACCCATACCCCTATTCGGTTTCTACACGGCATCGTACCGGAACGCTAAATCGCTTAGCGGCACGTCTTTGCCGGTAGGGTGGTAACTAGCCACGGCCGAAGCCTCCCACCAGGCAAATTTTAATGCTGTCCCTTTTTGACAAAAGCATAATATTGTAGTTGCCAAAAAGGGACAGCAGTAAAATATTTAACTAAATCAATTTAAGATCCCTTGTGCAAGTGGGCCTAAATGATTTTTTTAATGATGCGGCATTAACAAACACAAATAAAATCGGTCTCCCTACTACAATGCACTGCTGTTGCTACACCCAAACTGGGTATACGTAGCCTTTATACCTATTATTGACTAAATGTTATATTTTAAGGAATAAGTGTACCTATGGAATTGCAATAAATAATGAAAAGAAAAGATGATGGGGCTGATTCTGTGTAACACAATCTCTAAACTAAACTAAAATGGCAGCTTTAAATCTAGTTCTGTCCCTTTCCGTAGGGAGTATTATGAAAGGGTTAGCAATATTTGTAATGGTCTAATTTTAGTTTAGTTTAGAGATTGTGCACTACAGAATCAGCCCCATTGCCTATATCAAAAATAAATTATTTCTAATTGATTGTTAAATAGAGGGTCTTCCAAAAGACCTAAAATTCACATCCTCGGTTAGTTTTTAGTTTGATAACCATTTTAAAATATAAAGAAAAAAAGTGCGTTGAAATTTTATGACGTCACAACTGTGAATTTCATACAACTTACATACTAGAAGTGCGTTTTTAAGTTTGATAAAGAGTTGCTGATTTGATTGAGTTGTCATCATCCCTATTTGCAAAGACACCCTAATATTTTTTTGTCTCATCAGGCAAGTTGATAAATTTAATCCTAATATATAAAACACAAAACATGTCTCTACATAATATGTCTCTTATAGACTACTAGCTGATGCCCGCGACTTCGTCCGTGTGGATTGAGGTTTTTCGGTTCCTGCGGGAACTCTTTAATTTTCCGGGATAAAAAGTAGCCTATGTGCTATTCCAGACTATAATCTATCTCTGTGCCAAATTTCATCCAGATCCGTGCATCCGTTGGAGCGTGATTGAGTAACAAACATACATCCATACATCCAAACTTTCGCATTTATAATATTTATTTGATTGATTATTTGATGAAAACATCCAACCGATGTGCCCCAAACTGGTTTTAATGAAAGCGGTTTGGGGCACATCGGTTGGATGGAAAGGCAATAATGCGAAGATGGTTTTAGATCACTAAAATTATTTTTAAATTTCCTTTTTTTAGCGATGTAGCACCCGACGCGCCGGGTATCCACCAGTATGTTATTAAACTACAAACATATTATATTAGTGGAGTCAAAACATGACGTAACATAGGAGATACTTGTATGTCCATGGTATAAAAAAATTGGCAGTCATATTGCCGATAGAAGTGAAAACGAATATTTAAAATATTAAAAAAAAAATATATAATATAAACCTTAAAACTAAGGCATTAACGTTTAATTACAAATGTAGTATATTTATATTTATGTCATTTTGTCTTGTAACAAGGCGAGCATGGGGCAGCGAGGTGTCGGTGACGCGAATCCACAAGTTTACTAAAAAGTGCTAAACGCGGCTAAAGAAGTTTTCACTTCAATAAATTGAGTATTATATACGTGACGTCACACTTACCAAGGAAGTCAGATTGGTTGATAGTGTTGTCCTTCTCTATGGTAGCTGCTATGATGATGGTCGGCAGTATGAGCACGGTCCCATATATAAGGAACTGCGCCAACAGCGTCGCGGCCCAGTGTAAGACAGGCGGGCAACCGGTCATGACGTGTATATGCCGTGTGCCCGACACACGCTCTATGCACGGCAGAATTACGCCGTTGACAACCGTGCACAGTATTGCTGTATATAAAAAAAACAATTAATATGTTTGAATATATTTTTTAACGTGGAATATGTTTTTTTTTGATTTCCTCGAGATACCTTAATTTTCCGGGATAAAAAGTAAAAAAGTAAGTCAGTAATGTAAGATAAAAATTCTATGTCACTCTCCAGGTCCTCAACTATACCCATTCAAATCACGTCGATCCGTTGCTCTGTTGCGACGTGATTGAAGGACAAACCGACAAACAAAGACACTTTCGCATTCATAATATTAGTATCTATATTTTTACTTATGGACTAAGAGCAAGCTGAAAGAAGAAAGTTATATACTCACTGAAAACAATACCCATCGCCCAGACCACACAAAAAGGCAGTTCCTTGGGGCTGACATAGTCCATGCTAGTCCGCCTCACATACTGGTCGTCCTGCAGCGGATGGTTGATGGTGGTGATGGTGACTTCCGCTTCCGGGTCGGGGATGAGCAGCGCGGCGAGCATGTTCGACAGAAAGTTGAGAGACACGGGCGCCGCGTGACGCACTAGTGTGGTGTATAACGCCTGAAATCGTCGTGGTGAACACAAATGGTACTTGAAACTATTTTTTTTTTTTTTAATCCACTACAAGTTAGCCCTGGACTGCGATCTCACCTGATGGTAAGTGATGATGCAATCTAAGATGGTAGCGGGCTAACCTGTTAGGGGCATGTCAGTTATATTAAACCAATACCTCTATTTTGTTTCTACACGGCATCGTACCGGAACGCTAAATCGCTTGGCGGCACGTCTTTACCGGTAGGGTGGTAACTAGCCACGGCGGAAGCCTCCCACCAGGCCAGACCAGGGAAATTCAGAAATTATAAATTTCCAAACCCTGCCGGGGGTCGAACCCGGGACCTCCGCACGTTAAGGCAACAGCGCTCAACACTGCGCCACGGAGGTCGTCAAAACTATCTAGAAACTTCCATAGCCTTTCACCCATGTGGATTATGGGTGAATGCACAAAACGATGCAAAGAACGTGAGGATAGATTTATTGACTGTAGTGTACTGGGAAAGAGATTTAAAATTCCATTCCAAAAACCAACTTCCAAAGCCACTGTAAAGCAAAAAATAATTTTGATTTCTACACACTATGTTGAAGTCGGGCGAGTATAACAAAGATAGGCAAAGTTGACGCGTCAGGCTCGCCCGACTTCAACATAGTGTGTAGAAATCAAAATTATTTTTTGCTTTACAGTGGCTTTTATCCCGGAATATTGAAGAGTTCCCGCGGGATATAAAAAAACCTCAATCCACGCGGATTGCTGTTTACAAAAATAATCTCCATTTCTAAATAGAAACCGGCGTCGATTGAAGCCAAATTCGTTAGAAATTAAAGTAAAATCTTTTCTTGCCTTTTTAAAGAAATTCCAAGGATTTTGGAGTCATTTCGAATACGAAAATGATATCCGTTAACAAGATGGCGGACATAGTGATAATTTTATTAAATGTTTGCCATTATTGTTATCCTCAAAAGTATGCTTACGTACCTTTGCATCCGTGTCGTTGATTTCAAATCCGATTAAGTAGTGTTGATAATCCAGCACACTCTTCCGACCGATTTCTAGTACAGCTGAAAACAAATCATCAATTTTTAATAATCCTCAATGATTAACACACGATTTAGTATAAACTAGCTGATGCCCGCGACTTCGTTCGCGTGGAATAAGTTTTTTTGACGTGGATACGTCTTTAAAATTGCTCCAATAGAAACGCAATTCAAAAAAACGATTGATAACAAAATCGGGGGATACAGTTTAGTGTTGCAGCTATATATCTATCATCCCCATCCAAATTTCAATTACACCACTGGGTAACTAAAGAATCAAAGAATTTATTACGCTAAGTAAGGACTGTAACACATCGCGCGCGGCGGAGGGGGAAGCCCCGCCATTTTGAAGATCATTCTGCTGCGTATCGAGATTACCATTTAGTATAACTTTCGACTCGGTGAAGCTACGACGTTCATTCAAGTTTCAATCGTCAGCTCTCGTCAAAATCTATCGATTATATATAAACCATTAGTGTAAAATTGTGACTGCGAATAAATAAGGTGTTAAAATAAAAAAAATAATGTCAATAAATATATAATGTCGGCCTTTACGCGTCGAAAAGCCAAATCGAAATACAGAGATCGTATACGGTTGGAAAGTGCATCTCAAAAGCAATCGACTGGTACAATAAAACACTATATGGAAACTATTATCCGTTACGAGACGTATTCACGTACAACAAACGGCCGTGTCCATAACACAGCCACACCCCATTTTTATTCCCATACTCCTTAATTTGCCGGATATAAAGTAGCCTATGTCACTTTCCAGGTCCTCAACTATACCCATGCAAAAAATCACGTCGATCCGTTGCGGCATAATTGAAGGACAAACCAACAAACAAGCACACTTTCCAATTTATAATATTAGTAAGTATAATACCCGTTTCTAATACTACTTACTTTCAGATTACCGACCGAATTAGAAAACTGCAAAGTTCCTAAAGAAAATTGCACTCTTTTTTTTAAAGTTTTTTTCAAGTTGACTGCGACTTGCCATTGACTGCGATCTCACCTGATGGTAAGTGATGATGCAGTCTAAGATGGTAGCGGGCTAACCTGTTAGGAGCATGGCAGTTATTGAAATGAAATGATTTATTTCATGTAGGAAAACTTGTGCCACTTATGATAAGTCGTAAGAATCTACCACTACAATCTATTTAAACCCATTCCCTATTCGATTTTTACACGGCATCGTACCGGGACGACTTCGCCTGTAGGGTGGTAACTAGCCACGGCCGAAGCCTCCCACCAGGCAGAAAGGAAAGGAAAAGTTGTCTCATTCGAAAGGAAACCATTATGTGAGAAGAAAAAATAAAAAAAAACTAACCTTGAGCGACATTCGGCACTCTTGTAAAGTCCACAAAGTGGTATTTGCGGCCGATGTACAGTTGGCTGACGTCTTTCTCCTTGACATTGTAAAGCACCCTTCGATCCGCTATATCGTACAGGTTCAGGTCCAGAGTGATGTTCGTGTAACGATCGGGTATGGTCATGTCGATCCCGTTGGCTATAATGGTGAACACGCATATCATTGCGATCGGCGCTAACACTTGCTGGAATAGAAATTGCAGTGGTAATAGCACATTTGTAGCACTGACCCGGTGGCCAAAATTGGAACAAATTTTTATGCATGCTTAGTTTTTGGTTTTATTTTATTTTTCATATCTACTAGCGACGCTGACACTGAGTTTGTAGGACTATATACACTTTTTTTAAGTAATGTCATAAAGTGTCGAGTAATTCCCAATTGGTACTCACCATAGTGAGGAAAGATATCTTTTTCGACCATAGGAACTTGAACTGCCTTATGATAAGCAACAGCATTTGATGAGCGTATAAAGGCAAACCGGAAAGCTTTTCAAATGTTGGCTCTGTAAAAAAAAATACAAGATATAAACAGAAGACATAAAATGTTGAAGATAGTATATCTTTAATGTCATATGTAGTCCGACAAACTTATCTGACCTGCCCCCCGATTATGTAAGAATGGCCGATCAAAACGTCAAAGTTCGGCGTCAAAGTAAAATAAACCATAACAGCATTGAATTAGAGCTCAATTTCGTGTACCCATTCTCATACGTTTAGGGTATCGTACATAGATATGTCTTTGTGCTTTTTGTAATAATTTTGTCCATTTTGTCCGATGTAAACCCTGCTCGAAATACAAGTCAAAATTACCAAACTCGCCAAAAACAGTAATATTTTTCGTTAAATTTATCAATTGGGTTCTCAGTGCCTTCTATTAAGGGAATAATATTGCAAGATGTATAATTACAATTGAATAGAAAAGCTACGAACCATCTGCGAATTCACCATCGACGTCGTCGTCGGAAAATGTTGTGGTGACGTCACTGCATAGTCTAAAAAAATGTTAACGAATGTTAATAATTGCAACAAATTACGCATCTTTATTTGCAATATACAATTGCAAGTTGCAAATACAATTGCAACATGTATTTGCCATCGAGGCGATTTTTACTTTAAAATTATATAAATAGGGTATACTTTGCAATGTTTAAGCACTGAGAACTTAATATTTATATATAGTTGTATTATAAACAAAATAACTTCTCCGTCAGATGTGGTATGTGGACACTGGACACGTATTTACCAGAAACGTGGCATACATTTTTCTAAGGAAATTGGGTATTTGACAACTATTCAAAAAATTATTATTCAGTGATTATTATACAGGGCGTCCCACGGCTATGCCGCATGGAGGGGAAGTACCTTAAATATCGTAGATGGAACATTTTACTGAAAGACGACTTCATTTTAATTTAAAATACAATTTAAACTGCATTCATAGATTTTTAAATAATTGCCTGTTTGAACCGGGACTCGAACCCGCTATACGAGAAAAAGAAAATTACCTGTAGCTTTATCATACCGATCGAAAGGCTTCATTATAAGGATTATTTTTTGCTAGGTAACATAGCATCAAAAATAAAAAGAAAACCATGAATTTTTTTGAACCGGGAATTGCCTGGTTGAACCGGGGTTGAACCAGGCAATTATTTAAAAATCTATGAATCCAGTTTAAATTGTATTTTAAATGAAAATGAAGTCTTCTTGTAGTAAAATGTTCCATCTACGATATTTAAGGTACTTCCCCTCCAAGCGGCATAGCCGTGGGACGCCCTGTATATATCAGGATCAACCGAAAGTCGTAATATCCACGTGCCCTGTTATTATATTATCCGGATATTTTTATAAAATTCATGATCTTGTTTCATGTTTCCTTTTTCTAAATTTTTGTAATTTTGTAATCTTATTTGAGTAAATTGTAATTTTATATGATATTCGTCAGAGCTTTATACAAGCATTTTGGCTTATAATGATATATAAGCGAAATAAATAAATGAATATATATCATACTAATATTATAAATGCGAAAGTGTGTTTGTTTGTTGGTTTATTGGTTTGTCCTTCAATCACGCCGCAACGGAGCAAAGGATCGACGTGATTTTTGGCATGGGTATAGTTGGGATCTGGAGAGTGACATAGAAAGAAAGAAAAGAAAGAAAAACAATTTATTACATAGGATACTTTTTATCTCGTAAAATTAAGGAGTTCCCGTAGGAATTAAAAAAACTTATTCCACGCGGGCGAAGTCGCGGGCATCAGCTAGTATGATATAAAAAAAAAACACCCAATTCTATACAACTTACTTCAAAAACACTTCTTCCAAAGTGGATACCCCGACTCCAATAGAGTCAATGCCGAGTTCGGATCTCTGGCCTTCCAGCTGGTTGAAGAGATGCGGGAACTTGTCACTGCTCTTCGCGGGCAGGTTGTATGAGATGGAGTTGAGGGAGGTCTCTTTGACAGTAGCGTCCGGCACTTCGGAGACGATCGCTGCGGTCAGCGCTGGCACGTTGGGCAATCCGGTGGTGGTGAATGAGAGACGGTAGCCCGCGCCTGGAAAAACGGGTACATATACTCGTGCCAGCATAGTATGTTGAAAATAGCAGTTTGTGATACTATAAGAGCGGCAAGTTTTGACGACCTCCGTGGCGCAGTGTTGAGCGCTGTTGCCTTAACGTGCGGAAGTCCCGGGTTCAATCCCCGGCAGGGTCAATTTGGGAATTTAAATTTCTGAATTTTCCCTGGTCTGGCCTGGTGGGAGGCTTCGGCCGTGGCTAGTTACCACCCTACCGGCAAAAACGTGCCGCCAAGCAATTGAGCGTTCCGGTACGATGCCGTGTAGAAACCGAATAGGGGTTTGGGTTTAATATAACTGCCATGCTCGTAACAGGTTAGCCCGCTACCATCTTAGACTGCATCGTCACTTAACCATCAGGTGAAATCGCAGTCAAGGGCTAACCTGTAGTGGATAAAAAAAAACCGGCCAAGTGCGAGTCGGACTCGCGCACCGAGGGTTCCGTACAAACCTGTAGTAAGTTTTACGATTTATGCCGTATTAAAAATAAAAATTACGTTTGTTGTATGGGAGCCCCACTTTAATATTTACTTTATTGATATTTAATTATTTATTTTGAAAGGTAATATACAAGTTAATATTCTGTGAAAATTTGAACCGTCTACCTGTTACCGTTTTTAATATTGAGCAAAAAATACGAAAAAAACACGTTTATTGTATGGGGACCCCCCTTAATATATATATTTTTTTAATTCTTAGTATTTGTTGTTATAGCGGCAACGGAAATACATCATTTGTGAAAATTTCAGCTTTCTAGCTATCACGGTTTATGAGATACAGCCTGGAGACAGACATACAGACAGACAGCGGAGTCTTAGTAATAGGGTCCCGTTTTTACCCTTTGGGTACGGAACCCTAAAAAAGACTTACCGAGTGCCCGTTTCAGATGCATGGTGGTAGCGTGGCACCGCAGTCTGCCGTTGTGCAGCGCGGCCACGCGGTCTCCTAATGCCTCGGCTTCCTCCATGAAGTGAGTGCTGATCAGCACCGTACGGGAGCCGCGCAGCGACTGCGAACACACGACATGTCAACACCATATTGTACCACCTGTGTTATGTGTATCATACCATAGATAAATTCTAATTCTGATTCATATCAAATTGCATCACTGGCTACAGCGACACTCCAAACCGCAAGCTCTACACCTACACCATTGTAGGTGTGGAGTTAGTGTGCATACTAATTTTACGCTAGAAATGCATTGACTTACCAATACCTTAGACGCACCATCGAAACGCAAAAAACGGCACGGTCAAATTGTGCACAATGAACAATTTTTGCCTCAGTCGCGCATGAGTACACTAGGCGACAAAATGTCGTATGTGTCGAATTGTTAATACAAAATTGAACCCTAAATATAAATCCATATGGTTGGTTTTTGTGAACCGTTTGGTGTCTCTTTGTCTATTATCTATAGCTGTGTGGACGATAAGCGATTGTGGACGCTTTTTGAGTATTAATTTGTAGGTAATGTTGTATCCTTAGTTGGTAAATCGATGTAGAAATGGCTGAATTATTCTAAACGTCTTACTAAGGGCGCCTCATGCGAGGCTCGGACCACGGCTTAGAATGACGTTGGGACGAATGGGAGATCGGTTGGATGCTCTGTATATAAACGCACATATCAATCCCGGGACGTCCGAATACGAGGCCGTCTTCTAAGACATTTTGTTATCCTTTAAAAAGCTATCACTGCAAGCATCCAAATCCATACAAACATTCTTGAAACGATGCTCCGGGCCCCAACATTATTTTGGCATAAAACTTGAATAAGAACTGAATGGACGTCCTCCCACGATTCCGAATATTGGAGGGAGGCAAATCACTTAAATTGTTGACCAACCCACCGGTCAATAATCTAATCTTTTTGCGACATATCGCCACCCAAAGACGGTGGCGTGCAGTTCATAGAGGCATAAAAGCACTGCTTACCCAAATGAATATACGTCAATACTCATTTTTCATCGAAACAGCTAGTAAATAGGTTTTCTGACTAACTATTGCCTACCCTAGCTTCACGCCAATGCAAAATGGTACATACCAGCAATAGATCCCACAGCTCCCGCCTAGTCTCCACGTCCAAGCCCGACGTGGGCTCATCCAGCACCAGCACCTTGGCTTCTCCCGCCAGAGCGCAGGCTAGCTGCAGACAACTCGCCCCCCACAGATACATACCAGCAATAGATCCCACAGCTCCCGCCTAGTCTCCACGTCCAAGCCCGACGTGGGCTCATCCAGCACCAGCACCTTTGCTTCTCCCGCCAGAGCGCAGGCTAGCTGCAGACAACTCGCCCCCCACAGATACATACCAGCAATAGATCCCACAGCTCCCTCCTAGTCTCCACGTCCAAGCCCGACGTGGGCTCATCCAGCACCAGCACCTTGGCTTCTCCCGCCAGAGCGCAGGCTAGCTGCAGACAACTCGCCCCCCACAGATACATACCAGCAATAGATCCCACAGCTCCCGCCTAGTCTCCACGTCCAAGCCCGACGTGGGCTCATCCAGCACCAGCACCTTGGCTTCTCCCGCCAGAGCGCAGGCTAGCTGCAGACACCTCGCCCCCCACAGATACATACCAGCAATAGATCCCACAGCTCCCGCCTAGTCTCCACGTCCAAGCCCGACGTGGGCTCATCCAGCACCAGCACCTTGGCTTCTCCCGCCAGAGCGCAGGCTAGCTGCAGACAACTCGCCCCCCACAGATACATACCAGCAATAGATCCCACAGCTCCCGCCTAGTCTCCACGTCCAAGCCCGACGTGGGCTCATCCAGCACCAGCACCTTGGCTTCTCCCGCCAGAGCGCAGGCTAGCTGCAGACAACTCGCCCCCCACAGATACATACCAGCAATAGATCCCACAGCTCCCGCCTAGTCTCCACGTCCAAGCCCGACGTGGGCTCATCCAGCACCAGCACCTTGGCTTCTCCCGCCAGAGCGCAGGCTAGCTGCAGACAACTCGCCCCCCACAGATACATACCAGCAATAGATCCCACAGCTCCCGCCTAGTCTCCACGTCCAAGCCCGACGTGGGCTCATCCAGCACCAGCACCTTGGCTTCTCCCGCCAGAGCGCAGGCTAGCTGCAGACAACTCGCCCCCCACAGATACATACCAGCAATAGATCCCACAGCTCCCGCCTAGTCTCCACGTCCAAGCCCGACGTGGGCTCATCCAGCACCAGCACCTTGGCTTCTCCCGCCAGAGCGCAGGCTAGCTGCAGACAACTCGCCCCCCACAGATACATACCAGCAATAGATCCCACAGCTCCCGCCTAGTCTCCACGTCCAAGCCCGACGTGGGCTCATCCAGCACCAGCACCTTGGCTTCTCCCGCCAGAGCGCAGGCTAGCTGCAGACAACTCGCCCCCCACAGATACATACCAGCAATAGATCCCACAGCTCCCGCCTAGTCTCCACGTCCAAGCCCGACGTGGGCTCATCCAGCACCAGCACCTTGGCTTCTCCCGCCAGAGCGCAGGCTAGCTGCAGACAACTCGCCCCCCACAGATACATACCAGCAATAGATCCCACAGCTCCCGCCTAGTCTCCACGTCCAAGCCCGACGTGGGCTCATCCAGCACCAGCACCTTGGCTTCTCCCGCCAGAGCGCAGGCTAGCTGCAGACAACTCGCCCCCCACAGATACATACCAGCAATAGATCCCACAGCTCCCGCCTAGTCTCCACGTCCAAGCCCGACGTGGGCTCATCCAGCACCAGCACCTTGGCTTCTCCCGCCAGAGCGCAGGCTAGCTGCAGACAACTCGCCCCCCACAGATACATACCAGCAATAGATCCCACAGCTCCCGCCTAGTCTCCACGTCCAAGCCCGACGTGGGCTCATCCAGCACCAGCACCTTGGCTTCTCCCGCCAGAGCGCAGGCTAGCTGCAGACAACTCGCCCCCCACAGATACATACCAGCAATAGATCCCACAGCTCCCGCCTAGTCTCCACGTCCAAGCCCGACGTGGGCTCATCCAGCACCAGCACCTTGGCTTCTCCCGCCAGAGCGCAGGCTAGCTGCAGACAACTCGCCCCCCACAGATACATACCAGCAATAGATCCCACAGCTCCCGCCTAGTCTCCACGTCCAAGCCCGACGTGGGCTCATCCAGCACCAGCACCTTGGCTTCTCCCGCCAGAGCGCAGGCTAGCTGCAGACGCCGCTTCATACCGCCTGATAGCTGACTGCTGTTGTACGACAACTTATCGCCCAAGCCGAGGCGCTCCAGAAGCGTTGTAGCAGACTTTTCAGCTTCGAAGTATGATGTTCCTTTAAGCTATGGACAAAAACGGGTTAAGTAATTATTGGATTATAGGAGGTAGGTAAAAGACCTCAATCATTAAGCAGCTTTTCGAGTAACATCAGTTTTTGGGTTACAGTCATCAGACACGCGTGACAGAAGTGAAGCTTCGACACATTTTTCGATAAAAGTAATTATGATCGGGTCGACCCGAACCGATCCGAATCCGTCAAGTCCGGATTCGACGAAATTGCAAACAATTCCTTCCAGTCCCATCCGATCCTATCTGAAAGTTTGTTCCGTTCCTGGGGGTGTACTCTCTTTCTCTAAAACGAAACTTCGCAAACAAACGAACGAAATTTCGTTAACTCCTCTCCTACATAATATTATCTCTATGCTCCTCTCTATTTCGTTTTCGTACACGCAGACGAAGTACGGATCCAAAGAAAATTTTCGTGACCGATTGGATTGAACGATTTTGAGTGGGTCTAATAACAGACTAATTACGTTCGTTTGAGAGAGAGTAGACCCCCTGTCCGGTTCTATCCAACTCACCATACTGAAGAACTTGACGTGTTGCAGCACAGTGAGATCGGGGAAGAACAGATTGTGCTGCGGACACAGGCCCAGCAGTTTGCGCGTTTCGTCGCGCTCGCTCAGCGTGTCCATTCCTTCCACGTATACGTTGCCGTCGCTCGCGCCGAACATTCCTATACGACACATTGCATTACAATCCACAGCCACACTAATTTCACTTCTTTTTATTTAAACTACTACAAACAGTCCTTGACTGCGATCTCACCTAATGGTATGTGATGATGCAGTTTAAGACGGCAGCGGGCTAAGGGATCATCCATAAAGTACGTCACACGTTAAGGGGGAGGGAGGGGGTCGACGAAGTGTGACATTGTGTGACAAGGGGTGGGAGGGGTCAAAAAATCACGAAATTAGTGTGACGTACATTATGGATGACCCCTAACCTGTTAGGCGCATGGCAGTCATATTAAACCCATATCGCCTAATCGGTTTCACATAGTAATATAAATGAAAATGAATTGATTTATTTCACGTAGGATAACTTGTGCCACTTGTGAAAAGCCGCAAGAATCTACCACCAGTTCGGAAAGCTGAAGACTAAAGTATTGGACTACCGAAGACACAGAGGTAGTTTGCATTCTGGAAACGTACATAGGATACTTTTATTTAAAAATTTCGACAGGATTTGGCATCAGCTAGTATACTAATATTACTAATCTATACTAATATTATTATAAATGAGAAAATTTTGGATACTATGGATATGGATGGATGTTTGATACTCATCACGCCCGAACGGCTGAATGGATCTGGATGAAATTTGAAACAGAGATAGATTATTGTCTGGAATAACACATATGCTTATACCGGGAAATTAAAGAGTTCCCGGGGCGAAAAAACCTCAATCCACGAGCACGAAATCACGGGCATCAGCTAGTATAGAATAAAAATGCAATGGTCTTCCAGATCTTAGTCACAAGCTGAAGAACCGAGTACCAAGAAACGATGAAATGGAATCAATAGTACCTGTTATGATGGACATAAGGGTGGTTTTGCCAGCGCCGTTGTGGCCCAGCAGCACTGTGATCTCGCCCTTGTACACATCCAGCGTCACGTTGTCCAGTGCCCGCTGCTTGTCAAATATCTGGAGACAAAACAAGCTTGCTAGTCATACTTTCATACTAATATTATAAATGCGAAAGTGTGTTTGTTTGTTTGTTGGTTTGTCCTTCAATCACGCCACAATGGAGCAACAGATCGACGTGATTTTTGGCATGGGCATAGTTGAGGACCTGAAGAGTGACATAGAGTAGAGTGTGATTTTTATCCCAGAAAATGAAGAGTTCCCGAGGGAATCAAAAAAACTTAAACCACGCGGACGTTGTCGCGGGCATCAGCTAGTTATTTATATAATGCTTGCCATCTGGAGCCAAAACAAGCGTAAAAAAAACTTGAAACACGACGGGCATCTATACTTCATATTATAAATGCGAAATAGATATAATAGAGAGACTAAAATCTGTCTCTGTGCCAAATTTCATCCAGATCCGTTCAGCCGTTCTGGCGTGATTGAGTTACAAACATCCATCCATCCATCCAAACTTTCGCATTTCAAAAATTCAAAAGTTTTTTATTCAAATAGACTTTTTACAAGTGCTTATGAATAGTCGAATGAATCTACCACTTATAATATTAGTATTCGTATAGATTACTGAACTACCACGTTGACATTTTTTTAAACAATAAAAGGTTCTCGTGGTACGGGATATTCTCACCTTAGTGACATTCTCGATCTTGATGCCGACCTCAGCGTCCTTGGGCGCGGGCTCGAAGTACAGCGCGTCGTTGACGTCGACCTCTTCCATCTCCTCGGCCTTCTCGTCCGGCGTCACCCGCGGAGCGCACCAGTACTGGCGCTGCAACCAATTCTTTATATCGTTTAACGATTTATTTTATCCATCCACTAATCATCAACAACGTACTGGGGTACTCAACGACGGAATTCCAAAACACCTGCTCAAGAAATTGACTGATAAGTACTTCTGCACGTATTACACGAAATTCTCCATCTCCAAATCTCTTTTTGTCCACACCGAGGCATACACCAGCAGCATTTAAAGGCAGTTTTAAATTTGCGGCCACTAAGTGCTGGAACGATCTACCACCACCAATAAAATCGTCACAATTTTTAGGAATCTAATTTCTGGGGTGATTGAGGTTGTCAATCGCAGATCAAGCATTTCACCGTAATAAGGCCATAGCTTAGCCTGGAATGATACAGGCGATTAGAAATTGAGGGCTGTGATCAGAGGTGATGGCGATCGTTACAAAGTACCAATCATTTTTACGTAAGGTTCCAGGTTACCTGACAGATGAAGTTCCACGGTAGGGCGGTGCCATAGGGGCCGGGGTTGACTCGCGCCAGATACCAGGCGAGCGTGAAGAATATCGCGCTCTGTAGCGCCAGCATTATGAAGCACAGCAGTACAGAGCCGCTGTTCTCGCTGCGAACGTTGTAGATCGTCGCCATTGTCACGCCGTTACCTGGACAAGGAGACGAGACGAGACGTCTTTCAAGAAGTAGCCTTTACGTTTAACCTTACTATTGTTCTTATTTTAGTTTTAAGACTATACATTCGAGCTGAGCTTGAGCTGCAAGGGTAGACCCTTATATTTAGCTTTTTGCCCCCTGATATTTTGTTACTCCCTGCATTAAACCAAAACTTATTCATACCAAATTGTAGGGAATTCTCTGATCTACTATAATGACTGACAACATTTTGAAATTAATTAATAGATTGTTCCTTATTACGAAAATACCAAGAAGCTGTTATTTAATCTTGATTTTTGTGTAAAGTTTGACGTTAGCGAACATCCAAATTTACTCGTTGTGGTCACACAAAGAGATACTTTTATTGAGTATAAGGTCCTGAACTACTATAGTTGAAGATAAAAATTATTAATTTGCTATCCTTTGTATTATAAAATTCAAAACAAAGAAGATTTAATTTGACGAAATTAAGGACACATATAAGCGTCATTTTAGGAGGTTATTTGGCTTAATTTGTAAAAATAAATTAGTACTCCTAAAAGAAAGACATATTTTCAATTATATTCAGCAAAAAAAAATATATAATTAACAATAATTTACATCCAAAAATAAGTTTGTAACACACTACAAAACTGCGTGATCAAGCGCTAGGAAAACTAGTCGTAGCCGAGGCTTCTCAGAGGGTGGACGTAACGCCTTTTGTCTCCGCAACTCAAAATGATATACGTAGCATATACCTGAGATTGTAGTGTGATTGTCACTTCTCAATAGTAGGCATTTTTAATACTGGCTGCTTTTTCTTATTGATGGTTGAAAATTATTTTGTTTTAAACAGTTTAAGGTTTGTATATTATACTTTATATTAAACGTGTATGATATTTATAGTTATATTACTTAATTATTTACTCGTAAATAAGAATTTGAATATTCAATTCAGACAAGGTCGTGTGTTTCAGACAGTTATAAAATAATTTACTTTACTAAACTTGCCTTATAAAGCTTGTGGTTAAATTAACTATTATTTAAAGGCTGACCAACAATCTCTACCTAGACTGGCAACTCCGTCCCTTATAAATATTAATGCGATGTCATGTACTGAAATGATAATCACTCGTTGGTAAAATTTATTGAAAACAATACAATAGAAACAATAAACCTAGCTAGCCTAACCTAATAATGCCATGCCCGCGTGGAATGGTGGCGAGAATGCTGGCTGCATTTCCGCGCTGGACAGCCAGGCTGATCCTTTGCGCAAAAAATGAGCAAATGAAAATGATGAAAATGAACAAAAAAAAGTTACGTGTTTATTGTCTATATGTATTGTATGTATTTTTTGTTGTATGTATATAAATACTAGATGATTCCCGCGACTTCGGCCGCGTGGATTTGAGTTTTTTGACTCCCGCGGGAACTCCTTAATTTTCCGGGATAAAAAGTCCTATGTCCTTCCCCGGGATATAACCTACCTCTATACCAAATTTCAGCAAAATCGGTTGAAAAGAAGGGCCGGGAAAGCGTAGCAGACAGGCAGACAGACAGACAGACAGACAGACACACTTTCGCATTTAAAATATTAGTATGGATAGTAGCATTTACTATATAAATTCTAATAATTTTATATTGTAAATAATGTTAAGTAAAAATCAAAATAATACTAATATTTTATTTTACTATTTTGTTTATTTTTGTACAAAATGTGTCTTATAAGTAACTAACAGAAAATAAGCAAACAAAGATAATGTTAGTATGGATGTACCTACTTAAAAACATCTATACTTACAATCATGCAACCTTCTCTTTATATGAATACACCTATATTTAAAAAAGTTTTATATGAAACGTATGTTAAGCGAATTAAAAATATTTCTTTTAAATATTGAAAAAATAATTGCCCGTTTGAAAATGGGATTAGGATCAAAACGGTTTGTCAAACTACTTTGCACCCGACGCCTTCTGTTCACTCGCTCAAACAAAGGACTATCCGAGACAAAGGATTTTATATACCTAAACCCGAGATAAATACCTAAACTTCAAAAGAGGCTCAGGGTATGTACGCTCTTAAGGGCAAAACACACATAAAGCGGGCGCGGGTCGGGTGCGCGGCTGGTTGTATTTCTTGTATTTATATGGACGACATCACACAGCGTCACCCGCCACGCGCCCGCGTTCTGTGTGATATCGTCCGTATAAATACAAGGAATTTAACCCGCCGCGCACCCGATCCGCCCCGTTTTGCGCTTTAGACATACTTGTCTTAATGTAAACCTTGTATTAACACTGTTTGAGGGTGTACGCTCGCGCGCACTCGTTTTTATTCAAGAATAGTATAACCTATTGTCCACGGTGAGCAACAGGAGCGACGCCAATGCAATTTTTTAGTTCCTCTAAACGCCACCGCCAACTTGTGGCACTGTGTTTGTCTTTATCTTGTCTAAGCAAATAATATTTTTTTTACGAATTTATGTATGTATTTATAAAAAAATATTTTTACCTCTACTTCACAAGTATTTAGGGATTTTATTAGCTTAAACTCCTTTCAATGCTTGTTTATGGTGCAGGTTGCACGATATATTGGAGCGTGATACACGAAATGGCACTCACCGTACTGTTCCAAGATCTGCAACTCGCTCCAGAACCATCGCATAGGCTCGTGAGGCAGCAGGCCACAGAACGGCAGCACCCACCGGGGAACCTTGTGATTTGCGATCAAAGCACTTGGCATCATCGAAGTTATGAATAGGATCGTCGCTACGGTCACTGTGTATTGCGCTGCGGAATTAACGTGATGTTAACGAAACATGTCATTTACACTGTTACACAAAAAAAATGTGTGTGTACATTCACACTATATAATAGAATACATTCTATCTCATTCTCTCGCAGGCTAAATCCTATATATGTGTCTCTTTTTGGTGTCGCTTTTTCGTTTCATCGAATTTTCAAATCACAACGATTCTAAAGAAGTTTCACTTCAAATAAATATTTAATAAGAGCAAGGACAAGTTTTGCTTCCTCAAATTCTTTTTGCTCGCTGCTTAAAACCGGTGAGCAAAACTCGTTTTTGCACCGATTTTAAGCAGTAAAGGCGCGTTTTTCAATTAGAGAGGCGAAAAAGTAACTTACTGCTCTTAACGAAGTAGCTGCCAGCGTAAGCGAGGGCCACGACACTAGTGAAATGCAGGATAAGCATCATCAGTATCATCCCGGGATCAGTGTGCGGTATGTAGGGGTGCTCAGAGGCGGTCAGTAGCGTGGTGCCCACGACACTGTACACTAGCCCGGCCGGCAGCACGTTGAGGAAGTGCGATACGCCGAGCGCGTTGTGCGATACGCCCACCATTCTTATCAACTCCTGCGGAAGAGTTACATCGTGAATACCCCGGGGTCAGTGTGAGGTATGTAGGGGTGCTCGGAGGCGGTCAGTAGCGTGGTGCCCACGACACTGTACACTAGCCCGGCCGGCAGCACGTTGAGGAAGTGCGATACGCCGAGCGCGTTGTGCGATACGCCCACCATTCTTATCAACTCCTGCGGAAGAGTTACATCGTGAATACCCCGGGGTCAGTGTGAGGTATGTAGGGGTGCTCGGAGGCGGTCAGTAGCGTGGTGCCCACCACACTGTACACTAGCCCGGCCGGCAGCACGTTGAGGAAGTGCGATACGCCGAGCGCGTTGTGCGATACGCCCACCATTCTTATCAACTCCTGCGGAAGAGTTACATCGTGAATACCCCGGGGTCAGTGTGAGGTATGTAGGGGTGCTCGGAGGCGGTCAGTAGCGTGGTGCCCACCACACTGTACACTAGCCCGGCCGGCAGCACGTTGAGGAAGTGCGATACGCCGAGCGCGTTGTGCGATACGCCCACCATTCTTATCAACTCCTGCGGAAGAGTTACATCGTGAATACCCCGGGGTCAGTGTGAGGTATGTAGGGGTGCTCGGAGGCGGTCAGTAGCGTGGTGCCCACCACACTGTACACTAGCCCGGCCGGCAGCACGTTGAGGAAGTGCGATACGCCGAGCGCGTTGTGCGATACGCCCACCATTCTTATCAACTCCTGCGGAAGAGTTACATCGTGAATACCCCGGGGTCAGTGTGAGGTATGTAGGGGTGCTCGGAGGCGGTCAGTAGCGTGGTGCCCACCACACTGTACACTAGCCCGGCCGGCAGCACGTTGAGGAAGTGCGATACGCCGAGCGCGTTGTGCGATACGCCCACCATTCTTATCAACTCCTGCGGAAGAGTTACATCGTGAATACCCCGGGGTCAGTGTGCGGTATGTAGGGGTGCTCAGAGGCGGTCAGTAGCGTGGTGCCCACGACACTGTACACTAGCCCGGCCGGCAGCACGTTGAGGAAGTGCGATACGCCGAGCGCGTTGTGCGATACGCCCACCATTCTTATCAACTCCTGCGGAAGAGTTACATCGTGAATACCCCGGGGTCAGTGTGAGGTATGTAGGGGTGCTCGGAGGCGGTCAGTAGCGTGGTGCCCACCACACTGCACATCACTACTTATTATCAACAGTCCAACATGTATCCCATTGATCATCACCTATCACTAACCTGTATCCCGATGTTCAATTCATTTTTTTTCGATTTAGGCTTCTAAGTTCTTACAAATGTCAATAAATTAAAGAAAGACAAAGAAACCATTAACCATTAAAAACCAAGATCATAAAACAACAATTTAGAAACAGGATAACCAAAAATAAGGATAATTCAAAAATATGCAAATGTCATAAAATCAATAAATAAATTCAAAGTCATGAATATATCTATTGTCAAATTGTGTCTAAGAGATTATTATCTATATAATTTCATGTAATCTAAGCTGGTCTATTCTATCTATATCTACATAATCATCGAGCCTATGATATGCCTTAATTATTAACTTATTTTTAATGTACTAATTCCTTGAATTTTTTGATCTGGTATTTTGATATAAAACCGATAAATTACTTGCTTGTTCTTTTAAGTCTTATGTAACTCATGCTAAAGTTAGTTTTAGTTCTGGTATTCATTGTGTGGTTCATCTTCTGTCATTAACCTGTATCCTATTAATCATCACCTACCACTACCTGTATCCAATTGTTCATCACCTATCACATATTGTATC
This sequence comes from Erebia ligea, assembly GCA_917051295.2. NCBI lineage: Eukaryota > Metazoa > Arthropoda > Insecta > Lepidoptera > Nymphalidae > Erebia > Erebia ligea. Next base: position 2,615,780 of record OU785239.1, read on the forward strand.
CCATTGATCATCACCTGTCACTAACCTGTATCCCATTGATCATCACCTGCCACTAACCTGTATCCCGTTGATCCTCTCTTCCAGCAGTCTCGCCATAAGGAACACAAACACCAGCAGTAGAGACAGACAGCAAAAAGTGGGCAGCACTTGGCATATGTACGTTATGACGTCATTCTCAGATGTGCGCACGAACGGGAAGTCTTGGATCATCACATTCTGCAAGTCACATTGACATTTCACGGATATGTTTTATAGTATAGTATAGGTGGATAATAAAACGGTATATCGTCTACGACGATATGGGAAGTCTTTATGATTGGGGTGATGAAAGACCAGGCACACATAATTTTCTTAGGATTTGAAAATAGCCGTTATTTCCGTAAGCAGCAGAGCAACGTTAAGTTAAGGAGATACGTTAAGTTTAGAAGTTAATATTAAAAAGTTGTTATTACTATATTGTTAAGTATATCTATATATATATAAATCTCGTGTCACAATGTTTGTCCTCAATGGACTTCTAAACCACTTAACCGATTATAATAAAATTCGCACACCATGTGCAGTTCGATCTAACTTGAGAGATAGGATAGTTTATATTATATAGATTAGGATTATTAGTGCTACCCGTGCGAAGCCGGGGCGGATCGCTAGTTATATATATATTTCTGTACAAAGGTAAATTAATTTTCAATACACTTGCTCGAAAAATGCACTTACAGAGGCAGTAAACAGGGCTTGTAAGTTAAATTTACTGCCCTCGTGCGGTAAATTTGCAGAATTTACTGCCCTCGTGCGGTAAATTTGCAGTTTTTTTAATTTTTTTTTAAGTCTATTTCACTTCTAATTAAAAAGTTTTCTTGCAAGAAGGTTCATAATGATATTGACTTTGTAAGTAAAAAACCTAAAAAATAATAACATTTAGATGTAGATTGATGAAATCAATTCATGAAATTAAAAATTGTATTTAATATAATTAATTAAAATTGTTTTAAGTATTAAAAATCAAAAAAGTAAAGGCTGAATAGTCCAGGTTGGGAGTTAAGAGCTAGAACCTAGAGCCATGAAGCCAATTAAAAAAAAGACATTACAACAACGCGCCGTAGATACTAAATCTTTAATCTGTGTGCGCTATTTTTAAAAGTTTCATTGAGTTTTTCTTATAAATTATTAAATAAATATGAGTGGTTTATGTGTTGTGGACTAATAAAATTAAATCAACAATTAGGTATTTTAGATGTGAGAAAAAAATCTCGAAATAAGTACGGGCGTGAGAAACCATTTTCTAGTGAGTACCTTGTACCTACCTACTCGAGTTTTATTTTCAAGTTTTCTCACAAATGTATTGAAAAATATCGTGTGACACACGGGCGTTAAGGTTTTAACAAACTCGTGACGATGGTCAGCCCTCGACTGGCGTCATCGGGCTGACATTAGTCAACTCGTATGTAAAAACCTATTTACCGCCCTTATATCACAAACTTCTAATGTAAAAAGATAAATAGTTAGATATATGTATAATTATTATATAATGATAATTGTGTTAACATGTAGCAACGCCCTGACAGGGCCTCATGTCCATGCATGCTAATAGCTAATTGTATTATGTAACATAATGTATTAGTAAGTAAGACATGACAGCTATTAATAAATGAAATGAAATGAAATGATAATAGCATACTCGTACCTGTGGAACATCCTTTCCCGTCACGAGCTGTATGTAACTTGAATCGATCGCCCATTGCAGCTTCATGAATTGTTCGTATATTTCGCCTGCAACAAATGTTACTTGAAACCATCTAGAAACCTCCATAGCTTAGCTAGCTCCATTCACCCACGTGGATCATAGGTGAATGCACAAAACGATGCAAAGAACGTGAGAAGGATAGATTTATTGACTGTAGTGTACTGGGAAAGAGATTTTGAAACAGTTATAGTTATAGTAATATGTAAAAATTATATTTATAATAAGTATTATTTATAAGTCCACCTAATGTCGAGGGCTCGTTGGTGTACAGAAAAACTCAGTTGAGTTTATGCGACACCAAATAGATTAAGTTTGTAACTTTTTGTTTTTATATGAATAAATAAATAAAAAAAAAATGATCAATAGTCATTAAAATACAGCATTCACATAATACTTTTGGCGATTTCAAGTATCAACATAATAATAAAATATATTATATAGATAACTCTTTACTGTTCCGAATAAAACTGAATAAATCAAGATTTTGGAGCATTTTTTGGGAATATTTGTATCGAGAAAAATTTAGCCAAACGTGTTTCTAGGGTAAAGGCGCAAAAAGCGCGTATTGAATTATCAAAGTAATTGTAACTTTTCAAATAAACAGCTTTAAAAAATCGCATAATCATACTAATACTAGTGGTTCGCCCCGAAATGAGACCTCGCGGTATCCATAAACTTGTACAGAGCGCCACCTATTGACATAATTGTGAAGTTCTGTTAATAATACTGAACCACATTAAAAATTAAATAATTTCGTTTCCTTATAATATTTATCTAATTTTAGTATTTGTTGCTCATGTACAGGATATAATTCAAGTAATTGATAAGTTTCAGGCTCAGTCTTTCAGAAAATTGAGAGTTCTGAGGTCAACTTTGGACGTTAGAAAATCGCCACTTTGAAAGCCTCCCATTTCGTCAATTTTAGGGGAAAAATTAAAAAAAAAATATTTTTGCACTCTATTCCTAATTATCTTTAAAATGATATACCGCAGCCCTATGTAACGCTATAAAAAATATTCTAAAATATATACGCTTCTATGAGAGCCCCCCTGAAATAAAGATTTTTATAACTTTTTAAGCCATATTCGGCGGGAGGCCATCGGTTTACATATTATATTTAAATTTGAAGTAATTGCGTTCAGCAATTACTTCAGACGGACGGACGGACAGACGGACGGACGGACGGACGGACAAGTGCCATTTCACCCAAGTAGACTCAGAGACCTTCGCTTCGCTCGGTCAATAAATGCGAAAGTGTGTTTGTTTGTTGGTTTATTGGTTTGTCCTTCAATCACGCCGCAACGGAACAATGGATCGACGTGATTTTTAGCATAGGTATAGTTGAGAACCTGGAGAGTGACTGGCTATGTTTTATCCCGGAAAATTAAGGAGCTCCTGTGGGAATTAAAAAAAACTTATTCCACGCGGACGAAGTCACCGGCATCAGCTAGTTATTCATAATATTGGCCGTTAAGTCTCGCATGATGGTCTATTCTTTCTTCTTCTAGACTCTAGAGTAAGGAAAAGGAAGATCTTTCTTACCGAAAATGTCAAACGGCTGCAAAATTGTACTTTCCGATTCATACGTCTGCGTATGGAAATCCTTTTTCATGCGTATTGTGTACTGCAGTTTCTTTGGCCAGATCGTGTGCATGTTCTAAAAGAGAGGACATAAAACGCAACTTCAATACATTACGCAGGTCTATTTCTATTTCTAATAAATAGGTATTATTTATTTAAGTGCCAATAGACGCCCACATAATAGGGAAAACGCCTAAGTAAATAATGGGGCTGATTCTGTAGTGCACAATCTCTAAACTAAACTAAAATGGCAGCTTTAAATCTAGTTATGTCCCTTTCCGTAGGAAGTATTATGAAAGGGTTAGCAATATTTGTAATGCTCTAATTTTAGTTTAGTTTAGAGATTGTGCACTACAGAATCAGCCCCAATGTATTATTAAAATAAATTGTTTCTTGCTGATTATAAAATAGAGGGTCTTCCAAAAGACCTAAAATTTACATCCTCGGTCAGTTTTAAGTTTGAAAACCATTGATGTAGAATTTTAGTACCTATACTAGATTTCCGATTAGCGCTTAAAATTGGGCCCGAGAAGTAACAGCACATAATCCGAGAGTGCTCTTATGTGACATTAGTATGGTCCAACCATAGCCAACATAACGAGGCGTCAAAATGCTGCAGTGCTCCTTTAAAAATTGTTCTAATTTCCACTGCAACACTAGAACTTCGGAGGGAATATCTTTTTTTCGGTAAGTTTATATCAATAAATGTTTTTCATGTAGATAAATAGATTCAAACAGTAAAAAACTATTAGGCAATGTTATTGTTATTGTTTGGCATTTTGTTTGGCCAATGTTTGTGACAACGTGTCAAATATTGTAACAAATATTGATTTTTCGGCAAACAGGGGATGCATGGAGTAATATTGGTACTTTAAAAGTTTTGTTGTTTGTAGATTCCCTAGCAATCCATTTAGTTGTGCAGAATGGAAAGCTATAGTCGCGAAAGAAAGAGGAGTAGAGTTTTTTCATCCATCCAAAAGTACATAAGTATATATGTTCAATACATTTTGATAAATTTGATATTAATGAAAAACACGCAAAGGCGTCGATTACTAAGAACAGCAGTTCCCAAATTTCAGGTATTTATTATAAACTATATAAAGTCCGCGACTTTATCCGCGTGGATACATATTTTTTGATTCCCGCGGGAACTCAGTAATTTTCCGGAATAAAACGTAAATGTCCTTCCCCGGGATGCATCATGCAACCTATTTCTATACCAAATTTCATCAAAATCGGTTGAAAAGATAAGCAGTGAAAGCGTGGCAGATAGACACACTTTCGCATTTATAATATGAGTATGGATAATAAGTTTATAATATGAATATAGCTCGCAAATTTTATGATTTTTTTTATTAAATAAATCAAATCAAATCAGCAAATCTTAAACAAACTTGAAAACGCACTTCTAGTAAGTATGGAAGTTGTATGAAATTCACAGTGACATCATCAAATTTCAACGCACTTTTTTTTTAAAATCTATATTTTAAAATGGTTATCAAACTTAAAACTAACCGAGGATGTGAGTTTTAGGTCTTTTGGAAGACCCTCTATTTAATAATCATTTAGAAATAATCTATTTTTGATATAGGCATCATCACTATTGCGATCAGTATAATTACCTTCATAAGACTTAGATTTTTAACCATACTGTATAACACATATAAGCAGTAGTACATCAATGTCAGCTTTGCGTTTAAAATTGAATTGAATTTTTAGAAAAAATAAAAGATTGTGTATTTATTTATTTATTGATGAAGGTTTAATTAAGTTGCTATTTGACTAATTCCATGTACCTACTTCACTCGGTCAGTTTATTGGCGGGATCGCCAAATTGGAACTATTGACATTAATACGAGTATTTTGACTTTGGTAAACCAGTCTGTTACCGACAGACTCAGCGATTATTGAATACTTTTGTGTTTAGCTTAACGATAGCAATCGTGGCCGGATCAAATAAATATTGTCTTTAAGTTTGGCAAAGTTTTATAATTATCTAATCACATTAAATCTCTCGTGAAACCTCTACACATTTAACCATTAATTATTCGTGCAAGTTTTAAAGAGAGTACAATTAATATATTTTAAACTAATTTAATTATTCGCCCACTTCTGAAATTATGCTCACATAAGTGAGCAGATAATAAACCTTCGACTAAAAAAATATTCTGCAACTCCATGTCTCCATTGTTCCAACTGTTGAATTTTTCTTTTTTGCGCTTTTCTAGGAAGACAAAAGGTCTTAAATAGAAATATGTTAAAATCATAAATAATCTTTCATAATATTAAGTTATAAGGTTTATAATAAATTGTCGTTCTTGATATTGATAATGTAATGACAAGAGTTGCTTCTAGTTCCAAAATAGAGTAAAGGTACCAATTTGGCAACGAATGACGTACCTTATTGCCTACATATTTAGTTTTATTTTAATAATAAATATTTTTGTACATATTTTAAAAATGACTTTTTATTTTGGATTGAAAGGTTATTGCTACCATTTCTCTGATGACAGAATGTCTTAAAAATTAATATTTTCCAATCTCTATGTAGCTTTATGTGTTAGTATTAAGGTGCATAATTAACTGAAGTTGTTGCTAATATAATACCTTTTTCTACATTTAACAGTCAGATACTCAAATGTTTATGTGTTGTCAAATTGGGACATTTTTGCGATAATTTTTGTTCGTGACCCTGTTTCTATTACTTCTATTTCAATGTTGAAAACCATTTTAAATTATTTTACCATTTTATTTGATGACGTCACAACTATGTATTTCATACAAACTTCCATAATAGAAGCGCGTTTTTAAGTTTGATAAAGAGTTGCTGATTTGATTGAGCTGTCATCATCCCTATTTGAAGAATTTATAAGTCCCAAGGTGCTTGAAGGCCTTGTACCGGAAAGCACAGTATTGGACGACCAATGACTAGTGGTGAGATATATAGAGCGCACTTTGACTTTGCTCAGGTTTTACTTACAAAGAATGCGGCAATGTGGCGGAATGTGGCAAAGATATGCCCAAATGCTAAGGGGCATAATGTTGAGGAGGGAGGAAAGAGGAAGAGAAGAAAAGAAGAAGAGCGAATAGAATAGCTAGAGGGTCAGCACGAAGTAATGCAGTTGCGGTTCCGTGCTGACCTCGAAGACAGGGGGAGGTTATTTTAGTCCGTGCAAGTCGGACATGCCCTGCCATCAGGCAGAAGTCCGTAGGGATTTTTTTCTTCCCCGAAGAAAAAAAAAGGCTTTCCTTACAGTTAAAACGGGATGGACTTATGTGTATATCATAAATCTGTCTCATTTTAACTCAGTCTTAAGTCAGAGCTAAGTCAAAGCATGCTCTATAGATCTCAACACTAAGTGTACGGACTATCTCAAGCGTGTAGCTTGGAGCCGCTGGTAGCAAGCGGCACAAGACCGTGTTCTGTGGAGATCCATGCAGGAAACTTTCGTCCAGCAGTGGACGTCTAATGGTTGGGACCACGACAATTTTTTGACAATTATTTAACCCTTGACTGCGATCTCACTTGATTTGACGATTGACACAAGTGAAGATTTAGTCTGAAATAAAAATGCTTTAACTTGGGAAGTATGTATGGCAGTTATACCCATACTTCTCGCGCCGAAACTAATTGACCCTGCTGGCAAACCCATTATTTCAAGGCCACAGCACGGACCGCTGCGTTAACAAGGTCCACCACCCATTATTGATTAACTTCATATCTTGACATATCATTTCAAGATTGGATTTTGTGCATCATAATGATTATCATGATACCTTTTGACGATCTCCGTGGCGCAGTGTTGAACGCGCTCGATCCCCGGCAGGGCCAATTTGGTCTAGTCAGGTTTGGCCTGGTAGGAGGCTTCGGCCGTGGCTACTTACCACCCTACCGGCTAAGACGTGCCGCCATTCGCCAAGCGATTCGGCGTTCCGGTACGATGCCGTGTAGAAACCGAATAGGGGCATGGGTTTAATATAACTGCCATGCCCCTAACAGGTTAGCCCGCTACCATCTTAGACTGCATCATCACTTACCATCAGGTGAGATCGCTGTCAAGGGCTAACTTGTAGTGGATTAAAAAAAAATACCTACTTATAGATATGTTCTATTTGTCAAGATATTTTGTGTTTGCAAAACATTGCGATACGACAATCAAATCCAAGTGACGTCATCTCCGGGATATGAGATGTCGCTGCAACAATGGATGACGTCGCGATGGCTGAGGGCCAATTCTAAGGTGGGTTCATTTGAAAATAATATGTCAATGACTAGCTGATGCCCGACGTGACCTCGTCCGCGTGGTTTAAGTTTTTTTAATTCCCGCGGGAACTCCTTAATTTTCCGGGATAAAAAGTAGCCTATGTCCTTCCCCGGGATACAACCAATCCCAGTACCAAATTTCATCAAAATCGGTTGAACAGATGGGCCGTGAAAGACAGACAGACCGACAGACCCTGTTTCGCATTTATAATATTAGTATGGATAGTATGTATGACCATGTCTCTCATGTCAAGGCGCCAAGGGCGGCACCCTAGGCGTCTGGAAGTCTAGACTGCCTACGAATAGACGTGGCACTGATTAAGGCTTCCTGTACATGAAGCCGGAGCCGCGCCGGCCGGAAGCTAGTGTACACAAATAAAAATCGCATATATGGGCATCACCGGCGCCGCATCGCTGCCGCGTCGGCTGCAGCGACGCTACGATTTTAGTACGTGAAAATAGCATGTATATATACAAAATGGCGGCGAAAGCCCGGTGCTTGCGGTAGCGGGGCGGCAGTCGGCACCGACGCGACTGCGGTGCGACGCCCGGTAACCCGTTGTCCTAGGTGAGCGACAAACGCGGCAGCGCGACAGTATCAAACAGTAGCTGACCCTTCACGTGGCCTACGTTGTCGCGTGCTATATACGTCTGTCATTAGTCAATCGATGTACTAGGCTGTATTGACTGTAACAGCGTCATATCGTGTGCGCAAGTTGCAGAAATCCTTTGTGGGGTCGAGTGTACGCTTTTATAACATGGTTCCCAGAGTTTCTAGATTTGCCATTACATAAATTTAAAGACTGTGTTAAACAATGTATGTAATGTATGTGTTGTATTGTTTAGGTACTTATTGTGACCTTTTTATTTTTTAATAAAAGAGCAACTGCTGAGTTTCTTCCCGGCTCTTCTCAGTAGAATCATCTTTCTGAACCGGTAGTAGAGTCTTAACGTATCATAAGTGGTACAAGTTGTCCTACATGAAATATATCAATCATTTATCATTCTCTTTGGCGTCGTATCGTGTCGGGTCGCTTCTGTCGCTCACGTAGGGCAACGGGTCAGGCCCATAATTATGCTATTTTGGTTTGTGTACACTAGCTTCCAGTCCGGCGGCTCCGGCTTCATGTACAAGAAGCCTTAGATTAATACACTCACGCAACATGAACTTTATTTACCTACCATTTTTGGCACGCACACAAATCGATCGACCCCTTTATGAGTAACTAGCTGATGCCCGCGACTTCGTCCGCGAGGATTGTGGTTTTTTGGTTCCCGCGGGAACTCCTTAATTTTCCGGAATAAAAAGCAACCTATGTGTTATTCTAGACTACAATCTATCTTTGTGCCAAATTTCATCCAGATCCGTTCAGCCGTTCCGGCGTGATTGAGTAACAAACATCCATCCATCCATCCAAACTTTCGCATTTATAATATTAGTATGACTAGATGATGCCCACGGATGCCGCCCTGGGATTTTCTGGGATACAAAGTAGTCTATGACAATCTCTAGGTCTCCAACTAAGAATACACATAAAAAAAATCACGTTCGCATAATAAAATAGTAGTAGGTATGATATGGAGTTAGGTATATATCGTCGCCGTCGTCTCACTCGATCGAATTCGTTTAGATCTGTTGCAAGTCTATCCACAGAACACGGTCTAATGGAGTTTGTTTCCAGCGGGGCCCCGCTAAGGCTACGTTCGCACTGTGAAAAACATTCGCGCGAAGTTTTTTCACTAAAAATCATATATGGAGGTTACGGACTTGCGAACAAAATTAGCGCAAAAGAAAAACACTGGTTTGATACAAACACGCGGTGCGATAAGAATTGGGTAGGTATATGACTACTATTGAAATAAATTATTTTTTAGTGATTATTAAATAGAGGATCTCCCAAAAGTCGTAATATCCACGTCCGCTGACAGTTTTATGTTGAATTTTAAACAATCGATTAAAGTAAAAAAGTAAGTCAAATTTTGATGACGTCACATTTTAAAATTTCATATAAATCCCATACTTAGTACGCGTTTTGACGTTTGAAAAAGTTGCTGATTTGACTATTTGTCAAATACCCAATTCTATTCGAGCGAATATTTTGTGCTGCATGGACAGTTGTGGACGCTCACCGCATTCGCAGTGCGGAGTAGGTGAAATCCGTACGCGAAATATAAATCGCAAGAATAAAATCTGCGCGAATTTTTTCGCAGTGCGAACGTAGGCTTAGGTGTACCGCGAATAAATGCGGTGTGAGTCGTAGCAAGTCACTACTCCGCATTCAATAAATACTATTACGCTATACAAGTCTGTGAATAACGTAAAGACGAAAATTTGTCTGATCTACGTCTTTGCCATGTTTACCTTAGTAAGTTAAAGGAAACTGTAGATTTCACACTTTTGGATTGGCAATTCCGGAATGTCGGAAGCAACTGGACACAAACAATCTGGCCGATTCTGTTGTTTTTTTTTTTTTTTTAATGTATAGGGCCAGCGCTTGTATAAAACAATCTCTAAATTAAACTAAAATGACACCTCTAAATCTAGTTCTCCTCCTCCTTTTTAAAGCTCCCTATGAAACGGGTTGTCTGGAGGAGATCACTTTTAGTGATAAGACCGCCCTTGCGCACGCATTGTTTTCTGTTTATAATTAAGTTATTTCTGTATTATGTGTGGCAATAAAGAATGTATCTATCTATCTATCGAGTTCTGTCCCTTTCTGCAGAGCGTAAGGTAAAGAGGGTTAGCAATATTTTTAATGCTGTCATTTTAGTTTAGAGATTGTGAACAACGGAATCAGCTCCAATGTCTACAATCGCAGTGGTCGATTTCATATTGACCGTTTGAAAATAAAATATTCAATAGTGGTTTATATATGACACTAGCTGATGCCCGCGTCTTCGTCCGCGTGAATTGAGGTTTTTTGGTTCCCGCGGGAACTCTTTTTTTTTTATTTTTTTTTTTAATCCACTACAAGTTAGCCCTTGACTGCGATCTCACCTGATGGTAAGTGATGATGCAGTCTAAGATGGTAGCGGGCTAACCTGTTAGGGGCATGGCAGTTGTGTTAAACCCATACCCCTATTCGGTTTCTACACGGCATCGTACCGGAACGCTAAATCGCTTGGCGGCACGTCTTTGCCGGTAGGGTGGTAACTAGCCACGGCCGAAGCCTCCCACCAGGCACCTTTAATTTTCCGGGATAAAAAGTAGCGTAGATGTGTAAGTACAGACTATAATCTATCTCTGTGCGAAATTTCATCGAGATTCGTTCGGCCGTTCCGGCGTGATTGAGTAACAAACATCCATCCATCCATCCAAACTTTCGCATTTATAATATAAGTATAGATAGTATAGATACAATATGTGCAGCGCCTAAGGTGTAATTTGCCGCTTCGCCATAGCCGTGGCTTTAGAGTTAAACAGACTTTACTCGACCTTCTATTTTACATACCACGCATCAACTAACATACACAAAGGATAGATTACAATATGCATAATTGCAGTGTACATTGCCTAATGACTGCCGTTATCATAGTACATAACTGAATGTTATTGACACTAATGTTATTTGAGTTACTTGGAACTGAAAACAGAATGTTGTACCTACTGTTTACAACAAATTCTTGGTATTGTTTTAAATATGTAGTGCATTTTGAGGGTTCCGTTTATAGCTTCGTCGTAGCACGTTTAAGTTGTACCTAACCTGTTTAAGGAATCATCCATAAAGTACGTCACACGTTAAGGGGGAGGAGGGGGTCGACGAAGTATGACATTGTGTGACAAGGGGTGGGAGGGGTCCTAATTTTTGTGATGTCACATTTCAAAATCGTATACATATATGTTAAAGGGGCTCACAAATGTGATCAACTGTGACAAGGACGGGGGAGGGGTCAAAAAATCACGAAATTAGTGTGACGTACTTTATGGATGACCCCTTAGGGGTATGGCAGTTATATTAAACCTATAACCCTAATTGGTTTCTACACCATATCATACTGGAACGCTAAATTGCTTGGCGTTACGACTGTAACGGTAGGGTGGTAATTAGCCACAGCCGAAGCCTCCCATCAGATCAGAGAAAATTCCGAAAATATAAAGCTTGAGCTAAAGGGAGGCAGCTTGGAGAAATATAATATAGAGAGACTAAAGTAAAATAAACATGCTTCTCACCAGAAATATGACAATTGCATCATAGTAACCCATGTTCTCAGCCAGAGTGTTGATGTAGGATTCATTTTCAAAAGATTGGTAGTACTTAGTATACAACTGGGCAGCTGTAATGATCAAATAGCATATAAGCATATAATTTCTAGAAAAATGTTTGTAATACCTAATTAATAACCTGCTATTTTATTATTTTAAATGATCAATATGTGATTATATGTGATCAATATGAATATATAAATGACTTTAAATGCTATACTAGATGACGCCCGCGACTTCGTCCTTGTGGATTAAGGGTTTTTGATTCCCGCGGGAACTCTTGCATTTTCCGGGATAAAAAGAGGCCTATGTCCTTCCCCGGGATACAATCTATGCCTGTACCATATTTCACCAAAATCGGTTGAACAGATGGGCTGTGAAAGCATAGCAGACAGACAGACAGACACACTTTCGCATTTATAATATTAGTATGGACTATGGACTATGGATGTTAAGTAATAAATAAAAAACCTTACCTTCAGTGAAATTTCCTAAGCCTAGTTGTTGACCAACTTTCTGCATTAGTTTATTAGTTAAATCTGTTTCCGGAGTGTAGAAAACTTTTTCAGGACCTCGTCTAGAAGCCAAACTTATTGGTTCCTACAAGAAAAAAATGATATTTAAATAAAAATAAATAAAATAAAATCATTTTATTGCAGGTCGGGGACCCATATAAATTCACGTTGATTAAGTATTTTATTCCCGCAGGAACTCCTTAATTTCTGGGATAAAAAGTACCCTATGTCCTTCCGCAGGATTCAACCTATCTCTATAATAAATTTCATCTGAATCGATTCAAAAGATATGCAGTTAAAGCATAGCTGACAGACAGACAGACACACTTTCATATATATAGTATGCATACTATACTGTATAGCACACAATATGGATGCATGGATTTCTCAAATTTTAAATATTGTATTTAATAAGACTTGTTAGACTACACATAACAAACAAATCTTTTTTATAAAGTACTTGTTGATGCAAATAAGTAAGCTTTTGTTGTTTTATTCTTCAAATGACTCATACTTATGTCATAAATGTGGAAGGATATAGGGATTGGGAATCTAATTGTTAGTTGTTAACTCCTTACTTAATTGTGTATCATAAGTGAAAACTAGATAACAATATCAAGTAATAACAACTCAGAAACTATGACTAATGCCCGTTTGCACTAAACTTAGGAATCGCCTAACTCCCTGCCCAACTTGTTTAGGCTTATCCTAGCAAAAAAAAAGCTTGCACTAACCTTAGGCCATTCCTAAATCCACTTAGGAGATGCCTAACTTTATGAGCCCGATTAGTAAGCGCCCAAGCGTTAGGCGATACTTAAGTTGATTTTTTTGTAGTCTGTGGACCATTTTGTTGTCATTAATTGGTCTCACGGTTGATATGTACTCTGTGGTTGTTATGTATCACAACCACAGAGTACCTACATTGTTATTGTGATTGTTAATTAGGTAGAACACTACACTGATCACAAGCAACAATGGCACAAGATTTATTAGATTCTTTCTCCTTCTTTCTCATTATGTCACCACTGGAATTGTGAATTTGGGTGATTTTTGCCCAAGCCTGTTCTTTCTCTTTATTTGATGCAGTATCGTGTGCTGTTACTTTGGAAATAATGCACTGCCCCTCTTCGCACAACAACCGTACAAACCGCAACTTCTCCTCTGCCGTAAAATTGGCAGTTCTTTTTCGTTTATTTATTTGTCTTTCCATTTTAATTGCTGATTTATAAAATCCCCTAAAATAAATAACCTTCAACTCCACGTACTTAATGTCACCTGTGCAATATATAAACCAATAAAATAAAATACACCAATGTTTTAGCTTTTGTCTCTATTCAACTCATGCCTGAGGTTATGACAAGATAAGGTAAAAAAATATTCTAGTGTTTACATTACTTTGCAAGATATGTTTAAAAAAAAAAACCATAAACAATCATTCATTCCATTCGTTCCTAGAGATGCCTAACTAGGCAATGCTTAAGTTACGACACAGCAAGGACAAGACTGTCAGTGCAAACGAATTTTTTTGCTAGGCCGTTCTTAAGCCTAGGTGTATCCTAACTAGGACAAGCCTAACTTGAGTTTAGTGCAAACGGGCATAAGTAAAATAAATATTGATTGATGGCAGTTCGCCAATTAACTTACTGTATTCTGAACATTGAACTTTTCAGAATGGTGAGATTTTGGCACTGGATATATGTAGGGCTTGAGTGCGAAAAGAATAGCAAAGAAGATCACTGGCGACAATATTTCTACTGGCGTGTGGATGAATCGCTTAAGACGCACCACTAGATGCTTCCACATCAGCACTTTGAGACTCCCCTTCATCATAATGTTTGTTTTTACTTGCACATTTAGGCTTATAAGTTTTAAACACTGCTTACTAACAAAGACTTCCAGTTCCAAGAATGGCCACTGCCCAACAATAACAAAGTAATAATTGTTTGATTAATTACATTGCAATGTTATGAATTCAAATGTTTTCATTGGATAGGAGCGAAACATATTTTAGAGAATTTCCGCTAGACCTACGGAATGGGAAAACCAATGTTATCACTTAACACTGAAATTATTTTTATTTACACACACGTCTGCAAAAACAATTAAAGCGATAGCAAAAGCGAAAGTATTTTTGGCGAATAGGTACTGTAAGTTGTAACTCCAAGGGTGCGTTCCGAAATACACTGAGAGCACTGAAAGTCCCCAGTAAAGAGCACTGCCAGTGCTCGCAGTGCTTTTATCGGAACACACACCCAAGTATTTTTCACTATCGTCTTTCAGTGATATAAGAGTAATCGTAATCACAAACGGGCGATTGGCTAAAAATGACAGCTACAGTGTTACAATCGCCATCATCTCTGATTGGTCAAAATTCTCACCTATTGGCCAAAATCCATTGACGCAGCAAAAATACTATAAATTCAGCCAATCAAAGCAATTGAGACTGTAACAATGTTCTGACAAGACGCTTGTAAGCGCTTGACCTTGACAGTGACAGCATTGACAGATGCATAGACGACAAATAGCAGAACCCACAGAGTAAATCATATTATATACTGGCAGAACACAGGCATAACCATATATTATTCTATGGGCATAACTCTGTGAACACAGCATTGTAGATAAGTACCTATTGTGTAACCAACCACGCAGGTACATATAATAGATGGAGTGCGCAGTCTAAATAGGTACCTATTTGACGCCAATCCCATTAATTATCTCTATCACACTTTAATTGCCGAGTGAAAGCGAGAAAGACAACACTGGTGTCCGACCTCTCACTCAAGATAGGATAGCGTTAATTAGGTACCTATTTGCTTCAAGTAGATATTAAGAGTAAGCACTCCATTATTTACTTATAGCTTCGTCAGCCTAGTATCTGGCCCGGTGGCCAAAATTGGGATTAATTTTTATGCCTGTTAAGTTTTTACATGGCATTAGGAATTTACGACTACGGTTTTTTAATATTTTATTTTTCATTTATACTAGCGACGCTGTCAACGGGTCAAATAAGTTTGTGGTACTCAATGAGAAGGTTCTAACGTAAAAAGTATCCTTTCACGTATAATATCCTCTTTAAAAAAGTTATATGTTGGAACCTTAATAGAACGTTCTACCTGTGTACTATCCGTTTCAGTTTCATATCCATGGATTCGTAACTCTATGGGGGCGTACTCTCTACTAATTTGAAACTACAATATAGTGCGCCCATGAAACTATTTTTAAAAAGTTTGTAGGAGCACAAATGCTCCTTAGCTTAAGCTTTTTAGAACGTACTGCCCAGAGGTACTGTCGGTACTCATACTCGTAGATTTGTCGTAGATGTAGGATTAGTCCAAAGAGTATAATGGATTAGTCTTCGCTACGTAGCGTAGCGTACATCTATGTCGGTACTATAATTTTCTTCTTTGATGGTGGTCTAGCTTCTTATTTTGAGCTGGTTTATTTTTTAATAATTATATTTTAAGTTCCCGTGCTTCGGAGAGCACGTTAAGCCGTCGGTCCCGGTTATTATTAGGTACTATATAACATGATAATAGTCGATATAGCCCGCCAAACCGCATTGGAGCAGCGTGGTGGCGGTGGGTCTAAGATATAAATTCCCTCTCTCTTAAGTGAGTGGAGACTTGTGCCCAGCTGTGGGACGTTAATGGGCCGTAGTTATAGGTATATATTGGTATTTAAACGTCAAAGTTTTTAAAGGATGGCTAGTGTTTATCTATGCTTATATGCTTATCTATCTATACTTAAAATAAAACTGTAACATGTCCAATTCTGTACATTGAAGATATTTTAAAAATTTTTTTTGGAGGGCACTCATTATTCGATACTGAAGCCAAATCTGTAATTTTTTTCATTTTTGTCTCTCTGTCTGTCTGTCTGTCTGTCTGTCTGTCTGTCTGTCTGTATCTTGGCCGCGCATCACGCCAAAACTACTGAATGAATTCAAACGAAACTTGGCACGATTTGAGCCCATACTACGAGGTAGGACATAGGATACTTTTTATCTCGAAATTCCACCCCTAAGGGGGTGAAATAGGGGGTGAAAGTTTGTATGAAAGTCCGTCATTTCTCAAGTTATATCGATTAAACTTGGTATACAAGCTACTGGTTGAAAATGAAGAAATACCTGTTTCACAGTTATTGCAAATTTTACCCCCGAAGGGGTGAAACAGGGGTTGAAAGTTTGTATGAAAGTCCTTCATTTCTCAAGTTATAGCCATGAAACTTGATATATGATCTGCGGGTTAAAAATGGAGACATACCTATTTCACAGTTTTTCAAAATTTCACCCTCAAAGGGGTGAAATAGGGGTTGAAAGTTTGTATGAAAGTCCTTCATTTCTCAAGTTATATCGATGAAACTTGGTATACAAGCTACCGGTTAAAAAATTGGTTGCCTGTAAAGTCGATATACGGGCGAAAGTTTTACGTGACAACGACTTACGCGTGCCTTTCACTTTTTATGTCTGTCTCTCTCGCTCTTAGGCGGGCTAACCATGCCCGAGTGGAAGGGACGCGTGCCTCTCACTCGCTCTCATTGTAAGCGCATAACGCGCGGAGCGTAACGCAGTTTCTTGAAGTGTCTCCCGGCAAACCAATTTATAAGACGTTGTCACGTCAAAATGAAGAAATAAGTGTTTCACAGTTTTCGTAAATTTTACCCCCGAAGGGAAGAAATAGGGGTTGAAAGTTTGTATGAAAGTCCTTCATTTCTCAAGTTATATCCATGAAACTTGATATATGAGCTGCGGGTTATAAAAAAAAACATACGTGTTTCACAGTTTTTCAAAATTCCACCCCCACAGGGGTTGAAAGTTTGTATAAAAGTCCGTCATTTCTCAAGTTATTTCGATGAAACTTGGTATATCCACGCGGACGAAGTCGCGGGCATCAGCTAGTATGTAATAAAAATGTAACAGGTCCAATTCTGTACATTGAAGATATTTTGAAATTTTTTTTTGGAGGGCACTCATTATTCGATACTGAAGCCAAATCTGTAATTTTTTTTTTTCACAAAATTCCGCCCCGAAGGCGTGAAATAGGGGTTGAGACTTTGTATGAAAGTCCTTAATTTCTCAAGTTATAGCCATGAAACTTGATATTATATGAGCTGCGGGTTGAAAATGAAAACATACCTATGTGTTTCACAGTTTTGCAAAATTCTACCCCCGAAGGGGTGAAATAGGGGTTGAGAGTTTGTATGAAAATTCTTAATTTCTCAAGTTATAGCCATGAAACAGCATTTGGGCTTTCGTTAAAATATGAAGAAGTACCTACGTGTTTCACCATTATAGGGGGATTATACCGTGGTATAGTAATATAGGCTACTTTTTATCCTGGAAAATTACTTAACTGAAAAAGTCGCGGGCATCAGCTATAAAGAATATACATACATACATAGGCTACTTTTTATCCCGGAAAATAATGAGTTCCCGCGGGAATCGACAAAACTTAGTCCACGCGGACGAAGTCGCGGGCATCAGCTAATATATAATATGATTGTACGTTTATCTTGATCAATGAATTAAAAAAAAAAAAAATTGGAAATGGAAATATGGTTCATGAGTAAGTATGTCGGCTATGAGCGGTGATAGCTGTTGTCTATAAATGATCAATGGGGCCATTTCTGTTTAGTACAATCTCAAAACTAATCTAAAAAGCTCTAAATCTAGTGCTGGCGCTGCCCCTTTCCGTATGGAGATCCGGAGAGGATTAAAGGGATAGCAATATAAATATAGAGCTCTCATTTTAGTTTTGACAAAGGTTTTGACGACCTCTGGCGCAGTGTTGAGTGCTGTTGCTGGAAACGATTCTCCTAAGGATGAAAAGACACGTTATACTGATATAACGTGTCTTTTCATCCCTAGGAGAATCGTTTCCAGTACCTAGTGGCACATAATAGGTATACCTATTATTATTTATTTGCCTATTATACATGTATAATAATTTACCTACCTACCTACCTACCATGTAGCGTGCCGGCGACGCGATGGTTTGAATATTAAGCTCTTTTCAGACTACGCTATAATATATATATAGCATATAGTTCATAGCACAACAATATCGCGCACCATACATTATTATGGACACGTTCACACTTCACTGTATGGTATTCCTTATTTGCTATACTATATATCACAATATTATAGCGTAGTCTGAAAAGAGCTTTATGATGTCGACTAGGTATATTATGTAAATAGCGATGTAGGGATATAGCTGTAGGTAACATATTCATCTATTGAAATTACACTGGTCCTACTCTGACCTACAGAAGGTTGGCATATTTTAATAATTAGTAGGTATGTTTAACTATATTATGATGCCTATCCATATTTTGTCGATAGCAAATGAAAGCAGTTTTAAGTGTAGGGAAACATTAAATATTATATTTTCATATAAAGAGTTAGTAAAGAGTGTAGTAACGGAACGTTACAAAATAAGTGTGTGTTCCGTTATAAGCACTGCGAGCACTGGCAGTGCTCTTTACTGGGGACTTCCAGTGCTCTCAGTGTATTTCGGAACGCACCCTAAATGTATCTTGTCAAACGTGCTATGACAGATGTCAGAGTGACACTCCCTCTCACAATCTTTACCTCATCTTTACAGAAGGACACGGACGTATTCATTGTATTATTATTACCTAAATATTAAAAAGTGATTAAAATAAAACCACCACTGAAGACCAAAACATCTTTTATTTAAAAATATTACAAAGAGATTCGATTTAAACCAACAAAAAAAAGAAATTCGAAAATAATTAAGTAAGTAAGTACATACTTATATACTTCCTAGATCTTATCTAATTAGGTCATTAGTAGGTATTCTTTTGTCCTTTTTCTTTTTTCACTAAGCAGGTTCTCCTGAAATAATAAAAAGAAAATCATTGTTTAAATAATAAGTTGCATCGGCTTTTCTAAAACTAAAACCGACTGTGAACACCAATGATATACAGACCTTATTGCTTATTTTTTTAATGAGTTTCTAGTGAAACTCATTAAAAAAAAAGTGTGCGTGTGCAATTCACACACGGCAGAAGTGAAACTTCAGAAAAGTAGCCTACGAGAGAATGAGATAAATATAACTTGTAGGTATATTTGTAACTCAATTAACTCATAATTCTTACCTACATATTGTCTGCTTCGCTCCTCTCATCTAGCAAAAGAGAGGAACACTTCCTCGAGCGTGGTCTCTGTGATCGTGTAGTCTTCCAGAACGTTCGGGAACTGTGCTCGCAGGTCTTCCATCGCGGTGAACAGCTCGCTATATCGCATTGTGACGTTGATGTGGTAGTGCAACATGGTCTGATAACATGTAATCCATAACTAATTAATCTTCTTAGTATAATAGTTACCTTAGCATGATCTATTTGTTGGTACGAATTAGGGTTGTAACGGAACCTCGCCTCCGCCTCCGAAGTGCGGAACTTTCGCAAGAAATCGTACCTCCACTTTCGCATCCGCCTCCGCCATTTTTTTGCGGAGTTGTAACAGAGGTTTATTTACGTTGACTTACAATGCGAGAGGTACAAATCGAAGCAGGTGACGTCAGTTACACCATTACAACAAGCAAAAAGGCAACTATAAAAAAATCAAATGTAGAATTCATCACATCCTTACAGCACAGAAAATGGACGATGTGATCGGAGAAATCCACCTCCGCCTCCGCCTGCGTTAACCTCCGCGCCTTACGTCGAGGCGCCTTAGGGTACGTTCGCACTGCGAGAAACATTTGGGCGAATTTTATTCTCGCGATTTATATTTCGCGTACGGATTTCACCTACTCCGCACTGCGAATGCGGTGAGCGTCATGCACGTACAGTACAAAATATGTATTTGCGCGAATATATAATTCTTACCGCACCGCGTGAAATTATATCAAACCAGCGATTTTATTTTCGCGCGAATTTTATTAGCAAGTGCGTACACCTCCATATAGTAATGTAGTATTACAGAATTTCTAGACGAATATTTTTCGCAGTGCAAAGGTAGCCTAACTCTACTAAGTACTTGATTAGTTCGTCTGTTAACCTTTCGATCATATTAATTGAAAATAGAACCTACGGCTACACCAAATAAATATACGTTTTGGGTAGAAAAATCTCCTAGAAGAGTACTCTAGGGCCTAGACGTTTTGGTGACCCATGTTGGGCGCCAATTTAGAGAGGTCAAGTAAGTAGCCTTTTAGAAACTGTTGGATTATAATTATTTTTGTAGAAGGGGATTTGGCGAAGATCTAAGAGGTTTAGCTATTTATCAAGTAAAACATTTGTACCCTATGTTCATCCCGTAATGTGCAGTAGAATCTATTCTCCATAGCTGCTTTCAGGCGCTCCACGTCGGATTGTGAACTGTTTGTTCCTAAAAACGTAAAAAGTTATCTGACAGAAACATCACTGAACGCATCATAGTATAATACGAATTTAGGTACATATACTTATACGGTAAACGGTAAAAGTTATTAACGTTTCGATATGACTGTCAGAACTAAGAAAAGGAGTATAGGCTATAGGTATATATTTTAATGTGTGTATTTTTTTTTTACTTATTGGACTTTTTTAATTTGTCGTGTGCGCGGCGCGCAGCGCGCTCTCCGAGCCGAGCGTCACGAGCCGCCCCACTACCATGAGCGCGATGCGCGCGCACAGGGCTTCTATCTCGTGTATAGGTACTTGTCTCGCTCACTCATACCTTCTGCGCCAGTGATCGCGAACAGCTTGAGCTGCACCGCGTGGACGGACGCGTGCGCGGCGCGCAGCGTGCCCTGCCGAGCCGAGCGTCACGATCCGCCCCGCTAGCATGATCGCGATGCGCGCGCACAGGGCTTCTATCTCGCGTATACTTGTATCCCTCACTCGTACCTTCCGCGCCAGTGATCGCGAACAGCTTGAGCTGCACCGCGTGGCCGGACGAGTGCGCGGCGCGCAGCGCGCCCGCCGAGCCGAGCGTCACGATCCGCCCCGCTACCATGATCGCGATGCGCGCGCACAGGGCTTCTATCTCGTCCAAGCTGTTACCAAAAATGTTGATTCAATTTTTTTGCAACCGAGAATAACGAATCACATCGCTATAGTATATTTTGACGATCAGCCAATCAAGTATGGTCTATGGTAGTGGGGGTTTGATACAACTTGAATTTCTGTCTGTAGAGTCCAAGTCACGAAAGACGTCTAGAGGCAGCTCTGTCGTCGCATATTTATGCAATGTAAAATGTATATTAGTTCCACTAGGTATCTAATTGTCGAAGGACTAACTAGTTATTTCGTGACACGGACTCGAACTGTAGGTACAGTTGACGTCAGGAACACATTCCTGACGTCATCTGTAGGTACGTGCAACTGACGATACCTGTGCGATGTAATAATGATAGATCTCTGCGAGCGTATTGCGCGCCTCACGGCAGCCCACACGCGGCGGCGCGCGGCCACGTCTACCCCAGCGGTGGGCTCGTCCAGCAGCGTGACGGCAGCGCCGCAACTCAGCGCCGCGGCCGCCGCCAGTCGCCGCGCGCAGCCGCCCGAGTAGCCCGACACTGGGCGAAGGGCGTACTTCTCCAGACCTGAGACAGAAAAGTAGTGGTTCTTGACCTTCCTGAAAAAGCTGTACCTATGGAGCATACTTTGACTTTCCTCAGACTTAAGAAGACTGGAAAGGAGACAGATTAATTTAACAGATATGGTCTGGGCAAAGTCATACCATAAGAGTTAGGCTCTTCGTTAGCCATCGCGTTCTATAAGTTCGAACCTCTACTAACCAAAGATGGAAGAGATGGTAGGGGATAATTAGGTGGCAGTTTCTTGAGATAAGTTATGATAGCTGCAAAAGCTTCTAAGCTTGAGACCTATGTGTTATTGTTAATATCTTTAAAATGAGTATGGTAACTAACATCAAAAAGTGCGCTTTATCAGCCAAAGTTGTCGCCAGAATTTGCCATTCTATAAACTTATACTTATTTAGTAAAATATATCTGTTTTGAGTACCGTTTAAACAATAAACAATCAGCCTTCCATCTGCCTTGTAAAGAAATGCGGGCACTGCGACTGCAGGCACTATTGGGAACGACAATTTACTTGCAAGTCACTCACCCACGATCTCTATCCACGTATTGGCCTCAGCTCTAACGTTTTGGGGCGATAGTCCGCGTAGCGTGAGCAGTAGTGTCAAGTTGTCGTGTCCGCTCAGGAAGTCGTCCAGACCGAAGAATTGCGGGCAGTAGCCCAGCGACTGTAGGTACTGTTGGGAACAAAATATCTGGGTGTAAAGATCTAAGAGAAAAAGAACAGTGGCTGATGTAGTAATACAAACCGAACGAAGAGGCGGAACATTGGCAGCAACAAAGAAACCCCCATAAAGATTTGATGGAACACAGAAAGTGGTTCGACAATTTGCAGGTACGTCGAAAGCTTGGAATATTAACGATCACCGAGACATGGAAGTAGTCTAGGCATCCAGGCGGTAATGATGCGATAAAGGTGGTGCGTTCAGAAAACAGGGAAGGTGGTATTTTACTGATGCCATTTTCCTGATCATTGATTGAGTGCCTATGGCGTCATTTTTTCACCTTGCCAGACTGAGTTTCTATTCAATTTTTTAAGAGTAGGTACTGTAAAGTGCAAGTAAATTTGAGATTGTCGACGAGTCTTTCACGATTACCTTGCTGGAAAACTTGCTGATAAAGTGTCCGTCTGCGTATATCGTTCCCCGCGTAGTGCACTCGATGCCTGTCAGCATTTTGAACGTGCTGGACTTGCCGGCTCCGTTCACACCCAACAGTCCAAAACATTCACCTGTAAATGATCTCTTAGACTTTGTCTATTTTCCTCAAAAAATATTGGTGTTGCAGCGCATTTTATAAGAATTTCACGTGGGCGTAGTTTGGATGACAACCACAAAAGGATGTGAAAGCTCAAGGTTTCTTGCTATTCTGGGGCAGAACGTTTACTGTGGCAGTTGGTAAGTTCCGGAGCACACTTTTATCTGTGCTATCATCAAACGAAAAATACTCCCACCGCCAATAAAATGAATCGTTGCCCGCTATCTTCCGCGATGTAGCAGTACCTACGTCCGCGTCATAAAGTATATTATGTTGTTGTACTTGTCAAATTAAATCAGCTTGCTTCGTAGAGGTAGTTACTAACAAATAAAGTAAGTAACTAAGTACCTCTTTTGACGGAGAAGTCCACGCCTCGCACTGCGGTGAAACTCTTCCCGCAGAATGACCTGTAGCGCTTGTGCAAGTTGCTAGCTAACATTGCGTCCTGAATCTGCTGCTTAGCTGTTAACATAACAATGTAGTTGTAACATTACGACAGCAAGTCGTGGAATCGAGTCCACCCTAGGCCCTGGCAAAGCCTTAGCCTTATTCTCCTATAAGAAATATTATGCTAAGAGTCATGACTCTACCACATCATGTTTGAAAATGAGCGAGTCGTACCACTTACATACTACCACAGAGTATGTTATGGTACTACTGTACTAAGTATAAAGTTAAGGCACCTCCACAGACTACAGTGGGCACCTCTCAGCAGCATCAAGTATAATAAAGACGTTACCAACTCTCCAACATCATTCTCTTTATTGAATCTTTGAAGAACCTCAAAGAGCCTAATATTTTACAGTAGGCAAACAAAAAGAACGTGGGTACCTGATATTTGCATTTTTGATGTATGTACTGGCTATAAAAAGGAAAATTTTGTATAGTCTGTTCCAGTATTTAGAGCTATTTTTTCAAGTTCTTTACCGTCTGAACACATCATCGCCACTTGACCAACAGTGATGGAAGTATTGAAAGCCGACAAGTTTGTAGATATTCCCATCATTATTGTGTCATAAAATGATGACGTGATCAGACGTTAAAGTAGTTTAGAAAATAGCTCAACTCTATTGGAACAGACTTTAGGTACAGTATCAATTAAATTCAGTCTTAGATGAATGTTTTTAAGATTTCAGAGAATCTTACGCAGAGTAATAGTCCTATCCACGTAGGCCTTCTCCGCTCGGACCATCTCGTAAGCTGCGTCAGATCTTACTGGCTTGTAACGGCAGTTGAATATTCGGTCGAAAATACTGTTGAACACCCCGTGTTCCGTCAGCACCACTATTGTCTGTGAATAAAATGAGAGTATGTGAGCCTGCTTCTGAGAGGCACAAGAACTAATGATTACGATTTCCATACACAATTGGGCCTCATGTGACCGGACGGGTAACCTCGTTTAACCTCGTTAACAATAAGACGTAACACATGAAATTATAAACATTAAATTCAACCAAACTGTAAATTTTCCTTCAAGTAAGTACTGCTAAATTTCAACTCTGTTGGCAGATGTGGACATTCCATATTCAGTAATAAGCAGATTCCCTGTTCCATTGTTCTGTGGGTGTGCTGTACTTCGACCGATAGGCTGCCACAGCCCACATCACGTCTTGTCCAGCAATCCCACAAAATCCCTGCGCAATCTCAATCCTGCACAAAATATGCCCGATCCATCGCCATCCCTTCAGAGCTACCTACCCCACAATTCTTCATTGCTGATTGTGTAAGAAAGGGTGTGTGTACATAAATACTTGCCATATACGATACAAATTGAACCAGAAGTTTCAGAATATTAGACAAAGGTGCAAAGCTTTTGAAACACATGTAGCAGTCGACGGGACCTAATACTGAAACAACAAAATGATGGTTGATAAATGGCCAATAGATATATTAACAAACCTTATTAGTATTTTGCACAGAATAAGCAGATTCCTAGTTCCATGGTATTTTGTCTGATTAGTTGGCCTAGTTACTAGGTCAATACTCCTGCGGATTGTAAGGTCCCGGGATGAAATACCGGGTTGGACCAAAAATGTTTTTGGGTTTTCTGACAACAAACTTTCAGCAGTAGACTGAAGGGGGAAGTTGGCGGTAATATACGCCTCCGTGCCTCGGAAAGCACGAAGTCCTACGCCTGTCTGATTGCCGTTCCATCGGCATGTGAGACTTAGGGAATAAAAAGTACAGCTGGTAGCGTACACACAATATGTTGTACATTGTAAAATATCTCATACGTTGAGCGCTATGTGTACATCCTCCATTGGCTGCCGTTTTTGAAAGTCGGTTAGATAGAGGTTTGGAAAGAAGTCCAGATTTAAATGCCCACAAATCAAATCAATAAATTATTTAGCTCTTTTTAGTTTGTCATCGTCGAAGGTTCAACCAACGGGTCCCCAACGCCTATCGGTTCCTCGAACTATTAGTCCAGTTCTCCAATCGATATCTACGATACTCCTCATTTCTGATTTGATCACGTTGGGACAATGCCAGCGTAGCCCTCTCCATCGCCTGCTGCGTGACCTTGAGGCTTCTTATCAGGCCCATAGTAAGCGACTAAGCTAAACTGAGCAATATATAAGCTTTCTATAGATATAACCAATCCGTTTAAAACTACTTACTTGCATTCTTTTTCGCAGTAATCACGCTTTGGTAGACCGCCAACTGGAACGTATGGGGTGGCACGATGAAGCTGATTAAGATCAACGAGTAGTACATCAACCCTTTGCTTTTTTGGGGTGCCAGAGTGTGAACTATTGCCAATAAAGGCGTCATGATGCCTGGAGAAAAAACAGAGATTTTTTAGAAGCAGCAAACACAATGTTTGAAGCAGAAAACACAATGTTTGAAGCTGCAAAAACAATGTTTGTAGCAGCAAATACATACAGTTTTTAGGGCAGATCTAATTTAGGAATTTATAATTTCTATATTGTTAAGCTATTAGCTAGGAAAATATTTGCAGGGAAAAATCAGGTAGAAGTTTTTTCTGTATGTATCTTGGAAGAAAAATTATATTAACCTTATTTCAAGTGTTTCTTGACTAAGTGACTTTTTTTAAAAGTTATGATGCTCTGACTGACGGATGAACTACTGACAAAACGAAATTAATCTTAGATAATAAAAACAACATATTAATCATCACGTGTGCCTTCTACGAAATGAAGTTTGGCGGTCGCCACTAGAAAACTTATATTGATAGCTTCTTATATTTTTGGGTAAACTATGCCCTGGCCAGTGTCCACCCCTTAAACCCTTCAACCACTTGCATCCTTGGCTATCTTAAGCTCTATTGCCTGCAAATTGCAATCCTACCTTTAGTAAAAAAAAACTTACAAAAGATTAACCCTAAAGCCACCAAAACGATAGTGGCGCCTCGCTCTTCAAACACGAAGCTCACCAGATACATTAACGAGAGGAACGACAAGATGCCCAGGATTATTACCAATGCTATTACACCTGAAAATAATTCATATAATCTTCGATCGTTGATGTTCAAGATGTTTATATCTTACACACTTAGCTGTGTTTGGGTCAAATCCGGAACTAACAGATTGTACTCTATGTTGATTTCTTAATAGACGGTGGGGCCTCTGCTACACGCAATAAGTGCGTCGGAGTATAACGTTGCCCGTCGTTAAAATGCCAGTTAAAAAATTACTGACCCATCATGGGAGTCATGTATTTACTTGAAAATGCTGGTTAAAGTTAACAAAGTTTGTTGCAACATCCATGTTACGGCGCATACACGATCTAAGCTCGTCCGTGATACGGATGCGTACGAATTACACATTGGTATTTTTCACACTCGAACCCATTACTTTGACCGTATTATTGCTTGTAGGTATAGGTCAAGGGTTCTTTTATCAATGGGGCGTTTTACATTGTCATATCATCATTACCAGTTATTATTTCGATCCTCGCGTATCACGATGTACACGGAGGAAATATTGAATAACGATGCTATATTTACAGTATCGAAACTATATTGAGATGTTACCGTTTGTTCTTGAAACCCTACGATATCAAAATTGCGATATGGTACTCATAGTGTAAGGGTTATTTGAAGGCGCCGTGCGGGGCGCACCACGACACATACTTACAAGCAAACGATTCTACAAGAACACTCCCATACACGGCCATTTTCTGTTCGTTGACAGTACGACGCTACAAACCACACGACGCGCAATACGCCGCATCTCGAATAAAGAACCCTCACACCCCCATAAGGTCTATTGAGCTAACCCAGGAAGTCAGATTGATTTATAGTATCATCCTTGTCCAAAAACGTGGCTGACAAGATGGCCGGCGTTAGCAGAACGGTGGTGGCGAGAACGAAGTGCGTCAACAGCGTCGCAGTCCAGTGCAACACGGGCGGGCAACCAGTCATGACGTGTATGCGGCGAGTGCTGGACACACGCTCCGTGCACGGCAGAGACACGAAGCTTATCAGCGTGATTAAACATACTGCGGGCAAGGGGAAAATCATCATCATTCCAACCCATTGCCTGAGAGGACTCTTGCTGAGTACCGAGCATTCTGCTCTCAGAATGAGAAGAGTTTGAACATAGTCCACTTTGGACTAGTGCGGATTAACATAGCTACTTCACAATTCACACACCTTTAAGAACATAATGGAACTAAAAGCATGTAGTTTTCCTCACGGAGATTCCCTTCACCGTTAGAAGTGATAAATTTCTTAAAACGCACCTGTAACATCCGAAAAGATAAAGGATCGGACGCCAAAATAAGAGGTATTTAAAACCACTAAGCTATCATCGCTATAGGGGAAAATACAGTAATTTAAATAAGTAACTATATGAGTTTCTTCAAAATCGGTTGAAAAGAGGGGCCGTGAAAATTGAAAACGACGACGAGCAGACAGATACATTTGACATGTAGCAGATGATATGTTGGTAAGATCATATCTGCTATAAAAGTTCGTATCCACCTATCTACCAGAAGTCATAATTATATGGCTAAATTATCTGATGATCAGAGCTACAGGTGCGAAGCTGAAGGGAAGGTCACTGTTACATTATACTCACGATAAACGATGGCTATAGACCAAAAAATACAGTTCTCAGCAGACTTCGAGGGCTTGTTTGAGCGCATGTATAGATCTGCCCCCAAAGGATGGTTTAAGGTGGTGATGGTATTCCCGTTCGAGAGTGGCAGCATATGAGTCGCGATCATGTTAGACAGAAGGTTCAGAGCCATGGGAGCGGCGTGACGGACCAATGTTGTGTACAGCACCTGAAAGTTGAAACCACGAAGCCATAGGTAAAAAATTTAGCGAGCACTCCTTACTCAATACCAGCTTCCACTAATTATATGCATTTTTTAACTTTAATCGATAGAATTACCAGAGGAAGTGGATATAAAGAACATCTTCTGGAAGATCCTGTACTCATCTATCTGTATATAAATATATAAAAGGAAAAGGTGACTGAATGATTGACTGACTGACTGCAGATTGACTGATCTATCAACGCACAGCTCAAACGACTGGATGGATCGGGCTGTTTGGCATACCCACAGATAGCTTTTATAAGTTATAACGTAGGCATCCGCTAAGAAAGGATTTTTGAAAATTCAAACCCTAAGGGGGTAAAATAGGGCTTTGTTTATATCAAAATCGAACCTAACGTTAGCGAAGCTACGGGCAAGAGCAAGTTATATTATAAATTAAGTATTATCATATCTAAATCATAAAAATAATATATTTTTGACATAGAAGAAGAAGAAGAACCCAAAGACGTTGGGTTCACAAGACGCTCCGGGAGCAACCCAGCATCTGCAGCATTGGAAGGCCTCCGATCAGGTGAAAATCTGAATGTGTTAAATGCATGTTAAGTATTTGACGTACCTTTGCGTCGGATTCATTAAACTCAATCCCAGCTAAATACTTATAGTATTCCTGTTTACTCCGTTTGCCACTGCGGAGAATCGCTGTAAAGAGCACAAAATTAAACTCAAACTCAAACTAAAATCATCTTTATTCAAAATAGGTACCTACAAAGTACCTACACCTTCTGAATGTCATGATTACAAAGAATAAGACTTGATGGTGATAATTAACAACGGTATCTTAAGACTAAAGCTACGAGGGTTCCAAACGCGCCCTGGTCTGAGAAGAGCCCACAACAAACTCAGCCGGGGTTTTTTTTTTGATGATGAAGTTGATGTAAACATTGAACTGGCATAGTACAACGAAGCTGTGTTAATGCAGATACTTTATGTAAAGCGCGCCATACACTTGCGGCGTTCGGAGAATACCCTTGATCTATACTGAAGTCCCTTGATGTACTGGACGTGTTCTCCCACGGCTGCAGGTGTGGGCTAGCGATTGGTCAAGATGTTGATAATGCTACTGGAAATAGTTTCAAAAAACGTTGGATAGAAGCAGGCGTTACTTTGCGGAAGTCCATGATAACCAAGGAAAAAGAAGCTTATTTCGCTATAACCAGCCAAATCAGACAAATCTATATGGCACAACGTGCAGTACCCGATATGAACCGCCCAATAAGCCAGCAATACGCACTGCTACCACACCAATCAAATCTGCCAAAATACTCTCAACGTACGTTTCACCCCGACACCGGAGCATCCTCATGATGTGTAGACTTAGCAGTGCTCAATTGTAATGTTTTAAAAACTTACCATCTATAATATTGGGCACTCCTTGAAACTCTACTTCAGGGTATTTATTTCCCATGCTCCTTAGAATGGCTTCACTGGAGTTCACATTGTACAGTACCCTACGATCCGGCGTATTGTACATGTCCAATTCAAGTGACAGCGGTGTATTCATAGATCGAGTAGTAGTATCACCACCGTTTGTTATTATTGCCAGCAAACTGATTGCTATAATTGGAAATGCTACTTGCTGGAATCATAGCAGCAGAATTTCAATGATATTGCCCCCCATTTGTGGTAAGGTAATCGAAATCGTCCGTCAAACGTATAATTCGACCTGTAGGAGTTCATACATGCTTTTTGACGTGCAGGCATCTATGAACTCCTTAAACCTGAGGTCGAATTAATCCGTTTGACAAACGATTACGATTTCCTCACACAATCAGGAGGCAGGTTTTAAAGGTAAACTGTACTGTATATGTATATTTGGTTTGGACTCACTTGCGCTAAGAATGATACAATTTTCGACAAAATATATTTGTATTGCCGTTGAAAAAGAAACAGCAGTTGACGAGTGTACAAACGAATTCCGGATAACTTTACGTACGCAGGCTCTGTAAAAGACAAAGTAAAAATTTAAAGCTATTTCTTCAAAGTTAAAAGCACTGTTCACTTTTTGAGCTGTATTTTGAATTGCCTTAAATCATTAAAAACATTATTAAAAACTAGCTTTTATTACGTGTGACGTCATTTTATTTTTCATATTCTTCTCAGCAAACCCTTGAGAACTTAAAAAAAGCAATGATGAGGTCTAGGTTGGAGCACACTTGCCTAAAAAACGCCTAGATTCACTCTCGCCTTGAAGGTACTCAATTTCCCACAGTATAGCAGCAATGTACGAGTATATCAAACTAATTTGGTGGCTTTAATTTAGTGATGATCACTGATTTAGAGAATAACCCCGGAGGAGGGGACGTTTATTTTATCTATAATACCACAGGTAATATTAGGTATATAGGTAATAGTATACAACGAAAACGGAACAGAAAATAAGAACTAGACATTTTCCTTTACTTTATTGGTCTGTCCGATATAGACTGGATATGAAATAGGTATAGCTGACCGCATATATAAAACTTACAACAATGTAAAATGATTCCTATACAATATTCTTATTTACAAAATATTGGGATACTAACCGGAAATCATCCTGTTTTCTTCGTCGGAAAATGAAGTGGTAACATCACTACCCAATCTGTGAACGATAACAATGTTTCTGAGGCTTGACTGACACAATATTACCAAATCACTACATTTAGAGCACTTAATTTACTTCATCAATTACATGAATTACTATTCAAGTAAAAGTATACGGTATCGGGTATACCATGCATAAGACAGGGTTCCGTACCTACTCATGCTATTTTCAAAAAAACCTTATGTAGATAATTGTTTCGTAAACAGTAGGTAGTCTTTTCCCAAAAACTGTAGCTGTAAAACTGTAAGTATAGACTGCAAATCTAGTTTTGGAGCTCTGTGAATTTGTATAAGTTTACCTCAAAAACACTTCTTCCAAAGTGGAAACTCCAACGCCAATATTTTCTATTCCAAGTTCAGATTTCTTCGACTCCAATAAATTGAAGAGATTAGCGAACTTTGCAGTGCCCTTGGATGGAAGATTGTAAGAGATGGAGTTGAGAGAGATCTCGTTGACAGTAGCATCCGGCACTTTGGAAGTAACAACTGCTGTGATGGCAGGCTCGTGGGGCATTCCTTTAGTGTTTAAAGACAGACGATAACCAGTACCTAAAACAAAAAAAAACTTAATAACGTAGGTACTATTATTAATAACGTATTAACTTAGTAACGTATAATGTACTCGTACATGAGTTGAATGCTCAGGTACTGGAGGCGCCATGGTAACATTTACCTTAAGGTATTCTAATGTGTGGCACAGTGGTGAAAATAATAGTACATTGTTCACCGAGGGGAGAAAGTGACCGATTACTATCGAGGGTGTAGTTTGAGGCCCGAGGCGTAGCCGAAGGGCCGCAATACACGCGAGGTAGGAATCGTACTTTCTACCGAGTGATACATAGTGCTTTATACTACACCTGCGAGGAAAATAAGCGATAATTAGTGATTAAACGAACTTACAAAGGTTTAAAATAATAAATAAAATAAATATCTTTTTATTTCAGGCAATTTTACAAACCCATATTCAAAATACAGAAACATAAAAAAAAAAAAAAAAAAAAAAAAAAAAAAAAACCGCTTCATTCGAAGCTTCACTATCACAACTAGACTACATTTTGAGGATTATTTCAATATAGATTTCGATATCGACAATCGACATCGATATCAACAATCGACATCGATACCGACAATCGACATCGATACCGACAATCGACATCGATATCGATATCGACTATCAATATCGGATATCGATATCGACTATCGATATCGATAATCGACGTCGATGTCGACAATCGACATTCACCATATTATTTGACTTTTCTATGTCAAATATGGTGAAGCTGCTTCTAATATTATATTTCCTTAAGGTAAGACATCCAAATTCTCAACGTCCATACCATATTTACTTAAAATTAAAAAACAACAGCGCGTTAGAAATGGATTTTCATACAGTTTTCTCCCCGCTTAGCACGTTAGAAATGAAATTTCATACATCTTTTCCTCCCGCTTAATTGGTTTGTAGCAATGACGTACTTTCTACCTCGTTTTGACAAAAGCAAGAGGGTACTTTCCGAGCGGGTGTAGTATAAATAGATTTTCTTTCTTTCTTTTTTTCTTTACTCTGCTGACCTACGCATTACAGATTAGAAGACCATACTAAATATTACGTTCGTATAGAGAAAGTAAACTGTAGTCTGTTTTCTGTAATGTTATTGAATTTTAACATCAAGCTGGGAAGGGCCAGACTGGTTAAGTCTACTGTCCGACCTTCTCGTTCTGATGTTCAAACCCTGAACACTTTCAACCGGAACTGCAGAGCCATTGCGATTGCCTAGCAGATTGCGAATCTGTCGACAATCTGAACAACAGGTTGGTGAAGACTGTCCAAATGGTAGGTCTAAGTTCTTTAAGACCCAGCGTACGAAATAATCCAAAAAGTTCGCATCCCATACTCTCAAGCTTACGGAATAAAGACAAAAAATGGGACTACAGTATTCGGCAGACTCTTATCTGCCTACCTGTAGGGAAGACCCCTGTAATGTGGTATGTTTGTGTGAGTTGTAAGCGGCTTAGCCCTGTATATTGCAAAACTCGACTTAGTGTGAGTCAGATTCGCGCAAAGGTTTGGGTATCTTGGAAGGAGGAAACTTCAAGATCATTCAAGCAAAATTACACTCACATTTCCTTTACCGTTAGAGCAGCATGACGATTTATAACTTATGGGGATATGGTTCGACCGTAACAATAGGAAGATACCTTCCTCCGGGCTAGTGTTGTGCCTAGTGACCGCTGGTTTGCTGGTCCTACCATTGAATCGTGGAAGTCGTGTAACTTATAACGCTCCGGGGGTGAAAACTACGATAGCGCGATTTAGACCCTGTCACATTTCTTCGCATGCTACCAGTAGCACCATCTATTGGTATGTGTGCAGCTACTATCACAAGAACTATAAAAATTACAGATACCTGCACATGACACGGGTCCTGCACGCGGTGGTGACGACGTCACCCGCAGTGCGGACCCAACACCGGAGACGACATCAGGCCTAGGGGCCCGTAGCCTTCAAGGCAGGCCCTAGCCGACACACGGCTTAAAGACAATCACCGGGGTACAATGGGTCCGGGTAATGAGGCCGGGCCTCGAAGCCCGTACCTCCGCTTGGCCATTACGGGCCAACCGGAGAAGACCCTTGCTGGAAATTACCGAGTGCCCGTTTAAGATACATAGTTGTAGCGTGGCACCGCAGTCGACCGGCGTGCAGCGCGGCCACGCGGTCTCCTAACGCCTCCGCCTCCTCCATGAAGTGAGTGCTGATCAGCACCGTGCGGCAGCAGCGCAGCGACTGCGAACACACGTAGAGTCCTTATGATGAAGAGAGTAAGGTTCATTGCTTATTCATCCCGGGTGCTTGATACAGAAGCTTTAGCAGGAAACAGCTATGCCTTCAAAACTATACTCCTTTATTCAATGACAACCTATAGACCTGAAACTGGGATATTTGGTAGTTTTAAAATTAGACTAAACTTATACCCCTAATAGGTTTCTACATGGTATCATACCAGAACTCTGAATCCCTTGACCAACACAACACAAATTTGTACACACATGGCACAAATTTGCCGGTAGACCATTCTACAGAAAAAGCCATGCCGTCCCTATGGCCGGAGCCTTCCATCGCTCACCACACCCAAACCTTAGAAATAATCAATTCTTAAATTGACTCTACGGAGAAGACTACCCATGAATTAAACCCTGGACCTCTTAGACCACAGTGAGGAGCAGTTCCCCAGAGACGTTATCGACATTGACAAACTCAGGTCATTTAAAAAAAAGGGATATAGGCCTACTCATACCAGCAACAAATCCCACAGTCCCCGTCTAGTCTCCACGTCCAAGCCCGAAGTGGGTTCATCCAGCACCAGCACTCTGGAGTTCCCTGCTAATGCGCAGGCGAGCTGCAGTCGCCGTTTCATTCCTCCAGACAGTTGGCTACTGCTGAACGAAGCTTTGTCTGCAATGAGGACTTGCTGTAGAAGCTGCATAGAAGATTGTTTGGCTTGTTTGTACGGAATCCCCTTTAGCTGTGGGCAAAAGTGGTATCGGATTCAGATCATCCTAGGAATGGGAATCTATTTGACGTACTGTTATGGTATCGTCATGAATTTGTTTGTTACTCAATCACGCCAGAACGGTTGAACGGATCTGGATGAAAGGCACAGATATTGATTATACTCTGGATTAACACACAGGCTACTTTTTATCCCGGAATATTACAGAGTTCCCGCGAGAACCAAAGCAACCATCCATGCGGACGAAATCGCGGGCATCACCTAGTAAATCATAATGTTTTCAAATGTCTGAGGTCTGCATATCCGCACTTGGCCAGCGTGGTGGACTATGGTCTAACCATTTGGACTGTGAGAAGAGACTTGTGGTCAGTAGCGGCAATGGGCTGAAATGAGTGAGTGGGGGTCAAAAACAAAATGTTTATTAATTCACCATACTGAAGAACATGACATGTTGTAGTACAGTGAGATCAGGGAAGAAGAGGTTGTGTTGCGGACACAGGCCCAGCAGTTGGCGCATTTCGTCCTTCTTGCGGACTGTATCCAAGCCCTCTACGTAGACGTTGCCTTCCGTTGCACCATACATCCCTGGAAGAGAATTTGAAGGGCATTGAATGCATAAAATCATTTTCGAATAGTCCATTAATACTCAATAATATTATGATACTGCCTCTGAAGTGGGCAAAAGCGAGATAGATAGATAAACTCTTTATTGCACACACTTAAGACAAAAACAATAAACAAAAAGGTTAAAAGATAAAACAGAAGGGTGCAAAGGCGGTCTTATTGCTAAAGCAATCTCTTCCAGACAACCTTTGGGGAGAGGAGATTATCAAACAAGAGCGCGGGATAGTGCAACATCTAAACACTAAAATATATAGTCAATATACATACATAAGTACATACATACATACACACATACATACAGGCATATATACAATTTAGCGAGTTGTAATAAAAGCAAAAATTTTCGTTTGAAACGGCCCATTCTGCGCATAATAACACAGAGATCGTTGGGACTTGGGGACAGATCATATATTCATCAGAGATAACTATTCATACTGTTGTTATTAGCTTACCTCTTTACATTTAAAAGATTTTAACGAAACGATACGACATTGATCTTATAATAACCTGTAATAATGGACATGAGTGTGGTCTTCCCCGCCCCATTGTGCCCCAGCAACACAGTGATCTCTCCCTTGTACACGTCCATGGAGACATTACGCAGTGCCCGATGTTTGCCAAATTTCTGCAAACAAAAGTGCGGTTTTAGTTTGTTAGTTGTTTTGTAGTTTGTTGCTTGCTGTTTTAGTAGGGGAGCCCAAGAGGGGATTTTTTGGATTTACTCCAGCGCGTAAGATATTGATAGCGTTACATACGCCCCACGTGTGTAAAAAAAACAAAAAAAAATCGAGAGCGTCTGATTTTCAGAGGAGATGTTAAGTGGACCCAAAGGAAGCTCCTATTCAAAAGACTGACGACTGATGCCAAGAAAAATTGCCATTTTGAAATACTCGAGCGCGTCAGATTATCATACAGACGGTTCAGCTTCATGTCCCGAACATGAGATGTTCAGCACGTGCTGACCCTTAATCTGACGATTATCTCGAGGAATTTTCTTAATCTGATGATTTGAAAAAAATAAAACCTGTAGACGCTAACCCCACCGGTGAAAGGATATAATATATACATCATATAACCTTTTTTTCTTTCTACCATGTAATCTTCAAATTCCATTAGGTCTCCACGACGCTCGAGTAAATCCACATTTAGCATCATTGCCTCCCCTACCATTTCGTTACTTTTTCTTTTGTTGCTTGTTGTTTTAATGTTTGTTATTTTATTTTTGATTGTTGTTTTTAGGTGTTTGTTGCTTGTATTTTGTTTATTGTTTTTTGCTGTGTTTACATATTCCGTAAGGACTTAGGCTCAGCCGATTGTCAAAATGTTTTATGACTACCAGGTATAATCTCCGTCACTATACTCCTGGTTTTACCGCCTTCAAAGATAGGACCTCAGAGCAGGCTTTTAGATTTGTTTTGAGGTTATAGGTGACCAGAGAGCGTTGTAGTTCGTCGTGGGTTATTTTTATTTTTTAACTTTTTAATCAAGCCATTTCATTTGTCCCTCACAATAGCACACCTTAGATACATTGGCGACCTTGATGCCAGCTACTGCATTATGGGGTGGAGCTTCGAAATAGTGTGGATTGATGGCATCACCCTCTAACTCTTCACTCTCTTCGCTCGGCAATTTCTTCTTGGAACGCTAAAATGAAATTCATATAAATTATTTAGTGGCATTCTAGTGAGTATCCCAATTCCCAATCGAGATTTTAAATTCTTGGAAGACGTCTGGGTGTAAACTTATATGGTTATTTGACATTGAAAATTCAACCTAGGAAGCGAGTAGATGGAAGCCGCTGGAAGCAAGCGGCACAATAAATTCGAACCGTTACCCGTTATTGGTTTCTACGCAGCATTGTATTGCAGGTGTCATCGCATGTCATCGGATATCATCGCGGCTTTGCAGTATGGCGGCAAGTGATAACTTGCAAGTGCCAGAGCAGAATTTAGCAATTACGAATTTCCAAATTGGTGCCGAAATGGATGTCAATAACCATGACCGAACGACGACTAATATTGCAAACGAAAAGAGCGCGAAAATTTTATTTATATTTACACAAACTTGTGACGCAGCGCGGCGCAGCGAGGAATCGCGCACGGACAAAGCCCATCAAGGATGTCCGAGACTACGTCGTCGCAGAGATGAGTCACGCACGGACAAAGGCCAACAAGAATGTTCGAGGCTACGTCGCACCGCGAGCCGTGTGCAAAAACCCCCCGCCGCGCTCCGCACCCCCACGGCCTATATAAGGCACTCGGCCTGCGTTCACCGGCAGTTCGCTAGCGACCGCTGTCACAACACGTCGGCTTGGGGTCCCGGGCAGACGAGTGGCAGTGGTAGCTATTGGACGCAGGCGGGATCGGTCGCTCCGCTGCTTCGGCCGCGGACGACCCATCTTTCCGACTTCCCCTTCGCCCCTCTCTCCGCGGACACCTTCCGTGTCCACATACCGCGTGCGTCAAACGGTGACGCCCCGCGCCCCGCAGGCCCCCTCTGGGCCTCGGACCGTGTAGTTAAGTCTTAGGAAAGTAGTGTAGACTTTAAGTACTTATGTAGAAGAATCAATAAAGGTTTTTAAAGTGTGTTTTCTATGAATCGCGTTTGATTTGTGAGGGCCTCCCTACCTATATGTACGAAGCCACGCGACCAGCCGTATCCTGGGTCCTTGGCTTCGTTACATTGGCGCCCAACTGAAAAACCCACCCGGCCGTCCCGGGTTCGCGTCGCGGAAATCCGTCCGTCCATCCGCGTCGCATCCGTTAAACTTTCCGTCCGTCCGTACTAGAAGGTTAGGGAAACTCACATCTCACAACACCCGCACGTTTTTATTTTAACGAACGGATACAAGTTCTTTCAAAAAGTCGGCTTGGGGTATCCGGGTCCGACTGAAAGGACGAATATCCGAACGGGAACAAAGCAAAAAAACTAGAGATAGGAAAAAGTATAATATCAAGACAAACGGATACAAGCTCTTTCAAAAAGTCGGTTTGGGGTATCCGAGTTCGACTAAAAAGGGCGAATATCCGACAAAAGATATATTTGGAACACACATACATACATAAACATAAAAACCTTCATAAGGGGAAAAGCAAGGGGAACCGTGTAACTATTTAAATAGAATCCGTACCGTACCGACCGCGATAAATAAATAATAATCGATTTCCGGATAAACAGTTAGAAGAAACCGTAAAATTAGCAATAAATACCGTATAAACCGTAAATAAATAGTTAAAAATCAATTTCGGATATATTAAAGAAATAATGCCTACGTCCTGGATATATACACTTAGTAAACAAAAAATAATTCAAGAACTCGAGAATAGGAAAATAGAAGTTTCACCGGAAACCACTGTCGAGGAATTACGCAAACAGCTATCGCTGATAGTGAAAACTGAAGACGAATTGAGCCAAGACAGCAGCATGGGTAGCGAAAAATACATAAAAGAATTCGATAAAGCCATATCCCGCTGGAAAATTCAGTTTGACACCACCGGGGATGCCGTAGAATTCCTGGAAAGGATAGAGGAGTTAGCGGACACGTTGAATGTCAACAAAGACACAATCATACACGTGATTCCGAGATGCCTCACCGGAACAGCATCACTGTGGTACAGAAATAACAGCCATGAATGGAAGACATGGGAAGATTTCACGGATAATTTCAAGCTGTTCTATTATCCGAGAAATTATGACAAAAAGCTACTAGAGTCCATTATAAACAGACGTCAAAACGCCAGGGAAAACTTCGTGTCATACCTAACTGAAATCCAAACGCTGATGAGGAGATACAAAAAGTTAACGAAAGAAGAACAGTTAGATAGAATATACGATAATATGAGATATAACTACCAATACTATATAAAAAGGAAGGACTTCAACACAGTACCAGAACTCATACAACTGGCAGGCGATTACGAAAAAATAAACATGGACCGAATCAAAGAGACGTCCTTTAAACAGACTGTCCAACGCATAGAAAACCACAAAGAAAAATCATGGAGAAAACCGGAAAATTGGAAGAATGAAGAACACAAAACAGACAGAAAACCAATAACTCCGCAGTACGACCCGGATTCCTGCTGTTGGAAATGTGGCAAAAGGAACCACACGTCTCGGGAATGTCGAAACAAGCAAGTCATTTTCTGCAGCCGATGCGGATTGCTAGGAAAACTAACGAAAAACTGCTGCAACGAGAGGAAGACACCTGGCAAAACAAAACAAGCATACACAGCAAAGGCACAAGCAGAAAAAGACAACAGAATGTTCACCAAGGTACAAATTTACGGAAAAACGTTTGAAGCGTTAATAGACACAGGTTCAACGAACACTTACATCAATAAAAACATAATGGACGAAATAAAAGAGCACAACGAGAAGTCAATACGAAAAAAGACCACGATCAAACTAGCAGATGGTTCTAGAGTACAAACGGACACAGCCATAAACCTCGATCTAGAGATAAATGGGAAAAAATTAACACATCAAGTTATTTACATGCCAACCACAACAGTAATGATTATAGGGATGGACCTGTTAGCAAGATTAGGACTCACAATCAAATGGACAGAAACGGCATGCGAACAGACAGGAACCGAAAAACGAAAAAACACGATAGACAACGAAGCAATCCTGTCTGCAGAACACAAAACAACGCAAAAATACACCCAAGAAGACAAGTTCAAAAAAGCTGAGGAATGTCCGAAAGGAAACACACGGGTAAAACACGTAATAAAACGAAAACATACAGAACCCATAAAACAAAAATATTATCCTAGAAACCCGAGAATACCAGAAGATGAAGGAAAACAAAATGTGATGGCAGAAGAACTATCAATAAATCCGCTGTACACCACTACGATAGAAGAAAGCGACTGGTATTCGAAAAAATACAGTGACGGAAGTAAAAACCCCGAATTTGATACCGACTACTGTATACGAGATGGGAGGCTATACAAAAGAGTAGTCAACCCAAGATACGGAGGAAAACTAGATCCATCGACAGAATGGAAGTTATGCGTCAAAAAGGAAGACAAGGACAAAATATTAAGGCAAAACCATAATGAACCCGATGCGGGACATTTAGGAAAATCACAAACGTTCAACAAAATTGCTATGCGGTATTATTG
This sequence comes from Erebia ligea, assembly GCA_917051295.2. Classification (NCBI taxonomy): domain Eukaryota; kingdom Metazoa; phylum Arthropoda; class Insecta; order Lepidoptera; family Nymphalidae; genus Erebia; species Erebia ligea. The sequence goes on from OU785239.1 coordinate 2,656,051, forward strand.
GCCAGGGATATTCAGAGACGTATCAAAATATGTGAACCGGTGTGAAACATGTCAAAAACATAAGTCATCACAGGAAAAGAAACCAGGCCTAATGCATATAAATAATGCGGAAGAACCATGGCAGGTGGTCACAACGGACCTCATAGGTCCACTACCTCGGTCATCAAAAGGATTTCAGTGGATCATCGTGTTTCACGACAAATTCACTAAGTGGTCAGAAATAAAACCACTAAGAACCGCTACCGCAAATACCGTCACGAACGCTCTAAAAGAGTTAATTATGAGATACGGGGGAATGAAAACCTTACTGAGTGACAACGCAAGAATTTTCATAAGTAAGCAATTCAAAGAAACTTTAAAAAGATACGGCATAGAACAAAAGCTAACCGCACCATACACTCCACAGTGTAACCCAACCGAACGGGTAAATAGAACACTCGAAACAATGATAGCAACATTCATCGAGAAAAACCATAAAAAATGGGACGAGTACCTAAACGAATTCAACTTCGCATTGAACACGTCCGTCCAGGAATCCACGAAACACTCTCCAGCATTCTTACTATTCGGCAGGGAACTAAGGAACGTCCATGACGAAAACCAATTCCCCACACCGGCATTAAAAGAAAAAGAAACATATGAAATAGTCAAAAACCAACAAAATCAAGCTTCAAACCAACAAAAAAAAGTATTATGATAAGACAAGACGCAGCTGGACACCGAAAATTGACGATCAAGTATTGAAGAGGGACTATCCATTGTCCAACGCAAGTAAACAATTTTGCGCGAAATTAGCACCTAAATTCTCAGGTCCATATACCATAATGGAAAGGAAATCGCCCGTAATATTCCTTCTGAAAGCAAACCAGGGAGGCAAGATATGCACAGCGCATATAAAAGATTTAAAAAGATTTAATACGTAAAAAAGGGGCCAGAAGTGAGGGAAACGGGAGTGAAAAATTGGGTTTGTATTTTTTTAAATTTCATAACAAACTATTCATAAGGTGATTTTTACAGGTAAAAATCTCCTCTCGTGGGAGGAGGATGTGACGCAGCGCGGCGCAGCGAGGAATCGCGCACGGACAAAGCCCATCAAGGATGTCCGAGACTACGTCGTCGCAGAGATGAGTCACGCACGGACAAAGGCCAACAAGAATGTTCGAGGCTACGTCGCACCGCGAGCCGTGTGCAAAAACTCCCCGCCGCGCTCCGCACCCCCACGGCCTATATAAGGCACTCGGCCTGCGTTCACCGGCAGTTCGCTAGCGACCGCTGTCACAACACGTCGGCTTGGGGTCCCGGGCAGACGAGTGGCAGTGGTAGCTATTGGACGCAGGCGGGATCGGTCGCTCCGCTGCTTCGGCCGCGGACGACCCATCTTTCCGACTTCCCCTTCGCCCCTCTCTCCGCGGACACCTTCCGTGTCCACATACCGCGTGCGTCAAACGGTGACGCCCCGCGCCCCGCAGGCCCCCTCTGGGCCTCGGACCGTGTAGTTAAGTCTTAGGAAAGTAGTGTAGACTTTAAGTACTTATGTAGAAGAATCAATAAAGGTTTTTAAAGTGTGTTTTCTATGAATCGCGTTTGATTTGTGAGGGCCTCCCTACCTATATGTACGAAGCCACGCGACCAGCCGTATCCTGGGTCCTTGGCTTCGTTACAAACTATCCGGGCCCCCTCCAAAAAAGGGCTCATACTTGCTGTAAATATTTCGCATTCAATTTGGGATTTGACTAATTGAGACGGCTTCTCAAGGTTCACATGCCTGTCTTGACATCCATGCCAGTCCACGGTCAACCTCCTCCGCCTTACTCTTAGATCGCTATATTACTTCAATGGTAGGGACTAGGGAGATTTTTAAAACTTACTACACACAAGAACTTCCACGGTAAAGCCTGTCCGTAAGGTCCAGGCATCACGAGCGATAGATACCAGGTCAGCATGGAGAAGACTGCACATTGTATCATCATCATGACATAGCAGGCAAGGACCGAGCCTGACCTTGCACTGCTCGCTTTTGCGAAGTTCTCCATAGTTATACCCTTACCTGGCAAATGTTAGCTATATTACTTCAATGGTAGGGACTAGGGAGATTTTTAAAACTTACTACACACAAGAACTACCACGGTAAAGCCTGTCCGTAAGGTCCAGGCATCACGAGCGATAGATACCAGGTCAGCATGGAGAAGACTGCACATTGTATCATCATCATGACGTAGCAGGCGAGGACCGAGCCTGACCTTGCACTGCTCGCTTTTGCGAAGTTCTCCATAGTTATACCCTTACCTGGCAATGTTAGTTTATATTTCAGTTTCTTTATCGCCAGATGTACAGTTTGACGCAACGGCATTTCGCAGGGGCACTTAATTTAAATGTAACAAGAATCTTAATGTTATATACGACTCCGGCTATAACTCACATAATCGTTTTTTAACGTTAAGGCCTTGCCATCGGCCAAGTTGGAACCCGATAGTTCAGCATGCCTACGTCATAGTGATTAGTGATGACGCCAGTGATGAAGATCAGCAGGAGTCAACGGGGGAAGAATAAGTGCCACCTCCCCCTCCACCTCAACCCCTCTCGCAACGAGTGTTACGGCCCGTAGTCTACGTTCAGCCACCGTGTCGCGCGAATAGGCTGATGAAGAAGTGCCCCGAACGGGTTCGAAACCAATGACTGAAACTGTAACCGGAATAAGTGTTTTAAACACTGATTTTTGAAACTATAATAGAAAAAACACATTGCCTTCGCCTTCGCTGTCGCTTTCGCCGTCGCCCTCGTCCTCGCCCTCAACTGTCGCCATTGACCTGCTATGCTAGGGCCCCTGCACCACTTACCACTCTCTTCCGCAGCAGCCAGTTCTTCCCAGAACCAGCTCAGAGGAATGTGGGGTAGGAGACCACTAGGAATCACCAATGCCTTCGGCATTTTATGCCATAGTTTCAGGAAATCCATCGGCAGCTCCATAGCAACATATAACACTGTTGCTATTGTTACCGTGTATTGCTCTGCGAAAAGTCACTATCATCATCTTTGCAACCAATAACAGCCACGGCTGAGCACGAGCCACGAGTCTCCTCTAAGAATAAAAACCGGCCAAGTGCAAGTCGGACTCGCGCACCGAGGGTTCCGTACAAACCTGTAGTTATATAAGTAAAACTTGAGTATTTGATATGAATTTCAATTTAATACCTCTACGCGTTCATGAGGAAAGGGGTAGTAAGTTTAAAATTATAAAAAATATTTTTATTATATGATTTAACTAAAAATGTATGCTTTTCGCAATTTTTCCTTTATCTGAGCTATAAGACGTTGCTTCGTACCAAATTTCAAGATTCTGAGTTCACGGGAAGTACCCTGTAGGTTTTGATTCCCTTGCGAGCGTCGAAAATTTGCAGCATAAACGGCTGTATCTTTTGATTGCGTTGGCTTAGAAGTTTGATTTTTTCACAGCTCCAAGGGACAGTAGACCTGAGTATTTGATATGAATTTCAGCTTAATCCATGCGTTCCTGAGACGAAGGGTCTTGACAAACAGACAGATGGACAACAAAGTGATTCAATAAGGGTTCCGTTTTTTCCTTTTGAGGTACGGAACCCTAAAAAGGGCTGAGTACCAACATAGTCCCCCGTGCTGCCAATTGCAGCTTGACAGACTTCACACACCTTTGAGAACATTATGAAGAATTCTCTGGTAGATTTGCAGGATACCTCACAATGATTTTACTCCTTACGAAACGTTAAGACGGTACCACCGGTTCTTTCCGAACCGGTGGTAGAGTCTTACCTAACGTTTCATATATAAGTGACACAAGTAATTGTCCTGCGTGAAATAAATAAATCATTTATCATTTATGGCGTCCGTTTGTGTAAATTGCTATATTAAAATTATGTGGATAATCAGTGTTTCCTTTACTAGTTAAAATAGAAAAAACTCACGGTTCCTAACCAAGTAGCTGACAGCAAAAGCTTGAGATACCACAGTGGCAAAATACAGCGCCAGTGCGACGAAGATGTATATCGGATTGGAGGCCGGTATCATGGGCTGTTTGGAGACGGTCAGTAGCGTGGTGCCCACCACGCTGAACACGAGTCCCGCGGGCGCCACGTTTAGTACGTGGGATATGTTGACTAACATCTGTGATACGCCCACCATTCTTATTAACTCCTGGAAAAGGTTAGTTTATTATGAAACTAGAGCAGAAAGACAAGCGATTCAGGTAATCGAAAATCCCGTGGGAATACTTTGATTATACGGGGTGTATTATCATACTAGCTTCAGCCAGCGACTTTGTCCGCGTGGGTTGAGGTTTTTGGTTCCCGCGGGAACTCTTTAATTTTCCGGGATAAAAAGTAGCCTCTGTGCTATTCCAGACTATATAATCTGTCTCTGTGCCAAATTTCATCCAGATCTGTTCAGTCGTTCTGGTGTGATTGAGTAACAAAAATCCATCTCACTTTCGCATTTATAATATTAGTAAAAGGACATAAGATATCAGGGCAAAAACACACTAGGGAACGGACAGGACTAAACATTTGCCTGAAACGTGCACGTCGGAAGGAATTTGACGTGTTGTTTTGTCGTCTAGTGAGCACGCTCTATATTTTAAAGGGACGCAGACGTATCGTGTGTGAATTTCACGTCCACATTGTCGCTCATCAAAGCAGTTCCATTCAGAGATGTTGTGTTTGCGTCTCGGGGTATCTTCCTCTCCGCAGAGGTTTCCACCCACCCACCCACCACCCATTTTCAATAGGTGTTTTTCCAAGTCACCCAGTATAAAGAACTGGTGCTCATTACCTGTATGCCATTGAGCCTCTCCTCTGCCAGCCGGGTCACCAAGAATACAAACACCAGCAGCAGGGACAGCCAGCACACCAACGTCATCATGGCGCATACTAGAACGACCATTTCACTCGACCTCTGTTTCACGTATGGGAACTCTTGCAGCGTCAGCTTCTGAAAAGAACCACCACCACCACCGCCACTACTACAGCCTATTAAAGCTCCACTGCTGGGCACAGATATCCACTCTCATAGGAGAGAGGGGATGGGTCGGGCCATAATTAAGTATTAGATTTTTACTAGACATTCTCAGTACTAGTACTATTACCTATTCTGTGGTACTAGCCCGGAGTTAGAAAGTTGCTGGTGTTTGACCCCCGTGCCTCGGAGAGCACGTTAAGCCGTCGGTCCCGGTAATTATCACTAACATGATAATACTTAGTCGTTAAAGCCTGTTAACCCACATTGGGGCAGCGTGGTGGGTCTAAGCTCTAATTCCCCGGGATGCAAACTATCTTTGTTCCAAATATCATCAAAATCGGATAAAAAGATGGGCTGCATAACCGTGAAAATGTAGCAGACATATTACAGTGTAATATTAAAGTATGAATTATACGTAGGTATGCTGTGATATTAGTATGAATGTTTACTCACAAGTGGAATGTCATGGCCCGTCACCAACTCCAAGTAACTGGAATCGATCGCCCACTGCAGTTTCATGAATGATTCATATGTGGTGCCTGTGAAGAACCTTCCTTGAAACAAGTACTTTAAATCCACTGTGCTGGTAAGCGATACCACAAGACTACCGTTTTTTTTTTTTTTTTTTATCCACTACAAGTTAGCCCTCGACTGCGATTTCACCTGATATTATGTATTTTGTTCATTGACGATGCAGTCTAAGATAGTAGCGGGCTAACCAGTTGGGGGTAGCCACGACCGAAGACCACACCAGACCAGAGAAAAATTAGAAATTCCCGAATCGACCCTGCCGAACCCGGGACCTCTCCCCCCACTTACGAGACCACAGCGCTCACCACTCAGGGAGGGTGAGCGGTGGCGTCAGGGAGGTCGTCGGAGGTATATTATGACTATACGGATTTCCACTTTACGTGTTCTGATACGCACGTTTTATTAATTATCTAGGGCTTGGCTGCAATCAGATAAACTGGCAAGTGATGAAACAGCCCAAGAAAGAAACGGAAGCTAGAAGGGCATTCCATATACTATCGGTTCGAAATAGAAACGAGGGCAAATAGCTTCGTAAGTGTCCGTGTAATTTCTATCTAAGCCGACGCAAACCTTGACGACGCCTTACAAATTACAATACAATAGTAGAAAGGTGGGAGGTAACCAAAAAAGGTGAGGGACTTGATTGGGCTTGGTATAAGATAAGAAGCTGTTCCGGCATGAAATACGTTTGTCTTTGTTAGTTTGCCAGGTTACTTGCCAGCTGCACTTGAGCAGTTATACCATAAATAGATAGACAGATTGAACAAAATATGTCTTTTATTTACCATAATTTGAGTGCGGCCTGAATTTCTCTGTCGGACTCTCCGCGTTATATGATTCCATGTTTAAATCCCCTTTCATTCGTATGGTATAATTCAGTTTTCCCACTTTTGCTGGCACAGTAGAAGATATTTCCTAGAACACGAAACGTGTGCGAAATACTCGAAAGATTTTTTTCAATTTTATTTTTATTTTTTTTATCCACTACAAGTTAGCCCTCGACTGCGGTCTCACCTGATGGTAAGTGATAATGCAGTCTAAGATTGTAGCGGGCTAACCTGTTAGGGGCATGGCAGTTATATTAAACCCATACCCCTATTCGGTTTCTACACGGCATCGTACCGGAACGCTAAATCGCTTGGCGGCACGTCTTTACCGGTAGGGTGGTAACTAGCCGCGGCCGAAGCCTCCCACCAGGCCAGACCAGGGAAAATTCAGAAATTATAAATTTCTAAATCCTGCCGGGAATCGATCCCGGGACCTCCGCACGTTAAGGTAACAGCGCTCAACACTGCGCCACGGAGGTCGTCACGGAGGTTTTCGTGGGACGAAGGTTCCATCAGTTCCATGTTGGTCGCATATATGCGTGTACATGTGTGTGTATTTTCTTATTTACCTGGAATATGACTACTGCGTCATAAGGCATATCGTGGTAGGCATATTTCTGATAGTCAGATTCATTCTTGAGAGCTGTGTAGTATTTGCCGAATGTCATATCGTCTGTAATGAAGAAAAGTCAATTTCAATACACCATAAACTATTTAAAATTAGGTGATTCCCGAAACTTCGTCCGCGTGGATTAAGGTTTTTAACTCCCGCGAGAACTCTGTAATTTCCCGGGTATCCTACGTCCATCCCCGGAGTTTAATCTATCTCTGTACCAAAGTTCGTCAATCTTGGTTGAAAAGATGGGCCGGGAAAGCGTAACAGACAGACAGACACACTTTCACATTAATAATAATATTACTTAGTATGGATGTAGGACCACTTTTGAGATAATATCTCTGTCAGGATTCTACCATCGGTTCCGAAAGTAGATTCTACTGACAAGAACCGGCAAGAAACTCGATATATCGATCGTTTATTCTTTTTACATTAAATATAATATGTATAGGTATGAAATATTACCCGTTATGACATTTTGTTGTTGCATAGACAGCCGTTTACCAACTTTTTCCATAATCAGATTTGTTAAATTATTCCTGGGCGTATAGAAAATTCTCTGAGGGCCCTCCGCAGACGTTATACTTAAGGGTTCCTGGAAAAATAGCACGTAATATTTTTAAATTTTCACATAATTAATACCACAAAATGGTATAAAACTGACCGTATATCTGTATGATGGCTAAATGATAATATTTTCTGCCATATATAATACTAGCGATCCGCCCCGGCTTCGCACGGGTAGCACTAATAATCCTAATCTATATAATATAAACTATCCTATCTCTCAAGTTAGATCGAACTGCACATGGTGTGCGAATTTTATTATAATCGGTTAAGTGGTTTAGAAGTCCATGGAGGACAAACATTGTGACACGAGATTTATATATATTAAATAGATTTTAGATGCCAGCTCATCAACTGGGAGAGATATATCTGTGCATCAACGAGGTCAACGTGTTCCCACGAAAATTCAAAAACCCCTACGTCCACACGGCTTTTATTGAAAAGTCATACTTATATTAAGTATGCGAAAGTAGGTATTGCATAGAAGCAGGCGTTACTTTGCGGAAGTCCATGATAAATGAAAAACTAGAAGTTCAATTCGCTATAATCAGTGTGTATCTTGCACTTGAAGCTTGCGATATTCACACCACACTTGATCTTCCAAAGTACTCTCAACGTACGTTTCGCTCCGACACCGGAGCATCTTCAGATGTTGACTCGACAATGCAAGATTGTAAAATTTTAGCCAAGGTAGACTGTCAGCTTTTGGATCCCGCTAGACTCGTTCATCAAAATACGCACGATATATTTTCATACTAGCTGATGCCCGCGACTTCGTCCGCGTGGATCGAGGTTTTTCGGTTCCCGCGGGAACTCCTTAATTTTCCGGGATAAAAATTAGTCTAGGTATGTGTTATTCCAGACTATAATCTATCTCTGTGCCAAAATCCAAATTGCATCCAGACCCGTTCAGCCGTTGGGGCGTGATTGAGTAACAAATATCCATACATCCATAATAACTACATCCATCCAAACCACAGACTACAGTGTTGATCCAAACTTTCGCATTTATAATAGTTATTTGATTCTGTGAAATACGTGATCACGTGAAATACTTACAGTACTCCTTATACTGAAAGAAGTCGACCAATCGGCTTTTGATGAGGACTGGTCATTTATAAACACATACAATATGACAAAGAAAACTATCGTTGAAAAGATTTCAATTGGCGTATGAATGTATCGTTTTCTGCGAACGACCAAGTGTTTCCACATCAATACTGCTAGGGTCTTCATTTTGATGTTGTGTTTAATCACTTAGATGTCACCTTCTACTTCTCAGCATCTTCTTATATTTCCTGGTATCCTGGTATTCTACCAGGGTTTGTTGTCAGAAACAGTAGGTATTTTATATTTGAGCCCTTAAATTTGACCAGAAATCCTCTACCATAATAATTATAGTCTCGACTCTACGAAATAGTCAGGAATTTCGGGTATTTCCCATAGACTTATTACTGCGGGTGTTTCGATGTTTTGAATATTTTCAAAGAATTTTTTAGTAGAAGTAGGTTGTTCAAGTTTTTGTAGATTTCAAGAATGACCCGATAGATACTGTTAAGTTTGAAAAATATCAAATAAAACGTTTTAATTCAATTGAATTCCAAATGCTGTTTTGCAGGTGCTTTGATTCGTTTACTTTTTTCAGAAATGACATATAATTGTTTCAGATAGTTGAACCAAGAACAATCTGCTGTATTTAAAATCCATAGACACATTACAAAGGTTTTCTATACTTCAATATTCATCGTTTCATTTTCAATACCAGGCCACTTTAGGTCTAGCCCCACTTTGGAGGCGCGGCGCGGCACGTATTAAGAGGTTGTATGGAGCTGGGCGCGCGACGCGGCCCCTTACAAACTCATACAATATATAATATTTGCCTCTACCTGCCGCGCCGCTCTTATTATTACGATATTTAATTGCTTAAAACGCACATACGAGTAACTCGAAACGTTGGAAGTGTGTGACGTATTATCAAAGAGGTTTATTATACCTCTATGCGTATTATTTAAATTAGGAATATCTAATGTTAATATGTTCTCTTGTTGTCAATTGTCACATTTCATCTTGTTTACATATTATTGTAATTCTAGTAGAATAAAGCCTAATTCTTGGGTAATTTCGTATGTTATTATATATCAATTTATTCTACTAGATGGAATAGAAAATGTCTAAAGAAGAACCAGTATCAACATGGCATGATTCCAGCCCTTTCAACACACTCACGCGTTATCTGCGGCCCGAAAGGTTTGAAGTAGAACCTAATAGTAATAATGCAGATATAAAATGGAAACATTGGCGCTTTACATTTGAAAACTTTTTGTCTAAAGAGATAACTAATGATGCAGCGGATTCAGTCAAATTCATGCTATTGGTCAATCATTTGTCCTCAACTAATTTTTCTTATATACAAAATTGCGCAACTTATAATGATGCCATACAGTTGCTAGATAAGATATTCGTGAAACCAAAGAATATAATTTTAGCAAGACATATTCTTAATACAAGAAAACAGCAATCTGAAGAGTCCATCTCCGATTATGCGAGAAGTTTAAAACTTCTTGCTCAAGATGCTCTTTTTCAAGAAGTTACGGCTAAAGAACATGAAGACCAAGCAGTAAGAAGTGCATTTATTGCAGGGATTAATTCTCAAAAAATTAGGGAACGCCTTTTGGAAAATTTGACGCTTGAACTTGATGAAGCTTTAAACCAAGCAATTTCACTTGAAACAGCTGAGCGTAATTCGAAAATTATAGGAAATACTTCAAATTCAGTGCTTAATGCATTGCAGAACCAAGAAAAATTATCTCCTCATACTCCTAATTTGAACGTAAGTCTATCCCAACGAAAACGTTGTTTCTTTTGTGGAGGCACTATTCATCAGCGAATTAAATGCCCTGCCTTTAAGGCAGAATGCCAAAACTGTTTTAAAAGAGGTCATTTTTTCAATGTTTGCCGAAGCAAAACTGCCCAGACAGTAAGTACTGTGACTACAGACGATGGTGAAAACTCTACAAACAGTCCTGCTACATTAGCTGCTGCTCCTATGAGTCTAAATAAAGCTACTATTCCTATTACTGTAAATGATATACGTGCAGATGCGCTAATTGATACTGGTAGCTCAGTCAGTTTTATAGATAAAAATTTATCAAAGATGATGAAATTGGAAACAAAACCATGTAAACAATCTGTTACTTTAGCTTCCTTAAACCATGTATCCTTTGTAGAAGGTATATGCTTTGCAACAATTAAAATTGAGAATCATATTTATAAACAACACCCTCTACTGATTGTTAATAACCTCTGCGCCGATGTCATTGTTGGTCATGATATATTAAGGGATCATTCATCACTTGAACTGCAATTTGGAGGTGATAGAGAGCCCTTGAAAATTTGTAATGTCATGAAGGCCTCAGTACCCCCTGCATCCCTTTTTACTAATTTGTCACCTATTACAAGACCAATAGCTATAAGGTCTAGAAAATTTACAGACGAAAATCAAAAGTTTATTAAAGATGAAATATCTAAACTTTTGAATGACGGTGTTATTGAACCAAGTATTTCTCCATGGCGAGCTCAAGTACTAGTAACAGGTGGTGGAGCTCATCGTAAACGATTGGTAATTGATTATTCGCAAACTATAAATAAATTTACACTTTTGGATGCCTATCCTTTACCAAATATTGAAAATATTGTTTCTAAAGTAGCCAAATATAACTATTTCAGTCAGATTGATTTACGTAGTGCGTATCATCAAGTGCCTATTTTGAAAAATGAAAAGATATAGGTACACCGCTTTTGAAGCATGCGGAAATTTATATCAGTTCACGAGAATCCCATTTGGAGTAACAAATGGGGTAGCAGCTTTTCAGCGAACACTTCAATTTATTATAGACGAAGAACATTTAAAAGGCACCTACGCATACCTCGATGATGTGACAGTTTGCGGAAAAAGTAAAACTGATCATGATGACAACTTAAAGTCGTTATGACTGCTGTAAAAAAATACAATTTAACACTCAATGAAGAAAAATGCAAATTTAGTACCGACTCAATAAGTCTCTTAGGCTATAATATAAAAAACAATATTATCAGACCCGATTACGAAAGATTAAAGCCCCTAGTGGAACTTCCAATTCCTACCAATGCAAATGAGTTAAAACGAGCACTAGGGTTATTCGCACATTATGCAAAATGGGTAAATAAGTTTTCTGAGAAGATACAACCCTTGGTAAATGTATCTAGTTTTCCATTACACAACAAAGCGAAAGAAGCTTTTGAATCGATTAAAGATGACGTTAAGAAGTCATCCTTACTTGCTATTGATGATCAAGAAACTTTCACAGTAGAAACAGATGCATCTGAACACTCTTTAGCAGCAACCTTGTCCCAAAAAGATCGTCCAATAGCTTTCTTTACTAGAACTCTTTCTGAATCTGAGCGCAAACAATCTTCAGTTGAAAAAGAAGCCTGTGCGATAGTTGAATGTCTTCGTAAGTGGCGACATTACCTTATAGGGAAGAATTTTTTACTCATTACGGACCAACGTTCTGTTGGATTCATGTTTAATCAAAAACATTCAAGCAAAATTAAAAACGAGAAGATAGAACGATGGCGGCTTGAATTATCTTGTTTTAAGTATGAAATCATTTATCGCCCGGGTAAGCAAAATATTGCTGCAGACGCATTATCGAGAGTTTGTGCGCATCTTAATATTAATCGTTTACGAGAATTACACGATTCACTATGCCATCCAGGAATAGTAAGAATGGCACACTGGGTTCGTACAAAAAATTTGCCATATTCAATAGAAAACATTAAGGAAATTATTTCTTCGTGTCCTATATGCGCCGAAATTAAACCTCGTTTTATGCACGTAAAAGGGCGATTGATAAAAGCTATAGCACCTTTTGAAAGATTGAATATAGATTTTAAAGGTCCACTACCTACAAACACAAATAATAAATATTTATTCACGGTTATTGATGAATATAGTAGATTTCCTTTTGCATACGCTTGTAAAGACATGACGACTACTACTGTTATACAATGTCTCAAAGATATTTTCTATACTTTTGGAACTCCTCTTTATATACACAGTGACAGAGGGTCTTCTTTTCTATCTACGGAATTTACAGAATTTTTAACTTCCTTAGGAATTGCTTGTAGTAGAACAACACCATACAACCCACGTGGGAATGGACAAGTCGAACGCTTGAATGGAACTTTATGGAAATCCATCCAGTTGGCTCTACGTTCGAAAGATATGGCTATAGAGAATTGGGAGCGAGTCTTACCAGTAGCACTGCATTCAATCCGTTCGCTTTTGTGCACTACTATTAACACGACTCCCCATGAGCGACTATTCAGGCACCCTCGTAGATCCACTACGGGGGAATCTTTACCTAGCTGGATGGTGCCTGGACCAGTACTTCTTAAGAAAAATGTAAGAAATAAAAATGACCCTTATGTGGAGGAAGTAGAATTACTGCAAAGCAATCCTTATTATTCGTTTATTAAAAATAAAAATGGAAAAGAATCAACAGTTTCTAATCGACAAATAGCTCCACTTCCAGTATTAGAACATCAATCCCGAAAATCAGAGGATTTAGGAGAAGAAGTTTCTATAGAATCAGATAAACAAATTGAAGAAGTTGAAGAAAACAATCAAGTTAGACAAAACCAAGACACTTTAGAAAATCTTAATACAGAAGAGCCAACGATCGTAGATCAGGAACAACAACCGATAACATCCATTCCTTCCGAAACTCTTCCTCTTAGACGATCTATAAGAGACAGACGTCAGCCAACATATCTTCAAGATTATACATGTGTGATATCAGAGAGGAGGGGTGAATGACGTATTATCAAAGAGGTTTATTATACCTCTATGCGTATTATTTAAATTAGGAATATCTAATGTTAATATGTTCTCTTGTTGTCAATTGTCACATTTCATCTTGTTTACATATTATTGTAATTCTAGTAGAATAAAGCCTAATTCTTGGGTAATTTCGTATGTTATTATATATCAGTGTGTGACAAAGGATCGAACCGCCGACCACGCGAATAGGAAGCCAGACATAGTACCACAGAATATGTGGTAGTACTAGGCTATCTAATCACCGCGTGCAGCAATACCTATTTTAATTAAAGAAAAAAAATCAGGAGAAAGAAATACCTCACAAGTCTTAATTAAAATTAAAATAGCTACGTAGTTTAATTGATATACAAGGTGGCTTAATTAATTTTCTTAAGGTTTAACCACTCAAGGTAGGTAACTAACTTTTGTAATGCAAAAAGCATTACCAAAGTTAGCGAGAAATATGAGTTTAGGTAAGTTGTAAGGTATATACCCAGGCGTGAAAAAAATTGCGTAGGTATAATGTGACTGAACCTCATATTCGGTACTGTAAACTGTTGATTGACACTTTCGAATGAAAATATGCACATTATTAGAAGTCTTTGTGGAAGCCAAGTAATTACATACTGGATACATAAGCCATGTGGCTGGCCATTTTAGTGTTATACTGTGGATTTGAAGACACTCAGGCATGCAGGTTGTTTTTTTTTATTTGAACACGCAAGGGTTCCACCTTCTAGCTCGAATAAATGAAAGTTTATAATATGTACCGTCCATTTGATGGTTGGTTCCAAGCGAATCGCTGGGCAACGCTGGACACAATCGGGACGTCCGAGTTCCTATTTTTAACCTAAGTACAATTTTTGAGCCAGCTTCCATCCGGTACCTCTTGCATACGTAAAAGAGCAAAAGAGCAGACCGACATATCTCAATTAGCATGCTGAAGTGGCAGTCATATTAGTCGCATAATCGACGAGCTTTAGGGCAGATGTCTTCTGTAATGGGAACCGCGTATCGCAAAGGGCTAAAATAAAAAAAATAAAAAAAATAAAAAAATGTCCTGAACCTTCCATCCACGCAGAAGGTGGCGGGAAGCGTATGAACACAGACTGATCCAAACCAGCTGTAATATGCTGGACATATACCTATACCTCTTACTCTCTGTCAGTTCAGCGGTCTGGAGGTCGCCCCGTACAGCGTTTACCGGTACCGCGTTATAAGCGCCCAAATGGCAATCGGTTCTGCGTCAGACATCGCCTGGTTACTACCACTTAAGCCAATGGGGACTATCGTTTCTTTGCTCACCAGTTGGCGCCACTGTTGACTAAGGTCCAGAGGTATAGCTGTCAAAGGCGACTTTATAAGATCGGCGCCGAAACAAAGTTTTAAATCTTGAATCTCATTAGGTTTATTAATTTATAACTATCCTCATATTATCGAGTAGCTATGCCGTAATGTTGTGCAGTTCCGTTTTGTTCGGAAAAGTTCTCCAGAAGGATTAATTGGAGAACTAACCGTATTGGAAGTGAAATGTCCTTTCTCTATAAAATATGAGTTTATCAGTGTGGATAATTATAAGCACATAGAAATGATCAATAATGAATATTGCTTGAAAGAAAGTAGCCTCTACTATTTTCAAATTCAAACACAGTTGCTTGTTAAGTACTAAAAGAAAGTACCTACATAACTATTGTGATTTTTTTGTTTGGACAAATAAAGATGAAAAGAGAATTTATGTAAATATGTAAATATAAATGTTAAGCTTATTTCAGAAGTTATTATACCTAAAATAACTGCTTTTTATCATACATAATTAATGATATCTGTTATTGCTAGAAAATTTGATGTAGAATTTTAGTATGCTTAATCTTAGTATCTACCGTGTTTAGTGTTTCAACTGACAACTCAACCATCTTTCAGTATCATATCCATTGTATGGATTTACTATCAAATAAATATTATAAATGCGAAAGTTTGGATGGATGTATGGATGTATGGATGTGTGGATGTATGGATGTTTGTTACGCTCCAACGGCTGAACGGATCTGGATGAAATTTGGCACAGAGATAGATTATAGTCTGGAATAGCACAAAGGCTACTTTTTATCCCGGAAAATTAAAGAGTTCCCGCGGGAACCGAAAAACCTCAATCCACGCGGACGAAGTCGCGGGCATCAGCTAGTATTTAATATTTATTTGTATAGCAGTGTGTTTTAAAGGGAAAGGGAAGGATAAATAGGTATACACATAGGAGAGTGGGAACTAGAGCTTAGTCCCACCACGCTGCTCCAATGCGGGTTGGCGGGCTTTAACGACTATTATCATGTTAGTGATAATAACCGGGACCGACGGCTTAACGTGCTCTCCGAGGAACGGGGGTAGAACACCGCCAACTTCCTAACTCCGAGCTAGTACTGAGAATTTCTAGACAGAAAAACCCAATACTTAATTATGGTCCGACCCGGGACTCGAACCCGGGACCTCGTCGGCCGCAGTTGAACATGATAACCACTAGACCAACGAGGCAAACAAGCATACTTTTGGCAAAAAATAAGTTTGTAAACATTAAACAAACTAACTCTGAATTAGCTACTCTTTGAGGCCGCTTATTTTTGCGCCTCTTTTTCTTAATTCCGCTTTAAAAGCGTTCACATTCATCGCCAAATAATCCATATTTGCGATAATTTCACGAAGGAGATCACTTTTCAACAGTTAAAATAAAGAAATTATATTTTATGTCACGAAACCCGCCAAAACCAGTGAAAAGTGAATGTTATTGGACCTCACGCGACACAAGCGCCCCTAGCGGCAAATTCACGCGCGATAGCCCCCATTACTTCAGGCCAAGGCTTACCCGATTTATTTCCTCGTAGTTTATCACTATAGAATCCACTACGGCAGGGAGGTAGTGTATCATAGAAGTTTTGAACTTTGTAGGAATATATATAACAAGATGTAAATTGGTAAATGTCTTTCAGGCCGGGGGATTATAACCCCGGTGGACCTGGAAAGGCCCCTCGACCCCTGCCACCTAGCAACTTCAACAAGAGTTACTTTGCCAACGACACCACTTGGGGTGGGTGGATTCCGCCCAAGGGTAATGACAGCTGGATGGATTGGATTGAGAAATGGGGGGCACCTAATAATTCCAGAGTGGACAGCACCGAAGAAGGCCGGGGGCCTGAATCGGGCTGGCCGTCTTACTGGAAGAGTAAGTTACTATAATAGTACTCTAGGTATCTATTCTACGTAGATTAATATTATAAATGCGAAAGTGTGTCAGTCTGTCTGCTACGCTTCCACGACCCTGCATCTGTTCAACCGATTAATAACCGAACCATTTTGATGAAATTTGGTACAGGGGTAGGTTTTATCCCGAGAAATTAAAGAGTTCCCGCGGGAATCCACGCGGAAGAAGTAGCGGGCGTCTTTTAGTTCTACATAGATTTAAAAGTAAACAGTTAAAAAACTTTTGAGTCTAAAAACTTGACACTTTACATAATGTTGACATGAAAGGATTTCAACCAAGTGAAGCCGAGATGGATCAGCTCACAATAACTTGAACCTGTACAGTGCGTGCCTTATCGATTTATTTGTTTGTAACAGAGTTCATGATGTCGCGCGATTGGTTCGTCAGTCAACCTTCCATTCCACACGCAGTGTAGAAGGACAGGATGTATTTGCAGACACATCCACTGTTCCACACACGAAAAGATTAACTGCTGAGTTTCTTGCCGGCTCTTGTCAGTAGATAGAGTTTTCCGAACTGGTGGTAGAGTCTGGACTAATCATAAGCGGCACAAGTTGTCCTACGTGAAATAAAATCATTTCATTTCAGAGCTTAATGCAATTATCTTTAGTTTCATTATTTATATTGTGGGATTTGTTATGATTTTTAATTTATTTGTTTAGTTAATTTTTTTTTTTATCTAAGAAGCCTGTATTTTACTACAAGGTGCAGACGCTTATACATTGAGGGCAAAACTATGTGTGTTTTGTAAAATTTGTACTTTGATAAATAAATCAAAAAAAAAAAAGCTAAGCGCTTGGCTGCAATCAGACCTGCTTGCAAGTGGTGATGCAGCCTAAGGTAAGATGGCAGCGCGCTTGCTAAGAAGATGTCTATTCACTCTTCATTTGAAGGTTGTTGAATATTAAAAGAGGAGGGGCAAACGGAAGCCCTATTTGACGACCTCCGTGGCGTATAGTGTTGAGGTTGAGGGCTGTTGCCTTAACGTGCGGAGGTCCCGGGTTCGATCCCCGGCAGGGTTTGGAAATTTCCCTGGTCTGGCCTGGTGGGAGGCTTCGGCCGTGGCTAGTTACCACCCTACCGGCAAAGACGTGCCGCCAAGCGATTAAGCGTTCCGGTACGATGCCGTGTAGAAACCAAATAGGGGTATGGGTTTAATTAACTGCCATGCCTCTAACAGGTTAGCCCGCTACCACCTTAGACTGCATCATCACTTACCATCAGGTGAGATCGCAGTCAAGGGCTAACTTGTAGTGGATTAAAAAAAAAAAAAAAAGCGGGAAGGGCATTTCATATCCTAGCGGTTCGAAGCAAATCACTTAGTATGAGCCCGCGGAATTTCGACTGCGTAAGGGTGCAGACTGCAGAGTGAGCAGACCTTGTCGATACCTTTTACTTGAAAGTAACTGTAAAGCCTCATCGTGTTTCTCTTCTAGAACTAGGGCTGGCAAACCGAGGGGTACCGTCTCCGCCGTGGGCTCTCGTGCCGTTGAGTTACGGGAAACCGCAGTTCTGCTTCCTGCAGCCCTACAAGGGCAATTGTAACAGCACTATAACTAGGTACGACCACAAAACATAGTTAGACATGGTTAGTTTTAATTTTATAATTTTACACACACGAGGAAAGTGTTTAAACTTACTTAAATACATATCAAAAATCTGCGGAATCGGCAGGATTTGAACCTGCGTCTCTCTGGGAATCGCGCCCTGAGCACTGAATTTCGGCACTGGCAGGTATAGTGAACCGTGGCCGAGTGGTCGAAGGTGCTCAAGGCGCGATTGCCAGAAAGACGCAGGTTCAAATCCTGCCGGTTCCGCAGATTTTTGATATGTATTTAAGTAAGTTCAGTTAGTTTAAGTTACTTTTTTTTATTTTTTTATTCACTACAAGTTAGTTACATAGTTTAAATATTAAAGACAATCCATCCATCCATCCATCGAAACTTTCGCATTTGTAATACGCGTTTATTTCGAATAAAAATCACATTCAAAAAAGTAAGTGCTTTAAAAAAAAAGTGGAATCGATAGTAGGTACTGCTAAAGACGATTCAACTCGCCGCGGCTTTAGAACCACTTTTCATCGTGTAGAAGTATATAGGTATAACTAGCTGATGCCCGCGACTTCGTCCGCGTGGTTTAAGTTTTTTCTTTCTTTCCGCGGAAACTCCTCAATTTTCCGGGATAAAAAGTAGCCTATGTCACTCTCCGTCCTCTACTATACCCATGCCAAAAATCACGTCGATCCGTTGCTCCGTGATTGAAGGGCAAACCAACAAACAAACACACTTTCGCATTTATAATATTACTAGCTGATGCCCGCGACTTCGTCCTCGTCCGCGAACTTTTTAATTTTCCGGTATAAAAATTAGCCTATGTGCTATTCCAGACTATAATTTATCTCTGTGCCAAATTTCATCCAGATCCGTTCAGCCGTTTGGAGCGTGATTGAGTAACAAACATCCATACATCCATACATCCGTCCAAACTTTCGCATTTATAATATTTATTTGATTAGTATGATTAATGATCCGTTCTCATTTGTAGATGGGGCTACAACCCAACGAAAAACCAATGCCAGACATTCGTATACAGCGGCTGTGGCGGGAATCAGAACAATTTTAACAACAAGCGAGACTGCATCAAAGCATGCATCGAAGTGCCTTCAACGGGATGTGAGGACCAGGCTAAAGTCAATTTCGAGGAATTCATATACCACTGAAGGACTAACCTTGATTTAATTAATCCATACTTCCATATCCATATCCATACTAATATTATAAATGCGAAAGTGTGTCTGTCTGTCTGTCTGTCTGTTTGTCTGCTACGCTTTCCCGGCCCATCTTTTCAACCGATTTTGCTGAAATTTGGTATAGAGGTAGGTTATATCCCGGGGAAGGACATAGGCTACTTTTTATCCCGGAAAATTAAGGAGTTCCCGCGGGAATCAAAAAACTCAAATCCACACGGACGAAGTCGCGGGAATCATCTAGTTAATTTTAATTACATTTACAGTTTTTTTAATTTTTTATCCATTACAAGTTAGCCCTTGACTGCGATGTCACCTGATGGTAAGTGATGATGCAGCCTAAGATGCTAGCGGGCTAACCTGTTAGGGGCATGGCAGTTATATTAAACCCATATCCCTATTCGGTTTCTTATTTCTACATTGACCCTGCCGGGTATCGAACCCGGGACCTCCGCTCGTTAAGACACTACTCTACACTACACTGCGCCACGGAGGTCGTCAAATTTTTACTCTCCTTCACTTCGTCGTGATATCACGAAACTTACATAACATAGTAATATTAATTAAAAAAAAATAATGTCCTCCCGAACGAATTTCGGCCACGGCGGTGTTCCCTCACCAGTCTATCTCCAGAGAGATTAGCCATCTGCGCAAGAGATATTATAGTGCACAATTAGTGTTTGCGCTCATACAGATGCACTCTCTGTTCCTTTACTCTCATAGCCCGATGGGATGGAAAATCCGACACGACCGGCGAGAGATCAGACGTTGGACCGACGGCTTAACGCACTCTCCGAGGCACGGGGGTGCAACACCGCCAACTTCCTAACCAAACCAAAGTACAGTATACTTACTTTGGTTTGCATTACGATACGAGGAATTGATTTATCATAAACTTGCCTAACTATCTAAGTTGCAGTAGCATTAATAAACATATTTGGCTAATTTTCTACGGGAGATGGCTGGATTATGTAAAAACCAAAGATTTTTGTTGTTATTATAAAATATATTATTTAATAAATCCTCATTAAATATTATATGTACATATAAATATCACAATTTAATATATAAAAGTAAAACAAGAGCATTTCTATATCTTAGATCTATAAGGCAGTAGTCTCCATTGCGATTGGATCATTTCTTTGTTGTTCTCGATCGCAGACAGTTTCGTTTCATCTGAAAAGAACAATGAAGAATTACGAGGAAAAAATAGTCGTATAGAAGTTTGTATGAAATACATATTTGTGACGTCATCAAATTTCAACATACATTTTTAGTTTAAAATGGTTATCAAAATTAAAACTAACCGAGGATGTAAATTTTAGGTATTTTGGAAGACCCTCTATTTAATAATCAGTAAGAAATAATAAGTTAAGGGTTCGTAGTGAAATACGCGCTTCTAGTATAGAAGTTTGTATGAAATACATATTTGTGACGTCATCAAATTTCAACATACATTTTTTCTTTAATCTATAGTTTAAAATGGTTATCAAAATTAAAACTAACCGAGGATGTCAATTTTAGGTAGGTATTTTGGAAGACCCTCTATTTAATAATCAGTAAGAAATAATTCATTTTTGACATAGGCATCATCCCTGAAATACCATAGATAAGAAATATGACTTTTATCTCTACTTTTGCCGTAACGTGACAAGTCATATGTGTAACCATGTTAGCTTAGCTAGACTAATAGAGATAACGCGAGAAAATGGGTAGACATAATTTTACTCGTGCGCATGCTAGCCCCGCTGGTAATACTCACCTCTGTCCAATATAAAATGTTGCACGAGTCGTATGAACGCTCTGGTGGGGACCGCCATGTTGACATACGGGAAGCTGGCTCCAGTTTCCGCTTTTGCGTTGCTCACGATAGTAGCTAGTACTTCTACCTTCAACTCTTTTGTTATTCGGAATATTGGGCCGCCGCTGTTGAGATATTATATGAATCAATCCATACTTCCATACTATCCATACTATCCATACTAATATTATAAATGCGAAAGTGTGTCTGTCTGTCTGTCTGTCTGTCTGTCTGTCTGTCTGTCTGTCTGTCTGTCTGTCTGTCTGTCTGTCTGTCTGTCTGCTACGCTTTCCCGGCCCATCTTTTCAACCGATTTTGCTGAAATTTGGTATAGAGGTAGGTTATATCCCGGGGAAGGACATAGGCTACTTTTTATCCCGGAAAATTAAAGAGTTCCCGCGGGAATCAAAAAATCTTAATCCACGCGGACGAAGTCGCGGGCATCATCTAGTTATTATATATATATCACAGCGTATAGTCCCAAAAACTTATCTGATATTTCTAATTCAAAACCCCAAAAAAAGGATATGGAACGCCCTTCCAACTTCCTTTTTTCCATCCGCTTATAATATTGGTATCTTCCAATCAAGAGAGAATAGACATCTTCTAGGCAAGCGCGCTCCACCTTAGGCTGCAATCACTACTTCCAGCAAGTCTGATTGCAGCCAAGCGCTAGTCTATAAATTAATTTAAATATTTAAAAAAAAATTAAATAAAAAAAAATTAATAATTAAAATATAAACTATACAAATAATTCTATAAAAACTATAAGAATATAAGTATATTCTATAAAAACTCTTATACTGTTACTGCTATTATACGGCTTTGGAATTCTCTCCCCTTGGATATTAGACTCATCTCAATCACTTCCTACCTTCAAAACTAAGCTGAAACAGCATTATTTAGGTATTTGTCGTCTATAACTTTCATTACTACAATTTTTTATTATTTTTCTTTCTATTATATTTATTTAGATACTTATAATTATATTTTTATATCACTCATTTCTGAATCTTTTTTATATTACTTAATTTCTTATCTTTTAGTACACCCCTTCCGCTTTCTATTTTAATGTGTCCTTTACCCTAAGGTTACCTGGAAGAGATCGCTGTTTAAGCGATAAGGCCGCCTGTTGTGCCATGTCCATTATATTATTATTTTTGTTGTATTTGTTTTTAAGGTGTACAATAAAGTATATTTTACTTTTTACTTTTACTTTTACTTTAAACCTTAACACTAAGGCATTAAAGTTTAGCTACGAATGTAGTATATTTATATTTAAGACCTTTTGTCTTCGTAACAACGCGAGCATGTCGGTGTTCGCGAGTATGTCGGTGTTCGCGAGCATGTCGGTGTTCGCGAGCATGTCGCTGTTCGCGAGCATGTCGGTCACGCGAACCCACAAGTTTACCCGCTACCAAAAAGTGTTCAACGCGGCTAAAGAAGTTTTCACTTTAAAAAAAAGGAAAAGATATTTACCTAAAGCCAGATTGCACGCAACAAGAAGTCTGTATCATAGAGGGCGACACGTTGTTAATGTGACCGCTAGTTACTGTGGGCTTCAAGTCTTCTAGATTGTTCTCGTTGAAGTATGGGTAACCAGCCGCTAGGACAGATTCACCTGAAAAGAAAAAATTGGTCCTTCGAGCCGAATATTGCGTTTTTCTTTTTAGTTTAGTATGGAAGTTTGTATGAAATAAATAGTTGTGACGTCATCAAATTTCAACACAATTTTTGTCTTTAATCGATATTTTAATAGTTCTATCAGAATAACTGTCTGAATAATTATCAGATTTAAAACTAACAGAAGATGTGATTTGTGAATTTTAGGCCTCTCAAGATCCTTTTAATAATGAGTGAGGAATAATTTATTTTTGACATAGGCGTCATCCCTATTGTTTATAATAATGTCCTACCGACCGAATTTCGGCCACGGCCAATCTCCAGAGAGATTAGCCATCTGCACGGGAGAAGCGCCAACATGGGTGCACTCTCTGTTCTTTACTCTCAAAGCCCGAAGGGACGGAAAATCCGACACGACCGGAGAGTGATCAGGCGCAGGACCAACGGCTTCCTAACTCCGGGCTAGTACTGAGAATTTCTTGTCAGCAAAACCCAATACTTAGTTATAACCCGACCCGGGAACGAAGATGCCATCCCCTAGACCAAAGAGGCAGATTATTGATGATGTGATGGAATTCCATAAGCCTTTACCTTTTTCGGCAGGCTCCTCAGCAAATTCTGCAGGTATAAGATGTGTCCAATTGTCTGGATTGGTGTATAGCAACGCTAAGTCGTACGCCTTGTCGTCTTTAGTCTTGTACCGCACCATGGCTGTTTCCTTTTTGTTCTGGCAGTATAGAGATACTTTGTAGGAGGCGTGCTGTGAAAAAATTAGTCTAAAATCATTTTAAAATATCTAGATTAATATTATGAATGCGAAAGTTTGGATGGATGGATGTTTGTTACAATCACGCCATAACGGCTGAACGATCTGGATGAAATTTGGCACAGAGATAGATTATGGTCTAGAATAACACATAAGGCGCCAGCGGAGAGTGAATTGCTCATACAAACGTAATACCAAAATAATTAGTAATTCGAGCATATTTCCTCCATATTATGCGATTATTAAGATTGAACTTGTATTTATCTAGGTCCCTGGATAATTATTTTTCCAAAATACTTTCCCAAAATTAAATGTAAGCACATTGCGTTTTGCATGTTTTTGCGACATAAACGACATGTTTTCTCCTTATTTGTTTCATATTAAAACCAACGATATCTCACGTACTAATTGATCAGGAACATAGCCTATATTGTCAAGTTACAGAATAACAACACGAAGTTAAAAACACAACAATTTTTCATTCATCATTTTTGGTATTCACGGAACAAGACTAAATGTATAACAAATTCTGTACGCTCATATTGCTATCGCGCTTGCACGCGATCATGTGTCTTACGCCAAATAGGGATAGCAATATACCGGCAAATTTATATTTGCGGTTCGAGTAGAAGTTGCGAGCGGCGGTCGCCGGTCCCTTAAGCTTTTAACTTAAAGCTTAACACATAAAACAAGCTTTTATCGTCCACCATGTTGAATTTAATTTGACGTTTTTTTTTTTGTATTCTTATCAGCAAACCCTTATAAACTTGACAGCCACAGAAGCATAAAAATTAACTAGTCCGCCATCTTTAGGAGTCCGCCATATTCTATTTAGAATGACGTCACTTAGTTATCCGTGCATTGTCATCCAAACTAAACGTGTCATGCCAAATTTCAGCTCAATCGGTTCGGGATAGCTGTTTTAAAATTCAGTTGCACGATTTGACCTGAACAAACCCACAAATAATGCAAGTTAAGTTCATATGGCTTAAATGAAAACAAAATGAATTGATATGACGATTGATGATTGATTGACCCTCTATTTAATAATCGTCGTCGTCGTCAACCGATGGACGTCCACAGCTGGACATAGGTCTCCTGTAGGGTCCTGCACAAGCCACGGTCTTGCGCCGCCTGGATCCAGCGACTCCCTGCGACTCTCTTGATGTCGTCCGTCCACCGCGTGGGGGGTCTGCCCACGCTACGCCTTCCAGTGCGGGGTCGCCGTCCCAGCACCTTGGGAACCCAACGTCCATCGGTTCTCCGAACTATGTGCCCCGCCCATAGCCATCGGTCACTCTGGTTCTCCTACGGATCTCTTCAATTCTTATTTGATCACGTAGGGACACTCCCAGCTCTCTTCATCGCCCGCTGAGTGACCCTGAGCCTTCTTATCAGGCCCATAGTCAGCGACCATGTCTCGGATCCGTAAGTCATCACTGGCAACACGCACTGTTCGAAGACTTAATAATAAGAGAGAATTTATTTTTAAAACAGCATCATCCCTATTACTTAACTAAAAGCTACTAACTCGAGTGAGTACGTACGTTCTTGACGACATGTGCGCACGTGAGCACGTGCCCGCGCCCCAGCCACACGCCCGCGCCCCACGCCGCGCCGCAGCGCACCAGCATCGTCGTCCGGTCCACTATCTCTACAACATAAACTATTCGTAAAAGTTCCAAAAACGTGTTCCAACTATTGGATCTCGGTCCCTCTTCAGGCATTCCTCATCTCATCAAAAGAGACTAAAGTGTTTGTCAAACGCGGATAGTTATTGAAATACGACCTGATTAAGGAGTTCATAGCTGCTCTCCTTAAACAGTTCGAGCAATACGTTTTGAGCTGTCAAATGATTACGATTTACTTAGACTAGTGGTTTGCCCCGAACTGAGACCTCGCGGTATCCATAAGATAGTTTTAACTATCTTGACGTTCATAGACATCTGTACTATCAGTAGACTATTTTTTTATTCCACGTATGATGGTCTATTATTTGTAAGCACAAACGAATAAACTTGCACAGAGCGCCATCTATTGACATCATTGTGAAGTTCTGTTAAAAATACTGAAGCTCATTAAAAATTAAATAATTTCGTTTCCTTATAATATTTAGATATCTAATTTTAGTATTTGTTGTTCAAGTACAGGATATAATTCAAATAATTGATCAAGTTTCAGGCTCAGCCTTTCAGAAAATTGAGAGTTCTGAGGTCAACTTTGGACGTTAGAAAATCTCCACTTTGAAAGCCCCCCATTTCGTCAATTTTAGGGGAAAAATTAAAAAAATATATTTTTGGACTCTATTCCCAATTATCTTTAAAATGATATACCGCAACCCTATGTAACGCTTTAAAAAATATTTTACTTCGCATTCGCTTCTATGAGAGCCCCCCTGAAATAAAGATTTTTATAAGTTTTAGCCATCGGTTTACATATTATATTTAAATTTGAAGTAATTAAGTTCAGTAATTCAGAAGTTATAAGGCTCTGACAGACGGACGGACGGACGGACAAGTGCACATTCACTCAAGTAGACTCAGAGACCTTCGCTTCGCTCGGTCAACAATTGTACCTGTGGTCCTGCCCTCCGGTTGTGTAAAGAAACTGTTTTCGTAATCATTTGTCAAACGGTTAATTCGATCAGTTTAAGGAGGTCATAGATGCCTGCACGTCAGAAAGCATGAATAATGATTACGATTTGCCGAGACAATGGGCCTCTATAGTCTGCTCTTCTCTGAAAAAAAACTGATGGAAACTGTATCAGTCATGATGACGTCAACTCACTGAGTATCTTGGAGTAGAGCGGTGAGGCGGGTGCCCTGGGGGGATGCATGGTGGGCACGCGCAGCTTGGCCGCTAGCACGGCACGCAGGGGAGCCGCCAGCGTCAGCCCCACCCACTCGCCGCGCCACCACGACACGCTGCAGACCACTGTGCCCACTAGCTCTTTGCTAAATGGAAAAATTGTACATTACTGCCCAGGCCGGAAAAAAAGCAAGTCACGGCTGAGTAATATGGGAAGGACAAGGCAAAACCGAGGACATCTCAAGTGCTTTTAAAAGGACGAGGCCTTTTTAACTAAACGATGCCGTGAATTGCTATTTATTATTATGTGTATTTTTTTTCATTGCATTTGGAAGAAGCTTTTTTTCATTGCCGATGGTTGGCGTTCACTCATCTTAAATCTCACGCTTATTGTGATGTATGGTAGTGATTATGTGATATTAATGTGATTTCCTACTTGAAATGACAGAGGCATGAAAAGAGCCAATGAACGTAGTGTTTATTTAAATAATAAAGCGATTTCCGAGCAAGTAGGAGAAAAGTATATATCAGGTACAAATATCTTAGATGGGTGGCGCTGGCGGACAGCAAACTACAATTATATATTATATATACAATAGTTTAAATATGAAACTTTATGAAATTAAGTCCAAGCACATTGCAGTTTGCAGTCTGCCGCCCATATTAGACTTGCACTTTTCGTTAATTTTCCTGAAAGTTTGAAGAATATTTGATGCCTGTCTCTACGAAGCTGCGTAAAAATAAATTTAGCTCTTTTAAACTTCACCAGCCCCCCTAGCATGGGCCGAGACAATTTTCTCCCCGAGGAAAGGATACAATTTTTATTCCTAAATAAATAAATAAAAACGCTAATTAACAGGGATAAACAACGGGGATAAACTTCTCCTCTCCCCTGTTGCCGTGCTCTGAGAGGTGGTTATGTTAATTTTATCTCTTGTCAGTGGATAACATCGGGGGAGACAATTTTTAAATTTAGCAAAGAGCTAAATGATCGGGCTTTGATCAAAACTACACATTATATTCTTACTCACTTTGGTCCCTCTGTGAAAACTGGCCCCCCTTCTGATCCCAAGGCGGTGGCTGCATCTGTAAGCAGTAGGGATGGTCGTTTGCCCACAACGCCACAGACAGCGCCTCGGGTCACTGCGTTAAGAAAGGCCTGAGAAAGATTGGATATAGACACCATTATGGCAAACGCTTGAGCAATTTTTCTTCGTCGTTGACATCAACCGATAGACATGTATGGTGATGTGACTCGACCGTAACTATAGGATATCACATCCTCCGAGCGGGTGTTGTGCTCGGGGACCACTGGTCCGACCATTGATCTTTGGAAGTCGTATATAATATATTATGTTCTTAGTGCGCTACTAGTAGTGTCATCTATTGGATTATGTGCGGACTGCGAAGACCGCTATAGACGTATGCTAGACACATGTCTCTTGTAGGAACTTCCAAACGCTTCCTCCATCTATCTAGTTCAAAGTTGGCAAACACCTCCTCATACCAGATGTTCCAGATGTACCTCGTTCCTGATTCGAACCGCCAGAATGTGGAATGCCCTTCCAGCGCATTTATTCCCTGCCACGCACAACTTAAGTACCTTCAAGGCAAGAGTGAATAGGCATCTTCTATGCAAGCGCGCTCCAACCTAGACCTCATCATTGCTTTGTATTAAGCATGATTGTCGTCAAGCGCAAGCCATCTCGCAATAAAAAAGGTGCCAACGCTGCGCTTTTCAGTGCGGTGTCGCTATTCAAACCCCAATTTTCTTTTAAGACGGCATAACTATTATATTTCCGAGTAGACATGTCGACCTCGATATGTGGATATCAAGATTTAACAGGATCTACCGTAAATTTGGAGTCTGCCATTAAGGTTCAGAATAAATTATCTTATTAACGTTAACTTAACGTGTTTCCTCCCACGTATGACTTGACCTTCAAGGCAAGAGTGCATTTTATAGGCAAGCGCTCCAACCTAGGCCTCATCATTGCTTTTCATAAGCAAGATTGTCGTCAAGCGTAGACCTAGGTATATTATAATAAAAAACCTAGTGTGAAAAGTCATACATGAATTCTTCGCTCAATAATCTAGGTGAACCTTGGTCGTTCGCCATCTAGGTGAAAAATGATTTTACTATTCACATACCTCGCATCCAAAAGGTGTGGAATGTACTTGTATACTAGTCCCTCGATCTGGCGGCGGTTTGACCATGTCCAGTAGTTCTGACAGCGGCCTGAGGGTTTTGAGGTCTGGAAGCAACTACGTTAAAATTCTTTGAGGATCTTTTTAAACCGGGTCTATACTTTAATGGTAAAAAGTCATGTAGGGGAGAATATAGATTAGAAAATGATTTCTCAAACTTAGATAGAGAACTAATTTTTTTTATAAAAGTTACAAAGGATGCCCGTGATTTCTACATCGTACCGGAACGCTTAATCGCTTCGCCCAACGTCTTTGTCGGTAGGGTGGTAAATATAACGTCTGAAGCCTCCCATCAGACTAGACCAGAGAAAATTCATATATCGTAAATACTACCTAAATAGGGATGATGCCTATATCAAAAATAAATTATTTCCAACTGATTATTAAATAGAGGGTCTTCCAAACTACCTAAAATTCACATCCTCGGTTAGTTTTAAGTTTGATAACCATTTTAAAATATAGATTAAAGAAAAAAGTGCGTTTAAATTTTATGACGTCACAACTGTGAATTTCATGTACAACTTCCATACTAGAAGTGCGTTTTTAAGTTTGATAAAGAGTTGCTGATTTGATTGAGTTGTCATCATCCCTATTATCAAGCTGACTCTGCAGGGGATCGAACCCCGGGACCTCCCGATTATATTACAACAGATGCGCCAGGGAGGTCATCGAAACTCACCTCTGTAATCCCCCTCCAAATCGACTAACACGAAGACAGATAGAAGTGCTTTTCCCAGCCGAGTCTGTTTCTCCATGTCACCGTCTCGGTGGCCTATCGTCCAACTGTATAAGATGTCGTCCACGCATCTGTCCAGCACTGGGCATTGCCATACGTGACATATTCTGGAAATTTGATATGTTAGGTTAGGATATTGATGAATCAATGATTCATAGATGTAATTGGGGTTAGATATTGCGATACGGCTTTATCTAAAGGCTTTCGCTTGGCTGCAATCAGACCTGCTTGCAAGTGGCGATGCAGCGCGCTTGCCTAGAAGATGCCTGTTCACTCTTGATTTTAAATGAAGAATATTAAAAGAGAAGGGGAAAACAGAAGCCGGCAGGGCATTCAATATCCTAGCGGTTTGAATAAGAGCAATAAAATATGAGCTACAGGAGTTCTCAAAATGTGTGAAGCTGCCAATATGCACTTAGCTAGTGTGGTAGACTATGGCCAAACCCTTCTCAATCTGAGAAGAGATTCGTGCTTAATAGTGGATCGGCAATGGGTTGAAATGATGAATTAAAGTTGTGCAATGGAGCAGGCTTTTCTCTTTTTTAACAAATACGCGAAAGCGGCGCACATCCTTGTTGCGTGGAGTTCGGTTCAGCTAAAACGGCGACCTGAGGGCATTTGCTCAAAAGGTTTGACTGCCAGTACTTCTATTCTTATATTCTACCTATATATTCTTAGATCTACCTCTTTAGGTAGGTATGCTTGTACTGTATGGCACAATTTGAAAATAAATGTTTTTTTCTTCTTTCTTTTTATTTGAATAACCGTTGTATGATTCACGTGCTGGCAAACCGATTCTATCCTTAATCCTAGTTTAAGTTAGCCCGCTACCATCTTAGACTGCATCATCGCTTACCATGAAGTGAGATCGCAGTCAAGGGCTAACTTGTAGTGGATAAAAAAAAATGAGTTAAAAGTCATATTACCTTCCAGTAAGAACTCTGACTTGGTAACTGCTGTGCTCAAAATCGATATCATTATCCATACTCCTCTCCCTGCTTAGTTTCTCAACGTCTTCATACACATTTGGCACTTTAGACGCAACTTTTTCACAAGTCACATATATTTCTGGTAAATCGTTATAGAACTCCTCATTCATTATAGGTCTTCCTCTAGCGTTTTTAATGACATTCGCCTGTTTTAATGGGGACAGTATGGAGCCGTGGGTGAGGACCCAGCGGTTGGAAAATTTGAGGCCAGAAGCTGATACGGTGAGGATGTTTGCTAATTCGCCGTCATCCGAATAGTTGTATGAGACCATAACGCCTTCGACACTCATTTTGGACCCTGGAACAGAAGCATTTTTCAACTTCTACTCTTAAATATTATAAATCCGAAAGTTTGGATGGATGGATGTTTGTTACTCAATCGCGCCAGAACAGCTGAACGGATCTGGATGAAAAAAGGCACAGAGATAGATAATAACACACACAGGCTACTTTTTATCCCAGAAAATTAAAGAGTTCCCGCGAGAACCAAAAACCTCAATCCAAGCAGACGAAGTCGCGGGCCTCAGCTAGTACACTATAAATTTAATATGCATTGACGGTGGTGCTTTTGGCGACAACATACTTATCTAAATATATAAAAGGCAAAGGTGACTGACTGACTGACTGACTGACTGACTGATCTATCAACGCACAGCTCTAACCACTGGTCGGATCGGGCTGAAATTTTGCACTCAGATAGCTATTATAACGTAGGCATCCGCTAAGAAAGGATTTCTAAAAATTCAACCCCTAAGGGGGTAAAATAGGGGTATGAAATTTGCGTAGTCCACGCGGACGAAGTCGCGGGCATACGCTAGTTCTAAAAATAAATATAATGCAATTATTTTGCTATACGAGTCTTTCATCGTCAAGACAGATAATCATAATCGTACAGTACGTAACGGACGCTAAAAATATCTTCAAAACCGAACTGTAAACTTATACAAAACATCAGCATACATTGCTGCATTTATAAGTACCTATTGAGATGATGCTCGCTTCTTCGTCCGCATGGATAATAAAAAGAACAACTCTTTGTTTTTTCAAGCGTGAGCCGTGAAAGTATAGACCGACAGATAGACAGACGGACAGATACACTTTCGCATTTATGCTCTTGCAAAATATAAGTAAAAATAACTTCAATGAATACAAAATATCTCATGGCTTTCATTTTTTGATAGCCACTGAGTAAGAGAATAGGGGGTTAGGGGATGTACTCTTTCCGGTCTTGCCAGATTGCCGTCTCATAAGACTGTAACACACACGTTCTACTGTGGCTCACACAGTACTACGTATAGTTCGCGCGCGAGTTGAATGCAGTTATTAGGTAATGTGGCACCTGGCATTTAACATGCGCACGTAGGTACTATAGGTACCTATAGACTATAGATACGTAGGTATTAGGTATAGATACTGCGTAGTACTTTAATATACTATTCTCTGTACTTTTCTAAATAACATACCTATTTGGCTTATTGTTCTCTGCGTTGTAATTCCATCATTAAAACATTATTTACCACAAACACATCGAGCAATGGATATCTAAATACTATTTAAAGACTGCCAGTATATAGGGATACATTACTACAGAGTAGAGATGATAGAGATCGCATGAAAATAGGGTGCGAAACCTATTACAAATTTGCGCCCCATCAACCACACCCTTGATGGATAGTAATGAGGTCTTATTCAGCGGGAGGCCAATGAGACTAGCAATTTGTTCTAGTATAAAAAGCATCGTTTGGTATGTGCTGGTAAAGTTCTTCCAAGCGCCATCGGGGGAGGCGCTCGTTTCCGCGTTCTTTTCTTAAAATTATTTTTTCCATCCGGCCAGCATCGAAAAAGCGGTGAGTTTTTTTTAAAAACTTTATTAAATACATTTTATAGTTAAAATTAGCTAGCCTAACGTATTACTACTGTACAAATCTTGCCTATGTGGAATGGTAGCAAGAATGCTGGCTGCATTTTCGCATTGGACAGCCATGCTAAACCTTCGCGCAAAAAAATGATATGATGATGACGGTGAATTTTAATCGGTTGATATCATCAGAGATGATTGGCATTGTGGCTAATTCTTTTGGACACGAATTCTACTAAACGAATTGGCCACATAGTAGTTTTTTTTTCATTTAAGTCCAAATTAGCTGGAATCCAGAGCCAAATTTCATGATCTACTAAATTTAACAAGTGATACATAATTTCGACCCTGATCGTCAAGTTTCCGTAGTGTAGCGGTTATCACGTGTGCTTCACACGCACAAGGTCCCCGGTTCGATCCCGGGCGGAAACAAACAATTTTCCTTTTATTTTTTATGGCAAATTTTGTAACTTGTTTGAGTAAGCGAAAGTGAAAGATTGTTATCCCTGTTATTACATAATTACAATTATTATTATAAGAAGGTAATTGCGTCATATCAGCCAATAATAGCCAGCCAGCCAGCAAAAAGTAAGTAGGTACCTACAAGAGTTTATAACTCTAGGCCCTTAGGCATATTTTAGCTTTTCGAACCTAGGGATTAAAATTTCAAAACTAGCTACTTTTATGCCTAGTTTATAATAATTAATTTACTTTTTGTACCTAATTTATAGTTACCGTTACTATAAATTATGTACAAAAACAAACCTCTAAAAAATTTGTATGTATTACGTAGAAAAAAATAAAGACTCGCAATTATGATAAGTTCGTCTTTTTTTACGTGTTGAATGTATCACTTTGAATAAACTTACATTTAATTTTCAAAAAAAAAAGCAAAAGAAACTCCTTCGAGCCGGATTTGAACCAGCGACCTATGGATATCTTTGAAAGTTCCTCTACAGTCCACCGCTCTACCAACTGAGCTATCGAAGGTTGTGAGTAAGTTGCGAAATTAACAGATACATCCTTTGGTTCATTAATTCAGAATATAGTAGGGTTAACAAGGTTTTTGTAAATCACAGGAAATTCTTGTTAATAAACAAATGTTAAAAAATCATGTTGTACTGATTTTTACAATAATCTTTTTTTTTAGTTTTTATTAGAATTTTAATTTAGTTCAAGTACCTAACAATATGTAAATATACTTTTACTGACTGAATGCTAGACAATAATTACTTAATAAAAAAATTTGTTTTGAAATAGATTGTTCTCACTTTGAAAAGTTAATGGACATTCATTTTAATTTATTATTTCCTAGGTTGGGATAAACGAAGTATATGCAGCTAACTTTGATATTAAACAGGTATAACAGGTATCGATTGTTTACAAGTGTAGTAAAATAATAGGAAAATAAATCGTTGTTTCTATACAATGATTATGATATATAGGTAATATATACTGTATATTACAAGCGAAAAATGTTTTTTCTCACCTCCGGGCGGAAAGCGTCAATTTTCCTCCCGCTGCGCTAAACGAAAATGCCGCTTTCCGCCTCCGTCGAGGAGAAAAATAGTATACACACCACGGGCAGTAAATAAGAAAGCCTCAGATCACATGTTTATTGACCTCGGCTTCGCCTCGGACAACAATTACATGTGATCTGAGACATTTCTTATTTTACTGCCCTAGATGTGTAATGTACTATTTTTTGTTTGAATGATAAATTATAGATAGCATAGGTTGAATTTGATTCATCTGCTACTGATTTTTGAAAAAGGAATTGCTCAATGTGATACGTATTATAATAATTGATGGCACGCGTCCCAGTTGCATCAGAACGACTGTGACCTAAACCTAGAACCCCGATCTTAACCAGTTAATTGTGAATATTATCGCTTATGAAACAATGTTTTACAGTTCTCATAATTAATTTATTAATTTACAAAGCAAGAAATTAATTGATCAAATAGCTATGAACGCAAAAAATTATTAGTTAGACTTAATTAATTAACATCTATAGTCAAATTCATGCCAACATAAGATTAAGAGGGGTTTTTGAGCCTCTACCACCGTCGGTGCGGAAAGCGGATTGATTGCTGATTGAATGACTTGCTGTTTGACTGTAACTATTATCATCTGATGATGATAATATACTATACATAATACTTAATTATGGCCAGCCCCCCGATTACGTAAGAATTGTTCATCAAACGTTAAAGATTTTTGTCAAAGTAAAATAAACCATAGTCGCATTGAATTAGAGCTCAATTTCGTCTGCCCATTCTTATACGTTTAGGTATGTACGATACCCTAAACGTATAAGAATGGGCAGACGAAATTGAGCTCTAATTCAATGCACTTATGGTTTATATTACTTTGACGCTGAACCTTTACCATTTGATGGACAATTCTTACATAATTGGGGGGCTGACCCGGGACATCGTCAGCCGCGGTCGAACATTCCAACCACTAGACCAACGAGGCAGTTCACTGTAACTATACCGGAATCAAGAAGTTAGTAGTAGTTACCCTTCATAAAACAATAATTATTGCAAATTTCAATAATATAATGTAACAATACCAATATTCTCTTGTGAGAAGTTAAATAAATTTCAAAGGCAGATTGTCCATGGGCTACTAGGTATGTCATTAAACGATTTAGCCTGCACAAAAAATTAGGTGTATTCCGTAAAGTTGTTATGTCTAGAAGTATTTCAACAGAAGGAAATAATTAGTGCCAATTGGTGATTGGACGAGAAGGATGGTGTGACCATCACGCCTCAGTACAGTTGAGTGACACCGTTACTTGCACGCACATTTGATATAGCTATCATATTACAATGCTTTTAATAACCCAGATCATTTTTTATAGAAATAATATCTAATAACTAGTCACTTCAAGTGCGTAGTTCGACGAGTGGCCCAGCTGTGACAATATAAGTCGATTGCTATTGTTAAGCAACGTTGACCCAAGTCGGTAACTGGATGTGTGGCCGACTTTGGACGTTCAAATTTGGCCTTTTCGATTCCTCCGTGCTTCGGAGAGCACGTTAAGCCATCGGTCCCGGTTATTATTGCTAACATCTAATAATAATCGTTATAAAAACCTCGAGTTTAAATACTGAAAACTCCTACCATTATATCATTAATGGCTAGGGGTCACGACTCATGACCCTCAGTAATGAGGAATATGAGGCAGAGAGTGAGAGAGTCACTTGTGCACAAATATTGTAATGAAACGTTCCTTATTTCATGTAGGTCAACTTGTACCACTTATAATAATCAAGACTATTCCATTTTGGTGCATCTTGGCATTAAATCGTATTTTTTCGAAACTATTGTATCTCGGAA
The DNA here is from genome assembly GCA_917051295.2 of Erebia ligea. NCBI lineage: Eukaryota > Metazoa > Arthropoda > Insecta > Lepidoptera > Nymphalidae > Erebia > Erebia ligea. The sequence goes on from OU785239.1 coordinate 2,691,574, forward strand.
TGGTAGTAGGTACATGTAACTTTTCGGCTCATAGTCTTATAATATTTACTTTCTTGGGTATTATTATCCAAGCCAGATAGGTATAAGCGGAATGAGATAAAGTACAGATTTGCAATAACGTCATCACTCATCAGCTAAAATGTTTTTTTATAATTTTTATCTGATGACGTTTTTCTGATTCGGTGTTCGATGTTCATATTATGTGTAGTGACGATTCAGATTTCAGACTAAGACAGCTACATAGTATTCTTGAAACGGCGTGACAATTTTAGGAAGAGCTCGCAAATCGTCTAACAACGTCTTAAAAGTAATTTCGATTTGTTTCTATAGTAAGAACGCATTTCAAAAGTCCATTTCATCAGGGTATCCCGTATCAGCAGTCAGCACTACTCCCATTGGATCCTGTGTGAAACAACGACGGAAATGACCGGCTTTAGCTTCGGTAGTACTTAGCCGCCCAATTGAACAAACGAGCGTGAGTAATACAGGATCCGGTCCCGTGACTTTATTAGTTCCTTCTCTACTATCTCATTATTTTGCTAGTAATTATTGTACCTAACATTGTCTTTGATTAACAAAGTAACCATTTTTAGCTAAAGGAACATTTTAGGAGGTCCAAGATAATTACTCTGTTTGTTTAGTACGTTCACAAATTGTTCTAATTAGATTTTAAAATAAACATATTAATATATTAGATAACTAGGACATAGATTAGATTTCTATAGGCAATACCTTCTCACCTAAATCGTAAGTGCCACTCATATTTATCGCTCCCAGTGATATAAGGAGGCAAGCGTTACGATAAGCCCACGACAATACAATAATGGACGCTCTTTTGCCTAATGGACCGCATCCTGCACTGCTCAAGCACGTCCAGTCAATGCTAAGAGCCCGTTTCTCTCGCTCCTGTATTAACGCCATTACATGTGCTCCTTTTACAGAAACAAAAATTCCTGCCTTTGTTCGTTTCCGTGATCTTGTCTTTAATCACGTTCCGCTTTATTATTCACATCCTCGCGTGGGTTTCGAGACTCGTAGTCGGCTTGCTGCGACTTCTTCGGCGACGACCGACGCGCGACGTCGGTTATGAACGATGCATTCCCATGTATATCGATAGCGATAGCGAAAACGACCTTCCAATTAAGTTTCAAACTTCTTTGACAGTGCATAGGATGCAGTGATAGAAGCAAAGTGTACTTTCCAATAGAATTTTCGTTGTGGTGCATATTGCAACGGATATGCCTGCATTTCGACGCCTGGCATCGAGTGTAAAGAAAAAGAAATCACTTTCGCCGGCTCGGTCTTCGAGTCAGTCGCACAGTTCCATTTACTTGATGCGATAACGTTTTAGGTGAGTGCATTTTCGAAGTCATTAGTGCAAAGTGGAGTATCCTTAATGGTCATACATGTTAGAAGGTGTGTTGTTTCAAAGGTGTGCAAAGTGGTTTTTCGTTTTTATTTTAAAGGATATTGATCAAGGTGAGTTTCTTTGTGAATTAGTTTGGAGCTATCTGACTTAGGTGTAAACCTTACACGTCGCAGTTCAAAGGTAGATTTCACCTTTGTGAAACAGAGAACCGTAATAAGTGCATGGCAACGGAAGATTACTTATAAAATATTTCGTTTGGGCAAACTTATTATTTGCGAAGTTTAAAATTTATATGTAAAATTTTCTAAAAAAAATCTAAAAAAAAACTTGATGTTACAAATTCTGTTTAACTAACACAATCTTTAAACTAAACTAAAATGACAGCCTTAAATCTAGTTCTGTCCCTTTCCGCAGGGAGTTTTATGAAAGGGTTAGCAATATTTTTAATGCTGTCATTTTAGTTTAAAGATAGTGCACTACAGAATCAGCCTCAATAACTTTAATATGTTCTAAGCCAAAATCAATCTTAACTCTATTGTCCGCCTTTTCCGTGTAATATTGACATCATATTGGTAGCATTAACTTTTAGCTTCTATTTTTAAAACATAAACAATAATAAATTGTATAGGTACCTACTTGTAATGAAACATGCTACGGTCACCGACACAAAAACATTTCGTAATACAAAGCTAGCAAATAACGTCATAACATAAACACCTCGTAATAAAGCTCGTAATCTAATAGCACTAATAGGTGGCAGAGTTACTGGAAATTACTATGCAATAAACATTAAACTGTGACCTCTGTGAACTGTCGTCTTGCAAAGTGAAAATAATCTTACTAGGAAACTATGTCTTTTACTATATTTTTTGTCAAAAACCATGATTGTGTACCTTTAAATTAATTTTATCACGATAAGAATGTAACCAGAGTCATGTTTTGTTTAATTTTTACTCACCCTTTTCGATGTTTGTTTGTTTACAATTTGAGGTTAGAATTGTAAATAATTGAGAACACGACTTCGGAACACGTATAATATGCACAATTGCGGGGCTTAGACTAACACGCGTGATAAAACTACAAATGTTTACTACATTTTATATTATTTTGAGAATTAATACAAAGTAATCTTAATTAATTGTTAATAATTCGACCCAGCGATATCAGCTGATGAACTTTAGTGCAAGCGAAAGCAATCAGCAATGTGTTGTCACCACCGATGACCGAATTGTCACTTCACTAATCACTGGTCAAGTTGTCAGTTTTTAGCATTTTCATTCATCTCAATGCGAACCATTTAACAACGTAGTACAATGGTATAAACACAGATGGCGCTGATAACAAAAATTACCCTAACATTTTTTGCGATTGGAAATTTTGGTCTTCATCACACACTAAATTCATAGATATTTATATATGCTAATATCTTAAGAATTGGTTTCTATAATTTGTGTGTCTGTGTTGGGGATTTCGCGTATGCATTATTAAGGAGCATAAAGTAATTTGCTTTTAATTTAAGAAATAAAAAATAATTAGCTTACTTTATGCTTTGACTACAAGAAGTCTCTATTTTTTTTATTTTCAAGTTCCGTTCTAAAATTTTCGTCCACTCTGTCTGTTCGTTCAAGTGTCACAGTGTAGTAGCTATTATAATAGTTCTGCACATTTCTTAATGTTTTTTTAGGTTTGAAAAAACAGCTGTTTCTAATTATGTACAATAAAACCGAGCTCAACCACAGACCAGTTAAGCCAATCTTAGCTCAACTAATTAATTACTTTGTGGCCTATAGATCAGAAAACCTCTACAGTGCAAATTGCAATCCAATTTCCAGCGTTGTTAGAATATCCAGTATTTTCAGAACTTGCTAATCAATGCTAGGCACCACGGTGTGGAGATACGCTCTTTTCTACCAGTCGTTTGAAGGAGGTGTCTAGTCTAAACAGAGCAACGCTGCTGGGTGACCTATAGGGACGTGCGTGACGGAAGAAACTGGCACTCAATGCAAAACTCTGTCACTCTAATGTCAAATTAGAGTAGTTAGTACCACTAGTTTACGTTTACTTTTAATTTTTAGAAAAAAAAAAAAATCGCATTCTGACAAGTAAAGTTCGCGCGCGAGTTGAATGCAGAGTAAATGTACATGTGTCACCATACATTTGCTCTGCATTCAACTCGTGCGCGAACTATAGGTACTTTTGGAGAGTTGGGCTGTTTCTCACATTTGTTTGATTCATCGATTTCCATAGATTTAATTTGGTCTCGCTGGCGCTGATGTTAAATCTATGTCGATTTCACAATGTTGTTTTACGCTATTTTTCAAATCTCTTTTATTTTACCCATGTTATCTGACATATTGAACAGACTCTACAACCTGTGTTGTCAAATAGCCGCGTCTATTAAATTATTTTTATACTACACCCGCTCGGAAAGTACCTACCCTCTTGCTTTTGTCAAAACGAGGTAGAAAGTACGTCATTGCTACAAACCAATTAAGCGGGAGGAAAAGATGTATGAAATTTCATTTCTAACGCGCTGTTGTTTTTTAATTTTAAGTAAATATGGTATGGACGTTGAGAATTTGGATGTCTTACCTTATGGAAATATAAAATTAGAAGCAGCTTCACCATATTTGACATAGAAAAGTCAAATAATATGGTGAATGTCGATTGTCGACATCGACGTCGATTATCGATATCGATAGTCGATATCGATATCCGATATTGATAGTCGATATCGATATCGATGTCGATTGTCGGTATCGATGTCGATTGTCGATATCGAAATCTATATCGAAATAATCCTCAAAATGTAGTCTAGTTGTGATAGTGAAGCTTCGAATGAAGCGACTCATATAGTTATGATAGAACGTCATTTTTTTTTTTAATTTTTTTTTTTAATTTTTTGAAAACAATACATTAGAAATTAAAGCTAGCTAGCCTAACCCAATTAAGGACTATTAACTATTATTAACTATTAACCTAAACTTTTTTTTTTTGTTTTTTTTTTTGTTTTTTTTTTTTTTTATGTTTCTGTATTTTGAATATGGGTTTGTAAAATTGCCTGAAATAATAAATATTTATTTTATTTATTATTTTAAACCTTTGTAAGTTCGTTTAATCACTAATTATCGCTTATTTTCCTCGCAGGTGTAGTATAAAGCACTATGTATCACTCGGTAGAAAGTACGATTCCTACCTCGCGTGTATTGCGGCCCTTCGGCTACGCCTCGGGCCTCAAACTACACCCTCGATAGTAATCGGTCACTTTCTCCCCTCGGTGAACAATGTACTATTTTAAGTATGGGCATCGAACCAATGCATGAATATAGTAAGTATGGGTACTTTTGCTTGCAAACCACCATGACATCTGCATCGGTGTACAAAATAATGCCGGTAAATTACCCCAAGACAATGGAAAAAGGTGTGTAAGTACTGTGTACGGCAAATATTTTCATGCTGACAAGATAATAAATTGGTATCTAATGGCATAATTATTATGGATAATGGTTCAATTGCTAGGAATTTGCCTATAGCGGAAGGTTTTGCACTTTAAGCGGAAAACTTTTGTCGAATTAATTAAATTTATTTCCTTACTAGCTTCTAGGCTTCGCTCGGGCGATGCTAAAAATCCTTTCCTTGGAGGTCTACGTTAGTACGTGCAATATTAATACAGAGAGTAAAATATTTACGTGCAATATCTCAAGTTTCAGAAGTCATGTTACATTGTATGAGATCTATGGTTGAAAAGATATTGCAATTTGCAAACATCGACATTTATTATAGACAAAATAATTTGATTGGCCAAATTAGATTGGTTTTATCGATAACAGGAGCACCTAACATTTGGGCTGCACCCAATCTGTACATTGTGAAGTAGGTACTCTTACATCTACTTATTAAATTATGTATGACACATAAAAATGTTTTCTTTAGGCGCGTCTTGAGATAACTCTTCTAAAATATTTTCTATCGCACGGATGACTGAAGTAACGCGTTACTTCCGTCCATATTTAAAATGGCTGCCAAACTAAATTATACTAACTAGGTAAATATTTTAGTTTCAAGTAGTAAGCGCCACAGAGTATAAAAGCTCTATGTTTTAAAGAATCCTTAGTTAACCGCCGCCTTAAAAAACTACCTACTTACTTACAAAGTTACAATATATATAGCTAAGTTTTGATTTTTTGTTCATTGGATAAAATAAATTTTAATGGAAGTAGGTACCTAATTCAAAGGACTTGTCCAAGATTGGGCCTTGAACATGAACCAAGATGATTTTAATACACGTGAATAGAGATCCTAAAATATGGCTTTTAGAATTATTTACACATTTTTAAAGGACCCCAATTTGGAGAAAAATTGGAGAAAAATTTTGTGGCTTTTTGAGATGCCACTTTTTTTTAAGATGGCCACCGGATAATATTTATGCTATTTCCGTTTGACCTCTTATTATGTTCATGATTTATTTACCTATTGTGTGGTGGTAACTCTACAAAACGATTGACAGAATAATTTACGGCTCCATGCGAGATAATAATTACATCCTACCCGACTTCTGCGAAAGGTGGCTCATAATTACCTATTGGCAAAGACAAACGTCCAGGAATTTTTGCTAATGGTACATGCGTCATCCCCATTATTTTAATTTTAAAATTAACGATAAATATGAATACCTAGACTCAACTTGGCACTAGGCGTCACCTAGGGATTTTTATTATATTCCACTGCAAGTAGTTAGTTGAGGGACAATTGGACTAGTTGCGACAACAGATATCAGTCGATTGCAATTGCAAGGTTGACCCAAGTCAGTAACTGGATGGGAGACCGAATTTGGTAGTCCGAATTTAACCTTTTCATTTCCTTCGTGCCTCGGAGAGCACGAACGAGTAGGTAGGTACTTACTCATAGTCGAGTCGGACCTGGGAACCAAACGCATTTTTATCCCAAGAAAACCCCTGCCATAAAGTGATTAATGGAAATGAATCACGACCCTCAGCAATGAGGAATACGACGCAGAGAAAGGAGCTACAAGTTAGCCCCTGACTGCGATCTCACGTGGTGATCAGCAGTCTAAGATGGTAGCTGACTAACCTGTTAAGCAATTGCAATTAACTATATATCTTATACCCCTTTTCGTCTTCTACGCGACAACGTACCGGAACGCTAGGATATATGAATAGCTTGGCAGCACGTCTTTGCCAGTATGGTGGTAACTATAGGAACGGCTGAAGCCTCCCACCAGACCCGAGAGAAAAAATTACCATTCCATTTCCCATACCAGGGGATAATAAATTTAGACTCCCAAATTGACCCGTATTTGTTTGATCGTCTTGGGCCAAACTGCCGACTTTCGTGTTTTCAAGTTCAAATTCAAATGTTTTTTATTATTCAAATAAACTTTTACAAGTACTTTGGAATCGTCAAGTGAATCTACCACTGAATCTAGGTACCACTGGTTTGGAATGCCATTCCTACCGATAAGAACCAGCAAGAAACTCGGTGGTGGCTCTTTTTAAATAATTCATTAACAATTATTATATCAATGTGCACTTATGTAACCGCTGTCCTTAGCATTTCTGGAGCGATCAAATCCATGCTCCTCTATCATTTACATAATCTTCAACAGTATATTAAGCTTTTTTTCAGGAGCATACTTTCAGAATTATAATTCTTAGTTTAGGAACGTCATGGTACGTGACATCAAACTGTCATTTAAAGTAATATTGCATTAGTATTGCTTTAAGCGTTAGCAGTATGGTCGCAAGTCGGAACACTGCCTTGCCCCCTGTTAATGTAGAAAGGTGATTTCTGATTTGTATCGTCTTTGATGTGACACGAAGCGTCTTGAATACTTGTTTGTAAATTAATTTAAAAATGGACATCCTAGACACCCGGAGTCTCTCATTTGATTGCAATCAAGCTTTTTGCACCGTTACACAGACATAATCCGCTGTAATGCATTCGTACTTAATTTTATTTATACAGACTAACTTGTTCACAGAAGCTTTTAATTTTTGCGTACCTATAGTACCTACCTAGTCGTTTTAACTTTTAACTGGTGCATATTTCCACAGAGAAACTTAGGTGACTTGCAATCTGTGTCTGGATGTGACTAGATGATGCCCGCGACTACGTCTGCGTTGGTTAAGTTTTTTTATTCAATCGGGAACTCCTTAATTTTCCGGGGGAAAAAGTAGCCTATGTTGAATGTGAAATCGGTAGAAAAATGGGCCGTTAAAGCGTAGCAGACAGACAGTCAAACAGACAGACGCACGGACGGATAGACAGACAAAGAGATTCAGCGTCACCTGGGACTCGAACTTCGAAGACATCGGGGGATAACGTCGCCATATAAATACGGGCGCAGGTTTATCTACCCTGTGCTGGACCTCTGCTTAGGATGACGTTGAGGAAGTTTTGAAAATACCAGGCAATCATGAACAAGGTGTAGATATGTGGTACGAGAATAATTCCGAAAGTAACTTTAGCAAACCCTGAATGTGTGCAATGAATTACTGAAATCTCGAAGATGAGATTGCCTTTTAAATTAGGTCTATTAACGCATAAATAAAAGATTAATTTGCAAAGCAATTTGCACTCAGAAATTAGTCGGTGTTCGGCCACGTGAAGACGAAGCCATGGAAAATGTTAATTAACAAGAAATTGGTGTGAAATCGTTACCAATTTAGTAACAACTATGTAGATGATGCCCGCGACTCCGTCCGCGAGGATTTCCCACGCGAACTCCTTAATTTTCCGGGATAAAATGTGGTAATTCAGGCTATATCTTTTCAGAATTTCAGCCAAATTGGTTCAGTTAATGTGGTGTGAAGGATTACACTCTTTGATACTATGATTTCAAAATCTTACAAACATCCAAAATTTCACATTAATAATATTAGTTAAATCTTTCGTAAGCTTTGTACACAAGTAGGTATCTACTTGTGACATAAATTAATTAGTTTTCTCAATAGGTGAACCGCGAAACTGATTGGCTTGTATTCGACCTTCATAATCTGTGTTCATAACGTATGCATAGTCCCACAACCTTGCTGACCCGGTGGCCAAAATTGGAACCAATTTTATGGCCTGATTTTTTTATTATTATTTTAATTTTCATAGATAATTAGCGACGCTGTCACCGGGGCAGATAAGTTTGGCGGACTATAATTATTGAGTACTAGCTGATGCCTGCGACTCCGTCCGCGTGGTTAAGTTTTTTTTATTCCCGCGGAAACTCCTCAACTATAACCATGCCAAAAATCACGTCAATCCGTTGCTCCGTTGCGGCGTGATTGAAGGACAAACCAACAAACAACACTTTCGCATTTATAATATTAGTATGATTTGACAACTAGTCAAAACTCAAATTAGCAACTTTTGTCAAACGTCAAAACGTGCGTTTAATATGAATCCCTACCCAGTAGGGATAGGTGGAAAGAATCCACTCTTACCCTCCAGGGGGATACCTTGGTAAGTTGGTAGGGCCAAGAGGAACTGGCCGTTCGATCCTTCGGCACAAATTTGCCTAATTTTAGTATTACTTCCTTTAACGGTGACGGAAAATCTGCATGCTCTATAGGTACAGTTCTTCATAATGTTCTCGAAGGCGAAGTCTGCCAATCCGCATTTTGCCAGCGTAGTGGATTATAACGGCCAAAGATCACTTTGAGAGGAGAATCGTGTTCAGTTGTAAGCCGGCAATGGGTTAAAAAAAATTGGCAGTCATAACTTACTGCGGATAGAAGTGAGAACGAATATTTAAAATAATTAAAAAAAATATATATATAAACCTTAAAACTAAGTCATTAAAGTTTAATTACGAATGTAGTTTATTTATATCTAAGACCTATTGTCTTCGTAACAACGCGAGCATGTCGGTGACGGTGACGCGAATCCACAAGTTTACCCCCTACCAAAAAGTGCTCAACGCGGCTAAAGAAGTTTTCCCTTCAATAATTATGGGTGCAGACTGCAGAAACATGGGTGATCTGATGATTAATTATGACCTTTCTCGTTTTGATGCCATTTTGAAAATCTGTAGCTATATATTATCTGGGAAAGCTACTCTGCGCTATAATCCGGATGTAATTTTTTGTCACATTCCGATGGTGATGTTTTAATGTGTCATTGACGAGACGAACTTTTTAATTTGTTTTTTTTTCTCATAGAGGACCTAACATTGGACGACCTCCGTGGCGCAGTGTGTACCGCTGTTGTCTTAAGGTGCGGAGGTCCCGGGTTCGATCCCCGGCAGGGTCAATTTGGGAATTTATAATTTCTGAATTTTCCCTGGTCTGGCCTGGTGGGAGGCTTCGGCCGTGGCTAGTTACCACCCTACCGGTAAAGACGTGCCGCCAAGCGATTTAACGTTCCGGTACGATGCCGTGTAGAAACCGAATAGGGGTATGGGTTTCATATAACTGCCATGTCCCTAACAGATTAGCCCGCTACCATCTTAGACTGCATTGTCACTTACCATCAGGTGAGATCGCAGTCAAGGGCTAACTTGTAGTGGATAAAAATAAACATACTAGCTACTTGTACCTATTTAAGAAGGCTTTGTATAGTCACTGTGTATAGAGATTGAAATAATAATGAGATCCTCCCGACCGAATTTCGGCCACGGCGGCGGCCAATCTCCAGAGAGAATTAGCCATCTGTTATAGTGCACAAGTGTGTGCATACACAGGTGCACTCTCTGTTCCTTTACTCTCATAACCCAATGGGATGGAAACTCCGACACGTCCGGAGAGGGACCAGGCACAGAACCGACAGGTTTACGTGCTCTCCGAGGCACGGGGTTGAAAGTTGAAACACCGCCAACTTCCTAATTCCAGGCTATTACTTACTGAGAATTTCTAGTCAGAATAATAAATCGTTTATTTTGCTGGAAACATTGTACAATTAAGATGACACATACCAAATTTGACCAAACATGTTTCGTCATTACCTACTGACATTCAAATTTAAACATGAGTTGAATGAACAGAATAACCCATTACTTGATTATGTCCCACCCGGGATTCGAACCTTGTCAGCCGCAGTCGAACGTGCTAATCGCTAGTCAAACGAGGCAGATATGAAATAAATGAAGCTCGAGCATTCAGTGATACTTCACCTGTAGGGCTTGCATGCGCACAACGAGTAAAATTATGTCTACCCGTTATCTCTATTTGTCTACCGAAGCTAACGTGGTTACTTGTCTCGTTGACGTCAAAAGCAGAGATAAAATTTCTTATTCGTTGGATTTTTCTCTTAGATGAACCCTTACATGACGACTATTTTTTTCTTGTAATACTTATACCGCATTTTGAGCATGTTAGGGTAAACGAAAAATATGCCGGCAACGACAACATCTCTCTCCCTCTCGTCGCGAGATAATCTCGGTGTGCGCATGCTAAGCCTGCTGGCCTTCCACGATCTTAACTCACCGTTGCTTTCTCGACCCTCTAAGTTTAAATCTCGTCTTGTGTGATCTTCGCTTTACAGATGACCTCGTACATTTGCATACCAGTGAGGGTGTGCAAGCAACAAATCTATTTCTATTGCGCGCGTCAAAGATGTTAAAACATAACACTTTTATGACACGAAATTCCTCGATGCTCGAATTCCTGAACATTGTTTATTAATTAAGCTATTTTAACATTAATAGACACCGGAAAAAACTCGCATATCTACTTGTACATTTTTGCATGCAGAGCATTTTCGGACAGAAAAATCTCTAGGTTTATAAAGTGTATAGTAGGGCCGTATGTTGTTTGATAAGACTTTTTCGTCTTTATATATTTCTGTCTACATACATAGCCTGTATAGTGTGGATACCTTGGATACATTGGCGCATTTATTGATCATAGTTTTTAAAAATTATCAGTTTTTCCTGAATAATACTTGTACCATCTCTATATTTACTATGTATAATAATATTTTTAAATCAGAGGAAGAACGAGGGTTCCTTTAAACCACCTTAAGTACCGTCTCTGTAGGCTTCGATGTTACTTAACATTGCAATTATCTTGTCATAAGTTCACTGACAAGTGACGATAGTTGCTACCTACCAGTAAGTCTGCAATGAAATATAGATACATGTAACTGCAGAAAGCTCTATTCTTACAAAGCTTTTGAATATTATGTCAATTCAAAGCTTGTAGTTCCTTTCTTCGATCTCTGTGTCTAGATCACGTGATCTACTATATTCTTAGGGCTCTTTAACCGAATCGTTCTTTTATATTTGTTTTAAAAGTGCAAACAACATTTGTCCACCAATACGGACTACGGAGTGCTACTATCGTACACTGTTTACCTTATTGGAATCTTTCAACGGCGCACGCATTGCAATGAGCTTTGAACATTCCAATTGTCACCTTTACATTGCTGGCTTTTAACACAGACTGGGATTAAAGCCAGTTGTAATGCGGTAGTGGAAAGGTAACAAGAGAAATTGGTAGTGAAATTCGTGGAATGTGCGTGAAGACGGGCAGACAGCGCGTCTACTCCGAAGCTTTTGTCAACTCCAAGCGATTATAAACTGTATTTTACATAATTATAGAATTAAAATTTATTAATTACCAAGCGGCCAATAAAGCATTTGTCACATTGTTTGCTGGGAGGCATGTTTGCTTTACAAGTTCCATGTAAAACGCGTGGGTCTGTCCATCAATTACATCGGTTCAAGGAAAAGGCCGATTTGTATCGCACGTCATGGAAGTGAGTCGGTGTGGAGAAAACATTGGAGATGAATCGATCGTGTACCTATTTACTGTTTTAAGTAACATTTTAATAAAAACTGATCAACTGCGTGTAAAAAAACGCAAGAGCACCTATTACCTACCTCATCATCTTTGAATTGCTATATTTTACTAGCTGTTGCCTGCGACTTCGTCCGCGTGGTTAAAGTTTTTTTGATTCCCGCGGTTACTCCTTAATTTTCCGAGATAAAAAGTAGCCTCTCCATGTCACTCTCCAGGTCCTCAACTATACCCATACCAAAAATCACGTCGATCCGTTGCACCGTTGCGGCGTGATTGAAGGACAAACCAAAAAACAAACACACTTTCGCATTTATAATATTAGTATGATATGATATATTTTTTAGCGAAAAACCGTTAGCTTCGTCATCCTTATGTGGTCGACGTCTAATTTGCTCGCACTGATCCGGTGTCTCCTGCCACGTATAACTTAGGTACCTTCAAGGCAAGAGTGAATAGGCATCTTCTAGGCAAGCGCGTTCCAACCTAGACCTTGTCATTGCTTTGCACTAAGCGTGATTATCGCCAAGCGCAAGCCTATCTCACAATAAAAAAAAATATCGGTTATGTAATCTGGTTCCAGGGCCGATTAGGAGTTTTTTTACTTACTCGAACTACCATTTGCATGGAATCTATCAGCCCCCCGATCATGTAAAACCGGCCAAGTGCGAGTCGGACTCGCGCACCGAGAGTTCCGTACAAACCTGTAGTAAGTTTTACGATTTATGACGTATTAAAAATAAAAATTACGTTTGTTGTATGGGAGCCCCCCTTTAATATTTACTTTATTGATATTTAATTATTTATTTTGAAAGGTAATATACAAGTTAATATTCTGTGAAAATTTGAACCGTCTATACCTGTTACCGTTTTTAATATTGAGCAAAAAAATACGAAAAAAACACGTTTATTGTATGGGGACCCCCCTTAATATATATATATTTTTTATTTTTAGTATTTGTTGTTATAGCGGCAACGGAAATACATCATTTGTGAAAATTTCAGCTTTCTAGCTGTCACGGTTTATGAGATACAGCCTGGAGACAGACAGACAGCGGAGTCTTAGTAATAGGGTCCCGTTTTTACCCTTTGGGTACGGAACCCTAAAAATGACCGATCAAAACGTTAAAGTTCGTCGTCAATCGGGCATTCTTATTGGGGGGCTGTTATCAAGCAGTTGACAATTCCATACAAATCGTAGATAACGTTGACGCGATCGAATGGGAAGGAAATCTCCCACTAGGCAGACTGATTTCTGCATAGATAGTACTATTACTTATTATGTGATAGCACCTAGCTCTCTCTATCGCTGCCTAAGTGACTCTGACCTGAACTACTCCTATCAGATCCTTCAGCCTACCGTCTTCTTTCATATCGGGGATCGAACCACGGATCCCCCCAAATAGGAGACCAAGGCCTTAACCACTAAGCGACTAGGCTTTTAATATTTCTGAATTTTCTCTGGTCAGGGGGTCTACTCTCTTTCTCTCAAACGAAACTTCGCAAACGAACGAACGAAATTTTGTTAACTCCTCTCCTACATAATATTATCTCTATGCTCCTCTCTATTTCGTTTTCGTACACGCAGATGAAGTACAGATCCATAGACAATTTTCGTGACCGATTGGATTGAACGATTTTGTGTGGATCTAATAACCGACTAATTACGTTCGTTTGCGAAGTTTCGTTTGAGAGAAAGAGAGTAGACCCCCTGGTCTGGTGGTAGGCTTCGGTCGTGGCTATATTAGTTACCACCCTACCGGCAAAGAGCTACCGCCAAGCGATTTAGCGTTCCGGTGCAATGTCGCGTAGAAACCGATTAGTTTTTAATATAACTGCAAGTAATGAATAATGATTCATTACTTACCATTAGGTGAGATCGCAGTCCGGCTGACTTATAGTGGAATTAAAAAAAAAATTTGCCACACCATCATTTCGCGCCCTATCATGATGAAATGATTGTTTCTGCAATCTTAATAATTAATGGAAAACATTAACTACGTAACCTATAAGCCGTTCCTATAACCTACTAAGAAATGACTCAAATTGGGATTCTCCTGCATCTATAAACCGTATCATATTTGATATTATCTGATAGACGTACCTAAATATGTATCATGTCTCACCATGTAGGTATGCATTCTAAAAGGAACTCTATCTTAATCTAGATTCCAAAAACTGACTAGGTACACGCGCAGTGTATAGAGTACGGAGTTGTCCGCCACAATATGCGGCCATTTTATAAGTTGGTCGACTATTACTTGTTAACTTGTTGTAAAGTCTACTTAACTGTGATAGTTTTCCAAGTATAACTGCCATGAATTTTTTCGGGTAGGTATCCTAAAACAACCGTTTAGCTTGCAGCTCTAACATTTGTGTGTTGATTCTTATAAAAATTAGCACTTATTTCGCAAACGGATACCTGAATTGAAAAATGGTTTTCCCACGTCTGCATTATTTTTGATCGACCTGTCCTCGAGTGAGGATGATTTGTTTTGCTCGTCTACCTCACACCATGATATAGACGAGAAAAATAACATCCCCACTCTACGTACCTACCCTACGTACTCGCGGGTACCTACCCTAAAAACCACTTTGTTGGCGTACCTTAAATGTGTTTTTGTGGTTTTTGTGGCACTGTATGTAACATAATTTTATGTCCATTTTATAAGATTAATAATAAATAAATAAAAAAAATTTATATACGCATGCCAAATTGCAGCTAACAGCCTCTGAGCTAAGCCGCGGTCGGACAGATGGACGGATGGAAGGACATGGCGAAACTATGGTTCCTTGTTGACTACATAATTATTTCCTTAAAATATTCTATCACGATAATTCTTTTTTGGCGAGGAGGAAGCAGTCAGGTTATGACATCATGAGATGATAAAATTCAATTCACAATTATTCAAATATCGACAGGGATCCACATAATACACCGATCTTTCATATCGTGGTTAGCGGGCGCCATGTCTTTTTAGGGTTCCGTACCCAAAGGGTAAAAACGGGACCCTATTACTAAGACTCCGCTGTCTGTCTGTCTCCAGGCTGTATCTCATAAACCGTGATAGCTAGAAAGCTGAAATTTTCACAAATGATGTATTTCCGTTGCCGCTATAACAACAAATACTAAAAATTAAAAATATATATATATTAAGGGGGGCCCCCATACAATAAACGTGTTTTTTTCGTATTTTTTTGCTCAATATTAAAAACGGTAACAGGTAGACGGTTCAAATTTTCACAGAATAATAATTAAATATCAATAAAGTAAATATTAAAGGGGGGCTCCCATACAACAAACGTAATTTTTATTTTTAATACGTCATAAATCGTAAAACTTACTACAGGTTTGTACGGAACCCTCGATGCGCGAGTCCGACTCGCACTTGGCCGGTTTTTTAATTAATTTTTTAGCCTTTATTATTTCCGATTCAGAGAATGGCGGCGGCGCGCTCAGACGCTGACGTAGCCCTTTCGACCGACCAATCGAAAAAAAAAACAATTTCTCAAAATTATTACGTTTTGACTGATCACCGAAAATATTGAGCTAAACCATGGAGGACAGGGCCCCCACATGATTATATCGAGATAAGAAAATGAGAAGATTTGTAAAGAAAGGGCTTCCATTAATAGAATCTTCTCTTTAAAACAACATAAGTTACAACGTATGATTTTTTTAGAACCTTACCATTTCTTTTTCTTCATAAAACTTGTGTCATAATATGTTGAAGATAGCAATAATTTTTCAGCATATCCTGGTGCCGGTTGCCGGTTTACACTCACTTCACACAGTTTACAGTTTACAGTCTCTACTATACTCTCTCTTCCAAATTGTTATTAGTAGGACAACATGGGATTTGTCTTGGATAGTGGTTAACTATTCAAAAACTAAATCACAATCCAATAGGCAATCTTTACGTTGGTTTTACAAGATTGCGGTAATCAAGATAACTTTAAAAAAACCTGCCAATTGCGAGTCTGACTCGCACCCGAATGGTTCCGTACTTTTTAGATAAAAAAATTCGCAAAGGAAACAAGGGAAAAAACACATTCCTTGTATGGGGGCCCTCTTTATTTTTAACCGACTCCAAAAGAGGAGGAGGTTCTCAATTCGACTGTATGTTTTTACTTCTTTTTTTTGTATGTATGTTACGCGATTATTCCGCCGATTATGAATCAATTTTGATGATTCTTTTTTTGTTTGGTAGATCATACTTCAGAGGTGGTCCCATATAAATTTTATCGAAATTGATGAAATTATCGCTTTTTGAGAAAATCAACAAATACTTTTAATTAGGTGCTACAATATTTTTAGTTTATGTTGGTACATATAGGTGCCTACTCGTAGGTATAGTTTTGAAGTCGGTTTTTGTTTTAGTTGAAAGCGAATAATTATTTAATTTTATTAATTGTTGTTATAGCCGCTATAACATAGAAATACATAATATACTCTGGAAAATTTTTACTAAGTACTCTGGATTTATGAGATACAGCCCGCTTGACAAACAGAAGGATGGAAAGACAGACAGCTTAGTAGGGTCCCGTTGGCACCCTTTGGGTACGGAACCCTAAAACAGAAAAAGACGAGACTAAAGTTTGCCATGCAAATGTCGACCCAACTGGCATTGATGTCGTTTCAGAGCTATGTTTTCACGAGTCATTCATTTTAACTGAGGCCAATTATCACCGCTTCCTCGCGACTGCTCTTTTTATTAATATATCCTTCCCGAGCTCTTATTCAGGTTTCTCAAGTGTTTAGATTCTTCGAGTTCAATGCCCTTGTCGTTTTTTGTCACCATACTATAACATCCATACTTTAATCCATACATCATACTAATATTAGGTATAAATGCGAAAGTGTGTTTGTTTATTGGTTTGTCCTTCAATCACGCTGTAACAGAGCAACGGATCGATGTGATTTTTTGCATGGATATACTTAGTTGAGGAGCTGGAGTTGGAGAGTGACTGCTACTTTTTATTCCGGAAAATCAAGGAGTTTCCGTGGGAATTGAAAAAACTTATTCTACGAAGTATGCTATGCCGAATACTATACTATGAAGAATACTATTATTAAATAAATGCGAAAGTGTGTCTGTCTGCTACGTTTTAATGGCCCATCGATTTTGCGAAATTCTGAACGAAGATTAAAAAAAAATAGGTTGGATCCCGAATAAGGTGTATGTCACTCTACGAGTATCTTCACGGTCTATCTGTTTTTCACGAAAGGTACAGAGAGGCATACCAGTGTAGGACTTTATATCCTGAAATATCAATAGTTCTCATGGGATTTTTCAAAAAGCTAAATTCACTCAGGCTTAGACGTGGCCATCATGTAGTACCTATCCTATTATAAATGCGAAAGTGTGTCTGTTTGCTTGTCTAACACGGCCCATCTATTCAATCGATTCTGACGAAGATATTTGCACCCCAGGGACGTTGCATATTTTTTATCCCAGAAAATCTCCTACACGATTTTTCAAAAACTCTAACTCATGCGGACAACGTCGTGTGCATCGTCTAGTTAATCATTACTCAACTTAACTCAACTCTTTGCACTTGACAAGTGATCGAAAGTGAATCATTGTGATGGAATTTCGTCTAGACGATATCCTTGCAAAGTCAAAAGCCATTTATCCAAATTACTTACGAGAGCACTTTGCTCTTTTTGAACGTCTATAAAATATAAGACGAAGATGGTGATAGTTACTTAATTACGTATCTTAAAATTAAAGGGCGAAACACACAGGAAACGGGCGCGGGTCGAGCGCGGGCCGGGTCGGGTGCGCGGCGGGTGTAATTCCTCGTATTTTTATTGACGACATCATACAGAACGCGGGCGCGGGTTGAGCGCGAGGTGGGTGACGCTGTGTGATGTCGTCCATATAAATACAAGGAAATACACCCGCCGTGCACCCGACCCGACCCGCGCCCGTTTACTGTGTGGTTGCCGTCTAGATAATGTTTATACATCATCATCAGACGTTGTGCATCCACTGTTGGACATAGGCCTCTTTCAAGTAGCGCCAACGTGCTCTTACCTCGGCTTTCCGCATCCAATCGATGCCAGCCACCCTCCGGATACCATCGCTCCACCTTGCGCCCTACGCTCCGCTTACCAAGACGCGGTCTCCACTCGAGGACCTTTCGACTCCAACGTCCATCGGTCCTCCGACACACGTGACCAGCCCACTGCCACTTCAGCGTGCCAGCCCTGAGAGCTATATCGATCACTTTAGTTCTTTGGCGAATCACTTCGTTCCGGACTTTATCCCTCAAAGAAATTCCGAGCATAGCTCTCTCCATAGCACGCTGAGCGACCTGTAGACGGTGTACTAGAATGTTTATACAGAGGTGTGTGAAGTCTGCCAATCCACACTCGGCCAGCATGGTAGACTCTTGCCCAGTCATTCATCGTGCTCAGCAGGGAGTGGGCTGGCGCAGGGCGCTTTGTTGATAATAATGACAGTGATTTTTCCATATGACAGTGGCGCAAAAAGTGTCAGCGGCTATCGGTCTTGTAAAGTCAACTTCCTATATTATAAGCTTATTCTTTTTTTTCTTCCAAATCATTGTTAAATTGGCAATGGGCTTAATCAATGATCCTATTGCAAGATCTTCTAACTGTAGAACTCTTTTTTTGTATAATACAACAAATGACGCAACGGTATACTTTCAAGCGTCATGGCAGCGTAAGAGAATGGTTACAGTACCGCATCGTACGATCATATTGAGTTTAAGGTCACAAATCTGTGAGCTGTGACTGATGTAAGCTTGTAGCTCGCTTACGAACTCGGCGGCTGGCGCTAATTAAATTAGATCTGGTAAAAATGCCAAGGAATGTGGGTGTGGCTGAAATATGAACATGCAACATGCATACATATAGTTAGTGTGCTGTGTGTCCGGGATCAAACTATAGCGATAATTTAGGGACAACTTCTACAACTTAGTGCGGCCATACACGGACTGCTCGAGCAGTTAGCCAGTGATCAACATACACGGACTGCTCGAGCAGTTAGCCAGTGATCAACATACACGGACTGCTCGAGCAGTTAGCCAGTGATCAACATACACGGACCGCTCGAGTAGTCGTAGTCAACAGCTTTAAGCTACCATTGAAAACGCGTGGCCAACCGCCCGAAGCAGTTGCAACTGCTCGAGCGGTCCATGTATGTGTGTACCTACGTAGAAGACTGTAGTTCAAGCAGTCAGAATAGACTGCTTCAAGCTGTCCGTGTATTTGAGGCCTTATTGCCACTTTAATACCACCTCCGGATAGACAAAGAGTCTGAACTCGTTGAAATAGAAAGAAAGAAAAGAAAAATTTAGAACATAATTTCAAAAATAAGTAGAAAATTGGTGATATTTATGGTCCCTATTGCCTAAAAGGATTCAATAATAAATTATTTTATTTTGTTCAGAAAACTAACAGATACAAAAAAAGTGTAGCTGTAAGTTTTCTGATAGATAAATAAAGAATAAGTATAACGCCAATCACAAGTTTTCACAGATAGAATTTACATGAGATAGAAATAGCTCGCAAAGGTGGAAAAAAATAACTATTAATATGCTACCTACTCGTACATAGGAAGTGAAGAATATAATACTCAATAATGTTGCAGATTTTATAAGCAAGCGTTGATTTAATCTTGATATGCGTTCTCTCAACTAGACCACACCTTTCTTTTTAATATCTATCTATAGATATTTCGACGACCTCCCTGATGGCGCAGTGTTCAGCGCTATGGTTTTAGGTATAAGTGGAAGGTCCTGGGTTCTATCCCCGGAAGGGTCGATTTGGAATTTCACAATTTCTGAATTTTCTTTGGCCTGGTCTGGCGGGAGGCTTCTGTCGTGGCTAGTTACCACCAACTTGCCACCACATCGGCAAAGACATGTCGCCAAGCGACTTAGCGTTACGGTAGGATTCCTTGAAGAGACTGATTTAAGGGGTATAGGTTCAATATAACTGCTATACTTACCCCTAACAGGTTTTCCCGCTACCTATTAGACTGCATCATCACTTATCAACAGGAGAGATCGCAGTCAAGGGCTAACTTGTAAATGTAGTGGATTAAAAAAATAGATCTTTGAATAGAATTCCATTCATAATAATATGGTCGCCCACAACTTATTATTACAAACCTCGCTATAAAAACTGCCTTTTACCTGCTATCTAAAAATGCCGTTACAGTGACGTTTGTAGGTGCACAGTTGCGTCATTATCTCTGGAAACGATCTAAAAAAAAACTAGATAAAGGGAGTTCCCAGAAATTTCACGCGTGCCTTTGATTTTTTCCCCCTTATAATATTTAGGTTAAACCTATCGTTGACGTGGCAATATTCTTGTATCTATGTAGTTAAATATTTAATTTCCTAGTGGATTTCATGGATTTGCATGGATTTCTTAGTTAAAGACTTGGATAGTGACCATAAAGACTACATCTTACCCGCGCTCGCACGGAATTTTCTAAAAACCTAGTTTCTGTATTTCAACTAAAAAAACCGGCCAAGTGCGTGTCAGGCCACGCGCAGAGCAGGGTTCCGTAGTTGCTTGTAACAATATGCGGACATAAAACGTTACGTTTCACTCCGAAACCGGAGCATCCTCAGGAGATGTTGACTCAACAATGCACGATTGTAAAGGTTGTCTTTACAATCGTGCATTACGTTGAGAGTGATTTGGAAGATTTGTGTGGTGTGGTGCTGTGCCGGTGCGAATTGCTGGGTGGTGGATGTTCGCATGCTATTGGTGAAGGACACGCACTGTACCACATAGATTTGTCTACTGTGGCGGATCATAGCGAATTAAACTTCTCGTTCATTCATTAATGCCTCCGTCTGGCATTATTGCCGGTCTACTCGTATATGCAATGCAGCTGAAGCCTAGGTGACTCATTGGAAATACCGTACTTTGGAGGTATTAGGCACGTACTGAAACTACTTCAGTATTACCATAGTATTACTTCCCTATCACAATAGGGATATGACGGATGTCAAAAATAAATTATTTCTATAATTACTGATTTATTAAAGGGTCTTCCAAAATACCCTAGATTCGCATCTTCTGTTAGTTTAAAGTTTGATATTATTTTAAAATCGATTTTAAAAAAAAGTGCGTTGTAATTTGATGACGTAACGCACAAGTTCTTTGTATTTCATACAAACTTCCATACAAGAAACGCGTTTTTAGGTGCTGATTTGATTGAGCTGTAACAATCCTATTGCGGTGGCAAAGTTAGCAAAAGCTCATGATTTTCTTTAAAAACTTATGCCCTGCTCACCTATGTTGACTTCAGTGCTGGAGGTTCATAATTTTTATATTTTGGAAAGTATTTAAAAACTATTTTTATGAAGCCTTTTTTGTGTAATTTAATTATGCATTTTTTTACTCCACTACAAGAGCCCTTGACTGCGATCTCACGTGGTGGTAAGTGATGACTGAGGCCCGTGCCCCGTATTAATAAACCGACTACGAAATGTGACACGTGCAGTAGTTAAGAGCTTAGATTTAGAAGAAGGAGATACTGGATTTTTTGAGGTCGCCCTACCATATTTTTTAATAGCTGATGCCCGCGACTTCGTCCGCGTGGATCGAGGTTTTTCGTTTCCCGCGGGAACTCCTTAATTTTCCGGGATAAAAAGTAGCCTATGTGTTATTCCAGACTATAATCTATCTCTGTGCCAAATTTCATCCAGTTCCGTTCAGTAGTTACGGCGTGAAAGCGGAACAAACATACAAACAAATTCACTTTCCCATTAATAATATTAGTAAGGATGTTAGGGCGTATGCTTATGCTGGAAAATCATACTAATATTATAAATGCGAAAGTGTGTTTGTTTGTTGGTTTGTTGGTTTGTCCTTCAATCACGCCGCAATGGAGCAACGGATCGACGTGATTTTTGGCATGGGTATAGTTGAGGACCTGGAGAGTGACATAGGCTACTTTTTATCCCGGAAAATTAAGGAGTTCCCGCGGGAATCAAAAAAAAATAAACCACGCGGACGAAGTCGCGGGCTTCAGCTAGTCCTACATATATTCTGGCCAAAAATGTCGGCAACCCTTACCCAGTTGACGGTAGGCGACATAAAGGTATCTATAATGACAACATAATATACTTATTCTTAGTCACACTATAACATACTCGTATTTTCACACTGGATAACGTCGATCACATGATGCTCAACGAAAAGGCTAAAATTAATTTGTTTTGACGAGATTATAATACAAATATTTGTTTATTTTTAGTGTGCTGCAGTTGTTTGAGCCTGGTTTAATGTTATTAAAAAATAGGTTCAACCCTATCCTATGTTTCCTAGTTAATTTGATTTTTATACAATTATTTCGTTGACATTGGTATAAAATATTGCACTATAATAATGCTGATTTGGTAAATGCAGCATATTACCAAGATACAAGGATTGTGATGATTTTTGGTGACTTAAATCCTTCTAGTCCTACAAGCTTATCTGACCCGGTGGCCAAAATTGGAACTAATTTTACCCACGGCACGGTAGGGTGGCTAGTTACCACCCTACCGGCAAAGACGTGCCGCCAAGCGATTTAGCGTTCCGGTACGATGCCGTGTTGAAACCAAATAGG
This sequence comes from Erebia ligea, assembly GCA_917051295.2. Lineage (NCBI taxonomy): Eukaryota > Metazoa > Arthropoda > Insecta > Lepidoptera > Nymphalidae > Erebia > Erebia ligea. The sequence goes on from OU785239.1 coordinate 2,714,295, forward strand.
GGTATGGGTTTAATATAACTGCCATGCCCCTAACAGGTTAGCGCGCTCTACCATCTTAGACTGCTTCATCACTTACCATCAGGTGAGATCGCAGTCAAGGGCTAACTTGTAGTGGATAAAAAAAAAAAATTATACCTGTATTTTTTGTATTTATTTTATTCTGCATAGATACTAGCGACGCTCTCGCCGGGTCGGATAGGTTTGTTGGACTGTACGCAGCCTTACATCACATTGACACAATAAACTAAGCTGCAAGTAAATAATGAATACACTTGGCATATATAAACCTCACTGTTTAGGTTAAACTGCGAGGGACAGATTTTGATTGAGATGCGAAACACTTAGTAGATCAAATAAATATTATAAATGCGAAAGTTTGGATGGATGTATGGATGTATGGATGTATGGATGTATGGATGTTTGTTACTCAATCACGCCCGAACGGCTGAACGGATCTGGGTGAAATTTGGCACAGAGATAGATTATAGTCTGGAATAACACATAGACTACTTTTTATCCCGGAAAATTAAAGAGTTCCCGCGGGAACCGAAAAACCTCAATCCACGCGGACGAAGTCGCGGGCATCAGCTAGTATACCATAAAAACAACTCTAAAATAGACTTAAGTAGGTACCTGTAAGTGTAACTTTATGAACTATGAAAAGGATTCATAGTTCAAACACCAATATAAATAAATACAATATAATTAAATAACTAACCACTATAGTGGCTGAGATTGTAAAACAAAACCTTTTTATCATATTCGTATACCTATTCTTAATAATTAAGTGTGGTGGTAGAGTCTTGAATTATCATACGTGGCACAAGCTGCCCTACATGAACTAAAATCACTTCATTTCATTCATCATTATCATCCATAGTTCCATACTAATATCCATACTATATAATATTATAAATGCGAAAGTGTGTCTGTCTGTCTGTCTGTCTGTTTGTCTGTCTGCTACGCTTTCCCGGCCCATCTTTTCAACCGATTTGGCTGAAATTTGGTATAGAGGTAGGTTATGTCCCGGAGAAGGACATAGGCTTTTACTTATTTTCCCGGAAAATTAAGGAGTACCCGCGGGAATCAAAAAAGCCTATTCCACGCGGACGAAGTCGCGGGCATCATCTAGTTATAAATACGAAAGTGTGTCTGTCTGTCTGTCTGCTACGCTTTCACGGCCTATCTTTTCAATCGATTTTGATGGGTATGAGGATAATTTGTATCCCGGGGAAGGACATAGGCTACGTTTTATTCCGGAAAATTAAAGAGTCCCGCGGGGATCAAAACATCTCAATCCACGCGGACGTAGTCGCGTTATCATTCAGTTAGTTAATCATCTAGTTTCTTATAATTATTATTTTAGCTTACGATTTGCATGAAGTTTTTATACATATAGAATCATCACAGAACCCAACTTGTGCGTGTTCCGGCACGCTCTTGACCCACAGTTCTGTTTGCTTAGATGTCTCATTTTAATTAGGATAATGTATATCAACCACAAAAAAATATAATTAAAAGTTAAAACTGGTCCAGTATGACGCAAATCTCATGGAGAAATGAACTGGTAAAACCAAAGGTTCTTATTTATACAGTCTTATTTTTTAAGCGCCACTTTGTGGTCAGTTTTAATGTTGAATTTCCGAGTTAATTATCTGTATTAATCATAGGATATAAAAACAAAGTTTTTAATGAAACTTTTCCGTTATAATTTGCATATTTTTGTTTTGATTTAATCATTATAATATAATTGTATCTGAAAAAATATTAAAATTCCCAGCTCGATTGACGAATTTAAAACAAAAAATTACCCGAGAAATGATTGGTATAGCGTCATTATATATCTGCCGATGTAGAATAGGTATTAGGTACGAGTACGTCAAAAAAGGAGGAGGTTCTCAATTTGGCGCGTTTTTTTTAAATGTATGTCGGTGCATATCTCCGTGGTTTCTAAACCGATTTGAAAAAAAATTCAGTGTAGACTGTAGAACAAGGTGTAGAGTTATTTTTTATTATTTTAAATAAATAAATAAATTAATGAATAATTTTACTACGATTTATCTATTTTACTACATAATATTTTTTAAATAAATAATTGCCTATCACGGCTTTCCGGCTAATATCCGAGCTTGTCTCATAGGTAAGATGATAGATGGATCATTAATTTATCCCGGGAGGCGGTTTGCCTCACACGAAAAATGAAAATTCGGGTAAAAGCATGCTAAAAGCTGTTTATTCACATGTCGTTTAGGTAAACGTAAATTCGAATCATACTAATATTATAAATGCGAAAGTGTGTTTGTTTGCTGATTTGTTGGTTTATTGGTTTGTTGGTTTGTCACGCAACGAAGCAACGGATCGACGTGATTTTTGGCATGGGTATAGTTGAGGACCTGGAGAGTGACATAGGCCACTTTTTATCCCGGAAAATTAATTAGTTTCCGCGGGAATCGAATAAACTTAAACCACGCGGATGAAGTCGCGGGCTGATGCTAGTTCTGTATAATTTGCATGAAGCAAATCATTTATGTTTTGTATTTTGCATAAATTAGATCGTCTAGGGAAGTAAGTTCAACGCACTCTTCAAAAGTCAATCCTCTATCCTCAGTCTGAGCAGGCAATTGAATTAATCGTGTGGATTGTCATTTCATTGTTTTTAGGGTTCCGTACCAAAATGGTAAAAATGGAACCCTTATGGTGCGACTTTCTCCGTCCGTCCGTCCGTCCGTCACAGTCGATTATTTCAGTAACTATTAAAGCTATCGACATGAAATTTGGAATAGTTGTGTATAATAGTGGCCTAACATCATTAAAATAAAAAGAAATCGAAAATTATTTTTAGTTTAATTAAAAAAGGGGGAAAATCGGGATTTTGAAATTTCAAAGTATGATAACTATACTGAGTGGGATATCATATGAAAGGGCTATACTTCTACATTCTAAAACAGATTTTTATTTATTTTTATGCATAATAGTTTTTGATTTATCGGGCAAAATGTCGAAAAAAATACCATTCCCCCCCCCCCCTTATCTCCGAAGTTTACCAATTGAAAAATCTGAAATAATTATGGTCAATAGAAGCTTATGTATATTTTACAGGAAAAATAAAACCAACGCTCTAACTAGCATAGTTTTTTTTATATTAACAATAAACCTCTACAAACAAAGTTAGTTTTGCGGTTCATTAAATTCATTAATCGTAAAGCTTACTAGTTTGTACGGAACCCTCGGTGCGCGAGTCCGACTCGCACTTGGCCGGTTTTATTTAATTTCTATATATGTACTTGATTTGACTTTATCACCTTACGATAATGGCCGGTCTACTTCACTAGCTAAGCAACGTTGACCCAAGTTTGTAAGAGACCAGCCCAGCCATACTGACAACGCTTAAAGCCATATTTAACACTAGCTGATTGCCCGCGACTTCGTCCGCGTGGTTTAAGTTTTTTTTGATTCCCGCGGGAACTCTTTAATTATCCGGGATAAAAAGTAGCCTATGTCACTCTCCTCAACTATGCCCATACCAAAAATCATCTCGATCCTTTAGTCCATTGCGGCGTGATTAAAGGACAAACCAAAAAACCAATAAACCAACAAACAAACACACTTTCGCATTTATAATATTAGTATGTGGGCTCTCTTATCTGTGGGTATGGGTATAATATAACTGCCATGCTCCTAACAGGTTAGCCGGTTACCATTTTAGACTGCATCATCACTTACCATCAGGTGAGATTGCAGTCAAGGGCTAACATGTACTGGACAAAAAAAAAACTAGCGACGCTGTGACCGCGTCGGATAAGTTTTTCGTATTATAAAAACATAGACATGTAGCCTGTAGGTCAATGCTTAGGATGGCAACAGGTGCCCCGCTCACCCTTGAACGTTTCACTTTCCTATTCGAGCAGACACAATAACTCTTAAGATTCGGAATTATATACCAAGACTCCACGGTTGTTGCGTCACCCACGTCGAGTCTTACATTTAATCGTCTACGATGCAGTTTGCACCGTCAAAATATGAAGGTGCAGACATAATACTATAGTGACGTGCTGTGACTTGTGACGCGATCGGAGTCATATATCCTTGCTAATCCTTGCTAATAAAATGCGAAACCGGGGCCATACCACGCCATACCACAGAATAGGTAGGTATGTAATAGGCCATACTGCCAACGCGACGCTTAAACCCATAATTGTTTCATTATTGTTGAATTGCGTATTTTAGAATTATAATCGTCATTTTAGCAACGTCAAGGTACGTGACATCCAACCGTCATTTTGAGTCATATTGCTTAAGTATTGCTTTAAGCGTTGGCAGTGACCCCTGAGGGCTAGCATGGGCCGAAGATAAAAAATTTATCCCCCGATTTTATCCACTGACAAGAGATAAAATTAACTTATCCACCCCTGAGAGCACGGCAACAGGGTAGAGGAGAAGTTTATCCCCGTTTGACATTTCACGGGGACTCTGGGGACTATTTATCCACCGTTATTTAGCGTTTTTATTTATTTGTTTAGGAATAAAAATTTTATCCTTTCCTCGGGGAGAAAATTGTCTCGGCCCATGCTAGGGGCTGAGAGCACGTCAACAGGGGAGAGGAGAAGTTTATCCCCGTTTGACATTTCACGGGGACTCGGGGGACTATTTATCCACCGTTATTTAGCGTTTTTATTTATTTATTTAGGAATAAAATTTTTATCCTTTCCTCGGGGAGAAAATTGTCTCGGCCCATGCTAGGGGGGCTGTGCCTTTCTGTAACCTTTTAATTGATCTTTGCGCAATTGGGAATTGGGCCTACTCTTTATCCCAAAGCAAATCCAAAAGCTCTCACGCGATTTTTAGAAAATCCTAATTTACGCGGTCATCATCTTGTAAAATAATAAAAAAAAATCTATTGTGTTTAATGTTTATCTACTAAAGGTATTATTACGTTAAAAAATAGTACGCAGTTAGGTACCAACACCGAATTGTTATGATCCGGATTCCTAAATTTTCCTTTATGTGTCAATTATCTTATTGTTTAAGCACAGCTTAGCAGAGAAAATGTCGTTTTCCGGGATAAACTTCCTAGTTCCTACAAAAGGTTCGCTTATCTTGATACGCCCTTACGTGATATTTGATAGTGACGAAATGTTATATTTTTAGGGTCCCGTAGTCAAACAAAGGACCCCAGTTTCGAGTCCGTCTTTCTGGCCGTGTATCGCAGCCATTAAAAATCAACTAAATTATATGAGAATCCTATACTTAAAATCAACTACGTCAGTACTATCAAATTAATATCTAGGTACAGAAACAATAATAAGTATGGAAATAAAAACTTGCCTTATTTTCATACTTTAATATTATAAATGCGAAAGTGTGTTTGTTTTTTGTTATCCTTCCATCATGATGCAGCGGAGCAACCGATCGACGTGATTTTTTGCATGGGTATAGTTGAGGACCTGGAGAGTGGCATAGGCTACTTTTTATCCCGGAAAATTAAGGAGTTCCTTGGGAATTAAAAAAACTTATTCCAATGTATAAAATATAGAAAGTATATTAAACCCGGCTGAGTTTGTTGTGGGCTCTTCTTAGATCAGGGCGCGTTTGGAACAGTCGTAGCTTTAGTTTTAAGATCAAGTCTTATTCTTTGTAAACATGACGTTCAGAAGGTGTACTTTGCAGGTACCTATCATACTAATATTATAAATGCGAAAGTGTGTTTGTTTGTTGGTTTGTCCTTTAATCACGCCGCAATGGACTAAAGGATCGACGTGATTTTTGGCAATAGTTGAGGACCTGGAAAGTGACATAGGCTACTTTTTATCCCGGAAAATTAAGGAGTTCCCGCGGGTATAACAAAAAACTTAAACCACGCGGACGGAGCCGCGGGCGTCAGCTAGTTTTGAATAAGATGTTTTGATTTTTTATATGTACCTACAGACAGACAGACACAAATTTACCTTGAATACGAATCGGCTCGAGCCCCAGTGACTGTAATGTCAATCACACAATCTCGTACACAAGCACACGCAACAGATAAAAGATAGATGTTATCTGTTATCTTTTATTTATATTTACTGAGATAAGTAAATATTTAACTTTCCTTTTTTTCTGATCGTGTTATTGTTTTTCGAATTCAATTATTAATTAAGTAAAAAATAATTTAGTAAATCTTTTTTTAAACTTTATTGCACCTGAACTAGCTGCTGATATTTTTGACTGAAATATAAATAATTATTGAAAATACTCATAAAGGCTGAAATTTTCCAGTAAAATATTATGGTAATAGTAAATTGATAGAGTACAGTAGAGTAAATTGACAGAGTAATAGTGAAAAATCTTTCACGACAAACTCTACAATTACTTGATACAGTAACTCTACAATTATTATAGTTGCGTTTTTTTATATGTGCCTTATCAGTCGGTGGACTATGAGCAGATTGGTTGAAGGACAGTTTGGAGTGGAAATTAAAACTCGCAAAAAAAGCTACTTGACACGGCTAAAATGGCCATATCTATTTTTATAACTTATATACAAAAAATCAAAAGCTCTGACATACTTTCATGAACTTTAGCGATATGACGTAAATGCCATTTCGTAAAATAATCCTCCCATCTAACGGATCCCAAAAACCAACTTCAAAGTCAAACTAGACTAACCAACGGTTACGTTAGCCTAATCGCAAAAAACGCGCAGTTTCGTGAATAGGTGCCGGCGCGTTCGCAACTCGCAACTTTTGAAAAAAAACCTGCAGGCTTTTCACTGCGTGACGTAGCTGAGTCGCGGGCGCGCCGGTTTCAACCAATCGCTGCGGTTATGCCCGCAATATATACTTGACTTGGGGCCGGTCGCGCTCAAAGTTTTGACGTACGCGGCCAAGAACGCACGCACGGTAACTCGCGGGTGACCTTACGATTCGTTCAACTATTTCGTTTGCTCGTTTGCTTGCGGGAAAGTGATTTGTGTGAACCAAATCAATCGGACAACCGTGAGTACCATTTTTTCCTGACTCATTATTTTCACTACCACTTTAAAGTTTAAACGTATGTACCATACATTTTAAACTTTACTTACCTGTTGTAAGTATGAACAATTATAGGCTCTAACTTGTAGGGCTAAGAGGTATTTTTGCCTGTCGTTATTGACAGATGGTAGATTTGCGTGCGATCCATAGTAATTGGGGTTCAATGTTTATTAAGGTTTATTTACCTTTATCGATTATCTGATAAGCGCATATAGTCACTTTAAAAGTTTGCAACTGAAACTAAATGAAGCTACGTGGCACCTTAAAGTTTAAGTTTTAAGGTTAGGTTAATTTTGTGTAGAGTCTTAGGCACCCTTTATGCTCTACTCGCTATACTATATTAAGTTACTCTACCTAGAGATTCTTACATTAAGTTAAAATCAAACATTTTATAACTAATGCTATTTCCACTACAGCCCATTAACGTCCCACTGCTGGGCACAGGCCTCCACTCTCATAGGAGAGAGGTAATTAGAGCGTACACCCACCACGCTGCCCCAATGCGGGTTGGCGGGCTTTAACGACTATTACCATGTTAGTGATAATAACCGGGACCGACGGCTTAACGTGCTCTCTGAGGCACGGGGGTGAAACACCGCCAACTTCCTAACTCCGAGCTAGAACTGAGAATTTCTAATCAGAAAAACCCAACACTTAATATGGCCCGATCCGGGACTCGAACCCGGGACCTCATCAGCCGCAGTCGAACATGATAACCACTAGACCAACGAGGCAGTATTTGCAATGCTACCTATTTGCTCCTTAAATAATTGGGTATTGTAAAAATTAGTTATATTATATATATATTTTTTTATAACATTTTTAATTTCTTATTGACAATGTGACCAATGACCATGGAACTATAAATGTTTAGGTCTATGATTGTGGCTTGCTATGTTGCACACAATCTCCAAGCTACAATAAAAGGACAGGTCTCAATTTATTTATATCCCTGTCATAATGCTCACTGCGGAAAGGGATACCACTAGGTTTAGACTTGTTATTTATGTCAATTTAGTGATTGTCTTACCTACGTACATTAGAATTAGCTACTTACATTCACTCTCAAGTCTCAATCCATATCCATACTAATATTATAAATGCGAAAGGGTCTGTCTGTCTGTCTGTCTGTCTGTCTGTACCTGTCTGTCTGTCTGTCTGCTACGCTTTCCCGGCCCATCTTTTCAACCGATTTTGCTGAAATTTGGTATAGAGGTAGGTTATATCCCGGGGAAGGACATAGGCTTCTTTTTATCCCGGAAAATTAAAAGAGTTCCCGCGGGAATCAAAAAATCTTATACCACGTGGACGAAGTCGCGGGCATCAGCTAGTCTTTAAAATAAGCTTTGTTTCATAAAGAGATGAATAGGCATATTCTAGGTAAGCGTGCTCTTCCTTAGGCTGCATCACCACATCAATCTAATATTATAAACTAGCTGATGCCCGCGACTTCGTTCGCGTGGTTTAAGTTTTTTTTGATTCCCGCGGGAACTCCTTAATTTTCCAGAATAAAAAGTAGCCTATGTCACTCTCCAGGTACTCAACTATACCCATGCCAAAAATCACGTCGATCCTTTGCTCCGTTGCGGCGTGATTGAAGGACAAACCAACAAACCTGTATAATATTAGTATGATACGAAAATGTGTTTGTTTGTTGGCTTGTTGGTTTGTCCTTCAATCACGCCGCAACGGAGCATCGGATCGTAATTTTTGGCATGGGTATAGTTGAGGACCTGGAGAGTGACATAGGCTACTTTTTATCCCGGAAAATTAAGGGATTCCCGCAGGAATCGAAAAAACTTAAACCACGCGGACGAAGTCGCGGGCATCAGCTAGTTGAAAAAATAAATATAAACTCTTTATAACAATCGATACCACGTTATATGAACAGGTACATTCTATATAATCTCATTCAAAAATGCTTTATTAGCAAAAATGCAAGTTGACTTACGTAGGTAGGGTGCCCACACTGCCCAAATCACGTCGATCCGTTGCTCCGTTGCAGTGTGATTGAAGGAAAAACCAACAGACCAACAAACCAATAAACCAACAAACCAACAAACAAACACACCTTCGCATTTATAATATTAGTATGATAGATAGTTATTGCATAAGAATCCGGCTGTCACTTTTGAGATGATTTTCGTTAAAACATTATCTTGATCTGTGACGTTTCATCTTTACTTATCTGTTGCATAAAACATCTACAAAAAAAAATCCGCTACACAGAAAGCTTCTGACATCATTTTATTTTTATTTTTTATTTATTCACTTCTTACATCATCTTTACAGGAATCCCTAATACGATGGTGCAGTTCCAATATTTATAATATCTACGAGTAGCATAGCATAAAGAAATGTGCAAAAACCTAATATACTTTTAAAATAATAAAAAGAAACAAAAATATCACCTACTTAGTTATAACTTATAGTCCACATTGCTACTCGTATCTTTGTGAGTTCACTCAGAGAACAAGAAAAGATATCAATCTCTTCGGCTCCTATATTAATAAGGCGCGATTAAGTCACCTTTCAAACAAAAATAACTAAATCAAAATTGGTTCATCCGTTTGGGAGCTACGATGTCACAGACAGATGCACTGATACACACGTTAAACTTATAACACCCTTCTTTTTGCGTTTAGGGTTAAAAAGATCAAATATATACTTAGTTTTAGCTGGGGAAAACCACTTTAGGCAAAGTCAGTGTTCTACCTTTTACCAAAATATTACTTATAAATTAATATAACCACTACCATTACAGCCCATTAACGTCCCACTGCTGGGCACAGGCCTCCACTCTCATAGGAGAGAAGGAATAAGAGCTTAGACCCACCACGCTGCTCCAATGCGCGTTGGCGGGCTAAGCTTGATTAATATTTATGTATGTACTTAATTTTGCAAGTAAAAATCGTAACTAGCGCCACTTTGCGCCATGCACATGGTAGCGCCATGGTAACATTTACCATAAGGTATTGTTTTGTGTGGCACAATGCTGTGAATAAATGATTTTTCTTTCTTTCTTTTCTTTCTTTCTTTGCTATTTTTTGTGGGCAAGTTGAACTCTTACGTTAACTTTCTGTGGTGCGTTCGGACCAAAGTCTTTGACGTTTATATCGATGGCTGGAGATGTGTCGATGCCTTTCGAGATCAAAATTTATCATCTCAATATGAAATACCGGTGAAATTTATCGACTTATCAAATCGAATTTCGGCGAAAACCCGCTTGTAATATGATCGATATCTTCGGAGATCGTTCGAATTTTACAATACATCTTTAATTGAAACGAAATCCGAAATCAATAAAACTGACGCACATTGAACGACGGAGGCTTTATTAAGTGCATGTAATAAAAGTATAATCCTTAAACCCGATCTTTTATATTTTTATTGCGTGCACCTACTTTTTTAATTTAGAGCTTACTGGTTCTTGTCTTATAATTAAAATGTAACTGGATGATTCCTGTAAATTAAATATTTAAAAAAAAATTGGAGGAAGCGTCAGTAACGATCCGGACGTTCGATTAACGTAAGTTCGATTTTCATACATAGGATCATGCCGGTTTTTGTTAGAAATTTCGGCCCCACTTGCATTTGGATCGAATTAACGGCATAGGAAATATACTCAGGATTATATTATAAAAAGAAACATCAAGATATTATATGGGAGTTTGTAGTAAAGTGAATTAAAAAAACCCTTTCTTAGCGTATGGCTACGTCATAAAAGTTATCTGTATGCCAAAGTTCAGCAGTTTCATCCGTCCAGTGGTTCGAGCGTTGATAGATCAGTTAGTCAATCAGTCAGTCACCTTTTCCTTTATACATTACATATTTAGTTATGTTACTGCGCTATTAAGGTGCATCTACACCGTTTCAGCATTACGCTGAGGCGATGCCTTTTTGGGATTCTTTGTGTGACTTTATTGTTTTGTGTACCTACTTTTTAACTTTTGTTTTTAATTAACTTATGACAAGCAAAGATCATAACTGTATGTAGCCATTCATTAAGTAACTTTTAAATATCCTGTCAAAGAAATAAATGAACTGTATCGGTTTTCCGTTGCAAGTAGGTATGCACGTAACGAATACTTAGAATTACTTAAGAATGAAGTGACAGGCGACCAGTTTTTTATACCGCCTATTATTATTATCTGACCTCTAAAACCCATTAAGGCTATACTTGCAACGCCTTTAGCAGAATAATCATAGGATACGTAGCCAGTGAAGCTATTATATATGCCAAGTACCTAGCATTTAAGTATTTGAGTTGGGCATCTATTTTTGTATCAGGTACATAATATACGGCCAACTTCATGCACAAGGCCATTTAAATTGATATACATAGTTTAATTTTGTAATGCTCGCTTTTTAGCTTGCTCAAAACTGACACAGCATTTAAATATTTTATTATAGCAATAATAATTTTGAGACTCCATATAAGTTCTAAAATAAAGCGTCAGGCAAACAAATTTTTAAAGTTATTTTTCCAAAATTAGGCGTTATAGCAAAGTGTAATAACGCGGTATCGTAGTACTAGCTGATGCCCGCGTGGTTTAATTTTTTTTTCCCGCGGGAACTCATTAATTTTCCGGGATAAAAGTAGCCTATGTCACTCTCCAGGTTCTCAACTATACCCATGCCAAAAATCACGTCGATCCGTTGCTCCGTTGCGGCGTGATTGAAGGACAGACAAACAAACAAACACGAAATGTACCTACATTCGTAGATGTTTATGCGTAATGCGTATGTATGAATGTAATCATTGCATTATCTTGTCAATCAGTCGCACAAATCGGCTGTCGCGGGAAACACAATCCACCTACAGCCTTGAGGAATGTACCTACTTACTTTAAACCTATTTCTATTGCTGTACTTATAAGCTACATATTATTAATTGTAAAACATCAGCATAAACCTGGTGAGGTTGTATAAAAAACTAGCTGATGGCCCCGACTTCGTCTGCGTGGTTTTTTGGTTATACCGGCCACGGCGGCCTATCTCCAGAGAGATTAGTCATCTGCGCGGGACATTTTATAGTTCACAAGTTAGGTGTGCGCAATGCGCATACACAGGTGCACTCTGTTTCTTTACTCTCATAGCCCGATGGGAAGGAAAATCCGACACGACCGGAGAGAGATCAGGCGCAGGACCGACGGTTTTACGTGCTCTCCGAGGCACTGGGGTGAAAAACCACCAACTTCCTAACTCCGTATAGGAAGTAGTACTGAGAATTTCTTGTCAGAAAAACCCGATTATACTTGTTCTAGTCCGACCCAGGACTCGAACTCGGGACCTCGTCAGCCACAGTCAAACATGTTAACCACTAGACCAACGAGGCAGTCAAAAAATAATATAACTAACAAGCAACATACAGTAAATAAGTACTTAGCGCTTTCAGTTCACAAGTACACTACTATTGCCGACAAGGTGGACGCAAATATTTATTGTTGCAATAATGTAGAACAGTTAGCCAAGCAAACCGGTACAGACTGAACTGAGACAAATGGTGACGAATATTGAATTACAAGCAAAAATGAATGCTTTATTAAGGAAAGGAGACCGTTGAAGATTTAGTTATCCTATCACATTACAGATTAACTGTAGTCCGTGGTCTGTACCTACACGTTTATAGTAAGAACTAGCTGATGCTCGCGACTTCGTCCGCGTGCTTTAAGTTTTTTTTATTCCCGCGGGAACTCCTTAATTTTCCGGGATAAAAAGTAGCCTATGTCACTCTGGTCGTCAACTATACCCATGCCAAAAATCACGTCCATCCCGATTCGTTCGTTGACGTTCGTGTATCACGAACTTTTATACAAACTTTCAACCCCCATTTAACCCTTTTGGGGTTGGAATTTTCAAAAATCCTTTCTTAGCGGATGTCTACGTTAAAATAGCTATCTGAGTGCAAAATTTCAGCTTGATCCGACCAGTGGTTAGAGCTGTGCGTTGATAGATCAGTCAGTCAGTCAGTCAGTCACCTTTGCCTTTTATATATTTAGAAGATTTATTGTTAAAAATTATGATTAAAATATTTATTATTACCAACAAAATGATGCAAATGAAGATGATTACCAATAAAAATAAATTATTTGTTACTAGCTGATGCCCGCGACATCGTGCGCATGGATTGAGGTTTTTTGGTTCCCTCAGGAACTCTTTTAATAACATGGTTAACCCGCTACCATCTTAGATTGCATCATCACTTTTACCTTCAGGTGAGATCACAGTCAAGGGCTAACTTGTAGTGGATTAAAAAAAACTCTTTAATTTTCCGGGATAAAATTAGCCAATGTGTTATTCCAGACAATAATCTATCTCTGTGCCAAATTTCATCCTGATCCTTTGTGGCGTGATTGAGTAACAAACATCCATCTAACTTTGGTATTTTTATTAATTTTAAACTTTTCATTGTTAAAGATATTATTGTTATTTGTACCGAGGAGGAAGAGCGGGGACCCCGAGATACAGGTTTTTTCAAACTTACTTCGGGGTTCCTGGCAAAATTGTAAAACGACGAATATTTTTACCAATAAATTTCATTTTCATTTCATTTTTCATTTCATCCATCCATCCATCTACTACAACAACTATGACAATTTTTCCTAGGACCTAAGGAAAAATTGTCATAGTTGTTTTTGGTAATTAAACATTTTTCATTTTCATTTTCATTTTTCATCCATACATCCATCCAAACTTTTGCATTTATAATATTATTATAGAAGTATAGATTAATTATTTTAACCGATTTTGAAGAAGTTTGGTACGGAGAGATTACATCCCGGGAAGGACTTTTTATCCCGGGAATTAAAAACTTAATCCACGCGGACAAAGTCGCGAGCATAATCTAGGAACATATTATAGTGTATTATATAGAGTCTAGACTCTAGAATATACCCGTATACCTCCGTAAAAATAAATGAAAAGCCTTTAATTTTAAGAATAAGTTACACAAGAGGAGGTCTCCAAATACGAGAACAAAATAATAGCGCCTAGTAAAAGACATCAACGCGAGTCTCCAAAATATTGTATACCCTGAAATTACTAACTCAGCAACTTTTTTGGAATTTGTTTGTTATATTATTGTATTGTAGTTTACTTTTAATTTTCCTTAAACTAGGTGATGCCTGCGACTTTGTCCGCGTGGATTAAGGTTTTTTGACTCCCGCGGGAACTCTTTAATTTTCGCGGTTAAAAGTAGTTAAAAATGTCCTTCCCCGAGATGCAAATTGCTTTCTACTCTGTACCAAATTTTATCAAAACAGTTCCACAGATAGGCCGTGAATATTATGTAGTAGACAGACACAATTTAGCACTTTATTTTGCTTAAAAATAGGAGAAATCATGGCAATTTTTTCAATTAATTGGCAATAATGATAATGACCCATTTAAATATTTATTTATTACGAACGAATAACCTTACAAAATCTAATTCCATCATTATTTACGTATCAACTTTACGACGAGTATATTATGTCTGCAAAACATTCATTAAAATGAATATTCAACAATTTAAATCATCACTAATATATGTAACGATCTGAGGTAGACATCATTAAAACCTTGTTAATTTATTAAAATCACATAAAACAGTATCAAATGTCTCTCTCAATCTCAAATAGCTATAAAATTTGCATTAAATTATCGCCCGTTGAATGAAACTAGCTGATACTTGCGACTTTGCCGTTTTTGCTTCTGTATTTTTCAAATCTATCTGTTTTATTGTCGGACTTAAGTATTATTGTGCTTCAATTCGACTCGATTAACATAAAATGTTTTGTATAATATGTTAATTATACACAGACGGATAAGAAGGGTCGGTAATGAAACTCAGCAATTGCTAAGAAAAATGTTGCACTTTGTAAATAATATACAATGCATATACGGTACGTAACAAGTATTACACTTGTGGGTTGCTGGATGCAAAGCCGGTTGCTTCCATGCAACTTTGTCACTAAGAAAATCATCAATAGTATAATAACCTCGACTATGCCACTAAAACCCACTGTTAAAATATAACGTACAGACAGAGAGACAGAGATATACACATTCGCATTTATGTATAATATTAGTATGTATTTTACCGTGGATGTATATTTTGTATAAAATTATCGCTTTTAGGTAAATCTGTGTAGATAGGTACCACCTGTTGATGCCACCTGTGAGAAACTCTACACCGTCGCGGGGCCTTCATAAATTATGTACCGATTATAATTTTTATCGCTTGTCCGTTCGGGTTGATAGCTTTTATATGTTTTGGATTTTGTTTGTCAGTGGTTCCGAGTTATATTCCTTTAATTGTACTTTTTTTTCGCCGAGCGGTGAACTAAGTGTAAATACGATTTACGTAGCATTTTTATTCAACTTTACGAATTATTAACTAATTTACTAAAAGTACGAGATTTTAAGTATAAAGTCTATAATATTTCCAATTATATTACAAATGTGGATGTTTGTATGTGTGCATGTTTGTTATCACGGATCTCAAACCTTTGTTATTCTTCACGCCACAATGACTGAAACGATTTGGCTGTAATTTGGAATGGAGGTAGCTCATACCCGGAATTAACCCTTCGTTCGCGTGGATTAAGGCCTTCTAATTCTCGCAGGATAAAAAGTAGCCTAAATGTCTGTCCCCGGGATTTCCCGGGGCTACGATGGGGCTGGCGTGTACGTGTCGGACAAAAATCCCAAAAATTAAAAATAAAAACGTATCCCTGTATCAAATTTGGTCAAAACCAGTTGAACAGATGGGCCGTGAAAGCGTATCAGATAGACAGACACACTTTAAAATTGACATTATTAGTATGGATAGATGGATAAACTAGATACGGCATAAAAGTATAAATATAAACCGTCCAGTTCCACTTCCTAGGTATAATATTTATCATGATGTAGGAAGGGCGGAACCGACCTCAAGGGCGAAGCAGTGCTTCCTTGATTTTTAGGGTTCCGTACCCAAAGGGTAAAAACGGGACCCTATTACTAAGACTCCGCTGTCTGTCTGTCTGTCTGTCTGTCTGTCTGTCTGTCTGTCTGTCTGTCTGTCTGTCTGTCTGTCTGTCTCCAGGCTGTATCTCATAAACCGTGATAGCTAGAAAGCTGAAATTTTCACAAATGATGTATTTCCGTTGCCGCTATAACAACAAATACTAAAAATTAAAAAAATATATATATTAAGGGGGGTCCCCATACAATAAACGTGTTTTTTTCGTATTTTTTGCTCAATATTAAAAACGGTAACGGGTAGACGGTTCAAATTTTCACAGAATATTAACTTGTATATTACCTTTCAAAATAAATAATTAAATATCAATAAAGTAAATATTAAAGGGGGGCTCCCATACAACAAACGTAATTTTTATTTTTAATACGTCATAAATCGTAAAACTTACTACAGGTTTGTACGAAACCCTCGGTGCGCGAGTCCGACTCGCACTTGGCCGGTTTTTTTAATACCTGCAGCATGCAGCGTTGTTTTTATCAAAACCTCTTTATACTTTTAACCGACTTCGAAAATGGAGGAGATTCTCAAATCAGCACTTTTTTCATCCGACTTCACAAAAGGAGGAGGTTCTCAATTCGACTGTATGTTTTTTTTTTGTATGTATGTTACGCGATCATTCCGCCAATTATGAGTCAACTAGCTAATGCCCGCGACTTCGTCCGCGTGGTTTAAATTTTTTGTTCGGATTCCCTCGGGAAGTCCTTAATTTTCCGGGATTATTTTATGTCACTCTCAAGGTCCTCAACTATACCCATGCCAAAAATCACGTCGATCCGTTGCTCCGTTGCGGTGTGATTGACGGACTAACCAACAAACAAACAAAAAACACTTTCCTTCGCATTTATAATATTAGTACGAGTATGATGCATTTGGTGTGCAATAGAAATTCTGCAAGAGGCTGGAGGTGTAACAAAGTTTTAATCTAGCCGAGGAAACCTGCGTTCGTTATAGATTTAATTAAGATACCACCTTTCACTAGACACGATATCGCCCAACACGCAGTAGGCACCTACTAATATCGCATAATGATTTCTTATTTTAAGCAAGAACCCTCTCTAGGCATTTTCCCGGTCATATTCTTTATTTATGATACACGCCTGGGGTTCGACATTAGAGTTGCCCAACTCGTCTCCCCAGGCTTCAAAAAGCACCTTAAAATTAAAATTAAACTAAACGTAAAGTAAAATAAAAACAAACAATTTTTCCCGGTCATATTCTTTATTTATGAAACACGCCCGGGGTTCGACATTAGAGTTGCCCAATTCGTCTCCCCAGGCTTCAAAAAGCACCTTAAAATTAAAATTAAACTAGACATAAAGTAAAATAAAAATAAAAAACCGGCCAAGTGCGAGTCGGACTCGCGCACCGAGGGTTCCGTACAAACCTGTCCATCCATCCATCCATCCATCAGCCTGTATGCATCCACTGCTGGACATAGGCCTTTTCGAGAGCGCGCCACCAAACACGGTCCTCTGCCTTCCTCATCCACCCGCTTCAAATAGTACAAACCTGTAGTAAGTTTTAAATTATTAAAAAAAAACTACTTACTAGATCTCATTCAAACCAATTTTCGGTGGAAGTTTGCATGATAATGTACATCATATATTTTTTTTAGTTTTATCATTCTCTTATTTTAGAAGTTACAGGGGGGGGGGGACACACATTTTACCACTTTGGAAGTGTCTCTCGCGCGAACTATTCAGTTTAGAAAAAAATGATATTAGAAACCTCAATATCATTTTTGAAGACCTATCCATAGATACAACACACGTATGGGTTTGATGAAAAAAAAATTTTTGAGTTTCAGTTCTAAGTATGGGGACCCCCAAAATTTATTGTTTTTTTTCTATTTTTGTGTGAAAATCTTAATGCGGTTCACAGAATACATCTACTTACCAAGTTTCTTAACTAACTAACTAAGGAACTATCAGAGCCATTAGAGCAAATTATTGCCAAGCTTCCTTGTCATTTAAGTAATCCTTCACATGGTAATAGGATTTTCCAATGAGTTTACGTTTTACATTAACTTTGAACTTATTCAGAGACATCTTCAACATATCTTCTGGGAGCTTATTGTAGAAGCGGACACTCAACAGTATACTTTCAACAGTATAGTTCTTATAGTTTCGGAAAAAAGTGGCTGTGACATACGGACGGACACAGACAGACATGACGAATCTATAAGGGTTCCGTTTTTGCCAAATTTGGCTACGGAACCCTAAAAACAATTTTTCCCGGTCATATTCTTTATTTAAGATACACGCCCGGGGCTCGACATTAGAGTTGCCCAATTAGTCTCCCCAGGTTACAAAAATTAAAATTAAACTAGACGTAATTCGATTAAAAACTAATGAACTACGTATTAGTATCTACTAATTTTCTAACATGGCTTTTTAATACAATTTTATAAAATTCTCTTATTTACAACCCATGAATTAAAATCTATACTTAAATCGAAACTGTAACTGGACTTGAAAATTGAAATCTACATTGGAGAAAGCTT
The DNA here is from genome assembly GCA_917051295.2 of Erebia ligea. Lineage (NCBI taxonomy): Eukaryota > Metazoa > Arthropoda > Insecta > Lepidoptera > Nymphalidae > Erebia > Erebia ligea. The sequence continues at coordinate 2,732,815 of OU785239.1, forward strand.
TTTTTATCGATACAGAGCCACACACATTTTTTTTAATTTTTGCCCATCTGTCTAATCTGTACGTCTATCTGTTACGGCATCATGCACGAAACTAGTGGATGCATTTGGATGCAACTTGACAATCTTATATTAGCTAATACCTATTCCTAATAGGATATTTTTATTCCGATAAACTAGGGTTTCTTCGGGATAAGGGATGAAAGTTTTGGACGAATTTAGTCCATATCTCCGTCAAACCCCAACAGATTTTGACATTTCTTTTATCATTACAAAGTTGAAAGATTGATCGTACTCGTATGTAAATTTCGTGAAGATCAAATAATTAATTCGCAGTTTTCCTGTTAGGATTTGATTTCTGAAAACTCAGTGATTCAACAATGACGACTGAAGGAAAATTCGCAGACGCCCTCCGAATTAAAAAACGGAAATTAATGTGTTATTATTAAACTGCAGTGGACGGTGCCAAGTTTTCACCGTAGACTTGTTGGCGAGGACGGTTCACTTCGCTTTAGTTATGTGACAACGTTTCTTGATTTGTTGCCTTATTTTTTTTTATAGATATATTTTGTCGTGAAAAAATAGAGTAAGATTTTGTTTGTTTCATTATGGACTAAGTCTAAGAATCTACCACCGGTTCGGAAAACCAATTCTACTGAGAAGAACCGGCAAGAAGGCAAGAAGAAGAAGTTGAGATGTTAAATTGTGAAAGTCCGATCATAATGCTCCGATGACATACGATTCTGTTAAACTTAAAATACCTAGAAATTAACCGCAAAGCTTTACGAATATCGACTACAACTTCAATATAATGGAAAAGTTATCACTGCATTTCTATTTTATCTAAGAGTAGTCGGTAACGGGCAATACGCGAGACGCACCGGCGTCTTAGAGCTCGATATACCGATACCGGTCCGCAACCGGTCCGCAACCGGTCCGGGCCGGTCCGGCTGGATTATGAAAATTAAACACCGTGGACTTAATGCGATGGTTGCGTTATACCTGTACCAGAGAATCGCAAGTGATTGGCTTTTATACTAAACAAGATGATGCACGCGACTTCGTTCGCGTGGATTAAACTTTTTTGATTCCCTAATTTTCCGGGATAAAAAGTAGCCTATGTCACTCTCCAGGGCCTGAACTATACCCATGCCAAAAATCAAGTTGATCCGTTGCTCCGTTGCGGCGTGATTGAAGGACAAACCAACAAACCAATAAACCAACAAACAAACACACTTTCGCATTTATAATATTAGTATGACTTCGTCCGCGTGGATTAAGCTTTTTTGATCCCCTCGGCAACTCCTTAATTTTCCCCGGAATGCAACCTACCTCTGTAACAACATCAAAATCGGTTGAAAAAGTGGGCCGGGAAAGCGTAGCAGACAGACAGACTTTCGCATTTATAATAGGTATTAGTATGGAATAGATACCTAAGGCCCGAAACTTCGTTCGCATAATTTTGATATTCCGTGAGAACTCTGATTTTCCTGGATGAAAACTAAAAAGTAGCAAATGTCCCCGGATTACAACGTCTTATCCGTCGTCGTCCGTCAAACTTTTTTTTCTTTAAAAAAAAGAAGCAACTGCTGCCGCCTTCCTTGTTCCTTGCCGGTTCTTCTCAGTAGAGTCTGCTGTCCCGTAGTAGAGTCCCGACTCCCGACGTATCAAAATACGAGGTGTCCGACATGAAATAAAACATTTCCTTTCATTGATTAATAAGCACCCATTAATTAAACGGACGGGCGCGTTCATAATTACCAAAGTCACGAGTCAACAAGTAGCAACAATGCACACGAATTAGTGAGGTAGGTCAGGTGACAGTCGGGCATGGGTAGGGCTGCCAGGCGGCTGAATTTGTCCGGATGTGTCAGAATTTTTAACCAATGCCTCTATAAATTACTACTACTACTCTACAATTGGTTAAAAATTCTGTGAATTTCGTATATGAAAAATTCGTATATGTGAAATCCGTCTTTATATTTTTTTTTTTAATCCGCCAATGGATGTTTTGAAAATGTCAGGATTGTGAATTGGTTTATTGGTGAATTGATGACATTCCGAATAAATTGGAATTGTTTTATTTAAAGGAATATTTAAACCTGAATTAAATAAACAGAAATAACTAATAAACTTTATTGCCGGCCCACTACTAAGTTCTGGTCTAATTCCACATCTAATTCCACAGTGATAGGCGATAGTCCACCATGCTGGCCAAGTGCAGCAGACTTTTCACACCCTTCAGAAAATAGCAAAAACTAATAAATATTTGTAAATTCTAATAGGACTTACATAATGAACTGAACTGAAATTAACTTAATTGCTCTAAAATTTTGCTTAAATTACTACAAAATTTAATTCGATCGATGATTCCTCTACCGAGTTCGGCTACAGCGACTGAATCTCTGTTAACAGATCCACTCAATTGCGCAGGATATTAAAGTGTACATAAGTGTACGTGCATGAGTGTTTGCGCGTAATTCAATTTCAACCCATCAATTTTTTTTTTGGTTGTATGTATATTTATTGAAAACAATACCATAGCAATTAAAGCTAGCTAGCCCAACCTAATTAAAAACCCTTAATATTTGAAACCCTTCAATAAAAAACATATTATATAGAAATCCGGCTTTCCGTCAGGATTTTCCAGTGAGACATCTGACAATTGGTAACCCTAGGTGCAGGTGACATTGCACCAATTTCCTGGTAAGGACAGGAGTTAGCTTACAAGCCGCATTAAAACACACAATGTCCGCGTTCGTATACCTACATAGTATACCTTTATGCACCGACACTTATATTATACCTGCACATACTACGATCACAGTCTAAGGAGATACGTTCTATCCTACCAGTCGTTCGACAACATCGTCTAGTCAGAGCAATGCTGCGGGGTGACAGTTGAAAAGTGAAAACTTCTTTAGCCGCGTTGAGCCCTTTTTGGTAGGGGGTAAAATTGTGGATTCGCCGCGTCACTGACACCGTCACCGTCACCGACACCTCGCGTTGTTACGAAGACAAAATACTATATAGGTACTACATTCGTAATTAAACTCTAATGCCTTAGTTTTAAGGTTTATATTTTAATTTTTTTTTTAATTATTTTTAATATTCGTTTTCACTTCTATCGGCAGTCCCTATGACTGCCAATTTTGTTTTTTCGGATCGAGTATGCTGCGTAGGCCCTACTGGCTGCTACAGCATCAACGGGGAGTGCTAGGCGAGCGGTAGGCCGAGAAATGAGCCCTAGGGCTCGAAAACATCGAGGGGCAACGTCTTCCTAGGGACGCCTTAAGGTTGACAGGGACGGGGCGGTGGAAACTGGCAGATTCAATACAAAATTCTGTAACTCTAGTGTCAAATTCGAATGCAGTTTCCTACCCCTCTCAACCATAGGGGAGAGTCTTGGAGCATCTTTTATCTGTGGGGAGTACCTTTATCTATACCTGTAGGTGTAGCACCTTTCACGGTAGACAGGATCTGTCATTTGTACGGGCATCGACCCACTGTATGAATAAATACTTAAGCTGTGGCATATCTATATATATAAAATTCAAAGTCCTGACTGACTGACTGACTGACTTATATATCAACGCACAGCCTAAACCGCTGGGGTTAGAAACTTGAAATTTTGACAGTAGGTTTCTTTTGTGACGTAGGCGCTCACTAAGAAAGGATTTCTCAAAATTCCACCCCTACGGGGGTAAAATAAGGGGTTAAAGTTTGTATGAAAGTCCGTCATTTCTCAAGTTATATCCATGAAACTCGGTAAATGGGCTACCAGTTAAAAATAAAAAAATACGTGTTTCACAGTTATTCAAAATTCCACCCCCAAAGGGGTAAAATAGGGGTTTAAAGTTTATATGAAAGTCCTTCATTTCTCAAGATAAAGCCATGAAACTTGGTATATGGGCTACGGGTTAAAAAAGAAGAAATATGTGTTTCACATTTTTTGAAAATTCGACCCCCAAATGGGTGAAATAGGGGATGAAAATTGGTATAAAAGTCTTTCATTTCACAAGTTATAGCCCTGAAACTTGGTATTTGGGCTTCCGATTTAAAATTATGAAATACGTATTCCACAGTTTGGAAATTTCTATCCCCAAGGACGTTAAATAGAGAGTTTGTCCTTCAATCACGCCGCAACAGAGCAACGGATCGATGTGATTTTTTGCATGGGTAGGTATAGGTGGAGATCTGGAGAGTGACATAGGCTTCTTTTTATCCCGGAAATGAAGGAGTGCCTGTGGGAATTTAAAAACTTATGCCACGCGAACGAAGTCGGGGGCGTCCTCTAGTATACTATATACACCTGCCTTGGATGCAGAACGTGGGAAGTTCGATTTTATTTGTAGAAGCGAAACGATTAATAAAACGCTTTAATTGTGCAGGCATTTAATTACAGAACAAAATATTATAACAATGGACTGAAAGAGTTTATATGCTGTCGATGACCTACGGTTGGCTTTATATTACAGGCTACACAAACAATTTCACCGGATTTGCCATTAAAAAAAACTGGGTGCAACTTGGTTTATCATAAAACTTGACGGCAGAATCATATTATTAAGTTTCACAGCTTCGATAAATAGTTTTTTCTTCGTATTACGTAGCACTTCCCTACCATAATATTATAAATGCGAAAGTGTGTCTGTCTGTCTGTCTGCTACGCTTTCACGGTCCAACCACTCAACGGATTTTGATGAAATTTGGTACAGAGACAGGTAGGTTATATCCCGGTGAAGGACACAGGCTACTTTTTATCCCGGAAAATTAAGGAGTTCCCCCGGGAATCAAAAAACTTAAACAACGCGGACGAAGTCGCGGGCATGATCTAGTTTACAAATAAATATGACTAACTAGACGATGACCGCGACATCGTCTGCGTGACTTTGAAGAGACACCACACTCTTTAATTTTCCCGTATAAACAGTAGCCTATATCCTTCCTTTCCTGGGATGCAAGTTGCAATCTATCTCTGTACCAAATTTCGTCAAAATCGGTTAAAAAGATGGACCATGACAGCGTAGCAATCATACAGATAGACAGACGTTCCTCTTCGTCCGTTCGGAAGTATCGCGTAGACAGACGTTTTGTCCTGTATGGTCCCAAGCTTATTTTTTTTTTGAAGCTTGCGCTAGGTAGGTACTCTACGGTATCTACGACAATTATTACGTGACCGGTGACGGTTTGTTTGAAGCTACAGTCCGCTTCCTAATCCAACAATGAACCAAACGTGTCGTAATATAATTAATACACTATATTTGCCTATTATGTACTAATACACTCTGCTAATTAATACCACAGAATACTAGGTAATCTAATACTAATATACTGTTATGACCAACAATTTTGCAAAATAAATGATTCATGATAATGATTATGATGATTATTTCAGTATCTTGCATTCTTTATCAATTTAAGGTTTCGCAAAGTCACGGTACACTTACAATTTTAGTTAAGTCATGCAGTGGTTTGAACTGTGGGTTTGAAGGCCAGTAATTGCAGGGTAAATAAGTAAAGGTTAAATGGTTTAGGTGAGTCACTAATGATTTTACCCGTTACCCATTTCACGCCGCCGCGCCGTGCAAAAATAACTATGTCTAATTTTGAAGCGTCAGGGCTTAGGTTTTGATGTTGTTTGACTAAAACGTATATTAGCGTTTTTTAGAAATTGTCTAACTTACTAAAGAGTAAATAGAAAAGCAACTTACGTAGCTGAACTAAGTACCGACCTAGAACAGTCTTCGACCCCCATTACGAAGGAAAAAAGGGAGGAACATATTAAGTATTACAAAAAAAAAAGTATGTATTATGAAAAAGTATTCAAAAAGTAACTAGTGCGTGTCTTGCCAGTCTCTCGATTTAAAAAAAGAGCCAAGTTTTAGCTTTTAGTTAAGTTATGATGCCAACTTTTTTTGTAATTTCGTCTTTTAATTCCTTTTTAATTTAGTATCTCGAGTCATGCGGTTAGTAGTTAGGTACTTAATGCTACGATTTTTTTCAGTACCGACTGAAAATCCAATGAAATATGAATGAAGCCTTTAGCATTAAAAGGAATTCCCGGAACACGTCAACATTAAAGTACTTGTAAAGTTCTCAAACGTTTGGTTTTTGTATTACAAGTACTCATAATATAAATGTGAAAGTGTGTTTTTCCTTAGGTTCAATTACGCCGCAACGGAGCAAGGAATGGATCTGATTTTTTTGCATTGATAGATACTTTGTATTCCCTTTTACTGCGGGATTTTCAACGCGGCCGAAGTCGCGGACAAGTCGTTATAAAAATGCAAACGTAGACGTTACAACTTACAGTCAAATACTTTTGCTTTAACTATAAGTCGCTGCCAATATTAACATGTGCAAAACTACAGGAAACGCATCTGTTGCACACACATACACACACATAAATAACATTATTACATATTGTATAAGGTTGCATATAGTTAGTTGCAGCTGTCAGTGGCCTGAATAAATATAACTTAAGACACACACATAGCAGAAACGAGTGTTGAATCCTTAAAATGTTGTTGAATTCTTTAAATGAAGTGTTCAGCAGGAAAATAAGTTTAAATACGCTGCACTCGTAATTACATTATTAAAAGAAACAATCTTCAATTTGACAAATTAAATCAGAAGACAACAACGTACCTACATATTTAAAATCAAAAAAAAATTTGGCCTCCACCGACTAGTTTCTTAGTTCTGCTTTGAAAACTCTAACTAGATTTTTAAAAAGTTACAATTACAACTTAGTTTATGGAGATAATTATTACCTATTTATACTAAGTATTTTATGTAGGTTGCAAGCTGCTATGAACGAATCGGGTATCTACTATCTATGTACCTACCAATACTTACTCAAAATCGCAAAAGTGGTAAATCCTTGTCGATTAGTTAGTCGACACAAAAACCAAATTAAAATGTCGTGTCTTCTCTAAAAACCTTTGATGTATTTCAATCACGCACATAAATAACCCATTCCCGCATGGAAAGCTGTATAAATGCGGAGTAAAAAAGGCGTTTTATTCAGAATCCAAAGCAGCCAGGGCCAGATGTAGCTGGTAGGTGTGCATGTAACAGTTTACCGTATGGCGTCACGTAGTCTGTGTCTTTGATACGCACACAAGCATACGATGTCACCGTACATGATACTTAAGCCGCGTCCTGACTGAAAAACACCGAAACTTTAAGCGACTCTGTCTGTTTTGCCGGTAGGTAGCCTTGCGCATTACTGGATCATACCAAATAATAAATTAGGAAGAAAGCTGTTGGTTTTCCTTAATTAACGTATTGTTACGTAGCGTATGCATTTTATATTATAAATACAAATTGTTACATTTTACTGTTTTTGAAAAGAGCAACTGCTGAGTTTCTTGTCGGTTCTTCTCAGTAGAATCATCTTTCCGAACCGGTGGTAGATTCTTACGACTTATCATAAGTGGCACAAGTTGTCCTACATGAAATAAATCATTTCTTTCAGTTCATTTCATTTCATTTCATTAAAAAAAATAGGAATGATGACGTGACGAAGCCAATTGTGCTTGCCTAAAAGATCTCTATTGACTCTGCTTTTGAAGGTACCTAATAAGAAGAAGCTCACGACTTCATCCTCGTGGATTAAGTTCTTTTGATTCCCGCGGGAACTCTTTAATTTTACACGATAAAGCCTTATGTCCTTTTCCGATATCCAAACTATCTTTGTACCAAGTTAAATCACTTTAGAAAGCCCGTACCACTCTACCCTAAAAAATAAACCATACTGAAGCAAATCCGCTTTTAAAACTGTAGATTTTTAAAATATTCAAAGAGGAAAGGATGTACATTCATACAAGGAAAATATACAGTTAAAGTTAAAGTTGACACCTAGTATAGGACTTATTTTAACTAGGTAATTATAGGTACTTTAATAGCTGCACAGGTTTTACACGGTAAATCATTCGTTTGAAAAAGAAAAAAGTTCTGCTTTTAGTCAGTATCACTTAGTCATATAAGGTAAATAAGCTGTTACAGGATCATAAATGAGCAAGTTTTAACTGGTTATTTTCGGATTTCTGAACTGGAACTGCAATAATTGCCCGCATAATCTACACGCAATTTAAGTAGTTGAAAGGCAAAAACTGGGCTAGAAACCGCCCGCAATCCGGGCCGAATGTGAACGTATATATATAGTAGGTACCTATTGGATTAACGTCCCTTCACCAGATACCTCGAATTCCTACTCCAACATTTATTATCTATAACAAGCGGTGATCATCACCCGTACGTGATGGTGATTATACCAATTACCGGCCTTAAAAACTAGACGTGCTCTACAATGATAGAGGTCTATACCCTATAATGGGCCCGTAATGGGCCATTAAAGGCTATTAATAAGTAGTAAAAAGTTAACACGGTTCAATCTAAACGCGCCCTAACAGTATGCGTTGCCAAGAAGTCTGCCCCGGCTCACGCACACATGCGTGCGTGGGATTACGATACACGCACACATAGCGCGGGGAAATCAAACGACCTGCGCGTACGCAAACTGCGTTCGTAACGACCTATGGTATTTTCATTACTGAGTCTTTTGTATGTACGTTGAAACTATTGCTATTTGGTACTTACACATCTGCATCTTCTGAATAATGTAGAAACTGATTATAATCGGATTAAAAAAACAACTTCTATACCGTTAGTTCGTTGGTAGTACCTATTTTTAATCATATTACTTACATCTAGGAAATAGGACATTTGAGATGTCCATCCCACATTTCTAAATTATATTTTAAAGATCTTCAGCCAATAAACCTGTGCGTTCCGCAGGCGGGTAAAAAAGGCCAGTTAGATTCGGGACTTAAATCGCCACAAAAAATACTTGCTAAATTAAAAACCATATTTTTTAAGTCCGGTAAAAGTCAGGTAAAAATAATATAATTTAACAGTAGGCACACAAAAAACTAAATTCCCAATTTATAGTAAGTAGGTAATATAAACATACAAAGTGACTAAAAGTTCTTTTGGCTCTACAACTCCTTCGAATCTAACGCAATCTTTCATCCGGATTTAAGACGAAAAGTAAAATTTAGTTACTTTTATCACAATTTATGTTACGACCGGGGATTTCAAGTAAAATAAATCTAGTTATTATTATATGTATTATGGCACTAGTATGTTTATAACATCCGCCCGGGCGTTGAAAAAAAAATTCATTTTGGCGTACGACAGCGGTTGCACTACAATAATTTCGTTTTATCTACTTTTATCCTTTTATCATAATAATTCAGCTACTAGATGATGTCCGCGACTTTGTCCGCGTTGATTAAGTAAGTTTCTTTTTACTCAAGCGGAAACTCCTTATTTTTCCGGAATAAAAAGTATCATCTTAATCCATTGCCGGCCCACTCCAGAATGAAATGGGTTGAAGCCATACTCCAACAAACTGACTAAGGGAATTGGCAGATCTCAAACTCCTTTGAGAACATTATGAAGAATTCTTGTGCAGGTTTCCTCACTGTTTTCTTATTTATTGCAAAAAAATTTGAATTTTGAATTTTGAATTGACGTTATTCTCGAACTATAGTCATCAGAATACAGGTATCTTTTTTTTTTTTCTTTATTTATTTAGGGGCTTGCATGAGATATAAACACGGGATAGGAAACGTAAGAAAAATGTATGAAATCACGTTCGACAAACTTTTGCGAGGCGAGGGGAGAGTCATTTTGCCTTGTCATTTTTCTGTCCAACTATAGACACTAGTGTATGAAAAAGGCGATCACTATTACAACACAATAACATAATCAATGGCGAAACTGCACAGTTGTTGGCTAGAGGGGTAACAGGCGAATATGGCCGATATCACGTGTCCCGTGGTTAATTCGTCCAAGACAGGCATAGAGCGTATTTCGAATATATTTTTAGCACGCGTCGTCTCCAATGTCGATTTATGCTCCGCCACCCGAGGGTTGCACCTAAACGTATCAAGAAATACTTAACCGACGTATCCCGTTTCAAGAATTAATAGGACACTAGACGACCCCACCATGCTTCGCACGGGATTTATATAGAAGAAAGAAAAGAAAGAAGATTAGATTTATATACGTTTTTTTTTATCCACTACAAGTTAGCCCTTGACTGCGATCTTACCTGATGGTGAGTGATGAAGCCGTCTAAGATGGTAGCGAGCTAACCTGTTAGGGGCATGGCAGTTATATTAAACCAATTCGATATATTCGGTTTCTACACGGCATCGTACCGGAACGTTAAATCGCTTGGCGTCACGTCATGGCCGGTAGGGTAGTAAGTAACTAGCCACGGCTGAAGCCTCCCACCAGGCCAGACCAGGGAAAATTCTGAAATTATAAATTCCCAAATTGACCCTGCCGGGAATCGAACCCGGGGGCCTCCGCACGTTAAGACAACAGCGCTACACACTGATCGGAGGTCGTCCAATGTTAAGTCCTCTAAGAAAAAAACAACATTAAAAAGTTCGTCTCGTCAATGATACATTAAAACATCACCATCGGAATGTGACAAAAAATTACATCCGGATTATAGCGCAGAGTAGAAATAGCCACAAGTTTTCCTTCTGCAAAATAATGTTTCAAAATGGCTTCAAAACGAGAAAGGTTATAATTAATCATCACCCATGTTTCTGCACCCATCATTATTGAAGTGAAAACTTCTTTAGCCGCGTTGAGCACTTTTTGGAACTTGTGGATTCGCGTCACCGACACCTCGCTCCGACATGCTCGCGAACACCGACATGCTCGCGTTGTTACGAAGACAAAATGCCTTAAATATAAATATACTACATTCGTAATTAAGCTTTAATCGCTTAAGTAGTTATTTTAATTTTTTTTTATTATTTTAAATATTCGTTTTCACTTCTATCGGCAGTAAGTTATGACTGCCAATTTTTTTTAACCCACTGCCGGCTCACAACTGAACACGAGTCTCCTCTCAAAATGAGATGGGTTTGGCCGTTATAGGAAAACACTTGAAGCTTGAAGGCTATATTTTATCCAATCGACTCCGAATATAAAGATCGACCATTCATCAAGTTTATTGCTAAGATGGCTACGAACAATGCAACGTGCAATTCTCAGCAATGAGTAATGAACGAGCCCGTTAATTTATCATTCCACGTATTAATTCCACAATCATCAATCACTGAGTAGTTGCCCTTCGCGATACTGCGCGATTTCTATCAGCGAATATCGGATGTCTGCGATGACCCAAATACAAGGATCTCGGGTTACTTGGATGTTAGCCTTCTCGCTTTAGAATGATTCACAGTATTATATACTTATTTACTTAGATTTATACAAGGAACATCGGGTATGTCACACTCTCTTTAACGTTTCTGTGGTGGTGTCGTGTGGTGCGGGTTGTTACGTTCCCTCAAATATGGTTGAGCGAAGCAATGGCTGGATCATGCGTCATGCTCGTGAACGGGTGCCACCGTCGGAAATGGGGCTGCCTCTGTCTGCCAGTCTTGGCGTGTATTGAGTATTGTATGCTCGTGAAAAAAAGCTTACTATACAATCGAAGATTACGTAAATGATAAAAAAAAGCGTGGATTTGATTCGCTCCAGCTATGCGTGGGACTGCAGTTACTTGTATCATTATGATGGTTGTAAGTTTTGATGGAAAAGAGCAACCACCGAGTTTCTTGCTGGCTCTTCTCGGTAGGAATGGCATTCCGAACCAGCGGTAGATTCATATTATAACGATTCAAAAGCGCTTGTAAAAGCTTATTTGAATAAAAAACATTTGAATTTTGAATTTTGAACAAACCCTCTCTGAGATTAAGAGGTAAAGAATATATTTAAAAACAAATTTTGTGAAGATATCATACTAAATACTATCTAATAAACTAGACGATGCCTGAGACTTCGTACGCGTGGATTGAGGTGTTTTTGGTTGCCACGGAAACTTAATTTTCCCGGTAAAAAAGTAGCCTGTGTGTTAATCTAGGGTATAGTTAATCTATATCCATTCCAAATTTCAGCCAAACCTTTCCAGTTGTATTTACGTGAAAGAGTACCACACATACATACATACAAACTTTCGCCATTATAATATTAGTGTGATGCAAAAGTTCGTTGGTTTATTGTTCATTGGTTTGTTAGATAGTCCTTTAATCACGCCGCAACGCAATGCCCCTTAAAAATGCCATATTGCAGTTATGGTTGTGTCGAACGATGCAATCTAGCCCTTTCCTGTAATCCGTGTCCATACCTTAAAATAATATTATAACTATGCCTGAGTAGGTAGAGATATAGCAGAATTAGGCTACTTTTTAACTCGGCAACCAGGATTTTAAAAATGTGCGGACGAAGTCGCGGGCATCATCTAGTACCATAATAAGATACCGATACTGAAAACCGCAACTCCGACCTTCCGTATAAATATGTACACCGAATAACACAAGTTTAATATATTAATTTTTGAAGTGAAAACTTCTTTAGCCGCGTTGAGCACTTTTTGGTAGGGGGGAAACTTGTGGATTCGCGTCACCGACACCTCGCTCCGACATGCTCGCGTTGTAACGAAGATAAAAGGTCTTAAATATAAATATACTACATTCGTAATTAAACTTTAATGCCTTAGTTTGAAGGGTTATATTTTAATTTTTTTTTCATATTTTAATACTAAAATATAAGTTATAAGTTTTCACTTCTATCGGCAGTCCCTATGACTGCCAATTTTTTTTAATTTAGCGACGCGGACTCCGTAGTCGCTAAAGCAATATCTACTGCAGTAATGCTAGTCAGCGACAAACGCGACAAAGCGACGCGAGACGACGCGGCGCGACAGTATACCAAACAGTATAGTTTGGCACTGTCTCGTAAGTTTTGTCATTTTCTATGGAGTCGTATCGCGTGACATTGCGTCGCGTCGCTTATGTAGACGATTTGCTGCATAGATTTTAAGGTTCTTTTTTAAATTTTATTTTTTAGAGTGTTTACAAAGCTCTATATAATTATAAGCCATAATGCGCGCTACGGTCTTATAAATTACAATTTTACATCATACTGCTTAATATTATAAACTAGCGGATGCCCGCGACTTTGTCCGCGTGGTTTAAGTTTTTTGATTCCCGCGGGAACTCCTTAATTTTCCGGGATAAAAAGTAGCCTATGTAACTCTCCAGGTCCTCAACTATACCCATGCCAAAAATTACGTCGATCCGTTAGGTACTCCGTTGCGGCGTGATTGAAGGACAAACCAACACCTGACCAAGACCTGGAAAATGACATATGCTACTTTTTATCCCGGAAAATTAAAGAGTACCCGCGGGAATAAAAAAACTTTAACGCGGACGAAGTCGCGGGCATCAGCTAGTTCCAAATACGATTAGTGCATGTGTGCGTAAGGATGACACATTATTCAAAGCAGTACCTTGAAAGTGCGTTGACTCGGCCATTGCGGGACAATAGTATAGACTATAGGCATATGTCTCACCATTTTAGCATCGAAAACCTATAAATAACCCATTGACGTGTCACATGTTGGTACAGAAGCGAAGTGGGTACCATCATATTCATACTAATATTATAAATGCAAAAGTGTGTTTGTTTGTTGGTTCATGGGTTTGTTGGTTTGTTGGTTTGTCCTTCAATCACGCCGCAATGGAGCAACGGATTGACGTGAATTTTGGCATGAATATAGTTGAGGACCTGGAGTGTGACATAGACTACTTTTTATCCCGGAAAACTATGGAGTTCCCTAGGGAATAACAAAAAACTTATACCACCCGGACGAAGTCGCGGGCATCAGCTAGTTTACCATAAGTCTTCTTGAAAATGCTAATTTTCTCATAAATATCAATAAATAGGTTACTCGTCCCGGCTTTTCGCAGTTGTTATTCTAATGTTACATATTGTTTGGAAACTCCTTTATTTTCCGGGATAAAAAATACCCTAAGTCATGGTGTACAGTAAAACCGACTGTGGTTTTTGTGGCACATCATTTTATGTGCAAAGATTAATAATAAATAATAATAAGTATACCACTCTAGTAGCCTTGAAGCTTTGGAGACGTGATTGAAGGACAAATCAACAAACAAACACACTTTCGCATGTATAATATTAGTATGTTGATTTTCAATAATTATTCATGAAATCATGAACATTTTTTATCTTAAAGCTATGTGGTACTGTGTACGTAGCACTCTGCGGTTGAATGCAGTCGTAGCACAACCTCAGACACCCGCCATTCCACGTTTTTTTTTACCGAAAAAAAATCGGCTTCAGTAGTCACTTATCTTAGGAAAACTTCTGTGGTATGTTGTTTCTAGGTTCTACCACCAATTCGCCTGTCTTAACTGCATGCCGAGTTGGAGATTTTTACGTACGTTACGAGAGAGTTGTAACGCATTCGATCGGGACAACGCGGATTTCATAAACCACCAGCAGGTCAAGCCATACAAAGTCGCGATCGAATGGGAAGAAAATCTCCCACTAGGCACTTTAGCCATTTTTTTTGACAGTGAGAATGGGAGCATTTCTTTGTAACTAGATGGTTTAAGCTTTATCAGAGGAAATAGATGTAAGTTTTAAATTCCGGGGAAATTCTTTAACTTTCCGGAATAAAAAGTAGCCATGCAAAAAATCACATCCGATTCGTTACTCTGTTACAGCGGATTGAAGGACTCACTTAAAAACACATTTTTGCTTTAGTAGATTACGGATTCGACCCTACAGAGATTCAATGGTTTTGATCAGATCTCATATATCTACGATATCTAATCTTAAACTTTGCTTATTGCTATTTAAACTTTGTTGTCAAACAATTGGGTATTTGACTAAAATTATTTTTTAGTGATTATTAAATAGAGGACTCCCAAAATTCGTAATATCCACGTCCCCTGATAGTTTTATGTTGAATAACCATTTTAAACAATCGATTTAAGTAAAAAAGTGCGTCGAACTATAATGACCTAACTTTTCAGAATTTCATATACCTATATAAATCCCTTATTTAGGACGCGTTTTGACGTTTGAGAAAAAGTTGCTGATTTGACTATTTGTCAAATACCCAATTGACAGTTGATAAGTACGAGATGGCGCCGTATTAAAATATCATAGGCAGCTAGAATAGGCACATATTCAACTCAATAAACTCTTTTGAAAACGCATATTTTATCGAATTACACGGTATAATCTGACAATTATTACACGCGCCCGCAACTACTAATAAAAGACATGACTCATTTTGTTTGTATAAAAAAGACACCGCGGACATATTTATTGGCAATTAGTGGCGCCACAGAGCTTATTATTTTCTAGAAAAAAAAACCACTACGACTGTTTTTTTAAATAGCCTCTCTTGAATAGATTTTTTTCGCTTAAATAACTGGTAATTACCTAACGTCGTTGTCCAGACAACGACGTTTTTTCCTGCCAGTTCAAGTCTCTCAGATGAGAGACTTGAACTGGCAGGAAAAAAATAAAGAAGCCAATTTTCGTACTTATCAATATTTTATATGCATTTAACTACGCTAAGACCTCAGATGGTTTCCATAAGGTTTGCTTATGGTATTCTGTGCAGTGCTGTTAAAACAATTAATTGATTTTTTATTTTATTTGGACAACCAAGAATTACATTAAAATAATACTTAAAAATACATAAACACAAATACATAATTTGTTCAAGGAAATCAAAAAATTGCTTTAATGGTGAAGGAAATCATCGCAGTCATTTGTGCTGTGAAAATGATAAAAATAAGAAAAAAAAAACACATTGGAAAAAAAAGGTTTTAATAACTTACACCTGTATGTCCCGACTAATTTACATAGCAGGTGTGATTTCTAATAGACTTTTGGGTGAGAAAAGAGGTATTTATTTATTTAATTATTCTCATTTTTATCTCGTTTTAATCGAGAAACATCTGTATTATGAATGGGCTGCCCACGCAACGGATGCGTGAATGAAAAATCGTTAACATAGTACTTAATATCCAATATTATGAGAGTGTTTGGAGTGTTGCCAGTTTAAAGTCCTAAAGAACGTTCAGGGTTCGCTTGATAATAAATAAAAAGTAAATGTTGCCGGCCAGACAGCGTTGACATGTTAACTTTGAAGCCAGACGATTTTTACAACGTAATAAATATAAACGCCAGCCAAGACGCCATGTTTTTTGGTTCCGATTTCAAAACATTATCAAAATTCAAAGGTTACGCATTAGATGTCGCATTTTGTTTTTTTATTTTGTGCGTCATATTATTAACTCTATACCTAGTATGTTTTTCCTTACCTATAAAAAAAAACCGAAATAGGTACTAGTGAAAAACTCTTGAGAACTGCGTAAGCGTCGGACAAAACGCGTCGCTTACGCATTTCGCTAAGAAGGTTTTTGCGATTGTTTACCTTTTCTATACTCTGAGGAAAACTAGATTCAGATATATCCATACTAATCCATACTAATATTATAAATGCGAAAGTGTGTCTGTCTGTCTGTCTATCTGTCTGTCTGTCGCTGTACGCTTTCCCGGCCCATCTTTTCAATTTTGCTGAAATTTGGTACAGAGATAGGTTGTATTTCGGGGAAGGACATAGGCTACTTTTTATCCCGGAAAACCAAGGAGTTCCCACGGGAATCAAAAAACTTAATCCACGCGAACGAAGTCGCGGGCATCGTCTAGTTTAGTTTTTAATAAATTAAAAATCTACAAAATTAAATTTACTTAAAGCTTTTTCAAATAATTAATGATGGGCCCAATCTAGAAGCTAGCCAGCCAGTTAAAAAGCTAACGAGTTTTCATGTTGAAATTTCTCAATTCCAAAGACTTTTGACCTTACCACCTGTTTAGGGCAGACGTGACTTTTTTAAGGTATTATGTAATAATTGAGTAACATTTGCATATTGCTAAATTTAAATGTATAATATTCGCATAAATAGCGACAATCGTAAAAAAAGGTTTGTGTAATAGGTTTTTATAGACTATCCTTTTATTAAGCGTTTAGATAATAGCCATTTGGATCAATGACATTAAACAAGAAACATGTTCAAGGTTTTGGTAGGTCCATAATATATTCGAGCCATCGAAATTGTGATTAAATAGAGGGTCTTCTTACTAAGCTTAAGGTTATCATCGCCATTCAGCGTGGCAATGCTGCAAGCTTGATGGGTACCTTTGACCCAGGGGCAACCAGGAGTGGTCTTTTTGATTAGGGTTTTATTTTTATTTTTTGTTAGTAGGTTTATAAGGATTTGTTTTAAATTTATTTTATAGTTAGTTTAATATTTAGATTTTAGCATATTTAAAGGCGTAAACTCCACGACCCTAAGTTTAAATTTGGACAGTAACAATTTTAAACTATTGATTAATTTAGTAAATATCTACTCAGGTTTTTTTGCATCATTTGTATCCACTAATCTTCTTTACTGTGTATTGTGCACTGTATAGGTAATAGGTATTACTTGTAGAATAACATTAAGGGCCAGTTGCACAAGGACTCTTAAATTGATTTAGTTAAATATTTTAATGCTGTCCCTTTTTGGCAACTACAATATGCATTGCAAAATTTAACTAAATCACAATCGTGCATTGTAGAGTCAACATCTCCTGAAGATGCTCCGGTGTCGGATTGAAACGTACGTTGAGGGTAATTTGGAAGATTTATGTGGTGTGGAGAATATCGCGGGCTGCAAGTTCAAGATACGCACTGTACGCCTACTTCTATCCAATATTTAACTAAATCAGTTTAAATGTCCTTGTGCAAGTGGCCCTTATATTTGCTTTTATACCCATGCGAACTTTTCTAACGTATGTAATCTCTCACTGCGAAAATTTGAAATTAGCTCTATTTTTCTTCTGACGGGTTATAACTATTAGTAAGCTTTCTAAATAAATTCTATAAACTATCTCTGTATAGTATACCGTTCACAAAGTAACACTAGGTAGGTACTACGAGTATATGTTGCGCTTGATAAAATAAAACACTCGTATGCAGTTCATGATTGCCTCGTTGGTCTAGTGGTTGGCATGTTCAACTGCGGCCGACGAGATCCCGGGTTCGAGTCCCGGGTCGGGCCATTATTAGGCATTATTGGGTATTTTTCTGACTAGAATTTATCAGTACTAGCCCAGAGTTAGGAAGTTGGCAGTGTTTCACCCCCGTGCTTCGGAGTGCACGTTAAGCCGTCGGTTCCGGTTATTATCACGAACATGGTAATAGACGTTAAAGCCCGCCAACCCGCATTGGAGCAGCGTGGTGGGTCTAAGCTCTAATTCCCTCTCTCCTATAAGAGTGCAGGCCTGTGCCAAGCAGTGGGACTTTAATAGGCTGTAATGGTGGTGGTGAATGCAGTTCATATCTTCAAAAGATAGAGTAGGTAATATTCCGACGTTGATCTTATTAAAGAGACCGGATGTGGTACAAATTATGAGTTCTGTAGTAATCACGTATTTGGCAAAGCCACTTCTTGTTTTTCACGGCGGATATAAAAGAGTATCATACTAATATTATAAATGCGAAAGTGTGTTTGTTTGTTGGTTTGTCCTTCAATCACGCCGCAACGGATCAACGGATTGACGTGATTTTTGGCATGGTTATAGTTGAGAACCTGGAGAGTGACATAGGCTACTTTTTATCCCAGAAAATTAAGGAGTTCCCGGGGGAATCAAAAAAAACTTAACCACGCGAACGGAGTCGCGGGCATCAGCTAGTATTAAATAAGTATTCTTCCATTTATTAATGCTATGAGCTACGAGTTACGACTGACGAGTATCCAGGTTATGCTAAATTTTTTCAAGTTTATTTCAGCATTTTCCCCGCGTAAAGGTGACAGCCAGACAGACAGACAGAGACACTTTTGCAGTCCATACTAAAATTGTGTGTCTATCTATCAGTGGCGTGCAGTTCATAGAGGCGTAAAAGCAGTGCATACCCAAATGGAAATACATCAATGCTCATTTTTCATTAAAACAGCTAGTAAATAAGTATTCTGACTAACTAATGCTTACCCTGGCTTCATAACCTGTGCACGCCACTGCTATGCTATCTATGTCTACCTGTCTGTTACGTTTTACGGCCCATCCGTTCAATCGATGTTGACGAAATTTGGTTCAGTTATAGCCTGCCTCTCGGAGACGGTGGCTACTTTCTATCCCGGAAAATCAACTAAGTATGTCACTCAACTATACCTACCCATTTTATATTATTAGTAAGTATTATGAGTTATGACTGTAATTCAATGCGGATGCACCCATAATAGCATAGAAAATTAGCAGCGTCTACTATAAATACTTGGGTTCAAGGAAACACACTCATTGAACCGTGGGTTTTATTTTAAGTGCGCTAATATTTTGCAATAATAGACGTTTGCGTCAAACATGAATGAGCTATCCCGAGTATTTTGTTTTAATTAGTTATGGAGGCTACACACTGTAGAACAACACATTTTTAATCTGCGTCAAGCAATAATTGGTTAAATTAAACAATTTACTTATTTCCTTAATTTAACCAATTATCATTATCTCAATAATACACACTATAGGTACCTACAGACCAAAATACAATATTACACACTATAGGTACAGACCAAAATATCAGTTATAATGATGGAACATTAAAGCGTAGACAGAGAGACAGTGTATTGTGGAATTGCATCATACTTACTTATCAAATACTAAAGTAATAATATTATAAATGCGAAAGTTTGAATGGATGTACTTATGGATCTTTGTTACCCAATCACGCCAGAACGGCTGAACGGATCTGGATGAAATTTGGCACAAAGATAGACTACAGTCTGGAATAACACATAGGCTTCTGTTTATCCCGAAAAATAAAAGAGTTCCCGCGGACCGAAAACCTCAATCCACGCGGACGAAGTCGCGGGCTAATATTAGCTCGTTAATACAGTAGGTACACAGTACATGAGTAGGCGTGTTCTGTAAACTCTTCGATGTGTAGCCTCACTAATGAAATAAATCGGACAATTGTTTTGGTTACGTAGTTTCCTCAAAGGCGTGTGCCCGTTTGTGGGAAACCTCGACCGCCAGCTCATAACGTGGTTCAGTGAGAGAAAGAGCATCAGCTACTAAACACTTTCATTAAGATTAAACAACGAGATACTAGTGGTTAGAATATCGTCGGCGTTAACGTGTCTGTGGTTCTATATATCCAA
Source organism: Erebia ligea (assembly GCA_917051295.2). Classification (NCBI taxonomy): domain Eukaryota; kingdom Metazoa; phylum Arthropoda; class Insecta; order Lepidoptera; family Nymphalidae; genus Erebia; species Erebia ligea. The sequence goes on from OU785239.1 coordinate 2,752,935, forward strand.
GAAACGTATTTGCAACGTATTTTTCTTACCAAATCGAGGCTTACCAGTTCCCACGCAACGAAATGGTAACGTTTTAAATGTTTTTTTATTATTATTTTGTGCTGTTTTTTTTTCATTTTATATTCTTACTAGCTAATGCCCGCGTCACGTCGATCCGTTGCTCCGTTGCGGCGTGATTGAAAAACAAACACACTTTCGCATTTATAATATTGATAAATTAATATTTATTATATTGATATTGATATTGATTTTTAATTTGATGCGTTCCTGTTCTTATACCTAATCCAGAATTTTTAATGTTTTACATTTTTTAATTCACAAATAAAATGTACAGTATATTGTTTGGTTCGTGCTCGTACAAGCGCTTGACCGCTTTTCTGAACACTGCACATTTCTCCATGCCTATTATCTAAATATGTAGGTATATGTAGGTAGGTATTGGAAAGATAAAAACTTACTTTAATTATTTGAGAAACCTATGTTTTAACTGTCAACACTAAGTTCTTTTGAACAGTCAAGTTGATCAACTTGTATACTACTAGTATAGACTATTGGGTACATAAATATACTAATAATTAAAGATTCCCATATGATCGGGTATCTCCTAAGACTAAACGCCAGTAGAAAAAAATTGACATCTATTTTTAAACCACTTTATTCTCGGAGCTGACGTTTTGTCTCCATTTTCTTGCAACCGATTAATTATTATCATTTACATAATGCCCGTAAGAATTGTCGATATCCGCTTCCTAGTAAATACTTCCGGTTTGAATCATATGTGCTTTAATTGCTTGGAGGTAAACAGTAAAGAAAATAATGGGTGTTTAGAACAGATTAGCTTTGCAGATAGACTTAGTAAAGACTGAGCCAGGACAACCCGGTTTCTACAAGGCATCGTACCGGAACGCTAAATCGCTTGACGACGTCTTGTCGTCTTTGTCGGTAGGGTGGTATAGGTAAATACTAAATAGCCATGGCCGAAGCCTCCCATCAGACCAGCCCCTCGATTGTGTAAGGATATCGCAATCGTAAGCGTTTGTCAAACGGTTAATAGGGATGAAGCGAACTCAATCAAATCAGCAACTCTTTATCAAACTTCAAAACGCGCTTTTAATAATGGGAGCTTGTATGAAATACATACGGTACGATGCGATTTGTTTCCGTGTTTCCAATGCGAACCGCTAGGATATGGAATGCCCTTTCGGCTTCCGTTTTGCCTTCCACTTTTAACATTGGTATCTTCAAATCAAGAGTGAATAGGCATCTCCTTGGCAAGCCCGCTTCACCTTAGGCTGCATCACCACTTGCCAGCAAGTCTGATTGCTGCCAAGCGCTAATATATACCTAAATTTTAAAAAAACATACAAGTGTGATGTCATCAACTTTGAAAGAAAAATCTTTCGACATCCGTTTTTAAAAATTGTTATGAGACTTAATACTAACAGATGATATGGATTTTAGGTCTTATGGAAGACCCACTATTTAAAAATCAGTAAGAAATTTTTGGCATAGGCATCATCCCAATGATTTTATGTACCTATATAAAAAAGCATTGCATCATCCCTATTGTTAAACAAGTAAAATTTAAATTCTACATTCTACAAATTAATTATCTGTTTTAACAGAGTCTTTTAACACAAGCAATAGCCTTTAGCAATAAAAAAATTATTGCTAAAGACCAATGGCCAATGACCAGTTAAATGGAGGAAAATATTTACAAATTTTGTAAATATTTTCCTCCATTTAACTAATAGAAATGAAATGTTTTTATCATCTGTCGACGACGACAAAAAATAGTGTAGACTCTACACTTTTTTTATAGATCACTCATTTGATTCTATAAATGTGTTACTCGTCCCGCCATTTCCATACCGCGACAGTTTAAAAAATAAATAAAACCCCTAATGGCGGCAAATGTAACTTTTACAAATGGCGGACATCACACAGATGATATTATTAAAGTTATAAGGTTGTAAATTGCGCGTTGTATCGATTGCTAGGGGTTTTGTTGTGGTTAAAATAACCAGACGGACTGGTCGCTCTAGTGGCGTTGAACCGATCAGGTGGGCCTTGGATCATTACGAGATAAATCCATTATTAATAATAGCCTCGCTGATTTATGTGTGGTCCGTTGAAACTGAGAGTTGAACGATTTATAGCGAAGAACAAAGATAAACTTAGACATAAACTTTTTATCTATATTGTTTTGTATCTACAACATTTTTTCAAGATCAATAATATATAATTATATATAATAATTTAGATTGTGTTTTAATTTAATTGTATGTTTAATGTTAATCAGTCCTTTTTATTCTTATAAAGTATTTATAATTTCTGTGCTATTTCTAATTTGGCCTCTTTTGCACAGTCCCTATTTAGTTAAAAAGCGCCCGGATGTGAACACAAACAGAAGAAATCATAAACTCTATATAACGTTAAATTTTGCCACACGTTTGCCTGGTGGGAGGCGTCGGCCGTGGCTAGTTACCACCCTACCGGCAAAGACGTGCTGCCAATTAAGCGATTTAGCGTTCCAGTACGAAAAACTTTAAAATGTATCTTTCTCTCTTTCTGTGCCAAATTTCATCCAGATCCGTTCAGACGTTCTGGCGTAATTGAGTAACAAACGTCCATCCATCCATCCATCCATCCAAACTTTCGCATTTATAATATTAGTATAGATTAAGTATATCGATCTCTGATACTCGTTTTAATAACACTGAAGTTTATTGGTTAGGTCTAAATATGAGGAAATCAACATAAATTTACTTACGCTAGATTTAAATTTAGATCAGAAGCTCAAGGTGGTCAATTAGTTAACGATCATTTGTAAAGTCCTGAATTTATTCATCTAGACTATTATTAATAGTATGATTATTAATAATTTTGATTGCCAAACCATTGATCACTTTTAAACTTGCGAAAGCTATCTTTCGTCTGTCGTAACTCGTAACGTGTAGTCACAGAGCGTGTAGTCAGAGAGCTTACAAATGCACTTTTGAGATTACTTAGGTACAAATTATTTTATATGTCAGGCGGAAAAACGAATGATTATGTTTGCTTAGGAGATTTTATATTTAAGAGATAGCTTTCAACAAACTTTGTATGGATTTAAGTTGTTAAAGTAAAAGTCAAAGTATATTTATTCAAAACTAGCTGATGCCAGCGACTTCGTTCGCGTGGTTTAATTTATAATTTTATTCCCGCGGGAACTCATTAATTTTCTGGGATAAATAAAAGCCTATGACACTCTCCAGACCCATGTCAAAAATCACGTCGATCCGTTGCTCCGTTGCGGCGTGATTGAAAGGCAAAGCAACAAAAAAACACACTTTCGCATTTATAATATTAGCACGATTGGAACCTACACGGTACACTTTTTGGAGGTCGATAATAATTATTACCTACGGACTACGGTGTTTTAAAACTAAAGCTGCGACCTCTAAATTAGAAGTTTTATAGCTTGTGGTCAACTAGATGATGCCGAGTTTTAGTCGATGGTTCGATTTTTTTATATCCCCTTAATTCTACGGGATCAAATGCAGTCTGTCCTGTCGCTATCCGGGATCAAAGCTATCTCTTGTCTAAATCGACTGTGGATGGTGAAAATGTAGACATATATTATATATTAGTATGAAATTATGAATTATCTTACCTGAAAATGTAGATAGATATTAGTATGAATTATCTTAGCACAGATACCTATAATTCGCCTCTATAATAACTTTTTCAACTGACTCTGACGCACTAACTATAAGTTATCTATTTATAATATAAAAATGACACCTTATTCATCACGCCACGTCATACATCAGACCCAAGGAAAAAACAAAATGAGCAAATAAATGAAAACCGCAGAAGGTATCCTAATCCTTTTTTGGTCTTTTTTTGTTATGAGTAAATCTTCTTTCGGAATCCCCCGTGCGATTAGTCACGTTTAGCTGTTCTAATCACCTGAGTGTGAATTTTTCGGGAAATCGCTTCCGTATTAGGTATATTTATGGGAAAGTGTTTTTAAAGTCCTTCAATCACGCAACAGGTCGACGTGATTATTTGCATGGATCAGTTAAACACCTCGAGATTGACTACGCTTTTTAACCCGGAAAATTAATCATAATTTAAAAAATAAAAGGCTTCATCTAGTCTATAAGTACTTAGGTATTACTAATACAAAAACGCGAAAGTGTGTCTGTCTATCCATCTATCTGTTACGTTTTCACGGCCCATCAGCAGACTGGTGGGAGGTTTTTAACATATAAATGGAGCTGTTTTGTATGGCATTGTCAAGTGCTTGACAATGCCATACAAGCCGTAATTAACGTTGTCGCGATAGAATGGGAAGAAAATCTCCCACAAGGCACGTTTTTGATGCGGTACCTAGGTTGGACATCTCGGGGATACATGTTACTTTTTGTCTCTGGAAATGAAGCAATTCCCACAGGACTATTCAACTTATGGTGGGCTTCATCTAGTTATGTCATTAAACCATCGACCACACAACCAATAGACGCCTAATTACTATGCTTTCGTAATGCAAACAATTCAGTCAAATGACTCAAGTAAGCGGGCGCGGGGTACTAAACGCTGATTGGTATACTCAAGGTCAAAAAAATCATAAATCAAATGGGATGGGGTCCTAACTAATAATAATTATTTATCGATATACTCTAATTAATATTTAAATAACTCGGTAGGTTTTGTTACAAGGGCGTGGAATTATATAAGACCTATTAAGTCTGATGTGTTGTCTGAAAGTGTTCGCCCTATATGAGGAGTCTATTAGTTGTATGGTCGATGCATTAAACTGACTAACTATGTCATCTAACTTGGAAATAACATGGGCAAAAATGATGTATTTGTACCATCGGAGTTTTCATCGCTGTCTTTTAGACTAGTGAACGTAACGTTTATGTAAACGAAAGGTTCTAGTAGTTTCTGAGCTTTCCTGGCAAACCGCGTATCTATAGGTACTTGCGACAATTTTCCAATACGTTTTTTATGGTAGGTTGGTTAAGTGGTTCTCGCGCTATAAGTGGTTTGCTATAACCTGTCCTAGCTGTGTAAGGATTTACTATTTTTACTTTATTAGTTTTTATCGATACAACTCTAAGAAACAGATGTATTATGCTAAATAGGCTTCGAGTATTTTTAGATGGAAATGTAATGTAAATATGAAACCAAAAGCATTAGCTTAAAACTAAGTAGGTATAGGTACAACTTTCTGACCTCTCAAGATTTCTGAAAGTTTTGTATGAAATATGTACTTTATTGTGACGTCATCATAACGCACTTTTTTACTTTAATCCATAGTTTAAAATAGGCAAACATAAAATTAACAGGGGACGAGAATACCTACGTATTTTGGCAGGTTCTCTAATAATTAAGGGAATAATACATTCCCACCAACATAACTGGACCGGTGGCCAAAATTGGAACTAATTTTCATGCCTGTTTAGTTTTGTTTTTATTTTATTTTTCATAGATACTAGCGACGCTATCACCGGGTCAAATAAGTTTGTGGGACACTTTAGGATTTATAATATTAGTATGATAACTAATATTATAAATGCTAAAGTGTGTTTGTTTGCTGGTTTGTCCTTCAATCACGCCGCAACGGAGCAACGGATCGACGTGATTTTTGGCATGGGTATAGTTGAGGGCCTGGAGAGTGACTTAGGCTACTTTTTATCCCGGAAAATTAAGGAGTTCCCGCGGGAATCAAAAAAACTTAAACCACGCGGACGAAGTCGCGAGCATCAGCTAGTACATAATAGTCCCACAAACTTATCATACTCGTAGTTATAGTAGGTAACTTATTTTTTTTTTTTTTTTTTTTTATTTTTTTTTTTATTATGGAAACATACAGTTATAAAACATACAATAGGAGATACAGAAATAATAGCACTTAAACCAAAACAGTTTCCAAAGAATAATTTTGCACATATTTTTAGACAATTTTACAAAAGAAATAGTTGGGTATAACCGCTTATTATGCCCAACTATTTCTTATTATCTTACTTATTATGTTAGTAGTTAGTATAGTGTTTATTTTTGACATAGGCAACATCCCAATTCAGATTTATTCAATACATGTGCGTGTATCTGTATCGACATGCATTGTTCTTCGTGATTGGCATAGACAAGGCATGTGCATAATAATTATTGTTAACGGATTTGCATGCAGAGTCATTGTATTGATGTTGGCGTTCTGACTCAGGACATAGGAATTTTTCTTTGATGGTTTGGCTATTGACCGAAGGATATATAACTAAATTATTTATATTTCTACAGTCTACAGGTTTCATTTTTTCCCGATTTTTAGAACATAGTTATTTTTGGCAGAATAAAACGCGGGGCTCTGGACTGGCAAATTAGTTACGTGACAAAAAAGCATTAAACTATCTCTCCCTCCAATAGGTATAGATGGAGCACGAGATGGAGAGAGTCAGTCGAAAAAAGAGTCGTGTCTTATGCAAGATCCAACACTTGAATCCGTTTCACAATTTTTTTTTTAAATTATTTAATAGGATAGTCACTATTCTTTTAGGTTTTCGTATTTTGCGGCTATACAAAATAGCTCTATATTGTTCTATCTATTTTCTAATCTCTGTGGCCTGAAATAGATATGAGGATACGTAAAACGACCGTCGAGTCAGCTAAATTAAGACGTAACAATTATGTAGGTACCTACAATGGAACAGAAGCAGTTTTAATTGCAATGAATTGCACTGACGTCTTTTATAATAATTATAGTAGTGACGAGCTTATTGCATAATTTTATAATTTTAATTCTTTTTTTTTTTTTTTTTTTTTTTTTTTTTTTTTTTTTTTTTTTTTTTTTCTTTTTTTTTTATTGCATAATGGTGGCACTGGCATCCACACCGCGGTTACTTTTTGTGGAGCAACTTTTCCAATAGGGATGAATGATGATGACAACTCAATCAAATCAGCAACTCTTTATCAAACTTAAAAACGCACTTCTAGTATGGAAGTTGTATGAAATTCACAGTTGTGACGTCATAAAATTTCAACGCACTTTTTTTCTTTAATCTATATTTTAAAATGGTTAACGAACTTGAAACTAACCGAGGATGTGAATTTTAGGTCTTTTGGAAGACCCTCTATTTTAGAATCGGTTAGAAATAATTTATTTTTGATATAGGCAATTTTAGGCATCACCCTATTGTTTTTTTTTATCTACCACAAGTTAGCCCTTGACTGCGATCTCACCTGATGGTAAGTGATGATGCATTCTAAGATGGTAGCGGGCTAACCTGTTAGGGGCATGGCAGTTACATTAAACCCATACCCCTATTCGGTTTCTACACGGCATCGTACCGGAACGCTAAATCGCTTGGCGGCACGTCTTTGCCGGTAGGGTGGTAACTAGCCACGGCCGAAGCCTCCCACCAGGCCAGACCAGGGAAAATTCAGAAATTATAAATTCCCAAATTGACCCTGCCGGGAATCGAACCCGGGACCTCCGCACGTTATGACAACAGCGCTACACACTGCGCCACGGAGGTCGTCAAAGTCGTCTGTTACTGGGCAACAGACCGACCACCGAGCAACCACCGAGTTTCTTGCAGGTTCTTCGCGGTAGGAATGGTAGATTCACTCGAGTATTCAAAAGCACTTGTCAAAGTCTACTTGAATAAAAAGTTTGTATTTGTATTATCCGATGACAAAAACTTTACAAAAAGTTGTTTGTATATTTTGTTGGCGTGTTAAGGGACCGGCGACCGCCGCTCGCAACTTCTACTCGAACCGCAAATATAAATTTGCCGGTATATTGCTATCCCTATTTGGCTGAAGACACATGATCGCGTGCAAGCGCGATAGCAATATGAGCGTACAGAATTTGTTATACATTTAGTCTTGTTCCGTGAATACCAAAAATGATGAATGAAAAATTGTTGTTTTTTTAACTTCGTGTTGTTATTCTGTAACTTGACAATATAGGCTATGTTCCTGATCAATTAGTACGTGAGATATCGTTGGTTTTAATATGAAACAAATAAGGAGAAAACATGTCGTTTATGTCGCAAAAATATGCAAAACGCAATGTGCTTACATTTAATTTTGGGAAAGTATTTTGGAAAAATAATTATCCAGGGACCTAGATAAATACAAGTTCAATCTTAATAATCGCATAATATGGAGGAAATATGCTCGAATTACTAATTATTTTGGTATTACGTTTGTATGAGCAATTAGCCCTCCGCTGGCGCCTTAAGTAACGTTGCTTGTTGGGTAAAGTACATATGCATTGTATTTTTCTTTTTATGAAAAGAGTAACTGCTAAGTTTCTTCTCAGTAGAATCAGCTTCCCGAACCGATGCAATGGTAGAGTCTTGACTTATTCGTAATTCGTTATTGTTATTCGTATTGAGTGGCACAAGTTCCTACATAAAATAAATAAATCATTTCATTTAATTACAGTCAACATTGCAGTTGATAAAAAAAAAGTGTGGTAACAAACTATTGTTAAATCTATTCTGTATATTTTTCATACGCGGCAAAAAAATAACATTTGGAACAACTCTAAGGCTTGTTGCTGTAACTTGTAAGTTAATCCTTTTTATACTTAGTTATTTAATGTATGTTATTGGCGGCAATGTGGATGCAATGATGATTGTAATTTAAAACATTTTCCATCGAAGGTTTTCTATATAAGAAAATACGTCAAGGGGAAACTAGCAGTCCGCAGTAGGCATGCAACTAAAATTGTTGCATTACGCAAGTGGCGCGCGTGTGTGCGTGAGGAGCGCAGACTGCAAGGCGCTGGCAAGCATATCCAACTCGTGCGGCCATTGCATGTAGGCCGAACACTGGTGGACGGTTTCCAGTATCTAGTCTATAACAAAATTGCACAACCTATTTTAAACTTCATCCATTCATTCATTCATTTATTTTGCATTCCAAACGCAATAGGGATGATGCCTATATCAAAAATATTTCTAACTGATTGTTAAATAGAGGGTCTTCCAAAAGACCTAAAATTCACATCCTCGGTTAGTTTTAAGTTTGATAACCATTTTAAAATATAGATTAAAGAAAAAAAATGCGTTGAAATTGTATGACGTCACAAGTTCACAACTGTGAATTTCATACAACTTCCATACTAGAAGTGCGTTATTAAGTTTGTTAAATAGTTGCTGATTTGATTGAGTTGTCATCATCCCTATTATTCTTATAAGTAATTGATATAATGTCAGCAGAATTTTGTAGTTCTTATTACAGTATTGGAACCCCGGTGGGGCACAGCAAATCAGTGGTAGCTTGCCTTTACTATTACCTATTCTATGCCTTTACACAAGTTCAAGAACTCCATTAAAAGTATGCTCCTGCATACAAAGCTTATTATACTGTTGAAGATCATGTAAAAGATAAAACAGCATGGATTTGACTCGCTCCAGCAATGCTAAGGACAGCGGTTCTGTGATGTATCTTCACATTGAAATTATTGTAAACTAGCGATCCGCCCCGGCTTCGCACAGGCAGCACTAATAATCCTAATAGTCTATACCTATTATAGCCAGTGGGCAGTGGGCAGGTTTTACATTTCAATATTACATTGTAAGAGTGTACGCCCCTTCCTCACCACAGCCGCCAGCCCTCAGATTATTATATTCCATTTTCCCTTGCACGTTACATTATTTCTATGATATCTCATAAGATATTCATCTAAATTAAATGATGTACAGGACAATTTTTATCTTAATTAGATACTTGAGATGAATAACATATTTATTTTGATAAGGATTCATACTATGTCGGTAAAAACACCTTCGCAAGTAAAGCATTGGTTTACCAATGCTTTACTTGCGAAGGTGTAAACCATGTGTATATATATGTGTAAACCATGTGTATATACATGTGTATGTGTATATGTGTATGTTGCGAAGGTGTGACCAAATTTGAAAATCACAGAAATGGTTATTGTGAGTCAACCTTAAAAGATAGATACATGCTGTCGCGGACTTTTTTTTAGAACTTTTTGAGAGGAATAATTTCCCCATACATTGTTTTCGTGTAACTTTAACTATTTACGCAGCGCGCGCCACGTAAGCTCTCAAAAGAGACGATTTTTTCCGACTTGGTTCACAATATTGCAATTTTCGGAAGGATCTCTAATTTTTTTGAAAATAAAATATAGCCTATGTTACTCAGTGATAATGTAGCTTTCTAATGAAAAAATAATTATTAAAATCGGTCCAGTACTTTTTGAGTTTATTCGTTACATACAAAAATACAAAAATACAAATCTTTCCTCTTTATAATATTACTAGTATGGCGCGTGGTTGCGCGGCCCGCTAAAGCGGACCGCGTAGTGGAGCGCGTGGTCCACTGTCTACTCACTCGCTGTCCTACTATCCTGCCCCCCGATTATGTAAGAATGACCGATCAAATCGTCAAAGTTCGGCGTCAAAGTAAAATAAACCATAACAGCATTAAATTAGAGCTCAATTTCGAAACACGAAATTGAGCTCTAATTCAATGCTGTTATGGTTTATTTTACTTTGACGCCGAACTTTTACGATTTGATCGACAATTCTTACATAATCGGGCAGCTGGTTTACTGTCTACGTGTTCTGATCTGAACAACACCCTGCTATGCTAGTGAGCACAGTGGAAGCGCCAGCACGCCAAGCGTCCGACGTAAAAGAAAATTCTCATAAAGGAAAAACATAAAACAAAGACCACCAACCCCCGCCCCTCCCTTTTTGTTTGAGCAGCCCCTAAGTAGGTACCTATCTTTAATACCCTGACCGTGCTCCTCACCCATCATCCGAACCTTCGATCATCATCTCCCTCCATATTTTTTTCTCCGAACCATTCGTCAAAATGAGAATTCTTCCATAAAAACAAATCTTGAAAAGGAACCGTAGCCTCTTCAATATTCGCCATACATTTTCTATAGAAAATAATTTCCGCCATCTTGAATTTTTTTCCTATTCATCAAGTAGACCTTCATGTTCTGATCATCTTTTGCCAAGAAACCACTCTTCCATCTTTTATACTGTCCGAGATAGACACCGACGAAATTTGTATGGCGGCCATCTTAAATCCGCCATTTTGAAAATTTTTTCAGCTCACTTTCAATTGGATGAAGTTTCGAGTGACATTTGGTCGAGCACCCCCCACCTATCTTCAATACCCTTTTCTATGGAAAAATAAATTCCGCCATCTTGAATTTTTTTCCTGTTCATCAAGTAGACCTTCATGTCCCGATCATCTTTTGCCAAGAAACCACTCTTCCATCTTTTATACTCTCCGAGATAGACGCCGTCGAAATTTGTATGGCGGCCATCTTAAATCCGCCATTTTGAAATTTTTTTTAGCTAACTGTCAATTGGATGAAGTTTCGAGTGACATTTGGTCGAGCACCCCCCACCTATCTTCGATAACCTGGCTGGTGCTCTTCATCCGTCTTCGAAATCCTCAATCATCAGCTCTCTGTGTATTTTTCCTCTTAATGAATTTTTGCTTTCTATACGAAACAATTAGTGATAAAAAAAATGTTCATACAAAATTTTACAGGAGAGGTGATCAATGAGTCAGTCAGCACGAGCAGCTATATATATATTAATTAGTGTAGATGAATTATTTCAAAAGAGCAACCACTGAATTTCTTGCTGGTTCTTCTCGGTAGGAATGGCACTCCGAACCAGTGGTAGATTCACTCGACTATTCAAAAGCACTTCCCCCACTAGGTGGAGTCTATTAAAAAAATACTTTAACACTATATGGCGTTGTGACTTGTGACCCATTATGGACATATACTTTTTAGAATTTTGACTAAAATGACGTTACGATATCGCACGTTGACTAACACAAAATAGATAAAACAAACAATTTGAACACTAGCTCTTAGCCTATCGCATACCAGCCTACATCTGAATACGATAGTAAATCGCGTTGCCACTTACAGAATAAATGTTTAAACGAGTACCGGGATCGTGGTTAGCATCACTTTAGAATACACTTTAGTTTACAATCAGAATATTATATATCCAACTAAGTATCTATTCTTTTGTATATCAGGGGCTTCGCGTAGAATATTGAAAGCTACTATCAAACTAGTATTATATTATATGCGTAAGTAATTTTGTTTGTTGTTTTGTTCTTCAATCACGCCGCAACGGTGCAACGGATCGACGTGATTTTTGGCACGGGTATAGTTGAACACTGGTTAGTTAGTAGATAGATGGATAGATAGATAGATAAATTCTTTATTGCCACACATAACTTAGAAATAACTTAATTATAAACAAAAAAAACGAAAAACAAAGCGTGCGCAAGGGCGGTCTTATCACTAAAAGTCATCTCCTCCAGGTAACCCATTACTTAATTACATTACATTACATAGGCTTTTTATCCCGAAAAATTAAGGAGGGAATAAAAGCACTTACCTAATCCACGTGGACGAAGTAGAAATACATATTATGAGGGCGAAAAATCCATTCCTGCTAAGTAATTAATATTAGCATATTAAATGTGAAAGTGTGTCTGTCTGTCTGCTACGCTTTTACGGCCCATTCTACCGATTTTGATGAAAATTTGGTACCTACTTAAGTATATCTATAGGTTGCAACTTGCATCCCGGTGAAGCACATAGGCTTATCCCGGAAAACTTAGAGTTCCCGCGGCTATAAAAAACATATATCCGCGCGTACAAAGATCGAACGCAGTTGCCAATAAAAAGTGGTTAAGCAATTGAACTTAAACCAGCTTCCATCTTCTGTGTTTCCTCATGACTACAATATGGGGCTCTTCAAAGGGCGGATCGGCGGTTCCTCTGATGCTGCAAATGTTCATGGGCGGCGGTAATCACTTCACATTAGGTGACCCGCCTGCCCGTTTGCTAGCTATTTATATATTCAAAAAACTCTTTAAAATGTATCCGTTAATCAGTTAGTAGTAGGTTACATATTGATTTTACATAGAGCTAAGTAAGCATCTTAGAAAAGATATGAATCATTATGCAAATTCTAAGAAGTCTATGATGAAATTAGATTGTGAAATATCTACTGAAAAAAATGTGTGAAAATGAACAAGCGCGTACTGAGAAAGGCTAGTTAGATCCATGTAGTTAAATCCTGTATACGATGATGTTATAAATTAGCACTTCCTCAATGCACTATTTAGCAGCTATTTATGATCCGGTAACTATTGCAGATATTTTTATCATGGTAGGTAGGTATGTCTTTTTGGCCGCAATATAGAAGCCCCTTGAATGAATGAATGATGAATAAACTTCGTTTCGCGTTCGTTTAAAAAGCACGACGGATAGCTTTCACTCTTCAGAGGCCCAATTGTCTAAGCAAATCGTAATCATTTGACAGCTTAAAACGTTTTAATCGAACTGTTTAAGGAGTTCATACATGCTTTTTGACGTGCAGGCAGCTATGAACTCCTTAAACTGCCGAGCGATCGCGTAACTTCTGCATCAATCATTGATACATCGCAATCACCTCTGATTGGTTAACACTCTTCCACTATTGGACATAATCCATTGACGCAGCAAGAATGCCATAAATTCAGCCAATTACAACAATTGATACTGTAACAATGATTGATGCAGAAGTTACGCGATCGCTCGGCAGGTCGAATTATCCGTTTGACAAATGATTACGATTTCGATTTCCTTACACAATCGGGGGGCAGGTCCTCAACTACACCCATCTAAAAAGTTATGTCGATCCGTCGTTCTGTTGGGGCGTTATTGAAGGAGAAATTAACTACTAACACACTTGCCGTTAATGCGTTTTGTGTCTGAATAGACCATTGCTATTTGAAGTAGGTATTCGATCTCATCATCGTTGACTCTAATGTAAAAACGTTTTGTATTTCCTTACATCTCCTTGAGGAAATGCGGTCTAAAGTCAACGGGTGGTCCAAAAACATAATTTTCCCTTGTTGCTTGCTCAAAAAATGAGTACCAGATTATACCGGGAGATAGGGTCGACGACCAAAACACCACAAAAACAATTAGGCCACAATCCACTCAATTGTTAATCCGAAAATTGGTCATCGATGTAATAAGATTAATCTTTCTTTTTTTGTGGTGAAACCCAACGACAGTGATATGGGTCTCAGTGTGCAACAGTCCTAATTCCTGTGACCCACATAAACGCACGTGGCTAATTGCCATTGGTCATTGCGACTCGGCCCCTTAATTGATCTGGTACTAGACTTTAGATACAAAAAGCTTTATTACTTACTAGTTGATGCCCGCGACTTCGTCCGCGTGGATAACTTTTTTTGATTCCCGCGGGAACTCCTTAATTTTCCGGGATAAAAAGTAGCCCAAGTCACTCTCCAGGACCTCAACTATACCCATGCCAAAAATCACGTCAATCCGTTGCGATGTGATTGAAGCACAAACCAATAAACCAACAAACAAACACACTTTCGCATTTATAATATTAGTATAGATAGCGACGTGATTTCGCGTCGCGAATCACTCCAGTAAAATTAGGAAGCGAGTAGTGTCACAGTGTATGAATTCGGCGCAGAGCTGGGGCAGCGCGGCGTGCGCAGGCGCAGAGGTCAACGCGAAGGCTATACCCGTTCGTCCAACAATGCACACTTCCGATCCACTCTGCGCATTGTCCTGCTAATGACTAACTGTTACAACATCATGGCAATCAGGCTGTGACATAGTACTTTTTTTTTTTTTTTTTTAATCCACTACAAGTTAGCCCTTGACTGCGATCTCACCTGATTGTAAGTGATGATGCAGTCTAAGATGGTAGCGGGCTAACCTGTTAGAGGCATGGCAGTTAATTAAACCCATACCCCTATTTGGTTTCTACACGGCATCGTACCGGAACGCTAAATAACTTGGCGGCACGTCTTTGCCGGTAGGGTGGTAACTAGCCACGGCCGAAGCCTCCCACCAGGCCAGACCAGGGAAATTTCAGAAATTATAAATTTCCAAACCCTGCCGGGGATCGAACCCGGGACCTCCGCACGTTAAGGCAACAGCCCTCAACACTACGCCACGGAGGTCGTCTTCGTTATATTAACATGCTATAGGGGGATGCCCCGTCGCTCACGTCCGCAGGAACTACCTTCTACCTCCCTGCACGTGTCCCCTGGGTGGTGCTAAACGAGCGACGAACTTGCAGGCGAAAGGAGCGTTCTTTTTAATTAGCTAACAAGCTATTATAAAAACGCTTAAATATACTAAACGCCATACGGTTAAATAAATAACGTGCTATAGAAAGAGTTATCGATCTAGTTTGCGCAGTGGCGAGCGCTATTGTCTTTTAAACGGGAGTTCCCGGGTTCGATTTGGCAGGGTCTATTTGGGGATGTATAATTTCTGAATTTTCTCTGGTCTGGTCTGGTACTGGCAGACACTGCTTACCGGCAGACCGCTGCTGCGATTTAGCGTTCTGATACGATGCCGTGTAGAAACCGATTAGGGGTATGGGTTTGGGTTAACGTCATACTCATACCCCTAACAGGTTAGCTCACTACCATCTTAAACTTCATCATCACTTACAATCAGGTGAGATTGAAGTCAAATGCTAATAGTAGGGGAGCCCAAGAGGGGATTTTTGGATTTACTCCAGCGCGGCAGATTAATATAAGAGGGGATTCTTTCGACCCTGTATAGTACCTTCACCATATATGAGCCCTGTAAAACCCATTATGTCTCCACGACGCTCGAGTAAATCCACATTTAGCATCTTTGCCTCCCCTACTATAACAGTTAGTGGAATAAAAAACCGGCCAAGTGCGAGTCGGACTCGCGCACCGAGGGTTCCGTGCAAACCTGTAGTAAGTTTTACGATTTATGTCGTATTAAAAATAAAAATTACGTTTGTTGTATGGGAGCCCCCCTTTAATATTTACTTTATTGATATTTAATTATTTATTTTGAAAGGTAATATACAAGTTAATATTCTGTGAAAATTTGAACCGTCTACCTGTTACCGTTTTTAATATTGAGCAAAAAAATACGAAAAAAACACGTTTATTGTATGGGGACCCCCCTTAATATATATATTTTTTCAATTTTTAGTATTTGTTGTTATAGCGGCAACGGAAATACATCATTTGTGAAAATTTCAGCTTTCTAGCTATCACGGTTTATGAGATACAGCCTGGAGACAGACAGACAGCGGAGTCTTAGTAATAGGGTCCCGTTTTTACCCTTTGGGTACGGAACCCTAAAAAGACAGCTCTCAATCTTTGAAGTGCCATTGGACAGTTTGTAGCAGGTATGTCGCGCTGTTGCGTGTACCCACTTACTAGGTAGTTCTTGGCAAGTACTGCCGTTTACTATCAACTCCCTTGACACACTTCGTTGTTTTAATGGAAAATAAACAACATTTTTATCCTTTACATCTCCTTAATGATGTGTAGTTTTAGGCCAGCACAGACCGAGTGGCACGCTCGCTTGCGACTGGAGATTGACGCTTCGTTTTAAAGTCTAGTTAAAACAAAAGCTCAACCTTTGCTTTGCAAATGCTCAAAACTCTTTAATCTTCCGGGATAAAAAGCAGCCTATGTGTTTATTTTTTTTATTTGTTTATTTAATTAGTAGGTACGGACACAAGCTAATTACACTAATCAATTAAAATGACACAGCACAACTTACAATTATAACAATAATATGTAATTAATTAAAAATTAAAATAATTAAAATCACACAAAATTTGTTGATTAAAAAAAACTTAAACCACGCGGACGAAGTCGCGTGCATCCGATAGTTGTGTATAAAAAACAAACTGATATGAAGTTCAATAAAAATGGATATTGGATGGTATTGGAATATAAATTAAGAACGATATTTTTCCTTAATCTAGGAGAGTTGTTTTGCAAGCGTCTCAAACTCGAAGTCGGTATTAAACTTTCAAATTAATACCACCTTATCATCCTGTGCATGGAAATATACCGAATATTACCTGACTATGTATTCGAGTGCGGGCACCCATTGCAATATTTTCTCGTGTGGAATAAGGACAGTGGAAACTTTCAATTAGGTAATGCAAATTCGTTTCACATAATTTTTAAAGCTTTAAAGGTTCATCCAGATGCTACGCGCGGTCGTAGCGTTTTCAACGCGTAGCTATTATGAAATGGCTCCAATACACAACCGCACAATGTGTTCGGCGAGTGTTTTTGTACCAAGACCTTTAGATGAAGTTTTTTATTTCATATAAAACCCCACAATTTGTAAGCAATCAACGAACGTCTATTAACATAGACGTTCGTTGATTGTCCACCAAACGTGTAGAGTCAATGTGTTCGGATTCGCCCAAGGGATATTGTGGTAGCAGGAAGTTGTACCTACCTTGAACTTTATTTTATAAGTATTCAATTCAGTATTTATGTATGCATAATATGTCGCTAACCAGGTCATTAAACTCCACGCAAAGAAAATCAGAAAATCCGTTGCTCAAATCTGGCGCGGCAAACCAACAAAGAAACACACTAAATCAGATTTATTGACCGAGCGAAGCGAAGGTCTCTGAGTCTACTTGAGTGAATTGGCACTTGTCCGTCCGTCCGTCTGTCCGTCCTTCTGTCAGAGCCTTATAACTTCTGAATTACTGAACCTAATTACTTCAAATTTAAATATATTAGGTAAACCTATGGCCTCCAGCCGAATATGGCTTAAAAGTTATAAAAATCTTTATTTCAGGGCGGCTCTCATAGAATGCGAAGTAAAATATTTTTATAGCGTTACATAGAGTTGCGGTAATAAATTTATATAAATATAATATATACATACGGGGATCGTATCTTATTATCGATCTCTACCTTATTACGCAGTCAAAACTGTGCCCTATATTTACATTTTCACTTTGAAATGTACTAAAACGACCAATTACCGCACTCACAGGAAAGCAAATTAAAAACAAAAAACAAGTATCAAATGCGTTTTTTCGCATCACAGTCTGTGTTTCCATCAACAGATTTTTAAATTCCACCATTTTCTTACTGCTGCAGAGTTAGCTTAGCCAGTCTATAGTAATATGGATAGTTGATGACGACGTATCATGCTGTACTGTATGTCGTCGCGAATCGCTTCTGTCGCCCTTTCCGTCTGTTCAGGGCTTAATGCAAATGCATTTCACATAGCTTTAGACTACCTACTGAGTAGCTATTCAGGCGGTGCCATTTTGTCTATAAGCAACAACCAGTCACGTAGAGCTACGCAATCTCATATTTTGTAGAGAAGGGAGATCTTATTAAACTGGTTAATGTAAATAAGGCTTTCCAAGCTGTTTATGTAAACAAAGTAAATTCGATAAGTTTATTACTGATTACGCTTGCTATGCATTGAATTTGAGCTCTTCTATGGATGTGTTCCATACCTAAGTAGTAAGTACTTACTTACTTTTAATAAAATATATATGGATCCCATAAAACGCCCTATCTCTTACAGCTGATGTTTTTAGAGTCAGAAAAAAAAGATAATATTATTATTCTACCTAGTATTTAAGTACCTACCTAACTTCAATCAATTTTTCGCTTCGACAAGCATTTTCCTATACCTACCACTACTTTTAGCAAACTATACCTACCTACCACTACTTTTAAAGTTAGTGAAGTACAGGTTTCTGAAAAAGCCATTCATTCTTATTTATTTTCTCGTAACTACTATTTTCCTGTTACTCTACATAACCATGTAACGGAATTTAATCCTTAATTAAATACTAGCAGTAGTTGGTAATAACGATTATGCCTATAAGGACACGCCCTACATAGACCCAATGTTGAGTAAATGCAATAATTAATTATCTACCTAGATAAAATCTTGTTATTCTAGATATTTCAGAATGTGTAGTTTTTGCACTAAAGCCATCACGCCTTCTTTTCCTTTTTTTAAAGTAGGTATACAATTCGGTTCTAACCGGATTTTCCATTTAAATTATCGGATTTTCTTTTTTTATTTTCTTCTTCGAAAAGGGTGTAAAGGGAAAACTTTTTCTTTACCTACCCATTATAGCCATGAATATGGGTAGGAAAATTGCGAGTGGCTAAAACTTCTTTTAGAAGAAAATTTCTGCCCTTTGAAAGAAAACTCTTGGAAGAAAAAAATCAAATGGTAGGTAATTTAGGAAATGTCTCTCAATGACGCCTAGGAATATGCACATATTTATTTAATTGCTTATATCCTTTTTTAGAAAAAAATATCATAGATGTTTTCTAATTTGGTTTAATATTTCTATGGAAAATAACATGCGCATGTTTAAAAAGAATATTTTTGAATTCGCGATTCTTATAACCTTTTGAATACGCGGAATAGGCCAGTGAAACATTATGAAAGCATGTGTAAAGCATGTATGTCATCATCATCATCATCAGCCGTTGTGCATCCACTGTTGGACATAGGCACAGATAAGAGAATCAGGCCTCTTTCAAGTACCTATGTATGTATGTATGTATTGTATATTATTTACAAAGGTCAACATTTTTCTGTTTATGAAAAGAGCAACTGCTGAGTTTCTTGTCGGTTCTTCACAGTAGAACAGTTCTCCAAACCGGTGGTAGATTCTTGCGACTTATAAGTGGCACAAGTTGTCCTACGTGAAACAAATCATTTTATTTTCATTTTCATGTTATTTATAGAATCTAGTTATGAACCTATGTTTTTACTTATCTGAAAGGCGCATTTCTTCTTCGCTGCCGATGCTCTGTAAAAATAGAAGGACTTGAAACACGGTCAAAGACCCAAGCTAGTCGGCACAATCAAAGCGTACAGAGAAGAGATGCCCTCGCATAACGAGTGACACTATTATTACCATCAAGTACCCTCGGAAACAAGGTATCTGGACTAGGATAAACGCAGCTCGGCAATTATAGACCGCATTCTTTAAAAAACCGCGTAAACTTTTTATGAAATAGCTGGGCTGGACGCATTTCATTTGCTGGGATAGGGTTGACAGTATAATCGACTTTATGTAGGTACTTAAGTCTTGGAGCATTCTACCATTAGTCAGCTCCGACGCACGACTGGAGTTTACTCTTTACGAACGATTAAAAAATATATAGATTAGTAAATGAGGGTAAATTAACGCATTTTTTGTAAATTACTGAAAGCAGCTTGATACATTTATTTATATTAATTATAAAATTTATATTCATCAAAATACATTACATAGTCATGGAAACTTAAACCAGTCTTACCATGGAAACATAAAGTCAATTTAACGGAGAAATTTTGAGTTTACTCCCCTTATATTTTCATACCCCGGGCTTATATTATTATATGCAAATCGATTCAAAATTCAATTTTTTTTTATTCAAATATACTTAACAAGACAATAGACAAGACTAAAAACTTAATAGACTTAATAGACAAGTGCTTAAGAATAGTGGAATGAATCTACCACTGGTTCGGAATGCCGTCGATTCTAAAGGAGGTAAAGTTGTAAACTCTAAACAACCGGGGGTTGCAGACACGAAAACCTTTACACATTGTATTTATATCATTAAAACTACAATCAAAAATGCAAAGTTGAGTGCCAAAATTTTGATTTCAGATCTTATTTGACTGGACTAAAAAAAGGTAGATAGTCTATCAGCCCTACAGCTCGCTTGGGTGGCAGCCGAGCAGTCTAGCGGCTGTAGTCAACGCATTTGTATGCGTCGAGCGTATGCGTGGGACCGACGCACACATCTAGCATATAATATGCCTGCATATACTCCTTCAATACTTAGTTACATAAGTACATACATAATTTTCTTTCGTCGTCTCAACTAGATAGACTTAGTGTTAGGTAGATGAACGCTTGAAATAGGTAGGTCTCTTGCTGGGCGTTTATGTAGGTACGTTCTCTATCCTCTCTATCTAACTATACAAACTATCTCAGTGTCTCTATCAATAGTCTACTTCCTTTACGTTCCTTTTTATTGCTATTTCCGATGTATTGTTTTGCAACAGGCATCTTAGGAGTTGGACTTAAACCATCAGTCCGCAGGGTCTACTTTTTTTTTTCTTTTCTTTTTTTTCGTTTTGTTTTGTTCACTACAAATTACCCCTGGACTGCGATCTAACCTGATGGTAAGTGTTGATGCAGTATAGGATGGTAGCGGGCTAACCTGTTAGGGGCATGGCACTTACACTTGCACTTTCGCTCTGTTACTCGTAGGTATGTTTCATATTGTGACCCCAACAGTCCTGACCTCTCATTTGTCATAATTAAATAAACCGACAATACAATGTTGACTCGACAATGCAAGACTTTACAATTGTGCATTGTCGAGTCAACATCTCCTGAGGATGCTCCGGTTTCGGAGTGAAACGTACGTTGAGAGTGATTTGGAGGATTTGTGTGGTGTGGTGCTGTGCCGGTGCGAATTGCTGGGTGGTGGGTATTCGCATGCTATTGGTGAGGGACACGCACTGTACCACATAGATTTGTCTACTACGGCGGATTACCTCTAGCGAATTAAACTTCTCGTTCATCCATTTTCTAGATTTAACCAAAAGATTGAGCGGCTCGAAGAAGGTTCCGATTTGCATAATTTATACACGTAAAGGCCACCCGTGCGAAGCCGGCGAGTGCGCCAATAAACAACTTCATCGTCCAGAAGTTTCTGTAGCATTGATATGACAGGACCGACATGGTCATTATATCGGCTGGTTCTCACGCAGGCCGGGCGTCTAATAACTTTATTATGCCATGAATCAGGGCCGTCGAGGATCGCCCGCGGAGTACGTACAACCGATGACTCAAGTGCTTTAGGTATAGAAAGAATACTATTTAAGCCCAGGACCTTACTTCTTATACTATACTATGATATGATAAGTACCTACTATCCTGTGGGGCGCTGTACGCAACGTCGATCAATTGCTTCCGTACAACTTTGTCACTAAGAAATTCAATTGTATCAATGTAATTAAATGTAAATAATCCGCATCCGAATTTAAATATAACCGTAATAACCTGATAGGTAGTAAGGCTGCATTTTCACTGTAGTGGAGCGGAGATTTCCAGAGATATTTTCAATAGACCAAATACGTCATTGGTAGATCTGTCATGATAATTTTATCACATAATTTTTATTAGTCTAAGTAATAGTTAATTGGACGAAGTGCACACTCCACTCCGCCCATCTCCGCTTCAGTCAACAACAGGCACAAAAATTAAACGATAACCAATTTTGTACTTGGTTTTACACAGTTCAAACCTACACCGCTTCACGGTTTAAATGTGCAACGAGGCATTGATTCGATCCTTCAATGTGCCTCTTGTATTCCGTGGAACACATGCTTTTCATTATAATCTAGGTCTTCTATAAATGATTGAGCAACTATAATAGAAATATTATCTACCTTGTCCTGTATATTAGCTATTTCAGTTGAAAATAGCTACGAAATATTCGTTTGTCTATATCTGGTTTTGATGTAGCTATAGAATTTAGAATTAGGTAATTTATCATTAATATTAGTGTGAAGTACTTATGATACCTCTACTATAAGGGGGCACCCTGAGGTTGAATTTTTGAAAATCCTTTCGTAGCCTACGTCTTAATAAGTACCTCTGTATGCCCCCATCCGTCCATTGGTTTGAGCTGTGCGTTGATAGATCAGTCATTTTGACAGATTTTAAATCGTATTAATATTATAAATGCGAAAGTGTGTTTGTTTATTGGTTTGTCCTTCAATCACGCTGCAAAGTAGCAACAGATCGAGGTGTTTTTTGCATGGGTATAGTTGAGGACCTGGAGAGTGACATAGGCTACTTTTTATCCTGGTAAATTGATGAGTTCCCGCGGGAATCAAAAAACTTAAACCACGCGGACGAAGTCGCGGGCATCAGCTAGTAAACTATAAAGGAAGTATGAAAATCGAACTTAACCTGATCGAAGCCGCAGGCAAAAGCTATAATTTTATAAAATACAAAGCAGTCGATCGTCCCTACAATCTAGCTAAGTAGTAAGGTCTTAGAAGTTAGTTCTATTTATAGAATAATAAACAGGTAGCGTGATGGCCAGGTGGTTGTTGGGCCTAACAGGTGCTCCGGCGGGCGGAGTCGCCGGACCGGATTAGAGAACACCTACTGAGCAACACAGGCTAATTCAGCGATAGAGATCACTTATTATGCTATTTTTGTCGACTGCTTTGCAAAAGTATGGGGTACAGCTGTTTACGCCACGTAAAATAAGTCTGTTTATCGGCGGAGGGCCTCGGGTTTAGACAGGCCTCCAATTTTCGCGCCTGCTTCGCTCGCGATAATATCCATAATCTGGTTACTGGTATCCTGTTAGCTTTCTTAATTGAAGTCTCGTCCATTTCAGTGTCGAAAGTAGCACTATACAAGTAATCCTCAACCCTCATAAATCCAATTGACGACCTCCGTGGCGCAGTGTTGAGCGCTGTTGTCTTAACGTGCGGAGGTCCCTGGTTCGATCCCCGGCAGGGTCAATTTGGGAATTAATAATTTCTGAATTTTCCCTGGTCTGGCCTGGTGGGAGGCTTCGGCCGTGGCTAGTTACCACCCTACCGGCAAAGACGTGCCGTGAAGCGATTTAGCGTTCCGGTACGATGCCCTGTAGAAACCGAATAGGGTTTAATATAACTGCCATACCCCTAACAGGTTAGCCCGCTACCATCTTAGACTGCATCATCACTTAGGCCATCAGGTGAGATCGCTGTCAAGGGCTAACTTGTAGTGGATAAAAAATATATTGTACCTACTTAACTGTTTGTTTGTTCGCCTTGTAAATAGCAAAGCGTAAATAGCGTGTCGTACTAACGATCCAAAATGACCCCGCCGGGGATCAAACTTGCGACCTCCCACTTCTAAAACCATAGCGCTCACCACAGGAGATCGCCGTGTAGGTGTGGGCTCGCGATTAAGCTCTTAACAGCTATATGTTGTGTTTAAGTGATGGACTCGATTCGTTAATTTTATGTATGTATGTATGTATATACTTTATTGTACACCACAGATATATACAATGAAACACGTTACAAATCAGAAAACAACAATGAGTAGGTACAATAAGGCGGTCTTATCGCTAAATAGCGATCTCTTCCAGACAACCTTAACGATAGGGAGAAAATGAAGAAGGGGATAAAGGGAGGTGGTGTAAAAAAATAATAATAATAATAATATACTTAAATACTAATAGCTAAATAAACTAACCAATACCATATATATCATATTATGATAAACTAATATATACAAAATAATTATAATAGACATACATAAGACTAAATAAACATACCAATAAATAATTAATATATAAATAAATATAAGAAAGAAAACAATACCTACATGGATTCAATTAAAGTACTTAATACATCAGCTTTATCCTAAATTGCTAAGACATACTTACCTACGAGTATTTTTGCCAAAAAACGTGCTCTATTCCGTTGCTACTCTGTGGAAGCAGTTAAGTAAAGTGGATGGATAAAGAGTTTATAGTTTATATATACGGAGCGATTATCCGAGACCACCGGCTTTTGAGGTTGTATGAATTAATATAATCTCCCTTTAGCCTGCCTTTAATGGTTCAGTAGGGATACCATATTCTGATTTAAAAAAAAACGGACATTTTTTTCTCACTTCCATCTTTTATTTTATGTAAACCTTGACTTGATGGGTTTTTATATTATAATAGTTGAAATTTTTGTTTAAAAACGAATTCGCTCTAAACGTCTAAATATTAATATTATACCAATTCATTTAAACATTAGCTTGCATGCATATCTACCTATAGCTGCATCGCTGGTCATATAAGCTTTTTCGAGAGTGCGCCACCAAACATGGCCACCACCAAACTCATCCAATACTTTCTTTTAATTTTCTCATACTTATCTACAATAAATTATCATGCGCCATAGCATAGCATGGTATCATTTTAAAAACTTAAAAAAGATAACTTAGGTATAAGGTATTCTAGCGAGTATTTCAATTTCAATTTCAATTTATTTATTTGAAACATGTAGGACATACAGGTGTCTCTTATGTTACGTCATGTTTTGACTCTACCACCGGTTCGGAAAGAAAATTCTGCTGAGAAGAGCCGGCAAGACACTCAGCAGTTGCTCTTTTTTTTTAAACAATATTTTACAATACGTAATTAAGTACCTATATAAATTAAACTAGTATGGCGCGTGGTTGCGCGGCCCGCTGCAGCGGACCGCGTAGTGGACCGCGTGGTCTACTGTCTACTTACTCGCTGTCCTACTATCCTGCCCCCCGATTATGTAAGAATGGCCGATCAAATCGTCAAAGTTCGGCGTCGAAGTAAAATAAACCACAACAGCATTAAATTAGAGCTCAATTTCGAAACACGAAATTGAGCTCTAATTCAATGCTGCTATGGTTTATTTTACTTTGACGCCGAACTTTTACGATTTTATCGACAATTCTTACATAATCGGGCAGCTGGTTTACTGTCTACGTGTTCTGATCTGAACAACACACTGCTATGCTAGTGAGCACAGTGGAAGCGCCAGCACGCCAAGCGTCCGACGTAAAAGAAAATTCTCATAAAGGAAAAACATAAAACAAAGACCACCAACCCCCCGCCCCTCCCTTTTTGTTTGAGCAGCCCCTAAGTAGGTACCTGTCTTTAATACCCTGACCGTGCTCCTTACCCATCATCCGAACCTTCGATCATCATCTCTCTCCATATTTTTTTCTCCGAACCATTCGTCAAAATGAGATTTCTTCCATAAAAACAAATCTTGAAAAGGAACCGTAGTCTTGCATAGTTCTACACTTGTAGCCTCTTCAATATTCGCTATACATTTTCTATCGAAAATAAATTCCGCCATCTTGAATTTTTTCCTGTTCATCAAGTAGACCTTCATGTTCTGATCATCTTTTGCCAAGAAACCACTCTTCCATCTTTTATACTCTCCGAGATAGACACCGTCGAAATTTGTATGGCGGCCATCTTAAATCCGCCATTTTGAATTTTTTTTCAGCTTACTGTCAATTGGATGAAGTTTCGAGTGACATTTGGTCGAGCACCCCCCACCTATCTTCGATACCCTGGCTGGTGCTCTTCATCCGTCTTCGAAATCCTCAATCATCAGCTCTCTCCGTATTTTTCCTCCGAATGAATTTTTGTCTTCTATACGAAACGAACAGTGAAAAAAAAATTTTTCATACAAAATTTTACAGGAGAGGTGATCAATCAGTCAGTCAGTCAGCACGAGCAGCTATATATATATTAACTAGTATGGCGCGTGGCTGCGCGGCCCGCTGAAGCGGACCGCGTAGTGGACCGCTCGGTCCACTGTCTACTTACTCGCTGTCATACTATCCTGGTTTACTGTCTACGTGTTCTGAACTGAACAACACGCTATGCTAGTGAGCACAGTGGAAGCGCCAGCACGCCAAGCGTCCGACGTAAAAGAAAATTCTCATAAAGGAAAAAACATAAAACAAAGACCACCAACCCCCCGCCCCTCAACTGTATACCTTTGGGTGCCATCGAACTTCGGCAACTTGGCTTTCGTAATGGCGAACCGACAATAATTATTCTTCCATAAAGAACAAATCTTGTAAAAAAACCATTTAAAAATCATGCATATTTCACTTCTACTCTCTTCAATGTTCGTAGATTGTGGTTTTCGGGTGGAAAATTATCAGGGCCTGAAAGTCTACTTGATGAGCAGAAAAAATTAAGATGGCAGTATTACCCAAAAACCACTCTTCCATCTTTTAAATACTGTCTGAGATGGCCGCCATCTTGAATCCGCCATTTTGGATTTTTTTCAGCTCACTGCCAATTGTATGAAGTTTCGAGTATTTTTTGTTTGAGCAGCCCCTACCTATCTTTAATACCCTGACCGTGCTCCTCACCCATCATCCGAACCTTCGATCATCTCCATATTTTTGTCTCCAAACGATTCGTCAAAATGAGAATTCTTCCATAAAACAAATCTTGAAAAGGAACCGTAGTCTTGCATAGTTCTACACTTGTAGCCTCTTCAATATTAGCCATACATTTTCTATGGAAAAATAAATTCCGCCATGAACAAACCACTCTTCCATCTTTTATTAATACTGTCTAAGATAGCCGCCATCTTGAATCCTCCATTTTTGTTTTTTTTTCAGCTCACTGCCAATTGTATGAAGTTTCGAGTATTTTTTGTTTGAGCAGCCCCTATCTATCTTTAATACCCTGACCGTGCTCCTCACTTATCATCCGAACCTTCGATTATCATCTCTCTCCATATTTTTTTCTCCGTACCATTCGTCAAAATGAGAATTCTTCCATAAAAACAAATTTTTAAAAGGAACCGTACACTTGTAGCCTCTTCAATATTCGCCATACCTAAATTTTCTATGGAAAAATAAATTCCGCCATCTTGAATTTTTTTCCTGTTCATCAAGTAGACCCTCATGTCCTGATCATCTTTTGCCCAGAAACCACTCTTCCATCTTTTATACTCTCCGAGATAGACACCGACGAAATTTGTATGGCGGCCATCTTAAATCCGCCATTTTGAATTTTTTTTCAGCTCACTGTCAATCGGATGAAGTTTCGAGTGACATTTGGTCGAGCACCCCCCACCTATCTTCAATACCCTTTTCTATGGAAAAATAAATTCCGCCATCTTGAATTTTTTTCCTGTTCATCAAGTAGACCCTCACGTCCTGATCATCTTTTGCCAAGAAACCACTCTTCCATCTTTTATACTCTCCGAGATAGACACCGTCGAAATTTGTATGGCGGCCATCTTAAATCCGCCATTTTGAAATTTTTTTCAGCTCACTGTCAATCGGATGAAGTTTCGAGTGACATTTGGTCGAGCACCCCCCACCTATCTCCGATACCCTGGCTGGTGCTCTTCATCCGTCTTCGAAATCCTCAATCATCAACTCTCTCCGTATTTTTCCTCTTAATGAATTTTTGTCTTCTATACGAAACGATGAGTGAAAAAAAAATTTTTCATACAAAATTTTACAGGAGAGGTGATCAATCAGTCAGTCAGTCAGCACGAGCAGCTATATATATATTAACTAGTATGGCGCGTGGCTGCGCGGCCCGCTAAAGCGGACCGCGTAAAGGGGCGCGTGGCCCACTGTCTACTTACTCGCTGTCCTACTATCCTGCCCCCCGATTATGTAAGAATGGCCGATCAAATCGTAAAAGTTCGGCGTCAAAGTAAAATAAACCATAACAGTATTGAATTAGAGCTCAATTTCGTGTTTCGAAATTGAGCTCTAATTTAATGCTGTTATGGTTTATTTTCGACAATTCTTACATAATCGGGCAGCTGGTTTACTGTCTACGTGTTCTGATCTGAACAACACACTGCTATGCTAGTGAGCACAGTGGAAGCGCCAGCACGCCAAGCGTCCGACGTAAAAGAAAATTCTCATAAAGGAAAAACATAAAACAAAGACCACCAACCCCCCGCCCCTCCCTTTTTGTTTGAGCAGCCGCTAAGTACCTATCTTTAATACCATGACCGTGCTCCTCACCCATCATTGGAAACTTCGATCATCATCTCTCTCCATATTTTTTTCTCCGAACCATTCGTCAAAATGAGAATTCTTCCATAAAAACAAATCTTGAAAAGGAACCGTAGTCTTGCATAGTTCTACACTTGTAGCCTCTTCAATATTCGCCATACATTTTCTATGGAAAAATGAATTCCGCCATCTTGATTTTTTTTCCTGTTCATCAAGTAGACCTTCATGTCCCGATCATCTTTTGCCGAGAAACAACTCTTCCATCTTTTATACTCTCCGTGATAGACACCGACGAAATTTGTATGGCGGCCATCTTAAATCCGCCATTTTGATTTTTTTTTTCAGCTCACTGTCAATTTTTCGAGTGACATTTGATCGAGCACCCCCCACCTAATTCAATGCTGTTATGGCTTACTTTATTTTGACGCCGAACTTTTACGATTTGATCGACAATTCTTACATAATCGGGGGCTGGTTTACTGTCTACGTTTTCTGAACTGACTTCGGCAACTTGGCTTTCCTAATGGCAAACAGACAATAATTCTTCCAAAAAGAACAAATCTTGTAAAAAAACCATATTATCAAAATCATGCATATTTCCTAACTTCTTCTACTCTCTTCAATGTTCGTAGATCCTGCCATCTAATTTTTACTGCTCATAAAGTAGACTTTCAGGCCCTGATAATTTTCTACCCAAAAACCACTCTTCCATCTTTGAAATACTGACTGAGATAGCCGCCATCTTGAATCCGCCATTTTGGATTTTTTTTCAGCTCACTGCCAATTGAATGAAGTTTCGAGTATTTTTTGTTTGAGGAGCCCCCACCTATCTTTAATACCCTGGCCGTGCTCCTCACCCATCTTTCAAACCCTCGATCATCATCGCTCCCCATACAATTTCTTTTTTAAAAACAATTTTTAAAAAGGAACCGCATCAAAGTCTTGCATAGTTCTACACTTGTAGCCTCTTTAATATTCGCCATACATTTTCTATGGAAAAATAAATTCCGCCATCTTGAATTTTTTTCCTGTTCATCAGGTAGACCCTCATGTCCTGATCATCTTTTGCCAAGAAACCACTCTTCCATCTTTTATACTCTCCGAGATAGACACCGAAGAAATTTGTATGGCGGCCATCTTAAATCCGCCATTTTGAATTTTTTTTCAGCTCACTGTCAATTGGATGAAGTTTCGAGTGACATTTGGTCGAGCACCCCCCACCTATCTTCGATACCCTGGCTGGTGCTCTTCATCCGTCTTCGAAATCCTCAATCATCAGCTCTCTCTGTATTTTTCCTCTTAATGAATTTTTGTCTTCTATACGAAACCATGAGTGAAAAAAAAAATGTTCATACAAAATTTTACAGGAGAGGTGATCAATCAGTGAATCAGCACGAGCAGCTATATATATATTAATGCAAGTTATTATACCTTCTATCCTGTGGAGTAGAGACATCAAAATAGTACCTACCTACCGTACCTACTACATTCTGGCTTTTACTTGGTAATTTACAGGGTACCTCACAGATCAGAGAATCAAGGGAGATATGCTAAGGGGGCGTGGTGCGTGCGAACTCATCAGGCGTAAAATAGACATAATTTCGATTTTTGTCTTTAATCGGACGTCATTCAACGATCGCTTCACTTCTCTCGGTTTTTAGCAAAATGCCGTGTTGTTCAGTGGTTGTTTGTAAAAATTCAAGTGGCAAAGTGAATTACATGAAAGATGGCATCTCATTTCACACTTAAGTACAAGTATATTGGTGTAAATTTCCATAAAAACCAATAAAACATTATTTAGTGGTATCAAAATTTAATAAAGTGACAAGTCTATATCTCATTATGAACAAAAACCATTGCTTGCTTAGTAGAAATCTATCAATGAATCGGCCGGTCTTACGACGCAATGGTTATGTGTTCTTTACCGATTCTTTCACTAGCACGATAGATCAATTTCCGTGGTACCCTAGAGATGTGACGATGTAAATACGAGTACATTGTTGTCGATATTTTAACAACCAAACTATGATCTGTGATACAATAATTAATAGTACCTACTTAGTAAACAATAATTGCTATTTTAACGTTTAAACTATCGCGAGTAATAATCATTATAACTATATTTTTAGTTATAATTATTACCATTTTTAGGGTTCCGTAGCCAAATTTGGCAAAAACGGAACCCTTATAGATTCGTCATGTCTGTCTGTCTGTCTGTCTGTCTGTCTGTCTGTCTGTCTGTGTCCGTCCGTATGTCACAGCCACTTTTTTCCGAAACTATATGAACTATACTGTTGAAACTTGGTAAGTAGATGTATTCTGTGAACCGCATTAAGATTTTCACACAAAACTAGAAAAAAAACAATAAATTTTGGGGGTCCCCATACTTAGAACTGAAACTCAAAAAAATTTTTTTCATCAAACTCATACGTGTGGGGTATCTATGTATAGGTCTTCAAAAATGATATTGAGGTTTCTAATATAATTTTTTTCTAAACTGAATAGTTTGCACGAGAGACACTTCCAAAGTGGTAAAATGTGTGTCCCCCCCCCTGTAACTTCTAAAATAAGAGAATGATGAAACTAAAAAAATATATGATGTACATTATCATGCAAACTTCCACCGAAAATTGGTTTGAACGAGATCTAGTAAGTAGTTTTTTTTTTAATAATTTAAAACTTACTACAGGTTTGTACGGAACCCTCGGTGCGCGAGTCCGACTCGCACTTGGCTGGTTTTTTTGATGTACTCAACTTACTTAGCTGACGAATCGTATAAAAATATACTAGGTGAATTAATATAATGTCAATTTACGTAGATACTCATTACTCATGTATGGATATATTTAATATCACTCATTAATATTAATATTTAAGATATCCGAAGGATGCAGAAAGAAAAGAAAAGTGGATAAATGTTACAAGCTGGTTTCCTACGAAAAATAGCACAATATGTTCGTCTCACTTTGAGCCAAAGTGCTTTCAACTATTTCATTTTTTTTAAAGTCGGTTAAAAATAATCTAATATGTAAACGATTTTTTACATCTTATTATTTTTGGTACATATTAAGTAATATATCACTTTTCATAATAGGTAGTCATTGTCAAAAACCCAAATATTAAGAAATTGAGCATCGATAGATCCATTTTAGTCAACCACTATTGAACGTTACACAGAACATCGACAACGTTTGACGTTTGTGTGAGTAAGATGCACGGTGATTGAAATTGAACGCTGTATGCTAAACAATAAAGTATAATTTTGCACAGCACATCGACAACGTTTGACGTTTGTGTGAGTAAGATGCACGGTGATTGAAATTGAAAGCTGTATGGTAAACAATAAAGTGTATATTGGTTCGTGCTTCATGCACTTACCTATCGGTATCCGTGTGTTAGTGCGACTTCATCTATTATTTTTATTTAGTTGCATGTGTATTGGTAGCGAGTGGTAGGGATAAGCTGGCGACAGCAGGTTTCTATACAATTTGGTTCATAAAACATATCTCCCTTGATTCTCTTATCTGTGGGGTACCTACTTACTACTTACCTACTTTGAAATATGATAGCAATTTTAAATTAAGATGTTGGTTTAATTATTTTCAAGTTTTTGTCAGAATTTCGTAAACTCGAGTCTCAGGAGTCAAGACTTTCTTGGTAAACCTGAAATGTTGGCGACCCTAGTTGTTCAGCGTTTCACTATTCGCAATAAACAAAGCGTATAATGGTCGACGTGTGTGGGTCCGCTGATTTTTGAACCGGTCTTCTCTTTCGTTTCGGAGTTACGTAGCAACTGGGGGACCCATTTTTTCTGTGTTAGTGTTACAGTAGTTATGGTTTGATAATCGTATTGCGCCTTTTTGTATTCGTTGACAAGTTGGCTTACACTTGGTGTTAAGTGAGGATGCAATCTGAAATGGTAGCGCGCTAACATTGTTCTTATATTCCACTACAAATAATATTTTTTCCACTCATCCCTACCAGTAGGGACAGGTGGAAAAAAAATCCACTCTTACCCAGGGGGATACGTTGGTACTTGGTAGGGACTAGTGGAACAGGCCGTTATATTAAAACCATACCCCTAATCGGTTTAACACGGCATCGTATCGCTTGGCGCTTAATAAGGCTTAACTACTTAAAGCCTACGGTCTGGTCTGAATTTTCTATGTATTCGACCGGCATATCCAAGTGGTATAGCGGTATCTGTATATGCCTGCAAATCAAGAGGGAATAGACATCTTCTAGGCAAGCGTGCTCCACCTTAGGCAGACCTTCTTGCAAGTGGCGTGCATCGCCATTGCAAGGTCTGCCCCCGTATTGTGTAATAAAATCGTAATCGTAATCGTTTGTCAAACGGATAATTCGACCTGTTTAAGGAGGTCATAGATGTCTGCACGTCAAAAAGCATGTTTGAGCTCCTTAAACAGTTCGAATTATGATTATCGTTCATTTACGATTAGATATCGTAAATGATTACGATTAGATATGTGGACGTAGGTATTTTACTAACGCCATCTAGTCTGAAAAGCGGGACAGCGCAATGGCGGGGACAAGGACAGGCTTATACAGGTGTGGAGCGCGCTCCACAGGTCGGACGCCCAATTTTTTTCTATTAAAGGGCCCATCTAGTACCTACATAATATATATCGATGGTCAAGTATCTAATATTTATTGTCTTCTTCCCCAGATGCATCTAAGCTCAATCCAAGTAGTCGCGCTGATGACGCTCGCGCTGGCCACGGCGCCGCAGGCCGCGTCCTCGCCGCACCACGTGGCGCGCCGCTCCTTCTTCAACCTCCAGTGCAAGGGCGTGTACGACGCCGCCATCTTCGCGCGCCTCGACCGCATCTGCGACGACTGCTACAACCTCTTCCGGGAACCGGAGCTTTTTACTCTGTGCAGGTGCGGCTATGACTGTTCTTTTTTTTAATATTTAACTGTGGCGTTTTTCAGCCAGTTTCCAAAATTTTTTTTCACTTGTTAAGAAAGTTGAAAACAATTATTGTAAATATTTATTAAATCTATGGTTGAAAATGTGGTTAGAGATTCGACAAACAAAACGTCAGCGCGAAACCGAAGGACATTCTGTCCTGTCGCGCTAGCGTGCCCGACCCCATGTACCTACATGGGGTCGGGCTTGTTCACGTAATTCAATGTACATTGAATTACGTGAACTTTTTGTCCGCGTATTAAAATTATCACGTGATCTATCGATAATCTGATTGGTCACTTTAATGAATGGCCATTTTCAACTTTCTTATCGCATATTGTTTTTAATACATAATTATATAAATGTTGTGGCGTTTTACAGCCAGTGTCAACTTTGTTTTCATTGTGGCGTTTTTCAGCCCTAGAAAAAAATTGCAAAGTTTTAAAAGTTGTCAATTTCCTATGCGATGTACCTACAGTCCGCGAGGCCTGAGCTTTGCATGTGTGTGTCATTGTTTACAAAGTACAAAAATGGCTTACCGGGGCTGTCAACCTTTTTTTACACTATTGGAATAGATTCAATATGAAATGATTTTACTTCGCTATCGGTGTTCCCACAAACGCAAAGCTCTGCTTACGCCTCGCGGATAATAAAAAAAAAATTTGAAAAAAACGTAAGATATTAAATCTATCATTTAATATCTTATAATGAAATGACAGTGTGGCAATTCTGATTGTACATACTCTAAACTAAAATGATAGTACTAAATCTAGCGTTAGACCTTCGGCGGCGAGCATTATGAAAGCGATAGCAATATGTTTAGAGCTTATGTACGACAGAATTTGCCATATTTTTACAAGTTAACGGTTCAGGATTTTGACAAGTTTTAAAGCTTTATTTTCAAAATGACCCCATATTACTTTTCAATGCTAATTTACTCAAAACATGTATTCGTTGTTGGGGCACAGGCAAGACTGTTTCACGACAGACTACTTCAAAGGCTGCGTGGAGGTACTTCAAGAGACGGATCAACTAGAACTATTCAAGAAATATATAAAACAGTTACACGGGGCGGACCCAGGGATTACGGATTAGGTACCCTATGAGTTTTTATTTTTTTTTCTTCCTACCTTCCTTCCTTCCTTGGTTTGGATTTGTAAAAATCACTTGACCTTCTTTTTCAGAAATCTCTTAACAACATGTTTTTACGCAATTTACTAAAATGCTTATGTTACACTGTTCTTAAACGAAATTTTCTGATGGCCAATTATTTCCTCCACTATAAAAGTTCTTGAACTTGAATTAAAAAATATCTTTTTCACCAACTACTTAAATGCAATAGTTAGTGGAGATCTCTTCAAAAAAGTATAATTTCTCTCACCCCCTCTTTTATTCTTATCTTTTTTTTTGGAATTTACATAGATAAGTAGGTACCTTTTCTTCCTACCATGCTACCACTTCACTCAGAATGGCTTTTGGTTTCTCAATATCCTTTCTCTTTTTCAGCTCTACAAAATTAATCACGCTTTCCTTTATAAGCACGCAATATTGTTAGTTAGTTGAAGTAAGTATTAGGTTATTAACAGCATGCAACTTTGCACCACTTTGCAATGATCTTTTTTTGGTTTCGGTAAAATCTTTGATATTTTTTTTATATAAGACCTTTAATCATAATCTGGTAAAACGGCCGAATACAGAATGTCCATAAGCCTGATTTCTGGAACTGATGACCGTTTTTAAGAGCAATCCCTAAATTTAAGGGACCACCGAAACCCAATTAGGTGATAAACGTAACTCTTGTCACCTGTTGGACTCAAATGTTCCCTAAAATTTAAGGGTCGGTGAAAACGGATGTCAGTTTCAAACGCTAAGTGACTGTTTTATGACCTTTTTTGTATGGAATAAAAAAAAAAAAATAGAATTTTTTAATTCCATACAAAAATATTATTTTGGATAAAATGTCACTATGCGTTTTTTACCTACTCTCTTCGTTTCAATTCAAGGCGTAAAATTTAAATATAAATTTATGTAAAGACATTGTATGTTGAAGTCACAATTTTATGTACCTACTCAGTATATTCTTATATAGGGCTACTTTTGTGTGTTTACTAACTTTATATTATCTAAATTGTAAAATCATAACGTAATTTTCTGCATTCCTAATTACTTAAAAGCATGATAAAGACTTTATCATCTTCTCAAACTGCTTGAATATGTATTGCCCGTTATTCAATTTTCCACCTGGATTCTAAGAAAATTATTAGAAAAATTATAACACATGATACTGTTGCAGTGACTACGATTTCATCTTGTACCTAGAAGTTATGACAATAATCTGATAACTGATGATGACGATGACATCTAAACTCTAAAGTGGTATTTCACTAATCGGTTTCTACGGGACATCATTTTTCTGCTCCTTCTTTTCTTTCCAACAACGCTTCGTATGAACAACTTGTATAGATTTTAACATAATGTTGTATGTTCCAGGTCGAAATGTTTCACCTCGCCCTATTTCAAGGGATGCATGGAGTCTTTGTACCTCTACGACGAGGAGGAACAGTTGGATCAAATGATCGACTTCATCGGGAAACGCTAACATGCACACAGCCAAAAAATTTCGCGCCAACTCTTGACACGACGCCATCTTGTATAACCCAACCGATTGAACATACAACCACAGATTGAACAAAAAGTACAGCGTAAAGGTAACAACAGAATTCCACCGCTTTGCCAACAAAAAGCAGAACAGAGACAAGTTCCTCCAGTGTGACGTCTGCTTTCTATCCTCAACGTATTCTAGTCTTTAACGCGACATAAAAACATTTATGTTTGCAACTAATTGTAATGTTATCATAATTTGTATAAGATAATGTGTATACAGTGCTAAGGACATTTATTATTTTGTGTTATACATATAAGTGTTGTAAGCTTCTTATTACGGGAGTGTAATTGTATATTAAAGATTTGTTTTATTGATTGTATTGAATTTTGTATTCGATCGCCTCCTAGGTAATAAAAAATCGTTCAAAAAATTCAGAGGCAGATTGTTTCCTGGATCCGATGCTGGTCATCTAATTTTTAATCTGTCTTCTTTTAAAAAGAAAAATTTTCCGACTGAGATTGCCAATTTAATTGTATTGTGACGCATTCCAAACGCAGTATTTAATTAAATAACTTACGCTTTTTTATCAGTTTTTTTTCTACTAACACAATGACGTTGGTATTATGTATAATAGGTCGCCGTTAAGTAAATAAGCCTCTGTAATATATAGTTTAATTATGTAAATCACAAACGTGGCTTTTAAACGTATGTATTCCGTATTATTGTACATCTTTTGTAGATTTAATTGGACACAATGTATTTAATTCTTAATTTACAAATTAGAATTTATCGACCCAATTTTAATATACGGTAAAGTGACAATTACGTAATATATAATTATCATTAATTATAAATTAAAACACAAAATAACAATAAAAATAGACATTTTATTTAAATTTTAGTTTGTATTTTAATTTATGGTAATATTTCTTAGTTATTTTCTAAAAATCATACGTACTGAATTTAAAAGTAGATAATTTTCACTTTACCGTCCCACAAAATAGGAATGTTTGAGTTGTATTTAGCAATTTAATTAGTCAATAAGTATTTATAAAGATTTATTTTTTATATACTTCCGACCTATTTATTTGTTACTTTTTACGATTTATAATTTATTTTTTATTATTGTAACTACTTTTAATTATTACTATTACACTTGCAACCGTGGAGATTACCAGTGAATATAAATTATTAGTTTGACACTTTTTACACACTATGGGCGAGTTTCCATACTATGCTATGATACTCGAAAACAATTTCAAACTATATTATCAGTGTAAGATTCCCGCAGTATCAATTACCAACTAATTTTTATATTATTTAAAGTTGCAAATAAAAAAAAAATTTTCAACCACCTCTTAAAACGAGTTGGTTCTATTTGGCACAATTTTTTTTATCAAATATCGTAATTCGTAATTCACCCATCGAGGTCCAGTCATAGTCCATAGGTACTCACGGAAGATAAAAATTCAATAATATAAAACCCAAAAATTTTGAACGGCGTTTTGTCTATCTATCCGACTACTGAAGCAGATTTCCTTAAAGAAAGCGGTGTCGCAATGTAACTTCAAGAGCTGAACGCACCCTAAGGTGGAATGGTAACGATTGTATCCGTCTCATACCCGACCCGGCATGGAGTATCTAGTGGAAACTCGCCCTTACGTATTTCAGAAACATTATCTTATAAGTTGCGGTTTATACTTATTTGACTGTTATAATTAGTTCCACTGAACCTTACTCTGTATTCGAATCTCAATTTTCTTTAGTTTCTTTTAGCGTTTCTTACCTCACAAGTTGTCTCTTCAATAGACAAGATTGTTTTTCCTTTTTCTAAATTCGAACTTGTGAAGGAACGACCAATTAACGACGTAACATTATTGTTAAGTGACCTTCGCGAAGGTTGAAACTGTTCATTTGACGTAGTCCCACTAGTTCAACAGTTAAAAAGTGGTCTCAAATCTGAAAGGCCTAAGGTTAAATCCCACCTTTTGGACTAACCTAGCACAAACACAAAATTTACTTTTGCGTGCAAAAGTCATGGTTCTTCAACTTTTTACCAAAATTGGACGTATAACCTGTGGTATAACGTTATTTAATCGATGTTAAAATACTGCCTTGTGCCATTCACTTTGCTAGCCTTTTGGCGTGTAAGTTCTATTACAATGGTAACTTTCTGTTATGCAGCTGACCCTAAAATACTTACTACCACATTTTCAACTTTCGTGAAGCCTACTGTATGTATCTGTCCTATAATATTTAGAGAAATGGTGCCAATTATTGTCCCAAGAGAAATAGTTGTAACGAATTTAGCTAATGTTTAATATGAGCGGGAGATGTGAAGCGATTTATAGGACCTATGAAATTATTGTAATAAAAAAAATTATATTGAACTATTAGTAAAATTATATTGAATTATAATCTATTTGTATAAATTTTATATACAACAGCTAAGAAACGCTACGGGTTCCATGAAATATATTTCATTTAAAAAACGATTATGCGAATTTTTATTTTTTTTACCCTAATTATAATAATCTGAAGAAGAATAAGTCGGAAATCATTAAAAAATATTTTAAAAAAACAAGCTTTTATCGTCCGTCATATTGAATTTAGTGTGACGTCATTTTATTCTAAACTAGCTAATGCCCGCGACTGCGTCCGCGTGGTTTAAGTTTTTTTGATTCCCGCGAGAACTCCTAAATTTTCCGGGATAAAAAGTAGCCTGTGTCAGTTTCTGTCTTCAACTATACTCATGCCAAAAATCACGTCGATCCGTTGCGCCGTGATTGAAGGACAAACCAACAAACACACTTTCGCATTTATAATATTAGTATGACTAGTCCGCCATCGTTGAGTGTCCGCCATATTGGATTTAGAATGACGTCACTTAGTCATGCATTGCATATCATCGAAACGTGTATGTTTATAAAATAGTTCAATCGGTTGGGGATAACTGTTTTAAAGTTCAGTTGCAAGATTTGACCTAAACAAACCGATAAAAATTGCAAGTTATATAAAAGCTTGTTACAAAATAAAGAAATTTCATGTCAGTCATTATGAATATGTCTGTTGTATACAATCTATAAAATTACAGGACTAATAATTATTGTACTGCCATCCCTTTCACAATGCTTCTAACGGAAAAGGACAACACTGTATTTAATTATGCCAATTCAGTATAGCAGAGATTGTGGACAACTGAACTAATCACATCATACTTTTAATATTTGAATAGCTGGTATCTCGGAGAAGTATTACGGTTCAAGATATCATACTCTTGAATATTGCCAAAAAATCGGTACTGAAAGAGAGCTGTTGGTGTCCTTCTCGCACACATGGCCACTGCCGTAGATCAAGAACTCTATAGATGGTGTACATACATGATGTGGCATGTATAAGGCCTAGGAGACCCGAAGACCTGTGCGTAGTAGGCAGTCTCTTTCGAAACCGTATTTTTGATGGCAATGCAAAAGGAACTTTATATCTCTCAGATAAAGTTTGTTTTTAATTACTATTTAGACTTCTCGGCTCCAAAGGCCATTGCAACTTTAGCTTGTATATCACTAAATACCATAAAACATTTCTTTGGTATAAGAATAACTTTATTTCGGTAACAATACAACAAATATAATGTAATAAACATACAAATGGAGGAGGTAACATGAATTTTTAAAAAATCGTTTTTACCATTTTTTTCGGATGATTTGTGCAATTAATTTTTATACGTACAACTAAATTTTGATACCACAACTTAGCTTAGCAATAATACAGTTCCGAAAATATAAATGAATGTAAACAAAATTGTAAAAAAACGCTTTTTGGAATGGTGGTGCCTGTCGGCGCCTATTCCGAACTATATGATTGCTAAACACCTGTGCTGTATCGGTTGTCCAAACTAAAAAAATAATTATTGGCAAGTATAAATATTGCTTTTCTTTTCACAATATTATCTACAGATATGGATATCACTACTTTTATATAATATGACTAAGTTTAAAAATTTGACATTATAATGCACCAATGAAATTAAATGTTTTGGGTCTAAAAACAATAAAATGTTTAGACCTACATAATATAGTTAGGAACAGACAGTCTTTTTCATTCACACTGAATACTAACAAAATATTTTTTCTCAAAATTCAAATAAGTGTAACCTGAACATTGAAATATAATTATACTAATGGAATGAAG
Source organism: Erebia ligea (assembly GCA_917051295.2). NCBI lineage: Eukaryota > Metazoa > Arthropoda > Insecta > Lepidoptera > Nymphalidae > Erebia > Erebia ligea. The sequence goes on from OU785239.1 coordinate 2,793,082, forward strand.
ATAGTCCTCAAAAGCTTCAATAAACTAAAGGCTGCAGTAGGGTTGCAAAGCTAGACAAACTCTCTGTGAGTGTGGCGGAGGCGCCACTTTCTATTAAAAATTCAAAATTGTATGATCAACACAGAGTATATACTGTTAGTTCCGTTTTTCGCCACATGCATAGATAAGCTTGTCAGAATTTACTTCTTATCAAGTAAGTTAATAGAATCGTTTAGCGTTAAAGTGAAATGAACCTTACCCGCCTTGTTTTAAAACTCAAATACTTGTCTATCTAATTTGTAAAGCCGTTATTTAATACTAAATAACGTCGTAACATTTTGTTTATTTTTTATAGGTTTTTATTTTGACTTTGCTTTATGAAAATTTAATGGTAACCATTTATACATTCAATCGTAAAGTGAACCTTATTTCACCGTTCTTTAAAGTTTAAAGTAGACTATTAGCCCTCTTACGCACGGACGCTTTTCTACCGCGCGTTAAGTAGCGTTAGAATGAATCAAGTGGGTGACATATGTTTAGCTGTGAAACGAAGTATACAACAGCTATTTAAACGTCGGCGCTTTTATTACATGACGATTTCGCGTTCCTGAATAACGCTGACAGGTCGGCGCTGACTCGCTACACAAAACAACCCAATTATTGACTTATACACTACTTTTTACTTTATACATATTGCAAGTTAACGTATTGACTTGCTGGTTTCATTCGGCGCATTTATAACGCGCGTTAGAAACGCTTCCGTGTGAACGTGGCCTTAAGGAAGACTAACAACATTCGAATCTGGTAGACGGTAGTAAAGGTTTTGACACAAATGTAAACAAAAATATTAGTATAGCCCGTGTCACGAAAGTAGTCATCTACAGGCGGCGCTAGTTACATGTTGCAATTTTTGTATGTAAAATGTATGAGTTCCAGTAATTGCCGCAGCCCGCGGGAATTCTTTCGTGACACAGAATAAATAGCATATAAGTCGTGCAAATAAATAACGGATCTAAAATGGCGGCGCTAATTAATCATTGCGTCTCACTTACACACTATAAGCGAGGATAGTGTGCGAGTGAAAGGGAATGATTCGCGCCGCCATTATGGATTAGTTTCTTTATTGGCACGGGCTTTATTTAAACTATCGTTTCAATTACAATGTCTTCCTCGATTTTAATTGTCAAAAAAAATACGCGCCGAATTGAGAACCTCCTCCTTTTTTGGTAGTCGGTTAAAAAGCGGACATGTTTCAGAGTTCACAGAGCGATTTGGTAATTATTTAAACAGATTTTTATATTAGCACTGACTGCGAAAGTAATTAGTAAATAAATTTATATCTAGACTTATCAAAACATCTTATAAATAAACATAAAATTATCTCTTTTTGTTAAAAATATTGTCTTTTGGAATAAAAATGGATCACTAAGAAATGGCACTACAGTCAAAGTATTTATATTACATAGTAAGTAGATATTCTTAAAACCACTACACGTTATATAATAGCTACATATAGAAAAACATTAATAGACATTGAGCGCATATCCCTTAGAGCAGCGTACTAAATTATGGATATGTCGCCGCCCGATTGTAGAATCCGTCGTATTATAAAACGGCTCCGTTCTGCAATACGGCGGTTAGACGGTCAGCCAGGTTGTAATAGGGCTCAACGAACGTCCGCCGCATTGAACCACGGGCGGATTGGGCGGATCATGACCCGCCGTTTGGTAAAGCGGCGTGAAATGAACCGCCGCATTGTAAGTATTAGTGTCAAGACCCCATACCGCAAACTCTAAATTCAGGACCAGACTGAATTGGGTATTTGACAACTATTCAAATAAATTATTTTTTATTGATTAATTATTAAATAGAGAATCTCCCAAAAGTCGTAATATCCACGTCCCCTGTTAGAACGTCCCATGTTGAATAACTATTTTAAAGTTTAAACTATCGATTAAAGTAAAAAAGTACGTCGAACTTTGATGACGTCACTATTCAAAATTTCATACAAAATCCCATAATAAGCATGCGTTTTGACGTTTGAAAAAAAGTTGCTGCCCCACCCCTAGAGTGTTTTTGTAAAGTGCGAACCCAAAAACTTACGAAGGAGGTCCTGAATGAAGCGAAGCTACGAGGCCGAGTGAAGCGGAGGGGGAGGTGGCGAGCAAAGCGATCCGCCGACCTCCGTAGCGGAACAGCCCTCCGTGGTGAGGGCAGCCGTATCGCAATTACAACCCGGCTGAACTACGAGCCGCCAGATTATAAAACGGCGCCGTTTTGTAATACGACGGATTTTACGACTTGGCGGCGACATATACTTATATACTTAGCTTAGCTGGACTGATAGTAATAATATGCTCGATATGAATAAACGAAAAACATAATATAATCACATATAAAGTTTGTACTTGTTATGCAATATTACATTTACCAAATCTCATATTTTGATACAGATGTTTTCTTAATATACCTAGTAATAATTATATGATTAATAAAAAACAAAAGATGAAATTATAATCTAGCTTTATATAAAAATCAATAAAATTGTATCTGTATTTATTACGTATACCAAATCTCATATTCAGATAGTGTCTTGTTCAAATGTTACCTACAATTCAATACTATATTGATTACGCCAAATTATTAAAACTTTAAAATTTCTATAATATGCCCTACAATTTACAATAATTTCCTACAAAAGTGTTTGAATTTTTTCGAAATGCAAGCTTCGGAAAGTTATTGAATCAAATACATATTATTTAAAAAAAAAACACAAATTTCCATTGCAATAAATCATTTCATCTTTAAACTTTGGCCTCAATCGCTTCCATACTAAATGTCTGTCGCGTACGTCGTTAACAAACATCTATCAGAGCTTTTCTCTCGTTCATAAGATTTTATATAAATATTTCTTTCAACTAAAATATGGCCGGAAATCCGCCGCGCAATATTGCAACATCATCAACCTATATGATTTCATCATAAACCTATCGCCGGCCCACGAGTCTCCCTTGGAGAGACACGTTTTACGACGTGAAAATGAGATTAATGAAAGAATGCTCTAGCTCATACAAATTGTATAGAAGCGATTTAGGAAGATTTTCGATGAAGCCCGACCCGATGCAGGCCGCCAACATTGTGAGCTTACTTTTAAGTAATTTTTCCTAAAGATAGCACTGATTTTTTTCTATGTGGACTTCAACCAGACACTTAAGGTGTGTCCAAACATAAGAGCGACAAGTGCGCGACAGTAACACGCGGCATTTGCAGGACACAATTGGGTATTTGACAACTATTCAAATAAATTATTTTTTTGAGATGACTAAATAGAGGATCTCACCAAAAGTCGTAATATCCATTTGACATCTATTTAAATAAATTATTTTTTTGAGATAATTAAATAGAGGATCTCCCAAAAGTCGTAATATCCACGTTTTTTTATGTTTGAAAACCATTTTAAACTATCGATTAAAGTAGCGTCGAATTTGCTGGAAAAGTTGCTGATTTGACTTGTAAAATAACCAATACTGCGGTGCCCCAGCAAGGACTTCAAGTATGTACACACTTGCCTCTTTCTGTTTGGACACACCTTTAAAACGCGTTGGCGCATGCGTATATCCGTTTTATCGGCTAACATCGAATACTTACAGGGAATCAAAAGTCGTCCAAGCAAAAGTCGAAGTGGTCTTCCATCACCTTGTACTGGTCACTCGAGAACCTCATGCACTTTGGACATTTGTATACCTGAAAGCGCAAACAATAAAATCATTACTATAAATCATATTATTTTTTTAATTGTGAGATAGGCTTGCGCTTGACGACAATCATGCTTAGTGCAAAGCAATGATGAGGTCTACATCTATATCTATACTAATATTATAAATGCGAAAGTTTGGATAGATGGATGGATGGATGTTTGTTACTCAATCACGCCAGAACAGCTGAACGGATCTGGATGAAATTTGGCACAGAGATAGATTATAGTCTGGAATAACACATAAGCTAATTCCGGAAAATTTAAGAGATCCCGCGGGAACCAAAAAACCTCAAACCACGCGGACAAAGTCGCGGGCATCAGCTAGTGACAACATAAGAAATATAAGGTAGTAAGCATTATTGGTAAAGCACAAGTTTGCAGACAGGGAATGAGGATTAGTTAATAAGTATAATAGTTAATTTAAAACAAAAACCATTATCATCACATTCCTATTAAACACACAACATTAACAAAAAATCCTATACTTTCAAACATTGTATTGAGGCTAATTCAGTTGTAAACAATTCCTAAACTAAACTAAAATGACAGCATTAAATATATTGCTAACCCTTTCATAATACACCCTGCAGAAAAGGATGTCCCTTTCTAAATCTTTAGAGCTGTCTGTCACTTTAGTTTTGAGATTATTACCTTAAATTGTATGATCAATATTTATAGGCAGTTATGAGTTTTTGAAGATTAGTTTTATATTTGCGGCTTTTAAAAGCATGCTTAACATTAATAATCATAAATAACGAAAACAATATAAAAACACATCATATTAAACACACAAGCAATAAAGTAATGTCTTACCCGAAAATACATTTCGTACCTACTCTAAAAAATTAAATTAAATAGAAAACAATAAAAGTAATCATTTATTTCACTACACTATTACAAACTTTAAAATATTTGTATAGCAACTAAATTGTAACAAAATTATTATAACAAATGCGAGTTATATAGGTATAACAATAAATTATGTAATAAAATCGGGCGAGTTTAAACTTACTACTATATTTTGTACAAAGTATAAATAAAATAGAAATGCAGTGTCTGAGCTTTCGACCCGTTACTATTAATACTTAATCTCTCTGTAAAATGCGAAAATGTGTCTGTATGTATGTCTGCTAAACTGTTCTACTAACAAAATTCCACAATCTATTTTAAACTTGTCTTTACACAAGTTTAAGAAATCCATTAAAAGTATGCTTCTGAAAAAAAGCGTATTATACATACTGTTGAAGATTACGTAAAAGACAAAAGAGCATCGATTTGATTCGCTCCAGCAATGCCAAGGACAGCGGTTACCTATGTATTTACACAATAAAATTGAATTTTTTTTTTTTTTTCAAAGGAGCAACCACAAAGTTTCTTGCTGGATCTTCTCGTTAGGAATAGCATTCTGAACCAGTGGTAGAGTCACTTAACGATTCAAAAGCACTTGTAAAAGTTTATTTGAATAGAAAACATTTGAATTTGAATTTGTCACGGGCCATCTGTACAACCCATTTTGACGAAATTTTACTACAGAGATAGTATGCCGGGGAAGTAAATATGCTACTTTTTATCCCGGAAAATTAGAAAGATTTAGGTTCTAAAATCACAGAGGAACTCATAGGTTTCCCGGGATGAAAAGCCTAGCCTAGCATGCGTCATATTCCAGGTCTTTAACAATCGCCATACAAAAAAATTACATCAATTCTGTGCTCGGTTGGCGCTTGATTGAAAATCTTAAAATAAACCAACGAACAAACACACTTTCGCATTAATAATATTAGTATAGATTTTGCCACTTGCCATAGAAACTGGCGTTGGAAACTTTTGACTAATATTCAAATAAATTATTTTTTAGTGATTATTAAATAAAGGATCTCCCAAAAGTCGTAATATCCACGCCCCCTGATAGTTTTATATTGAATAACGTAGACTGAGTAAGATAAGACGCCGCCATATCTCCTTTTCACTCCCACATGAAAGAGATGCAGTGTTGGGATGTTACACAAGATAGAATGAGAAAAAAACATGTGTTTTTCTCTCCCTTTCTGCGTGTCACGGATTTTGTGCCTATTGCATACAAACAAACCATATATTGTGCCGACGTTTGTATGACGTTTGGGAGGTGTTTCATAGTATTACCTATCCCTTTCGGTTACACGCTGACCCTGATTCTAGAGATTCCTTCTTCTATGTTGAATAACCATTTTAGACAATCTATTAAAGTAAATAAGTACTGCCTCGTTGGGCGTCGACCTTTAATAACGTCACATTTCAGAATTTCATATAATTCCCGTACTTAGGACGCGTTTTGACGTTTGAAAAGAGTTGCTGATTTGACTATTTGTCAAATACCCAATTGAATCCTAAGGTTATTTTAGTTTATGTTAGAGTAAACAAGAGTCGACGTGTTGCTGTAACAGTATGAGGCTCTTGAAAGGCTGGTCGCACACTGGGCAGTCGAAACGCAGCGGCGGCGGCGTTTTCTCGTGCGGCTGCGGTTCTTCCGTGGGTTTGGTCTCTATTTTCTTCTTTTTACGCACCTTTGTTTCAAATGTCAGTAAATAAAAATACATAGTATATAAAAGGTGTTTTTTAGCTTTGAATAGGTTTTGCTCGCAAATTCGGCTGCTACTTCAAAAAGTCCATTCATGGAATAATTCATTTTCATACAAATTTACAATCCTCATTTAAGTCACTTATGGGTGAAATTTCAGAAAACTCTCTCTCAATGTTAAGACTTTTTAGACCCAATGATATAGACTTAAGATTGTGCATGTTAGTTATCACTATAAAATGTAGACATCCAATAAGAAAATATTTTCAGAAATTCCAAAGGAATCTTTAAAAAGTTTAAAGACCGTACCATGAAATGGGTATACCCAAACCTATATCATGGAACAGTCTTGGTAAGTTTTTTTATCCACTACAAGTGAGCCTTTGACTGCAATTTCACCGGTAAGTGATGATGCCGTCTAAGATGGTAGCGGGCTAACCTGTTATGTGTTATGGCACTATTAAACCCGTACCCCTAATTGGTTTTTACACTATCGTAGTAGAAAAGCAAAAGGGTCAATGGGTCCCTCCATCAATTGTAGTTGAAACCATCAATTTTTAAAACTGACAAAATACCTTGAGCTCGCTTCGCTCGCGTGGTCAATATAATAGCTACACTCACCATATTGCCAGTGGTGGTTGTAGCAGCGGCCGTGGTCGCGGGAGTAGGTCGATTGTTGCGCGCGGGCGTCACCGGGTGTGGAGGCACCTTTTTTGTCGTCACGCTCTTGTGGAGACCCGGACTTAGGATGCGGATTTCTTCCAACTGGAACAAGATTCAAGACTCATGATTTAATGTTTATTTTAAAAGTGATAATTAATCATACTAATATTATAAATGCGAAAGTGTGTTTATTTGTTGGTTTATTGGTTTGTTGGTTTGTCCTTCAATCACGTCGCAACGGAGCAACGGATAGACGTGATTTTTGGCATGGGTATAGTTAAGGACCTGGAGAGTGACATAGGCTACTTTTTATCCTAGAAAATTAAAGAGTTCCCGCGGGTATCATAAAAACTTAAACAACGCGGACGAGGTCGCGGGCATTTGCTAGTTACGGTATATTTCTAATTATAATTTGATAGATGTGATTTAAAAAAAACCGGCAGAGTTTCTTGTGGGAACCCGTTTGGAACCCGCGTAGCTTTAGTTTTAAGATATCGTCGTTAATGATCACCATCACGTTTTATACTTTGTTAAATAGACGTTCAAAAAGTTTACTGTGTAAATACCTATTTTGAATAAATATACTTTGACTTTGAAAAGCTCTCTCTTCCCGTCGTATTCCTCATTACTGAGGGCCGTGACACCTTTCCATTAATCACATAATGGTAGGAGTTTTCTTGGAATAATAAAAATAATGCTGTGGGTTCCCACGTCCTTCCGCATGCGACTTGACTAAAAGTATTAAAACTTTTAGGTTATTGGGGCTGATTCTGTATAACACAATCTCTAAACCAAACCAAAATGGCAGCTTTAAATCTAGTTCTGTCCCTTTCCGTAGGGAGTATTATGAAAGGGTTAGCAATATTTGTAATGCTCTAGTTTTAGTTTAGTTTAGAGATTGTGCACTACAGAATCAGCCCCATTGTAACGATTATTATCAGATGTTAGTGATACTAACCGGGACCGACGGCTTAACGTGGTCTCCGAGGCACGGAGGAAACGAAAAGGCCAAATTCGGACTACCATGTTCGGTCACCCATCCAGTTATCTACTTGGGTCAGCGTTGCTTAACAACCGCAATCGACTGATATGAGTTGTCGCAACTAGGCCACTCGTCCCTTAATCAATAGGGATGATGACAACTCAATCAAATCAGCAATCTTTACCAAACTTAAAAACGCACTTCTAGTATGGAATTTGTATGAAATTCACAATTGTGACGTCATCAAATTTCAACGAACATTTTTTCTTTAATCCATGTTGTAAAATGGTTATCAAACTTAAAACTAACCGAGGATGTTAATTTTAGGTCTTGTTGAAGACCCTCTATTTAATAATCAGTTAGAAATAATTTATTTTTGTCAGAATACTTCTTTCTATCCACACAGCACGATTGTTTTAATTAATATCTCACTTAATTTTCACACTATACTTTAATGTTTTTCACCAAAACATCATAGCCAACATAATTTATCAAATCCGACCAGAGAGTCAAAAAAGACCCTCGTATCATAGTCCCTTTTTTTTGTAAGAGTCTATGTGAGACAGCACGGCACTGGATTCCGAGTTTTTGACATTTTAAGCAGAATATATAGCAGATCACAACACTCGGCCATCCGACGGCGTGATATCTCCGGAGCACGCAAAATCACAACATTTTTGATATAGGCATCATCCATCCATATTAAGTACAGTTATACCTGTGCGGTGAGCTCCTGTACGCGGCGCTGCGCGGTGCGCAGGTCGGTGCGCGCGTTGTCTCGCTCGCTCGCCAGCTTCTCGCGAGACGCGCGCTCCGCTTCGAAGTCGCTCCTACGGAAGTATCGCTCTCATTATCTGCGCCGTACTACTTACTAGCTGATGCCCGCGTCTTAAGGATTTTTTAATACCCGCGGGAACTCTTTAATTTTCCGGGATAAAAAAACCCAGCATATGTCCTTCCCCAGGATACAAACCTATGCCTGTACCAAATTTCATCAAAACCGGTCGAAAAGATGGGACATCATACTAATATTAAAAATGCGAAAGTGTGTTTGTTTGTTGGTTTGTCCTTCAATCACGCCGCAACGGAGCAACGGATCGACGTGATTTTTGGCATGGGTATAGTTGAGGACCTGGAGAGTGACATAGGCTTATCCAGGAAAATTAAGGAGTTCACGCGGGAATCAAAAAAACTTAAACCACGCAGACGAAGTCGCGGGCATCAGCTAGTATTCCTTAAAGGGCAAAACCCGGGGTCAGGAACCCTCCGCGCACCCCACCCGGCCCGCGCCCGTTCTCTGTGTGTTTTGCGCTTAAAGCTCTACGATGACACACACACACACACAGACACAATCGGCCACAATCAGCTCAGACATAATCAAGTCGATCCGTTGCTCCGTTGCGGCGTGATTGAAGGACAAACCAACAGACCAACAAACCAATAAAACAACAAACAAACACACTTTCACATTTATAATATTAGTATGATGGATGGTAAGACTAGACATGACGATGCGATAATGCAGTGCCATCCTTGTAGTGGTATAGCAGTTATATTAAACTAGATGATGCCCGCGACTTTGTCCGCGTGGAATAAGTTTTTTTTATTCCCGCGGGAACTCCTTAATTTTCCGAGATAATAGTTTATGTCCTTCCCCGGGATACAAACTATGTCTGTACCTAATTTCATCAATATCTAATAGATGGGCCGTTAAAGCGTAGCAGACAGACAGATACAAACTCTTTCGCATTTATAATATTAGTATGGATACCTAATCGGCTCAGCTTCCAAGGCCTTGCTCTCGAGCAAACAAACCCGGCTGTGTCTTGCACCAGACTCTTTCTGTAAGGATGAGTCGACTGCCTTACAGTTCTTATAGATGGTTAGTTCAGTTTCCAAAGCTTGCAACTCTTAGGGCCGCTTGCACAAGGACATTTAAATTGATTTTGTCCCTTTTTGGCAAATGCATATTGTAGTTGCCAAGAAGGGACAGCATTAAAATATTTAACTAAATCAATTTATGAGTCCTTGTGCTAGTGGGCCTTAACCTCGAACGACTTAGGGCTGATTTTTCAATCGTCAGATAAAGTTTATCGGAGGAATAAATTTGACGTTTTGACAGGTTTTGTATTGAAAATCTGCCAAAACGTCAAATTTATTCCTCCGATAAAATTTACCTGACGATTGAAAAATTAGCCCTAAAGCGGCTTAAACGACTGAGACCAAGGTCTAGGAAGAAGACTATCTTACTTGTACAAGTCAACTTGCGCCTTCAATAGCTCGCAGTCATCTTTATAGTTCTTGAGTGCGTTTAATTCAGTTTCTAAAGCTTGTAGCTCTTGGCCTCGAGCGACCAACGCGGCTGTTAGTTGCTCCACGCTTTGCGACTGAGGTTTCTGTTGATAAGACAATATATTAAAAAAAAAATTGAAAGATCAGAGGCCCAATTGTCTAAGGCAATTTTCTAGGCAAGCGCGTTCCAACCTAGACCTCATCATTGCTTTGCACTAAGCATGATTGTCGTCAAGCGCAAGTCTATCACGCAATAAAAAAAAGAAAAAAGAAAATCGTTATCATTTTTAAGCTTAAATTTGTGTTGCGAGTCGAACGGAGTCCGTACGGAACCCGTTGGGAATCCGCTCGACTCTGCGACCGCTTTTGTAACTCTTTTAACTCTTTCACTCCGTTCCGCTCACTCTTTTGCAGTGGAAGCACTTCTATGAAATTAACCGTTGCGAGCTAAACGGAGTGCGTACGGAGCCCGTTCCGTTCGCAGTGGAAGGCGGGCATAAAACATATCACTCGAACTGTTTAAAGAGTTCATACATACTTTTTGACTTCTATGAACTCCTTAACCATATCGAGTTACACGTCTGACAAATGTTTACGGTTAAGATTTTCTTTACACAATGGGAGAGCTGGAGACGTCAGATAAAAACGAACTGGACTGGACCCGGCTTGGTCTTATCCAGTCCAATCCAAATTTTCTCAAAATTGGTTGGTCAGATGGTCCAGTTTTAGACCGTTTCAAATGGTCTTTCAGGATGAGAAGGATTTACTTTGGGTATGTTCCGAAATACTTACACTGCGAGCACTGTAAGGTGTGACGTCAATTTAGTACACTGCGAAGCCGTTCCTTTATAGTTAGGTATACTGGTTACTGCTTAAAACGGAACGCAGTCAGCACTGAGAGCACCTTACCTCGAAAACGCCAGTGCTCACAGTACAAAGATGGCGTCGATTAATGACGTCATATATTTCCATAAGATACTGCGGCAGTTTACTGTCAGTCCATAACGGAACGAATTTCTCCACAGTAAGAGCACTGAACAGTGCTCACAGTGTATTTCGGAACACACCCTTTATCTACCCACGCATTGGCAGACTCCTTTTGAGGTCATTATATTGTAGAACTCCTAGGCATGCAATTTTTCTTCACCCACAAAAATTAATTACTGAAAACTTGCGACAGTAGAATACAATTATGTTTTTAATTGACTTTTATTAAACGAGCACTGATGCATATCTAAAATTATTGTTACATAAATAAATTATTGATATAAAGGAGAGTAATACTTACAGGCTCTTGTTTCGTCAAAGATTTCTTCAGAAGATCCGTATAGTCTTTGAAGATGCTCTCGAATATTGACAGCGTGCCTCGCACTTGGCTTCTGTAATATTATTTTTCATTATTTTTGACCTATTTTTTATATAACAGTAGGCTTGCCTAGCGACAAAAAAGCCTAATTGTATGCTAATCATGAACAACTAGGTTGGAATGCGCTTGCCTAGAATATCTTTGGATTGCCTTTTCACTTTTGCTTTGAACAGCAATACATATCTAAAACTTAAAACAAACCAATTTCGTACGAGTATAAACTTATTTGACCCATTGTCAGCGTCGCTAGTAAATATTTAAAATGAAATAAAAACTAACAGTCACGAAAATTAGTTCCAATTTTGGCCACCGGGCCAGAAAAGATGGTGGGATTTTACTGCGCAGTAAAATATATTATGTGTACATTAAAATTTCGAAAGCAATTAGCAAACTTACATTCAATCTATTTCAGTTAAGACTTAAAAGGTGGCTGATGGAATGGGGCTTCTAGACAATAGATGAATCTTTAAATTTTAAACTTAAAAATTATTTTAAATAGATTTATTATTATATACTTTTTGCATGCCTGATTATATAAAGAGATTTTTTTTAATCTACTACAAGTTAGCCCTTGACTGCGATCTCACCTGATGGTAAGTGATGATGCAGTCTAAGATGGTAGCGGGCTAACCTGTTAGGGACATGGCAGTTATATTAAACCCATACCGCTATTCGGTTTCTACACGGCAACGCTAAATCGCTTGGCGGCACGTCTTTGCTGGTAGGGTGGTAACTAGCCACGGCCGAAGCCTCCCACCAGATCAGGTTTGTAAACTCACATGTTAGTCAAGGCTTCGCTGTGTTGCCTCTCGATCATTTGCTTCACTTCAGCCAGCCCCGACTTGACTCGGTCGACCGAACATCGCTCGAACTTGAAGTCGTACAAACTCGCTACAACCCCCAATGTGTGGACCAGACTATCTGATAAACTGCAAAAGAAACCCTTGTCATCAAATATGTCCTATAAAGTCCCAAGCAATTAATACAAACCTGAGAAAAAAATTGAGCTTGCTACTCTAGCGTTATTGTTGTTCCAGAATTCATTTAATAAAACTGCTTATCCGTTCAACCATTTATTTAACTTTTGACATAAGCACACCAATGAAGTTTCATAATAGGGATGATGCAACCCAATCAAATCAGCAACTCTTTATCAAACTTAAAGACGCACTTCTAGTATGGAAGTTGTATGAAATTCACAGTTGTGACGTCATCAATATTTAACGCACTTTTTTTCTTTAATCTATATTTTAAAATGGTTATCAAACTTAAAACTAACCGAGGATGTGAATTTTAAGTCTTTCGGAAGACCCTCTATTTAATAATCAGTTAGAAATAATTTATTTTTGATATAGGCATCATCCCTATTATTGTCTGGCAACTATCGACAAAAAATACAATACTCCATAGACGTAGATTTTTTTACAATAGTAAAGCGTAATTACCAGTGCGAATTTTTTTTTTTTAACTTAAGAAACCGTAATTTTAATAACTTAAGTTTTAATACATCAGGTCAGCTCGATATCTAATTTATTTTATAATATATAATTTATTTTTCATAATAGTCACGAAGCTGCAACTAAAGCTCTCTTGGTTGTCCTCATGGAATTAGGAATTACGACTTACGTCTGGTTGTCCTGGACTATATGACATATATGTCCTGCCCCCCAATCATTTTTTTATTTTATTTTTTTTATTTTATTTCTCGACTTACATTACAACTAGCATTACAGGTTTCCCTAATATACTAGTGTAGCTAAAATAATCTATAACTATATTATAAACTAATTAAATATAAATGAATTAAATATTGTTATTATTATTATTATAACATACTAGCTGATGCTCGCGACTTCGTCCGCGTGGATTTAGGTTTTTCGGTTCCCGCGGGAACTCTTTAATTTTCCGGGATAAAAAGTAGCCTATGTGCTATTCCAGACCATAATCTATCTCTGTGCCAAATTTCATCCAGATCCGTTCAGCCGTTGGAGCGTGATTGAGTAACAAACATACATCCATACATCCAAACTTTCGCATTTATAATATTTATTTGATAGCCCACAGAGCTATCCTTGTGAGTTCACTCAGAGTACAACAAAACAGATCCGTCCTCTCAGCTATGACTATCATGTAAGAATGACCGATGAAATCGTTAAAAATCCGCGGCAAAGTAAATAAACCATAACAGCATTAAATTAGAGCTCAATTTCGTGTACCCATTCTTATACGTTTAGGTATGTACGATACTCAAACGTATAAGAATGGATACGCGAAATTGAGCTCTAATTCAATGCAGTTATGGTTTATATTACTTTGACGCTGCTCCTTTACCATTTGATGGTCAATTCTTACATAATCGGGGGGCTGGTCTATGACGGATTATACATCTTCGGCGATGGATTGTCTCTACGACCTGCCTCATTGACGTACATTCAAATTACTGTTTTACTCAAATGATATTTTTAAATGTTTGGGTATGTTTCTCTTTTATCTTCTTGGTGATGTGGCTTTGCAGGGCTCTGTAAATAGACCCGGCATCACTTAACACTTTGACCGTTGCCGATCTGTTGTGATCAACGACCTCAATTTACATAGACGGGCCCTGTCAAACAAAGAATGTGGACTTATTTTACTAATGCCACGCTAGCCTGAAAAGCGGGAGAGAGCTATGGCGGGGACAAGGACAGGCATATACAGGTGTGGAGCGTGCTCTACAGGTCGGACGCCCAACTTTTTTCTATGAAAGGGCCCATCTAGTACCTACATATATATCGATGGTTGTGATCGCCACTATCTAAAGTTCCTGGTCAATACTACTTGCGGCTTGGGTATGTTTATTAAACAATAAAAAATGTTGAGCAAAATTAAAATATCAATGTGTCAAATCGATTAAAACTTATTCATAGTTAAAGTCGATTGTTATCAAAAATATTCGATTTCTGATAACGGTAACGCATTAGGACATGGTATTATGGACATTAGGTATGGCAAGAAAATGCTTACCCATTAGTCAAGTTGGTGAGAAACTCTGACAGATGTTTGAGCGTCCGGTCGTACACTTTGACGTTGGACGCGTAGCTCGCGTATTCTGACAGCGAGTCGCCTTCCGTGCTCATAGAGAAATGCACTGGGTGGAACACCTGGAAAGAAGCACTTTTTCAATCTCCAGCCCTGTACGGTCCACAGTCCAACCGTAATATTTGCTCCATCAGCACTAACCTACTTTTCATTATACATTTAATCTGTACTTAATATAATAAATGCGAAAGTTTGGATGGATGGATGTATTGGAATAGCTAATGCCCGCGACTTCGTCCGCGTCAATTGTGGTTTTTTGGTTCCCGCGGGAACTCCTTAATTTCCGGGATAAAAAGTAGCCTATGTGTTATTCCAGATTATAATCTATCTCTGTGCCAAATTTCATTCAGATCCGTTCAGCCGTTGGCCGTGATTGAGTAACAAACATCCATCCATCCATACATCCATCCATCCATCAATCCATCCAAACTTTCGCATTTATAATATTAGTATAGATGGATATATATTATGTCAAATAAATTGTAAATTTTGATAGGATTCCTATACTTACTTACAACTTCTTTCAAAACATCAAGTTTATTCGTCAGATAAGGTTTACTTGGCAATTCGATCGCTAAACGTTTTTAAGGAGCTAGTTACGACATTTTTATTTTGATTAAGAAAAGACAGAGATATATATTGTGAAGAAACAAACAATAAAGATTACTTACAACAGTTTGCATATCCTTTATCCTGTTGTTCAACTCCTGTATCTGTTCTTTATACATCTTCGTGGTCTCTGCTACACCGGACTTATGTTGTGTGAATTCCAACTACAAAAACGTTAGTTGAGTATAAGTTGCAGTTCCATACACATAAGAGTTCCTTAGATTACGTCAATTCCTTCCTTAATACGTTCCTTAATTACAATTATTAAAGTCACACTAATTATTACATCCTCGCAAGTCAATAAGTGCTAACATACTAATATTATAAAAATGTGAAAATGTGTTTGTTTGTTGGTTTGTCCTCCAATCACGTCGCAACAGAGCAACGGATTGACGTGTTTTTTGCATGGGTATAGTTGAGGGCCTGGAGAGTGACATGAGGTACTTTTTGTCCCGAAAATTAAGGAAATTTCGTAAGAAATAAAACAACTTATTCCACGCAGACGAAGTCGCGAGCATTCTCAAATAGATTCATAACGTTGTTTACGGAAAAAAAAGCTTTTTTTAATGCTTGTTATTTTATCATTAGGTTTCTTACAATTGAACAAATTATGTTTTTTTGGGTTTATACAAAACTTACCTTTATATTTTCCAAGTCTAATATTTTAATTTGCGACTTCTTCAGTTCATTTTGGTGTGCTGAAAGTTTAGCTTCTAGCTGTTGTATGTAGGCGTCCCGTTTGACTATTTCATCGGAAGATACGCTCTAAAAATAAAATAAGAACTAATAATTGAAATCATTTTATTTTTATTTCTTAGGGTACTTCAAGAGGAAAATGGAACCCTTATAGGATTCATTGTCTTTCTGTCTGTCTGTCTGTCAACTTACCTTTTCTCGGGAACGCGTGGAGGTGTCAAGTTGAAATTAATA
Organism: Erebia ligea; assembly: GCA_917051295.2. Lineage (NCBI taxonomy): Eukaryota > Metazoa > Arthropoda > Insecta > Lepidoptera > Nymphalidae > Erebia > Erebia ligea. Next base: position 2,809,292 of record OU785239.1, read on the forward strand.
TCAAATACTTAGGTCTACAGTCTCTTGGAGCTGTAAAAAAGTCAAGCTTCTAAGTTTATGAAGCATATTTTGCATATTTTAACACTTGCTAATATATCAAAACCTACAGGGTACTGCCCATTGACCGAATCATAAAATTTGGCAAGAAGAATCAAAATCAAACAGAAAAAATCTGTTTATTCTGTACTCAAAGGGCGTCAAATTGTTTGAAAGGCGCTACCAGTTTAGCGTCATATGTAAGCCAGTTGGTCCTCGTTGGTTGGCATGTTCGACTGCGGCCGACGTGGTCCCGGGTTCGAGTCCCGTGTCGGGCCATAATTGAGTATTGGGTTTTTCTGATTAGAAATTCTCAGTACTAGCCCAGAGTTAGGAAGTTGGCGGTGTTTCACCCCCGAGCCTCGGAGAGCACGTTAAGCTGTCAGTCCCGGTTATTATCACTAACATGATAATAGTCGTTAAAGTCGTGGTGGGTCTAAGCTCTAATTCCCTCTCTCCTATGAGAGTGGAGGCCGGTGCCCAGCAGTGGGCACAGGCCATGTGCTGTAGTGGTGGGTGGTGGTGGTAAGCCAGTTATTTCACAGCTGATTACGTGTTGTTATGACTGTTTTCTTTCTTAACGTTTAAACTATCGTGGCCGCTACTCGACTGCTGCGGTTCGCATGTCGTGCAGCTCTGTGCGATGGTTGAGAGGGGGGGGGGGGAGGTGGTAATGCGTCTTCTCCCGACGACTCCTGCTGATCGTCTTCACTGGCGTCGTCATCGTGATGTAGGCAAGCCGAGTTATCTTTCTTGTTGTTTACCAAAAGAAACAAAAAACACTTACAGAGCTGGAAGATTTCAATTTAGCTTGCAGATCGTTTATGATGAAATGCAGTTTCTTTAACTCTTGAGCATGGTCGTTCTCCTTACTGGACAGCAACAGCTGAAATAAGATTAGATCTAGATTAATTAGATTTGACGACCTCCTTGGTGCAGTGTTGAACGCTGTTGCCTTAACGTGCGGATGCCCCGGGTTCGATTCCCGGCAGGGACAATTAAGGAATTTATAATTTCTGAATTTTCTCTGGTCTGGCCGTGGCTAGTTACCACCCTACCGGCAAAGACGTACCGCCAAGCAATTTAGCGTTCCGGTACGATGCCGTGTAGAAACAGACTAGGGGTATGGGTTTAATATAACTGCCATACCCCTAACAGGATAGCCCGCTACCATCTTAGACTGCATCATCGCTTACCATCAGGTGAGATCGCAGTCAAGGGCTAACATGTAGTGGATAAAAAAAAACTCATTCGAATAAGGATCTTTTGTATTCTATTCGATTATACTACTACTAGCTGCTACCTATCTGTCTGTCTTACTTTTACAGTACGTCTGTAGCTGTAGTTTGTATTGGTGGGTTTGAAACACATCCGTAGCATAGCAATGTAGCACATCTGTGGTGGAAGGGCACACTAATAGGGATGATGACAACTCAATCAAATCAGCAACTATTTAACAAACTTAAAAACGCACTTCTAGTATGGAAGTTGTATGAAATTCACAGTTGTGACGTCATCAGATTTCGCCGCACTTTTTTTCTTTAATCTATATTTTAAAATGGTTATCAAACTTAAAACTAACCGAAGATGTGAATTTTAGGTCTTTGGGAGACCCTCTATTTAATTAATAATCAGTTCGAAATAATTTATTTTTGATAGAGGCATCATCCCTATTAGTCTATCTAGTAAATTAGTTCCCACGGGACTAAAAAAACTAAATCCACACGAACTAGCAAGCATCACCTATTTAGCAAATAAGACAATTATTATACCTCAACATTTTTCAACTTCTCCTTAGCATCATCCCTTTCTTTGGACGTAGCGTCAACTATGTGTTCCAGCGAATCCTTCTGCCATGTCAGCTTTTCATTTTCCACTATAACCTATAAAATAATAGTTGCATTTTATCCGTTGTCTTAGGTAAGTGACAGGAAGCGATGCCACGCGATGCGAGTGACTCGCATCGCATAGAGTTGTTCAAAACTGCTATAAATCCATAGCACGCTACGGTCTATAAACTATAAATTTTTAACACGCTTTTAAATACGCTATGTTATAACGCGCTTGTTATAAGAAAGCGTGTGGGCGGACGGCAGGCGCGATATGTTTTGCAGCACGCTAAATTTCGTAACACGTAAAGATGACGTTCACTCACAACAGCGCGTTACGCGAGACAAACCATCGGCCAGCGGCAGAACGCTACCGGCAGGCGGGCGCCGCTACAAGTGCTACGAGACGCCGCGCGCGATCGCGTGATATTCATAACGCCGTAGCGTCATGGCGGGTCCTCACATAACACGTTATCCGCGCTATGGAACAATAACGCGCTATGATATTGCGCTATACGTGTTATATTAACTACCTCTAGATGCAACGCGATACGACGCCTTAGAAAATGACAAACTTTTCTAACGTAGGCCACGTGAAGGGTCAGCTACTGTTTGATACTGTCGGACACGTCGTTTCGAGTCGTGGTGTCGCGTTTGTCGCTGACGTAGGACTAACTGGTTACGCGCTCCGCTGCCTATTTCCTAATTCCGAACTGCTACTTATAATTTCTTGACCAAACCCCTGTTTTTTTTTCAACCTGACTCAGGACACAAACTTGGGACCACCTCATGATACAAAACCATATCAATTTCAATCAATTCTTGATTTTATGGCTTGCGTTTGTACTAAATGGGTACAATGACGCGTGAAATGGAGGAGACACGCTTTAGAGGTGATAGCTCTCCCAGCTATCACCTCTAAAGCGAAGTTCTAAGTGTCCAGCTTTTAATTTGGATTATGCATAAATGAACTGCCTCGTTGGTCTTGTAGTTAAAATGTTCGACTGAGGCCGACGAGGTCCCGGGTTCGAGTCCGCATTGGGCCAAAATTAAGTACTTATTGGGTTTTTCTGACTAGAAATTCTCAGTACTAGGCCGGAGTTAGGGAGTTGGCGGTGTTTCACCCCTGTGCCTCGGAGAGCACGTTAAGCCGTCGATCCCGGTTATTATCACTAACATGATAATAGTCGTCAAAGCCTGCAAACCTGCATTGGAGCAGTGTGGTGGGTCTAAGCTCTAATTCCTGCTCTCCTATAAGAGTGGAGGCCTGTGCCCAGCAGTGGGACGTTAATAAGCTGTAGTGGTGGGTGGATGCACCCTTGATCAAAAAATCGTACACTTAAAAACTTCTCTAGCGAGATAGAATTGCGATCAACGCCATCTAGTGACCAGTAGAAACATTAATTACCTGTCTCCTCTGTTTCTCCACCAGTTCCAGCTGCGCGGTGAGTTTATCAATGGTGTCGTCATCTGGTGAAGCGACAAACTCCACACCGGAGGAGGCACCAGATTTACTCTCTCCAGTTTCACTGTTGATGGGTATCTCGCTGTCTGATAAACGGGATACGTCCAGCTTAAGCTGTTTGTTTTCTAGCCTTAGCTGTAACAAAATTGTTAGGATTTTAGGTTAAGTTAAGATTTATATTTTGTGTATATGAGTTGGCAGACCCCCTACTCGCGGACGACATCAGGAGAGTTGCAGAGACCCGCTGGATCCAGGCGGTGCAAGACCGCGGCGTATGGAAATCCTTGCAAGAGGCCTATGTCCAGCAGTGGACATCTATTGGTTGAGGATGATGATAATGAGTTGAGTTTGCAGCCTCTCATCTTGTGCAATAATAGTTTAATAGTCAACCGAGTTTTGTTAAGTTGTTATATTTCAAAGCTATGAAGCTATTATGATCTTTATGGTCGAAATAAATGATTTTTATTTTATTTCTTTTTTTAAAGCGCACTAAATATGTTGGCGCACAGTCTGCCAATCCGCAGTTGGGCAGAGTGGTTAACTATAGCCAGAACCAGCAGTGGGCTGGTGATGAGTTAATGGTGATGAAAAAAAAGAAATTTAAAAAAAAGTAAGCTTTATAAAAATAGAAAGTTTGGTTCATTCCCAGTATAAGTTAAGAGGTGCATCTTTTTTTAAACACCTTAATTATTATTATATAAGTACTTTATTGCATAAAAAAGGACATGTAAAAAAAGATAAAAGGTGTAAGGTGTATTTAAAAAAAAACTACTATTATCTGTATATATAAAACAAAAATTGTTTCTACCTATGTCCGTTATAGACTTTGAAACCATCCAACCAATGTGCCCAAAACCAGCTTCATTAGAAAGGCAATAATGCGAAGATAGTCTTTTCTTTTTTTAGCATAGTAGCTCACCCCGGGTTTCCGCATGTTTTTTTTTATATTGGTGAAAGTAAAAGTTGTACAAAAATCTCACCCTTTCAACAAGTTCTCTTGTCTCATCAAATTTCTCTTTATGTAGCTTATGAGTTTTAAGCATATCTTCCTGACATGATGCAATAAGCATGAACTGGTCCTTCATTGAGTCGTTGTTTTGCTTCAGCGTCTCTTTCAGGACAACATTCTCATCCAATAGTTCACCGAATCGCTTCTGGAGTTCCTCTGTACTTCTGTCGTCAGTAATTAGTGTGCTTGCGACCATCATGCTTGCTGGGGATGGCTAGAAAATAAAATTGATGACAATTTACAGCATGAATGCCATATCTCTTACAAAGCGATTTGCTTCCTTGTTTCTAATTCGAACCGCTAGGACATGGAATGCCCTTAAGCTTCTTTTCCCCTCTTCTTTTAATATAGGTACATTCAAATCAAGAGTGAATTGGCATCTTTTAGGCAAGTGCGCTTCACTTTAGTCTGCATCACCACTTGCATGCAAGTCTGATTGGAGCCAAGCGCAAGCCTATATACTAAAAAAAAAACATACTAATCTAGAATGGGTATATTTTTAGGGTCCCATACCAATATCATTTGAGGGACGAGTTAAGTGGCCTTGTTGTGCCAATGCATATCAGTCGATTGCGAATGTTAAGCAACGTTGTCACAAGTCGGTAACTGGATGGGTGACCGAATTTGGAGGTGCAAATTTTGCCTTTTCGTTTCCTCTGTGCCTCCGGGAGCACGCTAAGCCGTCGGTCCCGGTTATTATCACTAACATCTGGTAATAATCGTTAGAAACAGAGTTGAAATAGTACTCTTAGTAGTCATACACAGGAGGACCTGGAAACCCACCGCATTACTATCCCAAGAAAACCCCTGCCATTAAGTAATTTATGGACTGGGGTCACAACCCCAGCAATGAGGAATACAACGCAGATACAATGCAACCAGTTACTGCAGTTTTATTGAACCCCATACCCATAATCTGTTTCATGGCAACTCATGTAAAGCTATTTAAGAGAGATTGTGTACAACAGAATTGGCCACAATATGTGTATTTCATTCTTCAGACGTAATTATTATATTAAGTACTTATGTAAACTTTACATCAAAGTAAATTATGATGACTTTGAATTATTTACACAGATGTGTTGTGTCTGACAGTACATAATATACTATGAGAAAAATGATGTAAATGATTGGCTGACATTCTGTCACTATTGAATAACATTATGTTATGAGCGTTTGAATTCAATAGTAAGTGACGGTATATTATTATAAAAAAGACTAAAAAGCTTACACTGGTGAGCCTAATCATATTTTACTTCAAGTTATTATCTAATCTGATCTACTTACTTAAATGTAACAGAGATAGATTGTAGTCTGGAATAACACATAGGCTACTTTTTAGTCTGGAAAATTTAAGAGTTCCCATGAGAACCAAAAACATCATTCCACATGGACAAAGTCACAGGCATCAGCTAGTTATTTATAACTAGATGATGTGCTTCTTCCGCGTGGACTGAGTTTTATTCGATTCCTGCAGTAACTCCTTAATTTCAGGGATAAAAAATACCTACCCTATGTCCTTCCCCAGGATACAACCTATCCCTGTACCAATTTTCATCAAAATCGGTTGAACAGGTGGGCTGTGAAAGCGTAGCAGACAGACAGACAGACAGACAGACACTTTCCCATTTATAATATTAGTATGGAGGGATAATGGAGATAAGATTATTATACTCACACTATCTCCAAGTTGGAACTGTGCCTTAAAAGCCATGTTAGCTTCAACAGACAGGTCTTTCATTGCATCCTCAATCTGTGACTTAGCCAAATCCCCGTTCACAACACCATTGCACTTCTCCACATCCATACTGGCTCCAGGGGAAGTACCCAGGATGATAATAAATGAGTCATCATCATTTTCCGCCTTAGCTGACATTTTTATACATCACCTACAAGACAAATACAGAAACTTTAAAACTTTACATTGCAGTATACACGAACTACGATGTATCGTTTTACAACATGAAGGAAAGGAATCTTGTAAAGTAAGTGGTAATACAATATGTCGGTGTCAAATACTCGAAAGGAATTGCAATTTGTACTTCAAGTGGTCAAATAAGTAAGATGTGTTAAAAATAAACACCAGTAATGTAATGATCAAAAAAATTTACTTACCTACTTTATGTAGCGCGTGAATAATCTTCAGGATTTCTAGTTGCTAATAATTGGTGGTATTTTAATCTCACAAATAGAATACGATATTCAATACAGCGTGAATTTGAAAAACAATGCAAATTGCATTTATTCACGAGCATTCACAAGAAAAGCACTCGAATTTTTGTTTTTGGTCTGAGCCATAGATAAGTATTGTATAACCTGAAAGTCTGAGCAAAATGTCAGTCCAGTGTCACTATTACAGCTGACGCGAATGACAAATCTATGAACCGCTCCGGCAGTCGTAATTCCTTCTTCCATGCGCTCAATGAACCCCAATGACGAAGGAAACTGTGTGTGTTCCGTTATAAGCACTGCGAGCACTGGCAGTGCTCTTTACTGGGGACTTCCAGTGCTCTCAGTGTATTTCGGAACGCACCCTAATACTCATTGATGAACCCACAATGAACCGCAAGGCGATTGGCTAAAATCTGCTAAAGTCACAGCCCACAGGCAGCATAGGGCCACAGAAATAGTGTGTGTTCCAGTGCTCTTTACTGGGGACTTTCAGTGCTCTCAGTGTATTTCGGAACGCACCCATAATCTGTGCATAGGGCTAAAGTATTAGTATGCGAGTGTGTAGATAGTCAGAGTTACACTGTAGTCTGTGGTCAGAGTTTACGAATTACGATACGACGTCTGTAGACTGTCTGTCTAGTGTCGCTTTAGCGTACCCTTAAATGGTCCATCTTTTCAACCAATTTTGATGATAGATAGAGGAGGTTGCATCCCGAGGAAGGACATGGGATATGTATCACTCTTTTGTATCTTTATATCCTTATGTATCAGCAGCTCACGCTTTCGCACACCACTCTCTAGGTACCTATATACTTTTTTTTAATCCAGAATAGATCCTAATTACAATGGTTTTATGACCGAAATTAGTATACATATTTCACTAAAACTTTTTAAAGGCAATTATACAATTACGTACAATTAAAACCAGTATAAAACCTAAATGTACACGTACCGCTTAAGGACTTTGAGCCCTACGCACCAGTAATAGAGTTATCAATTTACCTTTCGTGCCGACTGTTGAAGTGAGGCCTTGGATATCTTCTTTTAAAACACATTTGTATTATAAATAACTAATTTATTATTTTATCAATGTTCAACCATATTCATTTTTCCTACGAAGACAGCAAGTGACATATCATATTATAATAGACAATATTATAAATAAAAACTAAATACAAAACGAACAAACTCTTTTCTTTAACACACCTCCTTGAGTTTTGTATTTCTAAATTATTAATTTATTTTATCAGATAATTATTTTTAATCTATTCCTACAACATTAATTGTTGAAGTAGCGATATGAAACCTCTTTCTTCTAGGCTGATATGTGTCTTTGGTGTGTGATGTTTTTTCTTTTGAAAATAGAATGACACTGTCAATACGCATGGTAACTGAAATATATTTTTTCATGTCTGCAAACTAACGTTTTATTATTTCCACTGGTCAACTTTAAGTGGTTATGCTGCCCAGCACAAAAATAATTATTGTTGTAAATAATGGAGCTTTCAAAAATTAAAATTTCGAAACTTGACGGCGAAAATTGGGTATCATGGAAGTACCGCATGTTGGCGATGTTACGTGGCATGGACGGTCTCATGGATATTGTTCAGGGAAAGATAAGTAAACCAGAGAAGCCTGCAAAGAGTGATACTATGGAAGGTACAGTTTTTGAAGCGGCGATGGCTACATATCGAAGGAACTTAGCCGAGTACTACAAGTTGGAAAGTACAGCTCTCTTATTGATTACGAACAATTTGTTAGACGAAACTCTCGACAAAGTAATAAGGTTCACAAATCCTAAGGAAGTATGGGATGAACTACATAGATTGTACGATGGTGTATGTGAAGACCATTTATACAGGAAATGTATGGAATTCTTTCAATACAAATGGGAATCTACTTCAGGAAATGATATGAAAGCTCATATTTCAAAGATGAAAAACTTATGGCACAGTTTAAATCAGGAGCTTATCAAAGACGAAGGTAAAGAATTACCAGAATTGTTATTGATATGCAAGATTATGGAGACCTTGCCAGAAAGCTATTTCAATTTTAAATCGAGCTGGTTACTCATGTCTAAGAAGGATAGAACCGTGGAGAACCTTACTAGTCAATTATGTACTCACGAGAAGGCATTGTCAACTAAGGAGAACATGTCTGAGTCTACGTCTGAGATTGTGTTAGTTGCGAATAGTACCAAGAAAGGTAGAAACACCAAGAAGGGTAATGGTGAAGGTAGTAAAAGGAAAAAAAAGGCTTTCAGGTGTCACATTTGTAAGGAAGTCGGGCACTTTATGAAGGACTGTCCTAAGAAAGAACAGGTTCCAGAGAAAGGTCCTACAACGAGTATGATGGCAGTAAAGGTTAATGCGACAGATTGCGCTCAAGATCGTGATGATTGGTATGTTGACAACGGAGCCACACACCATATTACAATGCGAGGCGACCTGTTTGAGGAATTTGAACGTTTTACGGAATCATGTACAGTGACAACAGCTAATGGAAAGCAAGTTAATGCCTTGGGTAAAGGAAGCATTTTGATGAAAACCAAGAATGAGGTAAGGTTTCATTTGAGAAATGTTTGGTATGTTCCTCAGATTACTACAAACCTGTTTTCGGTACTAGCAGCGCAGGACATGAATCCGAAGAGCGTGTTTCAGTCACGTATGATAACCTGCTCATTGAAAGTAAATAAGACAGTAACCGTTACTGGAGATAGACGGAGATATGGTGGACTATACAAGTTAAACTGCAAGGCGATACAACCAAATAGAAGCGTTGTTGTAAATACTGTTGACACGCTGCAGCTTTACCACGAACGTATGGGTCACCAGGACAAACGTCATGTGAAGGATGTAATAGAGCAAGAGTTGAATGTAAAAACTAAGAATGATGGGACGCTATGCGAAGGATGTATTTTCGGGAAAACACATAGAAAAAAGTTTGGTGTTAGAGAAAAAGCAAGTAGTCCAGGAGAACGCATACATTCGGACGTTTGTGGTCCGTTCCCACTTTCAGGCTCTAAGTCCAGATACTTTGTACTCTTTAAAGATGAATACACTCGCTATCGATATGTCTATTGTATGAAACAGAAGTCAGAAGTCCCTGCAAAGTTGCGACTAATGTTAGCTGAAGCAAAGGCAGTTGGACACACGATTAAGGAGTTTCTAAGTGACAATGGAGGGGAGTTCGATAATGTGGAGGTCAAAGAAGAATTACAGAAGTGCGGAATACATCAACGGTTAGTTATGCCCTATACTCCAGAACAGAACGGGTGCAGTGAAAGAGAAAACCGTACGATTGTCGAAATGGCCAGAGCAATGATGCACGCTCATGAAGAGCTTCCTCAAAAACTGTGGGCAGAGTTGGTAAATACAGCGATGTATATTCTGAATAGAACAGGACCAACTACTGTGGAACACAAGTCTCCGTACGAGTTGTGGTTTGGGAAAAAGCCGCAAATCAAACATTTGAGGATCATTGGTTCGACTTGCTACGCGCATATTCCGAAACAAAAAAGGAAGAAGATGCAGAAGAAAGCAAAGAAGTGTTACTTGGTTGGCTATGACAATGATGACGGTTATAGACTCTGGCACAGAGAGTCGGACACTATAGTTAGATCCAGAGATGTCACATTTGATGAGAGACCACTGGAGACTAATTTAGGAAGTGAAGAACCTGGGGATACTGAACATTCTAAAGTAACAGAGACAGCTAATATAGAAGTTCCAATATATGTAAGGAAGGAACAACATGAAAATGAGATACCGAAACCAGTCACAGCTGAAGAATACAGAGGAAGACCTATTGAGACAAATAACGAAGTTGAACTCTCGGAGGACACGGAAGTTATTGAGGGTCCTGTTACTAGTGGTGATGAAGAAGAATTTGAAGATGCGCGTGCAGAGGAGTCGGAAGACGAATCTATTGAATTGGGCAGGCAAGGTATGCAGCTCAGAGATCGATCACTCCTGCAGCGACCATCAAAATTCAATGATTACGTTTCTCATGTCAATACCAGCGATGATTGTTACTACGAACCAGAAACTTACAAGGAAGCTATAGATTGCCCAGATAAAGACCTTTGGCGCAAAGCTATGGATTGCGAGATTGGATCCTTAAAAGCAAATGGAACGTGGGTTCTTGAGGAATTGCCTAAGAATCGGAAAGCAATACCTTGTAAATGGATCTATAAAGTGAAGTTATACCCAGATGGTTCAGTAGATAAATTTAAGGCACGTCTTGTCGTAAAAGGTTTTAGACAGAAGAAAGGGGAAGACTATGATCAGACCTTTAGCCCCGTAGCTAAGATGGCAACTATTAGAGCGGTGCTGAGTTTAGCAGCTAATAAAGGGATGGCACTACGTCAGTTTGACATCTGTACAGCCTTTTTATACGGTTCGTTGACTGAGGAAGAGATATTCATGCGGCAACCAGAAGGATATGATGATGGTAGCGGACGAGTATGCTTGCTTAAGAAAAGCTTGTATGGATTAAAACAGGCTCCACGATGTTGGAACACGACGATCATAAACTATTTCAAGGAAATTGGATTTGAAGTCAGTGAAGCTGACCCCTGCCTGTTTAAGAGAGAGAGATCTAATGGGAAGTTATTAGTTGCTCTATATGTCGACGACGGTCTTATAGCCAGTTCAAATGAAGGACTGATTGATGAATTCATTAAGGAATTGAAAGAGAAGTTTGAAATGACTAATAAACCTGTATCGTATTACTTGGGTATAGAGGTTGAAGTCAGAGAAGGCGGTGATATTAGAATCCACCAGACTTCTTATGTAAAAAAAATCTTGAAGAGATTTGGTATGGAAAACTGTAAACCAGTAAGCACTCCTATGGTAAAGGACCCTGTACCAAAGGAAACAGAGAAGGTTGATGACTACTTTCTGAAGAATTATAGACAAGTAGTAGGTGCACTTGCTTATCTGATGGTGTGCACAAGGCCTGACATAGCATATCGTGTCAGTGTAGTATCCAGAAGCTTGGAAAACCCGACTCACACGGATTGTGTTCGGTTAAAGCGCATACTAAGATATCTACAGTACACTCCAGATTTGGGAATTCTGTATAAGAAGGATTACAAGAAAGGTATTCTGGAATGTTATAGTGATGCAGATCACGGCGGAGATCTGACAACGGGGAGATCAACTACTGGAGTTGTATGCATTTATGCTGGAGGCGCCGTGTCATGGTTAAGCCAGAGACAATCCAGTGTGGCTATTTCCACTACAGAAGCCGAGATTGTCGCAGCTAGTGAGGCAGCGAAAGAAGGCATTTGGCTAGCTCGTCTTATGCAAGGCATGACGAAGATGGCGGCTTCACCTGTTCTCTACGTGGATAACGAAGCGGCTGTGAGATTAGCTGAGAATCCTGAGTTCCATAGAAGAACAAAGCACATTCGAATACGCCACTTCTTTGTGCGAGAACTGGTGACTGCTGGAGATCTGAAGGTGAATAGGATCAGCACTGAGAAGCAGCTGGCAGATCTCTTCACAAAGCCACTGGCTAGGCCGAGGCTTATCAGCTTACAAGTACAGCTAGGTCTACACATCGAGAGAAGGTGTTGAAGTAGCGATATGAAACCTCTTTCTTCTAGGCTGATATGTGTCTTTGGTGTGTGATGTTTTTTCTTTTGAAAATAGAATGACACTGTCAATACGCATGGTAACTGAAATATATTTTTTCATGTCTGCAAACTAACGTTTTATTATTTCCACTGGTCAACTTTAAGTTTAATAACACTTAATACATTTAACAAATAACATTCACATTTCAATTATATTATACATAATAAAATAAAACTTCTAATTCTTTATTCAGTAAACATTAATTAAATATCTTAAGTTTTGAAATTTATTTTTACCTAAAGCCTTAGTTAAAATATCAGCTAATTGATCAGCAGTATTAACTTTTGTAACACATATAACACCTTTTTTCTCGTAATCGGTTATAAAGTGATAACTTACATCAATATGTTTAGAATTTTTACAAAATTTACCATTTTTAGAAAGAGCTATAGCACCACTATTATCTTCATATATCTTAATTGGATTTTTAATATCAATATCTAAATCATTAAGAACTCCTTTAACTGGTAAAACCTCTGTAACACAATCAGCCAATGCATAATATTCCGCGTGCGTTGATGCGCGTGAGACAATTTTCTGTTTCTGTGTTTTCCACATTACTGGATTATTGTATACTCTTAAAATGATTCCAGTCGTTGATTTGCGATCGTTTTTATCAGCTGCCCAGTCGGCATCAGCAAAAGCATCTACACATTCATCATATTCTGAATTATAGTTCAACTTCAAATCACGAGTGTAATACAAATATTTCAAGACTCGTAATGCATATTTGTAATGTGTTTCACCATAAGTATTTTGAAAACGGCTAAGGTAGTTCACACTATAAGAAATATCTGGACGTGTTCCACTAGCTATGTATAAAAGAGCTCCAATCAAATTTCTATACTGTTTATAGCTTCTTCATAAGTTTCAGGTATAGTGGCATTACAGACATTCACATAAACTACGTGATCATCAAATTTTTTTGGCAATTTTATTTCTCTTTTTGGACGGCTTTGTCCACTCACCTCCTCAACTCTAAGTTTGTTTCTTATATCTTCTTCATCTTCAATAGTGTCATAGAATTCTTCACTTTCATTATCAAACGTTTCTTTTAATTTATTATTTTCATCATTCTTTATTTCATTTTTATTAGCTTCTTCATTAATTCTGTTTTCTTCACATTTCTCTTCTTCATCTGACATTTGAAACCTTACTACTTCTGCTTCAGGGTCTATAAAGATTACATGACGACTTATAATTATTTTATTTTCTATTAGAATTTTATACCCGGTATCCGTATAACCTACTAAAGTACCTTTCATTCCTTTTGGATTCAACTTTGACGTTCTTTTTTCTTCAGGTATTTTCACGAAGCATTTACTACCATAAACTTTCAAATTTTTTACATCTGGTTTCCTCCTAAAAAATATTTCAAAAGGACTCTTTTTCTCGACTGTATTTGTAAGAATTCTATTACCTAGATATGTAGCAGTTAATACGCATTCAGGCCAATACTTTTTGTCCAAATTAGCTTCCGTCATCAAACATCTAGCTCGATTCATTACTGTTCTATTATATCTTTCAGCAACTCCATTTAATTGATGAGTATAGGGTGGTCCTGGTTTGAGATAAATTCCATTTTGTTTAGCAAATTCATAAAAATCTCTATTTAGGTATTCAGAACCATTATCGCACCTAATTTCCTTTATTCGCTTCCCTGTCTGATTTTGAACTACATTCGCGTACGTTCTGAAGCAATCAAATACATCGCTTTTATTCTTGATCACAAATACAACTGCATATCTGCTATAGTCGTCTATAAATGTTACAAAATATCTTTGATCAATATAACCTATTGGAGTAATCGGACCGTTTACATCCGTATGTATAATTTCTAATATTTCTGTTGCCTTTCTTCGATTATTTTCAAAAGGTAAATTTGTCATTTTATTTTGCAAACAAATTTCGCATTGAACATAATTTTCATTTAGTTTTTCCGGTAAACCATCTAACAGTTTATACCTACACATAGTTTTTAATTTAGCAAAATTAACATGACCTAATATTCGATGCCATTTCTCTTTTTCTTTCATTGATGTAAGCTGTTCATTTACATTATACACACTTCTATCATTAACTATAACCTGACTTTCGAGTTCATACAATCTATTGTTCTTCTTAGCTACAGCTAATAAAGTATGTTGCGAATTAAATATAAGTGCTACCTCATTTTGAAATTTAATCATATTTCCTTTATTAACAATACATGACACGCTTAAAAGATTTCTTTTCATACTTGGTACATAATGAACATTTTCAATTTTAATTTGGCTTACATTGTTATTAACCTTACAATGAATAATTATTTTACCTATTTTCTCTGACTTTAAAGCAAACCCATCTCCTACTTTAATATTTACTGGATTATCTAATGTTTCATACTCACAAAATAGTTTATCATCATTAATAATGTGGTGAGTACAACCGCTGTCTAGCAGCCAGCTCGTTACCGTTGTTGCTTCTGACTCATTCGATGAATTCATAACTTCTACTATGAAAGCACCTTCATTTTCATTTCTGACTCCTCTATTATAATATCGTCCTCTAAAGTTTCCAAATCTTCTACCTCGATGTATGTATCTTGAATGGTTTTGCCCTCTCGTGTATTCTCTAGTTGCATAATTGTTATGTCCTATTGTGTACTGAGTTCTTCCTCTTGGAGCATAATTTGACCTTCTTGTATTATATTGTCCACGTTGATATTGTCCTTGTGAGTAATATCCATAATTGTTAAAAGCTTGTTGTTGATGTTCAGATTCGTTTTTCTTGTATTCTAATATTAATTTTGATTTTACATATTCGACGGTTTGACTTGATTTGGGCAGTGCATCCACAATATTTACTATATGAGAAAACTTTTCTGGTAACGTTAACAATAGGTAATTGAGCCTGTCTTCTTCAGTAATTATTTCTCCGGCAGTTTTTAATTCATTTACTAGTTTTTCAAATATTTGGAAAAATTCAACAGGATCTCCTTCCTTAAATTTTGTATCAAGTAATTTCCTTTTTAATAATAGTTTGTTTGCACATCCTGTCAATAAATACATATCATCTAATTTCTTTAACATTTTATATGCTGTATTCTCTTGTATTATAATATTGAGTTGTGAATTGCTTATACTATTTACTATGTAGTTTTGTGCTTTTACATCTATTTCCGGTTTTACTTCTTCCTTTAAAATGGCCTCTTCGCAATTTTTTAATTTCAAAAATAATTTTATTCTGAATCTCCATAACTCATAATTATCACCGTTAAACGTAGGGATTTTAAAATCGTCTTTATTACTATCCATTTTTTCTAAATTTTTTCGCCTCTTTCAATTGTTTTATCAGTACGACATCCAATGACGACATCTTTATATCTTATTTTACATTTCTTACCAGTTCAATATATTCATTTTATATACGTAGTTTCATTCGCTCTGCTACCATGTTGAAGTGAGGCCTTGGATATCTTCTTTTAAAACACATTTGTATTATAAATAACTAATTTATTATTTTATCAATGTTCAACCATATTCATTTTTCCTACGAAGACAGCAAGTGACATATCATATTATAATAGACAATATTATAAATAAAAACTAAATACAAAACGAACAAACTCTTTTCTTTAACACCGACGTATGTCAATTTATAATGGTCAATACGAGGGAGGTGCGAAAGAGATTTCAAAGCGCGACAGACGATTTCAAATACGGAGGTGCGAAAGAGACGCTTGTATTTACCTTGGTGGTATAATAGAACGAGACACGAGTGCGGCGGAGTCCATCTAGCCGCTAGCGCGCGTTTGTCAAAGATACAATGATACACTGATACATTCGGATGTGAACGGATACAAAGAGTGATTAATGGAAACGGATTGATAGGTACATATCTTTTTTGTGGGTGTTCCGATATAAGCACTGCGAGCACTGTTCAGTGCTCTTACTGGGGACTTACAGTGCTCGCAGTGTATTTCGGAACACACCCTTTATCAATCTCTCCTGACTCCATCATTTGTCAAATGTCAATTAATGTCAGTTCAATTTTGGTTTTTAAAGCTCAAGTAGTGTTTGGTTTCTTTCAGGTTTCTTTGTATTAAATTAAATAAATTTAAGAGAAATGTCCAACGAGACTACTTTAGATCTAGAATACGTGAACGAAAGTTTTCAAAAAAGTCTGAAAGAAGATGACGATGTGATAATAGACGCTTATATTGATGGTTACAATGAGCTCGTAAAGTAAGAGAATTTTACATCTTTATTTTTTTCTAATTCCATATGGTTGTGTTTTGATAAGATTTTCGTGTGCCCAGGTTTTTGAATCTTATCGGAACAGTGTTCTCGTTCGTGAGTAGCGATGTGAAGAGTAAAATAAAAATAATGGAGAAGCACAGGGCTGGGGAGGACGCACTTTATTATGAATCGTTCAAGAAAATGATGAAGTACGAGAAGGAGACTAGCTTGCACGATAAGAATGGATTTGTGTCCGGCTCAAGGACAATGCTCAGGTTGCACAGAGGCTTAGGTTTGTTTAGAAACTATACTTTGTTACTTTAATATATTATTACTAGCTGATGCCCGCGACTTCGTCCGCGTGGCTTTTGTGGGTTTTTGATTCCCGCGGAAACTTAATTTTCCGGGATAAAAAGTAGCCTATGACACTCTCCAGGTCCTCAACTATACCCATGCCAAAAATCACGTCGATCCGTTGCTCCGTTGTGGCGTGATTGAAGGACAAACCAACAAACAAACACACTTTCGCATTTATAATTTTAGTATATTAGTATGATTTCATACAAGAATAAGTTTGCATCCTGAAAGGATATTTTTATCGTAGAGTGTTGGTTACTGATTTTTCATTATATTACAGTATGTACCCCTATAAATTATAGTTGTGTACATTTTAATCATCACCTGTTCACTTGCTATAATGGTGAAGGAAATCATGGTGAAGACAGGGAAATGCTGCATCCCTGAGAGTTCTCCATAATGCTCTCAAAGGTGTATGAAGTCTTCCTATCTGCATAATGGTCTTCATGGTGGACTGCCATAAATTCTTCTCATTATGAGAGATTCACACTCTGTAAGTAAGTAAGCAAAAGCTGAGGGGGTAATAGAATGATGATGATATTCAAATTCAAATGTTATTATTCAAATAAACTTTTACAAGTACTTTTAAATTAATTTATTTGATAATTTTATTGATTATCAATTTTTTAGATTTCATCCGCCTATTTCTCAAGAGACTGAGTGAATCAGAGGAAGGTGTAACCACGTGTACGACTTGTCAGGGCTCCTATAATGAGACCCTTGCGGAGTTCCACCCCTGGTACATCAGGAAAGCTGCCACCCTGGCCATGCACGCCCTGCCTTCCAGACCAGACCTATTGCATAAGGTGAGACATGGAAATTCAATTCAATTCAACACATAGGACATAGGCTTAAGTCAAAGAGTTAAAATTCAAAATTCAAAATCCAAATGTTTTTTATTCAAATAAACTTTTACAAGTACTTTTGAATCGTCAAGTGATCTACCACTGGTTCGGAATGCCATTCCTACCAAGAAGAACCAGCAAGAAACTCGGTGGTTGCTCTTTTTAGATAATTAATTTACAATTATTATTACTTATATCGATGTGTACATAAGTAACCGCTGTCCTTAGCATTGATGGACTGATCAAATCCAAACTCCTCTATCATTTACATAATCTTCAACAGTATAATAAGCTTTTTTCAGGAACATACTTTTAATGGATTTCTTAAACTTGTGTATAGGCAAGTTTAAAATAGGCTGTAGTATTTTGATAGAGAAAAGAATGCTCATTCCCACGAATGACTTTCTGACTTTTTTGAGGCGGAGCGATGGAGTCACGAGCCTATGACTCAGTCATTATACTTAAGTCAGTTATGATTGAATTGTTCATAACGTGAATCATACGAATTCGCCCCTGACTGTCTGTTTATTTAGACAGGCCAGAATGTACTATGTATGTTTTTTGTAGTCACTTTGCTTTGGATTCTTGGCAGTTCTCAGTTAGAGTATATATATATCTGTAGTTGTAACAAGTTCCCATAACTGTAGCTTATATGAGTATGAGGTCACTTCATATATTATGTTCCATGTTTAACAACTACTTTCAAGTACAAACATGTTTGACATGTAATAGTAATTTATTGTTTCGCTAATTTATATGATACTTGTTGTAAATTATATTGTTATCACTATCAAACTGTTATCTAATATAAGAATAAACACTGCATATGACGTAGATTAAGTGCTTTAATTTGTTGATTTTTTATCAGTTTCCTCAAATTTAGTATGACCCTATTGCTAGGCAATGAGTTGTGGTTTGCTGTCTTTTTTTTATGTGATAATTTTTTGCAAGTTCTACATTTGCCTTATCACATCCTTATGACCACATAATATTATATACCCAGGACAGCATAACTTTTTGTATGGTTATAGTTCTAACGACCTCCGTGAGCGCAGTGTGTAGCGCTGTTGTCTTAACGTGCGGAGGTCCCGGGTTCGATCCCCAAGGGCAAGGGTCAATTTGGGAATATCAGTTTTTTTAATGTGATGTTAATAAAACAAGCAATTTAATTAATTACTTAATTAATCTGTTTATGAATTTTAAGGTTTACTTAGTACCTACAGTCTACCATGAGAAAAATGAATATGCTTTTAATAAAGTGACTGTTAAATAACTTTATAAATAATAATAATATAATGCAGTTTACTCTGATCGGTATATTTGCAGACATCTGCTAGGAATTAAAAAAATACCACTGTCTGTCATTCAAGGTTGTACCCATTCTTAACAATTGATACTAATTATTGAGCTATTCGGAAATATTTACGTTCGCGATCGAAAACGCTGTAACAAATAATAATTGTTGTACAAGGATTTCATCAAAATCATTTTTACTAGATGACGCTCGTGACTTCGTCCACGTGTTTTGATTTCCGAACTCTTTAACGTTTCGGGATACTTAAATGAATGTAGTCCCGGTTCTTCCCCGGGACACGAAGCTAATTAACACATATTTATTCATAAGCCATCTCCATTCCAAGTTTCAGCCAAATCGCATTTTTTTTTTTTTAAATTTTGGTTCCTTTTACAGATTTTTGGCAATGAAGAAAGACTGACAGCAGCGCTCGTAATCTTGCCACAGACGCTAAAATACTGCGACGAAGTATACCAACGAGTGGAGAACCTCTACACAGACTTCGATTTCCACGGTTTGCCATAGACAAATTAAATAGTATTAGTAAATATAATTTTTGCCAAAAATTATGGCCTTATAGCGAGCGCAAGTAGTTGTGTTAATAACTACGTAAACTCAGCTTTATGCTCTTTGATATACCATCGAAATTGGCATACCGAAGAAAAAATATAAAGGACGCGTGCACGCTTAAGCGAGCCTATCCTTGCCGCGCGCCGTCGACCCTATGCCAAAGTATATAAAGCTCAGATTGTATTGTTATAAAAACATCTTTGTGCCTCAGCGCTTTCGGTGTTTTGCACTGCAGGGTTATTACCACATTATCTTGATCGAAGTCGGTTGAAGTCGTCGGTTAATGTAGTAATATTGACTGATCTATGATCCATCACGCGATCAAGCGATCGATAATAATGACGGTCGTTCGACCGAACAGAGTAGAAAATCGACCGAATTTTCTACTCTGTTCGGTCGATTGATGAATCGCTAAATATTGAGCAATCGTGCAGGACGATTGGATAAAGAATCGACATCCACTGATCTCATTGTACTATCAATCGATGCCGATCGGGTGAGTGTGGAAACACCCTTATGTGTACATAAAACTAAGCCTCAAATTGCTCATTTAAGCTAAGACTAACGAACTAGTTAAGGAGGCATTCCGATTTCCAGTGAAGATCTGGTAGAAAAGAAAATTCTTATTTTTTGAAGAAAGTCAAGAAAAGAATTCAATTACCTATTTAAATTCTTTTCTTGACTCGTCGAAATCGTTATGACGTCACTTCCTATTTTCGCGCACTTTCATTAACCGACTTCCAAAAAAGGAGGAGGTTCTCAATTATTCGGCGCGTATGTTTTTTTTTTTTTTTTTTCAATTTCTATACCCAAGACGAAACTTTTGCTTTATAGAACCTTTGCTTTCTACCGATGAAGAAGTACTCCATACTACCATTTACATATTATTATTGTGAGCTATTTAATAATATTATGAGCTATTCTCAGAAAATAAAACAATCCTTTTGATTCGTTTCAGACACACATTTTCTCGCCTTTTTGTTTTCCCATCTCGATAATTGTTTCGATAATGGTTTCCAGTATCCAAACACCTTTAAAGTCGCAGTAAAATGAACCTAAAGACGATTGTAATAAAGTCGCACGAGCCGTACTATGGTTTTTTATAAACTTTCTTGAGGCGCTGGCGCCCGTCTCTATAGACGAATGTGAGCCTTAGAAGAAGTCGTTTTAGGTGCATTTTACGTTTAATTTACGAAGGCCATATCTCATAATCTGTAAGTTTTACTCACGTAATTTACTTATGTGAGTAACTAATAATAAATTTGCAAATACAAAGTGTGGCCAATTCTGTCTGAGTAGCTATCATAATTTTGATAAAATTATAGAATACATAATTTAATGTTACGGAAGCAACTTAAAAGCGTAATTTATTAATAGTTTTTCGATACTAGAAATCTTGTAAAGGTGGAAAGGCGGCCTTATCATATAAATATTATAAATGCGAAAGTTTGGATGTATGGATGTATGTTTGTTACTCAATCACGCTCCAACGACTGAACGGATCTGGATGAAATTTGGCACAGAGATAGATTATAGTCTGGAATAGCACATAGGCTACTTTTTATCCCGGAAAATTAAAGAGTTCCCGCGGGAACCGAAAACCTCAATCCACGCGGACGAAGTCGCGGGCATCAGCTAGTATTTCTATAAATACATGCAATATTGCTCTGGCATTCAAGTACTTTGCAGTCAGAAATGTAGTGTTTATCAAAGTACCTACGTCATCGTAGCAATATGGTTATAATCGTTCAACGAGGCGCCACTTACGCGATGGCAGCTGTTCAATAAATGTAAATTAGTGTTATAAATGCGAAAGTGTGTTTGTTTATGGGTTTGTCCTTCTATCACGCCGGATCGGATCGACGTGATTTTTTGCATGGGTATATTTGAGGACCTAGAGGCTGACAAAGGCTACTTATCATGAGTTATCAGTCCACGGGTATGAAAATAATTATACCACGCGAAGTCGCGGGCATCAGCTAGTAAATGAATCGCTGACGTGCTATTTATTTATACGACAACTTTACCTGTTTGTCAGTTTCTAGTAAAATTTTGCAAGTCATTTTCACCTAAGGTTTACTTAGATTCGATGTTTTTTGCAAGATCTATAGCTTGTTTTATGAAGGATAATTATTCGAATATGGACTTTATTTTGTTGGTCGTAAGATGCTCATTGCATATTTCAAAAAAGATTTTCACCCACAAGAACCCATAGAAATATGTTGGTTCTGGGGAACATAACGTTAAAATGTAGTCTTAGTCAGGAGGCTTCGGCCGCGGGTCCTTTATGGCCAAAATTGGAACTAGGTAATAATTATTACTAGGTAATATTAATTATTTATATGTTATACTTCATCCAGTTAAGTGTCTAAGGTCCAGTTGCATGAAAACGGTTTAACTTTGACTGCGAACTAAAAGCAAAGAGGGTTTGCTTAAGCCAACTTGACTCGTGCTACTAATTTCCACTCCTAACTGCATAAACTTGTACTTAAAGTGTAGAATCCGTCGCTAAAACACCTGCCATGTATTAAGGAAAGCCTAGTTTGACGTAACGTTTGTCGTGGTCCGTAAACGAGATCTTACTTCAAAAGTCTTACGCGATACAAATTTTCAGCAATGTCCATACAATAATTTTATCGATCAATGGTACTGCATCAATGTCAAAACATTTTTTTGTCCTCAACGTCCATTATGGTCATTCTCAGTGAAACGCGAAGCCATGACCGTGTTTTCATTGACATTGATGCAGTAATTTAATAAATAAATAATTGTTTACTGATGCCATAGTTTACAAAAGTCATGGTATGGTCGATCTCTGCTGCCTTATTTAGGACACCCTGTGTTTCAGGCTTCAGTGACCTTCCCTCCTATAAATAGAATGACAAAATTATGTAGTGATTGATGCATAATCGCACTGCGTTCCCAGCTATCTTATTAACTAATAATGTTTTAGTAGATAAGGTTCCATGACATCTTATCTACCTTTTAATACAATTCTTATCTTTCATCACAGACCAGTATTATGTTTATAATGAAATAAAATGTGTAAGTGTTGCTTGTGGCTAAAGGTATGACTCCAGTAATTTTTTATTGAAGTGAAACTTCTTTAGAATCGTTGTGATTTGAAAATTCGATGAAATGAAAAAACGACACCAAAAAGAGACAAACATTCATAACAGGATTTAGCCTGCGAGAGAATGAGATAGAATACAAGTTATATTTATCAAATTATCTAGTAGGCTTTCTTTACTGAAGTTTCACTTCTGTCGTGTGTGAATTGCACACACACTTTTTTTTTAAAATAAGAACCTTGTATAATAATTACCTAGGGTTTTTTAAATCACGTACATTACCTAGCAGGATTCAAATCTACACCCATTCTGGAAATAGACAAACTAAAACATACCACAAGTAATACTAATAATTAAGTTCTAAAGCGTACGCTTTGTCCTAAGGCAATGTGCTATCCTTTTCCGCAGTTTCTAAAATTCTATGAAAATAATAGCATTTTAGACCTGTTATTTTAGTTTAAGTAGTTTACAGATCGTGTAAAAAGCCACACCGTCTATTTGTAAGCAAACTTTTTCGTTTCTAAGCTGTATGATTGCTAAACTGTGGTATTATCAAAAATAATACGTAAGTGCAATCTAAGTATATTACAAAGTTTAATATAATTTTATTGTTGTTATTAATGTATTGTGATCTCAGCAAAATGGCTATATATATATATATATATATATATATATATATATATAAAATGGTCAATGTTTTTCATGTATGAAATGCTATTAATTTTATACTCTATGGAGAGTGTGTTACTGTGCTTATTTGATTGTACACTTATTCTAAACCAAGTTGACATATCTTACTTTCTTCAACATAGAATGGTTCCGTTATTTTACCAGTGTGTTCAGTGTATTATTAAAGCAATCTGGCAGGTGAAAAATTGGTCTAAAATGTATTGCGGCTTTTTTTACAAGTGACATTGTAAAAACCTTGGTAGAGTTGGTACCTGAGATGCAGTTATGTTTGGCTAGATTTCTGTACAATCGAATGGCTCCACGGTATGATTGTTAAGCTGTGGTCTCCTAGGATAGCTGCCGCCTTTTTGACGGCACCGCTATAAGGTTGCGTTTTGACTAAAGCGGAGACGAGTAGAATTCGTTCAACCAGACTAATAAAAAATTACGTGATAAAATTAGCATATCATCTACCAATAACCTGATTTGTCTATAAACACATTTTCTGCTCCGCTCCGCTTCAGTAGAAATACCTACAGCTAAGGATGTGTCGAGGCTTAGCGATCGCTCTCTTAAAGTGTTCAAACATAAAGCGGAACGCCGCGCTGTTATTGGACGTCTGCCGCGCAAATTATATTCGTCGGTATAGTCCTCAAGTCCTTGCTAGACCTGTATGGCTAGCATGCGCACTACGAGTAAAATTATGTATACCCGTTATCTCTCTCTGTCTACCGAAGCTAACATGGTTACCTACTTGTCTCGTTACGTCAAAAGTAGAGATAAAAGTAGTATTTCTTATCTGTGGCATTTTTCTCTACGAACCTTAACATGTCGACTATTTTTTTCTTGTAATATAAGTACCTACCGCATTTTATGCATGTTAGGAATTTGCCGGCAACGACAACATCTCTCTCTCTCGTCGCGAGATAATCTCGTTGTGCGCATGCTAAGCACACTGGGCAGGATCGTGTCGTGCAAACGCCGCGTGTTGCTGACGCGCATACCTATGCCGTTCTACACACCTTATGAGAGCGAAGAGCTAAAGCTCTTAGGCCCGCTTGCAGAGACGCCGGGTTACGTTTAACCCAGCAGGGCGATTGCCTAAAAATGACAGCTACAATGTAACGATCTTCCACTATTGGCCAAAATCCATTGATGCAGCAAAAATACCATAAATTCGGCCAATCAAAACAATTGAGACTGTAACAATGATTGATGCAGGTTTACATAATCGCCCTGCTGGAATAAATTTGAAATTTTGACAGAAGTTTTATACGAATTATATCAAAGTAGCAACTAGGTAACTCTGGATTAAAAGGATAACCGGGCGATTCTGCAATCGGGCCTTATATAGAGGTTTAAGTGTCGTCATTAGACGCTAATATAGCAGCCGTTATATGACGCTATCCTGGGATACTGGGGCTAAGGCTTGTATTCAATAAGTTTTAGGGCGGTTTCAGACTAGCGTATGTATTTTGCGCGTATAAGCTTGTATCGGCTCACGCTAATCTGAAACCGTCTTAAGGCTTGTATTCAGTAAGTATTGAGACGCTACAGCATAATATTAATGGATTAGGTTAAGAATGCATCGTATACAGTACCTATATTGTTTTATTTAGTATTTACTAACAACAGTTGGGGGAGTTTTTAAAACAAAAGAGTAAAGCGAGGGTTGTTTTATATGAATACTGAAAAGGACAGTTAGTTCTATGATTTGGGTACGACATAAATTATATTATTATAAATAAACAATTTAACTCAATTATAAACAACAATATAAAATTTTGTATTATTAATAATATAGTTAGAAAAATTGTAATTTTAGTAAATTATTAGCTAATAATATTGATATTAAAATGTTGTAAGAATATAAAAGGAGAACCTTTTAACAAAAAAAAATTGAGCTCAATCGCAACTTTTGCTCAGATTTTTGCAAAATACCTTCTCCATAATACTTCGATAATTGCTCTTGGCACCAAAAATTATAATTATTCGATTTGTCAAAACAGATTATGAGTACCTACCTATAGCTTTTATTGAAAATCATATTTTAGTAGGTAGGTACCTACCAATGATGATCCCATGTTACTTCTTTACACAGAATAATAGTTAGATATATTATAATTTGTACATAATAATAAAGGCGGCTTTTATTGTACCTACTCTTTCGTGTGCCTATGTAATTTAGTATGATTTGTTTGTATACTTATTATGTACGTGTACCTACCTATAAGGAGAACATTCCCAGATCATTCCTATAAAATTGGAAAGAGAGAGAAGATTACATCAAAGTCAATTTTTCTACTTTGAATTTGCAATAAAAATTTGCTACTTAAAACATACTTATTTCTTTTATTTTTGAACCTCTTACACGTGATTTTTTGAATACTTTGGAAGGATTCAGTCTCTGCTACTTACAACTGCTGGTTGTGTACCTTGCCCAAGAAGCTATAGGTGATTGAAGCAAAACCCACAAAGACGTTAGTTCTCTTTGTGAGCTCTATTGTCTCTACAATGGGGAGTGCTCTGAGGAGTTATTTAATCTAATACCACCTTCCGTGTTCTCCAGTCACACTTCGTCGCAGAAACAAATTTCATCCTCACCACCTGGATGCCTGGTCTCATTCCACCTCCCGTTATTCCTGGGTCATTTCTGCCCTACCTGCAAATTGTGGAACCAGCTTCCATCTTCTGTGTTCCCTAATGATTATAATATGGGGCTCTTCAAAAGGGCGGATAAACAAATTTCTCAAAAGCCAGCAACGCATTGGCGGTTCCTCTCACGTTCCTCTGGTGCTGCAAATGTTCATGGGCGGCGGTAATCACTTACCATCAGGTGACCGCCTGCTCGTTATATACACATATAATTTTTTTTTTTTATGTAAGCACTAAGTACGTGCACAAAAAGTACCTATGTAATCTAGAAGTGATCCCACGAAAAGTGTGTAATCACTACGAATCCCATTTATCGCTATCCCACTTCAACTGCCGAGCGAAAGCAAAAGATTAGACACCACTGGAGTTTGACCCCTCGCTCTAATTTGTTAGTCGAAGTGGGATAGTGATAAGTATCTAGGTATCTATGCATTTGCTTCAAGCCGATTTAGCGTCCCAGTGCAATATTCCATATTACAATAGATACCGTTTAGCGGGGCGTTTCCTCGTGCTCCTATCAATTTGTCCTATTGATAGGAGCACGAGGAATAGTTCTTCCTCGTGCACCTACTACGGAGTTGAATTATGGAACGGAAAAGTTTTTATATTCTTTTATATAGAAGTACAATAGGGTCATAGTTTTAATTAGTAATATTCTTTTATATAGAAGTACAATAGGGTCATAGTTTTAATTAGTAAGATAAGTATCATTAACTATATAGGTATATCTTGTCATCGATTAGAAATCTATGAAAATATGCAGCGATGTTATGGTTTCATTCCATTCCAAGATCGACTCGTCTTTGACGGTGAATGTATAGGGACTAGGGACTAACAGGGAATCAAACTAGGCCCCCTTGAAGCAGCTACGTAGCTGCTGCTACGTAGCTGCTGTAGACGTCTACAAATACGGAAAGTTTTCGCAATAAAACAAAAATTACAATATTGTACTTGCATTTATTTCATAATATACCTATATGAATAAAACAACAAAACAGGTAGGTACCTATGTTGGGCACATCCCTTAAAATTAAAATTAACAATGCGAAATAAAAATTAAACACAAGATTTTACAGCGGTTTTCACAAATGAGTGAACACAAAAAAAAATTGGAAATTAACTAAATAATAAAAAAAGGGTGTTTTAATAATTTAGTAACAATTAAATGAATTTATTATACCCTTACGAAACTAATTTTATTATTAGAAATTATTATGCAAATATTTCATTAGAATATTATAATGTTACATTATATATACATTTACGGTTATAATAATTAGTCAGTACCTATTAATAATCAAGCCAAATACGATTAATATAATAAAACGATATTATAATGTTGCAAATTTGGTTGTACCTAAAAAAGGTCATCCATTGGGATATTTGACAAAAGACAAAGGTTATCCGTTAGTTTTGAGTTTGATAATAATCATTATGATTGTAAAACAGCTCGCCACAACTTACATGTTTATAACGTCACACTTCAGTATTACATACACTAATCACTACAAAATTACAAGCTTTCATACAGTACGCATTTTGATCAAACATCTGTTTTATAGATTAGATACAGTCCTATTGCCGTTCTCTTCATAATGATCTACGCGCATAATGTTCAAAATATGGCACGATATTTAGATTTGTGTACAACCAAATTAGCATCATTATTATATTATTTTCAGTAATAACTGAAATAAATGCCTGTGACTTCGTCTGCGTGGTTTTAGAATTTAAATCCCGTAAAGACTCCGTGATTTTCCAAGATAAAATGCAGCTTCTCGCCAGCAGGCTTAGCATGCGCACAGCGAGATATCTCGCGACGGGAGGGAGAGATGTTGTCGATGACGGCAAATTTTTCGTTTATCTTGACATGCACATGATCCGGTATATTACGAGAAAAAAATAGTCAGCATGTAAGGGTTCGTAGACAAAAATACCACAGATAGGAAATATGTAACCATGTTACTTATTAGCTTTGGTAGACAAATAGAGATAGCGGGTAGACATAATTTTACTCGTGCAGAGAAAAACACCACTGATAAGAAATATTACTTTTATCTCTACTTCTGATGGAACGAGACAAGTCATATTATGTGTAACCATGTTAGCTTCGGTAGACAAATAGAGATAACTGGTAGACATAATTTTCTCGTTGTGCGCATGCTAGTCCTCTAGGTCTATAACTATACCCATCAGCTGCTCCGTTGCGGCGTGATTGAAGGACAAAACACCTCATTTCCACATTCATAATATTGATTTAATAAATACAGTAAACGAAGCTATATGCATTTTCTTACTTAAATATCATTGATGGATTTTTATATTACTATTTTAATATTATGCCCATTATTTCATTATCAAGTAAAACCTCGAATTTACATATACACAAGCAAATTCTAACAAAAATATTCGTAATATTATGCCATAGCAAAAAAAACAACATTTATAATCACAAATATTATTATCTAATATTATTAATGTGTACAAAAGTATGATCACATTTAATTTATCTTATTCTATTCAAATTACATAATCGCTAAATATTATACACAAGCTTAAATTATGTATTATGGTATTTATTCATAATACATTGTGGATGTAAATCATAATAAGTATAAAAGTAAATGGAAAAATTCGATCATCACAAATGATAGGAATTCAGATTTCAGTTCATATTCATTTTAATGGTTTGTAGTTCTTGTATAGAAGTTTTTGAATACTAAAAATTTAAAAATGGGAACAGGTTAATCCTATTCTCTAATCCTAGAGTCAGACTCAAGTATGAGCTTGTCAGACTGACCACAACAACTGACCATGGGTAAATCCTGGGGTCGAACTCAATCCTGAGCAATGGTTCATTTAGTGTTGGACTCAAGGCTGAGCTCGGGTTAGTTCTAGAGTCAGACTCAAGCTTGAGCTTGAGTTAATGCTAGTGTCGAACTCAAGTCTGAGATTGGGTTATATCATGGACAAACTCAAATCTAAGCTAGGGTTATTTCAGGGACAAACTCAAGTCTGAGCTTGGGTTAATCCGAGGGTCACACTCAAGGCTGAGCTTGGGTTGGCAGACTCAAGGCTGAGCTTGGGTTAATACGAGGGTCAGACTGAACGCTGAGCTTGGGTTAATCCCAGGGTCAGACTCGACAAGGCTGAGCTTGGGTTATTTCAGGGTCAGCTTCAAGTCTGAGATTGGGATATTTCAGGGTCAGACTTAAGTCTGAGATTGGGTTAATCCGAGGGTCAGACTCAAGTCTGAGCTTGGGTTAATCCGAGGGTCAGACTCAAGGCTGTGCTTGGGTAATTGGCTAGGGTCAGACTCATAACCTTAGTGAAAGTTTCAAATCTGAGCTTTGGTCTCATCAGATTTAGGTCAAACCGAAGCTCAGACTCGGTCGAAGCCAAGCTTTGGTCAAACTTGTTTCAAGTATATAGTTGAGCTTAGGTTAAACCTAAGCTCAGGTTTATTCTAAGCCTACAGTCATCCCTGGGTCAACCAAAGCTCAGACTTGGTTAAAGCCTGCGTTTAACCTAAGCTCAGACTTGGTTCAAAGTCTATAGTCGCGCCTAGAGTCAGACTTGGTTAAAGCCTACGGTCCACCTAAGCTCAGACTTGGTTCAAGCCTGCGGTTAACCTAAGCTCAGACTTGGTTAAAGCCTATAGTCGGGCCTAGGGTCAGGCTTGTGGTGGCTCGTCCATCGGGTTGGCTCGCGGCAGGTCGTCGCTGGGCTCCTCAGGGCGCTCCTCGCGCGGCTCAAAGCTCGCTGATGATGAACCGCTTCTGCTGGACGACGACGTTGATGATGATGAGGACGGCGATGATGATGATGACGGTGACGAGGACTCGCATTGCTCCGAACTGCCGGTGTCCCTGCAGGAAAGAATAACAGTTGTTTGGGATGTTTTGGCTATGGTTACTTACACTCCTAATGGGATGCATAGATAGCTTTCCGTATTCAATACGTCCCCAAAGGACAGGTAGCTTCGCTTTCCTAAGGACCTAAACTACTTCAATATCGTAACTTAAGACGCAAGACATAAGCTTTTTCAGCCACTGCAAATTATAGAACGCACAGAAATCCGTTTTCAATGAGTCTTACACGAGTAACTTGCGAATGTAAATAGTTTTGTAAGTCGCGTATCGCGGCATTCAGAACCAGTGGTAGATTCAAAAGCACTTTTAATAAGTTTATTTGAATAAAAAAAATAAGTTTGAGTTTATCGTATACAAATGTTAGTTTGTGTCAGTTACTTACATACATTTCAAAACTTGTAACATCTGATATGGTGCACTTACTTGTGGAAGCCGTTGGTCTGACAGGTGTTATATCCACCGCAATGCTGACACTTCAGGCCGACCACATGAAACTTCACCGTTGAAAGCTGAAAATGGATAAAATGACATCAAAACAGAGGACTTATTACGGTAAAATGATAACTACACTGTACATAGTCAGCCCTGATAGGCTAATTTTAAAATTCTTTAAAATCGGCCAAAAAGACGTTATCTGTCAGTTATAAGATTGATAACCATTTTAAACTATAGACTTGTGGCGGTCTTCGCAGTCCGCACATAATCCAATAGATGGCACTACTAGTACGATGGACGCGAACACGAAGTGCCCAACTCACGCTTACGAAGTTTTCTCAGAATTACGCTATATATACGACCTCCAAAGATGAACGGTCGGACCAGCGGTCCCCGAGCACAACACCCGCTCGGAGGATGATCATCCTATTCTTACGGTCGAGTCATATTATCACCTGCTCCCGTACAGACTAAAGTAAAAAAAACCGGCCAAGTGCGAGTCGGACTCGCGCACCGAGGGTTCCGTACAAACCTGTAGTAAGTTTTACGATTTATGACGTATTAAAAATAAAAATTACGTTTGTTGTATGGGAGCCCCCCTTTAATATTTATTTTATTGATATTTAATTATTTATTTTGAAAGGTAATATACAAG
This sequence comes from Erebia ligea, assembly GCA_917051295.2. Classification (NCBI taxonomy): domain Eukaryota; kingdom Metazoa; phylum Arthropoda; class Insecta; order Lepidoptera; family Nymphalidae; genus Erebia; species Erebia ligea. The sequence goes on from OU785239.1 coordinate 2,840,088, forward strand.
TTAATATTCTGTGAAAATTTGAACCGTCTACCTGTTACCGTTTTTAATATTGAGCAAAAAAATACGAAAAAAACACGTTTATTGTATGGGGACCCCCCTTAATATATATATTTTTTTAATTTTTAGTATTTGTTGTTATAGCGGCAACGGAAATACATCATTTGTGAAAATTTCAGCTTTCTAGCTATCACGGTTTATGAGATACAGCCTGGAGCAGACAGACAGCGGAGTCTTAGTAATAGGGTCCCGTTTTTACCCTTTGGGTACGGAACCCTAAAAAGTGCGTCGATTTTTGCTAACGAATGACGTCACCATTTTTAGGGTTCCGTACCCAAAGGGTAAAGGCCCATCTATTCAACCGATTTTGATGAAATTTTGTAGTGTTAGATTGTATTCTGGGGAAGCTACTGAAGGACATAGGCAATTTTTATGCCGGGAAATTAAAGAGTTCCCGCGGGAACCAAAAAACCCTAAATTCACGCAGACGAAGCCGCGGGCATCAGCTAGTATAATAATAATTATTTATACATGTCATTAATGTTTTTTAAACAACTTTGATACAAATGGCTATATTATTAAAAGTAAGTTAAAATATAGCTGACCTTGTGACAGTCCTTGCACAAAATGGTAGTTTTGTAGTCGGCATACTCCGGTGGCATGGGAGTGGCCGCCACTTCAGAGTCCAAGTAATTCCAAAGCTGCAATACAATCGACATAAAGCATGAGTTATTACACGTTTTGGATTTACGTATCTGTTAGTGTAGGTATATTGTTCGATTGTGTCTTCTCTTCGCAAACTTGAAACATTAAAAACCCAGTGTTCAATGGTTTGGATTATGCTAGTATATATGAAAAATAAAATAAAAACAAAAAATGAAGAGGCATAAAAATTAGTTCCAAGTTTGGCCACCGGGTCAGATAAGTTTGTGGGACTGTAAACAAAAATCTTCCAATTTGGAGGCCATTTTTAAAGATGGCGTCCAAACGATCATGATCTGGACCACGTGACCATTAGTACTCCTTTAGTTATATGTTATATCAAACCCCAGAAGTCAAATTGAGGGCATCGGAACTAGTTAGCATCGGACAGAACACGTGTGTTAACATGGGATGTGGCACGGGATGCGGGATGCGTGGATGTCTTTAGGAGATACTCACATTGGTCATGTCAATCATGCTAGTCTGGCAGGTGGGGCAGGCGTAGTGGCCGGACTTCAGCATCTGCTCGAAGCAGGGCCGGTGCAGCAAGTGGCCGCAGTCCGGGATGTGGCACGGGATGCGGGATGTGTGGATGTCTTCCAGGCACACCGGACAGTTGGCGCGTGACACGTTTTCTACACACTGTTGAAGGCAAATAAAACTTGCAGGCAATTAAAACTTTTACTTTTGAAAATGGTTGGGTGAATCAGTAATGAAATCGTAGACTATGGAAAACTATGTCGGCTTTAACTAGCTATTAATTTCGACATTTATGGGATTTTACGGAAAGTAGCAGATTTGCAGTGTTGCCGTTGTATTTCGGTCACTCCACTCAGCCTTGTAGGATCGCTTCATTCAGTACCTCAATGAGCTTCTTGCAAAATATATTCTCTAGGGATACGGCAGTCAAGATTGCATGAAACTTTTATATCAATCGGGGACTAATATTATGCTGTTTTAAATTAATTTAATGATGTTTTTTTTTGGCGAAGAACCTTACCTTTATACATAATATCCGGATAAACTCACGTGTTCTGTCGGAAAAATGCCCGACTAGTTTCCAACCCGTTCGGGGCCCTTATTCGTGAGCCTTTCGCGCGACGCGGCCGCTACTCGACCCACTAACTAAACTAGTCGGGCATTTTTCCGACAGAACACGTCAGTTTATACGGATATTATGTATAGTTATAATGAATATCACTCACAATAGTTTAAACATTAAAATAGTTTAAACGTTAAAACCTAACCTTTCTTTACTTTAGACTTCAGATTAGCAAGGAAATGTCAACATTATCTATTTGTCTGTCTGAGAAAGGAAACATTTTTTAGACTTTAATTAACGTGGTAAATGTTAGAACTTGCCTAGAAGATGCCTATTCTCTCTTGCATGTGTACTATACTTACCCGGTGTCCCACACGCTGTAACTGCACCGGTAGACACATGTTGCATCTCTCACAATGGAAGAACCTATCGCGACCTCCGACACGGCATATCCCGCAGCCTTCACAATGGTACTGCTTCTTGTCTTCATCGTCAAACAGGTTGCAGATCAGGCATGTATACTGGGAACAAAAAGCGTATTAAACTCCTATAAAACCAGAAGTTGTTGAGTTAAAAAAACAAATGGGCAATCCTCAAACAAAATTAATATATATTTTTTGTGAACATATCGATTTTCATTAGCTGTACTTGCCATATGACTTCAAATTTGGTGGAATTATTTTATAATGACTATACTTGGCTATACTTAAAAAATTCTGCCCTTATTCTTTATCTGGCAATATACCTATATAGAGAACCTCTGTGCAATTAGCAACATAGCAAACCTATGTGCAAAATATAAACCAGTTCCAGGGGTTTTGACTGTGTCATTATCAGCAGAGCGATCACGTAACTTCTGCATCAATCATTGATACATTGCAATCACCTCTGATTGGTTAACACTCTTCCACTATTGGACATAATCCATTGACACAGCAAGAATGCCATAAATTCAGCCAATTACAACAATTGATACTGTAACAATGATTGACGCAGAAGTTACGCGATCGCTCGGCTGGTCATTGAATGAATCAGAATTTTATTTTTATGAGATTTTTCTTCTTCTTGCTGTAGCTTACCTTGCCAAACCGGACGCCGCAGTTAGAACACTCGGCCTGCACTTTCTGCCTCGTGTCACACTCTGTGCAGATCAGCTCCGTCACTGACTTCCTGTTGAAGTAGTGCTCCTCCTTTTCATCGTGACAGTACCGGCACATGTACAGCTTGTTGCAGCATGGAGTCTGCACAACAAGTTAAAAGTTTTATTATTATTACTAACTATCCGTTTAAACACCTTAAGAGCAACAGAGTAGTGCATATGTGGAACACACTGTCAAGCTCTGTAAAACCGACTGGATAAGCACTTAAAGACAAAGCACAAGATTTGATCAGCAAAAGCTGCCTAGCCTATAAATAATAATAATAATAACTAGCTTTTGCCTGCAGCTTTGATTTTCATACAAATTTCAAAGCTCCATTTTAATTATTCAAGCCCTTAGCTATCTGTATGCCAAATTACACCCCGATCCGCCCTGTAGTCTAAGCTGTGCATTGATAGATCAGTCAGTCAGTCAGTCTTTCCTTTTATATATTTAGACAATTGCCCATAATAAGACAACATAAAATGTAGTCTTATTCCTTGTCTAGACACAAGATTGATGGAATCGTTGTACAAAATTCCAGCTTTCTAGGTCCAAGGTCCAATTAAATCTATGGGTTTTTACCTATGTGGTGCAACTTATCAGAGTTAACTTCTGTGAGTGCTATTGCTAGTTAACACTTGACTTAAGGTTGCCCCTTCATTTAAGTGACAACTAAACTGAAGTTAAGTAATGTACTTACTTATATTTTTTGTGTAAACACAGTGGCCTTGAGTTTTCATACAAATCTCTTACAATCTAAGCATGTCTTTATAGATTAGTCAGCTTAACGAAAATATTGTCACGAATTTCAAGTTCGTTGACACGCTTTTGTTTCCTAAATTGCGTTTCATAGTAGGTACATCGAAGTTTCTGCGTTGGAAGTTAGATGGTTATAAATATAGACACGAGTGTTTTGAACCCGGTAGCATTGCATGCCACAGGAAGTGGATGCAAAATCGTAAAAAAACGAATAAGGATCTCGAAGAACTTACCACAAACTTAGCACGCCGCTTATAATGTGCACAGCCGATGCGTTTTTCGATGATTTGTTCAGGTTCCACCTCTGGCACTGCGTTTTCCCCATTCGTAGTTTCGGATTCTGACATTTTTGTTCTTTCACTTATACACTTTTGGAGATATTGATTGAACTGGTATGTCTAAAAGTTTTATGGAGACAGAAATGAATGGATTTCCGATGAGAGAATAATCTAATGGATTATTGAACAATGGATGAAGGCACAAACAAAAATTGATAACGTGACATGAGTGACATTTTTGTACAATATCAAATGTCAAAATGACAATTGAGAAAATGACATTTCATATTTAATTTTCTTCCTTCTCTGTCTGTACCGTAGACAGAGAAAGAGATATATTATATTCTTACACTATGGTCTGTACGCTCACGCTGTACCACAGAGTACATTATATATCGTTGTACAAAGCACGTACAAAGCTTCAAAGCACGTAGGTGACAAACACAGGTGACAAAGGATCAAAATTTCAAAAGTCTAGAATCTGAAGCTGTCTAGTTCATTTTGTTTTAAAAAAACTTCGTTATAGAGCTGCCATGCAAGGTACCCCACCCCAGCCTGCAAAATAATATTTGTAATAAGAAAAATACTAATCGATAGATTTCCTCAACTACGTTTTCCTTTAAAACTGCTCACCTTATATTATTTAATTAAAAATCAATAAAGTTGAAAAAAAAAATCATTTATCCATACTTTCAAACTCCTATTTTCAAATTCAAACTCGACTCCACCAAATTCGACTCCACGTAGTCTTATCTGCCCTACCCCTAGAGTGTTTTTATGAAGCGCGAAGCCAGAAGCTCGCGAAGGAGGTCCTGCGATGAAAGCGATGAAGCGAGCCTACGAGGCCGAGTGAAGCGAAGGGGGGAGGTGGCGAGCGAAGCGAGCCGGCGACCTCAGCTCCGTAGCGAAACGAAGGTCGAGTAGGTGAAGCTGATTTAAGGGGCGACGGAGCGAGTCTTCTGGCGTAGCCTATTTGATATGTAACTTGCTGTGGTATGTAACTTGTATGTACTTGAGCAATTATAAATGCAACTTGAGCAGTTTTTTTACACTTTGAGTAATTTAAAATATTGTATACATCAAAAGATATAGGAGTTTGATTGAAAGTATGAATAAATGAATTTGTTTCAACGACTTTATTGATTTTTATTAAATAATATAAGGTGAGCAATTTTAGAGGACAACGTATAGTAGAAGATCCGAATCTAAATCGAGACGTACCGGTTTGATAAGAGAATCAAATTTATTTTATAATAAATTTCATATATTAGAAAATAAATTAAAAATGGGTAGACAACAGAAATCCTGGACAGAATATTTTTAATTACTTTTTGAAAAATGATTTTTCATAAAATGTTGCAAAATGAAGATAATAATAAAATTTTATACTGGACTTAAAGTATAGAGCATATAGAATGTGCAATCGTAGGGTAGACTATTATTTCCATTATTTATCCAGGTAAATAATAGGGTAGACTATTATTTCCATTATTTATCCAGGTAAATAATAGTCTAGCCTACGATTGCACATTCTATATGCTCTATACTTTAAGTCCAGTATAAAATTTTATTATTATCTTCATTTTGCAACATTTTATGAAAAATCATTTTTCAAAAAATAATTAAAAATATTCTGTCCAGGATTTCTGTTGTCTAGGTACCCATTTTTAATTTATTTTCTAATATATGAAATTTATTATAAAATAAATTTGATTCTCTTATCAAACCGGTAGGTCTCGATTTAGATTCGGATCGACTAGTACTTAGTTGAATTGAGCTATTGAAAATCTATCGATTAGTATTTTTTTTATTACAAATATCAATATTTTGCAGGCTGGGGTGGGGTAGGTTGCCATGCAAGAGTTTTTACCAATAATGTAGGTCATGTAGGGTATGTTCCGAAATACACAATCAATTTAGTACACTGCGAAGCCGTTCCTTTATAGTTAGGTATACTGGTTACTGCTTAAAACGGAACGCAGTCAGCACTGAGAGCACCTTACCTCGAAAACGCCAGTGCTCACAGTACAAAGATGGCGTCGATTAATGACGTCATAATATATTTCCATAGGATACTGCGGCAGTGTACTGTCAGTCCACAACGGAACGAAAATCTCCACAGTAAGAGCACTGAAGTCTGAACAGTGCTCGCAGTGTATTTCGGAACACACCCGTAGTTACAATACTTACATCTCCGGGCAATGTGAATACATATTAAGTAATTCATTAAAATAAACTGTTATATTATGACATCGTAGTAGCAGCATCTGTATGATTCACGAAGGTGTATCGTCAGTCGTCTCATCACCACTCATCACCGAGATCGTCACTGGTCGGTGATCTTTTTTGCCATAGAGCTGGCAGCACAGATAAGGCAGTTGACATCTATTATTTACCGTTGACAATATCAATATTTTGAGCGGAAAATTTCAAACAAAATAATCAAAAAAATTCCATGTGAAACAGGACGTACCTTTTAACCCCAATAATAACTACTCAAAAAACAATGAAAAGCACTGCGTTTTGCCTGTTTTTATTCTTCTTTGTCAAAGATTCTCAATGCTTGCTGCCGCCTAGATTTCAATGGAAAACTATAGATTTTGCATGGGAGGGTCAAGCCAGGGAAGCGGCATTGAAGTCTGGCGCTTATATTCCTGAAAATAACATGCCTGCAGGCATTGCTAGATGGAAAAATAAACTGTTTATCACGATACCTAGATGGAAGAAAGGTTATACAATATTTTAGTATTTTGGTTGAGGTTCACAATATGTATACATAGGTTTTTGGATATTGGATAGAGGGTGTGTTCCGAAATACACTGCGAGCACTGTAAGGTGTGACGTCGATTCAGTACACTGCGAAGCCGTTCCTTTATAGTTAGGTATACTGGGTACTGGTTAAAAGTTAAAACGGAACGCAGTCAGCACTGAGACAAACACTGAGAGCACCTTACCTCGAAAACGCCAGTGCTCACAGTACAAAAATGGCGTCGATTAATGACGTCAAATATTTCCCTAGGATACTGCGGCAGTTTACTGTCAGTCATAACGGAACGAACAATCTCCACAGAAGAGCACTGAACAGTGCTCGCAGTCTAAAACGGAACACACTGATTAGCAGGCGTTAATTTGCGGAGCTCCATGATAATCAAGGAAAAAGAAGAATCTTAATTCGCTATAGGTAATCCGCCAAAGTAGACAAATCTATGTGGTACATGGCGTGTAGCTTGCACGTGTAGCTTGCGATATGCAGCGCCCAATACCTAAGCCAGCAATTCGCACCGGCACAACACCACACCAAATCTTCCAAATGAGGTTAACCTTCCTAATTTGACTTCTAAGTCAAAGTACGCTCTATAAATCTCAGCTTAGGGGTCATCATTCATTCATTCCTTTAACTTGTAGGAGTGCCGGCATCACTAAACTACATCCACCTCAACGGCAATCAGTCCCAGCCTCTGATCCCGTACCCGAGCTGGGGCTCCGCGTTCGTGTCGGACAAGGCGTGCTGCGTCAGCGACAACAGCACAGTCGTGTCCACGTTTCGTGTGCATGTCGACCAGTGTGACAGACTGTGGGTCGTCGACAACGGAGTCGCTGACATGTCGCGTGAGCTGAACCCTAACCCGTTGTCCTGCAGGCTTAGCATGTGCACGAGATATTTCTCGACGAGAGAGAGGGATGTCGTCACCGGGAAATTTTTCTTTTACCCTTACATTACCATTACCGCGTTTGTCGTTGTCCTAATACAAAGGATTACCCGATGTAGTCGTCACTACATAGTACCTACATACGATAGCAGATCACATCGAATTGTTAATTTCTGCACATAGACGAATTTTAATATCTGGACGGAAAATCCGACAAGACCGGAGAGAGATCAGGCGCAGCTGAGGCACGGAGGCTAGGCATCGCCAACTTCCAAACCTCAATAATTATGGTCCGACTCGGGAATCAAACCCAGGACCTAGTCATCCGCACTCGTCATGCTTACCGCTTGACTACCGAGGCAGTTTCGCATGTATAAAATATAAATAAACTTTATAGCTAATGCACGCGACTGTGTCCGCGTGGGATGAAGGTTTTTTTGGTTCCCGCGGGAACTTTTAATTTTCCGGGATAAAAAGTAGCCAAATTTCTTCCAGATCCATTCAGCCGTTCTGGCGTGATTGAGTAACAAACAAACATCCATCCATCCATCCATCCAAACTTTCGCATTTTTAATACTGGTATAGACAAGTACCGGATAAAAAATAATATAAGTATGATTTATTATATTCAGGAGATGTACGTCAAATAACGGCGCCAGCGATATTGGTGTTTGACCTGAACACAGACACGCTGATACATCGCTACGTCATCAAGGACGAGGTGCTCAGGGACTCTTCAGTACTGACCAGCATTGTGAGTGAACCATACTGTGTTGACCATACATAGCTTTCATCTAAAGTAGCTCTACAACTTACAAGCATGAGCGAAGCGAGCGGTGATACTTTGTTTTATTTTGACGACCTCCCTGACGCAGTGGTGAGCGCTGTTGTCTTAAATAGTAAGTCGCGGGTTCAACACCCGGCTTAAGGTTAATTTGGGAATACATATAATATATTCCTGATTTTTTATTAGTAATTCTGGACTGGGTATTTGATAACATGTCAAACGTCAAAACGCGTTCTTATTTGTGGGATGTTGTAACTTGTATAAACTGTGACGTCATCAAAATTCGACGCTTTTTTTCTTCAATCGATACTTAGTTTAAAATGGGTTTCAAACATTAGTCCATTCATTTTAGATTTTTTCGCGGCAAAATTTATAATTTTTTGAAACCACTGTGGTTTTATACCTATGAGTGAGTACATTAAAAAACACAACTCTCCCCCCCCTCCGGTGGTGGCTTCCCCCCTCCCCACCTTGAAAAGTGTGCCATTTTGCAGATTTCCTAGATTTTCAAGAAAACTATACAAGCTAGGACAAAACCGTCAAAGAGAACATTGTTCCTTAATAAATTACCTACAAATAAGTTTATATCAATTATTATGATAGGAGTTATAGTTTACAAGCTATGGTGCGTTAAAGTTGACTAAAAATCGCAGCTCAGTAAAATTAGCCAATTTTCAACATTTTTTAAGTATTCTGTAATCTCTAGAAAACTATTAGAGTTAGGCAAAAACTGTCAGAAGTAAAAATAAACACCATTTAATGACCTACAAAAAAATATTTAGTTCATAAAGATAGGACTAATAATTTCGCATATATATCCACGTATTGTATACGAAGAAAAATAAAAAAATTGTTAGAATCCAGTGTTATTTGCAATTTGCACAAAAACTATTAGAGCTAGGAAAAATCCTTCGAAGAGCAATTAATTTCATTAAATTACCTACAGAAAAATGTTATGGTTTATTTAGATAGGACCAATAGTTCGAAAAATATGACTACCTTTATTACATGAAAATTTTTTTTTTTCAAAAACCATGTATATATTTTGTAATTTTCACAGAAACTATTAGAACTAGGAAAAAAAATATCAGAAGCAAAAATGAACTTCATTAAATTACCTCCAAAATAGTTTTTAGTTTATTTTGACAGAACTAATAGTTTCGGAAATATTGCTGTCTAACTTGCATAAAAAAAGAAACCCTTGTAAAATCCGTAAATGTTTTTTGTAATTTCAAGAAGAAGTATTAGAGCTAGGAAAAAAGCTGTCAGGACTTAGGACAAAGATAATTAATTTACCTATAAAATAGTGTTTAGTTTATTTTGATAGGACAAATAGTTTTTGAAATATACCTTGCTATTTTGTAAGAACCCTTGGTAGTCATGTTGACTTAGCATAATAGTATGGAATGAATAGAAATTAACCCCTAAATAAATAACGTTTTTTTTTATTTTAGGCCCAAATGATGCCATCCTTCCTCCCCACTCCCCCAACCCCCCTCCTCCTCCCCTCTCTCAAACATCTCGCCGATTGTGCTTTGATTTTAACTTTGAATAAATTAAAAAAAACTTTAAGATATATAATAAACACATATTATCTAATGCCCCCTTTTTAGGGTTCCGTAGCCAAATGGCAAAAAACGGAACCCTTATGGATTCGTCATGTCTGTCTGTCTGTCCGTCCGCATGTCACAGCCACTTTTTTCCGAAACTATAAGAACTATACTGTTGAAACTTGGTAAATAGATGTATTCTGTGAACCGCATTAAGATTTTCACACAAAAATAGAAAAAAAAGCAAAAAATTTTGGGGGTTCCCCACACTAAGAACTGAAACTCAAAAATTTTTTTTTCATCAAACCCATACGTGTGGCGTATCCATGGATAGGTCTTCAAAAATGATATTGAGGTTTCTAATATCATTTTTTTCTAAACTGAATAGTTTGCGCGAGAGACACTTCCAAAGTGGTAAAATGTGTGTCCCCCCCCCTGTAACTTCTAAAATAAGAGAATGATAAAACTAAAAAAAATATATGATGTACATTACCATGCAAACTTCCACCGAAAATTTGTTTGAACGAGATCTAGTATGTAGTTTTTTTTTAATAATTTAAAACTTACTACAGGTTTGTACGAAACCCTCGGTGCGCGAGTCCGACTCGCACTTGGCCGGTTTTTTTATGCTAAAATGACTGGACTACAAGTGCAACAATGGCGAGGAAATGTGTTGAGTCTAGAAAACTGGGACTGGAAAAAAACAACTTTTTTCGCCCATACATACTACAAAGTCACCAGCTCCAGCATAGAGCTGATCTGATGATGGAACCAGGAGGTGTATAGGGGAATTATTATCAGTAAGCCCCTCGAGTATGGGCTCAATTGGTTTGTTTTAAAGATTCCAAGCGTGTTTTGTGAACTAATTTATGGCTTATTTTACTGAGCTGCGAATTTTAGTCAACTTTAACGCACCATAGCTTGTAAACTATAACTCCTATCATAATAAATGTCATGAACTTATTTGTAGGTAATTTATTAAGGAACAATACTCTCTTTGACAGTTTTGTCCTAGCTTGTATAGTTTTCTTGAAAATCTAGGAAATCTGCAAAATGGCACACTTTTCAAGGCGGGGAGGGGGGAAGCCACCACCGGAGGGGGGGGGAGAGTTGTGTTTTTTAATGTACTCACTCATAGGTATAAAACAACAGTAGTTTAAATTAATTATTAATTTTGCCGTTTTCCCCATACATTGAAATCTAGAATGAATGGACTAAACAGGGGACGTGGATAAAACGACTTTTGAGAGATCCTCTATTTAATAATAATCGCTAAAGAAAAAATTTATTTGAATAGCGGTTTTCAAATGCCTACCCAATAGGGATGCCTATATCAAAAATAAATTATTTCTAACAGATTATTAAAAAATAGAGTCTTCCAAAACACCTAAAATTCACATACTCGGTTAGTTTTAAGTTTGCCATTTTAAAATATAGATTAAAAAAAAAAAGTGTGTTGAAATTTGATGACGTCACAACTGTGAATTTCATACAACTTCCTTAGTAGAAGCGCGTTTTTAAGTTTGATCTTCAAAGGGTGGATAAACACATCTCAAAAGCCAGCAACGCATTGGCGGTTCCTCTGGTGCTGCAAATGTTCATGGGCGGCGGTAATCACTTATCATCAGGTGACCCGCCTGCTCGTTATATACCTACCTATATATATAAAAAAAAAAGATAGAGTTGCTGATTTGATCGAGTTGTCATCATCCATAATGTAGTGGATAAAAAAGAGTACAGACCTACTTATTTCTTTCATAGGTGGTAGACATAGTAGGCAAAGGCTGTGAGTCCAAGGACGCCTACGCATACATCCCTGACATGGGTTCCAACGCGCTAATAGTGTACAGTCTGTTGAGGGACGACGCGTGGCGCGTTGAGAACCACTACTTCCACTTCGACCCGCATGCGGGGGTGTACTCAGTGGGTGGTGTGGACTTTTACTGGAGCGATGGCGTGTCATCCGCTGTTCTGTCGCCGGCGAAGAAGTCTGGGTTAGATTTACTTTAACTATCGATTGAATATATTATATAGTACTACCTAGATGATGCCCGCGACTTCATCCGCGTGGATAAAGTATTTTTATTCCCGCAGGAACTTCTTAAGTATCCGGGATAAAGTATGTCGTTCCCCGGGATACAACCTATCTCTGTACCAAATTTCATCAAAATCGGGTGAACAGATGGACCGTGAAAGCGTAGCAGACAGACAGACACACTTTCGCATTTATAATACTAACTAAGACTAGATGATGCCCGCGTCTTCGACCGCGTGGATTAAGTTTTATTATTCCTGCAGGGAATTCCTGCACTGCTATGTCCTTTCCGGGACACAATCTACATCTACCTATACCAAATTTCATCAAAATCGGTTAAAAAGATGGGCCGTGAAAGCGTAGCAGACAGACAGACGGACAGACAGACACACTTTTGCATTTATAATATTAGTATGTAAGTATGGATTAGTATGGATATGAATATACCTAGTGGTAGGTAATAACCGACCTCATGTATGGCAGGGGTCGCGGGTTCGATGCGGGCACGCACCTCCAACTTTTCGAAGTTATGTGCGTTTTTAGAAATTAAATATAATAATCAGTTAATTATAATTGTAATTATTTACTAGTCTATAGCTTATTTTTTTAGTTTCCGCGACCTCTACTTCCATCCAACATCAAGCACTAAGCAGTTCCGAATGTCTACAAAATTACTCAGAGACAAAAATGTTCCGCAAGAAAATATATTCACCGGAGTTCAAGTTAGTGAACGATGAATATTAGTGTCATTTCTTTAAGTAACGAATTCATTTCAAGCCTTTGATAACTGGGGGCATACTACCATCGCGTTAAAGCCGTATTGTTTTAATATTGTTGACGTTCATGTTTTAGCATTATAGTCTTTACTGACGCCCGGTCTTGATGCCCGCGTCGTCCGCGTGAATTGAGGTTTTTTGCTCGCTAGTTTTCCGGGATAAAAAGTCCCCTGTGTCTTATTCCAGACTATAATCTATCTCTGTACCAAATTTCATCTTTTTAGATTAAAATTAACAGATTAAAATCTATACTAATATTATAAATGCGAGACATCAAAAAGGTACCTACGTGACATAAAACAGTAATTTTGAAGTAGGTACCTACCTAAGTTTGCTTTATGCGATGGTAGTAAACCCCCTGACATTTCAGTAGGTGCTAAGTAGAATCATTAATTCAGTAGAGTAAAATGACGTTTACAGTGTTGTCAGTTTCTGATGAAAATGAAATAGTGTTGTGACTAAAGTGTATAATGTTGAAATGTGTATATAGTGAATATTGTTGTCATTGACTTATATGTATAATACTACTAGACAAGTTAGCGGCCTTCAATAATTGCCCACAGAGTTTCGGTTAATGCTCCGTAACTCGTTTAGTCCACTGCAAGCAAGCGAGAAGACCAGTGCACTGTTTTGTAAACTGTGAACGTTGTTTTCGACAAACTAACACCGATTTTGTTTAAAGTGACCAATAAAACACTGTTATAATTTATGTGCGTAGTTTTTCCAGGTAATTTGAAGTTTATTTCAGTAATTACTGAGTAATTTATTTCGTATTTGTCTAAAACAATAATTATCGTAAATATAAATACACAACTGCCATGTTTGTCCATCACGCTTACTAGAAATATGCAAGAGCGAGCCGTACTACCGACACGTTGACAAAGATTATGATAATTATTTAAACAGATATGCCCAAGTGGAATAGGGTAAACCAGTAGAAAAATCATTTTAATTGTTATATAAATAGGTACTTTATTATAATTTTTGTGTTTTAGATATTGGATATTAATTGAATATTTACGAAAATGCCGAATTGCATAGCCGTAATTTTTACGCACCGTTAACATTATAAAGTTGTGTATATTTCTTACCTAATATTTAAGACTTAAGGCCCTAATAATAAAAATAAACGATCGGTACAAGATTATCTGCGTTTAATTTATTAATTGAAATCGCATCTGCGTTTGCAAGGCATATTCACCATGCATGCTCCCCTCTCTACCCGCGCGCGCGATCCTAAATTGTGACAGATTTTTATTTTTTATTATCAAAATAAAAAGCTTTGGTGAGTAGCACTGCGAAAAACCACGTAGGTTTAAATTGCGTGCTCTTCCGTCAACATATCAGAATTTTAAACTATTTATAGATATCAGAATTTTAAACTATTTATAGTTAGCTATTAAAAAAATGTATTATTCCAAATTGCTTGTCTAGTAGTATAAATATAAGTCAATGATTGTTGTAACTCTTTTTCTTTGGAGAAAGAAAGTCTTGTTGGCGTGATGTACTTGGAATATCCATATCTTTCTTATTGATTAGGTACAAAACAGTACAAAAAACAGATTAACAAAACACAAAATCCGTCGTAAAAGGTTGAATCCGTCGTAGGTAGGTACCTATGTGTTTGTTTGTCGTACGAAAGAATATACAGCGTTGTTGTTCGTCAATTTCTTTAAGTAATTCTGCATTATTAATAATTCTTTACAAATAATTAATATCCCTATTGCAATCAGTTATTTATAAAATTGTTATTAGTAACACTTAAATATAATAGGTACCTATTTAGAATAATTATTATTAGGTATTACTTAGGTATTTTTCCATTGCCTTTGTGCAAATGATCGGAATCAATACCATAGAGTACATAAAATGTACTAATGGTATAACTACCAACTCAATTAAAACATCACTATTACATTAAATATGGCAATATTATTTTACAAAGTGACATTAGCAACTGTCATTTCACTCTACTGAAGGAGGTAATTGCCGTTATTTACCGTACAGGCCGTCAAACTCATCTGACCCGGTGGCCAAAATTGGAACTAATGTTTATGCCTACTAAGTTTTTGTTTTTATTTTATTTTTAATAGATAAGTACCAGCGACGCTGTCACTGGGCTAGATAAATTTGAGAGACTTATTATGCTGTTACCTTTAATTAGCTACCTATTATCTTTCAGGTTGTTGGAGAAAGAGGCCCGATGTCGCAAGCAACTGCATGCGATTTGGATCCAAATAGCAACGTACTCTTCTATACTCAGGTAATTTTATCAATCAGGTAAGGCACAACCACT
The DNA here is from genome assembly GCA_917051295.2 of Erebia ligea. Taxonomy (NCBI): domain Eukaryota; kingdom Metazoa; phylum Arthropoda; class Insecta; order Lepidoptera; family Nymphalidae; genus Erebia; species Erebia ligea. The sequence continues at coordinate 2,855,102 of OU785239.1, forward strand.
AGCTCGGTAAGATATAATTATTATATTTATTTTCATTAACCCCGGACGCATACATTATTCAAAAAGGGGACATTTAAAAAAGTACGCACTAGTCCCACAAACTTATCCGACCCGGTGACAGCGTCGCTAGTAGATATGAAAACCGATATACTTACCGATTAGGGGTACCTGTTAATTATTATAACTGCCATACCCCTACTAGGTTAGTCCGCTACCGTCTTAGACTGCATCATCACTTACCATCAGGCGAGATTGCAGTCAAGGGCTGACTTGTAGTAGATACAAAAAAACTAAACAGGCATAAAAATTAGTTCCAATTTTGGCCGCCGGGTCAGATAAATTCGAGGGACTATACCTACGTATGAGCATGACATTTTATTACAGTTGAGCAAAAACGGTGTCAGCTGTTGGAACTTAGACAAGCCCTTGACAAAGGAGAATGTTCCTCTCATCATCAGCGATTGCACTATTCTGGAATTTCCAAATGATATTAAGGTATCTAACTATCTTCTAACTACTTGATACTATGCTAAGATGAAATTGGTAAACTTGAGGTATCTACAAAGTGACATGACGTAGTCTTAAACTTGGTGAACAAGTTATGGTACATTCTGACAAATGTGATATTTTACCTTACATTTTTATTGTTTTTTTAAGAATACTATGTTAGCCAAAGAAATCCAAGGCAGGTAATTTGATAATATTACAAAAGGTCCCCTTTAGCACGAACGCCGCTATTGATGCAATTCACAGCAATTGCAATTGCCGTGAAAGCCTAGCCAGTACAGAGACAAATATCCTTTGAACTTTTACAACAAGTTAGCATCTAAAAGGGACCTTTAGCCAATACAAGTCTCATATATTTTTCTCAGTAAGTATGAACTAACCTGAACTGATAATTCCGAATGCCTGGTTATTGGAAAATATGCGTGTTACTTTCAAGGTGGATCAAGAAGGCAACCTCTGGATACTAAGCAATAGACAATCGCGATTCCTCTACGAGTCTATGGACTTCTCTCAAGTGAATTATCGAATACTAACGGCACCAGTAAACGCGGTCATACAAGACACACCGTGCGAAAAACTTTCTACTATGGAAAAGGCTCTTAGTTTTATACGACCAAAGTCCAGTAAGAAATCTTCAAAAACTTCACAACGATAAGTTTTCTGCCCTAAAACTGATCAAAAATTTGATCTCCTATTCCCTCTGGAAAATTGAGTAGGTAAGTTAAAACTTCTTTACTGTATATATCTAGGAATATCTGTTACGTGTAATGAGACTATAGAGAATTTCTTACCAAGGAAATTATCTATAGTTTAAGAGAAAATGACAGCTCTTTAGTACTGTCTCTTTTCGCAGGGAAAATTTTTATGTAAGGGATAGCAATATATTTAATGCTGACTTCTTATTTTTAAAATTGCTTAGAACATAATTATCCACATTTATATTCGTTATATTTCACCTTTCCCTTTCAAGTCTTTTCTAAAATAAGTTATAAACTAAAAGATAATGGTCCCACCAACATATCTGGACTGGTGGCCAAAATTAGAACTAAGTAATTTTAATGCCTGTTTAGTTTTTATAAAAAAAAAAACAAATCGGTTTAGAAAACAGAGATATGCACCGACAAAGATTTAAAAAAAGATACGCGCCGAATTGAGAACCTCCTCCTTTTTTGGAAGTCTGTTAAAAATATACTAGCGATGCAGTCAGGGTTAGATAAGTTAGTGGGACCCTTCACTTTAAAGGTTGAAGGCTTATAAATTGTTATTATCGAGGAACTAAAAAACACAACGAATAATTTAAATTTTTATTTAAATATACAACATGGTAGCTATAGCTATTTAATTCAATTAATTAAATAAGTCTATGTGTGTGATTGAATATAATTATAACATTCAAGTGTCCACGTCTTTTTTTTTTTTTTTGGTTTTTTTCTTCAATTAGTTCGCATTGTGTCAGTCTTTTTCAAGGAAACGTTTTCCGCGAACCAAAACAACCAGGGAGCCTAAAGCAATATTATTTTAATATTGTAGACGCTCTTGTTTCGGAATTATAATCCTTAATACTCGGGATGTCTAGGTACGTAAAATAAAACTGCAATATTAAAGTAATACTGCTTTAAGTGATGGTGTAAGCCAACAGGGCCGGCTCGTTCATATAGGCGAATTAGGCGACGGCCTAGGGCGCTTGTATTAGGGGGGCGGTAAAATCAGCGGCATCGAAAGTGAAAAATAATACAGAATTTTTTAAGTGAAACTTCTTTAGAATCGTTGCGATTTGAAAATTCATCGAAACGAAAAAACGACAAACATATAGGATTTAGCCTGTGAGCGAATGAGATAGAATACAAGTTACGAGTATATTTATCTCATTCTCTCGTGGGCTACTTTTCTGAAGTTTAACTTCTGCCGTGTGTGAATTACACACACACTTTTTTATTAATTTACAATTTGAAAATTATCCCGATGGTAATAGGTACTACTCGACTATTAAAATAAATAATAAAACATGACACACATAATCTGTTTAAATATGGTTTTTATTATTGTTTTACTTGGTCACGAATTTTCTTTAAAAGGGCGCCATTCCAGTCTTTCGCCTAGGGCGCCAAGAATGCTCGGGCCGGCGCTGACAACAAATTTAAATCCAAATTCTTTTTAAAAGTGGCCTAAAAGCCATGATCCTATAAGCGACAGCTTATAGTGAACATAAATGAGATGTTTCGAGTGCACGCCAACCAGCGTGCGATTAAACCTTTTTGGCGATTGAGAAGTGTGAAGTCACTGTGTCGAAGAAGTCAATTCTGTTTCTCAACATCTCTGAACTTAACTCTATTTATATTGCTATCCCTTTCATAATACTCCTTGTGGAAAGGGGCAGGAGATTTAGAGCTGCCATATTAGTTTCAGAGAATGTGTTAAACAGAATTGGCCAAATTTTCTGTTCAATCAAAAAAAACGCGCCTGCGCTTTATGTTTGGACACGCCTTAAAGTGAGCGATGAAAGCGACGCGTCACGCGACGCGATATAATGACAATGACAAACATCTGCGCGACAATGTAGGCTACGTTTTTTTTTAAATATATAGGCCAGCGCTTGGCTGCAATCAGACTTGCTTGCAAATAGTGATGCAGCCTAAGGTGGAGCCTAAGGTAGAAAATGCCTATTCACTCTTGATTTGAAGGTACCTATATTAAAAGAGGAGGGGAAAACGGAAGCCGGAAGGGCATTCCATATCCTAGCGGTTCGAATTAGAAACGAGGAAGCAAATCGTTTCGTACGAGCCCGCGGAATTTTGACTGCGTAAAGGTGCAGACTTTGTCGATGCCTTACGTAAATGGACATTTACTGTTTGATATTTTCGTAACGCGTTGCGATGCAGCGTTTGTCGTCCACGTAGAACAATCAATAGTGACTGTCGCTTTGATTGCATCAGTTTTATAATAGGGTGCAATTTGACATAATATAAGAGGCAGTGTAGAATTTTTTACTAATTGCGCAAATCTTTCGCTTTGTTTTAACAATTTTATTTAATGTAAAAAATATTTTATTTTTGTTATTATTAGATTTTCATAGAGATATTATTATATTACAATTACTATAACAGAACTTCGTATCATGATATCTTTAACATTATATTTCGTATCTTTGCCTTGATTTCTACGATTCCTTTAATCTATACGCGTATTCACATATCATTAGTATTATTAAATTGTTAATTTGTAATTTGGAAAGAGAATAAATGCTACTGCATAGATCTTATCGAAAAGCATGTGTTTTATATGAAATGTTTATATTTTTCGGGCTATTGAAACGAATTTTCTGAGACCCATTTCTCCTTTCAATTTGCCTTTAATTATACTAATATTTTAAATTCGAAAGTGTGTCTTTATGTCTGCCACTCTTTTACGGCCCATCTGTTCAACCGATTTTGATGAAAAAAAAAGGTAGGTCACATCCCGGGGGAGGACATAGGCTATCTGTAGAATTTTTATCTCGGAAAATTAAAGGGTTCCCGCGGGAATCGAAATCGATCGGTTTGATCTCTCTCCGGTCAGGTCGGATTGCCATCCATCAGTAAAAGAATAGAGAGTGCACCTGTGTTTGCACTATGATATCTCCCGCGCAGATGGCTAACCTCTGGAGATTGGCCGCCGTGGCTGAAATTCGGTCTGGAGGACTTTAATATAATTTTTTTGCAGATTCGAACCTTATGTAAATACGCGTTTAGAGATTCCTACAAGCGATAATAACATCCTCCATACTTCTTATAATTTAAAGCAAGAGAGATTTAGGAATCTATATTTACAATTATTGCTCGAAATATTTCGTAGGCCATAATTAAAGATGATAATTAATTATAGGAAATATTCAGGTAAAATTACCAATTATATATTTATAAATAATCTATTTTTCGTAGCTTATTTTAAACGGTATACTAATCACAATTCTTAACTCCTCGAGTGAATGCGTAAGCGACACACTTAGCCTTAAGGCCATTAAATACACACATACTGTATCAATGTTAGGTCGCTTACGCATTTTATGCGATAAACTATATTTTTATATTTGAAGTAGCTACGAAAAATAATGCAATTAATATATAATAACAGTGAACGGATATCTTTTATGGTACATTTGTTATCTATAATAGCTGTAACGCCATTTCAACTTTTGTCTTTCATTATCGATTTTAAAATCGATTAGTTCGAGAACATGCCAAAACTTAAATTTCCAAAAATATGTTGTAGCCAAATAACGTTCGGATTCATTATTCAACCTACCTGTACCCTTGCTACAAACGTTAAGCGTCTTCGGGCGAAGAAATACTTTGGCGGTAAGTAAAATGAACCTTAGGAACATTGATTTAGAACACAAGATTCTATACATACACAGCCAGTGGAAACGTTGCAAATTCAGCGCAAAATCAAAATAGGATTAGGTGGTACTGAATTTGTAACTTTAAATCAATCATATTTGGGTCCATTTTAATCTGGCGCAAATATGTTTCGACACTCGACATAAAATCTAGTAGTAAGGGTGCTGTGAAGTCGATATGTCACATAGTCAAAACAGACTATACCAACTAATAGCATCGTTGACAGATAAATAATTATTTATAGATAGACTAGCTGATGCCCGCGACTTCGTCCGCGTGGATTGAGGGTTTTTGGTTCCCGCGGGAACTCTTTAATTTTCCGGGATTTTTATCCCGATACATTAGGCTACTTTTTAGTAGCCTATGTGCTATTCCAGACTATAATCTATCTCTGTACCAAATTTCATCCAGAACCGTTCAGCCGTTGGAGCGTCATTGAGTAACAAACATCCATACATCCATACATCCACACATCCATACATCCATCCAAACTTTCGCACTTATAATATTTATATATATTTGATAGATAGATTTATCTATTAATTTCAGCCGATAGCCCGTAGAACGTAATGATGATTTAATTTATAACTGTTAATTAATTATTATATACAATTTTATAACTATAACCACTCACATGATTCCCACCAAAACCTCTACTAATTGATCGGTGCATAACAGAAAAATATAATTAATTTAATTTATCTAGTAAAACTATCGCCCAGCGAAGTTGAGTATTAGCGTAACAAACGGGGACATATTACGATATTATATTTTGTTCAACCATTTATTTTACTTTTGGCAGCTCGATTTAAAAACAATCGACATTCTTTAAGAAGAAGTTTTAATCGATTTTACACATTGATATTCATCTTTTTTTATTGTTTTTTAAACATATCCAAGCGTTTAAATGACTAAGGGCTAATTTTTCAATCGTCAGATAAATTTTATCAGAGGAATAAATTTGACGTTTTGGCAGATTTTCAATACAAAACCTGTCAAAACATCAATAAAATCATTCAAATCATTTATAAATGATTTATTTTAATACTGTACTGTTGTATATAAATATACAATCCGTCAGGTCATAGAAACCATCCATCGCTTCGAGAAAGCTAGTGTTGAAGCTCCGTGACTATTTTGAAAAGGAAAGTTGTAATTAGTAGATAAGTATACAAGTTACGAAATGTCGGATAAAAGGGCACGTCGTTTCACTATTGTAAAAAACGATATGCGCCTATGGAGTGTTGCATTTTTTGGTCGATGGTTGCCTGTCAATAATTATGACACTTCATAGACGTGCTTATGTCTAAAGTAAAATAAATGGTTGGGCAAATATAGTGCCTGTTCACGTAGATACATAAGTTGGCCCATTTCATTCCATATATCAACGTAAATTGTATGGGTAAAGCCGCACGCACTTAATTTGCGTAATTCACAGAACTTTTTTGCGGAAATTTTGACACAAACGATAAAATGTGTGTGAAGTAACATTTTTTATGTGCAATTATGGAATTCCGATATCAAATACCCGGAGTTCATTTTCAGGGCGGGGCACCGGGCAGCCCTTACAGTACAGAATTATCAATATTATCGACATTACAAAAGATAGAAACGCATATCGCTTGTGAAGTCCCTAGTCCTTACTCCTTACGTTTAAAGAGTCCACATAACCTTGTCTCCATTATCTGGTATCAGTGTCTGTGGGATTCCCCGTCGGGGTCGTGTTATCGGCTGTTTCCGAACGTTTGCTGAGCGGGGCGATGTACTCCCATCCCTCTTCCCCTTTTGGGCTGAATAGCTGGAACAGAGACCATTTTGTAATTAATATACAGAGTTAATTTAAAAATACTAATAACCTCTAAAGGGCAGTTGCCATTAAGTATCTCCATAATAATGAAAATCTATATGACTTCGCCACAAATAAACCAAAAGACTATCATTTGCCCCAACAATTGAAAATAGTGCTGTCCAAACCGATTTATGACGTGGCGCCACACGCGGCGTGACTCGTTGTCAGTAAGGACTCACCTGCGTGACCCAGCGATCTCCTGTGTCGACGCGCTTCTTGGCCGAGTCTCTCTGCGTCTGCTCGAGTCTCCGCTTCGCCGTAGTGGCGGCGTCTGTGTCGGCGGCTCGCAGCGCGGCCGTGACGTGGCGCCACACGCGGCGTGACTCGTTAGCGCTTTGACGCGAGATGGGCGCGACGCGTTTACGGCGTGGCTTCATATTCGTCACGTCGAAGAGGACTTCGGTGCGCTGTAAGAACGTACACAGAATTCTAGATGCGTACAAACAAGGAAGGAAATTGGTACGCTTGTGTGCGCGACACAAACGACACAGAAAACGACGCGGTTACCCACCTTTGGGTACTACCATCACTTAAAGCAGTATTATTTCAAAATGACAGTGTAAATATCATGTACCTTGGCATCTCTAAAATAAGGATTATATTTCTAAAACACGAACGTCATCGATTTCATAACAATACGGCTTTATGCGGTATTTGAATGGGGAATTTTAACAATCGATTTCTTTGTTTTGTGTCATTTGTAATTGAGTAGCTGGTTAAAAAAAGTATCTTCTTCAGCACCAAAAGTGAAAAAGTTAACACCGCGCTCCTCCGTATTGGGTTGTATCGTAAAACGCGTAATATAAAATAAAATAAAAACAAAAAATAAACAGGCATAAAAATTAGTTCCAATTTTGGCCACCGGGTCAGATAAGATTGTGAGAATATATTTATATATTATAATATTTAACTCACCCCGGATTCGGTCCACCTCCCCTCCATCCTGGTATTCCACTCGCCCTGGGCAGTATAGTACGGTTTCTTATCACTCCCAGCGAATATTTCACACGTCACACGATGTTTCTTGCCTCCGTAGAAGGGCTTCGTTAGGAACTCCACATTCGCTTTGTGTCCCGTCTGAACGCACTCTAACACAACTGATCCTCCGAGCTCTATCCATGGCACTGTTAGTATAGACCTGGTGGGAGTTAAGGTGTAATTAATATTAAATCCAAACACGGTTTATCCATTTTAATACTTTAATTCAGCAATTCAAACACAGACACACGTCAATAGCGTTACGCCATCTTAGATGATAATCCTCGAGTACCCAGATCAGTGTTGCCACTCTACAAAACCATAGCAGGGATACCATACATAAATTGTATTTAACTTTCAATCTAACATTAATTATATATGTGCTCACATTTAAATGTGATACGATATAGGTAGACAGTGTTATCAAAGACGTGTAAAGTCGGCCAATCCGCACTTGGCCAGTATGGTAACCTATGGCTTGTAGGGGCACACATACCTACATGGATGACGTAACATGACGCGGCCACGTTAGCCAATCATTAAATTAAAATAATATTAGATTTTCAAGTTACGAGCCTTGAAAGATTCCTATTTTTACACTAAATTGATGACAACTTTGGGCGCAAATAAATAAGATTAGGAGTATGAAAATTATAAAACAATTTATCAAGAAACATAGTTTATTTATTCATTAGTTGAAATATCTTTACTTTGTAAACATACATTTAGTAGTTTTCTGCGACTGTTCAACCCTTTTCGCGCGCTTGATTTCGGTGCCTCCGTTGGATCGTGCCTCGCACCCGACACGCACTTTCTAACACTATGTTAGGTGAAATAGCAAACAGGTTACCCACGTGCGCCGGCAACTTCGGTCGCGCGTACTGAGCCCTCTTAAGAGGACATTCCTGTCGTTCTTATGTGAGAGAATGAAAGTGCTCTACAATGGACAAGCCGAGTAAAATCACTTGTCAGGGATAAGTGTAAATACGAGTATTATTTCCACTCATCCTACCAGTTGGGATAGGTGGACAAAAAACTCCACTCTTACCCCCAGGGGATATACGTTGATAGGGTCTAGTGAATCAAGTCCATCAGACTGCCATCAGCTCACTTGCCGTATCCGTTGGGGAATGTGAGGGTGTACTCCTCCCGCAGGTCTAACGGCGTGACCAGTCCTCTGCCGATGTTGTGGACTCCTATGGAGAGGCCGAGGAGCTTCCTCAGACTGACATGAGCTCACCTGCCGTATCCGTTGGGGAATGTGAGGGTGTACTCCTCCCGCAGGTCTAACGGCGTGACCAGTCCTCTGCCGATGTTGTGGACTCCTATGGAGAGGCCGAGGAGCTTCCTCAGACTGACATGAGCTCACCTGCCGTATCCGTTGGGGAATGTGAGGGTGTACTCCTCCCGCAGGTCTAACGGCGTGACCAGTCCTCTGCCGATGTTGTGGACTCCTATGGAGAGGCCGAGGAGCTTCCTCAGACTGACATGAGCTCACCTGCCGTATCCGTTGGGGAATGTGAGGGTGTACTCCTCCCGCAGGTCTAACGGCGTGACCAGTCCTCTGCCGATGTTGTGGACTCCTATGGAGAGGCCGAGGAGCTTCCTCAGACTGACATGAGCTCACCTGCCGTATCCGTTGGGGAATGTGAGGGTGTACTCCTCCCGCAGGTCTAACGGCGTGACCAGTCCTCTGCCGATGTTGTGGACTCCTATGGAGAGGCCGAGGAGCTTCCTCAGACTGACATGAGCTCACCTGCCGTATCCGTTGGGGAATGTGAGGGTGTACTCCTCCCGCAGGTCTAACGGCGTGACCAGTCCTCTGCCGATGTTGTGGACTCCTATGGAGAGGCCGAGGAGCTTCCTCAGACTGACATGAGCTCACCTGCCGTATCCGTTGGGGAATGTGAGGGTGTACTCCTCCCGCAGGTCTAACGGCGTGACCAGTCCTCTGCCGATGTTGTGGACTCCTATGGAGAGGCCGAGGAGCTTCCTCAGACTGACATGAGCTCACCTGCCGTATCCGTTGGGGAATGTGAGGGTGTACTCCTCCCGCAGGTCTAACGGCGTGACCAGTCCTCTGCCGATGTTGTGGACTCCTATGGAGAGGCCGAGGAGCTTCCTCAGACTGACATGAGCTCACCTGCCGTATCCGTTGGGGAATGTGAGGGTGTACTCCTCCCGCAGGTCTAACGGCGTGACCAGTCCTCTGCCGATGTTGTGGACTCCTATGGAGAGGCCGAGGAGCTTCCTCAGACTGACATGAGCTCACCTGCCGTATCCGTTGGGGAATGTGAGGGTGTACTCCTCCCGCAGGTCTAACGGCGTGACCAGTCCTCTGCCGATGTTGTGGACTCCTATGGAGAGGCCGAGGAGCTTCCTCAGACTGACATGAGCTCACCTGCCGTATCCGTTGGGGAATGTGAGGGTGTACTCCTCCCGCAGGTCTAACGGCGTGACCAGTCCTCTGCCGATGTTGTGGACTCCTATGGAGAGGCCGAGGAGCTTCCTCAGACTAACATGAGCTCACCTGCCGTATCCGTTGGGGAATGTGAGGGTGTACTTTTCCCGCAGGTCTAACGGCGTGACCAGTCCTCTGCCAATGCTGTCGAGACCTATGGAGAGGCCGAGGAGCTTCCTCAGACTGACATGAGCTCACCTGCCGTATCCGTTGGGTAATGTGAGGGTGTACTCCTCCCCCAGGTCTAACAGCGTGACCAGTCCTCTGCCAATGCTGTCGAGACCTATGGAGAGGCCGAGGAGCTTCCTCAGACTGACATGAGCTCACCTGCCGTATCCGTTGGGGAATGTGAGGGTGTACTCCTCCCGCAGGTCTAACGGCGTGACCAGTCCTCTGCCAATGCTGTCGAGACCTATGGAGAGGCCGAGGAGCTTCCTCAGACTGACATGAGCTCACCTGCCGTATCCGTTGGGTAATGTGAGGGTGTACTCCTCCCCCAGGTCTAACAGCGTGACCAGTCCTCTGCCAATGCTGTCGACACCTCTGGACAGGCCGAGGAGCTTCCTCAGACTGACATGAGCTCACCTGCCGTATCCGTTGGGTAATGTGAGGGTGTACTCCTCCCCCAGGTCTAACAGCGTGACCAGTCCTCTGCCAATGCTGTCGACACCTCTGGACAGGCCGAGGAGCTTCTTCAGACTGACATCAGCTCACCTGCCGTATCCGTTGGGGAATGTCAGGGTGTACTCCTCCCCCAAGTCTAACAGCGTGACCAGTCCTCTGCCGATGTTGTGGACACCTATGGAGAGGCCGAGGAACTTGCTCTTGGTCCACACCCAGGCGTCGAACTGTATGCGTTTGTTGACGTGCTCAGCGTAGAAGGCGGATATGGGCGGGTGGTGCGACACTTGTTCAGCCACAAAGGACAGCTGGTCCGGGGAACACCAGGGGACTGGACCGTCGCCTACTTCTTGCTGAAATACAAGTCGATATATATACTATACTAGTATTATTAATGTGAAAGTTTGGATGGATGTTTGTTACTCACGCCGCTACAGAGCAACGGATCGACGTGATTTTTTGCATCGGTATAGTTGAGGACCTTTTTAGCCCGGAAAATTAAGGAGTTCCCGTGGTAATTAAAAAAACTTATACCACGCGGATGAAGTCGCGGGCATCAGCTAGTATTCAGGCTTTAGTCTAATGAATAGGACATAATCATTAATAGTTGCGTACCAAAAATATTTGAAAGAGTTTCAAGGTTAGGCGTGTCTAGCCTAACCTAATTACTATATAAATCACGCCTGAGTGAAATGGTGGCAAGATTGCTGGCTGAATTTCTGCGCTGGCCAGCCAGGCTGATCCTTTGCGCAAAAAATGAGCCAGCCCTTCTGCCACCAGATGAGGCAATAAACTCGCATTTTTTTAAAAATATTTTATTTAAGTATAATAATTCTAATAACATAAAATTAAAATCTTGAATAATTTCATTTTTTATTACCTTGCTCGTGCTACATTCGACAGATTCGCCATCTTGGTCCCAATGGCAACGGAAGACCTCCCCCAATATGGGGTTGTAAGGCTTCTTAGCCACTTGCGACTTGCGACCGGCGTGGTACGAGCTGAGGTACCATCTGACCACTTGTACCATTCTGTCGCGCGGGGTCGGTTGGTCTACTATCCTGCAATGGACACACACTGCCAATTTATCCCGCTAGGTGTCGTATTGTCGCTGGTGTCGTTTACCTATCAATAAAGTGTCAAAGAAAATCTCTCTACACACTGCCTATTTATCCCGCTAGGTGTCGTATCGTCGCTGGTGTTGTTTACCTATCAATAAAGTGTCAAAGAAAATCTCTCTACACACTGCCTATTTATCCCGCTAGGTGTCGTATTGTCGCTGGTGTCGTTTACCTATCAATAAAGTGTCAAAGAAAATCTCTCTACACACTGCCTATTTATCCCGCTAGGTGTCGTATCGTCGCTGGTGTTGTTTACCTATCAATAAAGTGTCAAAGAAAATCTCTCTACACACTGCCTATTTATCCCGCTAGGTGTCGTATCGTCGCTGGTGTTGTTTACCTATCAATAAAGTGTCAAAGAAAATCTCTCTACACACTGCCTATTTATCCCGCTAGGTGTCGTATTGTCGCTGGTGTCGTTTACCTATCAATAAAGTGTCAAAGAAAATCTCTCTACACACTGCCTATTTATCCCGCTAGGTGTCGTATCGTCGCTGGTGTTGTTTACCTATCAATAAAGTGTCAAAGAAAATCTCTCTACACACTGCCTATTTATCCCGCTAGGTGTCGTATCGTCGCTGGTGTTGTTTACCTATCAATAAAGTGTCAAAGAAAATCTCTCTACACACTGCCTATTTATCCCGCTAGGTGTCGTATTGTCGCTGGTGTCGTTTACCTATCAATAAAGTGTCAAAGAAAATCTCTCTACACACTGCCTATTTATCCCGCTAGGTGTCGTATCGTCGCTGGTGTTGTTTACCTATCAATAAAGTGTCAAAGAAAATCTCTCTACACATTGCCTATTTATCCCGCTAGGTGTCGTATCGTCGCTGGTGTTGTTTACCTATAAATAAAATGTCAAAGAAAATCTCTCTACGTCGTATTCCTCATTGCTGATGTCCTGTCAACACATTTTGTAGACTTTATCTATAAGGTTTTATCCTCCCTATTTTTGTAGATATATTGCGAAGTGTAAAACTCACTTAATAAATTGGTCAGGATGCGCGAAGGAATCCGCATACATCTCGAGAAGTGACCGCCTCTCCAGGATAAATGTTGGTAACACAACCTACAAGTAGAACAATAAAATCTGATTTTATTTTATAGAAAAGTTCGCTAAGTATATAAAAAAGTATATATAAAAAAATATTTTTATTCTTAAATGGCAGTCTTGCACAGGGAAGCGCAGCGTTGGACGACCCCCCGCAAGGTGGACGGACGATCATGGGCGGGCATGGAGCCGCTGGAAGCAAGCGGCACAAGACCGTGTTCTGCGGAGATCCATGCAGGTGATCTTCGTCCAGCAGTGGACGTTTATAGGTTGAGACGATAACGACGACGATAATAATAAAAAATAAATAAATAAAAAATAAAAAGCTTTTGATTAATTCTTTAAAAAAGTTGGTTTACCTAATTATGATATTTGTTTGATCGCATGCATTACATTAAAAAAAACTATTGACGATACTAATAATTATAGACTTCTTGTTACCTTTGTGAGATCCATGCCAATTTTGACTTGGGACAGGAGGTGGGTGACGACTGAGCCATGGTTCTCCATGGAACCCAGGTCGCTGTCAGAGTCGTCCTCGTACAGGGCTGGAACAATGCAACAACATATCTCAAAACTCAATACTAATTATCAACCAGAAGATCCGCGACTTTGTCGAATTTAAGTTTTGGAAATCCCGGGGAGCTCGTTATTTTACCGGGATATAATGTAGCCTATGTCCTTCCACGGGATAAAATTTATCTCTGTATCGAAAACCTCATCCACGCGGACAGCGTTGCGGGCATCATCTAGTCAAATAAATAGTATAAATGCGAAAGTTTGGATGGATGTATGGATGGATGTTTGTTACTCAATCACGCCCCAACGCGACGGCTGAACGGATCTGGATGAAATTTGGCACAGAGATAGATTATAGTCTGGAATAACACATAGGCTACTTTTTATCCCGGAAAATTAAGGAGTTCCCGCGGGAAACGAAAAACCTCGATCCACGCGGACGAAGTCGTGGGCATCAGCTAGTTATATTATAAGTGTGGATAAAATGAAGCCGATGTCCCGGGATGCAACCTATTTCTGTACCAAATTTCGTTAAAATCAGTTGTAAATATGGGACGGGAAAACGTAGCATGTCCGCTACGTTTCGCAGACAGATTTACGCATTTATAAATAACCCAACTAACAAAATTTGGTCGTATAGTTTTCGAGACAACGTTTTGGCTATAACTTGAGGTCGGACCGTTTTGGTTATGTAGCTGTCGTATTAACGTATATATGACGCGAAATAGGCGCAAATTATAAAACTTTTATTCGTATAGCGATCGTGTCATGGTCGTTTTAGTGGCTACTTGGTAAGAAATAGTCATATTAATATGCGATATACGACTAATATTCGTATAGCAGTCGTAAAAGTGATTTATTTTATAACCGTTTTGTCGTGTTGTGATCCAGTAGACGTTGTATAAACATTGGGAAGTAGTCATCAGCATTATCTTTTTGCGGATACTAGTTATTTACAGTGCGCAAGTGAGATCAAACAAAAAAAAACAAAATAACTGTTTACAAATTGCAACCATCAGGTAAAAGTTTGTCTGCCATATTTATTATTGAATATTCACTATTATGTATTTGGTGTTAGTAGGTAACAGTATATACTTTTCTAAGGGAAATTAAATTTCTCGACGATTGTATGTACGTTTTTTTACAAATATTTAATGCCCCCTTCGAATAATTGCAAAATGATATTAATTAATTTAATTTAATTTAAGATTTCTAGTACTTTTACATTTATACGATTTTAGGTAATGATGATGACTATTATATGATGTCATTATGACTTTAAGTCGCATATCTTACCATTTTATTTATTTTATCATCCATTTTCAGGGTACCGTAAAAAAGTGAAAACCCGTGAGGTAATATTTTATTGAATTCTCATTATGGTGATAATTGCTGATGTCGACAAATTTTTAACTAAAAACGATTTGAAGTTATTGAAAAGTTCTATATGGCCATGGATAACAACTCAATGAATGAACCAGAAGCTTAATTCGCTATAATCCGCTACAGTAGACAAATCTATGTGGTGCAGTGCGTGTCTTCCACCAACAGCATGCGAACACCCACCACCCAGCAATTCGCACCGGCACAGCACCACACCACACAAATCCTCCAAATCACTCTCTACGTACGTTTCACTCCGAAACCGGAGCATCTATCATATATATATGTGGCGGTTGCTTCGCAATAGTGCATTGTCGAGTCAACATCTCCTGAGGTTTAAGTTATGTTCCTTTTTATAGAAGTCTGAATAGTTACTGTATCAAAGATATAAATATACCTATTTGATAGATAATTTATAATTCCAAATTCATGAATGATCATTTATAATAATAATAATAAAGCCTTTATTCCATTTTAGAACATGATTACATTTTTGTTATAAAATGTCCCTTAAAACGGAGTGCCTGTTGGCATAGGCCTCCTCCAACTCTCTCCACTGGTGCCTGTCTAGCGCCACTCTGGTCCAGTGTGGCCCCAGAGTTAGTCGGAGGTCGTCCTCCCAGCGTCTAGCTTGGCGACCTTTTTTCCTTTTGCTATCTCTGGGGTACCAGTGTGTCACTAGCTTGCTCCACTTCTCTTCTTTCCCTCTCAGCATGTGGCCAGTCCATCTCCATTTCTGCTGGTCGATACGTTTCAATATGTCTGTGACCCTGGTTCTTGATCTTATATCACAGTTCAGAACTTTGTCCTTTAACCTCACACCCAGCATACTTCTCTCCATTGCACGTTGGCATTTCGCTAGCTTATCTCTGTGATGTGAGGTTAGTGACCAGGTTTCACATCCATATGTTATGCATGGGAGAATGCAAGTGTCAAAAGTCTTTTTCTTTATTTGTATGCTCAACTCTTTACTTTTCATTATTTCTCTCAGAGACCAATATTTACCCCATCCATATGCTATTCTTTTGTCAATTTCTTTGGCCATTTGGTCTCTGGGAGATATAATCTGGCCCAAGTACACATACTCGTCAACAAATTCAAAATTGATGCTATCTATTATTATGTCCACCTTTACTGAGTTGGTCATCATTTTTGTTTTGTTGGCATTCATCTCCAGTCCCACAAGTCTACTCTCTTCCCTTAAATTTTGGACTAGTTTTTTGTTTTTTGGGGTCTTCTTCTAACAAAACTAAATCATCTGCAAACCTAAGGTTGTTGAGACGTCTGCCGTTTATATTAAGACCATACTCTTCCCAATCCATTTTTCTGAAGACTGTCTCTAGTACAGCTGCAAAAAGTTTAGGCGATAAGGGGTCCCCCTGTCTTACTCCTCTCTCTATGGGGAATGATTTACCCGTAGATTCCAACTTTTTGCTTGCCTTACTTTTTTGGTAGATACTTCGGATGATGTTGATGTAGACCTCGTTGATTCCTTGTTCCTTTAAGCTCCACCATATGTGTTTGTGATATAAACTGTCAAATGCCTTAGAATAATCGATGAACGCCATGTATAATGGTTTTTGGAATTCGTTGTACAACGAATGATCATTTAGATATATAATAATTTGTTTCGTATCCTAGTTTAAGAATTATCGACAATCTCAACAAAATCTAAGATGAATAAGTATAATAAGAATTTCAAGACATTTGATTGATATTTCATTAAAAATATTTTTATGTGATTATTTTGAGAATGCTTGTATTGTTTTGGAAATAAACATGTTTCAATAAAACTAGTGATTTAAGGTGCTGTTTTATTTAATACATTACAAGGTATGGAGAAGAGGTACAAAATATGTATATGATTTATAAGTATTAGCCACTAGTTTACATTTAACATCTTTTATGGTGAATAATATTGACTCAGACTTAATTAAATCCATTTCATAGCATTTGTATATATTTAAAAATGTCGATTCAATCGGGATGTCAAAGGCCGCTATTACATTTTGCAAACATTTGCCGACGAGCGTTACCTTGTTATTGGCTTCCATTACTGATTGTATTTCAACAACTTGGTCTCTAGTACTCAAACACCATTTGTTTCTTTCTTGCTTTGACAGAACGCATGTTTCAAGATGTAAGATCAAGATACGCTCATTGTTAGCAGTCTGTTGTTTAACATATACACTCTTAGTATTACTGTCGTTAAAGGATTGTGCGTCAATATCAGTTATTTCAGATAACCTTCTGGCAATTTGTGCAAGTGGGTTATTTCCTTGTCTAAGTAATTTCTTAATTGAATATAATTTATTTTCAAAAGGGTATGCGTTAAAGTTTTGTAGTTTGCCGAACCTTTTGACCTCATCAATTACGTGTATAAGATTATGAACGTTGCTTGTAATATAATCCTTGCCATAAAATTGAGCATAATTTTGGACAAATATTTTCATCAACTCTTCAGCAACTCGGAGAAGAGTAAAATGTTTCTCATTGGACATTATTGTCACTGCGCAAAAGAAACACATAAAATGCTCGTAGGCTTCGTGCGGTAGGACATCTTCTATACTTATAATAAAACAGTAACATGTCCAATTCTGTACATTGAAGTTATTTTGAAAATTTTTTTTGAAGGGCACTCATTATTCGATACTGAAGCCAAATCTGTAATTTTTTTCATTTTTGTCTGTCTGTCTGTCTGTCTGTCTGTATCTTGGCCGCGCATCACGCCGAAACTACTGATTGAATTTAAACGAAACTTGGCATTTTGAGCCCATACTACGAGGTAGGACATAGGATACTTTTTATCCCGAAATTCTACCCCCGAAGGGGTGAAATAGGGGTCTACGGAACCATCTTCCGATTCTTTGACACTGCCTTGTCTAAAACTTTTGTTGAGCTCTAAGTATGTTTTTCTTACTTTGCGCCTAAAATTACCGCTGGATTTACATTTCTTCTACTGTTTTAAATCCATTATTTCAACTGTTTTGATAATAAAAGCAGAGTTTAACAAAATCCGAGAATCGAACTATTAAACAAAAAACTTGTTGAGTATAAGTCACCAACAAGATAAAATATACAAGTTCAGTTCGTAAAAGAGTACCACGTGAAATCATTAAATAACTAAAATGTTTATAACTATAACTTTTAAAAGCAGTTCAAACTCATAACTTAAGTTAGTTATTTAGGGCATATAAATATGAATATTGGGCTTATAAACATTATATAATAGTCGTGTAAAGATAGTCAAAAATCATATAAGAAACGTTTATACAGATGTACGTTTAATAAGAGTTAAATATATGGACTTTACATGATTGTCATGTAGAAATCTTATTACTGTTAAAAAGTAGTGTTATGGTCGGCATTATAACCAGATTATTATTGTTATATAAATTAATGTTATACAACATCAAGTATGTATTTTAAAGGTCACAGCTGCGATATTTATAAGATGATCATATAATTTGGTCGTGTAAACGATTACAGGACTAAATTAAATGACTAAAATCTTATACGACTTATTGTTCGTTTAATATATTGTTACACGATTAATGGAAGTTTGAGTTACATCTATATGACTTCTATACGACCAAATGTCATTTAGGCTTTATTTTATAGGACAACTTTGCTAGTTGGGAAATGATTAAAAAAATATATTAAAATAGTATCTATGGATGCGAAAAACACAACGAGGCTTTCCAGCTTATCATAAGTGTGCTTTTTGCATCACCGTAACCTATTTTTGGCAGCAATCGATTTTCGCTCGAAGCGATTCTGTTCTGACCTCCTCAATCGGTTAATAACCGATCGCAGATTGCACATGTAACCGCTATCGTGGGTTGCTAAGCGTCACAAGTTTTAACCCTGTGTTGGATACGTAGGGTCAACGTCCCCTCAATCCACTAGGATCCACTTATTGGATCCTCCAGTGGATCTAAGTGCTCTATAGTATTCTGGAGTTCACTAGAATCCACCAATGGTCTGGGTGGATCAACTAGTTATGGTCAACGTCTTGTCAACGTCAAGTTTGAATGGATGGATGGATGGACGTTTGTTACTCAATCACGCCAGAACGGCTAAACGGATCTGGATAAAATATAGTCTGGAATAACGCATAGGCTTTTATTCCGGAAAATTAAAGAGTTCCCGCGGGAACCAAAAAACATCAATCCACGCGGACTAAGTCGCGGGCATCATATATAGGGCTAGTTTGATATATTATGTGCAGTGATAACAGTCTAATCGTAGTAATTAGTCGTTGTTTGAGGCTTTTAGTCTATGGCATTCACCCCCGGACTCCAACTAGCTGAAACTATCTTCATTATTCTATACCATCGTTGGCCCACTATACTTTAATATAAGCAGTGAGCATGGGTCCCCTCTCAAGTTTAGGCCATAGCCAATCTATCATATAAATTACTTAAATATACGAGTAAATGTGCAATGTTCGAAATTACCCCAACCAAATAATGGCGTGTCAAATTTGGCTATTCGGCTATATCTGGCATCCGATGTACATTAGGGGTGAAAACTAAAAACATTATTTCACCCTGTAACCTTGGGGGTTGTGACGAACTAAATGACGTAGCTTACTAATAAAACCTACTCTTTAGTAGGGTCTCGTATGAAAATAAGGTAGCGGTGATAGTCTACTGGTTTAGAAGTTCTGCCTACTGTCTAAGATGTCATAGACATGCTCACAGACTTACCGTCATAGTCGATCTCTCCATCTCTGGTCCGGGGCAGGTCGACGGCGGCAGGCGACGCCGGCTCCTGCTCCGACGCGCCCTCCGCCCCGCACGTGCGACTTGCACTGAAACAATAGATAAGCTAATTTAGTAAAAAAAAAACTATTGATCGAAAGTGTCCTACGGCGGTCAACTTAAACGGAGATAGCAAACGCAGGATATATCACGCACAAGTACACCTAAGGTTTCCTCACTCTCATAATGGGATGGTAATCCGACACGACCGGGGATAGATTAGGCACCGAATCAACGCCGCAACAGCACGAAATTGTAATATCGCCAAGTTGCAATGGCCGTATGACAATCATTGCTTTACAGAAAAAGGGGTATGGGTTTAATATATTTATTTGCCACTAGCTGATGCCCGCGACTTCGTCCGCGTGGAATAATTTTTTGAATTCCCACGGTAACTCCTCAATTTTCCGGGATAAAAAGTAGCCTATGTCACTCAAATTACAAAAATTGTGAAACAATTATATTTCTTAATTTTTACCCGTAGCTTGTAAACCAAGTTTCATGGATATACCTAACTTGAGAAATGACGAAGTTTCATACAAACTTTCAACCCCTATTTCACCCTCTTAGGGGTGGAATCTTCAAAAATCCTTTCTTAGCGGATGCCTACGTTATAATAGCTATCTGAGTACAAAATTTCAGCCCGATCCGACCAGTGGTTAGAGCTGTGCGTTGATAGATCAGTCAGTCAGTCAGTCACCTTTGCCTTTTATATATTTAGATATACCCCTAACAGGTTAGCCCGCTACCATCTAAGGCTACATCATCAGTTTACCACACGTGAGATTGCAGTCAAGGGCTAACTTGTAGCGGAGTAAAAAATAAATAACCTTTTTTTGTAATTCACACTGATACCACGCATCGAGCAGATGTGGCTGTATGTTGAGTAAACTCTTTGCGCAGAGGGGATCGAAAACAAAACAAAGGAGTGTTGTTATGAAATTCAGTACAACATTACATCACCCGTTTGGATGATGTTATGGTTATTAGGACATTGGGTGTTTTAATGTTGGCAATAAGCTAACTGTTTCAGAACCTGTTATAGAGGATTAGCATGGGAGTAGATAAAACAACTAGGCAGCCAAGCTTAATAATGTTTAGGTCAGCAACAGTTAACAAACACAAATACTGTTCATAACGTGCGGACAAGTAGATTGTGAAATCGCGTGCAAAGGTTGACGGTAAAATGCATTATCACCGCTAATCGCATGCCTAGACGAGCGCGTGCCTCCTGAAGGCCGACCAACCCTGTAAGCATGTAACTATCTATCCATCTATGTCTAGTGCATAACGACCTAGACATTGACCGTCGAATGGCCCTCATTTGTTGAACTACAAACTAAATCGCCATCATATTTTTATTTTATTTTATCCACTACAAGTTAGCCCTTGCAGTCAAGGGCAGTCGATCTCACCTGACGGTAGATGATGATGCAGTCTAAGATGGTAGCGGGCTAACCTGTTAGGGGCATGGCAATTATATTAAAAACCCATACCCCTATTCGGTTTCTACACGGCATCGTACCGGAACGCTAAATCGCTTGGCGGCACGACTTTACCAGTAGGGTGGTAACTAACCACGGCCGAAGCCTCCCACCAGGCCAGACCAGGGAAAAATTTAGAAATTATAAATTTCTAAACCCTGCCGGGGATAGAACCCGGGACCTCCGCACGTTAAGGCAACAGCGCTCAACACTGCGCCACGGAGGTCGTCGAATATTATGAACTACAAACTAATCTAGTAAGTAGGTATCTTAATTTTCTCTTTCATCAAATAAATATTATAAATGCGAAAGTTTGGATGGATGTATGGATGTGTGGATGGATGGATGTATGGATGTTTGTTACTCAATCACGCTCCAACGGCTGAACGGATCTGGATGAAATTTGGCACAGAGATAGATTATAGTCTGGAATAGCACATAGGCTACCTTTTATCCCGGAAAATTAAAGAGTTCCCGCGGGAACCGAAAAACCTCAATCCACGCGGACGAAGTCGCGGGCATCAGCTAGTAGAATTATATTTCTGTTCATCCCCTTTCATAAGTTCTCTAATTGGGAATATGCCTATGCCAAAGAGAAATTATTTTTTAGTGGTTATTAAATAGAGCTTGTTCCTAAAGACGAAATATTCACGTAGTCATATGTTCGATATCAATCTAAAATCAAGAGTGAATAAGCATCTTCTTCACCTTAGGCTGCATCACTACTTCCAGCAAGTCTGATTGCAGCCAAGCGCTAGTCTATAATTAAAAAAAAAATATTACAGGACATGGATTATGGCTTACAACTTACAACGCATAGTGAGACATCCTTGTATTATCGATCTCGTGCTAAGCCCTAGTCTGTCCTTGACCGCTAGATACGAGTAGTATTGAACTATGAAATACCCATTGTTGAAGGACGCGCGTGGGTTATCCATAGTTCTCGTCATACTTTATTATTGCCGCGTTTTTGCCCTTTTCCTTGAAAATGGTTTTCCTTGAAACAACAATTAATTATTATTCGTCACCTCAACGTCACACTGAGAAAAATTTCCTTGTTTACCTTCCGATTTTTACCTTCTAAAACCGATCCCTTCCAAAATTGGGTCTTTTCCTTCCACCGATTACCTTCTGCATCGGGGAACTGCCAAATTCCTACCGATATTTAGAAGGTAATAAATTTTATCCGTCTAATACAGAAGAACATAAAGGAAGGAAATTTGTTGGAAGGAATTAACCAAGAAGGAATTTCCTTCCAGCTAAAAATCCTACTAAATAAGGATGCATTATAATAATTCCTCCCAAATTTATCCTTCCAAATTAGATGTTAATGTCCTTCTGAATTCAAATCCAAAGTTGTTGGAAGGAAAACGCAGCTAACCTTCTGAGATTGAAGGATATTTACCCTCTTAACTAGTGGGAAATAAATTGACATTACTATTCCATCAAAAAAGAAAGGATTAGATAGGCTCGCTGGAAGGAACTGCCATCCAAATTAGATGGATCACACTTGGAGGGAATAACACAAGGAACATCTTTCTAAATTAGATGATAATATCTCTCCAAACAAATTGGAATATTTCGGTATCGGAAGGAAAACGAATAAGTTTTATTAAATAGAAATTGTAACACCGAATGTAGTACCCGACCCGACCACTAGATGTCGCTACGCGTATATTGGCTCGCGGTATAGGGTGGCGCCGGTCAAACACATATATATATCGCCAAGTCCGCTTGTATCGGTACCTGCATCGTGGGAAATGGTGCTTCCACCTAGTTGGGACATTCATTGAAAGCGCATAGCAGAGCATAAATCATAGGTGGTATACGGACCCCTGCTTCCACCCTTGCTGGGAAAGGGCGTTTCGAAAGCCTATAATTTTGCAAAAGCCCGCTCCGTATTCGCCTTCGCCTTAGGTAGGTAATATTATGTCTTTACCTTCTAGATTTGGAAGGTTATTTATATTTACCGAACAAATATGACCAAGTATGTATTTACCGTCATTTATTTTCCTTCCAAAAATTACCTTCCCTTTTGACTCAGTAGGAATTTCCGACCGAAATTTGGAAGGTACGTATTACCCACCAAAATAGAAGGCAGACATTGTTTGGAAGGAAATTTTGGACGGTAATAATATCCTTCCAAGTTGAAAGGTAAATTTCCTACTGAGTCAAAAGGGACGGTAATACCTTCCGTATTTCGGAAGGTCTTTTTTCTCAGTGCAGTTTGGAGGACGCGGTAGAAGTTTTATTGAAAACCAATATTACAGCTATAGAAGTGACCGTTTATTTTTTTTAACGGTCGAGTAAAGGGGTTGTTTCAAATTTATATGGAGCCTGGGAAAGGTATTTGTACGGTATTTCAAAATGTTCGGGGTCATAAAATAGCAACATTTTTTTCTTTATTTCTTACTAAAAAGTTCAATTTACGAGGTACAATGCGAAATTATTTTGCAAAATAAAAGCGCAACAACATGCGTCCATTTTGACATTGACGTATATTACACGTGTCATGATGACATTTGACATAATTACCTGGGAAATGTGAATTAACCATAAAATATCCAACAGCAGTCAGATTGATGGATGGATGCGCTGCGAGAGTTGCTATTCTACAAATGTACCTAATTAAACATTTTATTTTTGTACCTCTTATTCACTGTAAAACTGCCAAAAAGCATATTTTATTTTGTTTTCTATGATTTTATACTATTTTTTGGAATACTGTACAAGTACCTGGCCCAAGATGAAACAACCCCTTTTATATTATTTAATGTATCGGTAGCATTATTATATTATACTTATCTAGATGATGCCCGCGACTTCTACGGCAAAGCCTAAGGGAAGGGTTATTTTTTTTTTTTTAAATGTATAGGCCAGCGCTTGGCTGCAATCAGACTTGCTTGCATTTATGTATGTTGCACCGTAGCGCCTAAGCTACTGAGCCGATTTTGATAAATGAGCTGTCAATCTAATCGTTATTATGGTCCGGGTGATACAGGCTACATTTACACGAACACATCGATATATGCAAGATGTCACACCCAAAAAAGTAGGGGAAAAGTTACGGACTTTTTGTTCCGTAGTCAGGCTACCCCGACACGGGGAAACTAAACTAACAACACAACAACACGGAACACGGGGACACGGGGAACACGGGGACTAGTAAAGGGGTCACGACCCTGAGCAATGAGGTATACCGGTATACGACGCAGAGAGAGAGCTGCTTGTTGTCCGAAAGTTTTAGCTCCTAATCCTAATTATTATTTCCAAACGATGTCAAAGCAATTGGAGAATTGGAATTGGAAAATTAGGGTTAATTTCCTAATTATTTCCAGATAATTACGGCTTAAAGCAAGATACATTAGTCGGAGCTAGCTTTCAAACGAATTAGTGTAATAGATATATTATTGCCGGTGGAGCTCCAAGGCCCGCGTCAATGTTAATTCGCCCGTGTATCGACTTTTGAAATCTATGTTCTAGACTGTGAAAGTTAGTTAGGTGCTAGGTTACAGAATATATTAATAAGCTGTGATAGCCTTGTGGTTTAGACGAACGGCCTTACTAAATGATTTATTTATTTCACGTAGGACATCTTGTGCCACTTATGACATAAGACTTATGATAAGACTCAACCACCGGTTTGGAAAGGTGTTCTACTGAGAAGAGAGTCGGAGTGATAGTACTTTTGAAGATTTGTGTGGTGTGTGGTGGCGGGACGTAAGTATTGCTGGCTTATTGGGCGGTAGGATTAGTCTGTTTTGGTGGATGATAGCGAATTTAGCTTGTTCCTTGATTATCATGGACTTCCGCAAAGTAACGCATACTATCCGATACTTCTGACTCACTGACAGGCTGACTTTTTTTTAATATTCCACTACAAGTTAGCCCTTGACTGCGATCTCAACTAATGGTAAGTAATGTCGATGATGCAGTCTAAGATGGTAGCGGGCTAACCTGTTAGGGGTATGGCAGTTATATACCTACTCATCAATGTCCAGCCCAATCCCTTGGAGTTTGGATTTAGAAAGCTGAAATTTTGCACAGAGATTACCTTTATAATGCAGACAAAGAATAAGGCTCGGTTTTTTGAGACTCCCTAAGGGTGAGAGAGGGAAGGGAGAGAATATTACTAACAATATCAATTTAGCTGGAACATTGTTATCGCAGTATTCAGTAAGCTGTAACGTCGGTACAGTTGTTACTGTTATTATAGATTAGTTGAAGCTAATTTGGCAATATTGCCAGACTATACGCCTCTGCAAACATAATATATTTTCTCTTAGTTTATCTTATTGGCAGCCGGATAGGAAAACAAAATCGTTTAGACAAGGGACGAAACACGTACCTATGGGACAAAACAGGATTCGCTTGAAATTTCTGAAAATCAGTGAGGACTGAGGGAGTTTACCAAATTTTCATTTTCATTTTATTTATTTTGCATTCATAATGAACAACAATAATTGAGCCGCTATCTCTATTTGTCTACCGAAGCTAGCAAGTAATAATTTAATTTTATTACTAGCTCAATATCTCTCTCGTAATTCTTAAATCACTGACAAAGAATTTCAACAACTGTAAAAAAATCCCGTAAGAACTCTCTGATTTCTGAAATAAAAAGTAGAATAATGTTCTCCTCCAGTGTTCATATTATAGACGTGAAAAAATATGGCCCTTGGCCGTGTGACGTGTCCTTCACTGTAATAGCTAGGTATTACATGGTGGTCAAAGGTTGCTTATGTAACAATCCCAATTTCTTTCGCTTAACCGGAGGGTGAATGACTCCTAATAATGGGTTTCTTAAACGAATTTCCTGCCACTGCCGATTATACTTATTGTTCATGACTCACGCCATTAATCGGCGAGAGAAATACAAAACAATACCACTATACGTCTACCTATACCTACCTACCTATAGTTATGACATGTAGGAGTTGTTTACGTTTCAGCCTTGTCACAACAGGTACATAACACCATAACATAACACGTAGCATAACACGTAAAGAGATAACCTCGTCTGCAATTGAAATATCGCTTTCCTCAACATTTCCCGCCACTTCAGACTTTCAGGTCCGGTCTTGCGACAGCGACAAATGCCACATGGTCGATGGCCACTCCATGCGACACGATGTGACAAACGCGACACCGCGACTAGATTCGACGGAAAAGATTTGAAGCGGCTCTTTTTAAAATTGAAAACCAGCTGTATGCACTTTTTTTTTTTTTTTTATCCACTACAAGTTAGCCCTTGACTGCGATCTCACCTGAAACTTGCGGCTGAAATTGGATCGAATGGAAACAAAACAATGAAACCGTTTTGTTTTCATTCAATTTTTAAATAAATCTTATTCAGAAGTCTGTTAATTTGCAGGCTGCTTCGACTCTACACTTAGTATGAGATCTATAGAGCGAACTTTGACTTTGCTTAGACTTAAGACATGGTTAAAACGAGACAGATTTATGTTACTCACATAAGTCCATCTCGTCTCAGCATTAAAGTGTAGGGCATTGCAGGAGTCGGTCGAATACTTGTAAAACAAAAACCGGCCAAGTGCGAGTCGGACTCGCGCACCGAGGGTTCCGTACAAACCTGTAGTAAGTTTTAAATTATTAAAAAAAACTACTTAGGTACTAGATCTCGTTCAAACCAATTTTCGGTTAAAGTTTGCATGGTAATGTACATCATATATTTTTTTTAATTTTATCATTCTCTTATTTTAGAAGTTACGGGGGGGGACACATTTTACCACTTTGAAGTGTCTCTCGCGCAAACTATTCAGTTTGGAAAAAAATGGTATTAGAAACCTCAATATCATTTTTGAAGACCTATCCATAGATACCCCACACGTATGGGTTTGATGAAAAAAACAATTTTTGAGTTTCAGTTCTAAGTATGGGGACCCCCAAAATTAAATGTTTTTTTTCTATTTTTGTGTGAAAATCTTAATGCGGTTCACAGAATACATCTACTTACCAAGTTTCAACAGTAAGTTCTTACATAGTTTCGGAAAAAAGTGGCTGTGACATACGGACGGACAGACAGACAGACAGACAGACAGACAGACAGACAGACATGACGAATCTATAAGGGTTCCGTTTATGCCAAATTTGGCTACGGAACCCTAAAAAAGTCTGTTTAAAATAATTAGGTCTTACTTTCATCAGAAAAGAAGTCACCGTGGATTTACCACTGTCATGTTGTATTTACTTAATCCGACCTTTCGTAATGCTACAAGTTCAGTTCGAACTGCGAGGTCAGTGCTCTCGGTCCCTTAGACATAGGGTTGCCACTTGCCATCTCTACAACCTGCCAAGAAGCGTGAAGACCCCGGCTTTTGGAGCTTAGGACCCGGACATATTAACAGAGTGTTTTTTTAAAGTTACTCAGTAAAATCCATATCCATACTTCCATAATAGTCCAAACTAATATTATAAATGCGAAAGTGTGTCTGTCTGTCTGTCTGTCAGCTACGCTTTCACGGCCCATCTCTTCAACCGATTTTGATGAAATTTGGTACAGCGATAGGTTGTATCCTGGGAAAAGGCATAGGCTTTCCAAGGCAAGCCTATGCCCTTCCTCAAGGCAAGACTTTTTATCCCGGAAAATTAAATAGTTCCCGCGAGAATCAAAAAATCAATCAACGCGGACGAAGTCTAGTAAAAAAATAGATTTAATTAACATAAATCAACTTTTTTTTCGCACGGGCTGCCCGGCTGCGACCGTTGACTTCAAAACTTTTAAACCCGGACTACGAATGAAACCCCGCCCGGACACCCTTTAACTAGGACAAATTCGGGGAAACCCCGACGGATGGCAATTGGCAACCCTACTGAGACACCCACAGAATCAAGGGAGACACCCAATACGAAGCCTATTAGCGGAAAGGGTGGTACGCAGGGTTTTCGGGCTCCAATATCAAATTATAGTCATTTAAAAACGGGCGCGCTTTAATAATTATAGTAAACAGATATTTTACAGAACCGCAAAGTTGATAGAGTTGAAAGGAGTCTATGTGCGTTGTGCTTGGACGAATTAACCACGGGACGAGTGTAATATCGCCCATATTCGCCTTACCTCTACCTGGGCAGTTTCGCCATTAATTAAGATATTGTGTTGTCATAGTGATTGAGTTTTTCACATTTGGGCAGAAAAATGACAAGGCACTCTCCCCTCGCCCCGCAAAAGTTAGTCGAACGTGATTTCATGCATTTTTCTTACGTTCCTATTCAGTGTTTATTTCATCCAAGGCGTTGTGTCAGCGTCATATTATACAATGCATAGTCATTTTTAGATTGGTCGAAAGTAAGACCACCACCCGGTGGAGTGGTCGGGACTCGGGACAATGTGTCGGGATGGTCGTATCGGAAAGTGGTCATAAAGGATTTTGGTCGTATTGGGAACTGGGGGTCTACTCTCTTTCTCTCAAACGAAACTTCGCAAACGAACGTAATTAGTCTGTTATTAGACCCACACAAAATCGTTCAATCCAATCTGTCACGAAAATTTTCTATGGATCCGTACTTCGTCTGCGTGTACGAAAACGAAATAGAGAGGAGCATAGAGATAATATTATGTAGGTGAGGAGTTAACGAAATTTCGTTCGTTTGTTTGCGAAGTTTCGTTTTAGAGAAAGAGAGTAGACCCCCTGGTCATCACGAACCTAAAAGGATATGAATAGAATAGCTCACAAATGTGCTACATAATAAATAGTAGCAGAAAACACAGATTAAAAAAAAACCTTAAAGAATACAATTTTTTTTATTTTTCTAAAAGCATATTTCATAAGCACCGAACGCATTAATCCAAAGGAAACCCACCACAAATATGTGGTTAATGAAAAAGGTCACGACTATCAGAAATGAGAATTACGAAGCAAAGAGAAGGGTAAATAGTATTTGAAAACAAAATTCAGCTTATAAAAGGGACCGAATGAATGTTATATTAGGGATCTGACATTTTCCTCAGATAGGTAAACCGCTTTTCTTTTATGTACCTACGAGTTTTATTACGAATTTCCCTAAAGCTCGGAAATAAATATGATGTACCTATAACCCGAACAGATCTCATCAAAGGTCAGAGGTGGATTTATCATTCATGTACTTTTAAGGTTAAAGTTTACCAGTTATATTTCTATTTTACGAGAGATTCTGATTTATTTTCTTTTGATACCTCTCTACGTCCTACGTCATAAAAAGAAGGTCAAGTGTGCGTGTGTTGATTAACATTTAACAGCAATGTGCAAGTTAGGGTATGTACACAGATGGACTGTATTTGGAGTGCAAGGAGATTACAAAATTGCAGTTTAAAGCCCATTAAAAGTATCAATCATCATAATCACTTTAACCCATAGCCGAGTCACTACTGATCACGAGTCTTCTCTCAGAATGAAAAGGGTTTGGCCATAGTTAAAGCAATTGATATAAAACACATACCTAACTCCAAAAAAATTTTTTTTTCTTCTATTACTGAGCAGTGAGCACCAATGAAGGGTGCTCAATATATAATTACAATCTAGTGATTAAGCTATTTGACAAATAAGCAATTTTTATTTTCTTTAACCTAAGCTATGTACTAAGAAATTGTCCAATGACGTACTCGTATCTTATTGTTTCTTGCGCGAGCGCATCGCGCTGTGTCAGCTCGTTTCGCGAGAACACTAACACGGCTGTTGCTAGACACATGGCCGATTCTGTATAACACAATCTCTAAACTAAACTAAAATGGCAGCTTTAAATCTAGTTCTGTCCCTTTCCGTAGGGAGTATTATGAAAGGGTTAGCAATATATGTAATGCTCTAATTTTAGTTTAGCTTAGAGATTGTGCACTACAGAATCAGCCCCAATTGACTGTGTGTTTTTCTAATTAAGTAATTTAATTTAACAGTGAAGGAAAACATCGTGAGGAAACCTTGCCCGAGAGTTATTCATAAAGCTCTCGAAGGCTAGTGACGTCTGCCAATCCGCACTTGGCCAGCGTGGTGAACTATGGCTAAACCCATTTAAAACCCAACCAAACATTCTGAGAGAAGTCTCGTGCCTTAGAAAATGTACAAAAATCTCACCTCTCGCTGACACTGTCGCGGCGCAACGACCAACGCCTTGAAGTCCACGCTCGAAGCATTTTCACTCGATACTTAACGCGAGATTCATCACATAATAATTATACACTTCATTTACACAGTACAGTTTTAACATAATCAATGTTAAAGAAAAGTTTCTACTCGTATCGTCAATAATTACATAGTTTGTTATAGATTTTTGTGCGTTCACTAAATTCACTATAAACTCGTACACTATAGTTTTAACATAACCAATGTTACATAAAAGTTTAATCCCGTATCGTCAATACATAGTTAGATTGTACGTTCACTTCAATACGTGAAGAATGAAGATTTACACCATAGTTAATGGTTTCAAGAGCCATTATAGAGTGGAAATCATAGCCGCATGATCACTTAACGGCAACTATTCTGTAGAGTACCGTAATTTCTCATGGATCAAATTAACTGTAATACACATAGTGTGTGTTGAACAGTAGCCAGGCTTACAAAGCAAGTTGCTAGGCGGAAAAACTGTCTCATTTCACTGATCGAATACATATGCAATTAGTTGGTCCGTGGGGAATACTACCATGGCTTAAAGTCGTATTGTTTTAATATTGTTTGCGTTCGTGTTTTAGAAATATAATCCTTATTTTAAAGACGTCATGGTCCATAGAGCTGGCAACGAATTTCGGGAAGGTCCTTTTGGCAAGCTGAAATTGTGAAAAAATATAATTTCGTCAATTGGCGAATCCAGTCCTGCCAGTCTGGTAGAGCGTTTGCGGTTATTTCGTATGTCGTACTCATTTGAAAACTTTATTTACGTCTGGGAATTGTTTGTCTGGCGATTTGCAGGTATTATTGAAATTACTCAATAAATACGTGATTAAAATTTCAGATTGCCAAAAGTATATTTTTTGGGAATTTTAATAAAATATTTTTGAAGAGGTCTCGTAATACTTTATAACCGACAAAAACGTCTGGGATTTTTCTTTCAAATTCCATAAGTAGGTACTAAATCAAAAGATAAAAAAAACAAGTTGCCAAAAAAATATTTTTTAAATTATTTTTTTGCAAATGCTGCGCAGTAGCGAACCAACCGCCAAAGACGTACCGCCAAGCGATTTAAGCGTTCCGTTACGATGCTGTGTAAAACCCGATTAAGGGTAGGATACCCTGTTAGGGTTAAGGGTACGGCAGCTATATAAAACCCACACCCCTCATCGGTTTCTAGTTTCTACACGGTATCGTACGCTTCGTCGTACCTTTTCCCACCCTGAAGCTTTAAGTGACAAATATTTGCTTATATCTAAATATCACGATTCCGCAAAATTGCTGTTCGAAAATTGCTATCGATAAACCCACCTGTCCACCTGTCCTATTAAGTTTAATGAGAGCAAGCTCATGTAAAACGAACGCGCGGGTATTGGAAATACATTGGCGAACTACATCGAACATTTGGGCCAAGGTTTGCTGAATTGCTGTAGGTTCGCAGTTCCTGATAACCTATATTCGGCTACGCGGGGCAATAGCACGCTCAAAGCATTCCATTAGGTGAAAGGGCCTTGGTGTATTTCATAGGTTCTAGGTTAATGCGATCGTCGTGATTGCGCGTTATGTTCTCCGATAAAAGGTAAGAAACTGTCACATAGTGATATAGTGTCAGTTTTTAACCGACTTTGGCCAGCAGGAAAGGTTATGATTTTAGCAGTTTAGAAGATTTTAGATTTTTAGATTTTAGCAGGTATGTATGTTCTACCATAGCGTCTAAACTACTAAGCCGATTTTGATGAATTAGTTGACAATCGATACGTTATTATGGTCCGGGTGATATAGGCTAGCTTACACTAACAAAATCGATTTGGCGGCTTTTAAATCCAAAAAAGTTGGCGCCTGTGAAAGTTTTTCCGCAGTCGGGTTACAGTTTTCTATTTAATTAATACTTACTGCGTTAGGAAAATTAGTACTAATAAACTTAATTATATAGACCCTTCCTATTCTATGACCGGCATATTTAAAGAACTACTAGCTGACGCCCGCGACTTAGTACGCGTGGATAGGGGTTTTTGGTTCCTGCGGGAACTCTTTAATTTTCCGGGATAAAAAGTAGCCTATGTGTTATTCCAGACTATAATCTCTGTGCCAAATTTCATCCAGATCCGTTCAGCCGTTCTGGCGTGATTGAGTAACAAACATCCATCCATCCAAACTTTCGCATTTATATTATCAAATTCCAAAATAATCCGCCGCTGCCAAAATAGCACCCAACAACAGAAATAGAACAAATTAATCAAGCGCCGTTGCCATAAAGTCATAGACAAAACTAATTAATTAGTTACGCAGCCAAATAGTTCCACCCTCAAACTAAACACCATGATTACTGAATAGAGCCATATGTATTCTGTGGTAGGCCGAGTACTTTTTTTTTAAGAAATTATTTTAAGAAATTATTCGCGTGGCGAATATGCCTCTCTGTAGAATAACAGAATTGTTTTAAGTAAACAATTATGGATACATTTATTTACTAATCATATTATATTGTACAATAAGCAATTACAGTAACAATGGCTAGGATTGCTATCGAAACTCGACATATTATAGTCACTACGACACGACATATACTAGGCAGTAGCTACGACCGGTCGACACGTGCGCGCGTTTTAAAATAACCCTTTAAAAGGATAAATATAAAACCGGATCAAGTATCGGTTTCCTTCCGTTAACGCGGGGCTGCAAAGTGCAAGCCATAAATTGAAGTCAGTTTAGTCAGTCAACAATGTTTTTAGCTTGATCGACTTAGGACGATCAGAAATGTTAATGTTAATATGTAATTGTTATATTCCAAGCTAATTTTATAACTGCAAAGTTGTGTCTGTTTGTTATCTATCTACAGCCCATCCGATGAATCAATTTTGACTAAATTTGGTACAAAGATAGCTTGCATTTCGGATACGGACATATAGGCACAGAATTATAGGCTAGGAATTAGGATAAAGACAAACCTTTTTTATTACGGAAAATTAAAGAGTTTGCACGAGATTTACTAAAAAGCTTTTATTCTACGCAGACGTATTCGCGGTAATTATTTAACATCAATTATAAATATCTTTCAATTGATGATAGTTTAGGCTTAATCTGTTATCAAATCAGCTGTCCAGCCGTGGAAAAGAAATTACTTTATTTATTGTTTTTACTTATTGATTGTCGTGATTACAATTTAAAATAAGTAAGCTTTGAATAACAACTACGGTACCCTAAAAATCGGAAACTCCAAATGCAATGTGGTTTCGCGAACTCGGACACACAAATGAGGGGAAAAAGTTAAATTTTCAACGATATTTCATCACGGCACTGATGTAAATGTGGAAATGCTTTTACCCGTGATATACATTCTGTCAAAAAAGTACCAGGAATTCATCATTTGTTTCTAATTCCAAATTCAATTCAAAAATTCTTTTTTGTCGCTAAGTTGGCACAACTGTCGTCTATATTGCCGCGAAGTTTGAGCGTCAATTGTTATTTACTTTGTTTACAGTGCGCCATTTTGTCAGTTCATCTCAATAGTGTTTTGCGATTTTTACAATGAATAAAAATATCGAACAAAGAGTTTGTCTCAAATTTTGCATCGCAAATGGAATTTCGTGTTCAGAGTCGCTGGAAATGTTGCAGAAAGCTTACGGGGAATCACTTTATCAAAACCACGTGCATACCATGCATTCAAAAGTGGTCGAGATGTGGTGGAAGATTTGCCTCGCTCTGGTCGGCCATCAACGTCTTCAACTAAAGTTAACATCGCTAAAGTGAAAGAAATGGTGACTGAAAATCCTCATTCAAGTTTGAGAGAGATAGCTGCTGAACTTTCTGTGTCTCAAGAATCGATTCGTATCATTTTAAACGACGATGAAGGCCAGATTTGTGGAAAGAAAATTCTTGGATGCACCACGACAATGCGCCATCGCACAAGGCCATCATTGTGAATGAAGTTTTGACCAAAAACTCAACAAATACCATCGAACAACCACCGTTTTCACCGGATATGGCTCCGGCCGACTTTTTTCTCTTTCCAAAACTCAAATTACCACTTTGTGGCACCCGTTTTCAATCGATAGAAGACATAAAAGAGAATTCGCGGCAAGAACTGAACTCGATTCCGAAAAATGCCTTTAAAAAATGCTTTGAAAATTGGATTATTCGTTGGCTTAAGTGTATTATTTCCGAAGGGGCCTACTTTGAAGGAGATACAATAAATTTGGAATAATAATTAACATTTTGTGTATTAATACACCTTTTCCCGATACTTTCTTGACAGAGTAGTATATTTAAAGCAGGAATATTCTATTTTAAGAGCAATGTAGACGCTGTCATGCCTACTGGCTTTTACCTGCCGCATCATACTAATATTATAAATGCGAAAGTGTGTTTGTTTATTGGTTTGTCCTTCAATCACGCCGCAACGGGGCAACGGATCGACGTGATTTTTGGCATGGGTTTCTACTTTTTATCTCGGAAAATCAAAGCTTTTTCCGCGGGAATTAAAAAAAAAACTCAATCAACGCGGACGAAGTCGCGGGCATCATCTAGTATTAATTTTAAGAAATTATTTTAAGTTTAGATCTTATAAATGGAATTATTATGTTATGTGTAGTGTGTGTGAAGGTACCTACTACCTATAAAGCGCCTTAAGCTTATTTAAACTTCTATGTAGGTATAGTCGTGTAGCTGGTTCTAACATTAAAAATATTGTAGAGTAAGGGGAACCGTTACAATACCTATAAGTACAATAGATTAAACCGTTGTTCCAGTCTATTGTAATGCGCAACATAATAATACAGTGGTGTGACGCGACTGAAACACAAGTAGAATGGTAATTGTCTGTAAAGGGCGGAATGATTTCACGCGAAACGGAACGTAGGCGACGTAGCATGAAACGTTTTCCTTATTCGGGTCAGCGTAGACGGCGGAAAACTGCTTGAATATTTTTCAAATGTAAGTCTTAAATCTACTCTTTATTAATAAAATAAAAATATTTTGTTTATAATAACCTGATTTTTATATTTTACTAGCTAATGCCCGCGACTTCGTCCGCGTGAATTAAGGTTTTTTGGTTCCCGCGAAAACTCTTTAATTTTCTGGGATAAAAAGTAGCCATGTGCTATTCCAGACTATAATCCATCTCTGTGCCAAATTTCATCTAGATCCGTTCAGCCGTTCTGGCGTGATTGAGTAACAAACATCCATCCATCCATACGTACCTACATCCATCCAAACTTTCGCATTTATAATATTAAGTATAGAAGTATAGTTTTTTTTGCCAAATACATTCGCAAATAATTCGCTTCTATTGCGAATGCGAATACAAAAACAGAACCTTTACACCACTAGACAGGTAATACGTGGACTGGTACATTAACAAGTAACGTAATTAAAAATTTCTACTTCACGGTCGTAACTTTGTCCTTTCTCGGGTACAAGATTAAGGTAATGGGTTAAATCAATTATGGACGGTCTTCGCCGCAGAAATCTCATTATTAAACCAAAACATTAAGTCGAGGCGCTACTAAATAAAACAAGAAAACACATGCATTATTAGTATGTTTAGATAATAATAGCTCTTATATAATGGTCGTTGACCTGGTTTAGTAATATATTGGGGCTGATTCTGTAGTGCACAATCTCTAAACTAAACTAAAATTAGAGCATTACAAATATTGCTAGCCCTTTCATAATACTCCCTACGGTAAGGGACAGAACTAGATTTAAAGCTGCCATTTTAGTTTAGTTTAGAGATTGTGTTATACAGAATTAGCCACAATTAATTGTAGGATTTGTAGAATAAAAACTTTAAGAGCCGCTTGCACAAGGCCATTTAAACTGATTTAGTTAAATTTTGTAATGCTGTCCCTTTTTGGCAAATGCATTTTGTAGTTGCCAAAAAGGGGCAGCATTAAAATATTTAACTAAATTAATTTAAGAGTTCTTGTGCAAGGGGGCTTAATGTTTTAATTTTGACAAATATTGAGATTTGACGGGTACATCCTGAACTCACTGGTCTCATTAAAGTAGTAATATTAACTTAACGCGTTCCTGATTTTTGTTATTTTTAAAGGACTAGGGCACTTAAAGGTTTAATTATAACGAAAAATTAGGATGTAGATTCGAACGTGTTTGCTATAATTAAAATTTAAAAAGTTAAAACACATGCGTGTAACGCATTCATTACGTAGCTCACGTACGTAATTTGGTCCTTTTAATGGTTTATTGCACAGTTAAGGGGGCTATCCTAGTTGTACCACAAGATAATATGGTTTCACTAACAGCTTTGCCATATATTGCCAGTCATAGGGACTGCCGATAGAAGTGAAAACTTATAACTTAAAAAAAAAAATATATATAAACCTTAGAAATAAGGCATTACAGTTTAATTACGAATGTAGGTAGTATATTTATATTTAAGACCTTTTGTCTTCGTAACAACGCAAGCATGTCGGTGACGATGTCGACTGTCGGTGTTGGTGAGGCGATTCCACACGTTTACCCCCTACCAAGAAGTGCTCAAAGCGGCTAAAGAAGTTTTCACTTCAAAAACATTAGGATATGTCAAGTCAAACGTATAAAACTTCAAAAGAGGAAACACATGCGTGTCAGCATTCATCACGTAGGTACGTAATGTCCTATTTATAGTACAATGCACCGATGAGTTTGATGATGATGATGGGGTGATCCTAGTTTTAGCACAAGATAATCTGGTTTCACTAACTTTGCCATATACCTATATCAAAACAAAACATTAGAATGTAGAGTTAAACATATAAATCTTCAAAAGAGAAAACACATGCGTTTCAGCATTCATCACGTACGTAATTTTGTCCTTTTTATAGTACAATGCGCAGTTAAGGGGTTATCCTGGTTTTAGCACAAGGGGACCTGATGTAAATAACGTCTATGCCGTAGTATTGATCGGCCGAGGCGGACGCGGTATGGCCGCTGCGTCCCGCGCCGCGTCAGAACGCGCACTGAGCACTATGTAAGATGAGGCAAAGATTAGTGGAAAATCGTAGAAGGGTAAAATGATCCGTCTACGTTGTTTGAACGGTGTTTTAGAGTTTATTCATGAGAAAGAAGAGCCTTTTTGATCGGTAATTACGGCAAGGTAATAATTGTAGGGTAATTAAGGACGTCTCAGTGAGTAAGTGACCTAACTCACGCTTTTTTTAATTTTTGACACAGACTTTATTTTGCTAAGTAACTCCGATTGTAAGATAGGTTTATTTATTTTATATACATTTTGAAAGTAGATAAAGTCTTTTTATAAATCTTTTAATATCACCTCTTTTTAGTGCTTAAAGATACTCTGATGAAAATGCCGGAGACTGAGAGACACCAAGCGATATTGGACATTTACTTTTACATAATTTATTAATTACATTTTTCTAATTTATTTACTAATTGAACTTGACAATGACACATTTAAAATTTTTGGAATTATGTGAATTATGTTGGGTATTATAATAATTGATAAAAAAACATTATTTAAGACTGTATATTATGTATATTTTTGCACACTGCCACTGGCAGTAAATTGTGAACGGGACTATTTCTATAAAAGCAATTAATGTAGTTACCCACAATTTGGCATAATAAAAATTATCATTATCAGTGAACATCCTTAAAATGGACTTATATACATTGGTGGACATCCACCAGTTGAAACGGCGAATAATAGATTAATAGTGTCATATCTGCTCCAATATTCTTTGTCCGTCCGTCAGAGAGCACTTTCGTACGCATCGATACTGCGCTACCGGAAAGCCGAATAAACATTGCCGGCGCGGTGTTGTTTATAAATAAATCAATTAATTAGATTTCTTATCTCGGCGTATTGATTGTATTAATAGGAGCGAATATAATAACATTGTAGTAATCTGACTGCCTCGTTGGTCTAGTGGTTGGTATGTTCGACTGCGGCCGACGACGTCCCGGGTTCGAGTCCCAGGTCGGGCCATTGGGTTTTTCTGACTAGAAATTCTCAGTACTAGCCTGGAGTTAGGAAGTTGGCGGTGTTCCACCCTCGTGCCTCGGAGAGCACGTTAAGCCGTCGGTCTCGGTTATAGTCGTTAAAGCTACCCCCATTGGCGCAGCGTGGTGGGTCTAAGCTCTAATTCCCTCTCTCCTATGAGAGTGGAGGCCTGTGCCCAGTAGTGGGACGTTAATGGGCTGTAGTGGTGGTGGTGGTGGTAGTAATCTACGCAGCGAATGGTCCATACAAGGTCAACCCCGGCAAGGGAGTTTCAAACACGAATGCGTGACGCTATGAAAATTATTATTCTGGTCCCTATGCCTAGGTACTTTTCAGTACGGAGAAGTTGTTGATGACTTTTCACAATTTGATACTAAAATAATGTACTAAACTAACAGTGGTGCCAATTCTCTGTTAGTTTCTCTAAATTAGAATCGCTTATATTAGACTTAGCGACGTCTGCTATTCTGAAAACACACTTAATTGACAGGTCTAACCTAAAATTAAATCTGACAGCTCTAACTACTCAATTTAGCGATGATTTATCGAAATGCTATTCTAGTCGACGTTTTGAACGCCAAAATTAAGAAACGTCAAACTAAAATTGAATATTTTTCTCCAATTTTAGACAGGACCTCGGAAGGTGGCCGCTAAGTCTAGAGAAGCGGATTTAAGCAAAATAAACACGAATTTTCACAAAAAGTTAAATAGTTCAAGTGTAATTTCTATGCATTATTAGGTGCATTTGGGATTGAACTTAGTGTTTAAAATGATAACAGCTAAAATTAACAGTTAAAATGGAAGAAAAGCTTCTTTTTCTGGTCGGTGGAAGAAAACGTTGTTGCAGCTCTGGTTGTTTCGACAGAAAGGTAATTTTAGGGTCAAATCTTAGTTAATATTCATAGGGCAAATAACATATGCAAATTGTGACTGGACGGACATACTTAGTTGCACTTCAAGGGTTGCTTTCGTACCATTTAGGTACGCACACCCAATGGTCTGTAGCTCTGGAGTTTCCTAAGAAAACTAAAATAAACTAGGGAAGACGTCATACAGGGAATCACCTCATGCTGTTTGCCTCTTCTATGGTAGATAGTAGGTAGTTGGAACTCATAGAATAGAAAAGAATAATATTCACAAGCTAATTCCTTTTGTATTAGGTACTTAGCTATACCTATATCTACCCAAACCTATCAAGAACCTATAAATCAGGACCCCACCCACTGCAACATAATATTATGTAGTATAAATTACTCAGAATATTGTAAAACTAGCAAATGCCCGCGACTTCGTCCGCGTGGATTAAGCTTTTTCAATTCCCGCGGGAACTCCTCAATTTTCCGGGATAAAAAGTAGCCTATGTCCTTCTCCGGGATGTAACCTACCTCTAGACCAAATTTCAGCAAAATCGGTTGAAAAGATGGGCCGGGAAAGCGTAGCAGACAGACAGACAGATACACTTTCGCATTTATTATATTAGTATGGATGACACTCACAAATAATTGTGGCTTTCTATTGGTACCAGAGTTTTCAAAAACGGGTCAGTAGATCCAGAGATTACCCCCTACAACCTCACAAACTTTACCTCTTTATAATATTAGTATAGATATGCTAATTAAGTAGGTAGCACAAAGTATTTCAGTTATATCTAAAGAACAAGTGCAAATTCACTCAAGTAGACTTGGAGACTGCTTCGCTCTGTGAAATATGCATGTTCTCCCTGAACTGACAAAATATAGAAGTTGAAGTTTTTTCAACTAACGTTTACCTTCCTTATAATATTAAATTATACAAAAATTCAGTGCATTTTGCAGATTGCTGATGAAAACTAATTAATTCAAGGTGATTAACAGTTGAACAGACATGTATTCAATCTCAAGCTCCACAACACCGCTGCAAAGGCTCTGCTGAGACTGCAGGAACACAATTACACATCACCTGTTACTACTGTGCCGTGCTAATGCATGCTTATAAGTTGTTGCAGCTCTGGTTGTTCCGAAAGAAAGGTAATTTTGTAATATTCATAATCTTAGGCAAATAACATAATGCAAATTGTGACCAGACAGACAGTTATACTATAAGGGTTACTTTCCTACTGTTTAGGTACACAAACCCAATGGTCAGTAGCTACGTAGTAATAACTAGGGAATACACCATACAGGGAATCAGCTCATGCTGTTTGCTTCTTCTGTGGTATATCTAGTACCTAGTAGTAGTTGGTACCCATACAATAAAAGAATTCAATCATAAACTGATTCTGTTTTGTATTAGGTACTTAGCTATACATACTTATATCTACCCAAACCTATACCTAAGTGTACCTAACTAGTTTGTAATGAACCTAACTAGTTTAAAATAACCTAATGAATTATTTTAAAAGAGCAACCACCAAGTTTCTTGCTGGTTCTTCCCGGTAGAAATGGCATTCCGAACCAGTGGTAGATTCACTTGACGATTCAAAAGTACTTGTAAAAGTTTAGTTGAATAAAAACATTTGAAATTTGAAATTTTTTAATTTAAGTTTAGGAACATCTACCACTGTAGTATGGGTTAGGCAGAAGAGTAATTTTAAAAATTATTTAGATTGCCTAAATCAAGACCACATCCACTGCATCATCATATTATGTATAAACTATAAATTACTTAGAATATTGTAAAAAATGTTAATTAAGTATGCAGTCAGGTAGGCAACACATAGAATTTCAGTTATATCTAAAGAACAAGTGCAAATTAACTCAAGTAGACTTGGAGACTTAGCATCGTTCAATAATATGCATGTTATCACTGAACTGACAAAATATACAAGTTCAAGCTTTTTCAAGTAACCTTCCATATAATACCAAATACAAAAATTCTGTGTATTTTGCAGCTGTGCTGATGAAAACCAATTATTCACGGAACAAATTGATCCAAGACTAACCGGGCAAATATTGGTTGAACCGACATCATGTATCCAATCTCAAGCTCCAGAACACAGCTGCAGAGGCTCTGCTGAGGCGACAGAAACACATTTACACATCATCTGTTACTACTGCCCTGCGCTAATGCACTGACATAGCCTTCACCTAGTCTACCGGGATAAGGCTAATAATTAAGGATATCCCAGCAAAGACGCTGATACTATTCTTGGCTGCAAGTGGTTGTGGATCAAAGGCCTTGCATAGCTGTCTCTCCAAGACGAAGAGAATAAGATGTGGATTTCCTTGCATAAGCAAGAATAATTAGACAAGGATTTATTAATATAGGTACTTTAATTAATAAAAAGAAAATTAATTAAATCCTTTGCTTTTTGTGTTATTCTTTTATAACAATCTACTAGGTACCTAAATAAAATTGAATAAATATCAATATATAATTAACATTAGATACATAACAATGTTATGTATACATATTTCTTTCATTTAAAGTCAACATATTGGTATACTAAGATGATGCTTGTGAACCCTTGGAAACTGATTCTCCAAGATAAAAAGTAGAAATAGTACATTTCCAGGATGTAAGCCTAAGTACCTAGCTATGTACTAAAATATATCAAAATTGGTTAATTCGATGGTCCAATCATACAAACACATCCCCTATAACCTCAACATCAACTCTATATAGCTATTACATGTAAAATCAACTTATTTATAATTATTGTAACAGAGTGCCTGGGTCTAGGTAGACTAGACTTCAAGCATCTTGTTGTACATTCCCTGTGCAACCTGATCAGATAGGTCACACAGGATTTACCTATTTCACGGGTCCTATTCTATGCAGGGGGGGTTTCAAATAAAACTAATATGATTCTAAGCCACACAGGTGGTTTATTGTTAATAAGTCTTACACTGATAAAAGGTTCTTAAACTGTATTTGAGACGCTAGATGCTAAACGAGACAGATTCGCGCAGATTGTAGGTTAGGTTCCTTTCGGTAAGGAAATCTACTTTTATGTTCGCGACAATTAATCCGACTGGCCTAGACTTGAAGAGATTCAGGCATCAGTTAGGATATTATACGGTACGTGGTTCACAAACACTGGACTTCGTTTTATTTCGAAATCGGAACGGAAGATAGGCGAACGCCGGTGATCGAACTCCCTACATGTCTGTCGTTGCAGCAGCGATAATTTCCGAGGCAGTACCAATTGCTTCCTTTTGTAGCCTTTTACTTTCATAAGCTTGCCACCAAGTCACCATTCACCAGGGTGACCGAGGATGTCCATGGAGACTTGACGTTCTACGCTCTTGGTGCATAGGTTAAAACTTAATTTTTAGGATGGAATTTCTCTACTAGAAGACACATTTGCTTTTAATTTGCTCTTTTACTCGCTTCATTCACAGATTTTTGTGAAATCTCGAAAATCGAAATGAAAACAAACAAGTTATGTACCAAAGACAACGGAATAGCATTTAATTTATTTTACGGCCCTGGATACAAGTCCTTTAAGGGAATAGCAAGTGACAACTGACCGCCACAGACGAATAAACATAGAGGTAGTATGTGGTAGCATCATGGAACTAGGAATCTGCCTAAGTAGCATTGACAAAATGTCTCTTTTTGGCAGTTTATTGCGTAGTTGGTGCAAGGAACATCCATTTTATTAAAATAAAATAATTTTTTTTCGTATGAAATACCATTTAATTCGATTTTAGTCGCAAAAAGTATTATTACGATTATTGTGCAAAAAACAAAGACAAATTGTGCAATTTTTGTTTCTGTATATGGTAACACTCGCAATTCAATTTAGACTTTAGCCTAGCGAGGATTTTACACATCCTAAATTTAGATGGAGGCATATACAGAATAGCAAATGGAAATAGAAAAGCTAAATTTGGCGATTCTTAATTTTAGTTTAGTTTAGAGAGTTGCATTCTAGAATCGCCACCAGTGACTCCCTTTTAGGTTAGACTTAGAACCTCCTTTCTGCTTTGCAATTTTACAGTTTTATCACGCCGACAAAGTCAGAAAATATTAAAAAAAAAAAAAAAAGGTATCTACGCATACAGTGGAGATAATTTTCGTTGGATAGGTCGTTCAAAAATAGTGCGGGTGTGGGAAAACCACTTTCGATTTAGGGATCCGTTTGTCAAATATTAAGCCAAATTTTCGTTAGAGTCCAGTGTCGTCGTCACCCTCCTCCCCTTCTGCCAGCTAAACGGTTGTTACTGGAGACGAAACAATCATGGAAGTAGTATATAATATGACGAAGTTAAAAGGAAAACTATCACAGCTAAGTAGACTCTAAAAGTTTACGAGTTGAGTCGATCAACGTATAAAATGTATATTGTGTGTATGTGTATACTCTGTATAACTGTATACGTATTACGTACTAGCTGATGCCCGCGACTTCGTCCGCGTGGACTAAGTTTTTTCGATTCCCGCGGGAACTCATTAATTTTCTAGGATAAAAAGTAGCCTATATAATATAACACCCACACACACATACACATCCCACAGTATAATCCCCCTTTATTGGTGAAACACGTACTTTTTCATATTTTAACGAAAGCCCAAATGCTGTTTCATGACTATAACTTGAGAAATTAAGGATTTTCATACAAACTCTCAACCCCTATTTCACCCCTTCGGGGGTGGAATTTTGAAAAACTGTGAAACACATATGTTTTCATTTTCAACCCGCAGCTCATATGTCAAGTTTCATGGCTATAACTTGAGAAATTAAGGACTTTCATACAAACTCTCAACTCCTATTTCACCCCTTCGGGGGTGGAATTTTGAAGAACTGTGAAACACATGTTTTCATTTTCAACCCGCAGCTCATATATCAAGTTTCATGGCTATAACTTGAGAAATTAAGGACTTTCATACAAACTCTCAACCCCTATTTCACCCCTTCGGGGGTGGAATTTTTAAATACTGTGAAACACATATGTTTTCATTTTCAACCCGCAGCTCATATATCAAGTTTCATGCCTATAACTTGAGAAATTAAGGATTTTCATACAAACACTCAACCCCTATTTCACCCCTTCGGGGGTGGAATTTTGAAAAACTGTGAAACACATATGGTTTCATTTTCAACCCGCAGCTCATTTAAAAAGTTTCATGGCTATAACTTGGGAAATTAAGGACTTTCATACAAACTTTCAACCCCTATTTCACCCCTTCGGGGGTAGAATTTCGGGATAAAAAGTATCCTATGTCCTACCTCGTAGGCTCGTAGTATGGGCTCAAATCGTGCCAAGTTTCGTTTGAATTCATTCAGTAGTTTTGGCGTGATGCGCGGCCAAGATACAGACAGACAGACAGACAGACAAAAATGAAAAAAATTACAGATTTGGCTTCAGTATCGAATAATGAGTGCCCTCCAAAAAAAAATTTCAAAATATATTCAATGTACAGAATTGGACCTGTTACAGTTTTATTATAAGTATAGATATTGTGACGGGCAACTACAGACCCCTACTCTGCGCGTGGCCCGATACGCACTTGGACGGTTATCAATTTTATACATTTAGATTACAATTAGTTATCTGTATTATTACAAACACGACTCAAATTCATTACAAAAGCATGACTGTTTAAACACGCGCCCATTTATCAGTTTTGAAGCAATACACCGACTTTTATGCAACGTGAACGCTTGCGTGAC
This sequence comes from Erebia ligea, assembly GCA_917051295.2. Classification (NCBI taxonomy): domain Eukaryota; kingdom Metazoa; phylum Arthropoda; class Insecta; order Lepidoptera; family Nymphalidae; genus Erebia; species Erebia ligea. The sequence continues at coordinate 2,899,871 of OU785239.1, forward strand.
GGTAGGCGAGCGTTTGAATTTAATTTCACTTTCCACTCGTGTTGCCAAATATATGAAGTTTTCCGGGACAAATCCTACCGGCAAAGACGTACCACCAAGCGATTAAACGTTCCGGTACGATGTCGTGTAGAATCCGACTAGGGATATGCTTTTAATATAACAACCATACCCTTAACAGGTTAGCCCGCTACCATCTTAGACTGCATCATCACGTCTTAGCATCAGGTGAGATCGCAGTTAAAGGCTAAGGGTGCCTTCAAATTTGCCGCAAAGCGTAGCGCGGCTGCAGCCCGGCTGCAGCGCGGCTGCAGCGCTGCGGCCGCGCTCCTGTCGCGAGGTTCGAACATCATAGGGTTGTACCTATATTTATTTTCACGATGGACTCTGACGAAGAAACACTGCTCTGTGTTACTATTAATACGAAACAACGAAAATATAAAGTAGTTGTGTTAACAATACATAATATTATACTTATGCTTCATTTTTTTCACTTGGAGTTAGTTATTCTAAGCTTGGAGTCTTGTTTGTGAAATTGTCAATAAATTTAATGCATATTTCTTCCCAAGCCTTTTTCTTTTCGATTTTGTTGCTGTACTTGTCGGACTTCGAATCCCATATTGCTGGACGACTCTCAACCTCATCGATAAATTATTCTACCTGATTTTCGTTCATGTTTAGACTTGAACAAACATACCTACGTGCGCAGTCCCGTCACTAGTCGATCGATGAACTGATGCGCGGCCGCAGCGCGGGTGCAGCGCTGCAGTCGCGTGCGTTTATTTATATGGATTTATTAAGCAGCGCGACCGCAGCGCTGCAGCCGCGCTGCTTCCGCGCGGCATTTTGCGGCAAATTTGAAGGCGCCCTAAGTTGTAGTGGATAAAAAAAAGGCTTCATGTAATGTGAAAAATTGGATTTTTGTAAGTTTGTGTTTGTTACTCATTCACGCCACATTGAATCGATTTGGCTGAAATTTGGAATATAAAAGATAGCTTATAACCTGAATTAACATAAAAGTTACTTTAATTTTATAACGTAAAATAATTAAAGAGTATACTTAACAAGAAAAATATGCCTGACTGACTGATCTATCACCGCACATCTCAAACCACTGGACGGATTGGGCTGGTATTTGGCATACAGATAGCTATTATGAAGTAGGCATTCCCTAAGAAAGGATTTTTAAAAATTAAACCCCGAAGGGGGTAAAATAGGGCTTTGAAATTTGTATGAAAATCGAGGCTAACGTGAGCGAGGCCGTGTGCGAAAGCTATAGTCCATACTAATATTATAAATGCGAAAGTGTGTCTGTCTGTCTGTCTGCTACGCTTTCCCGGCCCATCTTTTCAACCGATTTTGCTGAAATTTGGTATAGAGGTAGGTTATATCCCGGGGAAGGACATAGGCTACCCGGTTTTTATCCCGGAAAATTAAGGAGTTCCCGCGGGAATCATAAAACCTTAATCCACGCGGACGAAGTCGCGGGCATCATCTAGTATAGTACATATAAAAGAAAAAGGTGCCTGACTGACTGTTCTATTATCGCACAGCTCAAACCACTGGTCGGATTGGGACTGGAATTTGGCATACAGACAGCTATTATGACGTGGGCATTCGCTAAAAAGGATTTCTGAAAATTAAATCCTTAAGAGGGATAGGGAGGAAGGGTTTGTGTAAGATTTAAGAGAGTTACAAAGGTTCCTTATAGTTTCTACGATCCCGTAGAAACTATCATACTAATATTATAAATGCGAAAGTGTGTTTGTTTGTTGGTTTGTCCTTCAATCACGCCGCAACGGAGCAACGGATCGACGTGATTTTTGGTATGGGTCACAGATAACGGAAACAAGGGTATGGGTATAGTTGAGGACCTGGAGAGTGACATAGGCTACTTTTTATCCCGGAAAATTAAGGAGTTCCCGCGGGAATAAAAAAAACTTAAACCACGCGGACGAAGTCGCGGGCATCTGCTAGTATGGAATAATACCAATACGTCCGCGTCCATTTAAAGCTAAATCCACGCGGACGTATTGGCGGGCATCGTCTGGTCATTACATACGTCACATATGCCAACGCAAAGAAATAGGTATAGTCCACGCACGAGCTCCGAGGAATCCTATGGGATGTTAAAGTAATGACCTAGAGTTGTTTAAAGTATAAAACAATACTGCTAACGTTTATTGTTTATATGGTACACAAAACAGGAAATAACTACAACATTTCAGGTAAGTATAAAATGATAGGATCGCTTCTAAATTATAACCCAAAACATGTGCACACAGCATGACTTATACACAAACTAAGTACCTATATAACATAATAGAAAAGAATAGTCAAATAGTAATAGTAATATCGCAAAATTACTCGCGTCAAGCTCGAAACTAGTGCGGAGCGAGCTGGATTATATGGAGCGACGATCGGGGGTGGCGTACAGCCGTCGCTTCTTCAGACCCCGATTCCTCGGAGCTCGTGCGCGGACTCTACTTAAGGGACCGGCGACCACCGCTCGCAACTTCTACTCGAACCGCAAATATAAATTTGCCGGTATATTGCTATTCCTATTTGGCTGAAGACACATGATCGCGTGCAAGCGCGATAGCAATATGAGCGTACAGAATTTGTTATACATTTAGTCTTGTTCCGTGAATACCAAAAATGATGAATGAAAAATTGTTGTGTTTTTAATTCGTGTTGTTATTCTGTAACTTAACAATATAGGCTATGTTCCTGATCAATTAGTACGTGAGATATCGTTGGTTTTAATATGAAACAAATAAGGAGAAAACATATCGTTTATGTCGCAAAAACATGCAAAACGCAATGTGCTAACATTTAATGTTGGGAAAGTATTTTGGAAAAATAATTATCCAGGGACCTAGATAAATACAAGTTCAATCTTAATAATCGCATAATATGGAGGAAATATGCTCGAATTACTAATTATTTTGGTATTACGTTTGTATGAGCAATTCGCCCTCCGCTGGCGCCTTAAGCAATATTACTCAAAATGACAATTTGATGTCACGTACCTTAACGTTCCTAAAATAAGGACTATAATTCTAAAACACGAATGTCAAGAGTTATGAAAGAATACGGCTTTAAGCGTTGGCAGTAGGTAAGGCCGCTGAAACCTATACAAGCTTTCTAGCAACCGAGATTGCAAATCACAAGGGAGGTTACAGTCTGTAACATTTAAGCACGTTTTCATTAACAAAGTATTGTCTTTTGTACCAAAAATAGCACAAGAAAAGCTTGAATGGAAACCTTAGACAAAAGGTTGGCGAAACATTAAAAGTTATTTTAACAATGCTGTACAGAAGTTGAATTATAGGGATACTAGCTGATTGCCCGCGATTTCGTCCGCGTGGTTCAAGTTTTTTTTATTCCCGCGGGAACTCCTTAATTTTCCGGGATAAAAAGTAGCCTCTCCAGGTCCTTAACTATACCCATACCAAAAATCACGTCGATCCGTTGCTCCGTTGCGACGTGATTGAAGGACAAACCAACAAACAAACACACTTTCGCATTTATAATATTATAGTATGATAGGCAAAATTGCCGTAACCCCTACTTACCTACAAGGAAATCATAATGAAATGTTTTATGTCATGTACTAGCTGATGCCCGCGACTTCGTCTGCGTTAAAAAGTTTGGATGGATGAATGGATGGATGCATGTTTGTTACTCAATCACGCCAGAGCGGCTGAACGGATCTGAATGAAATTTGGCACAGAGATAGATTATAGTCAGGAATAAGGAAGGCTACTTTTTACCCAAGAAAATTAAAGAGTTCCCGCGGGAACCAAAAACACCTCAATCCACGCGGATGAAGTCGCGGGCATCAGCTATTAACTAATAATATTTGTTGCTCACTTGAACGAAGTCAAAACGGCGGGTAAAAAAGCATAAATGTGCAAAGAGATAGGCCTTTTATTATTCGAAAAGCACTTTTATACAACCGCCGCACGAATATAGGTAAGCCCTAACCGCTGCGACCTAGGTCAGGTCAATGGCTTGCGGTTGGACGTGGATACAATCATTTTATAGGAGCCCTCACAAAAAAACGTTGGGGTCGTGGATTATTGCGGCCGTTAAGTTATTATTAAGTTATTATACGGTTTAGGGTGAAAGACTTCGTGAAAATAGACTAGTGATTGTTTTTGAAGTGAAAACTTCTTTACCCGCGTTGAACACTTAGGTATTGGTAGGGGGTAAACTTGTGGATTCACGTCACCGACACCTCGCTGCCCCATGCTCGCGTTGTTACGACGACAAAAGGTCTTAAATATAAATATACTACATTCGTAATTAAACGTCTTTAATGCCTCAGTTTTAAAGTTTATATTTTAATTTCTTTTTCTTTTCTTTTAAATTATCTTAAATACCTATTCGTTTTCACTTCTATCGGCAGTCTCTAAGACAGCTAATTTTTTTTGTAGCACCTTTGTGAACTTTTTTTTATTTTCTCCTTTTAAAATATTATGTCTTTGTTGTTATCATACTAATATTATAAATGCGAAAGTGTGTTTGTTTGTTGGTTTATTGGTTTGTTGGTTTGTCCTTCAATCACACCGTAACGGAGCAACGGATCGACGTGATTTTTTGCATGGGTATAGTATAGGACCTAGAGAGTGACATAGTCTACTTTTTATCCCGGAAAACTAAGGATTTCCCGTGGGAATTGATAAAACTTATTTCACGCGGACGATGTCGCGGGCATCAGCTAGTGTGCTATAAGTTTAAGGGTAGTATTAAACGAGCGAATATAAATTTAAATTATAAGTGTCAAAAATACTGAATATAGCTTACTGAAATACTAAGTTAGCGAAAGGCTGCGGGCGAATACAAATATTGAAAATGGCGACTTGAAAATACTAATTTGAGTTACTGGGTTATACAGAACGATCAGTTTAATAATTCTTTATATGAACAATTTTCAATTGTAGGTCTATTAATAATCGGCAAGAAATAATTTATTTTTGACATAGGCATCATCCCTGTTTTTTTTCATTTCATTTTAGATTTTTAATTTTATCACTATTTTCCACTGGAAAAGCCGCATCACAAATATGTAGTATGAATAAAAGCTTATATAGACAAGTATATTACTGGGCGATAAGCGCGGCTCAAGTGGTATTAGATAGGCCCTTCGAAAGTACCGCTCGAGGGCTTTCTATTTTATTGCCCAAATGCATTCGCTACAAATAATACACCAAATAGAGGCAATCGGTCAAAATTGTTTGTTTAAACAGTATTGATGTACGCGAATTTAAGTCTTAAACACGTAGATTTTAAAGCTAGTGCTAGCTTCAAATATAGCTAGTATTCAAATAGTGTGAATGGATTTTAAATAGACGTACTGTTTACATACTGAAAGCGAAAATTGGCCTTAATGGGATCTGTAATGATGGAAAGTTACAGATGATATCACTTATTTATTCTACACTGTACTCTATCCACGGAGACAAGTTAATATGCAAGACATGGACTCGTTTGTGATTGGTCAGCGATAACCGTTAATGCAGTGTACAGACTACGTGTATATTTTAGTCTGATCGTGGTACCCGTACTGTGCAGACGCGCTCATATTTTATCCTTACCTATCGTTATTGTTCCGTGACCTGGCGTGTTCCTTGGACTGTTGGTGCATTCATTGTGACTTGGCTTGTGTATTGGACTCTGTGATCGATTGCTTTCTGACAACTTGGCGCTTGTGCACTGGACTTTTCGATTGCATTTTACGGACTTCGTACATGTAAGAAGTGGACGAACCATGGCGGACAGTTCTATAACAGATTTTAATGCTCTTAAAAGAAAAAAACGTCCTTTTGGTAGTACCGAAAAAACTATGATTGTAAAAAAAAAAAACAAGTGTAGTCGTGGGAAGAAAGCTAGTTTAATTTAATAGTAGCGCAGTGTGTACGTAATGGTTTACGCCCACTGACTTTTTTTGTCTTTGTCATTTGTATGGGATTACGTGACAGAGAGAGCGCTATATTAACTAGTCTCCGTGGATAGAGTATAGTTACGTCTATAACGCGGAGAGAAAAAATAAGTTATCAGTTAGCGTTTTTAATCGCTTTCGCAAAAGCGTTAACGGTTATAGAAAGATAATAGAGACGAAACGTATGTAACTTGGCTAGGGGGGCTGGCGTCCCGTCGCTTGCATACACTTTGTATGAAATATGAAAGAAGCAGCGCCGCGCCGGCACCTCACCCGCGACTGTCGCCTCTGTATGTCCTGCGCCTAAGGTTCATTTTACTCTGACCCTCCTCATAGCTTTATATAACTTACTCTACTAAATAAAACAAACACTACCAAATTAAAATAAGAGAATGTAAAATTAGTATCTGGGCGAGCATAAGGAATTACGATGAACGGATAAACCTGATCAGGTTTTTGATACACCTTAATGGACATTATACAATGTATTAAAATGTATAAATACCTCGGTCCCGGCGCGACGATGTCGACAAGTTCATCGTCCGCGTCGTAAAAGTCGTCCTCGCCTTCCGACGACGAATATGACGTGTCCGGCACCAGCAAGGTCATCGCTTGTCCTGTGGAAACGAGCCACTATACTAAAAAGAGGCCGAGAAGAATGTACATTGTATAGTTGGCGCCAATCAAATAGTCTTCACCCCACACGCACACCCCTCGCAGAGTTTTACGGCAAGCAGCCCGCAGTCGTTCAGCTGCCGCGTCGCGCGAACAGGCTCATGAATCCCCCCGGGCCCCGGGTTCGAAACTTCCAGTAATTCTAGTAACTCTAGATTCTAGTTACTCTTTTCTAATATGCATACATAATAATAAGTAGGATGTGGAACACCCTTCCGGATTCTGCTTTCCACGCCAGCTGTAACCCGTTGTCTTAGGTGAGCGACAGAAGCGACACGACGCGATATGACGCGATACAAAATTACAAACTTGACTACTTGATTGAATGTTTGATACTGTCGTGTCGCGTCGTATCGAGCCGCGGTGTCGCGTTTGTTGCTCACGTAGGACGTGTAATATTGGTACCTTCTGTGGCATCTTCTAGGCGCGTTATACTTTAGGCTGCATCCTCGCTTTCTATTTGGTGTGGTTGCAGCCAAGCCCAAAGCTAATAAGTTTGGATAAAAGTCTCCATGGTGCCATATTATTGGATTGTCATCCAAGTTTCCAAGTTACATTTGTGTTCTAAATTACTACAAACAAATCGGATGGGACAGCACAAACGCTCAAAATGGTACACGTTGGTTTGGCCTGGTGGGAGGCTTCGGCCGTGGCTAGGTACCACCCTACCGGCAAAGACGTGCCGCCAAGCGATTTAGCGTTCCGGTACAATGCCGTGTAGAAATCAATTAGGGGTATGGGTTTAATATAACTGTCATACCCCTAAACAGGTTAGCCAGCTACCATCTTAGACTGCATCATTACTTACTATCAGGTGAGATCGTAGTCAAGGGCTAACTTGTAGTTGATAAAAAAAAAACTTACTCGGCGCATCGATGTGTTCGAGAGGCGTCAAGGGAAGTGTCGGAGTGGACAGTTCTCGACACTCCGCCCCTAACTCCACGCGTGCGGATAGATCTGTAACAAACAACAGGCTATCGACATCTCGTAGTAACAAACAAAGAAAAACATTTTATATGCCAGACCAAACATATGTATGTATACATATATGTAAGATGTAAAAATTTCGTCTGTGACACCCAACGACCTCAATTTACATAGACGGGCCCTGTCAAACAAAGAATGTATTTCATTGCGCCATCTAGTCTGAAAAGCGGGAACTTGCTTGCAACATATGCGCCATCGAATTAGACTTTAGATGTTAGCTTCACGTTAGCTTAATAATAACAAATTATCTACACGACGAGCGATCGTGACAGCGCTACGACGGGGACTAAGACAGGCTTTTGACAGGTGAGGAACGTGCTCTGCAAGTCGGACGCCCTACTTTTTTCTATGAAAGGGCCTATCTAGTACCTACCTATAATGTACTCTGTTTTGGGCGTACAGGGAGCATACTACCATCGCTGACAGCAGTATTGCTTTAATATTGGTGACGTTCGTGTTGTAGAATAATTATAATCCTTACATAAGGGACGTCAAGATGAATGACATAAACTGTCATTTGGAAGTAATACTGCTTTAAACGATGGTAGTAACCCCCCTGCTCAGCCTTAGCAGCCTTAGGCCCTGTATCGCATACCAACAACGCATAATACAAAGCAAGGCGCTGGTTTCCAGATGTGACGTCAAAGAGACAAAAATATAATTTTAAATGAAAAAAAAAAATTAATGAAATTTCTATTATTATAAATGCGAAAGTTTGGATAGATGTATGTATGGATGTTTGTAACTCAATCACGCCAGAACGGCTGAACGGATCAGGATGAAATTTGGCACAGAGATAGATTAAAGTCTGGAATACCACATAAGCTACTTTTTATCTCGGTAAATTAAAGAGTTCCGGCGGGAACCGAAAAAAGTCAGTCCACGCGGACGAAGTCGCGGTCATCAGCTAGAAAAAATTATATCTAAGAATTGGTCCATTATTGAATCGAAGCAGGCGTTACTTTGCGGAAGTCCATGATAATGAATGAACTAGAAGTGTAATTCGCTATAGCCACAGCAGACAAATCTATGTGGTACAGTGCGTGTCTTTCACCAATAGCATGCGAACACCCACCACCCAGCGATTCGCACCAGCACAGCACCACACCACACAAATCCTCCAAACGTACGTTGAGAGTGATTTGGAGGGCGTTCGCATGCTATTGGTGAAAGACACGCACTGTACCACATAGATTTGTCTGCTGTGGCGGATTATAGCGAATAAAACTTCTAGTTCATTCATTAATTGGTCCATTGACTTTTCTTAGTTTACGCTAGATTTTACTATGGGACACTTTGTTCTTGTGTTCTTTGCAATGAGTCTTACCTTCTTTGATATGTGTTTGCGAAAGATTCGTCGGTCCCTGGTACACACCATTGACAGGGTTCACGGTATTCTGGAAAAGGGTGAGTACTTGAGAAGTTAGGTTCATCTAGATTTCCTTAGCGCGTCCAAAGGCTAAACAAATCGCAGTATTCTTCAAAAGTCAAAGTATATACCTTAGCAATTTGAAGAAGCACTATGGAATGTTTTATATTATCCAACATTACCTGCAAAGGAAAAATAATAACTAAGTGATATAAATAAATAAGAATTAATGTTTTTAAAAATCAAAAATCTTTCGCTTTGATTAATAAAAATCACCGCAAACGGAAAAAAGACAATAATTAGGTATTTGTTTGTGATGAATTGTTTTGTTTGAACTCTTTCATTATGATAAACTAGATGATGCCTGCGACTTCGTCCGCGTTCTTTAACTTCACTTGGTAAGTTCGTTAGATGTTCAATTTTTTGCGTAAGTATATGAGATGTCTGCTACGTTTTTACGGCGTTTCCAACCGATTTTGACGAACTATGGTACATAGATAGATGGCATCCCGGGCTTGGACGAATTAACCTCGGGACGCGTGATATCGGCTATTTTTGCCTTACCCCTCTAGTCACCAACTGTGCAGTTTCGCCATTGATTATGATATTGGGTTGTCAGTGATCGACTTTTTCATACACTAGTGCCAATAATTGGACAGAAAAATGGCAAGGCACTCTCCTCTCGCCCCGCAAAAGTTAGTCGAACGTGATTTCATCAATTTTTCTTACTTTCCCGGGTTTATTTCATCCAAGATCCCGGGGAACGACATAAGCTACTTTTAATCAAAGAGTTCCCACGGTACTTAAAAAGTTTTAATCAACGCGGACGAAGTCGCGGGCATTATGATCTAGGTGATCCAGAAAATCTTTTTCGAAAGCCCGGTTTGTAATAAAATACGAGAAGAAATCAGCCCCCCGATTGTGTAAGGAAATCGCAATCGTAATCGTTTGTCAAACGGATAATTCGACCTGTTTAAGGAGTTCATAGATGCCTGCACGTCAAAAAGCATGTATGAACTCCTTAAACAGTTCGAGTAATACGTTTTAAGCTCTCAAATGATTACGATTTGCTTAAACAATTGGGCCTCAGTTGGGCAAAATTGAATAACGCAGTATGTGCAAACATGAAGTTTGAATAATATTATGTGCACTTACGTTAGAGTGATCTAATATGACTTGCCCTTTATTCTTGTCTTGTGGCTCAGGCAACTCCGACACCCGTGTGGTCATTTTCTGCAATGGAAGATAAATTATTATAATACATACCACAATAATTATAGTACACTAGCTGATGCCCGCGACTTCGTCCGCGTGGATTGAGGTTTTTCGGTTCTCGCGGGAACTCTTTAATTTTCCGGGATAAAAAGTAGCTTATGTGCTATTCAAGACTATAATCTATCTCTGTGCCAAATTTCATCCAGATCCGTTCAGCCGTTGGAGCGTGATTGAGTAACAAACCTCCATACATCCATACATCCATCCAAACTTTCGCGTTTATAATACTTATTTGATTACTGCCAAGTGGAACTTGGCTGGAAATAAAGCAATTCTCGGCTGAGTAATATTGGAAGGACGAGGCGAAGTCGAGGACTTCTCACGTGATTTAAAAAAGGCACTAGCCGAGGCCTTTACGTAAACGAGTCCGTGAATTGCTTTTTCGGCCCAGACTTCTAGGCAAGTGCGCTCCTACCTAGACCTCATCATTGCTTTGTATTAAGCATGATTGTCGTCAAGCGCAAGCCTATTCTATGATAAAAAAACGACTTCGATTAGGTGTGACTCGTTAGGAATCCACCGACTTGTATAGCGATTTTATCTAATTTACGAGGAAACGATTGTAACGAAAGCTTTTCTAAATTGCCGATAGATGGCGTTGACTCATTCTAACTTACGCTAAAATGTTGTGCTGTATGGGCAACAATATGATATACTTACTACTTGAATGACTAAAATTGTTTTTTGTTTGTTTTGATTTTTTAAATTATGAAACAATTTCATTTCTGTGGGACGAGTAAGTGATATGTACTCGTCCGCACCAATAGGAAGATCTTCCTCCGGGCTGGTGATGTGCCCGCGGACCTTTCTGGCCCGACCATTGTAAATTTGAACGTAGCGCTATGCTCAGAAAACTTCGATAGCGTGATTCATGCTTGTATGTAACATATAAGTTTTCAGTCGATTATCTATCCTGCGAGGTAGATACAATTAGCGCCATCTAGTTTACACTGGTAACCGCTACACATAACATCCCTGGTTGATAGGATAATGCTGACTCACAGAAACAAGTTCTATCATGATCTGCAGGTACGCGTGTCTGCCTCGGAGATGCGTCGCTCGAGCTCGCCGTGCCGAGCGATGGTGTCTTCTAGCGCACGTACCAACGGAGAACTTCAAACGGTAATAGTGTCTGCCTATGATGATAACTCACGGAAACAAGCTCTATCATGATCTGCAGGTACGCGTCCGCCTCGGAGATGCGTCGCTCTAGGTCGCCGTGCCGGTGCGCAGGCGCAGGCACGCAGCGCGACCGCCGCTCCCGTCTGCCGTGCCGAGCGATGGTGTCCTCTAGCGCACGTACCATCGAAGAACTTCAAACGGTAATAGTGTCTGCCTATGATGATAACTCACGGAAACAAGCTCTATCATGATCTGCAGGTACGCGTCCGCCTCGGAGATGCGTCGCTCTAGGTCGCCGTGCCGGTGCGCAGGCGCAGGCACGCAGCGCGACCGCCGCTCCCGTCTGCCGTGCCGAGCGATGGTGTCCTCTAGCGCACGTACCATCGAAGAACTTCAAACGGTAATAGTGTCTGCCTATGATGATAACTCACGGAAACAAGCTCTATCATGATCTGCAGGTACGCGTCCGCCTCGGAGATGCGTCGCTCTAGGTCGCCGTGCCGGTGCGCAGGCGCAGGCACGCAGCGCGACCGCCGCTCCCGTCTGCCGTGCCGAGCGATGGTGTCCTCTAGCGCACGTACCATCGAAGAACTTCAAACAGTAATAGTGTCTGCCTATGATGATAACTCACGGAAACAAGCTCTATCATGATCTGCAGGTACGCGTCCGCCTCGGAGATGCGTCGCTCTAGGTCGCCGTGCCGGTGCGCAGGCGCAGGCACGCAGCGCGACCGCCGCTCCCGTCTGCCGTGCCGAGCGATGGTGTCCTCTAGCGCACGTACCATCGAAGAACTTCAAACGGTAATAGTGTCTGCCTATGATGATAACTCACGGAAACAAGCTCTATCATGATCTGCAGGTACGCGTCAGCCTCGGAGATGCGTCGCTCGAGGTCGCCGTGCCGGTGCGCGGGCGCGGGCACGCAGCGCGACCACCGCTCCCGTCTGCCGTGCCGAGCGATGGTGTCCTCTAGCGCACGTACCATCGAAGAACTTCAAACGGTAATAGTGTCTGCCTATGATGATAACTCACGGAAACAAGCTCTATCATGATCTGCAGGTACGCGTCAGCCTCGGAGATGCGTCGCTCGAGGTCGCCGTGCCGGTGCGCGGGCGCGGGCACGCAGCGCGACCACCGCTCCCGTCTGCCGTGCCGAGCGATGGTGTCCTCTAGCGCACGCACCCAACGCTCCCTTTCGGAACCATCCCGAGCCTGTAACATAACAACAAAAATATACGGGTAAAACAAAACGGTCTAAATTTTATCGGTTTAGTTTTTGTAACCTATTACCATTGTTTATGATCTAACCTGAAACACTGTACAATGTTTGAGGGCGATTATAACTGCAACGCAGTTTAAACTTTTGCAGGATTAATTCGTTCATAATGTTTAGGTACCTATGTGTTATTGTGTTAATATTTCTAAATAAAAGTTTATTGTTAACTTTAAAACTATATTAAGTTGTTTATATGGGACTACATGATGAACGCGAATTTGCATTTTTGAAGAATCCTGTTAGTACTCTTTGATTTTCCGGGATAAAATAGCCTTCCCGAAGATGCAATCTGTTTTTGTACCAAATTTTGTCAATATCAGTTGAATAGCTGGACCGTAAAAGCGTAGCTGGAAGACAGAGATACACTTTCGCATCCATAGGTATATTATAAATGCGAAACTGTCTGTTTGCAACCCTTTCACAGCCTATCTGATCAACCTATTTTGACGAAAATAGATTGCATCCCGGGAAAGGACAATAAATGGACGATTTACACCGGAAAATCCCAGAGTTCTCGTGGGATCTTAAACCCTCGCGGACGAAGTCGCTGGCATCATCTAATAAACCATATATTACAACCATCGAACCTTTTGATAAGTTATCATTCGATCAACTCTGAACACATTAATACACTGACCTTTCACGCGCACTAAATATAATCAACAGAGTAGGTATACACTACAGACTCGATGACGGCAGATAAGATTACGAGCGCAAATTAGTATTCCGGACGAAGATTGGAAATGTTTCAACTTGTGCCCAATGTACAGAAGAGCGAGAGAAAAGCCGGACTCTGTGATTCATCCTGAATGGGGCGAGGTCACTGCAAGATCCGATCAGCAGGCTTAGCATGCGCACAACGAGATATCTCGCGACGAGAGACAGAGGTGTTGTCGATGCCGGCTAATTTCCCGTTTACCCTATAACATGCACAAAATTCGTTATATTACAAGAAAAAAATAGTCGGCATGTAAGGATTCGTAGAGAAAAATACCACAGATAAGAAATATTACTTTTATCTCTACTTAAACGAAACTTAGCAAACAAACGAACGAAATTTCGTTAACTCCTCTCCTACATAATATTATCTCTATGCTCCTCTCTATTTCGTTTTCGTACACGCAGACGAAGTACGGATCCATAGAAAATTTTCGTGACCGATTGGATTGAACGATTTTGTGGAGGTCTAATAACCGACTATTTACGTTCGTTTGCGAAGTTTCGTTTGAGAGAAAGAGAGTAGACCCCCAGTAACCATGTTAGCTTCGGTAGACAAACAGAGATAACGGGTAGACATAATTTTACTCGTTGTGCGCATGCTAGCCCTACTGATATGCCTAAAGCAACGCCCAGTACATTCCGAAGAGATTGACTAATGGCGCATTAATAATGCAAAAAGTTTGCGATGACCAGTGGTGATATAGTGGTTATGAAACTTAGATGATACTGCAGGCTGCAGCTCGAGGCGCACGCAACGTTAAATAGGGTCATAAGATTAATAAGTGACGAAGGATGCGTCTTACCTAAAAATGAATAGTATTGTGGTCGACGGTGATGGTGTAATGTATATAGTCGTCTTCATTGTTGATCTCAATCACAGCGGCGTGGTAACGGATGCTACATGAATATATATGGATTTATGTGATGAAGGAAGCATCTTCCTAGAAAATGATAGTCTTGTGATCGGCGGTGATATACATATGCATTTATGTAATGAAGGAAGCATCTTACTAGAAAATGATTAGGTCTTGTGATCGACGGTGATGGTGAATGTAGAGTCATCTTCATCGTATGTATCGATCAATGCAGCACGACACGTACATAATATTATAAATAACAGGGTGACGAAGAAAGCATCTTACGTTAAAATGAAGTTTTGTGGTCGAGGGTGATGGTGAATGCGGAGTCTCGCTTACAGACGTTATATGAATATGGATTTATTTGATGAAAAAATCATCTTACCTGAAAGTGAAAAGTCTTGTGGTCGACGGTGATGGTGAATGTGGAATCATCTTCATCGTCGATGCCGATGACTGCAGCTCGTAGGCGCACGCAGCCTCTTCTTACGCCGCGTGTCATTTTTTCTTTTGACTGAAATGGAAAATGACAAAGTACTAATAATATGGAACGCATAAATCTTACCAACTTGAGAAGGTCAATCTATGAAAATCTTTACTAAATTCCAGCTTTCAAGAACTTAGCTTGGTATTGCTACCATAAAATTGTAGCAGGTATTACTACGCTACTATAGTTCGCACATACTTAAGTTCTGCATTCAACTCGCGCGCCAACTGTAGGTAGCAGGCTATTGAGCTTAGAAGTTACCAATGTAACTACTATTATATTACTACTCGTATCTAGATGCTATAAGGATGACGGTTAGCATTTTATCCTTTTCTCTCGAGTAACTGTAATCATAAGAGAAAAAGAGATGAACCTATTTTTAGGGTTCCGTAGCCAAATTTGGCAAAAACGGAACCCTTATAGATTCGTCATGTCTGTCTGTCTGTCTGTCTGTCTGTCCGTCCGTAGTATGTCACAGCCACTTTTTTCCGAAACTATAAGAACTATACTGTTGAAACTTGGTAAATAGATGTATTCTGTGAACCGCATTAAGATTTTCACACAAAAATAGAAAAAAAATAATAAATTTTGGGGGTCCCCATACTTAGAACTTAAACTCAAAAAATTTTTTTTCATCAAACCCATACGTGTGGGGTATCTGTGGATAGGTCTTTAAAAATGATATTGAGGTTTCTAATATCATTTTTTTCTAAACTGAATAGTTTGCGCGAGAGACACTTCTAAAGTGGTAAAATGTGTGCCCCCCCCCCTGTAACTTCTAAAATAAGAGAATGATAAAACTAAAAAAAATATATGATGTACATTACCATGCAAACTTCCACCGAAAATTGGTTTGAACGAGATCTAGTAAGTAGTTTATTTTTAATAATAAAAACTTAACTTAATAATTTATAGCTCGCGCATCGAGGGTTCCGTACAAACCTGTACGGAACCCTCGGTGCGCGAGTCCGACTCGCACTTGGCCGGTTTTTTTATTATCTATTCTCACGTCTGGATTGGGTTACCTATACTATACTAAATAGTAAATACGTAGGTATGTAATATTATAAATACAACTGCAGAATTATACAAGGGGACGGCCATCGGGCGGCTATCGACCTTTTGCTGACATTATTCTGTTTTATGATAATTACAAATGAAGTGCCGCATATTAGTATACCTAGCGGATGTTTGAATATAGGTCCCGAGTTCGGAGTTAGTTTAATCCGTTGTCCTACGTTTTTTGGAACGAAGTTCCTTATGGGACGATGCGGAGGGGTACCCCAGTCGGCAAAAAACGTCCGTTTTATGTATAGTTTATGTATGTTCGCTATACAGTGTCTAATGTATAGTCTATGTGATGACTGTTATTATTATTATTTCAGTTTGCTATTATTATTATTATATCGTTCGATAATTACACCGGTGTGGTCAAAAGTGGAACCATCTGATCAGTATTAGTACATTAAACGCATGGAGGCTATACCCTATGTATAGGTGTGTATGCTTACTCTTTACATACACACATAAACACATTAACATTCCATGATCTAAGCGTGGCTTATGTTTGTGTTTATTTACTTATCGATAAAAAAATCATAGTAAATACCTGAATAATTATTTTCTTTTTACCTTGACTAGAACTTGAAATTAATATTTATGTACCTACCTAATAAGGAACTTCGTTCCTATCTAGTGTCCCACGGCACCACACGTTTTTTTTTAAATATGTAGGTTAGCGCTTGGCTGCAATCAGACTTGTTTGCAAGTGGTGATGCAGCCAAGCAGCGGAGCGCGCTTGCCTAAAAGATGCCTATTCCCTCTTGATTTAACGTGAGCGACAAACGCGACACGACGGGACAGTATCAAACAGTAGCTGACCCTTCACGTGGCCTACGTTGTCGCGTAGACAAGCTTATCATTTTCTATTACGTCGTATCGCGTCGCGTCGCTTCTAGGACAACGGGTTATCTGCATTGGTTGACTCGGCATTGTCATGTTCAAAATTCAAATGTTTTTGATTCTAATAAATTTTTACAAGTGCTTTTGAATCGTCAAGTGAATCTATGACTGGTTCGGTATGCCATTCCGTTAAGGGCGAAAGCACACTTGGGACCTGACGGGACTAAAGTTCGCGCTATTCACTTTTATGCGCATTAAAAGTCCTTCCTTCTGACACGGAAATTACGAGCGGACGTATTTTCCTACCCGGTCCCTAGTGTGTTTTAATCCTAAACTAGGAGATGGAACTTTTCACAAAAATCAAGTATCATTTTCCCCGGTAACGGCAACTTACAAAATTCTAATAACATTAGGAAATGAGAAAATGTGTTTGTTTGTTGATTTGTCCTGCAATAACGCCATGCTAACATTATTATTAAGAAATTGTGTTTGTTTGTTGCTCTGTCCTTCAATCACGCCGTATCGTGCAATGGATCGATTTGATTTTTTGCATCGATACTTAAAGAAGATAGAAGATAAAAGATCATTTTAAAAGTAGGTAAGTTCTGATTCTGGTATATAAAAAGGGCACCTGGGCGACCAAGGAGGAAATTGTCCGACGACATAAGGGAGTGGAGTTGACAGTCGACATAAAGAATAAGTATGCAGGAGTAAAGAAGATAGCACGTGACCGCAAAAGCTTTCCCCGACTGACCGTCGAGCTTCAGTTTGAAGATGGCACCACATGATAATATCTCTATCATGATCTAAAATTTTTTTTAAATTTTTTTTTTAAATACCTGGCGACCAAGGAGGAAATTGTTCGACAACATAAAGGGAATGCACTCGACATAAAGAATAAGTATGCAGGAGTAAAGAAGATAGCACGTGACCGCAAAAGCTTTCCCCGACTGACCGTCGAGCTTCAGTTTGAAGATGGCACCACATGATAATATCTCTATTATGATCTAAAATTTTTTTTAAATTTTTTTTTTAAATACCTGGCGACCAAGGAGGAAATTGTTCGACAACATAAAGGGAATGCACTCGACATAAAGAATAAGTATGCAGGAGTAAAGAAGATAGCACGTGACCGCAAAAGCTTTCCCCGACTGACCGTCGAGCTTCAGTTTGAAGATGGCACCACATGATAATATCTCTATCATGATCTAAAATTTTTTTTTAATTTTTTTTTTAAATACCTGGCGACCAAGGAGGAAATTGTTCGACAACATAAAGGGAATGCACTCGACATAAAGAATAAGTATGCAGGAGTAAAGAAGATAGCACGTGACCGCAAAAGCTTTCCCCGACTGACCGTCGAGCTTCAGTTTGAAGATGGCACCACATGATAATATCTCTATCATGATCTAAAATTTTTTTTAAATTTTTTTTTTAAATACCTGGCGACCAAGGAGGAAATTGTTCGACAACATAAAGGGAATGCACTCGACATAAAGAATAAGTATGCAGGAGTAAAGAAGATAGCACGTGACCGCAAAAGCTTTCCCCGACTGACCGTCGAGCTTCAGTTTGAAGATGGCACCACATGATAATATCTCTATTATGATCTAAAATTTTTTTTTTAATATTTTTTAAACAAAAAAAATTAAAATATAAACCGTAGGAATAAAACTTAGGTATTTGTCTTCGATACAACGCGAGGTGTCGGTGTCGGTGACGCGAATCCACAAGTTTATCCCCTACCAAAAAGTGCTCAACGCTGCTATAAAGAAGTTTTCACTTAAAAAAATTCCCGATGTCTCCCCAAGGAGCCAATCAAGGGAGACACGAGTCTGGAGCTATCAATACATATAGAAGCTTGGTTGTTTGTCTCTAAAAATGTTTCAAAAACTATACGCGGAACAAGGAGCGGCCATCATTTGCTTTTTTTTTTATCCACTAAAGTTGGCCCTTGACTGCTATCTCACCTGA
The DNA here is from genome assembly GCA_917051295.2 of Erebia ligea. Taxonomy (NCBI): domain Eukaryota; kingdom Metazoa; phylum Arthropoda; class Insecta; order Lepidoptera; family Nymphalidae; genus Erebia; species Erebia ligea. The sequence goes on from OU785239.1 coordinate 2,918,458, forward strand.
TGGTAAGTGATGATGCAGTCTAAGATGGTAGCGGGCTAACCTGTTAGGGGCATGGCAGTTATATTAAACCCATACCCCTATTCGGTTTCTACACGGCATCGTACCGGAACGCTAAATCGCTTGGCGGCACGTCTTTGCCGGTAGGGTGGTAACTAGCCACGGCCGAAACCTCCCACCAGGCCAGACCAGGGAAAATTCAGAAATTATAAATTCCCAATTTGACCTGCCGGGGATCGAACCCGGGACCTCCGCACGTTAAGACAACAGCGCTCAACACTGCGCCACGGAGGTCGTCAAAATACGTTTAATAAAACCAAATGAAAATCAACCTGTATACTAAGCAATCATAATAGAGCAGTGTATTGTATAATAATAGGCACATTTCCATTCGCAAAGGTTTGTTTGCTGAAGTTACATTGGTTTGGGAACAAAACGGAGCTCTCTCGTTAAAGTATTGTGACAATGGAGACTGCCATACGAGCCTACAACACAGTCTTCTATGAAAGAGCAGGTATTTCATACTTATGGCAATTTTTCTTCGTTTTACCATGTTTTCAAACTAAGACATACGAGTATGACGATCTCCCTGGCGCAGTGTTGAGCGCTGTTGTCTTAACGTGGGAGGCCCCCTTTTTTTTTTGTTGACGGGGGGGAAATCTTCTTAAGATACCCGATCTCCTAGGGGGAGGAGATTGTACCCACTAAAACCCCCCCGGTGACCATCCTCAGGGCATAATGAAAGACTCCGGGAACTCTTAAGAACTTACGCCGGAGCCTTCCTTGCGCGTCGCCCATGCTGGGCTCGTCCCTGGGCCAATTGAACCAGACCTCATACTCTTTTCAACAGCTAGAGCCACGGCCCCACGTGGGAGGCCCCTGGTTCGATTCCCGGCAGAGTCCATTAAGGAATTTATAATTTCAGAATTTTCTCTGGTCTGGCTTGGTGGGATGCTTCGGCTGTGGCTTATAGTTACCACCTTACCGGCAAAGATGTGCCGCCAAGCGATTTAGCGTTCCGGCACGATGCCGTGTAGACGAAACCGAATAGGGCTATGGGTTTAATATAACTGCCATGCCCTTAACAGGTTAGCCCACTACCATCTTAGACTGCATCATCACTTACCATCAGGTGAGATCGCAGTCAAGGGCTAACTTGTAGTGGATAAAAAAAACTAGGACATGTTATGGGATGCGTACGTCTTCAACTACCTCGTGTCCTCATTGCTGAAGGTCGTTACCCCCTTTCCATTAAGAAGAAAATGGTAAACGTTTATTCGGTATGATAATGCGGTGAGTTCCCAGATACCAATGATCATACTAATATTAAAAATGCGAAAGTGTGTTTGTTTGTTGGTTTGTCCTTCTATCACGCTGCAACAGAGCAACGGGTCGACGTAATTTTTCGCGCGGGCATAGTTGAGAGGAGAGTGACATAGGCCCCGGTAAAGGTTAAGGTTAAAAGGGTAGGTTTTTGTTTTATTTTTCCTGATTTATCCCGGAAAATTAAAACAAAAACCTTAATCCACGCGGACGAAGTCGCGGGCATCAGCTAGTAACATTATATACTTTGATAGAGAGGTCATGTGTATCGAATTCATACCGACAACGTATTTTTGACGACCTCCATGGCGCAATGGTGGACGCTGTCTTCTTGTGTGAATGGGTTCGAGTTCCGACAGCGACAGCGGCAATTCGAGAACTTATAATTTCTAAGTTATCTCAGGTCAGCCCCCCAATCATGTAAGAATAGCCGATGAAATCGTTAAAGTTCTGCGGCAAAGTAAATAAACCATAGCAGCATTAAATTAGAGTTCAATTTCGTGTACCCATTCCACGTTTAGGTATGTACGATACTCTAACGTATAAGAATGGATACACGAAATTGAGCTCTAATTCAATGCTGTTATGGTTTATATTACTTTGACGATGAACCTTTACCATTTGATCGACAATTCTTACATAATCGGGGGGCTGGATCTAACATCATTAGCAAGGACTACATTTTTGCGGCGCTTGCATTTGAGACTCTGGGCCCCATGGTCATCGGACACGAAACATTTTATCAATGTTGTTTCCCAAAGGTTGTGGTCCACGCTACTGGTGACCCAATAGCTGGCGCTTATTTAGCCCAACGGCTAAGCAATTCAGAGTGGCAATAGCGCCAGTGTCTTGGGTACTATAACCATGAACGAACGATCATTTGGACGGTGTAGGTATATTTTTTGTAAATATACAATAAATGTTGCTTTACATTTTTTGTAGTAGGTTAATTGTAAATATTTTAATTATTATTGTTATTACCTTAATATTTTCTTTTATGTTTAATATAGGTAACATCCATGTTTCTAACATGTATGAGAATAAAAAATCGATAGTTATAACATTAATTATAAGTACAGTTTTATGTTCTGCGATGCATTTAAGTAATTATTTTAATTTTAATACTTCAAAATAAAAGCTTTTCGCGTAATGACCGCCAAGCCCCGAGGCACTCTGTTATGATGAAACAAAAACATCTCGAAATCATTTGCTTGATGTCGGCGTTTAACTCCCACACATACAACCTTAACTGCATTCGAGCAAATTAATGGTTAGATTTTCGCTACGATTACCAGGAAAACGCGATAAAAGCGATTATAAGACTAGTGGTTTACACGCCCGACCTCCTTTCGAGTAGCCCGGGGTTCGATTCCCGGACACGCACCTCTTACTTTTCGGAGTTATGTGCGTTTTAAGAAATTAAATAGCACTTGCTTTGGTGAAGAAAACCATCGTGAGGAAACCTGCGTGCCCGAGAGTTCTCCATAATATTCTCAAAGCTGTGTGAAGCCTGCGAATCCGCACTTGCCCAGCATGGTGGACAGAGGCGTGCACACGATTTGACGCCTGGGTAGGCATTAGATACATAGGCACTAGATTACTGGCGGGTCATAGAGAAAAATAAGCATTGAATTCAACTAGGGCAAGCGGTGCATTGTTGCCTCTATGACGTGCACGCCACTGATTGTGGATGGTCAAACCCTTCCCATTCTGAGAGGAGACTACGTGCTCTGTAGTAAGCCGGCAATGGGTTGAAATGATGATGATGACCAGGAAAGTATGAGTCAAACGGCACACTTTTTCTATCACGTCAAACGTGACACCGATCGTCGTTAACCTTTCAGGTATTGTCACGTAACGTAATGTGCAAGTGCATCGTTACTTGCGACATTGCACGCTGTTTGCTCAGCAGAGGTAGTGTGAGATTTTACGCCTTACCAACATTGATTCGAGCATACAACTGTAACTGCATACTACTGTAACTGAAATACAATATCAGTGAGGCTAATTCTGTTATACATAATATCTAAACTAAACTAAAATTACAGCTCTATTACTTTAGTTTAGAGATTGTGGTTAACAGAATTGGCCACAACGTTAACGTTAGAGTTTGGGTGAATTAAAGACGAAAGTCGCTGTGCGTGTCTTCTACCGTACTAAATGCCAATCAAGAGTACGGGCCTGGAGGCTTGGCCTCCTAATCCTGGCGTGGTGCAAGGTGATCTTTGTACCCCGATGTTTGTCTTTTAGTCAAATGTTTGCCGACTAGGGCCTCCTGTGTACTGTCATGGTTAGGGGCCCTAAGGCTACTTTTTGCTAGGGTTCCTCTTGGAGCACTAGCTTTAGATGTATGGAAGAACTTGAGTTTAGGTCCATTTTACTTAAACGCTAAAGTTTTTCGACGCTCGAATTCTATTCTATTACCGTTGGTATCTGTTGAGATGTAAAAGCTCATACTAGCATTACCGTTTTACGAGAGAGCGGATAATTAAATTATAGCGAACTATTACCACTTTATTTTTAGTAATTTACGTAATGTTTTCACGATGTGCTGCTAAACATGTTATTTTATGACCTCTATCAAGTATTGTTCCATGTATCTATTTATTAACTGGTGGGTTAGTAACTGACTGCTAATAAAGGTAAAAAACCGGCCAAGTGCGAGTCGGACTCGCGCACCGAGGGTTCCGTACAAACCTGTAGTAAGTTTTACGATTTATGACTTATTAAAAAAAATTGCTTAAAAATTACGTTTGTTGTATGGGAGCCCCCCTTTAATATTTACTTTATTGATATTTAATTATTTATTTTGAAAGGTAATATACAAGTTAATATTCTGTGAAAATTTGAACCGTCTACCTGTTACCGTTTTTAATATTGAGCAAAAAAATACGAGAAAAACACGTTTATTGTATGGGGACCCCCCTTAATATATATATTTTTTTAATTTTTAGTATTTGTTGTTATAGCGGCAACGGAAATACATCATTTGTGAAAATTTCAGCTTTCTAGCTATCACGGTTTATGAGATACAGCCTGGAGACAGACAGACAGACAGACAGACAGACAGACAGCGGAGTCTTAGTAATAGGGTCCCGTTTTTACCCTTTGGGTACGGAACCCTAAAAACGGGGTTATTAACTGTCTGCCAATGAAGATTGAGAGGTAAACAATGGACTAAGAAAGTATTTTAGCATTTAGCTATCTTAGGGTACCATATTATTATCCTAACCGCATGATGACCGCATGTCATGTATCTGGACTGGACCTAATCAAGTATCAAGTGGCCTTTAACGCCATAGACTTCGTCGTCCAACGATAGACAGGATATATAGCCTGGATCCAGCGAATCCATCCTTTATTTGTACGTCCATTTAGGGGACGCCATTACGCCATTCCTGCACCTTGGGACCCCGACGTCTATTCACTCTTCGAATAATGTACCCCACCCATTGCCAATTTAGCTTCGCAATATGAATATGTCGGTAACTTTAGTTCTCTCACTGATCTCCTCATTTCTGAGGAATTCATTCCCCTCATTTGATCCCCAAAGAAACCCTGAGCATATTATGAGCATCATCGCCCGTTGAGTGACTGAGCTTAAATGACTTTTTCAATCGTGACAAAACTAAGGACTTTACAAATTTGACATATTATAATTATAACCATATTCTGTTTTTACTAATTAAATCTATTAAATTAATATAATTTACCACTAATTTTGTCGGAATCAAATGTTATAAAATTGACTTTATGTTAAATTTAAGCATAAATTTATATCGTATGCCTGTTAGAGGTAGACTGTTCCTAGTATGTAAAATTATTTTAAGATCTTCAACTATGTAACAGTCAAACGATTTAATAAATGAAATGAAAAAAAATGAAATATGAAACCCATAGTTAATGACCATGTCGCGGTATCATATGTAATGCCTAATTCATATGATTCATAGTAACTGTAGCCTAAACCCATTTAAACCTTTACCACGATCTTGCAACATAATGTAGAGCATCGTGATAGTTTAGATCCGCTATTCTGCGAGTTAGTAATTAAACTATAGCGGGCCATTACCACTTCACTGTTTTAAGTTACCTACTGTGTTGTGTAAATGTCAGGTCAAAAAGTCCTCAGCTAAATAATTTCTTCTAACTAAGGTCTATTTTGCCGTCACGACGTTCCAACTCTACCTAGATTTGTATTTTCCCAGATCTTTTTATCGCATCTTCATAACCTGCGATCTCGGGAGCTATTTCCATTACTATCACCAAAGATAAGATGCATTCGTGAAATACTAATATTCTACTATATTCGTGTAATTCGTGAATAATAGGTACTTATTAGATACCTACTATTTAAATTATTACTATCGGTCCTTATCGGTCTTTATCGGTCATTTTAGTCTGATAACTTTATCATTGTTTAGTATATTGTTGCTAGTAGCTAACTCATGTGACATACAACATTTAATGCAATAAGGAGCTTCGAGCATGTCGCCGTATTGCAACAGGTCTTTTTGGTCTTATCCATCTTCGAGCCGTGGCCTTAACAGTATTCGGAGCCAGGGTATAAATTGGTCAGGTAGATACTAGATACCTATTTTCAGGCAGGACATGATGAAAAATAAGCATTGAGCTTTCTTACTAGGGCAAGCAATTCTTTATGCTTATCTGTCGTGCACACCACTGTCTGTCTTCGAGTCTTGATTACTTCGTGTAAAGTTTATAAAATAAATCAACCAAATCCATCGGGATCGTGATTCGATTCGGTGCGATAGGAGATAGCATACAACGATTAGAGTCGCACGAGTCATTGCGATCGAGTTACGGTGCATTAGCAAACTTTTTGAATTGGTCAACCAAATGATTCACACTTTACGGCTATTTCCATTACATAGCCTTCATTTGATTTATATTGTACTAGCTGAAGCCCGCGACTTCGTCCGCGTGCAGTTTTTAATTCTCACGGGAACTCCTTAATTTGCCGGGATGAAAAGTAGCCTATGTCACTCAACTGCTCAAATGTCGATCCGTTGCTCTGTTGCAACGTGCTTGAAGCAAAACATATTTAGAATGGATTGGTTGTGGTATACAAATGATTGAATAGCATATTAAGTAGTTACTTGTGTTTTTGCATCAGATTATGCTGCGGAAGTCGGATCTTGATTGTAGTTATATGGATTTTCTATAATTCTCGGTGTTTACTGTTTAGTTTTTACATTCTAGCTCGACTAGCCGAGCCAAACCACAGAACCCGCCCGTCGAATGGAATTCCCACATATTAATTGCTGTCTAAGACAATTTAGAGAACTTCAATAAAAATAAATACAAATTTCCAAAGGTTTATGCAGTTTTTGAATGATACTCGGTTCGGCTTTGGGAGAGAATAATTTGATAGACGCGCCACGCCTACGTGCCAAAAATGTTCATCCAACCTTACGCCCGTCGAATGTAGCTTTATGCAATTTACTAAGCGTTTCAAAAATATCCATACAATAGTAAACGTCGAAAAGATCTGCATTATTCAGTGTTCATATCCACGCCAAAGCTCTAAAAGCGCTTCGTAAAAACTTCAATTATGTTAAAAGCACATTAACCACACCTTTTAAATAAATTCTGCAGATGTGCTTTCATGTTAGGATGATGCGGATTCGTGTGTTCACCTTTGGGAATGAAGGTGTAGCCGTGTTTCATAAAAGCTACAGCAAGCTTTGTTACAATCTTTATTATTGTTTTGATGGGCTGAATTTATGATATGCTTGCTGCCATGGATTTTGGCCAATACTGAAGTGTTGGCACTGTAGAAATCATACTATAACATTATAAATGCGAAAGTATGTTAGTTTGTCCTTCAATTATACGCAGCAATGGAGCAACGGATTCGCGTGATATTTGGCATGGCTTTAGTTGAGGACCTGGAGTGACATAGGCTTTTTATTCCGGAAAATTAAGGAGTTCCCGCAGGAATTTTAAAAAAAATCACGCGGACGAAGTCGCGGCCATCAGCTAGTCATTAGCCCTTGACTGCGATCCCACCTGTGTCCGGACTCCGGAGTGAGTTTTATTGACACCATGAAAAACTTTCTGAGGTATCTAAGACGGGCATGATTTAAATAGACTATAATTAAAACCGCTTCTTAATTTTAACAGCCTAACCTCTTTCTATAATGCACTAGGTAATCATTAAACATTCTTAATCCTTAACAAAATTGCGCCATTGCGAAATGCGCCATATAACGGTGCATCAATTTATTATTCCATTTTATTGCAGATCCCCGCGTCAAAGACTGGTTGCTAATGACTTCACCATGGCCGCTGGTCGCTATTATCGTTGGCTACTTGACGGCCATTAAGCTTCTGCCGTATTTCATGCATGACAAACGACCTTACGATCTCCGGACTATCATCAAGTGGTATAACGTGCTACAGATTTTGTCCAACGCTGTTGTAACTTGGGGGGTAAGTTGCGCTTGCGCATGCGGGAAATTTTGGTCTCTCTTTCAGCAGGCTTAGCATGCGCAGTGCGCACGAGATATCCCACGACGAGACAGAGAGATGTTGTCGTTTCCAGCTAATTTCTCGTTAACCCTACATGCACAAAATCCGGTATATTACGAGAAAAAAATAATTAATCAGCATGTAAGGGTTCGTAGAGAAAAATACCACAGATAAGAAATATTACTTTCATCTCTATTTTTGACGGAACGAGACAAGTCACATGTATATCCATGTTAGCTTCGGTAGCAAATAGAGATAACGGGTAGACATAAATTTACTCGTCGTGCAGCGCATGCTACGCGCTAGCCCTGCTGGTGTTGTCTGACTATAGGTCTGCCTCATGATGTTCTCTACATAATATGCCCAGACAACTTTGTACCGTGCATCAAAATAATACTTGATATGTCCTGTGTTGTTTGGACTTTTGTTTGTAAATAGAAGATCAGTGTTTCAAAAATACGTCTCGTAACGGTGTTCAGGGACGAAACTTTTTCCCTTATTTACCCACTTAGGGGTTGAATTTCTAACTTGATCAAGAATCTAGTCCCACCGGATTAACGGTGTGCTTTGTCTGTATCAATGTTAAAATATTACTAAGCAGATATAGTACTCATGGACGCTGCCGCCGATTAGCTTTGCGTGCAAAACCAATAAGTAAAGGGAAATTGCACAAGTCAGTTGGCATTTAGCTTTGAAAGGCAAAGGTAATAGGCATGGTCGGTTGATCCACTTATAATCGATATAATACGCGATTGTGAATTCTGAGCATAAAGGCGTTGCATTACTGTACAGAACGATAAACTATCATTGCAGGAACTGGTCATATAATCCAATGAGACAGTCTATGTTCATATCTCTACATTACCTGTAAACATAGATTTCATAAGCTTTTAAAGGCAAGTACATAATCAAGAGGTTATAAGCCTAATGATTAGGAATTTGACCTACTTTCAAAGAGTTAAAATCGTCGCACCTCTAATTAATTATTTATTACTGAGGAAGGGTCCCCTCTTAGAATGAAAAGGTTTTTTTTATTGCGTGATAGGCTTGCGCTTGATGACTTATGCTTAGTGCAAAGCAATGATGTCTAGGTTGGAACGCGCTCGCCTAGAAGATGCCTATTCACTCTTGCCTTGAAGGTACTTAAGTTATATGTGGCAGGAAACACGTGCGCTAGGAGGGTGTTCCACACCCTAGCGGTTCGTATCAGAAACGTCGAGCAAAAACGCTTCTTGCGAGCAGATTGGACGTCAACCACATAAGGAGGAACAAGGTTGTGAAGTTCTTGAGCACACTCCCCATGGTATATCCGATAATAAACCGATAAGCAGGCGACATTGCGTCGGTGTTGTAGACTGAGCAATTTCATCAACCGAAAAAAAAGATTTCATCAACCGAATGATATTTTATTCCAGATAATGACCTCAGGTTGGACAACCACCTATCACTTCGGCTGCATGCTGCCAGACTATTCAATGAGCCCAGAAGCATTAAGAATGCTTCGGTTCCTTTGGTGGACGATAATTTTGAAGCTGATGGAACTGTTCGAGACAGTGTTCTTCTTGCTAAGGAAGAAACAGAGGCAGGCGTCGTTCCTGCACGTGTACCACCATGTTAGCACGCTGGTCATTATTTGGTCTGGTGTGAAATACGTTGGAGGTTAGCTTTTTTTCTTTAATTTAAATGTTTGCCAACAGATAATACACAATCACAAAATAAAAATTACAAACACACAGGAAAAAAATTAGAGTGTACACCCAATTACTGGCAAGCCGGCATGCATTTATCTAATCTCGCAAGTGCGGGGTTACCAGTTACTCAAGAAATAGCTTTAAACTTAAAAATAGGTAAAAAATTTAACGATATAATATCTCAATAATAAAGACAAACAATGTTACAAAAAAGGCAATAAGATATAATATTATGAGTCTATGATACTGCACCAATGAACTGATGCAACATCTTTTTGTACTGCTGTAAAGAGAGTGAATGAGGATCCGCCGTAATTTACCGTGATAAGCTATGACACTCTCCCTTCGACTTCAATAAGAATTTGATACTTCGAAAATAAGTAATACTTACTTATTACCGGCCTTTACTGCTTAGAATAATGATTTGGAGCAAAAGGGTGTAAAATGCAAATCGATTATGGAGAAATGCTCCATAACGGATGGAAATATCAAAGTATTGGAAGGCAATGCAATTCAAAGTTATTAAAGTGACTGATATCCATAAAGAGGTAGAATGTAAGCTAAAAGGTAAAATGCCTATTGCTGAACCATCCCACAGCCTACAAATAACACCGTAATACCAGGCCGTGTTTAAAACAAATAAGGCTTTGTCTGTGGGGGTGTATTTACTACGATTTCGTGACTCGCGTGAGGCGCCAACCGGCATTGCTTTGGAAAAGTTAGAACATTTTCGTCAAATCAACAAGCTACCGTTGGCTTAGCACGCGCTTGGGAATACCTTTATTAAAGGAGCTCGTTCTGCTTTAAGACTTGGGGTATATTTTCGCCTGAACAATTTCACGATATTAAAAGTTTGGCAGCCAAAGAATATCATTGTTGGCAGCTGTTATTGACATGAACATAATTCGACAAAAATCTGTATAGTCAAATGTAAAGGTTGATAGCTGGATTATTATTTATGGTCAGGTACAGTCCACAAACTTATCTGACCCGGTGGCCAAAATTGGAACTAATTTTTATGCCTGTTTAGTTTTTGTTTTTATTTTATTTTTCATAGTTACTAGCGACGCTTTCGCCGGGTCAGAAAAGTTTGTCGGACTATAGTGCGATTGTGATAAAATTGAATTGAGTAAGTAAGTATAAGTATACCTAAGTAACATCGAACCCTTTTTAATTAGCCGTTCGAAAAACTTAACCATACGAATTATTACGATTTTCATACACAATCGAGCCTCTGATAGGTCTGAGGTCATAGAAATGGAAATCCATTTCTATCGCTATTAATATTCATATTTCTATGGACTGGATTTACTAATTTCCATCCGCAACGATTTCGGGTTTTCACATTGCTAAAATATGCGTCATCACGATAACGGTCTGAGGTTTGCAATATTATACCAACAACCCTATATAGCAGCGACTAACGAACCGTGAAGACATAGTATTGTGTAAACCGCAACTCGCAACAACTAAATTCATACGATGTGGGTGAAAAGTCACCATAAATTGGATTTAGAAACAGCATCTCGATCGTACGAAAGATATTGTTCCTTTAGTTATTGCATGATCCAATATTATAACGTGAATCCATACTAATAATATAAATGCGAAAGTGTGTCTCTCTGTCTATCTGCTACGCCTTAACAGTCCATCTTTTCAACCAATTTTGATAAAATTTGGCATAGAATTAGGGTGCATCCTGTATAATAATACAAGGTTCTATACGCAAGCAATGGTTTCTGGAATGCCCTTTCGGCTTCCGTTTTCCATTACACTTTTAATATAGGTCAAAAAGCAAGAGTCAATTATAAGACATCTTCTAAGCTTGGTCCACCTTAGCCTGCATCATTACTTGCCAACTGAAGCAGAATTGCAGCCAAGCGTTAGCTTATAAAATTTATTAACATAAAAAAGTGCATTCTCCGATACCTTTCACTTATAAAATATATTTAGGCCATGTATTCGTTGCTTAGGTAAGCCTTCAATTGGCTATTATTACTATACTGGATGATGCCCGCGACTTCGTCCGCGTGGATTCAGTTCTTCCAATTAACACTGGACCTCCTTAATTTTCCGGGATAAAAAGTGGCCTATGTCCTTCCCCGGGATACAAACTATTCCTGTACCAAATTTCATTAAAATCGGTTGATCAGGTGGGCCGTGAAAGCGTAGCAGACAGACAGACAGACACACTTTCGCATTTATAATATTAGTATGGATATGGATTTAATCTTCTCTTCATATCCTTTTCATGACTATTTCAGCAGCTTAACTTTTGCCCATATTCTTGCGTCACGATTCACAAAGCTCCGCAAACTCCTGTTTCTATCAAGTCTCAATCGATGAACTTGTAATTCGGCACTAACAATAACAAACTGTCCACGACATCTGTCATCAGTCTCCACTGTGCGTGTATCGTGACTTGATAACACCGATTAGCGTAGAAAGCAATGGATTTGTTAATCTAATCGTTATGGGTAGATAGAGAGGCGGCTGGCTGCGTTACATCGGGCAGCATTCAGCTCTTATCAAATCGTGCATTCAGCACTAGAGGTCGCCCGCGACTTCGTCCGCGTACAATTTTTGATTTCCTATGAGATTATGAAATTTTCCCGCTGCAAAAAGTCTATCTAAAGATAGCTTATGCAGGTAAGTACTTATTATTTAAAACTTATAACCTAATTCCCGATTGTCAAGTCTCTAACTTCAAAAACATAGAACTTTCATACAAACTTCCAACCCCCATTTCACCCTCTTTAGGGTAGATTTTCGGAAAATTGCTTATACAGTTTTTTATTATTTTAAATTAATAACTTAAATGCCAAGTTTCATGTGTCTAACTTCAAAAACGAAGGACTTTCATACAAACTTCCAACCCCCATTTCAACCCCTTAGGGGTGAATTTTCACAAAACCGTTTCTTAGCTGACGTCTACACCATAGAAGGAACCTACCTTTAAAATTTCAAGTCTGTATGCTTTATAGTTCCTGAGATATCGTGATTAGTCAGTCAGTCAGTGAGTAAGTGAGTGAATGAGTGGTATTTCGCTTTTTAATATGTAGGCACAGGATGGCTCTCGTCGGTATTCATTGCTCCAATCCACTAAACCCAAACTATTAAATTCAATCACGAGTTATGAAACAACTATTATTATTAACAATTAAACAAAGAATTAGAATTGCGCCAGATAAATACGATTCGTCGTGAAAGCGGTGCGCCGGCGGCAAAAAGTTGGGTTTCCCGCCACGCTACCACCAATGCGGTGCCAATGCGACGCTCGGTCAGAGTGACAAGTTATTAAAAAAACATCACTCTTATCCGACGTCTGTTAATTGTCTATGGCATCCGTGAATGTCATGGAATTAGGAATTACGACTGCTGGTGAATGTCTAGTTTTATTCCATTTGCGCCGTCATATAGATTTCAATACCACGTACTTCCGTACTGATCCATCCATACCTTTTAGTTAATATTACTGACTCATATTTTTAACTGATTTTGATAAAATTTGGAATAGAGAAAGGGATAGACACAGACTACTTTTTATCCCGGAAAAATTAGGAGTACCCGCGGGAATTAAAAACTTAAACACGTGCATCATCTGGTAGTATTATAAATGTGTGTTTATTTGTTGGTTTGTCCTTCAATCCGCCACAACAGATCGACTTGATTTTATAGAGTGAGGGCCTGAAGAGTGACATAATCTCCTTTTCATCGCAGAAAATCAAAGAGTTCCCCCGGGAATTTCTAAAACCAAAATCCAGGCAGACGAAGTACCTACCTAACGGGCAATATCTAGTTCAGAATAATTGCTATATCCATACAGTTCAACGCTTGGTTTAGAAACTTGAGAGTTTGCATAGATTTTTTTACTAAGAACTCCACTTAAAAAGTATTCTCAAACTAGCTGATGCCCGCGACTTCGTCCGCGTGGATTGAGGTTTTCCGGTTCCCGCGGGAACTCTTTGATTTTCCGGGATAAAAAGTAGCCTATGTGCTATTCCAGACTATAATCTATCTCTATGCCAAATTTCACCCAGATCCGTTCAACCGTTGGAGCGTGATTGACTAACAAACATCCATACATCCATCCAAACTTTCGCATTTATAATATTTATTTGATTTATTTGATGATTCGCCATTAAAAGAAACTATTATATCGCCAGCTACAATCTAGAACAAACAATAAACAAGCCATTTTCCCTTCGCGTTAACGTTAGATAATACCTAGTCCAGTTACGCAAGCTTTTATAATAATAAAATAAGGCAGTTAAGCTGTAACTGCTGTAGACGGCGTTATTCAATATCCCGGTATTACAGAGTTTATAGGGCCATCTTTGAGAGATAGACGTTCGTAAGATTCAAGACAAAGTAATAATAATGTCCTTTCGACCGAATTTCGGCCACGGCGGCCAACCTCCAGATAGATTAGCTATCTGCGCGGGAGATATTATAGTGCACAAGTGTGTGCGCATACACAGGTCCACTCTCTGTTCCTTTATTCTCATAGCCCGATGGGACGGAGAATTCGACACGACCGGAGAGAGATCAGGCGCAGGACCGATGGCTTTACGTGCTCTCCGAGGCACGGGGGTGAAACACCGCCAACTCCGGGCTAGCATTGAGAATTTCTTGTCAGAAAAAGCCAATTCTGTCGGTCCAACATGCTTACCACTAATTAGTCGATAACTACACTCGGCGTCAAAAAAATCGCACCTTTCAAAAAATCTACTTCAAACAACTTTAGACCTTATTTGACATCAATAATGAGGTTCATTTTGGATATCATTTGAAAGGCGATGAAATGGAGAGTACAAAAACAATTCAATTGATTATTTTTCTTTTACTGGAAGAGCACAAAAAAAGAAGAAGAAAACACCTACAATTTTGCTCCTTAAAACAGCCGCTAGTTGCGCTACCTTTTGTAGGTATAAAAGGGTCAATACAGGTTCAATCGGGATCATTCGCTATCCAACCGTTGAAGTGGACACACGAGAAGCTCATTCCCAAGAAAAACACCCTTGAAAATGGATACCACTGTCGATGAGGCCGCCCAAGTGATTGTACTACTGCAATCAGGCATGCGGCAGTGTGATGTCGCTCGGCAACTCAACTTGAGCCGTTTTTCGGTTCGAAGAGTGTACCAGCGTTTCCTGGAGACCGGTGGCTACGTCCGAAGACATGGGTCTGGTAGACGTAGCTGCATCTCGGAGAGAGACGACCGATTCATCGTATCGACGTCTTTGAGAAATCGCTTCTTAAATGCTGTTGAGTTGCGACAGCAGCTCCAGACAGCTAACAGAAGAACCGTGAGTGTGTCTACGGTTAGACGAAGACTGGGGGAGAGGAAAATAGCGGCGCGAAGAGCTGCTACAGGTCCAAAATTGACCGCAGAGCATCGGCGAGCCCGCTTGCAATTCGCTCGCGAACACGTCAATTGGACCCTCGAACAATGGAAAGCTGTTCTCTTCTCAGACGAGACGAGAGTGTGCCTTTTCTGCAACGACAGACGCAAAAGAGTGTACAGAAGACAGGGTGAACGTTTCGCCCAAGCCTGCATCCAGGAGACGGTGGAATATGGAGGCGGTTCTTGTATGTTCTGGGGCGGCATGTCGGCCGACGGCAAAACCGACCTTGTTTGCGTCTCCCGGGCTCGAGGTGCTCGCGGGCAAGGGTCGCTGACTGCTCACCGGTACATCACAGAGATCCTGGAAGACCATGTGGTCCCCTATGCCAGTTTTGTTGGCGAGGGGTTCACGTTGATGCATGACAACGCTCGCGCTCACACTGCAATTATTGTGCACGACTACCTTAAAGAGGTTGGGATCTCTGTCATGCAGTGGCCAGCGAGAAGTCCAGACCTGAACCCGATTGAGCACCTATGGGACCATTTAAAACGCAAGGTTCGGTCTCGTGATCCCGCTCCTACGACTCTCCAGGAACTCAAAGATGCCGTTATTGAGGAATGGGACACTATCCCTCAAGAAGAAATTTTAAAATTGGTAAGATCCATGAGGGATCGTATGGAAGCCGTTATCAGGGCAAGGGGGGGTAACACTAGATTTTAGATTAGTTTTAAGATCATTTTTGTATTCTTTTTTGTGTAATTAATCTGTTTTAAATTAAGGCTTAATTAAGGACTTTTACTGTTTTATATACTTATTTTTTTTGTGCTTTTCCAATAAAAGAAAAATAATAAATTGAATTGTTTTTGTGCTCTCCATTTCATCGCCTTTCAAATGATATCCAACATGACCCTTATTATTGATGTCAAATAAGGTTTACAGTTGTTTGAAGTCGATTTTTTGAAAGGTGCGATTTTTTTGACGCCGAGTGTATTTCTACAAACTTGACAATTTCATACAAATTGTAGTTATAGTTCTGGTCCAAGAGCTGGCAACGAATTTCGGGAAGGTGCTGCGCAGTAGCGAAATAACCGCAAACGCTCTACCAGACGTGCAGGACTGGATTCGCCAATTGACGAAGTCATATTTTCTACAATTTCAGCTTGCCAAAAGGACCTTCCCGAAATTCGTTGCCAGCTCTCCGTATAACCTGACCCGGTGGCCAAAATTGGAACTAATTTTTATGCCTGTTTCGTTTTTATTTTATTTTTCGTAGAAACTAGCGACGCTGTAACCAGTTAAGATAAGTTTGTCTGACTAAAACGCGATCGAATAGGTAAAATATCTTCAGGAGGCCTAGTCTCCCTGTTGTCACAGAAGAGATACCAGTACCGGATACCGGATGCCTATGCGATGACGGTATCTACCGTCCCAAACTCCATTGTAGAGTAAGAGGGGTGCCTAATAATAAGAAAGAAAGAAAGAAAGAAAAACAATCTATTTGACATTGGTGTCACAGACAAAACATACATGGATGTAACAATTTCGTGTGAGACACCACCCAGAATGGGTGTACAGCTCAGCGTTAAAAGCCCTGCTTTATATGTATAACTAGCTGATGCCCGCGACTTCGTCCGCGTGGATTGAGGTTTTTCGGTTCCCGCGGGAACTCTTTAATTCTCCGGGATAAAAAGTAGCCTATGTGCTATTCCAGACTATAATCTATCTCTGTGTCAAATTTCATCCAGATCCGTTCAGCCGTCGCGTTGGAGCGTGATTGAGTAACAAACATCCATACATCCATACATCCATACATACATCCAAACTTTCGCATTTATAATATTTATTTGATACTATCAAACCATTTCTTAATGTTCTCTGCTGGATAGAGTATATTTTAGAAACCTAAAGACTTGTTAAAGCCGATCAACGGAGCCGTTCTTTCACTGATTTTCCAATTTTCGAGTATTCCTACGGCCTTTCAATTTACTGAATAGCGCGGGACGAACCTTTTGACCCAAAAATACTGAAAGGTTCATTTCTAACCCGTGATTTTTTAGTAAAGATTCACGTAATGCTACGAGATCCGGCTGCAAGATTGCTCCAGTCCTTAATCTTATCACAAGGACAAGTATTTTACGTTTTTAAAAATCATCTAAGATTATAACGATTTGAATTTATTGAAGCACGACAGATATTTAAATAGTATATTGTGATACAAGGGTGGAAAGTAGGTTATTGCAAACGAGCTGTCATTAATAAGCCCGAACCGAAGGTGAGGGTTTTTAATGTCACGAGTTTGCAATAACCTTCACACCCGTGTATCACACGACGTTTTTCAATACAGTTGTGGGAAATAGTAATAAACAAATCAAAGAATTACAAGTTTATTTCAACATACATACGTACATAGTAATTAATTCTGAAAATTGAGATAGTTTTTAAGATGGAATAACTTGACCACAATGTAGATGGTTTATATTTTCCACTCAATTCATGAAAATAAGCTAACAAAACATTTTCTGAGAATGACTTACTTAGTTTTTTTATGTTTTTTCCATGAAATAAAATTATTGTAAGCCGTCTTTCTTTCTCGAGATTTTGGGGGCAAAATTCCATCTTGCGCAGTTTTCGCCTCAGATAAAATATCTGGTGGAGTTAATTCCATTTCATCATAAGTACTAGAACTCATATAATAACAAAAATATAATCAATTTATCACATAAAAATAAAAAAATTCAGCAAATGGCGCGTATTTACACCTGGACATATTTTTTTTTTCAACGAAAGTAGGCTACGGGTTCGTACCTACGCGTATACAGCCTATTCGATTTTTGTCAAATGTTGAAAATAATTAAATTAAAACTGGTAATTAAATATAATCAACAACCATTTAAAAGAATTTTGGAAATACAATGCTAAAACGTACGGATTCATTCATTTTTCCTCGTAAAAAGCCTATCCGATTATATTCTATGTATGAAAACTCCTTGCTACTAAACTTTTTTAATTGACTTGGAAAATTTAAAAATAAACTGCAAAAGTAAGTGTCGAGCTTGTAAAAGTAAGTCACGACCGTGTAAAAGTAAGATGCCTATGCGAAAGATTCAATTTTCGAATAATAACTACAGCCTCTGAAAGTGCGCCATGTTTGACAACTGTATTGAAAAGATAAATATGCGGTTCTTCATTACAGAAAAATAGCGTGGGTATAACTTTTTTAATTGCAGTCTATTTTTGGAGCGGGTCGTAAAAAGCGAATGGCTTTTGGCGCGTATTAGAACTTAATGAGAAAATGTGGGTAACGACTAACGGCCTTACAAGCAGGGCAAAAGTAATCAAAATTGATAAAGTATTTACGATATTGGGTTTAAGAACGTGACTTGTTCGTTAATAGCACTAGATAGGTTACCTGAAGATTAGGAATTCGTTTTTTTTTTTTAGAAACAGAAATAGAAAATAGAAATAGAAATAGATCTTTTAACTCCGAAATACTGTAAGTATAGTTCTCTACATCGCTCGCTGAGTGACCCTCAAGGATTCTTAGGAATCCCATAGAGTTAAGAGGTGCCAGACGCCAGTTGCAATATTTTAGCAAACTAATATTATAAATGCGAAAGTTTGGATGGATGTATGGAATTATAAATGGATGTTTGTTACTCAATCACGCCAGAACGG
The DNA here is from genome assembly GCA_917051295.2 of Erebia ligea. Classification (NCBI taxonomy): domain Eukaryota; kingdom Metazoa; phylum Arthropoda; class Insecta; order Lepidoptera; family Nymphalidae; genus Erebia; species Erebia ligea. Next base: position 2,936,987 of record OU785239.1, read on the forward strand.
CTGAACGGATCTGGATGAAATTTGGCACACAGACAGATTATAGTCCAGAATAATACACAAGCTACTTTTTATCCCGGAAAATTAAAAAGTTCCCGTGGGAATCAAAAAACCTCAATCAGCTAGTCAAATAATCAAATAAATATTATAAATGCGAAAGTTTGGATGGATGTATGGATGTATGGATGTTTGTTACTCAATCACGCTCCAACGGCTGAACGGATCTGGATGAAATTTGGCACAAAGATAGATTATAGTCTGGAATAGCACATATAGGCTATCAGGAAAATTAAAGAGTTCCCGCAGGAACCGAAAAACTTCAATCCACGCGGACGAAGTCGCGGGCATCAGCTAGTAAGGTATAAAAAAGGAAGAACTCATCTTCAAGTTTGTGCCTGCCGCCTCTATTCTCGTCATTGAATCTTTTTATAGACCGAACAGACATGGCACTGACGCATAATCAATACGCTTTGCCGACAATTACCACTCTCGCATGCAGCACAATCAATCTGTTTCCCCACATCATGAGTGCAATTGATTGCAGCTAATATAAGTGTCATAACTCATTAAAGGCTGTTCAAAAACCGGCCAAGTGCGAGTCGGACTCGCGCACCGAGGGTTCCGTACAAACCTGTAGTAAGTTTTAAATTATTAAAAAAAAACTACTTACTAGATCTCGTTCAAACCAATTTTCGGTGGAAGTTTGCATGGTAATGTACATCATATATTTTTTTTACTTTTATCATTCTCTTATTTTAGAAGTTACAGGGGGGGGGACCAACATTTTATCACTTTGGAAGTGTCTCTCGCGCAAACTATTCAGTTTAGAAAAAAATGATATTAGAAACCTCAATATCATTTTTGAAGACCTATCCATAGATACCCCACACGTATGGGTTTGATGAAAAAAAAATTTTTGAGTTTCAGTTCTAAGTATGGGGACCCCCAAAATTTATTGTTTTTTTTCTATTTTTGTGTGAAAATCTTAATGCGGTTCACAGAATACATCTTCTTACCAAGTTTCAACAGTATAGTTCTTATAGTTTCGGAAAAAAGTGGCTGTGACATACGGACGGACAGACAGACAGACAGACAGACAGACAGACAGACATGACGAATCTATAAGGGTTCCGTTTTTGCCAAATTTGGCTACGGAACCCTAAAAAGAAGCTAAGGTGCATATTGCGATATTCAGTAGCAGTAACATCCATCCAGCGGTTCATTACACTATGGGTTTTTAAATCAGTCCATTCCGCCCATCAATGTATTGAATACTAGCTGATGCCCGCGACTCCGTCCGCGTGTTTTAAGTTTTTTTGATTCCCTCAGGAACTCCTTAATTTTCCGGGATAAAAAGTAGCCTATGTCACTCTCCAGGTCTTCAACTATACCCATACCAAAAATCACGTCGATCCGTTGCTCCGTTGCGGCGTGATTGAAGGACAAACCAACAAACAAACACACTTTCGCATTTATAATATTTGTATGATTAAGTATTGACAGATGACTGGTGAAGATCGTTATCTAGATAATAGATATCTAATATATCTGTTATGCAAACATCAGATATGAGCATGACGGTCTCCGGGATTAAATCTACCACTATATCAAATTTCTTCAGAATTGGTTAAACAGAGTGTATGTTTTACTCTTTCGCATTTAAAATATAAGCATTAAATTTTTTTTTTATCCACTACAAGTTAGCCCTTGACTGCGATCTCACCTGATGGTAAGTGATGATGCAGTCTAAGATAGTAGCGGTAAATCTGCTTCAACACTTACATTTGGGCTCACACTGCTGCCTCGCTGGAGCTGGCATATAAACTCCTATTTCCTTCATTATTATGATCTCAAAGTGTCATTAGCATGAAAAGGATTCTGAGCCTACATTCAAATATACGAGAGCTCATTAAAATCCAGTTTCTATGCATAATTTTGTTTGTGCGTACGAATCGAGAAAGCTGCTTTGATAAGATAAACGGAATAAAATTGAAGCTTATTACGGTAGCTAAGAATTGAATATTGTTTGAGTAGGCGAATGTTTTTCTATTGATATAGCAATATCATATGCAGACACGTCTTATTGAGAGTCGTTTTATAAACGGGCAGTAGGCAGCTGTTTAGATAATCTGATAGCTCTGGTATTATTTGTATCAGGTATTATTTGACGACCTCCGTGGCGCAGTGTTGAGCGCTGTTGCCTTAACGTGCGGAGGTCCCGGGTTCGATCCCCGGCAGGGTTTGGAAATTTATAATTTCCGAATTCCCCTGGTCTGGCCTGGTGGGAGGCTTCGGCCGTGGCTAGTTACCACCCTACCGGCAAAGACGTGCCGTGCGTAGAAACCGAATAGGGGTATGGGTTTAATATAACTGCCATGCCCCTAACAGGTTAGCCCGCTACCATTTTTGACTGCATCATCACTTACCATCAGGTGAAATCGCAGTCAAGGGCTAACTTGTAGTGGATAAAAAAAAAAGGTTTCATCCAGACTGATAGGATAAGAGGATAGCTATGTGATTCGTTTACGTAATATCAATCATTGTGGGGGGAGTACTTATTTTACAGTATTCTTGCTGCGACAATAGGGATGGTGACAATCTCAATCTCATCAGTAACTATCAAACTTATAAACGCGCTTCTATCTAGTATGGAAGTTATTAAGTATGAAAAACATAGTTGTGACGTCATCAAATTTCAACGCACATTTTTCTTTAATCAATAGTTTAAAATGATTATCTAACTTAAAACTAACATAAGATGTTAATTTTAGGTCTTTTGGATGACCCTCAATTTAAAAATCAGTAAGACTTTATCAAATAATCAAATAAATATTATAAATGCGAAAGTTTGGATGGATGTATGGATGTATGGATGTTTGTTACTCAATCACGCTCCAACGGCAGAACGGATCTGGATGAAATTTGGCATAGAGATAGATTATAGTCTGGAATAGCACATAGGCCACTTTTTAGCCCGGAAAATTAAAGAGTTCCCGCGGGAACAGAAAAACCTCAATCCACGCGGAAGAAGTCGCGGGCATCAGCTAGTTTATTTATAAAAATACATAGGTATCATCACTATTGCGAATTTTGGCTGATATTGCAGCCTATGGCAAAAAGTGGAAGAGTGGTGACCAATCATAGGTGATTGCGATTATTGCAATGTAGCAATCATTTTTATATGATAAGGCCCCTAAACCTTATAGATAAACCATAACATACCATACAACATAACATATTTAATCAATAACTGTAAAAGGCTTGAGATTTGAAATTTTGAGAGAATATTCCCTGAGCATGAGGGGTGACTATGTCAAATTTCAGCCCGATCCGTCCAGTGGTTTGAGCTGTGCGTTGATAGATCAGTCAGTCAGTCAGTCAGTCAGTCACCTTTTAAAAAGTGTACAGTGTATCAAAGAATATAGCAGATTTTGAAGTGAAAACTTCTTTAGCCGCGTTGAGCACTGTTTGATAGGGGGTAAACTTGTGAATTCGTGGTTTGAGCTGTGCGTTGATAGATCAGTCAGTCAGTCAGTCAGTCAGTCACCTTTTAAAAAGTGTACAGTGTATCACAGAATATAGCAGATTTTGAAGTGAAAACTTCTTTAGCCGCGTTGAGCACTTTTTGGTAGGGGGTAAATTCGCGTCACCGACACCGACACCTCGCTGCCCCATGCTCGCGTTGTTACGAAGACAAAAGGTCTTAAATATAAATATACTACATTCTTAATTAAACTTTAATGTCTTAGTTTTAAGGTTTATATTTTAACTAGCTGATGCCCGCGACTTCGTCCGCGTGGATTTAGGTTTTTCATTCCCGCGGGAACTCTTTAATTTTCCGGGATAAAAAGTAGCCTATGTGCTATTCCAGACTATAATCTATCTCTGTGCCAAGTTTCATCCAGATCCGTTCAGCCGTTGGAGCGTGATTGAGTTACAAACATCCATACATCCATACATCCATACATCCATCCAAACTTTCGCATTTATAATATTTATTTTAATTATTTTAAATTTAAAAAAAAAATTATATATTCGTTTTCACTTTTATCGGCAGTCCCTATGACTGCCAATTTTTTTTTTATATATATAGTGAGCAAAAGAGCAGTAACTAAGTAAAGGACAAAGGTTTTAATTTTGCAGGTGGCATAACATCATTCTCCCCAATGATAAACAACGCAGTGCATGTCATAATGTATAGTTACTATCTGATGTCCTCAGAGGGAAGCCCTAAAGTGAAAGCTGCCCTTATTAAATACAAGAAATGGCTGACCATTATGCAGATGGTGAGTACACCTGATTATGTTTAATCATGTTTTAAGTTGTTAAGTAACTTGAATCAATGCTATTAAGTTGATATGTGTAGGTATTATATAGTAAGTATTTATAGATTAATCTGTGGTTAACATTGGGTTATGTTTAACAAATATATTATACTGCATATAAATATTTGTTAAACATGATAACAATGTCATAACTAGCGTCTAGCAACAGGAAAGGAAAATATCGTGAGGAACCTGTATGAATCCATACTAATATTATAAATGCGAAAGTGTGTCTGTCTGTCTGTCTGTCTGTCTGTCTATCTGTCTGTCTGTCTGTCTGTCTGCTACGCTTTCCCGGCCCATCTTTACAACCGATTTTGCTGAAATTTGGTATAGAGGTAGGTAACATCCCAGAGAAGGACATAGGCTACTTTTTGTTCCAGAAAATTAAGGAGTTCCCGCGGGAATCAAAAAACCTCAATCCACGCGGACGAAGTCGCGGGCATCATCTAGTGAGGGTTACATAATTTCTGAATCTTCTCTGGTCTGTCTGGTGGTCTGGTGGGAGGCTTTGGCTTCGGCTAGTTACGACTTACCACCCTACCCGCAAAGACACGCCACCAAGAGATTTAACAATCAAGTAGGTACAATGCTGTGTGTTTGTGCCAATTGTGTATTGGCAGACTTCACACATCTTTGCACATATGATTGGCAGATTGTGGCTCAGAACTATACTACAATTATTGTAACAACTTGTAGTACTTAGTTACCTACAATCAGCAAATAAATATTTATGACTAGCTGATGCCCTAGCTGATGATGACTATTGGTAAAAGTTTATTGATTCCCACGGGAACTCCTTAATTTTACGGGATAAAAAGTAGCCTATGTCACTCTCCAGGTCCTCAACTATAGCCATGCCAAAAATCACATATATCCGTTGCTCTGTTGCGGCGTGATTGAAGGACAAACCAATAAACCAACAAACAAACGCACTTTCACATTTATAATATTAAGTATGATTTGAGAACATTATGTTGAACTCTTAGGGCAAGCAAGTTTTTAATTTTATCACTTAAAATGCACATAGTTACTTGAATTTGAAAAGGTGCATGCCTGGGATCAAGCCCTAGTCTATATAGCACCTGAATAGGAGGCTGACCGTCTGTGCCGGTGGAGTGGTAACTAGCCACGATCAGACCAGAGCATTCATAAAATATAAATTCCCAAATTGACCCTGCTGGGGATCGTACCCGGGACCTCCCACTAATAAGACCACTGTCGTCAAACTAATATAAATATTATCTGTTTCAGATACAATTCACCCTGATGTTAATCTACAGTGCGCAAGTGTTCCTACCAAGTTGTCCCGCACCACTCGGCATCACATATATGTACTTTCCCAATGTTATATTTGTTTACTACCTGTTTTATCAGTTCTTTACGCAAAACTACATAGATTATAAGAACCATAAACAGATTGTTATCCAGAATGGAACAAAATCCAAAGATCAAAAGTGATATGATGTCAACTTTTAATGTTAACTTGTTAATTAAGTAAACCATGTTATTTATTATAACTAAGTGATTAAATCCATACTAAAATAATAAATGGAAAAGTGAATCAGCATGTCCCTAAGCTTTTTCAGAGCCCATCTGATTAACCAATTTTGATGAAATTTCAGACAGACGTACATATAGCTTGCATCCCAGAGATTTTATACTGAACAGTGAATTTTTTAATTTCATATAGGACATACAAGTTTCTCTTAAGCTATGTCATGTTTTGACTCTGCCACATATTTTATATTTGACTTTAAGTAATTACTTACATAAGCTACATTTTAATCATCTAGATTTTTATAACCTAGAATCTATACAGATCATGTCTCTGGCATTATCAAACCTTAAATAAAATAACTTAATAAGAAATTCTTACAAGAAAATATTTGAAAACATTATTATATGAGAAATTTTAGATCATTATTTTATAAGGAGAGTAACAAACAGGACCTGAGCCTGTATGTGTCATACCTAAAAGCCAAGCTAAACTCACCCTTGTATCTTTGTAAAAGGTGTTACATGTTTTTAAAGAAATAACTATTGTAAGACCCTAAACACAACACAACAACACTAATCTTGACATTCACTTTGACTCGTTACCTGAGTTCCGTGATAAAATCAGAACATGAACCTTATCATACCTATTCTCTGTAGTAAATAGTTTAGTATTATTTCGTATTTTTAGTTTTATCCCATATTATGTTGTTATTTTAAAAAAAATATCTTTGTAATGAATTAATTAATTAGAATGTTGTGTTTACTTTTAAGTGGTCACTACATTTAGCTTTTTTTATATGATAAGATTACCCTTGAATGTTTTAATGTAAGTGTCCGTTAGTAGACCTAGTAAATAAAAATAAAAATTAAAATGAAATATTAGAGTCAATCAAACATATTAGCTACATATATATACATATGCATGTAGGTACATATGTAGCTATTAACTACAGCGGGCAGCCATCTTTCAGCAGTTGACCTATTGTTATTACAACACTTTGATTCTCTAGAGAGAACTGCCAGGAACGAAGCAATTCAATGCGCTAGTCAAAACCTTCAACAAGAAGGCCTCCTCTGTGACATGAAATGAAATGATTTATTTATTTTAGGTAGTACAACTTGTGCCACTATGATAAGTCGTAAGAATTCACCACTAGCTATTATGTTTACTTTTATTATGTTTAGCATCAAACTCCAGGACACAGATGTGTGTATGCCATGAGGCTGAGGAAACGCCTTTACACATTATCTGCTACTGCCCTGCACTAATGCACAAACACAGCCTAAGGAAGCACTAAGTGCACCAAGAGGCAAAGAATATTGCAGCCAAGACGCTGCTGCTGTCCCTAACAGCAAGTTATTGGCCAGGAACTATAGATGGTGGCAATATACTTATTTGATGTAGAATATTGAGCCAAATCAAATACCTACTAAGTAAGTAAATCTAAGTACGTACGTAGGTAAGTAATTGATCTTTATACTTATTACCTATTCCTACTCATGTATAAAGTACTTATGTTTTAGCAACATAGTCTTCTTCCAAATAGCGTAAGTAATATTATTAAGGGTGCGTTCCGAAATACACTGAGAGCACTGGAAGTCCCCAGTAAAGAGCACTGCCAGTGCTCGCAGTGCTTATAACGGAACACACACTAAGTTATACATTTTGAAACCTGATTTAAAGAATTGGAGGTACTAAGTTGGTTCAAAGTAAACAAGAAATAAAATTGTAACCTATATGAAACATTGTTGCTGTTCTGTTCATTTAGTTTTAATCCGCACTCAAACATTTCTTTTATGAATTAAATACTCACTTACTTAGTTATTTACATTAAATCATCGTAAAACCAAAACAAATAAAGAAAAAGTAAGAATTTGGAAACGTCACTCACGGTATAATAGGACAGCAAGCCAGCATTTTCATCAAGTACGAACCAGCGGTACTGCCACCCTTTCATCACATTTGTCCATTTACTCAAGGAACCTTCCATCATGATTACGAAACTCAAAAATAATTTAAAAACACATCAAAAAATAAAGACAGAAAAATTTACACTGCGGCAGAAACGTTCCACCAATAAATCCATACGTTTGACGTTTAGTTCCTGAGTTGCTAGGTTTGCAAGTTTGCAATTTGTGAGAAATAGTTGCTATTAAACAAATTGGAAAAGCCGTCGGGAAAAGCTTAAAACAACAAACTTCTTTACAGAATTTAATAGAATTCATTATAATAAATATGCTTATTTTCCTTAAACATTTATTCGAATCCTTTTATTCGCCTATAATAATATTGACAAAACCTTTATAAGGTTTTAACGCGCCATCCATTGACCATTAGACGCGCTGGACAGCTTTGTTTTTAATTTCATTATAGGATATTCCTCAAGATGGCACTCTTCGCATCATTGCAAGTTGCAGGGCTCCGTTTGGAAATTTTCTGTTTTGATGGTGGATTGAGGGAGACTATCCAGATTCCAGAGGCACAGTTTGGATTAAAAGTGTAAACTTTTGTGATAGGTAACAAGCTAGGTTATTTACTATTACCTATTCTGTGGTTAATTAATCATGTTATGTACTTATGATATAATTATTTTTCTGGTGAAAAGGCTTATTTACTTACGCATTATATTTTTATCTTCGATAGAAAAGTTTGTAGTCGGCACCAGTTTAGCTGAAAATACCTATGTAAAAAAAAATTTAAAACGTAGGCGCTGTTGGAGCCAATCTTTATTAATTCATTCTTCGGCTTTCAATATTTTAATAGCAAAAAAAATAACACACGAAATGATTTATATAAAAAGTCTTTATATTTTAAAAACTGATCATCACTTTCATCATAATTATTATTAACAACTTAATATACAACATTAAGTCCTTTTTAATTTAGTAATACTAATGCTAAACTATTTACAATGTTAAATTGCCGAAGGCGGTTTTGTACGTCAATGTCTTCTAAAAGATCTACCACGTTTTGTTTTGCTGTACCCTGAGGATATTAACACTCCCTTATTGCTTTCTTTGTCTAACTTTACTCCAGATAAATCTACAAATAATGGCACATTGTCCGACCCTTCTGCAATGGCATCTTCTTTTTCCTTGTTAAAGTTTTCGGGTGTGCCTTCTCCTTCTATTGCTAGTTTTTCAAAGTCTTTGCTTAGAGAATTATTTTCGGCTGCTTCAACGAATGCATTTGAGAGATCACCACTGAGTTTGCTAACACTGCCTGTTGCAATGTCGTACATAAATATTTCCCTCTCCTCTGGTTTCTCTTCATTTCTGTAAAAAAACAATAATAAATTGTAGTAATATTTTTTTTTAGGTTTACGTAAGAACATATTCGCATGGTTTTCGATAGAGAGGCGATAGATTCCTAAGACCATCTTTAGTAATGTTCGTTATTTAAATTTGAAAACTGTATCAAATTTTGATTTTAAAACACGCATGATTGGATTGAATGAATTTTGAATTTGATACCAATGCAATGTCATTTATGAGTAACTTACCCAGTTACCAAAAGAATAACGGACTGCTCATCCGTAGCGGTTCTCTTCTCCATATCTAGCCACTTTTCGAAGTTATCCTTTGTCGGTTTCCTTAACAGCTTATGAAGACTTTCTCCGGCAACAAACTTTATTCCTCTTAAATTATCAGTCGTCGAACGTTCAGCTCTAGGGTGTTCACCGTCCAAAGCTTCCGTTTGTACAGGAGCTAAGACCACAACAGAAGTTATTTTTCTTCCTTTTAGTACATCAGGTAAAGGAAATTGATTTCCGCTAACTTTTAGAGGTAGGTATCTATTATATTTTTTGTCATTTAAAGCCACTGGGTCAATTTGAGTTGCATCTTCTTTTACATAATCATTAGCAATTTTCTGACCTTCCGCGGTTTTCGGGTCGAAATGTACAACTTTCATTTCCACAGCCTGATTATTTGGAGGTGCTACGATACTTGGTAAGTTCTCTGATGCAGCGATTTCTTGATCATCTTCATCAAAATTATCGTCTATTCTAGATTCTATTCTATCACCACTGGGTTTAACGACTATAGGCCTATGTTCACTTGCAGCTATTTGTTGAGCACCTCCAGCACTGAAAAAGTTGGCCAACTGGTCTGGTGGTAGCGATTCCAGAGGAGTTTCACCTACTTTGTCGTAGTCAAGGACACTTATATCAGCATTGTCTAGAATACCAGAAGACAGCAACTGTTGTCGTAAATCATCGGGAACTTCATCGGGTAACTCGATTGCAGGTCTCTTCTTTTGTTCCTTCTGAGATTCATGACTGTTACTAACATCGTTCACTGTTGAAGATGCATACTGCTGAGTTGTAGGTTTAATTTCTACAGTTCTAGAAGTAGATTGATAATATTCGGGGGATGATGTGCTTGTTACGTATGTGGACTGTAATCTGGATCTTTCTTGGACATACTGATTATTTGCCGCAGCTTGTTGCTGTTGATTGTATTGGTTCACTCTTTTTTCGTAGTCAGCTTGTGCCTGTTGATGTTGCTGTTGTTGTTGTTGTTGTTGCTGATGCTGTTGTTGCTGGAGTTGATGTTGTTGCTGCTGTTGTTGCTGCTGCTGTTGCTGTTGTTGGTGCTGCTGTTGTTGCTGGAGCTGATGTTGTTGTTCCTGTTGTTGCTGTTGTTGATGTTGCTGTTGATGTTGGTGCGCAAATTGCAGTTGATTTTGCAGGCGTTGGATTTCCTCTTGCTGTTTTCTAACATTTTGAGCCAGTTGTTGTCTAACTTGCTCTTGTTCTGCATCAATATAATGCGATTGTGATTGTTGTTCAACCTGACTAGCTGTTGGGGTCGGTTGGCTTATAATGTTTAAGCCACCATTAAAATTGGGTTGATTATCTGGCCCATTTACCGTTATATGCTGTTCATATCGTGGAATGGACGCTACTAATTCTCCACCATTTGGTACGAATTGTTGAACATTTTGTTGATGCTCAAGATTAGATATTTCTTGGGTGCCGCTTTGTGGTCTTTCTGATGGGTTGTGTTGTGGTCTGCCGGTAGATAAGCTCTGTTGATGGAAGTTTTGGGCGGGTGATGGTTGGAAATTAAAGAAAGGAGTAGAAGAAGGCTGTGGGAGGAACTGATTATGAGAAATTGGAGAAGCTGTAGATGAAGGAGATGTCAAAAATATGTTTTGGGCATGACTATCTTGGGAAGAGATTTGTTGTGAAGGTCTAAGTTGTGTTTGGGGACCCTGGTGAAAACTAACATGCTGTTGAGATGGATGGGGAAGTGGCTGGCGTTGGAAAGGAGGGCGATTGTCTTCAATGTTAGGTGGAGATGGCTTTAAATTAAAGAATGGGGGCCTGCTTGGATTTATTGAGAATGATTGCTTATTTTTATTGTTGTCAAAGACTTGAGGTGGTCGCTGTTGGGGTAATTGTTGATTAAAAGGAATTATTTGTTGAGGTCGGCTCTGTTCAGTGTAATGAACTGACGAAGGACTTTGGTTAGGCTTAGGGGTAAGATTAAAGTTCTGGATTGGTCTATTTGGTAACAATTGTTGTTTTGGAGGATCAACTTGATCTGTTGTTATTGTATGGTAATTTTCTTGTAAGTATTTTGCTTCATCGAAAAATTGCTGTTGAGGTCTCTGTGGTCCTGGGTGGAAGCTAACTTTTGGGGGACCATTAAAATGTGGCCTTGAACCGAATGACGGTGAATTATTTGGGCGTAAGTGGAATGATGGAGCATTGCTGGGCCTTGGGAATGATGAGAAACTTGGTCCAACTGGTCCAGGTATTGTCGGAGCAACATTCGGGAAATGTTGACTAGGACTAGGTGAAACATTTGAAAAGGAGGGCCTCAAAGATATGACAGGACCGAAGGGTTGACGAGGTGCTTGAGCTCTGAAGGGTGCAACTGATGGCCCTTGTCGTGGTAGTTGGGGTTCATGGTGTATTTGTGGCTGCTGTTGGAACTGTATGCGATTTTGTGCTTGCTGTCCTGATTGATATACTTGATGACTAGACTGACTAAAATGTTTATTTTCATGTTCATTATATTGTGTTTTAGGTGATGCGGATCTTCCTGTTTGTACTTCAGTTGGTTGTGGATTTGGTAAAGCAATTGCTGGTCTTGGAGCTGTTTCTTCTCTCTCTTCACCGTGATGATTCTCCTCTCTTCTATAACCATAATGATGGTCATTATTTCCAAATGTTATTTTAACATTACTGTTACTGTGATAGACTTCAGACTCTGGTTTTATAATAGCTCTTAATGTAGTTTGAGAAGGTATGTAATAGGGTTGCGGGGTAACAGTAACATAATCTTCATGGTGGTCATCTTCTTCATTGGAAGGCGGTGTGATAGCTGGAATGGGCTTTTCATAGATGACTTTGTCTTTCGAATGGGGATCCTTACTGTATTTTACATAGAAAACGTGAACTGGTTCCTTTTTCTTTTTGTGTACCGGAGGTGGTGGTGCTGCAGGCAACGATTCATTTGATTCTTTTATAATGATTTCTATTATAGGTTCTGGACCTTCAATGTAGTGAGGGTGTGAGCTTCCACTATAAAGAGGAGCCGTAGGCAGTGCTCCGTACGGAGGTCCATAAGAACTTTCAGGTCCTTCATCGTGAACATTTAGTATTTTAGGTTGAGCATAAATTTCGTTCTGGTTTACGGCATCTACCAGGTTATCATGAGTAGGATCGTACAGTGGGTCTTTTTGGGAGTACTGCACTACTGGTTCCATTTGCACTGCATAAGGCGGTAGTTTCCCTCCTCTTGGGACAACATTTGAGATTCTCCGATTGCTACCAATGGAGCGAAAATGAGCTACTCTTGAATGTGGAAGTATAAGAGAGTATTGCAGGTTTTGTGGTGTCCTTATGTTTTCTAACTGTCGTTTCGGTTTCGTTTTCGTTGTCGAGTTCTTGGCATACGTGGTGCTGAGCACAGCTAATGCTGTGACCTGAAACAAGAAAAAGGGATAACTTTAGATATTTATTGAACCCATATTTTAACTACCTATAGAAATTCTGGGAAAGTATCTTTTCAATCGGCGTGGCGACGGGACGACGACAACGGGACGTCTGTCTTTGTCTGTCATTGGTTATGTATCAAACAGTTATGTAACTGACAGTTATGTAGCTGACCCTTTACCTTAGATAAGTTTGTTATTTTATATGGAGTCGAATCGTGCCGTGAGTCGTGACGCGTCGCTTTCGTCGCTCACCTAGAACAACGGGACTCATAATGATATAATTCTAAAGAAGTAGCTGGAACTCATTAACTAAATTGAATGAGCTTGGAACTTGCATCAAAACAGCGCAGCAGGAGCCTAATTCAAAAGAAACCTGTTTGTGCACATAAGTCTAATAAAAATCTGTGATAAAAACGTCTGAACAGATTTTCATGAAACATGGCTAAGAACACTCGGGATAAAATTATCTATGACACAAAAAAACTAAACGAAAATCGGTTCATCCATTTGGGTGCTACTATACCACATACACTATGCGTCGGGGGTAAAAAATAGAAGTGACCTAGACCACGATGGTATCTAAATATATAAAAGGCAAAGATGACTGACTGACTGACTGACTGACTGACTGACTGACTGACTGACTGACTGACTGACTGACTGATCTATCAACGCACAGCTCTAGCCACTGGTCGGATCGGGCTGAAATTTTGCCTCAGATAGCTATTATAACGTAGGCATCCGCTAAGAAAGGATTTTTGAAAATTCCACCACCAAGAGGGTGAAATAGGGATTAAAAGTTTGTATGAAACTCCGACATATTTCTCTTGAGAAATGACGGATAACTTGTTATATCCATGAAACTTGGTTTACAAGCTACGGGTAAAAAATTAAGAAATAAATATGTGTTTCACAGTTTTTGAAATTTCTACCCCCGAAGGAGTGAAATAGGGGATGAAAGTTTGTATGAAAGTCCTTCATTTCTCAAGATATTTCTCAAGTAATATCATAGAAACTTGGTATTTTGGTTTACAGTAATAAATAAAGACGTATTGTGTGTCATAGTTTTTCAAAATTCCACCCCCACGGGGTAAAATAGGGGTTGAAAGTTTGTATGAAAGTCCTTCATTTCTCAACTTATAGCCATCAAACTTAGCATTTGGGCTTTCAGTTAGATATGCAAGAGTACGTGTTTCACCATTTTTGAAAATTCGACCCCCAAAGGGGTGAAATATAGGGTTTGTCCTTCAATCACGCCGCAACAGAGCAACGAATCAACGTGATTGCATGAGTATAGTTGAGGACCTGGAACTCTCCAGGAACAGGCTACTTTTTGAACCAGAAAATTAAGGAGTGGATGTGGGGAAAAAAACTTAAACCACGCGGACGAAGTCGCGGGCAATAACTAGTTTGGGATGTAAACGTAAGTACCTACTCATATCACGGCAGAATAAGTAGTACCTATACTAAAGTAAAGCTGAACGCCATGTAATGAATTCGAGCTTACGTAAGAATTGTCGATCAAACGCTAAAGATTTTCGTCAAAGTAAAATAAACCATGATTGCATTGAATTAGAGCTCAATTTCGTCTGCCCATTCTTATACGTTTAGGGTATCGTACATACCTAAACGTATAAGTATGGGCAGACGAAATTAAGCTCTAATTCAATGCGATTATGGTTTATTTTACTTTGACGAAAATCTTTAACGTTTAATCGGCCATTCTTACATGATTGGGGCTGTTCAGTAATCTAGGTTTAATTATAATATTAGTTAGGTACCAATTCATGCTTTGTTTCGCAATTTTAACGTACCTATGTATCTATATTATTACGGATAGAGCAACCAATGATTATGGTTATTAGTATTAAAGCTAACTTAGATACCTCAGGTCTGTCTACTATTGGCCAAAATCAACACAAGCGCCTAACTCGAAGGTTGCCCATAGAAACCCACGCAAAATCTAACATTACAACATTTACAATTATTGACCGATTGTTTTGCCTTTTTTTGCTGACATTGCTTCATATTGTAATTTGTAGGCATAGGTATCAAGTGTGGAGATTGTCATCTTGCAAATGCTAATTTATTTTGTAACGCACATATTGCTTCACTGTCAGCAAACTGTTGAAAGTAAAAGTATGACTATATCAGTTACTTACTTACTTTAAGCAATGTACCCAGTAGAGTTTACTTAACTACTACAATATTGTGTAAATGAATGATCAGTGAAGCGGTGACAACCTACATAGTAGTTTGGACACCTGTACAGGGTCGCGGGTTCGATTCCCGGGCACGCACCTCTAATTTTTTGGAATGATGTGAGTTTAAAACAAAAAAATATCACTTGGAAAACATCGTGAGGAAGCATGCATGCCCGAAAGTTCTTCATACTGTTGTCGAAGGTATGCCAATCCGCATTTAGCCAGCATGGTGGTCTATGGCCCAGCCCTACTTATTCTGAGAAAATACTCGTACTCAATAGTGAGCCGATGTTTTAATTTTAACAGCTAGGGTGTGGGAAACCCTACCAGCGCACGTGTTTCCTGCCACGTATAACTTAGGTACCTTCAAGGCAAGAGTGAATAGG
Organism: Erebia ligea; assembly: GCA_917051295.2. Taxonomy (NCBI): domain Eukaryota; kingdom Metazoa; phylum Arthropoda; class Insecta; order Lepidoptera; family Nymphalidae; genus Erebia; species Erebia ligea. Next base: position 2,952,351 of record OU785239.1, read on the forward strand.
CATCTTCTAGGCAAGCGCGTTCCAAACTTCCAACCTAGACCTCATCATTGCTTTGCAGTTTGCACTAAGCATGATTGTCGTCAAGCGTAAGCCTATATCTCACAATAAAAAAAAACCACTACAAGATAGCCCTTGACTGCGATCTCACCTGATGGTAAGTGGTGAACAATAATGTTATTACCAGTTATTACTGTCGTATCTTATTATACTGGCATATCTAATTCTATGGTAATGAGTGAAGAGTGAGTGCCAGAGTGGGAATCGAACCCAAACCACCCGAATAAGAAACCGAGTGTCTCAATCACCTAGCTACTATCATCGCGATTATCGCTTACAACCAACATCCAACACCACCATCCTGAGATGGGTAAGTAAAGCCCCACAAAATAATATCTGACCCGGTGACAGCAGTAAATAAATAAAGACGTAGCAGTAGGTAAATATTAAAAACAAAATAAAAACAAAAAGTAAAGAGGCAAAAAAAATATTTGTTCCAATTTTGGCGACCGGTCAGATATGTTGGTGGGTCCTGTACCTTAGTATCAACGCAGTCGAGTAATATGCGTTCAACCAACTAAGTAGGCTACATAACTCTCGGTACCTATAAACTCTATCCACCAACAATTTAATCATAGTTTAATAAAGACTAATAGTCAAGGCAACGGGGCGGTTCGTTGTATGGAGACCCCCGCATTAAATCCTCAGTCGTTGAAACTTGGCAGGGTTGTAGTATGGCATGAACCAAAACCTATAATACGGAACCCTAAAAAAGTATCCAAAAATAAATCCATGCGGAAATTAGGCATTTATACCTAAATCTTAATATTTATGACTTTATATCTTCTCGATTTCTTTTTAAAATAATAGTAGGTAGAGTATATTTTACACTCAAAACTGAATTAACAAACGAAATAATCGTGCAGAATATCAATATTTATACCGATTTTATCATCAAACCTAAACTGCGTTTAAATGCGATAGTGTACCTTCCTCTTTTAACAATTGGGTATAGCATAAAAAAACCTTACTTCCTTTTTTATTTTTATTGGATATTTACGTTTATCTCATGACACTTGATCATACTGGGGTCCACTAGCTTTATTGCACAGACTATAAAGTTAATGAATAGGTAAGCAGCGACCTAGTACTTAACGCAACGTGTTATAAACACGACTGACGGCTAGGCCAGTGGATCAGCTTCAAGTCTGTTGGCTGCAATTTTCCACAATTTCCCTGAGCCTTTTTCTCACGGTCAACGCATAAATTACGCATTTTACCCGTTCGGTTAACTTCTCCAACGTTATTATGAACTTACAGTATCTAGATGATAAAAACCGGCCAAGTGCGAGTTGGACTCGCGCACCGAGGGTTCCGTACAAACCTGTAGTAAGTTTTAAATTATTAAAAAAAAACTACTTACTAGATCTCGTTCAAACCAATTTTCGGTGGAAGTTTGCATGGTAATGTACATCATATATTTTTTTTAGTTTTATCATTCTCTTATTTTAGAAGTTACAGGGGGTGGGGGACACACATTTTACCACTTTGGAAGTGTCTCTCGCGCAAACTATTCAGTTTAGAAAAAAATAATATTAGAAACCTCAATATCATTTTTGAAGACCTATCCATAAGGACCCCACACGTATGGGTTTGATGAAAAAAAAATTTTTGAGTTTCAGTTCTAAGTATGGGGACCCCCAAAATTTAATGTTTTTTTTCTATTTTTGTGTGAAAATCTTAATGCGGTTCACAGAAAACATCTACTTACCAAGTTTCAATAGTATAGTTCTTATAGTTTCGGAAAAAAAAGGCTGTGACATACGGACGGACAGACAGACAGACAGACATGACGAATCTATAAGGGTTCCGTTTTTGCCAAATTTGGCTACGGAACCCTAAAAAGGGATTGAGGGACGAATGGCCTAGCTGTGACAACGCATATCAGTCGATTGCGATTGTTAAGCAACGTTGACCCAAGACGGTAACTGGATGGGGGACTGAATTTGGAGGTCCAAATTAGGCCTTTTCGTTTCCCCGTTTTATATTCTTGAGGGAACCTCTTGATTTTCCGGAATAAAAAGTAGCCTATCCCCGTGCTACGGCCTACCTCTGTACCAAATTTCATCAAAATCGGTTGAAAAGATGGACCGTTAAAGCGTAGCAGACAGACAGACACACTTTCGCATTTATAATATCAAAATATGGATTATCTATTGTATTGTTTATGGGTGTATTGCCTGAAAATAAACGATTAACATTTATTATTAACGGTATAAACAAGTTTACTTAAGAGGTCAGAATTTAAAAAGTAGACTTAGATTAATGGTTTGTTGACTTTTTCGGTCTCGTGCTCTACTAATTCTAAGCTATTTTACATATTTTATGAGGTCTTCATAATAATATAATTAAATATATTACGCGTAATATAATTTAAATATGTACCTAACCTAAGTAGGTTTAGCAAATTTGAATAATAATCTACATTCTATAATAAATAAACATTAAAAATGTATCTTTACTATACGTAAGTATATGGTATTATAACAGTTACCTACATTAATTTATTATTAGTCTGGTTAAATGAAAGTTACTTTAAAATTACATAATAGCAAACATTTTAATCAATTAAATTAATAAATGCTAAACATATGAAAATATTACGTGAATAGCTGTCAGGCATATTATTATCATTAAAAAGTGGGTAATCAGGTTTTTTTTTTCATTATAATAAGCCCCCCAATCATATGAAGAATGGCCGATCAAACGCTAAAGATTTTCGTCAAAGTAAAATTAACCATAACTGCATTGAATTAGAGCTCAATTTCGTCTGCCCATTCTTATACGTTTAGGTATGTACGATACCCTAAACGTATAAGAATGGGCAGACGAAATTGAGCGCTAATTCAATGATTTCATGGTTTATTTTACTTTGACGCCGAACCTTTACCATTTGATCGACACTTCTTACGTAATCGGGGGGCAGGTTAACTTAATATACCGCGGTGGCAGAGTGGTTAGATACTAGAATACGTGGATTCTTTCCTGTTGTCAATTCAACAACCGTTTATTTTTTTCTGAAAACCAAAAGTTTTGATTTCATTTATAAATGGATATGAATTACTTAAATATACATGCAAATATTTAATTTTTACATAAACTTACACAGCTTGGCGTTAATGCAATCCATTCGCAATGTTATAAGGTGTATTCTGTTTTCATTTTTTTCATTTCGACATATTACATTTCTTACTTATTTAGTATGTCACGGTTATATGTATTTGAAAGTAAATTACAGACTGAGAGAATAATAATTTAGTAATACACAAGGACGTTTCAGAGTTATATTAAACCAAATATTATAAACACGCGCGGTTTCACAAACAAATAATTATTTAACACCTGTTGCATGATTGTAAGTTAAAAATTGCTTACATAAGACTGTTCGAAGCCCATTTCGGAACACTTTATTTTGTATCTTGTGTCTAAAGTTTGTATGTACCTGTGTCTACTTATTTACCTACTCTGCTTTCCGAACGAGTGCACTGGAGGGTCAGAGTAAGACTCAGAAATCAAAAAACCTTTTCTCAAACATGCTTGGAAATGTGAGCATTATTTTGACAACCTTCTTCGAGATAAATCGAAATTGCTGTACTGGCCACATAAATGCGAGCAGCGGCCGACTAAAGTTGTATGAAAATCCATATCTGCCGTGGTTTAGCGGCCAAATAAATTACATAGTAAATTCATATCTGTCGTGTAATTTAAAAATGGAACGATCTTTTACTCCGAAACATGGCAACTAAGGAGGTAAGTAACTTATCAAAGGTTTTATTTAAATTTCGAACTAGCTTGCAAATAGAAAGCATGTTTATTGAAAAAAAAAAAACAAATGAACACTTTAACGCGGGAAAAATTATTGTTGTTCGTTGTTCGTCATTGATTTTGAAATGTTTTTGACAAAATGAGTTCAAGTGAAGACAATGTGTGTGATGAACACTTAGTTTTAATTTCCGCGCATTATTTGAGAAAAGCACTATACAAGCCTTGGCCACAACTAGGCATTGATGGCCGCTGCAGTAATGTACTATAACCGACGCGGGCGAAGTCGTTGGCATCATCTAGTAGGTAATAATTTAGCATTTTACATACCTAATATGAAATGGTGTGTCATCCAAACAATCCACCTTATTAATAAAACGTAACTCGTAATCGTTCGCACACTTTTGTCGAATGGAAGAGCGAGATGAGTCGATTACACAAATCTGGGTCAGTCTTGGGTTACAGAGCGGAAATGATATTTTCTGTTATTTCCGTTACTAATGTTACGTAAGACGAGAACGTCTTTCATAATAATTGTATGCATACTACTGTATTATCATATCATTAGGAAATAATTGATGCGGTTCAAGAAGATTGTCACTGTGATGACTTAGAACTAACGCATCTAGGTACAGACGGAGTGGTGGCGTTTTCTTTTATAAAAATTAAATCACATCTCCGATCAGCCCCACGATTGTGTAAGGAAATCGTAATCGTAATCGTTTGTCAAATGAATAATTCGACCAGTTTAAGGACTTCATAGATGCCTGCACGTCAAATAGCATGTATGAGCTCCTTAAGGTGCCTTATACGGATTTCATGATGTGTCATCCTTTTCCAGGTACACTTTAAAGAATCGGGAGTCACAGCTGTGGGGATGTCATGGTATCAAATTAAAGGTCATTTCTTCATCTCTCGTTTGACCTTATAAAAATGCACACTCCAATACAAATTTTCTGCATAAATACGTTTCTCCGAACGCAAGATCTGCTGAAAATGACGAAAAATGGGGTCCGGATAGGTACCATAAAGCTAGATCCGCTGCATATTTTAACTTGAATATTAACAATAAAGTGGGGCTTATATAGTCCTCTATCCATGGTGCAAAGCATTAAGCATACAAATAAATATGTTTATAGTTTATGTGGCAAAAAAAAATGTTTCATACATTTTTCTATGAAAAGAAGCCGAGCGCTAGGCGTTTGGCGCTCAGTACGCGCTGAGACGCGCTCGTGGACGGGTGGGTGTATCGCTTTTTTGCACGAAATTTATTACGACAAAATGAACACCGTGTTGTGTACTGCCATAGAGATATAATATTCTCTATGTGTACTGCGCTTAGAAAAACTTGATACCGACATCCACAAAGAAGGAAGTTCTCAAGTGTAGGCGTATTTTTTTTACCCGATTACGGCAAAGCCACAAGGAAAGGGTATGTTAGGAATATATATGTATGTATGCATGTATGTATGTATGTATTAAAAAAAAGTGAGCGTCATTTTGAAATTCTTTGTTATCGTACCGATTTCGTTCAAAATCGATATCTGGGGTTCCCTGGGATCACAAAACAGGAAACTGTTACCAAAATTTTAAAAAAGTCAGCGCCATTTTGAATTTTTTTGTTATCGTACCGATTTCATTCAAAATCGATATCCGGGGTTCCCTGGGATCACAAAACAGGAAACTGTTACCAAAATTTTAAAAAAGTCAGCGCCATTTTGAAATTTTTTGTTATCGTACCGATTTCGTTCAAAATCGATATCTGGGGTTCCGTAGGATCACAAAATAGGAAACTGTTACCAATATTTTAAAAAAGTCAGCGCCATTTTGAAATTCTTTGTTATCGTACCGATTTCGTTCAAAATCGATATACGGGGTTCCCTGGGATCACAAAACAGGAAACTGTTACCAAAATTTTAAAAAAGTCAGCGCCATTTTGAAATTTTTTGTTATCGTCCCGATTTCGTTCAAAATCGATATCTGGGGTTCCCTGGGATCACAAAACAGGAAACGGTTACCAAAATTTTAAAAAAGTCAGCGCCATTTTGAAATTCTTTGTTATCGTACCGATTTCGTTCAAAATCGATATCTGGGGTTCCCTGGGATCACAAAACAGGAAACTGTTACCAAAATTTTAAAAAAGTCAGCGCCATTTTGTAATTTTTTGTTATCGTACCGATTTCGTTCAAAATCGATATCTGGGGTTCCCTGGGATCACAAAACAGCAGTCAATCAAAAAAAAGTCAGCAGTGAACTTTTTAAAATTTTGGTAACAGTTTCCTGTTTTGTGATCCCAGAGAACCCCAGATATCGATTTTGAACGAAATCGGTATGATAACAAAGAATTTCAAAATGGCGCTGCCGTTTTTTAAATTTTGGTAACAGTTTCCTGTTTTGTGATCCCAGGGAACCCCAGATATCGATTTTGAACGAAATTTGTACGATAACAAAGAATTTCAAAATGGCGCTGACTTTTTTAAAATTTTGTTCATAGTTTCCTGTTTTGTGATCCCAGGGAACCCCAGATATCGATTTTGAACGAAATCGGTACGATAACAAAGAATTTCAAAATGGCGCTGACTTTTTTAAAATATTGGTAACAGTTTCCTATTTTGTGATCCTACGGAACCCCAGATATCGATTTTGAACGAAATCGGTAAGATAATCTTTTATACATTATTTTACAATCTCAAAAACTGAGTATTATTGTAGCCGCGAGTATTGTTTCGGCGCATAAATAGGTACATAATATTTACCGCGGCCAACAGCGTAAATAAGTACCTAGTAAATAAATAATCGTCTAATATTTTCAAGTAACAAAATTGGTTAGTTGGCAATAAAATCGAGCGTCTCTACGCTCTATAGCTCTACGCTCTCGTAAAGCGTGCATATATATGCTGTAGTGTGACGAGTTTTATACCTATAGTTGAATTTTTTACCTATAGTTGGTCGCGGGGTAAATGTTTAAAGGGCCTTAAACAGTTGGTGTAGGTACTTTAAGCTGTCAAATGATTACGATTTGCTTAGACAATCGGGCCTCTTCTCCTTACTTTGACGCCCATGTGATCGAACGATCGATAACGATCAATCGAATTTGCAATGTAAAAACTTAGACTAAGCGTTAGTTGCACTTATCACCCGCACTATTAACATAACAAAGTGTAATCCAGCCTTAATCAATTAAAGCTTGTGTAAATAAATGAGCTTTTATGAAGAAAAGTGCGTAAGTGTCTTAAAACATTTTTTCATTTAGTTCTACACAATTTATTTCATGTAGGCACATATTTCCAGCAATTATTCTGTATTATAAAAAGGCTCTATAAAAGCATTGACGTTTCATCTTAGAGCTTTTTATAGTAAAACTAGCTGATGTAACAGTACTAGCGACTTCGTCCGCGACGTGGTACCTATATGTTTTTTTAATTTCCACGGGAACTCCTTAATTTTCCTTGATAAAAAGTAGCCTTGTCAATCTCCTGGTCCTAAACTATACCCATGCAAAAAATCACGTCGATCCGTTGCTTTGTTGCTGCGTGATTGAAGGACAAACCAACAAACAATGACATTTCGTCTTAGAGCTTTTTATAATAAAATTCAGGTAATTACTTTAAACTTAAATAGGTACATCTGTATGTCTATTACCAGCAATTACCTACACGGTACGTCGTAATAGCACGCAAGGTGGTCCATTCAATCACCAACACTTGAAAGGCAACTATTAGCCTGTCTGCCTATCAATCATTCTGCAGATGATCCTTTCAATCAGACCTCCCGATAGCTATTTATACAGTAGACAAAGCACTCTGCATTTGACAGAATGGTGGTGTGAACTGTGGTAGGTATAATACTAATCTATAATAATATTATAAATGCGAAAGTTTTGATGGATGGATCGATGGATCATGGATGGATGTTTGTTACTCAATCACGCCAGAACGGCGGAACGGATCTGCAGGAAATTTAGCAGTGAGATAGATTATAGTCTGGATTAGCACATAGGCTATTTTTTATCCCGGAAAATTAAGGAGTTCTCGCGGGAACCAAAAAACCTTAATCCACGCGGACAAAGTCGCGGTAATCATCTAGTTATTATATTTCTATCGATTGTTTTTTAATCTCTTTATTTTTTAAACCATCTTCTAAGCAGATTTCCGTAAAGCCCGGGATATCCGAGGCAAGTTTTTCAACCTAGGATAGCAAGCTAGATATTATGAACTAAACTTTCTTGGGTTACCTGATCAAAAAGTAAGCTCGAAAGTTTCTAGACGTATTGGAATTAAATTTGAAATAAAGTTAGCTTTTTTCAGTTCACGAGCACTCACGAGATCAAAATAAAGGCGCGCGGGGGTGAAAGCGAGCAAACGCATAGCCGATTTGATGACGGAGCCAAAAAAGGATATATCTACATAGCGTAAACCGTTAAATCTTGCAAGTTCGGGATATGCAGCTCAATAACTAATACCTACTCATTTTTACAACTATGTAAGCATAACTTTGTCCTGAAAACAAGACGATCCCGCGATTTCGTCCGCGTGGTTTGAAAATCCCGCGGAATTCTAAAAGAAAAGGAAAGGATATTTTCTCCAAGTTCTCAACTATATCAATGTAAAATACCACGTCGTTCCGTTGCTTTTTTTACGGTGTGATTGAAGGACAATCCAAGTATCAAACAAATTGCTCTACAACACGAAGAAACGTCATTTAGCCAGAGATGTCGTCTAATTAAAAACAAACTTTATTACGCAAAAAGTAAAAGCTAATTTCTCATGAAAGACACCAAGTAAAATGCCGCATAACAAAAGATGATTTTAATTGAATGGGCTAGAAGTTAATTTTCCCTGAAATCAGATTTAAGTTGCGGAACTACTAAACTCCGTTGATGTCGGTAGTACAAGTAATTATAGTCTTTGTTGATGAGTTTATGTCTCTTGTTTATGATAGTTAGTGTTGTTTGTTATTTCACTTTTACATGAATCTTCATTTCTGGTTGGTTAAAAGACATTAAGTAAGAGTAGGCACGTCATTACATGGCCTTGTAAAGGTTTCCTTTCTCTACTTAGAGTACCTACTTAAGGGGCGATTTCTCATTGCACCGTATTATAATGGTTTGACCACCCATGCATGGGTTGTAAGAATACTGACTTGTGAAATCATGCCACTCACTCTACTAACTTTTTGGTGGGCAAATTTAACGATAACTTTTTTTTATTTTATTTTTATTTTTTTATCCACTACAAGTTAGCCCTTGACTGCGATCTCACCTGATGGTAAGTGATGGTGCAGTCTAAGATTGTAGTGGGCTAACCTGTTAGGGGCGTGGCAGTTATATTAAACCAATACCCCTATACGGTTTCTACACGGTATCGTACCGGAACGCTAAATCACTTGGCGGCAGGTCTTTACCGGGCAAGTACAGCCACTGAGAGAATATACCTTCGAAATCGACCTGTGTGTGTTAGAAAGCCTCAAGACCCAAGGTGATTAGACCTTGCATTAGGTGAAACGTGATTCCAAGACCTTGCCACGTCATCTTGATAAAATCAAGTCATTAGAGTTGCAACTTAATATTGCAGCACTAATATTAAAATTAAGAATTTTTAGATTAATCATATCAAGGTGAACGTGGATCTCGTTACGTTATGAAATAGAATTTAATGAATCATACTTTTTTTATGCCAAGTTCATTAATCATTAAAAAACCGGCCAAGTGCGAGTTATAAATTATTAAGTTAAGTTTTAAATTATTAAAAAAAAACTACTTACTAGATCTACCAATTTTCGGTGGAAGTTTGCATGGTAATGTACATCATATATTTTTTTTAGTTTTATCATTCTCTTATTTTAGAAGTTACAGGGGGACACACACACATTTTACCACTTTGGAAGTGTCTCTCGCGCAAACTATTCAGTTTAGAAAAAAATAATATTAGAAACCTCAATATCATTTTTGAAGACCTATCCATAGATAACCCACACGTATGGGTTTGATGAAAAAAAATTTTTTGAGTTTCAGTTCTAAGTATGGGGAACCCCCAAAATTTATTGTTTTTTTTCTATTTTTGTAAGAAAATCTTAATGCGGTTCACACTATACATCTACTTACCAAGTTTCAACAGTATAGTTCTTATAGTTTCGGAAAAAAGTGGCTGTGACATACTGGTCTAAGATCCGAATCTAAATCGAGACCTACCGGTTTGATAAGAGAATCAAATTAATTTTATAATAAATTTCATATATTAGAAAATAAATTAAAAATGGGTAGACAACAGAAATCCTGGACAGAATATTTTTAATTATTTTTTGAAAAATGATTTTTCATAAAATGTTGCAAAATGAAGATAATAATAAAATTTTATACTGGACTTAAAGTATAGAGCATATAGAATGTGCAATCGTAGGGTAGACTATTATTTACCTGGATAAATAATGGAAATAATAGTCTACCCTACGATTGCACATTCTATATGCTCTATACTTTAAGTCCAGTATAAAATTTTATTATTATCTTCATTTTGCAACATTTTATGAAAAATCATTTTTCAAAAAGTAATTAAAAATATTCTGTCCAGGATTTCTGTTGTCTACCCATTTTTAATTTATTTTCTAATATATGAAATTTATTATAAAATAAATTTGATTCTCTTATCAAACCGGTACGTCTCGATTTAGATTCGGATCTTCTACTATACGGACGGACGGACAGACAGACATGACGAATCTATAAGGGTTCCGTTTTTGCCAAATTTGGCTACGGAACCCTAAAAAGAGAGGCTTCTCATGGCTGCGAAGGCTACAGCCTAATCCACTACGGTTATTAGGTAGGAATAGGCTAGGTAGTTAGGTGCCTATTTTATGGAGATCAAAGTCAATCGTGTCATTGGACAATAGGGATGATGCTTAGGGATGATGCCTATATCAAAAATAAATTATTTCTAACATATTATTAAATAGAGGGTCTTCCAAAAGACTTCACTCAAATTCACATCTTCGGTTAGTTTTAAGTTTGATAACCATTTTAAATATAGATTAAAGAAAAAAAGTGCGTTGAAATTTTATGACGTCACAATGACGTCGATAACTTTTTTTTAATTTTATTTTTATTTTCTTATCCACCACAAGTTAGCCCTTGACTGTGATATCACCTGATGGTAAGTGATGATGCAGTCTAAGATGGTAGGCGGTAGCGGGCTAACCAGTTAGGGGCATGGCAGTTATATTAAACCCGTACCCCTATTCGGTTGGTGCTCAGTAGTGAACCAGCAATGGGTTGAAATAATGATGATGATGTCATTATATAGTCGAGAGCAAACCAAAAAACCTCGACTGCCTCGTTGGTCTAGTGGTTATCATGTTCCCGAGGTCCCGGGTTTTTTTGATTAGAAATTCTCAGTAGGTACTAGCCCGGAGTTAGGAAGTTGGCGGTGTTTCACCCCCGTGCCTCGGAGAGCACGCTAAGCAGTCGGTCCCGGTTATTATCACTAACATGATAATAGTCGTTAAAGCCCGCCAACCCGCATTGAAGCAGCGTGGTGGGTCTAAGCTCTAATTCCCTCTCTCCTATGAGAGTGGAGGCCTGTGCCCAGCAGTGGGACTTTTCTTTTTTTTATGTTTCGCACTCAAATTATCCTCTGACAAGGTGTCAGAGACCTTTTTGCTGCGAGTTTTTCTCTGAAGGAAGGTGGCAACTCACGATGGTCGTGAAGTAGCTGTGTGTGTGTTTGTGTGTGTGTGTGTGTGTGTGTGTGTGTGTGTGTGTGTGTGTGTGTGTGTGTGTGAGTTTTTTTTTTTCGTGTGATAGGTATATGTGGGACGTTAATGGGCTGTAGTGGTGGTGGTAAACCAAAAAAAGTACGGTAAGTAGTTATGTCACAAAGTAACAGGCAGCAGGCGGGCAAGCCGTCTGATTGTTTAGCGTTATCCTAAGATCAAGTTCATCGACACGACACTTTCACCCGCACAATGGATCTGTTTATCAATAGGTACCGCCGCACAATTAGCTTACTATTAATTCTGAAGGCTTCCTGCTTAGAGCGGATTTGGAGTTGTGACGTCACGCTATCGACACGAGTGAGTTGATTTGACGGCCTCCGTGGCGCAGTTTTGAGCACATTGTCTTAACGTGTGGAGGTCCCGGGTTCGATCCTCGGCAGAGTCATTTTGGGAATCTATAATTCAATTCACCGGAATTGAATTTAGTCAGTCTAGGTAAAATTCCCTAGGTAAAATTTCAGGTTAGCCCGCTGCCATCTTAGACTGCATCATCACTTACCATCAGGTGAGATCGCAGTCAAGGGCTAACTTCTAGTGGATTAAAAATAATGTCGTTTTGTGTGACGGAAATATCAAGGGAAATCTTCTAGGCAAATGTCCCATCGCATCAGCATATTTCATCGGTGTACCTAATTGTCGTCTAGCGCGTGCCTAAAAAAATATTTTCGTCTATAAATTATGAGGGGAACACGGTAGGTACGTTTACGATACGAAGCGAAAAAAAAAAATATTTATTATTCCCATTGAAAATAGAAACTAAAATAATTCTACATCAATGATTATTCCACTATAAGTATTGTTACAATTAATGTTGTTGTGCCAGTAATTTTAAGCAATTTCAACTAATTTTCGGGTTTAATAAATACGTAGCTTATCAGCTCAGTGGCATCTTAGTAACTACTTGACTCGCGAGCAAACTAAAAATTTCCATAGAGATTATGTTGCTCTACTAGCCAATACAGTTTCCCATACTCTCGCTTACAAGTTGCAAACATGTGCGTATGTCATTAGAAAGCACGCGGTCCCTTCCTCACGAAGTGCATGCATCATGAGCAATTTAAATTTCTGGGGGGTTACTACCATCGCATAAAGCAGTATTATTTCAACACTAGCTGATGCCCGCGACTTCGTCCGCGTGGTTTAAGTTTTTTGTTTCCCTCGGACAATCCTTAATGTGCCGGGATAAAAAGTAGCCTATGTCACTGGTCCTCAACTATACCCATGCCAAAAATCACGTCGATCCGTTGCGGCGTGATTGAAGGACAAACCAACAAACCAACAAACAAACACACTTTCGCATTTATAATTGACCGAGCGAAGCGAAGGTCTGAGTCTACTTGAGTGAATTGGCACTTGTCCGTCCGTCCGTCCGTCCGTCCGTCCGTCTGTCAGAGCCTTATAGTTTCTGAATTACTGAACGTAATTACTTCAAATTTAATTATAATAATATGTAAACCGATGGCCTCCCGCCGAATATGGCTTAAAAAGTTATAAAAATCTTTATTTCAGGGGGGCTCTCATTGAAGCGAATGCGAAGTAAAATATTTTTTAAAGCGTTACATAGGGTTGCGGTATATCATTTTAAAGATAATTAGGAATAGAGTCCAAAAATATATTTTTTTTAATTTTTCTCCTAAAATTGACGAAATGGGGGGCTTTCAAAGTGGCGATTTTCTAACGTCCATAGTTGACCTCAGAACTCTCAATTTTCTGAAAGGCTGAGCCTGAAACTTATCAATTATTTGAATTATATCCTGTACTTGAACAACAAATACTAAAATTAGATAAATATTATAAGGAAACGAAATTATTTAATTTTTAATGAGCTGCCGTATTTTTAACAGAACTTCACAATGATGTCAATAGATGGCGTTCTGTGATACCGCGAGGTCTCAGTTCGGGGCGAACCACTAGTATTAGTATGATAACACTTTTATGTCACGTACCTTTATAACTTGAACACGTTACTAATATCAGTCATAAGTAAAGTGAATTATATCTAAATCGGTACCTACATACCTAAGCAAGTCGTTGGGTTGATTCACGGGGTTGATTGAACTCGAAGCTTCCGAAACTCTAAAAGATCTTAGTTTGTTATGGACACAACAATATTATGAGGGTTTTACTGCGAGATGATTCACGTACCATTTTAAGAGAATATTGAATTTTATAAGTAGAGTAAGGTATAGTTTCATAGGGACCCCGTCAGGTTAGTTACACCTTGACGTCCGTAAAATAAGGATTGTAATTCTATAACACGAACGTCAACAAAATTAAAACAATGCGGTTAGCGATGTTAGTATGTCTCCAGTTTACAAGAGATAAAATAAACTTAATTTATAAGTACATTTTTACGGAGTTGCGGACATCATCGAGTATAATATATAATTATGAAAGTACCTACCAATATGAGTAGTAAGTTACGATTGTAAATCGTGCATTGTCGAGATGCTTCGGTGTGGGAGTGAAACGTACGTTGAAAATAATTTAAAAGATTTGTGCGGTGTGGTGATTATCGCAAGCTACAAGTACAAGATACACACTGTACCACATAGATTATCTACTGTGGCGGATTATATAGCGAAATAAACTTCTAGTTCTTGTTCATTATCAAGGACTTCCGCAAAGTAACGCCTGATTCTATACAATCCATATCCATACTAAAATTATAATTGCAAAAGTGTCTGTCTGTCTGCTACGCTTTCACGGCCCACCTATTTCAAACTATTTTGATGATTACAGGATTTGATTTGATTCCCTGTACTCGGGAACGATACCCCATTCACCCAAATCTGTTCAGGCATTAAGAAGTTATGAACTTATGGTGGAATAACTCACATACATACACACAATATGAACCCTTAAAACATTACACTCAATATAAAAGATCATTGATTTTTTTGGGCAGTTGTGTAAAAATTGGTTTTACCTTTACAATGTTACCAAATTACTTTTACTTTTTTAGTAAGACAGCATTGCTCGAATTTCTAGGTTAGTGTACAAGGAAATCTACATTAGTATCACGAAGTAGTCAGTGGGTAGATTAATATTACTATCTTATTCATATTATGTAAGGTTCTAAAAATTGTTTTGGTAATATTTCGCAATTAATTACACAACGTAACGTAGTAACTTATTTAACGTTTACCCAAATAAATAAAGTATAATATTTAAAAGGTTATGGCTGGCTAGCTATCGAGTTAGTAAAAGTAGTAGTCGATTTTAGTAAAATAGTACCCAATTACAATAATTATTTTATTAACTTAGAACCATCTTTGAATTTCGGTACCCACCTAGCTATTTGGTCGAGTAGATTGCTTTACATATACCCACTACGATATTTTCACTCTTTACGGTATCTACATAAAAGTTAAAACCTAGGTCATACGATGAAGTGATTTGAAATCCATGGCGTCCTGCACCCGGCTCATTACGATTCGAGCTTTCTACGGCATTCCGCTCCGACCCGTCTGTCTACCAGTCCGTCAACCAGTCCGCTGTCCATTTTGGAGTGAGAGTGAAACAACGGAGCTACGATTACGCTTTGGCGGTAACAACTAACGATACAAAACTAACAAAAGATATATACTTAGTTTATTTTTAACTTTCCATAAAAACTTCGCGTGGTTCCATTTGCACCATTTTATCTGGTTCTACTCCACGTTCCCGATTCGAAATGCCAGGATGTGGAATGCCATTCCAGCGCATGTATTCCCTGTCACGTACCTACAACTTAAGTACCTTCAAGGCAAGAGTGAATAGGCATCTTCTAGGCCAGCGCGCTCCTAGACCAATCTAGACCTCATCATTGCTTTGTATTAAGCATGATTGTCGTCAAGAGCAAGCCTATGTCGCAATAAAGAAAAGTGTATAGCAAGTGATAATTGCTTTAAAAGCGCAAACTCCGAAAAAATAGAGGTACGTGCACGAGGATCGAACTTTTGACCACCCGAACAGCAGGACGAACATCTGAAGCACTATAAGCTATCGCCACTTTCTTACTACTTACTTGATACTCGAATGAAGCCACCTAAAACCTAAAACGACAATTAAGTGAGTCTCTATCCAAACACCTCCAACACAATGCTGCGACTATTGTCAGTTTTTTTTTATATCCACTACAAGTTAGCCCTTGACTGCGATCTCACCTGGTGGTAAGTGATGATGCAGTCTAAGATGGTAGCGGGCTAACCTGTTATAGGGGCATGGCAGTTTTTTAAACCCATACCCCTATTTGGTTTCTACACGGCATCGTACCGGAACGCTAAATCGCTTGGCGGCACGTCTTTACCGGTAGGGTGGTAACTAGCCACGGCCGAAGCCGTGGCCAGGCCACCAGGCCAGACCAGGGAAAATTCAGAAATTATAAATTTCCAAACCCTGCCGGGGATCAAACCCGCGACCTCCGCACGTTAAGGCAACAGGCTTAACACTGCGCCACGGAGGTCGCTTTGCGTAAATTCTCTGTTTCACTCTAGGTTTACTACTCTCGGTGACCCTTCATGTACCTACCAATAGGATATTTTAAGATTTTTAGAGTAAGTTTTAAGTAGGACAGATCGACTTTTACATAATTATGAGATAACTAACTTAACTTAAGAAACGGGTTGTCTTGTATCACGTTTAGTGATAATACCGCCCTTGCGCACACGTTGTTTTTTGTTTAGTTCTATGATATGTGTGGCAATAAAGACTTTGTCTATGTATCTAGTTAACCTACACTGAAGTCAAAATCTCAGGCACTATTTATCTGCGTGGATTTAAGGCGCTTTAGCCACGTGGATTTAGGTTTTTCAAATATCCAGTTGGAGCTCTTTGATTTGCCGCACGTGGATTTAGGTTTTTCAAAAATCCAGTTGGAGCTCTTTGATTTGCCGACCTATGCCTATGATCTTCTTCGGAATGGAAGCTATCTCTGTACTAAATTTCGTCAAAATCAGTTCAAAAGATGGGCCATGTAAAGGTTACAGACAGACACACTTTCGCATTCATTGCAATATTAGTGTAAAT
This sequence comes from Erebia ligea, assembly GCA_917051295.2. Classification (NCBI taxonomy): domain Eukaryota; kingdom Metazoa; phylum Arthropoda; class Insecta; order Lepidoptera; family Nymphalidae; genus Erebia; species Erebia ligea. Next base: position 2,968,950 of record OU785239.1, read on the forward strand.
ATTGAAGTCGAAAAAGTTAGGTATATCATGCGTGAAACAATAGTTATTTGTTATACAAGAGTGAAAAGTTGTTTTTTAACCGCGTGCTCAATTTTGATGACCGAGCAAGCGAAGGATTCTAAAATTGAATCACGAGCGGAGCGAGTGATACAAAAATTAGAATCCTGAGCGTCAGCGAGGGAATCAAAAGAGCACGAGGTGAAAAATCTTTTCACTCGAGTGCAACACGTAACTTTTCATCCCACCTCAGCGAGGAAATGACTAAATGCAAAAAAAATCACAAGATTAAATTCAATTCTGTTAATTCTTCGTCACTAGAATCACTCATTTTAGGTTTTTCACTTATTTTCAATTTTCTTGTTTTTAATCGGTTTTAATTTTAAACAATATGACGTGAAAGAAAATGGTGCGCGCAAAGCAAATTAAAAAAGTACACCAAGAAGGTTACGAGTGTGAGTTTTTAACAAATTAAAAACGATTGTATGGAAATTCGGCACCATAGAGGTACAAGTAAATAGGTTTTAATGATGTTTTGAATTCACAAACTTCATAGACGAGTGATATTTACTAACGTGCACACGATGTTCTAAATTCAATTAACTTTATCCTCTAGAGGATAATAACGGCTTTTACCTTCAGATATCGAAGAGTAAAAATACTCTTTCCGAGATGGTGGGATGAAAAATATTATAACAAGTTTAAGTAAGTTTTCACCTATTGCATAGGTTTATGATCATTTCTTAACAAGCGAGCGGGATTTTATTACAACAAGTACTTAACTAGGTATATACTACATAACTGCAGTTAAACAGGTTTACGCCAAAACTTAAAACGCACTAGATTCAAATGACGATCAAAATAATATTATACATAAGTCTTACATAATGATATTTAAAAACGCGTTTTTATGTAATGAAAATCTGAACTGTTATGGCTATTATTGGTTAAATACATTAATCTATGGGGAAATTGGACACGGCTAACCCCATTGAAAGTTTGTAGTGTAACATCGACTCTTATATTGGGAAATTATATAAGATCTTTTAACTAGCGGTACCTTCATAAATTCTTATGGCTGTTTAACTACTTCCGGCCTTTAAAGGTGGCAAAGGTAACTAGATACTTATAATTTCTGTATGTGCCTACATTGTGAGGGTATTCTTTATGTAGGTCAGGAAGTGGGCCACCTGATGTTTGCCACTATGGCCACCACACTACTCGGTGGGCCACCATCAATAACAATTTATTTTGCAGCGTCAGAGTAACTGCCAAATGCTAATGTTTTTCTTTTACAACTATATTGCCTGTTACTGTATAGATTGCAACATCCTTATATCTAGTATCATGATATTTAATCTAATTTAATATTTAATTGCTGGTTAGGAATTTGTTTCTTCGGACCTAGATTGCAGTTGTATCCCAAAGTTGGCTCGAGAGTTGTTTGTGTGAGGATTTTGTTTGGAACGCTACATGAGACTCAAGATGAGAGAAATTTGAAAGTCGATGTCTAAATTCCTTATCTTTATTGGATAACTTTATAAGAACGCAAAAGTTTGGAGAGCAAGGTCGATGCCAATGCAAATGCTTATACTTAAGCCCGTGGATGTCGAATGTAAATCAGATCACTAATAATACAATAAAATATATGGTAGTCTAAACTACAAAATATATTTAATATTCCTTAATTAGTGATTTGTAACAGATTTAACAAATTATTGACACGCTAAATAACCGGAAGTTTAATAGCAAGCCAAAAGAAATATCGGTTTCATTAGGAATTCCTAATGCTAAATATTTTACGTAATCTTATGTTTAGAATATTCATATAATGCAGATTATTTAAACTAAACAGATTTATTCATGTTGTATTAATTTCCAAGTATTTTCATAATCAAGTTTTGATAATCTCTAGATAATAATTTACGTTGAATCAAATTCCACATCAAGATGAACGACCGATTATCTAATTAAAGTTATTCGACTATTTAAATGCAGTATGTAAGTCTTATATATTTCCTCTTCCGTTTTTATGTCATTACTCATTAGCATACATAATTGATGTTGCCTAGTATTCAGATCATTAAAAGACTTTTAGTACTTATGAGCTTAATTAAAATTAATAGCTTAGGCTTTTTTTAAAACTTTCTATTTGAAAGATTTATGTGACCTTTTTCTAAGCCTGCTCGCAATTATTTTTCTATATTAGGTATACCAATGATGATCCTCCTCATGATGTACTGTATCTTCATACAATAAAAAAAAGTTTTGACTCACTCACTCATTCACTGACTGACTCATTAAAACTCCTGGTAGGTCTGGGGGTTTTGGCTGGGCCAGCTGAAATTTTGATAAGCCGAAAGGAAAGGCAAAATTTTCTACAAAGGTTTCTTTTCTAACATAGATAAGGAATAATGCTGTAATCACCACGGGAGCGAAGCCGCTGGCAGTCGCTAGTCTATTATTGTAATTTAGCTAAAGATACGTTGAGGTTAATACTTGAAGGGGTAAGGTTAACCTATACCCTACATCACCCTGCTGTTCTATATAAGACGAATGAGATCTCTTAGAGATAAGTGTTTCCTTGTCCACTATGTTTCTGTTTTTCTACGTATTGTATAACTTTTTGGTACAAAATAATAAAAAAAAAAAAAGACGAATGACCAGACTTATTTTGTGTAGGTCACGCCTTTCGTAGTCGTGGAGGCCAGAATTCAAATTCCGAGAAAAAAGAATTGGTTGGTGGGTTAATTTCACAATTTATCAAATGAGACTTCAGCTTGGTGTCCAATTTTGGATTCGCTTGTCTTTATTTTGTTCAATATTTCGAGCACTAAAGTTTAAAGTTACTAGATACGAGAAGATAACCTTAAAAGCTCAAAGGCCAATAAGTATAATCATACGGAGTCTTAGCTATCATTTTCAAAGATAATTAACAATCGTATAAACGTTTTCACTAGAGTAGGTACCTAAGCAATACAAACAACGTCTGCTTGACCCAAAGTTAATTAATTACACAGAAAGTAAACCCGTGATTACGACGTCGATAGAAGCTTTGATTCGCTAAATCTATCAAGTCATCTATTGTATAGGTAAAAGGTTATAGGCACAGACCATACAACCAATTGACTGAGCATAGTAGGCCCCCTAACCAGCCAAACAGATGACCTATAAGGTCAGCTGGTACGGTTTGTGCCTTTAGTCGTCCTCAGTCCGTATTCGACAATGCAAAGGATGGGATAACATAGGCGACTTTTACTACTCGGTGGTTAGGTTATAAGATCAAAGGCGACGTTAAACCAGCCTGTTGCACCTTGCTTTATTGCAATGCCAAGATTTCTTTTGAATATTGGTTGTACTAACTACTACTGGTCAATGTAAATTATAAAATACTAGCAGATACCCGCGACTTTGTCCGCGTGAAATAAGTTTTTTAAATTCCCACGGGAACTAATATATATAGCCTATGACACTCACAAATAATGGCTTTCTATTGGTACCAGAATTTATAAAATCGGTTCAGTAGATCCAGAGATTACCTCACCTCACAAACTCACAAACTTTACCTCTTTATAATATTAGTGTAGACTAGACGATGCCCGCGACTTAGACCGCGTGGAATAAGGTTTTAAAAAACCCGTGCAAATGATGGGCCGTGAAAGCCTAGCAAACAGACAGACAGGCAGACTCACTTTCGCATTCATAAGTATAGATTGTTTTCAAGAGAAGCATTAGGAAAAGATAGATAGTGATCTATCTTTTCCTATATCCATATGTCCAAGATCGATTAGTAACAAAGACAGAAGCAGACGGAAGCGAACGTGTTCGCACGCATTTTCCTCGTAAAAAAAGACAATTGCAAACGTTTACATTGACGCAATTATTACACAATACAACCTTCACATGGGCCAAAGAGAATTAACTACGAATCTTACACCGAAAGTGAACTCTTGTTTGCTATGCCGGTTATGGAGCTGTTAAAAAAAGTAAAAGTTCCTTCGTTCACTGACACTTATTTAGTGCGTCATAAGGTTGCGATTCGGAGTGGTATTTTGAGCGAATTCGCAATTGTGTGAGGCGATATGAATGGACTTTCACGAAGGGTGGGACAGTGTCGAAGGGATTGAGTGTTTCTGGTATTTATTATTCGTATTCCTACTATCATCTTATATATCTTCAACCCATTGCGGGCTCATTCAACCCATTTACTAAGCATGAGTTTCCTCTCAGCATGAGAAGGGTCTTTGGCCATAGGCTATTTATCCCGAAAAATCAAGGATTTTCCAAAAACTTAAAGCCACGCAGACGAAGTCACGGGCATCGTCTAGTTTATAATAAGCGGTTATAAAATATAATAAGACAAGTAGGTATAACGATAGTATTCAATTAAACAATTTGGCTAAAATTTGGAAGTGCGATAGTTACATTCGTTTCAAATTATGCTTACTCATAGAAAGGTAGCTCTATATACATACTTCAAACCTACTTACATCTGCTAGCATTGATGTAGAATTTTAGTAGTCTGCTAGCCAAATCGGCCGGTAGCGTTCAATGCAATGTGGAAATAGAAATTCGGATTCGGTTTTAGAGGTCACGAAGGCAACTTGTTTCAAGAAGGCAATGACACGAGAATGACGTTTAACACTATCATCCTACTCATCATTTCGACTATCACATAGCGTAGATGTCTATTTTAAAGCGAAGCGTTGTTAAGGATTTTCTTCAAGAATTCATCAATTATTGACGAATTTTGTCAATTTTTAATTTTTGACGATCTCTGTGGCGTAGTGGTGAGCGTGGTGGTCTAGGTCTAGGGTTCTATTCCCGGCAGGGTAAATTTGGGAATTTTCTCTGGTATGGTGCGGTGGTGATTCTAATCATTAATGAGTATGGTAACCAGATATGATGTAGGAAATATGCCTGCGACGTTTCGTCGCATAATCAGATGCGAAGAAACCTCAAGAAATGCGACAAACAAGTGACAAATACAATAGCACCGGCAAATCCGCCGTGTAATCCGTTATCCGACCACCAGTCTGATCAGACAATGTCATAGCTATTTAAGATAAAACATTGTTATTGCATTGTGTAGTGAACCTGTTTCCGACGATTGTTTAACAATAAGGGTGCAAAATGCAGCCTAATCCGGTCGTTTATTATTGTTACAATTTACACATTTATTTAAATAATAATTATTATTAAGTATATTGTGCATTATTTTATTAACTTATTGGACGTTAAATATTTCCGAAGACCGGAACTGAAGGCTAAGCAGGTACCAACTTATGTTTACAATAACCCAGATTCGAAATGGTACCTACCAGCCTTTTTGAGGTTATGATACAATGACATCAGCAGGCCGAGTGGAAGTTTTTTTACTTATTCGATCGCGACAAAGTTAAATACCATTTATTATGGAATTGATCGAGCGCCGGCTGTCAAGCGCTTGACAATTCCATATACAAATCGTAGTTTTTTTGTTTTTTTTTATTGCAAGATGCTTTCGCTTGACGACAATCACGCCTAATACAAAGCAATGATGAGGTCTAGGTTGAAGCGCACCCGCCTAGAAGATGCCTAATCACTCTTGCCTTGAAGGTACTTAAGTTATACGTGGCAGGGAATACATGTAGTCAACGTCGTCGCGATCGAACGGTAAGAAAATCTCCCACTAGCTACTCTGACCTTAACGACCCGCAAGCGAATAAAAAACACAATAGAATTCAGTTTAATTCAATCATTTATAAGCAAAAGCTTGCAGTAGTTCCTTTTAACAGAAAGTTTTTAGAAAGTTCTTTATTAGAAGCGATTGCAAATTTCTTTTAGGACATTGCAAAAACAACATTTCCTTTCGTAGTCTGTAAAGCGTTTTATTTGCTTTAAAAGCGTTTTTGCCGTCAATGTTACTACCTGTTTACTGGATAAAAAGATTTTTTATAAGCGTGACTTTGATAACCAAGCTGACGAAACCAGCACGGTTCTTCAACCCTATAGTCATTGGGGTGGCAATAGGGTTGAAGAGCGGCCTTGCACCGAAAAGGGCAACCTTAGCCCCTACTAGGTGGAGGTGGCATTGGGGTGGGAAGGCGCTTGGACAGGCGCCTTGCACCGGAAAGCTCAACTTCAGAAGACTACTACGTGGAATGGACGAACTCAAGCAAGTAGCCGCGGCCGGGAGTCTACTATACCAAGCGGCACAATCTGACCGTATTTTTGGAGATCCATGTATAGGAGATCTTCGTCCAGCAGTGGACGTATATGGATTAAACCTACACTATGAGTCATTATTTTTGGAATTGACAGATGCGGAACTTAATTTGGTATAAACTCGAATGCTTTTTAGCTATTTTAATAACATCATAGAGTGAAATATGGTATTTAAAACTCGAATGATTTTTAGCTAGATTTTAAATTTTTAGGTTGTGCGTGTGGCGTGTGCCACACAACACAAGTGTTATCGTGGTGCTTCTATGACTTGATCATGAGTCTATTGCTAAGGTACTGGAAGCGCCATGGTAACATTTACCTTAAGGTATTGTTCTGTGTGGCATAATGCTGTCAATAAAATTTATTGAAAGAAAAAACATTTAATGTTTTTTCTTTCTTTCTTTTCTTGCTATTTTTGTAACATTATAGAGTGAAATTGATTTCCTCGCTAAGGTGTACTAGGTTGAGCGACAGTAGGTAAACGTACCGTTAAATTGGCGTTACGTGCGATCGGAAACGTAGCGAATGGCACAAAGTCAAGGCCGAGCTTCGTGAGCCGTGACGGCGCTGTAGAACCTTTGTTAATGCACGTGAAATTGGTGGAAAGGCTTTTCCGTTTGCTTTTCACGGGTACAATTATTAGTACATCGTCGCATAAAAATACTATCGGTCGCCCGCGACTTCGTCCGCGTACAGTTTCTGATTTCCTAAGAGATTATTTTAAAAAAATGATTATTGTAAATTTCATGCCTTCTTTCTGTATAAGTAGTTTTAGTTCAAAGTTAAATAGTTAAGAAAATTAGGCTAAGTATGTACAAAAAAATAGCAAAAGGGATATAAAGCTATTTTTATTTATATGAGATTATAAAATTTTCCAGCTGCAAAAGGCTATAGAGGCTAAGTATAACCTTTTCCTTTTACATATTTAGACAACGATCTGAAGTTTTTTTACGAATCCAAGTAAAAATATCTACACATCTATTTACGTTCTTTTTCTACTAGTTATCTGATCTGGAGACGTCTCCGTCAGATCACAAGTTACATGCAAAGTTCATTAGACCTCGAGGACTATCACATCTATATACATATTCTGGTTTCAGTGGTACAACCAAACCGCAAGTGGGGCGTAGAAAACGCTGGTTATTTATTGCTTATTAGTAATCTAACCACGCACCTGCCGCGCTGCGGCTTGGCTTCCTGCCGCAGGTGACAAAAAATAGATCAGTGTGCCAGGATGTTTGCTTGCACTCGTTTTTATAGCCTTTGCGTCTCATCGTCTCGACGCGATATTAAAAAAAATTATGCAGGACTTTCTTTGTGATAAACCAGTTGAAAATACATGGAAGTTATTTTGACAGCAAACTTAAATCTTTTTTATTCATGTTCATAAAAATATATAATCTATGTAATGTAAGGTGGCAACACCGAACTTCTGTCTCTTTTTCATCTTTGCTTTTGGCTTGCAAGCAACCATATTTTTGTGCTCGTTAGAAATAATAAATTAATTATTGGAATACAAGTCTATATCAATTATTTCCAAAACATTGGTGCCGAAACTCATATAAACAAATTCAAACCGGGCGGTCACGGACGAGTGTCGTCTGCATGATACTAGAAAACTGCATCGCGGCGTGGCGTCCATCTTGTCACGTTCCCGGGCGGGAGCGCAATTTCTACGCAATTAAGGACTTGGTAACGTTTTTAGCGATATGTCTTCCGACGAGTCCAGCATCAAAGACACAAGGGTTGAAATACGGCGCATTAAGGCTAAAATCTCCCAGATTAAAGGCCTTCTGACTCGCGTAGCAAAATTTGCGAGTGAGCAACGCGACCAAGTGCTACTCGACACGGAAGGTATCCAGCTCCGATTAGAGATGCTGCGGACATGCCTTGGGGACTACAAACAACTCTCCTTGGAGCTGCAACTACTCCTGGGCCAGGATGCGGAGCAATATTTCGCCGAGGACCTGATCGAGGATAGGTGCATCGCTCTCATGGCAGAGCTTAGAAGAATTACCAATAAAGCCCACGACACGCCCCCCGCGACGCCAAAGGCTCATTCCCAGCCTGGGCATAGTGATTGCCACAGCAAGAAACTCCCTCACTTGGAATTACCTGTGTTCGACGGTAAGGAGATTACACAGTATGCTTCCTTCATTGACATTTTCAATGCGATCGTCGACAGTGATAATAAGTTAATGCCGGTGGAAAAGCTATGTTACTTAAGAAAATATTTAAAGGGTGATGCATTAACATTAATTGAAAGATTGCCATTAGTTAATGACTCATATAAAAGTGCTTTAGATTTGTTAAGTAAAAGGTATAACAATAAATGTTTACTGATAAGTCATCATGTGCACGCATTGCTAGATCTCGAGCCAATCTCAAGGGGTACTGCCAGGGATCTCAGGCATTTGGTCTCTGTCGCAAGACAAAATTTAGGGGCTCTCAAGGGTCTTAATCAAAGCATAGAATACTGGGACATGATAGTTATACCAATTTTGCTGCGTAAGTTAGATGTATATTCTTGCAGGGCATACCACGCAGAGAGAGATCAAACTCAGCTTCCCACGTTGGAACATTTCTTAACATTTTTGGAAAAAAGAGCAACTAGCTTCGAAGAGTCACAATTATGTAATGGTAAGGCTGCATCCTTTAATAAAATACCAAAATCTGCCAATTTAGTAGCAAAGGTCAATGAAACAAACACACTTTGTTGCAGATACTGTAAAGAAGAGCACAAAATATACACATGCAAAAAATTTCAAGCCCTCAGCACACAAGAGCGAATAGACTTTATTGACAATGCTAAATTATGTAAAGTTTGCCTCAATTTACATACTAATAAGTGCCGCTTCCATTTTAGATGTAATTTTTGCAAAAGTAAATCACATAATTCACTATTACATTTAGAAGATGACATGGCATGTAACGTGGCCAAGACTAACATAATTTCAATCCCCAAAAAGATGGTGCTATTGCCTACAATTAAAGTCAGAATTAAAGCTAACAATAATTCATTCATAACTGCAAGAGGTATTGTCGATAGTGGCAGTCAAATATCTTTTGCCAAAACAACTTTAGTCAATAAATTGGGTTACCAAACATTCAATCATTGTGTCAATGTAACAGCTCTTGGTCTAAACAAAAAACCGGTTACCAGGGCTGTCAATCTATCATTACATTCAATACACAGCAATTATAATTGTAACTCTTTATTCTCTGTGGTAGACAATATTACAGGGTTTCTGCCACAGGCAAGGTTTGATTTAAAAGATGTTCAAATTCCAGATACAATCAAATTAGCCGACAATGATTATAATACCCCTGGTGAGATAGACTTTCTGGTTTCAGCAGACATATTTTTCCAAATTCTGTTGCCAGACAAAATAGAGTTAGCACGGGGCGATTTAGTATTATTATCAACAAAATTTGGCTACATTTTGTCTGGCAACATAAAAAATGAAAACATTTGTCTTCAATGTAAAGACAACAATGATCAAGTGTTTTTACATGCAAATGTCACTGATGACAGTATAGATACTATAATACAAAGGTTTTGGGAGGAGCAAAAACTGCCAGAAGCCACGGCTGCAGCTTATACTGACCCTTGTGAGATTGAATTTCAAAACTCTGTTCAGCTCACCAATAACAGGTTTCAAGTCAAACTTCCCCTCAAAATTCCAATAGATGAAATAGATCTAGGAGACTCATTTTCTATAGCCCTCCATAGATTAAATGCACTTTGCAAAAAATTCTCAAAAAATCCAAACTTAAAACAAGATTATTCCAATTTTATAAAAGAATACCTTGAACAGGGTCATGCAAAAATTATTGATTTGTTTAAACTTGAAAAACCTCTCCACCAGTGTTACTTCTTGCCTCACCATGCAGTCTTAAAAGAAGGTAATTCTACAACCCGTCTGCGAGTGGTATTTGATGCAAGTGCACATTCAGCTGGGAATCAGAGCCTAAATAATATATTACATACTGGTCCGGTGGTTCAAAAAGACCTATTTGATATTCTTGTCTTATTCCGTACCTATAGATATGTAGCTATGACAGATATTAAAGCTATGTTTAGGCAGGTTCTTTTAGACCCTTCACAGGCACACTTACAATTAATCCTGTGGAAAGAAAGCCTAAATCAGCCATTGTTGTGTTTACAGCTGTTAACAGTTACCTATGGGCTTACATGCTCCAGTTTTTTAGCCACACGGTGTGTAGCAGAGCTAGCATACAAATATTATGAACAATTCCCCTTAGCAGCTTCAGCTATATCAAATAATATGTATGTAGATGACTGTCTTTTTGGTGCCTCTTCAATTGAGCAAGTAATTCAGGTGCGGGATGAATTAATAAAGTTGACTAGTTTAGGTAGCTTTGAATTGCATAAGTGGTGTGCAAATGACCCAGCTATTCTAAAGGGTTTGCCAGAAAACAAATTACATTCGCAAGATTTAGCTAACTTTGATAACATTGAACAAACAGTGAAAGCCCTTGGTCTATTGTTCAACATAATGGATGACTATTTTATAATCTCAAGCCCCAAAGGGCAATTACCCCAACAGTGGACCAAGCGCACGGTTCTTAGTTTCATTGGTTCCTTTTTTGACCCATTGGGGTTGGCTGGACCTATAGTGATGCGTGCTAAAGTATTTTTACAAAAGGTTTGGCTAGAAAATTTAGATTGGGACACACCCCTAGCAAGTAATTTAATTGATTCTTGGAATTTATTTGTCACAGATTTAATGAACATGACCCCTATACACGTCAAACGTGATTTAATGATAACGAGCGCTGATAAAATTGACTTGTTAGGCTACTGTGACGCCTCAAGTATAGGATACGGCGCTTGTATTTATTTAAGAGTTTTGCATGGTAACAGTGTGGATGTAACCTTATTATGTAGTAAATCAAGAATTGCGCCCATGAAATCTAAGCCCACAATGCCTAAATTAGAATTAAACTCATGTTTATTGTTGGCGCAATTGTATGCAAAAATACAACCTATATTAGACAAATGTCAATGTCACTTTGACAATAAAATTTTATTTAGTGACTCGCAAATTGCACTCTGTTGGTTGCAGAACCCACCCAAAGAAAGCTACGTGCATTCCAGGGTCTCAAAAGTTAACGAAATAACCAAGGATTGTGTGTGGTCCCATGTGAGTGGGTTGTGTAACCCAGCGGATTGCTTGTCTCGCGGAGTGATGCCCTCCGAATTGGCGCCGAATGTTTTATGGTGGAACGGTCCTAAAGAATTGAAAAAAGTTATTCAAAATTACATACCATTCAATTCATCATCAATAAATAATAACGTGTTAAATGAAAACCCCTTAGTTACGCTGTCAGAGGTGAACTGTAATGTGAATGTCGAACTAATTCCAGTGTCAAAGTTCTCATCTCTAAACAAACTTCAAAGGGTCATGTGCTATGTGATGAGATTTATCAACAATTGCAAAGTAAAAAGGCAATTCCGCAACAGTTCCGAGCAATTCGCAGCCTCCGAATATCGGCAGGCTATGTCTGTCTTATCTAGGTATGTACAATCCCTACATTTCGTTGCTGAACTTGATTGTTTGAAGTCAGGGAAACCCGTTAAGTCTAATTTGCAAAAATTATGTCCATTCATTGATAAAGAAGGGCTAATGCGCATAGGAGGCAGGCTGGATAATGCTAACATTCCCTATAATCAGAAATATCCTATCATATTGCCAAAAAATTGCAATCTAAGCATACTGATTATTAGAAATGAGCATATAGGACTATTACATGCAGGGTTAAGGTTGACCTTGTCCAGTCTGGCTCAAAGATACTATATCATAAGTGCTACTGTACTTGTAAAAAACATTATAAACAAATGTGTGCAATGTTTTAGATTTAGAGCCAAAAATGCTAAACAATTAATGGCAGCGTTGCCTCAAGACAGAGTAGTGCAGGACAAACCATTTAACAAAGTTGGCATTGACTTCTGTGGTCCATTTAGTATGAAACAGTCAACATTGAGACGGTCAGTTATTACCAAAGGTTATGTTTGTGTGATAGTGTGTTTGGTAACTAAGGCTGTGCATTTAGAATTGGTCTCTGACCTGACCACAGACAACTTCCTTTCTGCTTTTAAAAGATTTTGTAGTAGGAGAAATTATCCGTCTACTGTGATTTGCGACAACGCTTCCACATTCCGAAGTGCTAATACTAAATTGCACGAACTATATAAACTTAGTAAGTCAAAAGAGCATAAGGATTTAGTTAGTGACTTTTGTTCACGGAAAGGCATAGAATTTAAGTTTGTACCAAGTTATTCCCCGTCGTTTAACGGAATATCCGAGGCTGGAGTGAAATCTTTTAAGTATCACTTTAAGAGAGTTATTGGAAAATTATTATTAACTTATGAGCAGTTTAACACAATCATTGTACAAGTAGAAGCTGTACTTAACTCTAGACCCATTACTCAACTCTCAAATGACATGTCAGACTTTAGCTTTTTGACTCCGGGTCATTTTTTAGTTAACCGGCCACTGACAGCTGTCCCTGAGCCTAACTTGACTGATGAAAACATAAATACAATGCGGTTTTGGAAAAAGTGCACCAAAGTCCAGCAAAGTTTTTGGCAAGTCTGGCACAAGTCTTACATGTCACAAATTATAAATAGGCCTAAATGGCATAAATTAAACTCAAACATTAAGGAAGGTGTTTTAGTCTTACTAATTGGTGACAATTTGCCTCCTCTTCAGTGGCCTGTTGCCAGGGTAGTAAAGGTGTATCATGGTAATGATGGCAATGTAAGGGTTGTCAAAGTGAGAAAAAGCAATGGACATTGCCACAATAGGGCTGTCAATAAAATAGCAGTTCTACCTATTTATGAACAAAATTAATTCATCCTCTTTTAAGAAAAATTATTAAACTAATTAGTGCTTCATTTTTGATTTTTCGATACTGTACTTAATATACTTTATATACATGCCACAAAATAATGTACCTATTATCTTATATACCTACTTACCTTATACCTAGATGTTGTATGTGGGTACCTGTGTTTACTTGCCTACCATATTGTGTGGCATCTTACTTTAACAATTTACTCAATGTAGATTAACAAAATAGGAAAATACCTTAAAGAAAAATGTTTATTACCTATATTTATATATTTGCTATCTTTTATTAACTTAATAACATAACATTAATTTTATAATTAATTAAATAAGAATGAATGTCGTCAAATTGTTGGTCTGCCCTTTTGTTCTCATAGCTAATATACAATGTTTTGAATTAGTATTTACAACTCGTGTAATGCCGGGGCCAGATTTATGTTCATAAAAATATATAATCTATGTAATGTAAGGTGGCAACACCGAACTTCTGTCTCTTTTTCATCTTTGCTTTTGGCTTGCAAGCAACCATATTTTTGTGCTCGTTAGAAATAATAAATTAATTATTGGAATACAAGTCTATATCAATTATTTCCAAAACAATTCATGTAGACCAAGTTTGACAAGTGCTTTTGAATCGTCGAGTGAATCTACCACTGGTTTCGAATGGCATTCCTACCGAGAAGAACCAGTAAGAATCTCGGTTGATGCTCTTTTGAAGAAATTAATTTACATACATCAATGTGTAGATACATAAGTAATCGCTGTCCTTAGCATTTCTGGAGCGAGTCAAATCCATGCTCTTCTACGAGTATTTACATAATCTTCAACAGTTTAAACTTTTTTCAGGAGCATACTTTTAATGGATTTCTTAAACTTGTGATAAGGCAAGTTCAAAATTGGTTATGGAATTTTGTTATAGCTTTTATCTGACGAAATGGAGGTTGCATTGTTAGAAATATTAAATCGGAGAATATTCAGAAATTATTAATTCTCGAAGTGACCCTACCGAGGATCGAACCCACTTACACTGCGTTCACCTACCTTAGAGAGGTCGTCAAGCTTAAGTTGTAATCGAATAAAGAATTAGTTAAATCAGGCCTTCTTATATTACTCTAATGACATAATTTATGTTAATCCACTTCATATTGTAAAAATTACAATATGTGGGAATAATTACATTGAGTCAGTGTTAAAGCCTTTTTAAAAATTATGACTAGGTATCAAAGTTCGAAAGTTTTTATGTTAATTTAAATACTTAAAAAGCACAGATCAATCGTGGCAGGATTTAATTGCACTATCAAATTTTATGATTTGCTTCACCTTGACATAATTTTTTTAAATACAGTATTGTAAAATGCGTGAGAACGGTTATAAAGTAACAGAGATAACATAAATATTTCTTGAAAACAAATACAGTCAAATTGAAGGTCCGAAGGTCCTTAACGAGAATTGAAGCGAATTAGTGCGAAATTGAAGGTGTGATACTAGATGATGCTTAAAAGAATGCTTCTAGAGACACAATTACTTTTTTTTTATCCACTACAAGTTAGCCCTTGACTGCTTCGTCACCTGATGGTAAGTGATGGTGCAGTCTGTTTTGGGCCTTGGCAGTTATATTAAACCCATACCCCTATTCGGTTTCTATACTTACGGCATCGTACCGGAACGCTAAATCGCTTGGCGGCATGCCTTTGCCGCTAAGGTTGTAACTAGCCACGGACAAGGCCTTCCACCAGGCAAACCATTTCAATTACAATAGTGTGGTCATTTCGCGCCGTCGCGTCGTAGATATCCAAGACAAAAGGTACTTTTACCCACCGTAAACTGTTTTAAGGGAAAAACAACATAGACTTAAGTACTAAAGAAAACCAAGTACCAAAGACTTTCCATTTAATTTTTTTTCGTTTTGGCCAGACATAGCGTCGCCAGTTAAATATGCTTGTGACATAACACCACGTAACAACATTTTAGTATTTTATTGCATCTACTTTGCACACAAATTGCCGAGATGAGTGTTGTGAAACCTAAATACCTAATAATTTACTCCATTATGTTACATTATGCATGCAAATATGCATTAAAATGTTATACTCGAAGTCGTTAGTACTTTCTGTATTAAATTAATGTTTGATTTACATATTATTTAATTTAAGTATTAGTTGAATTTAATTAAATAATGGTTATAAGTTTAATCAGGTCATATTTAACTAATGGTAGCATAGGTTTAAGTTTTTTTTAAATCTTTAGAAGTTTAAATAAGTACTCAAAGTGTTATTTTAACTGCGGAGGAAACCTTAAAACTATTGTAGGTATGTGTAAATTGTAGACAGTGGTATTTGGTATATGAAACTATGGCATTGAATTTAAAGGTTTAAGTTGACTGCATTTACAAGGCTCTTACATCAAGTTATACTATAAAATGAGCTACAAATATGAGCTAAAAATTGTGTACATAAGCTTTAATATATAATGCTACATAAGATATATGTAATCTAAGGTACTTTTTGTCCCGGAATCCAAGTCCCACGAAAAAACTATTCAATTCCGCCTAATTAATTCCGGGCTTTGTTTTTTTTTTTTTGTAAATGTATAGGCCAGCGCTTGGCTGCAATCCGACTTGCTTGCAAGTGGTGATGCAGCCTAAGGTGGAGTGAAATTTTTCTGCATCGAAAGAGAAATAGGTACTTACTAAAATTCTACATCAATGTTTTTCTGCCCAATTATTGACACTAGTTAGTGCATGAAAAATTCGATCACTATGACAACACAATATCGTAATTAATGGCGAAACTGCACAGTTGGTGGCTAGAGGGGTAAGGCGAATACGGCTGATGCCCGATATCATGCTTCCAGTGGTTAATTCGTCCAAGGACTAAGTCCAAGGCCAAGGGGCTGGACTGGGCATTGGTGAGTCGGTATACTTTTTATATGGAGCGCGCACACGTTTAGCGCGGGCGTTTTGCTTTTGTCCTGTCTCGTCTTTAGTGTGTTTTCGCACTCAAAATTGTCTTGACAATAATATTATATGCAACGTTCATTCATTCGGTTTAACTCGGAAGGCTGCTAAAACGATTTCTTCATAATAAAAACCATACCCACTTATGCAAACTTTGGATTGGTGAACAAACAAGAGAAAACTGAACAGAGCTGTCCACTCAGCAGGTTATTGTTAAGGCTATGTCCACTAGTAGCTATAATGTTGACTTATCTTTCCAATCATAACGATTTTCATTCTTAACGGTATAGTTACTCGTTACCCATTTTCATTGCTCATATAGTGGTAGGTTTACTTGGGATGATAATGCGACGCGGATAAATCTTTCCGCATAAGGCTCTGCAAAGAGTATGGTATTTCGACACCAGATTTCTTATCAAATGTTATTGATGACAACGTAGAAAACAAAAAGCCAATCCAAAGAAGTTATCGATTCAGTAACAGACTTGGATCAACGTAGCTTAACCAGCGTTGTAGACTGATAAGCGGTAACGCAAGTCGCAACTAACACACACGTCTTTCTTTAACTGAGTTATATTTAGGTGGCATATCTCGTATCATAAACAAGGTTGTAAGACCTGATGACCTCTCTTGTTGCATTCAAATTGCTGACCTGGATAATTTGGTCGCAATTTATTATCTCCGTAATATAAAGTTTATCGCTCTACTTCCGGTTGCATTAATTAAAAAATTGGTAGATTAAGATCGGATTATATAAATTTTACAGTCAACCTCCTTAAGTTTTTAACTAGCTTACTTTGAACTATATATTCTTTGTACCTATTTCCTTATAAAATTGATAAGGAGCAATTTTATTTTTAAAAAAATTAGCCTTATTCAACATGACACAATTTGTGTATTTGTGTGTTTGAGTCTGTGTAAACTGGGAAGAGTGGGTGAGGACACCACACTATGGGTGTGTTCCGAAATACACTGCAAGCACTGTAAGTCCCCAGTAAGAGCACTGAACAGTGCTCGCAGTGCTTATATCGGAACATCCACTATATGAGTAAAGTAAATCAATCAAAAATTCAAAGCTTTAATTGAAAGCTCAATATTTTTTATTGACATTTATTTCACGGTCAGTGGTTAGAAATATGAAAGCATTTGATATTTCTGATGCACGGTCTATGCACTGACCGTTAAACTTTAAATCATAGTATAGTGTATGTATAGTAAAATTTTAGTGGCGACTGTAGTATTTCATATAAGTGGCGATTTGCATCACCTCGGTCTACGCATTATTAATAACATAGCATTTCTCTGTCGGTGTGCGACAGGCTCTATGTAGTTCCGCTCGCGAATTCCACGTCGTCCGCCTGACACACTTCCTCGTGTTGAAGCTTTTACGCAATTCGAGAAAGGATGTATCGATATTGAGTAATGATAATAATTTGATATACAGGTTTTTATATAAGTCTGTATAGTACACTGTATGTTACAATGTTATTTTTGATATAATATTTTCTTTCTATTATATAAAAAATACTTAAATACAGTAGGTACATACAATTATTTTCATTTGAGTCAAATATTTTCGTTTATTTCTATGACGTATAACCCAATCTGTAAGTATCCAAATCAACAATGGATTTACCTATATACAAATCAATGACATTATTTTGACATGACAATGGCATTTTATTTTTATTTATTTATTTTTTATAAATGTTACTTGAAGTTACTTGATTTATTTATTTCATGTAGGACAAGATACGTTAAGACTCTACCACCGGTTCGGAAAGCTGAAATGAAATCAAAGTTCGATGAAAGCTCTCCGGAATTTCTAATAATATAGTCAAATAATTTAAATTAACTAGAACCTTAACTGTTACATCCGTTTTATCTTAGTTGAGGAACTGAATACAAATTCACATATAAATTACCACATAAACAAATTTCTACATATCATATTAATTTCCTGTCAACATTAAAATGTCCAATATCAATAACTTACGCATACAAATCTAACTTTCACCATCGAAAGTTTTGCACTCATCAAAAATATTCAAAAATGGAACGTACCCATAAAATGAGCCGCATGGTATCCAAACACTATCTGATGCTGGGATTTAAAAAAATAAACTGTCAATGTCACCTGTCACAACACATGCGCGGCCGCGCGCGTCTTCACAACTGAGGCAAAGATCGAGTCGCATTCAGCCTCCCCCCTAAAGAAAGTCAACCTTCACAGTGGTGTTATGTAAATGGAGAGGCGAGTTGAGTCTCGACGAGAGGGAAATTGGGATAAGGTCGTTTGTGTGATTTTTTTACCTTTTTCTATGATGAGACGGACGGTTATGTTTGTTACGGCTTTTTTTAATTGACGGAGCGGTTCGGATAATATTAGAAGTTTGAAGCATTTGCATGTTACACATTCGTAATTTTTTAGTTATGTCCTATATCTATAGAACGAGAATAAGTAGACCACAAAGTAGACATTTAGTGTACTTTAAACCTCAGTAACTAAGTCAACGGTAACAAAATACTCATATTTAAAAGTTAGAGCTACGTACCTTCATGGGATTCGAACCATGGGCCCTCTGAGTAGGCCGTAGCCTTAACCACTAGGCTATTACTGCTAAGCTAACATTTACAGAACTAAGTTGTGTGTTAATCAATTAAAACTCCGTTAACAAAGCCTATAATATAAGTATGTACCTACAGTACTACTACTAGAAGTTCATGGATCAGAATGAGCGAAAATCCTGAATCTCTCTCTCTGACCCAGCCCAAATTCTTGAACCTAAAGAGCTGAAATTTTGTAGGTTCTCTTTATAATTTAGGATAGGAAATAAGTATTAAGGAAATTAATAAGAAATTCCCACGGGAGCCAATATTAAGCCACGGGAGGTCACTAGTATTGCATAAAGTTTATTCATACAGTCTATACTTATTTATGGAACTACTAAAGAAGCGAAGACAGGTATAAAACCCTCTGACATATCGGTTGCTTCACTATAACAACGTCGTCATATAAAAGACTTCAACGCGCGTTATTTAATTAGCTCAACATTATTAAGTGAGATCGTGAATCGTGATCTAACGAATAGCTATCCAATCACTTATATGTTGTTATACAAATTAAACTCAATAGCTGATGTTTTGATTTTAGTATAGAATCGTCTCGTGTGTGCTAGATCTTAATTTTTAACATTACTTTTAAATATTTTGCTCGGCGATGCTTTGTATGATGACAGTACTTACAGAGATGCATTCTTACAGACGGACAGACAGACAAAAATAAATAAATATTGGCAGTCATAGGGACTGCCGATAGAAGTGAAAACGAATATTTAAAAAAAAAATTAAAATATAAACCTTAAAATTATGGTATTAAAGTTTAATTACGAATGTAGTATATTTAAATTTAAGACCTTTTGTCTTCGTAACAACGAGAGCATGTCGGTGTTCGCGAGCATGTCGTTGACGCGAATCTGGTAACGCTAATCCACAAGTTTACCCCCTACCAAAAAGTGCTTAACGCGGCTAAAGAAGTTTTCACTTCAATAGTTTTTGGCTCTGTTGTTATACCTACTTCCATACTATCCATATTCAATTCCATACTAATATCACAGAATACTCCGAAAGTGTGTCTGTCTGTTACCCTTAATCGTGAAATTTGAAACAAAGATAGGTTTAAATCCAGGGAAGGACATTGGCAACTTATTTTATCCCGAAAAAGTTCCCGCGGGAATCAAAAGACCTCCAGTCCAGTTTCAGTTGATTTTAAGGTATCTATAGGTAAACTGTGTCAGACAGGTAGGCATAAGGGTTTTTATAATTTTGGCAGGGAACCCTAAAAAGGTATATTTTTATCGTGTTCGGTAGTTGGTTGTCACTTTGACAGGTTACCAGTTGCCACATATTGAGAAGTAATCCAATGCCGTCCGCAACCGACTTACAAATCATATTACATTTGCGCAATTGAAGATTGTAAGATGCATTCAATTATATGAGAATGTAATAATCTACACTAACTGTTATGCTCGGTCTACACTTTACAATGTTTTACGTCAAGTACTAAAATTTACAAATAAAATTATTTATTTATTTCAATTAGGACAACTTGTGTCACTTATGAGAAGTCAAGACTCTACCACCGGTTCTGAAAGTTGATTGTTATTGTTGTGTATTGGATAAAAGTAGGTGTTACTTTGCGGAAGTTCATGATAACCAATTAGGAAAAATAAACTTACATACTTCCATACTAATAATAATGTCCTTCCGACCGAATTTCGGCCACGGCGGCCAATATCCGGAGAGATTAGCCATCTGCGCGGGAGATATTATAGTGCACAAGTGCACTCTCTGTTCCTTCACTCTCATAGCCCGATGGGACGGAAAATCCGTCACGACCGGTGAGAGATTAGGCGCAGGACCGACGGCTTAACGTGCTCTCCGAGGCACGGGGGTGAACCACCGCCAACTTCCTAACTCCGGGGTAGTACTGAGAATTTCTTGTCAGAAAAACCCAGTAGTTGTTGTGACCCGACCCGCCTCGTTGCCTAGTTGGTCTAGTTGGTCGGCCGACGAGGTCCCGGGTTCGAGTTCTGGGTCGGGTTGGGTCCATACTAATATTATAAATGTGAAAGGGTGGCTGTCGGTCTGTCCGTCTCTCTGTCTGTCTGTCTGTTTTGCTTTCACGGCCCATCTGTTCAACCGATTTTGATGATTTTTTTATCCGGGAAAATTAAAGAGTTCCCGCGGGGATCAAAAACCTTTATCGAGCGGACGAAGTCGCGGGCATCAGCTAGTAGGTTATAATCTGCTAAAACACAATAATTAATCTATGGTGGAGCACCATGCACCACCCGCCCTCCTGCTTCTAAGCATGCACGAAAGACAAGCAAACAAGCAAGCTACCACACCAAACCATTTCATTCAAGCAAGATCAAATGATCCCGCTCATCGAGCATGCATCAATGTATAGACCCAGCTTAAGATGCGTACATTACATCAATATTTTTTTATGTAACCATTAACATTAATTTGTTTTGATTCAAATTTTTATTTTTATAAGTTTTTTATTTAAAGTTTAGTGACCTAAATCGATATCTCTTTTTTATTAAGGTATGTAGAAATAAGAGATAGGCAGAAGATAAACTGGCTGGCTCAAAAACTGAACAAGTACCTACGTTTAGAGCAGAGATCATCATTTTTAAATTTCTCACAAGCATAAAGAAGCAAAGATGTAAAATTTTGGTAAATAAGAAGTATTTTTCATTAAAGGAAAAGAAAACAACGCAAAGGTATCTCATCTCAAACGACCTCAAGCCGAAGGGGGCGCAAGATCCTGGTCTGTGGAAAGTTTTTAAGTGACTCAAAGGACATCATACTAATATTATAAATGCGAAAGTGTGTTTGTTTGTTGGTTTGTGGGTTTGTCCTTCAATCGCGCCGCAACGGAGCAACGGATCGACGTGATTTTTGGCATGGGTATAGATGAGGACCTGAAGAGTGACATAGGCTATTTTTTATCCCGGAAAATTAAGGAGTTCCTGCAGGATTAAAAAAAACTTAAACCACGCGGACGAAGTCGCGGGCATCAGCTAGTAAGTTTATATTTCGAATTATTAAGTATTTAGTTAGTTTTATTTCTGTACTAGATGCTGACTTGAACCGCGTGGGCAGGTCAAAAAAACCTTGGGAACTCCTTGGTTTTTCAGGATTAAAACTTTGGTAATCCTATTGTAATACATTGCAAGGATTCTGCTGATGATGCTATCTCTGTGCCTTTTTTCAAGGTCGGTCCAACGTTTTAGAAGTAAAATAGTTACAGTGAAACAAACAGTTGCTTAATATTAATCCTACCTCTAGAGTATGGATTAGACAAAGTAATAATTTTATATGTAGAGATCTCATAGCTTATAAATAATTTTGTAATTTTATAAACTGCATCGTAATTCGTAACATATTACATTCATTACCTGTTTCGTAACTTCATAACATCGAGGTCAGAGATTGCACCGGCTTGCCAGTCGCCACAATAATATAGAGTCGGTATGGTACTTAATAGTTATTGTGATCAAACTGATCAATTAGCAGAGCCTCCGATGAAATGGGATAGATTAGATCGAGATTATTGAATCGTTATGTCATAATCGAATTAAGTTATAAGATATTAAGTAAGTATGTATCAAGATTATGATCATTGCCTGGTGGGAGGCTTCAGCCGTGGCTAGTTACCACTCAACCGGCAAAGACGTGCCGCCAAGCGATTTAGCGTTCCGGTACGATGCCGTGTAGAAACCGAATAGAGGTATGGGTTTAATATAACTGCCATGCCCCTAACAGGTTAGCCCGCTACCATCTTAGACTGCATCATCACTTACCATCAGGTGAGATCGCAGTCAAGGGCTAACTTGTAGTGAATAAAAAAAAATATCATCAAATCACAGCTCGATGAGTTACGAAGCTGAAGTGGGGAAGATCTACGGTTGACGATGATATACAGGTACCTATAGAGTCACAGATAAGTAGAGTTGAATTCGACTTTTATCCTTACATGACTTAGGATTTTTCTTATCCCGAATACAACAGGGTTCTTTCCGAGTACACATACACATTTTTGTCGGTGTTACTTCATTGTCAAATCTGAACCAATTTAAAGTAATGATTTTTCATATTATTATCAACTTACTTATTCTCATAGTCTGCCATGACCGAAAAGCGACCAAACGCAGGACCAATTACTTTATTTGCTTTCCGAGGTATGGGCGTAAACACCTCCAAGCTCTCTAACTCCTGGCTCTGAGAATGCCTTACCATTTTTGGGCTTACCCGGGTATCGCACTCAGTACTTGCCCGCAAATAAACATACTAACCACAAGACCAAAGAGGCTCCAACTAAGCAATGTACCAACTAATTGAATAGACATTGTCGTAAATCGTAGCACCTATTATAGAGGCGTAGACCCGCTCTTTCCTTTGTGTGAATAATACAAATTAGCTCGATAATAAACCCGATATACAAAGAAGTCTCATGAATATAAATTGAATAGCCCAATTAAACCCGTCACATTCAAAAACGGTTAATAGAAATTAACAAATTCGTCTCGTCATGAGAAAAACTGTTGTCATGGGAATTTGTTGAACAAAAGACGTAGGTATCTAGGCGAAGTCTATGAAACTGTTTCAAAATACTTGTAGGTATTTTGTTATTTTATCTGGTAGGTAACAGTGTTAAGTTTTGTGAAAAACCCACCTCGGTGTTGAAACAAGTTAGATAGTGTGACTCCGTCCAGTTCTGTGTAACAATTTGGGTTAAACTAGGCCAATTTTCACTGAAACAAAAAAAATATATTAAAAAGTTACACCTAACAGGTTAGCCCGCTACCATCTTAGACTGTATCATTACTTACTATCAGGTGAGATCGCAGTCAAGGGCTAACTTGTAGTAGATTTAAAAAACGTTTCATTTGTAGTATTTTTTCATTTGGTCGATAACAGTTTTGCGCTCATCACTGAGCCAGGGAGGCCGTATATTATGTTCAGGGAGCTTACTACTATCGCTTAAAGTAGTATTATTTTAAAATGACAGTTTTATATGACGTACCTTGACGTCCCATTAATAGGGATTATAATTCTGGAACAAGAGCGTCAACAGTATTAAAATAATACTGCTTTAAACGATAATAGTAAGCCTAAACAGTAGTAGAAGTTAGCAGGCTTAAATGATGATGATAATGATGTTGTACACTCATAAAAACCTATGTTTTTATACGTCCCTTCTCTCTCATTAAAGTATTCAAAAGTAAGGTTAATATTATAAGATTATGCTTTATTTACGTGTAACAAAAGCAATTCAACCGCAAACAGCCAAATAACTCTATCATTATACTAATGAAACGTTACCGGCCGAACATCGCGGCCAAATGTGGAATAGAGGCATTATATTTAGTACAATAGTGCAAGAGATGGCGACTTGAATATTAGTACGGGAAAACTAAACATTCACCTCAAATAAAAAAATGTAAAGCTGATTTTTGGCCCAAGTGTTCTTTACGGTCTTAGAAGTAATACCTCAAAAATCCCCACTCCTAGGATGCGGGCTTCCCCCCTACCCCCCTCAAATATCTCCCCGATTGTGTCTTTTTGTAATTTAACAAAAACTTTAAGTGCTAAAAGAAACTGTCAAAGGCAAAAATGATCTGCATTAAATTTTATCTACAAAACAATGTTACCAAGAACACTTGTGCAAAAATCAGCTTATTTGGAGGTTTCCATACAAAGCTTTCCATATAAATCGCCTGAGCTAACTATATTGAGGATTAGAATACTTCTTATTTGCTTTTAATAATATTATTTGTTTTTGTAGTCACCCTGGCGCAGTGGTGAAAGCTGTGGTCTCATAAGTTGGAGGTCCCGGGTTCGATCCCCGGCAGGGTCAATTCGGGAATTTATAATTTATGAATTTTCTATCTGGCCTGGTGGGAGGCTTTGGACGTGGTCAGTTACCACCGTCACGTACGTTACTTAACAACGTAATACATCTTGACGACCTCCGTGGCGCAGTGTTGAGCGCTGGCTGTCGCCTTAACGTGCGGAGGTCCCGGGTTCGATCCCTGGCAGGGTTTGGAAATTTATAATTTCTGAATTTCCCTGGTCTGGCCTGGTGGGAGGCTTCGGCCGTGGCTAGTTACCACCCTACCGGCAAAGACGTGCCGCCAAGCGATTTAGCGTTCCGGTACGATGCCGTGTAGAAACCGAATAGGGGTATGGGTTGAATATAACTGCCATGCCCCTAACAGGTTAGCCCGAGCTACCATCTTAGATTGCATCATCACTTACCATCAGGTGAGATCTCAGTCAAGGGATAACTTGTAGTGGATAAAAAAAAAAAAGTAAACTTAGCTAAAAACAAAGTAAGTATACAATTTGCCGGCCTTATCGCTACACAGCGATCTCTTCCAGGCAACCACGATGACCTCCCTGGCCCAGTGTTTAGCGCTGTTGTCTTAACGTGGGAGGTCCCGGGTTCGATTCCCGGCATTTGGGAATTTATAATTTCTGAATTTTCTCTGGTCTGGCGCTGGCCTAGTCAGATGCTTCGGACGTGGCTAGTTACCACCGTCACGTATGGGACACACATCTCTGGTGGAAACGCTCACTTAAGTATTGTGTACAAAAGGTGGAAATTAAATAGTTACCGTCTCTTGGATCCTGCAGTCCACACATTCACCGTTTGATGCAGCTGAGGCACTAAGGCTGAGGTAACGAGACGTTGTGCAATCCGAGAGGAGATCTGGGCCTTGACGATCTTATACGGATACAGTGATATTTCAACTTTTAGTTAATTTAATTCTAGTTTATCTTAGTTCATCAGATCCAGATATTTATGTATATTGTGTAGTTGTATGTTGTATCTATCTAACACAAATTATCTGGTGGTCTAAGGCTATTGTTAGACTAGCTGATGACTGATGTCCGCGACTTCGTCCGCGTTGACTGAAGTTTTGGTTCCCGCGGGAACTCTTTAATTTTCCGGGATAAAAAGTAACCTGTGTGTTTTTGCAGACTACAATCTATCTCTGTGCCAAATTTCATATAGATTCGTTCAGCCGTTCTGGCGTTATTGAGCAGCAAACATCCATCCATTCATCCAAACTTTCGCATTTATAATATTAGTATACCACCACAGCCCATTAACGTCCCACTGCTGGGCACAGGCCTCCACTCTCATAGGAGAAAGGGAATTAGAGCTTAGACCCACCACGCTGCTTCAATGCGGGTTGCCGGGCTTTAACGACTATTATATTTCGTACGTTTCATTCTTCAGATATAATCCACAACGTAGTCCCTTTTATTGAAGGTACTGCAACTCGCACTTATTTTAATGGTAGGGTAGATCCAAAACTCTCCAGTATCCGATGCTCCGGCCGCGTACAACGCATTCCTCATTCTTTTATTGTGCGCAGCAACGAGCACTCACTTGTCAATATTTAAAGAAATTCAATAGGAATAACTTATTAAGCATACCTAAACGTATCGCTTAAAGTAATATTTGCGTGTCACTTAAAGTAATTTCGAATGTTTTTTATTCAAATAAACAACAAGTGTTTTTGAATCATTAAGTGAATCTACCACTGGTTCGGTAGGAAAGTTCGGTAAAGTAGAAAAATAAAAGTTAAAACGATGAAATCATATTCATCTTCGAAGGAATCTGGAAAAAAATTAGGGTAAGTTTACATAAATATACTTTATTTGTGTACGGAATTCAATCAAATAACCTAGAAATGGACTTGAACGGGTACCACCTCTTTTATATATCAACTTTAAAAAAAGGATAAATATGTGAATCAATAGCATCTCTAAGCTAGCCTGGAGGGTATCACGTTGAGAGTATCACGAAGGTATAGCATGATGCTTGAAATAAGCCTGGAAGTTGACTGCGGGTACTTATTTATACTTATATCAACTTTTAAAAGGATACATAATATGAGAATCAATAGCATCTCTAAGCTAGCCTGGAGGGTATCACGTTGAGGATATCACGAAGGTATAGCATGATGTTCAAAATAGCCTGGAGGTTGACTGCGGGTTAACACGAGGGTTCAAAACAAAACGTTAAAGTTTGTTGGATTAGAAACGTTACAATTACTATTTTAGACGACGAAACCACACAGGGTTATACCGATATGATACAGTTTTCTCTTCCGGCGAAATTTCGTGATGACGTCCAGGACTTTCAGCGCTGGGTGACGGTTGGCGGCGAAGATATTCGCCACACCTTACGACAACGTTGGATCAATTTGTTAAAAACATACAGTTAAAACAAAACGAACTAGGTCTTGGAATAACTATCTACCATCAACAAAACCCTGCCTCCTGCATTACACGGAAAATCATGTGAGCATAAAACTCCTAGCTCCCTGTCTTAGTGAATCATTTATGCTACTGCTAAAAGATCTCGAAAGAGACGAGACGTTTTTCGGAGAAAAACTCTCAAATACTGTAAAACCTTCAAAGACTATTGACCGTCACAGATTGCAAATCGGAAATCCCGTCCTAGGGCGACCTTCCCATAGCTGGTACATCGACAACGCGGAATATTATATTCGGGAAAGGAGACAGGCCCTCCTCGTCTCGCCTCGGGGAGCAGCGGGGGGGCGAAAAGGACATCCGCGAGCAGCGACGGCGTATCGGCGGCCAGCGGCAACGACCACGTGACCTCCAGCCAGAGCAAGTATCTTGCATACACACAGCGAGAGATTAAGGTACCTACAATCTAAATGCTGGTCGTATACAATATTATTTTAATAAAGCAAAAATTTTGGCTGAGTGTCCGCTAGATAAGAAGTCTCGGATTGGATTTATAAATCCTAATCACCATGAGGTGATACTATTTAAAGTTATCAACTTTATGTACCTACCGTCAATGCATCTTTCATTAACATCGACCATTTAATAGTCCGCCAACCCGCATTGGAGCAGCGTGGTGGGTCAATGCTCTAATTCCCTCTCTGCTATGAGAGTGGAGGCCTGTGCCCAGCAGTGGGATGCTAATGGGCTGTAGTGGACCATTTAATATTACATTTACTTAGCTCGATTTGTGAGTTTGAGCCACAGCTAGATCAATTGATTTCTAGAATATTCTAATCAATATAAGACTCAAAATCTAATGATATTTTAAATTTGCATTTGCAATCAATAAATAAATTTGTTACTCAAAATCATTATAAGTTTTAAGAATTATATGACAGCTTGCAAATCAATACTTTATAGCGGCTTTATGTCTACGCTATATTTGAAGAAGTCTAATTTATTTAGATACCGATCAACCCATCTCAAAGAAAATTTCGAAATAGTAATTAGATACTTACTTATGGTGAAAATTTAACTTAATGAATTTATACCAATGCCTTTACGGCTTATTATGAGCTCCGAGAATTTTCACAAAAATTATAACATAGGTATCTACTTATGTTAATATATAATACATATATATATTATATATCTTATATTTATCGTTGTACAAACAACGATATTGTTCTTAATGGTTGTACTGTGTACTGAAGGTTTACGTAACGTAACCGAGAATATTTACGTCAAACTGTTACAGTGTTGTACCTAATAAATTTTGAAAAGAACTTTTTACTATCTTTGCAACAACCCAAGTTCAGGTTATTATTATTAAGCATTATCGTGAATCCCGCGCGGGTGCCGGCGCCAGGTCGAGCAAATTAAAACTATATCGACACGGCGGTACCATCTTTTTCTCGAAGCAACTTACGGTGAATATTATGTCTGCATCCTTGATTCATGGAAAAAAGAGAAGTACCTACATAATATTATTACAATTTTAAAAATAGTTACGAAGTTGGAAGGTTGGACTTGTACCGTTGAGTTTATACCAAAATCAAATATCTCGATGGTCAGAAATACCCATCTAGCATTCAAGATACATAATATAAGTATAAATCATATGAAGCTAAATTTCGGCTTTCGTTTTTAATTCTATCGGATCTTGAAGGTTGGTCACTAAGTAATAAACTAATAAGTTCCAACTAGAGTTTTTTTACAGACGCTACTGGGTCTGGCTCGGGCACATTTTGTGATAAATGAATAACTGTAAAATGAAATCAATTACTGAGTTTTAATTTCATACTAACTTAGACCTGATGGTGGTATTTTATACATATACATATAAAATATTTCAATAAAACTGGCTATTATTAAAGTAATAATTATTAATACTAAGAAGAATTAAGCTTAGGTAAGATAGATAAATCGAATGAATGGCATTCAATACCCAATGATTTGACGTCAGAAATTCGGCAATGGTTGTAAAATATAATACTATGGTTCACTGCTTCTTATATTAAAAGTAAAGAAATTTAAGAAGCTGATGAAGAATGAGAAATTTAACAAAGATGTAGAAATAAAATAGTCTGATAAATTATTCTAAATTATCCGTCAATAATATTATAGACAAGTTAGGCCAGTTATGGTTCTATTAGCATTACACGCCAATGCCAAACGTAATTAAAACGTAATTAATATAAAGATCAAACCCAATTTCATTCAATAGCATCTTATTTTGTGCTGTTCCACTAATCTTCTAATATGTGAATGTTTAGAAAAGATAATAATATAATAGTGGCCATAACAGCCTTGGTTCCCCCTATAACAAAAAATGCTTACTTTAGATTTAATAGTTATACATTCCAAAAATAATATAATATTATGATTTTTCTCAAGGAACTCACAATGGTTTAAATAATTTGAAGAATTTTGTAAACCTGGATGCAACGTATCGAACGCGTTCATAAAATGAGGAGTACCTACCCTGTACCTTTAAGACCTCTTTGGAACTTAAATGGTGGCATTACTGCCTAAACAATGATAGAGATTCATCTCAATCTTATATTTTACACTCAGTCTTATAATTTCTAATGAAATAATTTGTTATATGTGCAGTTTAGCGTACGTAGTTATCGTTCGGTTTTTTAAGTTTACCTGGTGATGAGTTTGTAAGCATATAAACAGATTAAAAGGTTGTCGTTAAAGGAAATGTTATATAAATTAAGGCCAAACATCCCAAAGTATCTACACAGGATTCTCAGATAGTGTTATACAACACATCGCTCAATGCTCGGATTACAGAGTTAATTATCTTTACAAAAGAATTTCAGAAAAGTTTTATTTTGTTAGTCTTATGTACAGAAATATTAATACCTATCGAAATATTAATATACAAACGGAAACAGTATTTTATTCTTCGATATCATTAAAGCATCTGCAGAGTGTAGGTACCAGTCAACATGATACAGTTCAACGATAGTGTAAATAGTACCTAATGTAAAATGTATAGCAACATCATGATCTGCCAAATTCGTTTAAAGACCTCCTGATAGCGTATAAATCTATTAAACCTGCACACAAACCATCAGCCGATAGGTGCTGCCACAGCCCACATAGCGGCGTGGATGTGTCTTTAGTTCGGCGCGTGCACCCGACACGTCGCCACCAACACGGTACCTACACGAGCTGTGCGTCTTGCTGCTCGCTTGACGTCATCAAGAAGACCGTTGGTTGGTCACTGGCTAAATTTTATAACCTTCCTAAGCGAACGAGGAACGATTGTTTTGCATAACCAGAGTGTAATGAAAAGTATCCAAATTATACTTGATTTTCATTACATCCATATTATAATATACTAGCTGATGCCCGCGACTTCGTCCGCGTGGATTTAGGTTTTTCGGTTCCCGCGGGAACTCTTTAATTTTCCGGGATAAAAAGTAGCCTATGTGCTATTCCAGACTATAATCTATCCCTGTGCCAAATTTCATCCAGATCCGTTCATCCGTTGGAGCGTGATTGAGTAACAAACATACATCCATACATACATCCATCCATCCAAACTTTCGCATTTATAATATTTATTTGATTACTTATTATAAATAATAATTATCAAAATGATTGTAGTTTTCAATGAGGGTTAACAAATAATTAATAATATGTTTATTAATTAATCCAAGTTACGAAATGATTCCTAGTTTTTATATTAGAACACTAAGTAATTGTTATAATACTATTCAATTAATATCCCTAATTACAAATTTTCATCTCTAAACATCTACGTTGTGGATTATATCTGAAGAATGAAACGTACGAAATATAATTGATGATTAAACGAACTTACCTGTAAGTGAAGTTCTATCCCAATTATATGAGTACGTTTCATTCGAAGATATTATAAGGTCCCTCCCATCCCATAGCCCATTTCAGAAAATTTGGTAATAGGTACCGAGTACCGACTCTAAAGAATGAGGAATGCGTTGTACGCGGCCGGAGCATCGGATACTGGAGAGTTTTGGATCTACCCTACCATTAAAATAAGTGCGAGTTGCAGTACCTTCAATAAAAGGGACTACGTTGTGGATTATATCTTCGAATGAAACGTACTCATATAATTGGGATAGAACTTCACTTACAGGTAAGTTCGTTTAATCATCAATTATCATGTTAGTGATAATAACCGGGACCGACGGCTTAACGAGCTCTCCGAGGCACGGGGGTGAAACACCCCCAACTTCCTAACTCCGGGCGACTACTGAGAGTTTCTAGTCAGAAAACCCCAATACTCAATTATGGCCCGACCCGGGACTCGAACCCGGGACCTCGTCGGCCGCAGTCGAACATGCCAATTGCCAACCACTAGACCAACGAGGCAGTCAATATTAGTATAGATCTTTGCCAAATCTAGGCATGAAACGTTTAATATCACAGTCTATTTAAAGTCCGATATTGATCCGTTTAAAAGAAATGCGGTTTGACCGGTTTTTTGTCGAGGAATAATGGAATACGACCGGAACGAAAGTAAAGAAAGCGCGCCAAGAATTCTCAGACACCTGCCGCTCCTGCATTTTGATTGTATGGACAATTTGTATGGTCATTTATTATAATGTTTTATTGATAGTACATACCCGATAAGACATTACAGTTTCCAAATTCGTCTTCTCAGGCTACAATATGAAATCCATACTAGGTAATATTATAAATGCAAAAGTGTGTCTGTCTGTCTGCTAGTGCTACGCTTGAACAGCCCATCTTTTCAACGGATTTTGATAAAATTTGGTAGGTATAGAGATAGGTTACATCCCTGGGCCTTGACATATCTAGCGATAGATTGGGATTTTACAGAACCTACGCGGACAAAGTCACGGGCGTCATCTAGTCATGTAACATGTTAAAAATATGATAGAATAGCTTTAGAGTTAGACTGTTGGCTTTTCTATAGTCATCTAAATAAAGTAGTAAAAATTGTCTAAGACCTAAGTAATAATGTCAAAACATTTCAGAGGCTGAGCTAAGACCTGCCACCGTGTGATGAAACGGCGAAAGTGAATGGAATTCGTGAGTAGCGTCCGAAGTTGAGTTGCTCAATGCTGCCCATCTCATAGTAGATGCGAATCTTTCCATAGTCTCAAGGTATCTAGATAGTAGTGCCTATCTTAATTAGTAGAGACTATTAGGTAAAATCATGAAAGAAATTAAAATTTTGTTACACAATTTTGGAGAAGGTTTACCTTTGGAGCACTCTTTGTACACTCTACCATGAATAGAGGAAAATACATAGATTGTATTAAAAATATAATAATTTAGAATATTAAAGTAATTAACGCGAAATAAAATAAAATGTATTTCAAGTTTTCGATACGTTTCCAAGATGGCAACATTTAGCCATAGAGATGGCAGTAGGCGCGAAATGTATCAAATGTCATTTCTGACAGTCACTGTCAAAATAACGTGTTTTCCCTACGGTTTTTCCGGTGTTGTGTTGACACTTGACAGAAAACGTCAAAAAATATGAATCCGCCATTGTTACCCACTCGTGTTTAGTGTTGCTTATCGTGGAAAGATTAAATAATTACACCGCTGAAATTACGACGAATTCGTAGATTTGAATGATCAAAACTGGTTTAGTACTTTTTTTTCTTTCATTTCTCTACTTGTAAAAGGACTGGACCAACGCTCCATACAAATCTGGACCGTCTCCTTTAAAACAAATAGCAGTTTGGAATTTTTACGGCATAGCTTTATGAAAATTCTTGAAGGGATTTAAGTTACCATATTTTAGTTAGTACTCGTATATTTTAGTGTGGTTCCAGGTTTTCAACCAGCAGAGAAAAATATGAAATGATAGTGAGGCGAATCACTTTGAAATCAACTTATAGGTAGGATACCTGATACATGGACGCCATGATAACCCCTACTAAATCTATACTTCTATATGTACTCACTTATACATATTATAAATGCGAAAGTTTGGATGGATGGATGTTTTTTACCTACTCAATCACGCCAGAACGGCTGAACGGATCTTGATGAAATTTGCCACAGAGATAGATTCTAGTCTGGTATACGTAACACTGCTACTTATTTCCCAGAAAATTAAAGAGGTTCCGCGGGAACTACAGCTCAAGGGACCATATATATTTAATATAGCTGATGCCCGCGACTTCGTCCGCGTGGTTTGGCGGGACCCTCGAACCCGATTGCAGCGCCCCCTACCGGGTCCAATTGTGAATATAAACCATCCCGGCGTCCAGACAAACCCAACAAAAAAAGAATTAGCGAAATTGGTCCAGCCGTGTCCCGCCCTGAACCTCGAACCCGATTGCAGCGCCCCCTACCGGGTCCAATTGTGAATATAAACCATCCCGGCGTCCAGACAAACCAAAAAAAAAGAATTAGCGAAATTGGTCCAGCCGTTCACGCGTGATGCCGTGGCCAAGGGAAATAGGGATTCATTTTTATATTATACCCCTATTTCAACCCTTTGGGGGTGGAATTACGAAAAACTGTGAAATACGTACGTCTTCATTTTCAACCCGCAGCTCATATACCAAGTTTCATCGATATAATTTGAGAAATGACGGACTTTCATACAAACTTTCAACCCCTATTTCACCCCTTTGGGGATAGAATTTCGGGATAAAAAGTATCCTATGTCCTACCTCGTAGTATGGGCTCAAATCGTGCCAAGTTTCGTTTGAATTCATTCAGTAGTTTCGGCGTGATGCGCGGCCAAGATACAGACAGACAGACAGACAGACAGACAGTCAAAAATGAAAAAAATTACAGATTTGGCTTCAGTATCGAATAATGAGTGCCCTCCAAAAAAAATTTTCAAAATATCTTCAATGTACAGAATTGGACCTGTTACAGTTTTATTATAAGTATAGATATAGATTAATTTCCACTAGATACCTCCACGTGTTCCCGAGAAAAAGGTGATTGACAGACAGACAGACAGCGAAGTGATCCTGTAAGGGTTCCTTTTTTCCTTTTGAGGTGCGGAACTCTAAAAACAGGCAGGCATACATTTCACTAGGGACGGATTTGTCCAAAATTCTAGCACATTTTCGTCAACGCATTTAGTATTGCAAAGGCCTATCCTTAATCTTATACTTCGATAGGTTCTATCTACGTAGTTATCATCAGTCTAATTCTCTAAAGTCTAAGCATGTCTAAGTCTCTAAGTCTCTAAGTCATCTCTAAGTACATATTATATTGATACGCGCATCACAACAGGATTTAACGAATGAGACTTATGTAGTTCGTAATGAATTAATACAAATACAGCTGATATTAATTAATAATTTTAACACGTAACTCTACATAAAGTCATAACTCATCAGTTCTGAGCTCATAAGTCATAATCATCATAGCCATAAGCCATAATAGGCTGATCATTAGAGTAGTCAAAGTCATAGCTAGAGGTCATAGTTTATGAGAAATTAGAACATCTGGCTACTCTTGAAAGAAAAGTCATCAATCTTTACTCATAATCTCGTTGGACTTTTAAAAAGGTCATTGATGTATAATTTTACCTACGAGTAAGGCGATCAGGGGCGGTCATTTTTAGGTTTTTTGTCCCAAAATGTTTTTAAAGAACCCTTGTGGTGCGACCACAGAAATGGGTGCGATACACGGAACAGAAAGAACAGGTGCGATAGTTATAACTTATACCTATCCATGCG
Organism: Erebia ligea; assembly: GCA_917051295.2. Classification (NCBI taxonomy): domain Eukaryota; kingdom Metazoa; phylum Arthropoda; class Insecta; order Lepidoptera; family Nymphalidae; genus Erebia; species Erebia ligea. Next base: position 3,003,515 of record OU785239.1, read on the forward strand.
TCAGTCTTTCACACTTGCATATTTCACAGTAAGTACCTACATAGTACATACCTACCTAAATTAAGAATGATTTAATGATATAGACTTGAAATGGAAATGAAAGCATACAAAAATAATATATTACTGTTAAAACTGCAAAAGTTTTGACATTGGCGGGGCCAAGTTTCAACTAGATCAAATATAAAAAAATAATATCTAGGTACCTACTTATATAAATTAAAATATACTTTACGCAAGATTCAAGTCATTTAACTATTTATTTTAATGTTTATGACTTTGGAACTGCTTCTCTATTACCAAATTGTATTGCGAATCCTCACAAATAGTTACCCAAGTTATGAAGCTTGCGCATGACTGCAATCTCACTTGTTAGTGACGGTGCAGTTTAAGCGATGTTATAGGAATATAGACATGGTACATTATCATTCGGCAATTTTGCTTTTTACTCAATAAAATACAGACTACCTACGATAATGTTAAATTTTCAATCAGTTCGCCTGATTTTTCTAGTCCGGAATGATGCTCTATTGCGGTTTATTGATTGCTACAATGTGACGATCGCAATCACCCTTACACTCTTTCGCTATTCAGTCAATCACAACAATTTGAGACTGTAACAATGATTGAAATCAACCTTTCCGCAATCGACCAGCAAGATAAAGGGCTCCGCCCACGTCTGACAATGATGTGATCGTTTTTTTGACTTAATAAATAAAACATGCAGATGTCATGTCAGCATGATAAAGTCGGCTCGATTTTCAGACGAACAAAAATTCTGACATAGGCGGAGGCCCTGATTCCACAAAGCACTTTATAATAGCCCTCTATAGTACGGGTTAGAAATAGAGTAGTTACTTTTTCGTGACGCCGGCGTGAGGTAGGAAATGACAGGTATTACAGTCTGTAGTAATAATAAGTACTTACCTATCGCCCGCTAATGTCATTTTGGGGCTGGTGTTCCACTGCAGTGTAAAGATATATTGAGCCACTTTTTTCGTCAAAGCTGCAAAATTCACCTAATAAAACTCGCATACTGTGGATCTTTGCTGGGAGTCCAGTGGTGCCACTCAGGGGGAATAGTGATAATGCCTATTTACAAAATAAATTATTTCATACTGATTATTAAATAGAGAGTCTTCCAACTGACCTAAAATTGACTTCTTCGGTTTCATATAACCGTTTTAAACTATAAAAAAAGTAAGTAGGTACGTTGAAATTTTATGACGTCAAAACGATGTATTTCATACAAACTTCCATAATAGAAGCGCGTTTTTAAGTTTGATAAAGTGTTGCTGATGTGATTGTCGTCACCATCCCTATTTTGACTTTAATATGGGCCTTAAAGTGCTGGGAGATGAGATGGGCTTTTTGGTAAGACTTATTTTTAATTCACTTTAAGTTAGCCTTTGACTACGATCTCACCTGGAGGGCAAGTGACGTTGTAGTCTAAAATAGTAGCGGGCTAACCTGGTAGGAGATTAACAGCTAGGTCCCCCTAATCGGTTTCTACATCGCTTGGCGTCTTTACCGGTAGGGTGAATTTTGGCCACTATTGGGTCTATTGGAAGGTGTAATAGTGGCCAAAATTGGCAGAGGTGGTCACGATCGTTGCACTCTAACAATCATATTCTCTACGTTAACAATAAGGCCCCTGAGTTAATCTCAAATTGCGCTAGGTTTGCTTCAAAAATATAGCTACCGCATCGCTCTATCAACGGGTGTGGCACCTAAAACTTGCTCTGCGGTGAAAGGATGCGCGGGTCCGCTTAGGTAACCACCTCAGGTAACCGTCTTGTATTATGTTTACAACATCACCTAAACTTTAATAACTCAAGTGACACTCCGATTCTTCTTTTTACGAAGTAAAGATGCTTGAGTTATAATTATTCACGTTTAGAACTCTATCAACATAGGTATACACTTTGAGATCTCGTGTGGGTGGGCTGCGAAAACACAAGGAAATTCTATTTTACTAGATGATGCCCACGACTTCGTCCGCGTTATTTTGGTTCCCGCGGGAACTCTTTATTTTTCCGGGATTTATTTCCTTTATTTTTCGCCTATGTCCTTCCCCGGGATGCAAGTTGCAACCTATAGGTACCTACCAAATTTCGTCAATATCGGCTGAAAAGATGGGCCGGGAAAGTGTAACGGACAGACAGAAACACTTTCGCATTTATAATATGGATTTTGGTACCAACTAGGGATCAGTCGTTTCGAAGATCTTTGAGAACTTTAATGAAATATCTTAAATAAATAGGTACCTACTTAAATAAATAGAAGCACAATAATGGAACAACCCAAATTTTATTCCAACTGTGAAATTTTTAAAAAATACGGTCAAAAAATGGATAAATACTTAAGTACCTACTATTATTAATTCGTAACGATTAAATGATATAATTGACCGAGCGAAGCGAAGGTCTCTGAGTCTACTTGGGTGAATTGGCACTTGTCCGTCCGTCTGTCAGAGCCTTATAACTTCTGAATTGCTGGACGTAATTACTTCAAATTTAAATATAATATGTAAACCGATGGCCTCCCGCCGAATATGGCTTAAAAAGTTACAAAAATCTTTATTTCAGGGGGGCTCTCATAGAAGCGAATCCGAAGTAAAATATTTTTTATAGCGTTACATAGGGTTGCGGTATATCATTTTAAAGATAATTAGGAATAGAGTCCAAAAATATTTTTTTTTAAATTTTCCCCCTAAAATTGACGAAATGGGGGGCTTTCAAAGTGGCGATTTTCTAACGTCCAAAGTTGACCTCAGAACTCTCAATTTTCTGAACTCTCAAGCCTCAAACTTGATCAATTATTTGAATTATATCCTGTACTTGAACAACAAATACTAAAATTAGATAAATATTATAAGGAAACGAAATTATTTAATTTTTAATGATGATGATATTTTTAACAGAACTTCACAATGGTGTCAATAGATGGCGCTCTGTGATACCGCGAGGTCTCAGTTAGGGGCGAACCACTAGTATAGTAAATTAGCGCTACATTTTAGTGAGGTAGATATTATATACTAGATAGTAGATACCTACCTACATGTTAGATTTTAGTTATGAGTAAGTAGGTATGTAATAGTTGGCATAACATAACATCGTTGGCCTACTGTCGGTGCGATGCGGCCGGAATAGAGAGGCAGTGAAAGTCCAGACTGTCCTTGTATAAATCAATCGCAGTTCCTGCTAACCATTGTCATTGAACCTATAGACCGCATGCGAGCTCTGAGGAATCGGGGGCTGAGGTAGCGGGCGGGCCCCCCCCGCGCCCGACCGTCGCTTCATACCCCGCACACTCCCAGACTAGTTCCGAACTTCCGACCTTGACGCGAGAGTACGCTTTATCGAGTCCTGTCTTTAATTTTGCGTTAGCATTAGACTAAGAGATAACTGCAATTTTGGTAACCATCGCCAGAAAGGCTGATTCAGTGTTAGGTGGATGTAGAGCTCTCCACTGATCTCAAAAGTGGCAGTCTGCCTGCATTTGGATGGCCCTTTCGCTAAATATGGCCGTTCAAAGACGGTTTATTGTTACCAAAAATGAACGATAATTAGAAAAGCTGATTCTTGTACAGTATTAAAGTATGCGCAGTACCTATGTAAACAGCGTAAAAACTGACGCATGTGGATGGGACTTTTTCTAGATATCAGCTTTCAAAGACGTTATAACCTATACTTACTATGCGTTCCTGTAAAAAAATATTAGCAATTGTTATGTCGTCCCATTGATTGCTGTTAAAAAAATTTAATAGCGATCAACGACGAGAAAATTATTGCTAATATTTTTTTACAGGAACGCATAGTAAGTATAGGTTATAACGTCTTTGAAAGCTGATATCTAGAAAAAGTCCCATCCACATGCGTCAGTTTTTACGCTGTTTACATAGGTACTGCGCATACTTTAATACTGTACAAGAATCAGCTTTTCTAATTATCGTTCATTTTTGGTAACAATAAACCGTCTTTGAACGGGCATATTTAGCGAAAGGGCCATCCAAATGCAGGCAGACTGCAACTTTTGTGATCAGTGGAGAGCTCTACATCCACCTAACACTGAATCAGCTTTTCTGGCGATGGTTACCAAAAGTGCAGTTATCTCCTATAGAGGAAAGGATGCAAATTTGGAATACCACTTTTGAAAAAAATCGTATTAATCATGGGTTAAGAGATAAAAAGAGTAACACTACATTTAATGACAGAAGAACTTATCTTTTATTCAAATAAAAATAATTAACAACTTTGGCTTATGATAAGTAGGATAATTTTTGGTTTAATCATGAACTCACAGATTGGCTTAGTTTAACCAAAGTGAATCTAATTTGGAATAGGGTATTCCAAATTACAATCACCTTAATAATTAACTTAAATTAACTTTTTATTTAGCTTTAAACTTAAATATAGATATTTAAGTTTAAGGGCGCCTTCAAATTTGCCGCAAAGCGTAGCGCGGCTGCAGCGCGGCTGCAGCGCTGCGGCCGCGCTCCTGTCGCGAGGTTTGAACATCATAGGGTTGTACCTATATTTATTTTCACGATGGACTCTGACGAAGAAACACTGCTCTGTGTTACTATTAATACGAAACAACGAAAATAAAAAGTAGTTGTGTTAATAATACATAATATTATACTTACATGCTTCATTTTTTTCACTTGGAGTCTTGTTTGTGAAATTGTCAATAAATTTAATGCATATTTCTTCCCAAGCCTTTTTCTTTTCGATTTTATTGCTGTACTTGTCGGACTTCGAATCCCATATTGCTGGACGACTCTCAACCTCATCGATAAATTCTTCTACCTGATTTTCGTTCATGTTTAGACTTGAACAAAAATACGTGCGCAGTCCCGTCACTAGTCGATCGATGAACTGATGCGCGGCCGCAGCGCGGGTGCAGCGCTGCAGTCGCGTGTTTTTTATTTATATGGATTTACAAAGCAGCGCGACCGCAGCGCTGCAGCCGCGCTGCTTCCGCGCGGCACTTTGCGGCAAATTTGAAGGCGCCCTTAAGCTAAATAAAAAGTCACTTCTTATAAAATTTAAAAATCTAGTTTTAGCTTATATCTACAGCTAATACCGCAGCAGCCATATCATCTTGATTCCACTTCTTACGCTTTTTATATTTACGGGCAGAGTTGGCAGCAGTTGTAGACATTTCTAAAACAAAATTAAAATATATTGATTAAAAAGACTACCAAAAGAAATTAGGGTTCAGAATCCTTTCAATTAGAAATAGAAACAGGAGGGTATACTAATGTGCACACAATTTGTTATATTCCAAATTAACTTCACTTATCGTATTCCAAATTAGCCAACTTAACCATTTCGCCGAGGTCGCCTAAAAGTATCTACAATCTATGGCACTATGTTCTAACAAAATCATGCTCGAGATTTTTTATTTGTATGGTTACATGCACAGCCCCGAACAAGATTATGAGATAACATCAAACACTCTAATATTATTAGGCTAAAGATTAGAACAGCCGGTCAGCCGGTCACCTTACATAAACGGTAAACCCTTTCACGACAGATCCTTTGGTAACGACTAATACCGGTTAGAGGGAGAGGCTGTGGTCAGATTGCGATGCTGAGCTATGTAGCCTACCTACAGCTACCAATATTTTGTACTTAATTTATTTTTAAGCGCAGCGTTGGTCGGACGGACGTTGCGTTGGTTAGAAGGACGGACGATCTCAAGTAAGTAGCTGGAAGCAAGCGACAGGGCCGTGTTCTGCGTAGATTCATGCAGGATAAATTATTCGTCCCGTTGTGGACGCCTATCAGTTGAGATTTTTTTTTTGCTTTATGTGAAAATAAAAAAGACAAATGCCGAGTTTCTTGCTGGTTAATCTTGGTAGAAATGGCATTACCGGACTAGTGGAATCAAAAGCACTTGTAAAAGTTTATTTCAAATAAAAACATTTGAATTTCATCAATCTACTAATTGGAGATAGATAAGTAAGTACCTACCATTATAGCTTTGACTTACCTGTTAGGTAAGTCAAAGCTATAATGATGCAGAATGCAATGGGACCATTAGTACTTGAAAATCCCACTGGACCCACTTGGTACCACTACCACAGATGAAATATTACTTCGCCACTACCAAGCAGTGGGACCAACAACAGTCCGAAACGGGTAAAACTAGCAACGGTACTGTAGTCGAACCCCAGCTTTATCTAACGAATTCAACGCCACCAACTTAAGTAACCCGAGCACGCAACGCTATTTAAGCCCATAGCTTGTAGGTAAATGACGCGTCTGTCGCCATACGACGCTTTTCACCTAGAGTATGTAAATACAAAGCGAAAGGTCGTGATTTATGTCGAATTTCTTTTCTATAATGACTGCTCAGAGCTGGCCTTATACCTACCCTAACTACTGTGTTCTGCATTCCTATTCTCTGAGTAATTGGCTATTAAAAATTTAAAGCCACATGACTATACTTTTCAACCATTGAAATTTGAAGGTTTGCTATGTAAATAAGTAAAAGTAACATTTCATAGCAAACCTTCAACGGATAAAAAATATATGCTAGTGAAATATATGCCAGTGGGTTTATTTTTTTAAATGCACTGAGTTAATGAATAGGGTGGATAAATACAATCACAAATCAATTGAGACTCTAAAGCAAAGATTGACCGATAGGTAGGTAGATACTAGGTACTTTAGAACAGATAGAGGTTATAGGTTCTACCTATGCTAATGAGGGGCCATACAATGACATGTTACGGTTCTTTCCTCAGCAACTAAAAATGGGGTCGCGACCCTTGGCCCCACCGGCTTGCTCCACCAGTGAGGCGTGGCAAGGCTTATGTGCACCGACCGACATGCTATAATACTAACCCACTGAATTATAAATGCAAATTAAACAAAAATAAAAAAGTAATTTAAAATGTTTAAATTTCAAACCAGTCTCTTTATAACGACTTACTAAGCTGTAGGTATTTGGTACAATATCCGGTGGGATTCAGCCAGTTATAATTGGATTTCGTAAGCGTACATTTTCGCCTCCATTGTTGCTTCCAGTATGGTTCACATCTCACATAATATATCCTGTGAACAGTTCATTTATCATATCCCCATCATTCGTTATTAGGCAAGCCACTTGGGCAAGTGTTAACGGCCGTGCGAAAGTATTTTAATAATACCTAATAAAACCTACCTACATAAAGCACATAAAGTCCGTGTCACGAAAGAAGTTCCGAAGTAGGTGGCGCTAGTAGTCGTATGTTTACGCCTCAGATCAATAACCTATAGATAGACTAATGGTGTGCTCGATCGTGAGACAGCAATATTCAAGTACATTGTGTACTGTCTTTATAGGTTTGTTTGTCAAGTTGCTACGTCAAAATAGTGTTTGCCAAGCAATAAAATTGAACACGCCGACGGGGACAAAAAATAAGTATTTACTTACCTTTCTTATAAGGGCACTAAGCCATAAAGCTATCTCGTTTTAGCATTGATAGTTTGGAATATGGCGAAATCTATAGATGTTATTAATCTGAGGTTTACGCAATTTTTGTATGACAAACTAGCTGATGCCCGCGACTTCGTCCGCGTGGATTGAGGTTTTTTTGGTTCCCGCGGGAACTCTTTAATTTTCCGGGATAAAAGTAGCCTGTTTTATTCCAGACTATAAGCTATCTCTGTGCCCATCCAGATCCAGATCCGTTTAGCAGTGATTGAATAACAAATCCGCGGGAACCAAAAACCTCAAATGGCATCATTTGAGGTTTTTTGGTTCCCGCGGGGCCTCTCTAATTTTTTTTTATACAAACCTTGTCATGACAATAACGAACACAAAAAAGATGAATAATATCCAACCAATTTGGTGCAGTCGTTCGGAAGTTATGCGCATAAGTACCTACATACCTACCTACATTTCGGCGACTCATTTTTATTTATATAGATAGATACATTAGTTATACCTAGTCCTATAATTCTCTATTTATACTATTCTAGCTACCTACGTGCCACTAAGCGATTTAGCGTTCCGGTACGATGCCGTGTACAAACCGATTAGGGATTTATACCCTAATATATCTCGGGTCGGGACTCGGGCCATAAGTATTGGGGTTTTCTAAGGACTTCTCAGAATAGGTAGGCCCGGAGTTAGGAAGTTTCAGTGGCAGTGTTTCACCCCCGTGCCTTGGAGAGCATGTAAAGCTGCCGGTCCAGTACCTGATCTCGCTCCGGCCGTGTCGGATTTTCCGTCCCATCTGGCTCTGTGGGAAGGGATAATGCACCTGCGTTTGTGCACAAACTTATGCACTATAATATCTCCCGCGCAGGTGGTTGATCCCTGTGGGTGATTGGCCGCCGTGGCCGAAATTCGGTCGAAAATACATTATTTCTTTGTCCTATTAGTTCTGTTGGTAGAACTGCTATCTAAAACTAAAGCTACGAGGGTTCCAAACGCGCCCTGGTCTGAGAAGAGCCCACAACAAACTCAGCCGGGTTTTTTTTATTATCACCATCTCACAAATTATCTTAACTAAAGAACTATCAGAGCTATTAGAGCAAATCATTGCCAAGCTTCCTTGTCGTTTAAGTAATCCTTTACATGGTAATAACTAATAAGATTTTTCAATGAGTTTACGTTTTACATTAACTTTGAACTTGTTCAGAGACATCTTCAACACGTCTTCTGCGAGCTTATTAAATAAAGGATCTCCCAAAAGTCGTAATATCCAGGTGGGGTTTTTCAAAATATAAACAGCAGGGGTGCTGTTTATATTTTGAAAAACCATTTTAAACTATAGATTAAACTAAAAAAAGTGAGTCGAACTTTGATGACGTCACAACTTAAAATTTCATACAAAATCCATACTAAGCACGCGTTTTGACGTTTGAAAAAAAAGTTGCTGATTTGACTAGTTGTCAAATACCCAATTCTGTGACTAAAAGCACTCCCTTGGACAGAATTACTGAGATTTTTGTTCCTATTAGCTCAGGGGAAAAATAAAAATATGGAATGTTATCACAATAAAAAATTTATTATCTCTATATAACATAACATCGGACCGTAACCGTGGATTAAAACGACAGTATATTACAAAATAGGTTTATTATTTATACGATACATGTAACATGGCTTGTTTTTTGTATGGTTTAGTGGTCCATACACAATTTATTTTAGCCAACTTATATTATGTTCAGTTAAAAAATTCAATATAATTTTGCCAATACTCGTAGTCAAGAAAATCAAAGTCCAGCTTCAAATTTTGTACAAATCTATTAACAAAAACAACTTTTAGAAGTAAAACTTCTTTAGAATCGTTGTGATTTGAAAATACGATGAAACGAAAAAGCGACACCAAAAAGAGACAAACATATTCGTAATAGGATTTAGCCTGCGAGAGAATGAGATAGAATAACAAGTTATATTTATCTCATTCTCTCGTAGGCTACTTTTCTGAAGTTTCACTTCTGCCGTATGTGAATTGCACACACACTTTTTTATCTTTATTTCTCACAGTACACATTGGCCACACGCGTTCGGCGAGAACCATGTGACAATTACGAAGTCGTAAACGTAAGCGAATTGAACCAAGATCCATTAATTTGGTTCAAGTACGGAAATTCACAAGAAGGCCAAGTGGTTCTGCATTTTAGCCGAGAGCTGGGCTAACGTGTACCGGGCATTTTAAACTCCTTATACACTTATACATAGCAAACTGCTCCAATATAAATCTTTGAATAAATCGTAAGACTAGATTTACACTTCAAATGACTCTACTTCCCCATGTACCAATTTCAACTCTATGTAAAAGTCATAAAGCTCAGTTCACATTGTCAGGATCCACTGTCCCTCATTTTTTCGAACGACTAAATTTAAAATTGTGTACAGACCACTGTGATACCTGACCTCTAAAATCGATGAGTTCGGGAATAAATAGTATATTTAAAATAATGTGATGACAATAATAGTATATTATGACGAATATACTTTTATGTATTATAGAGAAGACGCAGTACCATGTACTCAGATAATAAGCTAAGTTTAGCTAGTACTACTAGAAATTTCAACATTATAACATAACTTTTATAGCACGGCCTGACCTAACCTAACCCGCTAAGCATTGTTTCCGTGACTTAAATTCACCACAAAAGGACTTGTCCAAGATTGGGCCTTGAACATGAACCAAGATGATTTTAATACACGTGAATAGAGATCCTAAAATATGGCTTTTAGAATTATTTACACATTTTTAAAGGACCCCAATTTGGAGAAAAATATTTTTTTATTTTGTGGCTTTTTTAGATCTTTGTCTGAATCTTATCAACAGTCAAAAAAAAAAAACTTGTTTTTTTTTGTCACTGTCATTGGGTGATTGTCAAATGTCACTGTCAGTTTTGTTTATCTTAGTGGTGGTGATTTATTGTTGTCTAATAATTATTTTACGAATGTCTCAAAATCTGTGGTCTCAAATACTCAATTATTATTTAATAATCTTATAATGTTGTATGTACTACTAGTGGAAAATGGGTAGTTTATCGAAATGGAATATTAATAATCACAATTAATGCGCATTACCCAAGTTTTAGTGTTGCCATCCATCGAAAAATATTTTCTACAAACGATATTTTTCATAATTAATTTTTAAAAAAACGGGGTTTTCTAAAATTATTATTTAAATGGCGTTTAATGTTATATTTTTTTCTCTTTCACGTGATGGCAGTTTGGTTCTGGTTCATTGACACTCAGAATAAAAAACCACCCTCCATACTGAACTGGGACATGTCCTTTGTGCAAGTTTGCATGCATTGCATTTGCTTCTATAATAGGGATGATGCCTAGGTATATCAAAAATAAATTAATTCTAATTGATTATTAAATAGAGGGTCTGCCAAAATACCTAAAATTCACATCCTCGGTTAGTTTAAAGTTTGATAACCATTTTTAAATATAGATTAAAGAAAAAAAGTGTGTTGAAATTTGATGACGTCACAAATGTGAATTTCATACAACTTCCATACTAGAAGTGCGTTTTTAAGTTTGATAAACCGTTGCTGATTTGATTGAGTTGTCATCATCCCTATTTATGATTTATTACTTGGTTGTTTGGAGAAGATCACTTTTAGTGATAAGACCGCCTTTGCGCACTTGTTATTTCTTTTTGCTTGTTAACTTTTTTGTTTCTTTTTAATGTTTTGTGTGGCAATAAAGCATGTATCTATCTATCTATTATTACAAGACATTGTAGGCGGGTACTTATTTACGCCGTTAGTAACTTTAGCACTGTCAAACTTTTACACGTGCTATAAACAGCACTTTACGCCATGCAATAACACACTTTAGCACGGTGTAATAATTTACTAATCAAGTCACGAATACGAGTTACGTTGGTTTAAGTCACCCGAATTATAAAATAATTTACGATACTCGTGACTTATGCAGAAGTCGATTGTTGCATGGTGTTTAGCGTCCTGGCAACTCGGCGTGCAATAACGAACTACTTAAGTCACGCGTACCGTAATGTACTATTAACTCATAATAAATACAGATTTCACTTTTAAACTTTTAGTTCATTTAAATCTTTTACACACTATTCCCAAATCACAGAAAAATAATTTAGAATCCATACCTGATGGATAATATTATACTTATTTGTACAGCAAATAATTTACTGCAAATATTATGAGCAGAATTCGAGGCATTTCATACAATTAAGGCGAATATAAAAATATAATATTATACTCTCGGTACGTCGTTTTTAACGCAAAATAAATATGAGAGTGAGGGAATAGCTGTATTAGCGCACGACCTCGTGCACTACAACAGTATGTTTTGACGTAATTGGGTAGTCTCCATTGGGATTGATCGCCGTGGCCGAAATTCGGCCAGAACTTTATTTTTATTAATTTGGAAATAATCTGTTTGTCTGTCTGTAATCTGGGAGAAGAACCCAAATCAGTACTTAACTGGATGGGTGACCAAATTTGAAGGTCTGAATTTGGAATATTCATTTCCTGCGTTCTTCAGAGAGAATGTTACGAATAATCTTTTATTACCGCCGCATTATTATCCCAAGAATATCCCTAGTATTATATTATAGTTAATGGAAAGGGTTCCCAACCCTCAGCAAGAGAGGTTACGACGAGAGAGAGAATACGACATAGCGAAAGAGATAATCAACTTGTTAAAAGCGACGCACCCATAGGGATATACTAGCTGATGCCCGCGACTGCGTCCGCATGTCGGATGAATCAGAGGCCAGATATCATTGTATTGGATAATTATTGTTTATATGAAGTCATCGAAATCGTCGTCATAGTTGCCGTACGCGTCGTATTGGTTCAGGTGTGCCTGGAACAAACAAATAATAAATCATTATGTTGAAGTAATAAATCATTATACCTAATCATACTAATATTATAAATGCGAAAGTGTGTTTGTTTGTTGGTTTGTCCTTCAATCACGCCGAAACGGAGCAATGGTTTTTTTATTCCACTACAAGTTAGCCCTTGACTGCGATCTCACCTGATGGTAAGTGATAATTGCAGTCTAAGATGGAAGGGCTAACCTGTTAGGGGTATGGCAGTTATATTTAAACTTGTATCCCTAATCGGTATCTACTTGCCATCATACCGGAACGCAAAATCGCTTGGCAATACGTCTTTGCCGTTAGGGTGGTACCTACCCTCTCAATTTCTGCGAAAAGTGTGTTACAACCAGTGATATATATAAGTTACTAGCTGATGCCCGCGACTTCGTCCGCGTGGATTTTAGGTCTTATCGAGTCCCGCAAAATTGGTTGTTTTCCCATGATAAATGTATATAATATATGAAACTGAATAAATGACCGTCAATCTGTCAAAATATTTGAAGATCTCTCTACTGTCTTAAGTCTCATTTACTTTTGTATATGGAGGTTTTTTAACCCAATTTTTTTACTTTTCCGTACAATTTTTCAAACATATTCTTTTTCTCCTTACAATAACAAGCACAACAAAAAAAGAATTAGCGAAATTGGTCCAGCCGTTCACGCGTGATGCCGTGACCAAGGGAAATAGGGATTCATTTTTATATATAGAGATAATGAATATAGATCAAGATAGTTTAAAGTTTTAAAAGTTAAAATTGTAAGACTTGTCCCGCAACATGTAGCGTCGCCACAGGCACTGACAGTGACGACGATGTTCATAGCGGAGTATGTTTTAGGAGAGTTGTATCAGAATGACATCTAAGCTTGCGGGTGACACTCTTTCTTTACTCTCCAAATTATGTTATAGGTAACTAGCTGATGCCCGCGACTTCGTCCGCGTGGTTGGTTTTTTTTATTCCCGCGGGAACTCCTAAATTTTCCGGAATAAAAAGTAGCCTATGTCACTCTCAAGGTCTTCAACTATACCCATGCGAAAAATCTCGTCGATCCGTTGCGGTATGATTGAAGGACAAACCAACAAACAAACACACTTTCGCATTTATAATATTAGTATGATACAGGGTGGAAAATCCAAATGGGTAGATAAAGTAGGTACTTTAAATATGGAAGATATCAAATTTGGGTCAAAGGAAACTTCCGTCATTTTGTTTTTAATAATAAAAATGACCTCATTTTAAAAGCTTACCAGAGCTGAGAATCGAATCAACTATGGCTAGCGATAGCTTTAATATTCTTTTCCACCATGACCCGTTCGTTTTTTCCACTCTTAAGAACAACCTTCCTAGCGAAATGGTGAGCACTTTGGTCTCATAAAAAAAGTGCGTTGAAATTTGATGACGTCATCGTCACCACTATGTATTTCATCCATACTTCCATACTGGAAGCGCGTTTTTAAGTTTTTTTTTTTAATCCACTACAAGTTAGCCCATGACTGCGATAAGTAAGTGATGATGCAGTCTAAGATGGTAGCGGGCTAACCTGTTAGGGGCATGGCAGTTATATTAAACCCATACCCCTATTCGGTTTCTACATAGCATCGTACCGGAACGTTAAATCGCTTGGCGGCACGTCTTTGCCGGTGGTGTGAGGCTGCCCACCAGGCCAGACCAGGGAAAATTCAGAAATTATAAATTCCCCAATTCACCCTGCGGGGATCGCACAAGGGACCTCCGCACGTTAAGAAAACAGCGCTCAACACTGCGTCACGGAGGTCGTCAAGTTAGATAAAGAGTTGCTGATTTGATTGAGTTGTCATCATCCCTATTGATTTCAGTTATTAATACGTAAAGTATGCATATAATGAGATTATTCAGCTACTTACATTATCACCTTCAACTTTTAATTTGGCCTTCCCCTTGCCCTTGGTGGGTTTCTTGCCCTTGTCGTTTTTCTCAGCCTTCTGTTTCTCGATGTAGAGGTTGTCCACTGTTAACTTTATCCTTTTTATGTCGGCCGATGTCACTGTTGACAAAATTAGAATTTTTAACACCGCTTGTAGAGGTGCCACCAGGGGGTCTACTCTCTCTCAAACGAAACTTCGCAAACGAACGTAATTAGTCGGTTATTAGACCCACACAAAATCGTTCAATCCAATCGGTCACGAAAATTTTCTATGGATCCGTACTTCGTCTGCGTGTACGAAAACGAAATAGAGAGGAGCATAGAGATAATAATTTATGTAGGAGAGGAGTTAACGAAATTTCGTTCGTTTGTTTGCGAAGTTTCGTTTTAGAGAAAGAGAGCAGACCCCCAGGTTCGTTTAACCCAGTAGGTATAGAGTGATTGTGTAAAACCTGTATCAATCATTGTTACAGTCTCAATTGTTTTGATTGGCTGAATTTATGGTACTTTTGATGTGTCAATGGATTTTGGCCAATAGTGGAAGAATGTTCGATTTTGTAAAACCTGTGTCAATCATTGTTACAGTCTCAATTGTTTTGATTGGCTGAATTTATGGTACCTATTTTTTGCTGTATTAATGGATTTTGGTCAATAGTGATTAGTGGAAGAAGGTTAACCATTCAGAGGTGATTGCGATTGTTACACTGTAGCTGTCATTTTTAGACTATCGTCCTGCAGGAATAGATTTGAAATTTTGACAGAAGTTTTATACGAATTCTGTCAAAGTAGCAGGATCTGGGTTAAAAGGATATTTAGATTTGTCTGCAATCGGGCCTTAGTACAGTTGCTTGAAAAATGCACTCACAATGATAGTAAATATGGCTTGAAAGTGCAACTTACAGCACTAGTGGGTTTTGTATGCAGTTTTTTTCAATTTCTATAAGACCATTTAACTTCTAAACTAGTGGTTCAACCTTAACCATGTCCTCGCATCCTACCAATAAACATTAAGAGGACGGCGAACGCCGCTCGCAACTTCTACTCGAACCGCAATTAATATGAATTTGCCGGTATATTGCTATCCTTATTTGGCTGATGACACATGATCGCGTGCAAGCGCGATAGCAATATGAGCGTACAGAATTTGTTACACATTTAGTCTTGTTCCGTGAATACCAAAAATGATTGAAAAATTGTTGTGTTTTTATTCTGTAACTTGACAATATAGGCTATGTTCCTGATCAATTAGTACGTGAGATATCGTTGGTTTAAATATGAAACAAATAAGGAGAAAACATGTCGTTTATGTCGTAAAAACATGCAAAACGCAATGTGCTTACATTTAATTTTGGGAAAATATTTTGAAAAAATAATTATCCAGGAACCTAGGTAAATACAAGTTCAATCTTAATAATCGCATAATATGGAGGAAATATGCTCGAATTACAAATTATTTTGGTATTACGTTTGTATGAGCAATTCACCCTCCGCTGGCGCCTTAAGTAAAATATATTTTGCAATACATTTACTCATAAACATCCTTGGGCAATAAAAATATTACCGCACTTTTAGTAGACTGCAAATATATTATGAAGTAATTACTTGCAGTCTGTTGCTCAGGTATTAAAGTTTGCACCACCACAAGTTTAATTTTCATCAGCATAAGTAACCATTTCAACTCTCTCTGCGTCGTCTTTCTCATTGCCGAGGGTCTTGACCCCTTTCCATTAATCACATAATGGCAGGGGTTTTCTTGGGATAATAATAAGAGTACTATTTCAACTGTTAGGTTTCTAATGATTATTATCATGATTATAACCGGAACCGACGGCTTAACGTGCTCTCGGAGGCACGGAGGAAAGGAAAAGGACAAATTCGGTCACCCACCCAGTTACCGACTTGGGTCAACATTGCTTAATTGCAATTGTCGATATGCATTGTCGCAACTAGGCCACTGGTCCCTCAAATATACTAGTGCTAATTATTATAAGATGCATTTCCCCCCATTGGCCCACCAGTTTGGTGAGATTTAATTTTTGTACATTATTTTGGTAATTTAAAAAAAAAAAACACTTTGCAGTACTCAGGTAAAAAAGGTGCTTACTTTGTAAGAGAACATTTTTGACGATTTCATCGACAAAAGCGGGAAATTCGTCCCTGCCTCTGTACAGGGTGATCTTCCTGCCCAGCAGGTCCGCAAACTCTGTGAACTCTTCCTTGGTTGTTGGGCTGAAGCTGTCCAGCTTGCCCGTAGCCCCTTCTGTTATACCTGCAAATATACACAGCACTGTTTCAATGTACGCGCACGAAAGTAGCGGTAGCGGGGCGATGCGACTAGTCGGAGAGCTGGCGACGAATTTCGGGAACAATTTGAAAGAAGTCTGGTAATACTTAATAACGACACAAAAATGTCTGGGATATATTTTTTCGATTTCTTTATGCATAAAATTTAAATATGAAAACATCAAGTACCTAGCCAAAAAAAATTTTATTTCCGATTTTTTCTGCAAATGTTATATGTTTCGCAGTAGTGAAATAATCGCAAACGATCTTCCAGACTGGCAGAACTGGATTCGCCAATGAACGAAATTATATTAAGGATTTCTCAGAAGAATAAAAAAACTTAATCCACACAGATTAAGTCTGGAATCATCAAGTAGTGAGATAACAAACGTAGTGCTGTGCATTTATTTAGTGATAAATAAATGTCTGTTTATTTATTACTTGGCCATAAATTATGTTTGACCAGGCCTTAAAAAACTAAAATTGGCCCAGGGGCAAAGAATCTATAAATACTTAAAATGAAGTGAACTCACCAAAAGTTTCCAGCGCAAGTCGCAGGTCAGACTCCTCCTGCAGTTTCTGGCGCCGCAGCTTTTCCGCCAGCTTCTGTTCCGGTGTCAGCTCTTCTTCCTTGTCTGCCAACTGCTCAGATTTCTCACGCTCTAGACGCTGTAATGAAATAATACATCGATGGGATTAAGATATATTACTATTATTAGTTAACTGTTAGTTATCTGAAAATATTTAAAATTCTTAAAACATTAACCAAAAAATCTTTACATATTACTTAACAGAAAATTACTAGTTTACTGTCTCAACTCATCACACCCAGCCCTTGGATTTTACAGCCAGTTAGAATACAGAAATTTCATTTTGTTTTGTAGTTTGTACATGGGCTTATGTTTTTAAAATGGATATAAGGATTGTCTTGATCTGATCAACGTTGATCACTATCATATCTAGTTTGAGTGAAAGATTCATCTCATAAAAGTTTTTTGAGAATTCAATTTATCAATTAAAATAGTAAATTTATTAGATTCAAATTTTAAACACTTATTGCAGGGAAATTACTAAAAAATCTATTTTGAATTTTATATATTGCACATACAATGATAAAAATACTTATTCCACAAGCAACTATGAATTGCACTAGAATGCATTTCAACACATACAATATTGAAATACGTGTACCTATGCTAGTGCATCATACTTAGAATGATGACATTGACATGTAGATGAACTATAACCAACCTCTTTTTCAGCTATTTTTTCATTTATTTTCTTTTTTGGTTTGGCTGGTGGAGGGGCCGGGGTGGCCTCCTTCTTTTCCTCATCTTTTTTTTCCTCTTCTTCGTCCTCCCAACTGTCCTGTAAGAAAAGCTGACGTCAACACGTAGGCCGATTGAGGTTATGTCCTTCAATCATAATCTAAATCAATATGTTGTTACAACTATCACTTATACAGCGATTTCAACTATTTGGCAACTGTCTTGGTTACCTTGACCATCTCTTCCTCGTCCTCACCCTCCCATCTGTTTGAGGTCGTCAACGTGGTCGGGAGTTTTGGTTCGAAGTTGTCTGCATCTGCGAAAATTCATACGTAATGCGTCATTTCTGGTACTCACTAGAAAAATAATCACACGAAAACAATACGCACCCCACGACACGTCCATGATTGCGGACCTCTAAAGCACCGATCTTATTTTTGCTTACTTTTCACGCGAAAGACCAAATCAGACAAGACGGGCAACTTGCAGGTTTTTCAACACAAGATGTCTCCCGAATCGTAAATTTTTCCTAACAATAACAATTCTCAGTCGAATTTTGTCAAACGATCGAGACTTTCCTGCATTGAACACGACCGAATTGGAAAAAGGTAAACGAGTGACATAATTTCAATAAATTTTCAACGGAGGTACAATCGGAATTTGTTACGCAAAAATATGACTCCATCGCAAACGCTAATTTCCGAATCACTAAAATTTCAATATGGCCGCTTGACAGTTCGTTGACATATTTTAGAGACTAGGTCCTTTTACTCGAGTAACTCGAACCAATACGCTGACTCGTTGACTCGATTCGCTTTTCTCTATAATATTCATATAAGCACAGTCTAGTTTTAGAAAGTCTTGAGTCAAATCGTTGAGCGCTCTATTCAAGGCTAATAATACTAAAGAGCGTAGTAATCCATACTAATATTACAAAATATGCGAAAGTGTCTATCTGTCTGTCTGCTTGTCTGACTGTCTGCTACGCTTTCACGGCCTGATGAAATTTGGTATAAAGGTAGGTTACATCCCGGGGAAGGACATAGGCTTTTTAGTTTTTATCCCGGAAAATTAAAAATTTCACGCGGCAATCATAAAACCTTAATCCATGCGGAAGAAGTCGCGGGCATCATCTAGTATTTGATATAATAATGTAAAACTAAGTAAGTATAACATTATTAATAATTATTAGGTGTTTGGTGGAGCACTCTCGAAAATGCTGGAGCTGCAATGGACGTAATAAATATTTACAGGCTGATGTAAAAGAAATAACCAGGAAAACAGCTGTAGTTTTCAATCAACAATTTCTGAGCTCTGGTAAACCAAAGACGCGATTTTTGAGTCATAGTTATTATTGCAGTACACGGTACCCGTTATCAAAACTCAAGGCTTAAGTCTGCCGCGTTTTGAGTTTAATAAGACTTATAACCTTCAATCATGCCTCATATTGACATGGAACCAAGCCGACTCGAACCCAGCTCCAAGTATTTCATATAACTCGAGTTGAAAGAAATGGACTCGTCACATCACTAGCTCATTTCTTTTAAAATTTTTCAAGTTGACAGATTTTTTTGTAATGCCATATGAAAAAAAATAGAAGACAAAAGGAACAATAATGAAATTAATAATTAATAGTGTAATTTAGTCAGGAAAATAAAAATAATAATGTATGATGTAAAAATAAATATAATATAACACATTATTCAAAAGAAGATCGTAAATTACAGCGACACCTAGCAAACCAATCAAAACTAAACTCAACATTAACCAAAAATGATTTAGTTAGTTTCATGTAGATGTCGCGCAAAGAGAATATAAACCCACAACCACTACGTTTTTCGCTGATGTCGCATAAAACTTGCGCACAACTCTGTGGCCTTTGGAAAAAATAGGAAAATCATTAAAAATGTTTAACGGTGTTCCTTTCTATGTACGATTTTAGAATGTCTCCATAGAATAGGTAATAGTAGGTACAGCGGGTTTCTCATATTTCCAAGCTACAGAATCCTTTGTGGGCGAGTCTGACTCACACTTGACCGGTATGGCTTGGCCACAGTGATTTTACCTCAGAATATTATTATAGCTAGTTAAATTATAATTCTTTAGCTAATAAAATGGCTAAAAAGAAAATTGAAGTGTTCGTAGATATTGAAAATGAACAGCAGTTTCAGTACATGCTCAATCACAACCGAGATAGGCTGATTTGTAAGTGATCAGTTAAAAAAAAAAATCATAATATTATCATCATAATTACATTAGTATAATAAAAATGCGAAAGTGTGTTTGTTTGTTGGTTTATTAGTTTGTTGTTTGTCCTTCAATCACGCTGCAACGGAGCAACGGATCGATATGATTTTTGGCATGGGTATAACTAGTTGAGGACCGAGAGTGACATAGGCTACTTTTTATCCCGAAAAGTTAAGGAGTTCCCTAGGGACTCAAAAAACTTAAAACACGCAGACGAAGTCGCGGGCATCAGCTAGTACTTAGTGTGCAGGGATGTGATGAATTGGAATTTTATTGGATTTTTGCCGTGCTTAATTATTAGTGCAGGGTTTAAATTATTATAGAGGCCTCAAGTACCTATTTAGTGGTAGGACGCGTCATGCGGTAGAATTGTCGTTGCGAGAGAGAGATGTTGTCGTTGCCAGCTAATTTCTCGTTTATCATAACATGCACAACAAAATACGGTGTATTACGAGAAAAGAATAGTCGGTATGTACCTACATATGGGTTCGTAGAGAAAAATACCACAACACCCCTCGCGGACAGCTTTACGGCACGCAACCCGCAGTCTTTCAGCAGCCGCGTCGCGCGAACAGGCTCATGAATGGGCCCCGGACGGGATCGAAACTAGTCGGGCACTTTTCTGACGTGGGTTTAACCGGTAGTTAATTATAGTTAAAAGTAATATCACTCACGTGATAACGTGATGTTTAAACGTTAAAAAATACCATACATAAGAAATATTACTTATATCTCTACTTTTGACGTAAGTAACGTCTATGTAACCACTAGCTGATGCCCGCGACTTCATCCTCGTGGATTAAGTTTTTAAATTCCCACGGGAACTCCAGCTCCTTAATTTTCCGGGATAAAAAGTAGTCTATGTCAACTATACCCATGCAAAAAATCACGTCGATCCGTAGCTCCGTTGCATCGTGATTGAAGGACAAACCAACAAACCAATAAACCAACAAACAAACACACTTTCGCATTTATAATATTAGTATGATTAGTATGATGTTAGCTTCAGTAGACAAATAGAGGTAACGGGTAGAAATAATTTTTTCATCATACCTATTCGAAAAACGCATATTGGCTTCAGAGGATAGCGGGAGCAAAGTGTAACTTGTAGGCCCATAGGACTTTTCATTTCTCTCTTCTGATTGGTCCGAAGTCACGTCATCAATTTGTTGATCGAATATACGACTTTGCATTTCTCTGTTCTGATTGGTCCGAAGTCACGTGATCAATTTGTTGATCGGATATACGTCTTTACATTTTATTTAAACTTTAAATAGGTATACGTCTAAATAATGTCTATACAATTACATAGAAGGTTGATAGGAGTATCTTCTGATTGGTGCTTAAACGTATAGGTAATGTCCATACATAGTAGGTTGATACTCCTAGCTTTTTCTCATACGTAATGATGAAAAATAGTGTGTATCACTCGGGGCCAAATTTTTTGTTCTCGGGCGGCGTATATTGAATTCCTCGCTACGCTCAGGATTCTACTTTAGAATCCTTCACTTCGCTCTGAATTCAAAATAGCGCCCTCGGGGAACAAAAATTTTCTTTGGCCCCATGTAACACAAATAACTATTCTCGTTGTGCGCAGCGTGTTGTCGCCGCGCATTTGCTGCTCTTAAATGTTTGGACATACTTACCTCTCATCAGGGTATTGCTTCCTTAGGTGCAGATGTATACAACTCCTTTGCCGGACCGTGCACAGCTCTTGATTATCTCTTTGTGAGGATCAAGCTAGATTGGAGTGATGGGGACATTGTGCTGCTAAGGGTTACTTTTTTAATAATATTTACTCAATACTGTTTTTTTTAAACACGTAGGACATACAAGTGTCTCTTATGTTACGTCATGTTTTAACTCTATCGCCGGTTCGGAAAGTAGAGCCGGAAAGAAACTACCATTTTCCTATCCATATTAAGGTATGTTGGGGTAAGAACGGACGGATTTCAGACCAATTGAAAAGGTTTTGTAAAAACTCAATTTTCTCGATATTCATTGAAGATATATTACTAAAATATGGTGCATGTGATTAATTTTTAAACGTAGCTTAGGTTTCAATTTTGTTTATTTTTGTAAACTCAACAGTTTCTGCTTTATACGCATGTAAAGACAAGACATACTTTTTTATGGCTATGGTTGAAAAAATGTCCTTCGGGGGTAAGATCGGACTAACTTTCAAACCCGCTTCTATGGCTTTGAGAACAAGGTGTATAAGAATAATAAATCCGATCTGAAACGCACTACAATATATAAAAAAATTACGTTTATGTAATTAAAAACATGAATGTTCCAATCGATTTTATTTTTTTTTACTTAAAGGCATCCGATCTTACCCCCAGTGATAATTTTTTTACATTTTGTGATTCTCAAACTTTGCTCTCATCATAAGATGAATTATCCAGATCTGCGGGAAAGATCGGATGAATTAATTTTTTGCTAGTTATTAATAATAACTAATTCTAATTTTGAAAAAGGGACAGAAAACGAGTTCAATGTTCGAAGTAAAGACATCAAAAATTCTATGTATCCTTTTTTCAAAATTGTAACGTTGATCCCAAGCATGGAAATTGCTTAAAACATTTTTTTATATCCTAATGGATACATCCTAATGAAAATAACATATATAAAAAAAACAGAAATATAAAAACATAAATACATATCATGATAGTAAAATAAATGACAAATAAAAATTTATGCCGTAAATAAAAAAATAAAAACGATACCCAAGATACATATAGGTACAGACATTTTTAATGTTATTGGGCTCTTTTCTGTATCTGTACGCTTCTGAACACATTTCCATCAAAATCTCGAGATCAAAATAGAATAATCCTTACACTGTATTTTAAGATGAAAAATATTAAAAATATTCATGTTATAAAAGTTTGACAATCCCTGCCTCATTTTGTACAGGTAAAGACCGGATGGTTTTAATCCGATCTTTACCCGAAAGGGGGAACATCGGATATCTGCTAATATACATCCTAGGAGTATTCTGATCAGATCTATCTAGCTATTGCTACTTAAAACCTAGTATTAACGCGAAATATTAGCAAAACAATCTGTATTTTCGCCAAAATATGAAACTAAAAGGGAAAGGGAAAGATCGGATAGAAGAAAAAAAGACAAAAATTACCTTGTTTTTTTAAATTCACCATAACACACGTACGGTACGTCGGAGCGACTGGCGCGAACTTCAGTAGACGCATAACAAAATGGCGTTGAACATAATGATGCCAACATTTAAAAATGTTGTCTCATTCGCGAGAAATTTGATGTATACGGTCTTACCCCCTTTCCGCTCTTACCCCAACATACCTTATTACTAGCTGATGTCTGTGACTTCGTCCGCGTGAAATAGGTTTTTTAATTCCCACGGGTTTTTTAAATTTCCGGGATAAAAAGCAGCCTATGTCACTCTCCAGGGTCCTCAACTGCACCCATGCAATAAATCATCGCCGATCCATTGCTCTGTTGCGACGTGATTGAAGGACAAACCAGCAGACAAACACACTTTCGCACCTATTGCGCCTTTGCGCATTATGCCACTGCAGTTTCCTATTTTCTGTTTTGTATGCATAATTTTGTATATTGTGTTATGATGCAATAAAGACTTATACTACTACTACTACTATATTTAATATTATAAATGCGAAAGTTTGGATGGATGGATGTATGGATGGATGTTTGTTACTCAATCACGCCCCAACGGCTGAACGGATCTGGACGAAATTAGGCACAGAGATAGATTATAGTCTGGAATAACAAATAGGCTACTTTTTATCCCGGAAAATTAAAGAGTTCTCGCGGGAACCGAAAAACCTCAATCCACGCGGACAAAGTCGCAGGCATCAGCTAGTTTAAAAGATTAATTATCTAAGTGAGTCAGGTTGCCTTATAATTTTTTTTTTTTTTTATTGGTGATAGGCATGCGCTTGACGACAATCATGCTTAGTGCAAAGCAATGATGAGGTCTAGATTGGAACGCGCTTGCCTAGAAGATGCCTATTCACTCTTGCCTTGAAGGTACCTAAGTTATAAGTGGCAGGAAACACGTGCGCTGGGAGGGTGTTCCACACCATAGCGGTTCGTATCAAACGTCGAGCAAAAACGTTTCGTGCGAGCAAATTGGAGCAAATAAAAATAACAAATAATATTTTGTTCTAGGTGTTAATTGATGAAATTCAGTCATTAAGTCGTTTTCACAACCAAAGCGAACCCGTGTTTCTATTTATCATGGTAAAAATACTAGTATATTATGTTTTAATAGCACTAAAAGCACTGATGACCTAGGTATAGTTACTTCGCTAAAAGCTTTTCAATAGGATCGAATTACCTATACCTAGGATGCTAGGTTGAGTACCTAACTAGTTTTTTTAGTCGCTAATTTTTGCGTTTAAACTCTAGTATTTACTTAAAAATGAAATTCATAATAATTATTATGGCGCGGCTCAACCAATGAAAAAATAAGTATTTGTAAGCCTTCGTCATTGGGCTCAACTAGCGTTTTTGTCGGAGTAGGTAGGTATATCCGTATAATATATTATCAGTTTAATAGTTTTATAAAAAGAATAGATATAATATATCATTATTTTCATAATATGTACCTAGGTACTTATTTATAATATTTTAAGAAGTCTATTTTGTTATTTTCTATGGGCCTAGTTGCCTGCTTTAAACAAATAATTAAAAATACTAGTCAACCAATTATGAGGATGGGAGCACCACTTTTGCTGGTAAAGCTACGAAACTTTTCTTGCAGAATCGCAGAATAACTCGAATTTTTCGCGGCGTAGACAACATGAGATTCGCGCAAGTAGCCAAATATGAAATCGATTGTATCAAGCAATTTCATACAGGTTCTCCAGTTGAAAGAATTACGTACAATTTGGATGAAGCATCACCTGAAGAACTCGTTAGTTGAAATAAAATAACTAAAAATACGCACAGAATTTAGATAAGGTACAAATAGAGAAATGATAAAAAAAGCGTGACATATCCGTCTAGTGAAACAACATTAGTTTGCATTGTTTTAAAAACATACGTATTTTCTTAGTGTTACAGTTTAATTCTAATTGCCGTGGGTGCTAGAAATTGGGCTGAATTAATATTCTATAGTTTGTGAATAGCTAAATATCGTCATGAGGTTCCTATTAGGTATGTAGAATATAGTAGATGCCTTGTAGCATACATGTATGGCAAACATCGTTTTAATAGAACTCTAACAAGTAGATCCTAGACTTATCCTAGAATGGTAAACCTAAAATTCAAAACGATTATCCACATGGTGTTAAACATTTATAAGCAATTCTTCAACTAATTTTAAAGGAATGGCACAAAGAACGTTTATTCGAAGAGCAACAAGAAGAGGCTAGAACAGAGACGCGTAGAATGGAACGTCAAGCGGCACGGAAGCGGCACAGAGCGGAAGTCATGATACCGCACTTGCAGCATCTAAACTTCGTTTTGTATTGGCCTCATGCGATCCATGCACATCCTGAACTGTATGAGAGATGGGACGTGAACAGTTAAGTGCTTTGAAAAATATTTAATAGAGGAAGAGGTGTAGAATAGAACGTCAAGCGGCAAGAAAGCAGCATAGAGCGGAAGTCATAATACCGTACTTGCAGCATCTAAACTTCGTCTTGTATTGGTCTCATGCGATCCATGCTCACCCTGAACTGTATGAGAGATGGGACGTGAACAGTTAAGTGCTTTGAAAAATATTTAATAGAGGAAGATGTGTAGAATAGAACGTCAAGCGGCAAGAAAGCGTCATAGAGCGGAAGTCATAATACCGTACTTGCAGCATCTAAACTTCGTCTTGTATTGGTCTCATGCGATCCATGCTCACCCTGAACTGTATGAGAGATGGGACGTGAACAGTTAAGTGCTTTGAAAAATATTTAATAGAGGAAGAGGTGTAGAATAGAACGTCAAGCGGCAAGGAAGCGGCATAGAGCGGGAGTCATGATACCCCACTTGCATCATCTAAACTTCGTCTTGTATTGGCCTAATGCGATCCATGCACACCCTGAACTGTATGAGAGATGCGACGTGAACAGTTAAGTGCTTTGAAATATATATATATATAACAAAGAAAGACGTAAGAGCCCGCTACTATTTTAGACTGCATCATCACTGATATTGTCACATCAGGTGAGATTGTAGTCAAGGGTTTACATCTAGTGGATAAAAAAGAAATTGATATTGCAGATATAATCATGGTGGGTCGCGAAGAGATCCAGCTGACAAACGAACTGGCGTATGATATACTGTACGCCGGTGACGCGGAACTAAACGAAGCGTCTCTTCACATGCTGTTGTCTGCACCGGCCTTGGCTATATGCTTCCGACTGCTCGACACAGACAAGCACTTCGTTTGTTAGTGCATTCCTGCTTCATATTATCACTAATAGATGATGGTGTTTAATTTTTTTAGGGTTCCGTACCCAAAGGGTAAAAACGGGACCCTATTACTAAGACTCCGCTGTCTGTCTGTCTGTCTGTCTGTCTGTCTCCAGGCTGTATCTCATAAACCGTGATAGCTAGAAAGCTGAAATTTTCACAAATGATGTATTTCCGTTGCCGCTATAACAACAAATACTAAAAATTAAAAAATATATATATTAAGGAGGGTCCCCATACAATAAACGTGTTTTTCGTATTTTTTTGCTCAATATTAAAAACGGTAACAGGTAGACGGTTCAAATTTTCACAGAATATTAACTTGTATATTACCTTTCAAAATAAATAATTAAATATCAATAAAGTAAATATTAAAGGGGGGCTCCCATACAACAAACGTAATTTTTATTTTTAATACGTCATAAATCGTAAAACTTACTACAGGTTTGTACGGAACCCTCGGTGCGCGAGTCCGACTCGCACTTGGCCGGTTTTTTTAATTCCTGGGGTGTAACCTACCTCTATACCAATTTTCATCAAAATCGGTTGAAAAGGTGGGCCGTTAAAGCGTAGCAGACAGACACATTTTCGCAATTATAATATTAGTATGGATTTGGTCTCCCACCCGTCCGAATGTCATCCTGAGCTGAAGTCCGAGCCTCACAGGAGGCTCCCTGAAGACGTTGCCCCCCGATATCTTCGAGCTCTAGGGCTCATATCCAACTTCTCGGCGATGCCTTTCGCTCGCCTACCCACCCGGTAACACTGTAGCGGTCGAATAGGGCCTATACGGAACATGTTCAATCCGAAAAAAAAACTTTTAATATCAAGTTTGTGGATTTTTTAAGACGTTTGTGGAACAGTAGATAACTATTTCATGAATCTTAAAGGAAAGAATGAAATTCCTAATTTGACCTCCAAAATTATTATGTCTAAATAAGTCAGGTAAAGGTATTTTGCTACTATTCTGTGGTATTACTTACTTACTCATGTTTGACATAGTTTTAAACGCATACATTTCAGCTCTTGTACGTAGAATCCTATATGAAGAGGTGGCCCCAATAGATGAATTGAAACCAATGGAAGACCAACATGCCCTGAAGACAGCTTTTGATGCATACAAATCGTACAGCCCTTCTAGAGAACAAATTTTGCAGAAACGTAGAGACGATCGCTTGAAGAAGAAGGTTAGTTTACCTTTTAGATTAGGTATATTTTCTCATTTAACTTTTTATTGAAATATAGAGTTGCGCTTGATGACAATCATGCCTTGGAAAGCAGGGATAAGGCCTTTGCCTATTCACTAAAAGCACGTACGCCGGTATCCGTATCAGAAACGGCAAACAATTCAACTTTTTGATTGAGATGATTAAGCTCAACCACTTTAAAAGATTACTCATTTCTCTTCTCTTATAAGTAGCAGTTAGCCCAAAAAATTAAAGCGCCTTTTAAAAAATGTAAATTATAGTTTCAAACAATCAAAAACACGATTGAAATATAGACTTTAGTCAACTTCATAATCCAGTTTATTTATTTTTTAAATATATAGGCTAGCGCTTGGCTGCAATCAGACTTGCTTGCAAGTGGTGATGCAGCCTAAGGTGGAGCGCGCTTGCCTAGAAGATGCCTATTCACTCTTGATTTGAAGGTACCTTAGATATTAAAAGAGGAGGGGAAAACGGAAGCCGGAAGGGCATTCCATATCCTAGCGGTTCGAATTAGAAACGAGGAAGCAAATCGCTCCCGATCATTTCAATGAAGGGACCTATAGTATACAGCCTTGAGGAACATCCATTAGTGAGGCTCCGGAATTAGCGTCCTCACAACCCGACCAATTAAAACAATACCTATCAAATCAAGTCTTCACATGGGGGTAATATCAATGCAGCTAAGATTTATTTTGATATTTGATATTCTGTTTCAGGAAGAAGTAGTAGAAAAGCGAGTGAGAAGGCTGTCGGAGATGCAACGTTTAGCGAGACAAGCTATCGAAGATGCTATTCAAGCTAAAAGAGCTGCAAAAGAACAACGCAAGCTGGAGTTGCTTAAAGCTGGGGTAATTTAACTAAGGGTTTGGGCCGACTACTTCCCTGGGGGAATGCTAAGCGCTGCTAACCATAAGCTATTTTCCTCTGCAGAATCTTTCGGCGCTAGAACATTTAAAACAAGAACCAGATGATGATGAAGTGGATATCGTTGTACCCGAAGTAAGTATTCAATTATATTTTGTGACATACTATTCTGTATTTAACGCAATTTCTAAACTAAACTAAAATGACAGCTTTAAATCTAGTTCTGTCCCTTTCCACCCTTATAAAAGGGTTAGCAATATTTTTAATTATGTCATTATACTTAGTTAAGTTTAGAGATTGTGATTGTAAAATGACAGCATTAAAAATATTGCTTACTAGATTTAAGGCTC
This sequence comes from Erebia ligea, assembly GCA_917051295.2. Lineage (NCBI taxonomy): Eukaryota > Metazoa > Arthropoda > Insecta > Lepidoptera > Nymphalidae > Erebia > Erebia ligea. Next base: position 3,032,391 of record OU785239.1, read on the forward strand.
TCATTTTAGTTTAGTTTTGAGATTGTGTTATACAGAATTGTTTACAATATTATGTGAAGTTTAATAAAAGCTTGTAAAAATCATCTCCCGTTAAACCAGATCATTTCTGCCACGTCCCTGCAAATTATGGAACCACCTTCCATCTTCTGTGTTCCCTCATGATTATAATGGGGCTCTTCAAAGGGCGGATAAACAAATATCTCAAAAGCCAGCAACGCATTGGCGGTTCCGCTGGTGCTGGTTCATGGGCGGCGGTAATCACTTAACATCAGGTGATCCGCCTGCTCGTTGGCTCGCTATATATATTTATATATTAAAAAAAACATACCTTTTTGTTCCTCAGGCCTTGTCTGATGTCGAAGAGGAGGATGAAAGTGAATTAGAAGATGAGCACGAGTACTTCCCACCAGCAGGTCTCCTGATACCAGGGTTCTATGCACCACCGAACGATGTAGCGAAAACCAACGGCCTAGCTATTTTATTTCCTAGAGTAATAATTTAATTTTATTACTGGCTCTATATCTCCCTTTTATTCTTAAACTAGCTGATGCCCGCGACTTCGTCCGCGTGGATTAAAGTTTTTTGGTTCCCGCGGGAACTCCTTAGTTTTACGGGATAAAAAGTAGCTTATGTGTTATTCCAGACTTTAATCTATATCTTTTCTAGCCAAATTTCATCCAGATCCGTTCAGCCGTTCGAGCGTGATTGAGTAACAAACATCCATACATCCATACATCCATCCAAACTTTCGCATTTATAATATTTATTTGATTACTGATTAAGATCGCGGTAAAGACAACACCATTAGCTAAAAATCCCGTAAGATCTCTCTGATTTTCCGGGATAAAAAGTAGAATAATGTTCTCCTCCAGTAAGGGCTAGCATGCGCACAACGAGTAAAATTATGTCTATCCGTTATCTCTATTTGTCTACCGAAGCTTATATAAACTACACATATTATGACTTGTCTCGTTACGTCAAAAGCAGAGACACAAGTAGGTACTAAGTATTTCTTACTTAAACTTACTCCACGCAGGCGAAGTTGCGGGCATCATCTAGTTTATATTTAAACTGTCAGGGCCCATACTGACGTTTAAAGTCATATTATTGTTGACTTTTGTGTTTTAGAATTATAATCCTTATTACAAGGTACGTGACATCAAAACTCTAATTTTGGGTAATATTGCTTAAGTATTGCTTTAAACGTTGGCAGTAAGGCCCCAGGATTGTTAAGTACCTACCATTGTCAGTGTGTTTCGAGTTTTATTTAACGTTATAAATATAATACTTACGATCCAAGTAATATTTTAGTTAGTTTTGGAGAAAGTAACCCCGGAACCAGAGTTTCTGCCGCCCCACGTCCTAGTCATGATGGATATGGAGAAAAGGCATAAGGCTATTGCAGCTATGTCTAAGTACAAGAAGGAAATCATACATGTTAGTAACATAACGTACCTTTAGGTTGTTTTACTGGGAATTAGGTAAACAAGGAACAAGAATCTTAATTCGCTATAATCTGGCAATACAGATACAGTACTTACTTCCGCCACTACAGCCCATTAACGTCCCACGGCTGGGCACAGGTCTCCACTCTCATAGGAGAGAGGGGAATTAGAGCTTAGACCACTTGTTGAGTCGGGGCTATTATACAATTATTGACGAATTTCTTATTGACAAAGTTGTATGGAAGCAACCGACTCTGGGTCAAGCTCCCCACAGGACAGTATAATAACTTACACTATTGTATTTAATTTACATACTTAAGTACCTACGTAATGTAATCAAATAAATATTATAAATGCGAAAGCTTGGATGTATGGATGTGTGTTTGTTACTCAATCACGCTCCAACGGATGAACGGATCTGGATGAAATTTGGCACAGAGATAGATTATAGTCTGGAATAGCACATAGGCTTTTTATCCCGGAAAATTAAAGAGTTCCCGCGGGAACCGAAAAACCTCAATCCACGCGGACGAAGTCGCGGGCATCAGCTAGTATATTATATTGTTAAAAAAAAAAAAGAGCAACTGCTGAGTTTCTTGCCGGCTTTTCTCTTCTTTCCGAACCGGTGGTAGAGTCAAAACATGACGTAACATAAGAGACACCTGTATGTCCTACATGTTTTAAATAAATGAATTGATTTGAATTGACCCACCACGCTGCTCCAATGTGGCTTTAACGACTATTATAATGTTAGTGATAATAACCGGGATCGACGGCTTAACGTGCTCTCCGAGGTACGGGGGTACGGGGGTGAAACACCGGCAACTTCCTAATTCCGGGCTAGTACTGACAAGTGAGAATTTCTAGTCAGAAAAACCCAACACTTAACTATGGCCCGACCTGGGACTCGAACCTGGGACCTCGTCGGCCGCAGTCGAACATGCTAACCACTGGACCAACGAGGCAGTTAAAGTACTTACTTAAATCAAATAAATATTATAAATGCGAAAGTTTGGATGTATGGATGTATGTTTGTTACTCAATCACGCTCCAACGGATGAACGGATCTGGATGAAATTTGGCACAGAGATAGATTATAGTCTGGAATAGCACATAGGCTACTTTTTATCCCGGAAAATTAAAGAGTTCCCGCGGGAACCGAAAAACCTCAATCCACGCGGACGAAGTCGCGGACATCAGCTAGTAAGTAATAAATTGTTTGTATATAAGAATCGTATGAATTTCTTGGAATCAGCCGGTTTATTTGTATTCTAACATCCGCTGCTCTGAATGACTGGTAAGCAAAAATATATCAATGATGATTTTTGCAGTACCCATAGCTACATACGCACCACTTGCATGAGTAAGGCGAATGTCACACTGCGCCGCGCCCCGCTGCGGTGCGCGACGCGTTTGTATTGTTTCGGGTCCAGTGGCGTGCACAGGTGGGGTAGGGTAGGCATTATAGTCTAGGCAACGGGGCGGTTCGTTGTATGGAGATCCTCAGTCGTTGAAACTTGGCAGGGTTGTAGTATGTTATGAACCAAAACTTATAAAAAAATATCTAAAAAAAATCCATGCGGAAGTTAGGTATTTATACTTAAAACTTAATATTTATGACTGAATATTTTCTAGATTTTTTTTTAAATAATAGTAGGTAGTATATTTATACTCAAAACCGAAATATCAAACGAAATAATCATGCAGAACATCGATATTTAAACCGATTTTATTATCAAACCTAAACTGCGTTTACGCGATAATGTACCTACCTCCCTGCTTGTAATTGGGTATGGCATAAAAAACCTTACTTCCTCACTGATTTTTATTGGATATTTATAATATACATTCAATTCATAATACTTTATCATACTGTAAAGATTCATCACCTGAGGAATTATTGTTGGGGTCCACTAGCATTATTGCCTAGATTATTAGTTAATTAGAATACTTATTTACTAGATGTTTTGATGAAATATGAACATTGACGTATTTCCATTTGGGTAAGCAGTGCTTTTATGTCTCTAAGAACTGCACGCCACACGCGGAGAGGAGTTGTTAACTTGTTAATGTGGCCAATTCTGTAGTACTTACACCATCTCTAAAATAAACTAAAATGACAATTCAATTTTTATTGCTTTCCCTTGTAGAACACTTCCAGCGGAAAGTGGCAGCATTCGATTTAAAGCTGTCATTTTAGTATGAACAGAATTATTTTAAGCTATGGCATAGCTTCTATCGCGGGCCTTGAGCGTGGAGACCGAATCCAGAAATTCCGTAACGAAAATAACCTAACACCCCCCACTCCGACCGGCTCCGACTCGATGAATAGGACCTACTGATGCAAAAAGGAACCATGCAGCTTTTAAAATGCACCTTCTATCGACCCTGAGTCGATAGAAGGTGCATTTTAAAAGCTTTCTGTAAGTATACTTATCTCATTTTTGGTATGTGTGTGGATTGGTTCCTTTTTGCATAAGTAGGTCCAATTATAATTACATAAGTTGATAAAAAATGCTATGCAATAAGCTTTACCGCGGCAGTCTTCGAGTGCCACACGTCTTTTTTAGTTATTAGAATTGGCAACGTCTGGTATTGCGCGTATTTTGTTTACAAACTAATATAATATTATGTACGGTCAACCGTCGCAGTGTGCGATTCGCCTTATGTATATCAATGCCTGTTTTATCTACTCATCACATTATTTATTAAGGTCTACTAAATGATGCCCACGACTTCGTTCGTATATTATTATTATTTTTTTAATATCAGAGGTAGGTACTCTCTGGTATTTTACAGGATAAAAAGTAAGTATGTCCGCCACCAAGATGTAGGAAGATTTCCCCCTCGTAAACAAAAAAAAAATGTGTGTGCATTTCACACACGGTAGAAGTGAAACTTCAGAAAAGTAGCTTACGAGTTATATTTATCTCATTCCGTACAAGTTATATTTCAGTACAAATTATATTTATCTCATTCTCTCGCAGGCTAAGGGTGCTATCCCTGTACCAGATTTCGTCAAAATCGGTTACACGGATGGGCTAGTATGAAAAGGTAACAGATAGACAGACGGACAGATTGACGGACGTACCGACAGACAGACATACGTAAAGTTTCCGTGTACTCTGAATAAAATATTATTCTTTCAGATGGGTATTTTCAAAGCAACCGGCCCATTTCACGCCTTTCATATCGCGTACAGCGTCAAACAGTTCGATGCCATGCTGATAAAGAAGACTTACAAACTGTTAGTTCTATGAAACTTCTCTCCTTTAAGGGCAAAACGCACTGCGGACAAGGTAGGACAAAACGTGCAAATGCAGGGGAAACACCTTTTGTCCTGTCGCGGTAGTATGTGCAGCACCATATACGAGTTTAAATATTTTTATTTTTGTTCAAAAAATACAATTTAAGCCAATTTAAATAAATAGGTCTTTACCTATGAAATTGCCGTTTTGTATGGAATAAGTGAAAGCACTTATTTTTTCAAATTTTTTTATTTCTGTTATTCGAAGTAATCACCCATGCAATCGACGCATCTTTGCCAACGCATTGGCACTGTTTATTGATGCCCTTCTTGTAAAAATCAGCTGGACGGGAGGCAACAAACTCTTCAAAGGCATTTTGTACTGCCTCTCGGGAATTGAATTTTTTACCCACTAAAAAGTTGTCTAAATTTTGGAAAAAGTAATAGTCGGTAGGTGCAAGGTCTGGTGAGTATGGCGGATGAGGGAGAGCTTCCAACCCCAGCTCTTGCAGCTTGGAGACTGTCTGTTGCACAGTATGGGGTCGCGCGTTGTCGTGAAGGAGCAGTGCACATCTGCAGTAATGCTCATAAACTCTCCGTAAACGTTTTTGATGTTACGTGCCGTTTGTGTCGCGTTGGTGCCACGACAGAACCATCAAATAAATATTATAAATGCGAAAGTTTGGATGGATGTATGGATGTATGGATGGATGTTTGTTACTCAATCACGCCCCAACGGCTGAACGGATCTGGATGAAATTTGGCACAGAGATAGATTATAGTCTGGCATAACACATAGGCTACTTTTATCCCGGAAAATTAAGGAGTTCCCGCGGGAATCGAAAAACCTCGATCCACACGGACGAAGTCGCGGGCATCAGCTAGTATTCCATAATTACACGAATTTTTAAAGTATCCATTAAGACGAAAAATGTTGAAATGTAATGAAAATACAACGCTAATCAAAAAACAAAAGACTGAGTTTGTAAAAAGTATGTCATGGTTTTAAAACAAAATTAATTTGAATTTAGAAGGGTCATTCTCAAACGGCTCAAAAAAGCGTGTCCGGGTCGAAAACCTGTATGAAATAGATTGCTAGCCACTTGATAATTTTATGTATGGTAGATATGATCAAAATATTAGGGGGGGCCTATGTCCTTTTTTAGGTAAACCTTATGTAAGTTAAGTTAAAAAAAGAAAACCGCGGAACAATTGACCTCGGTGCCGTGTCCCGCACCCCATATTGAGTTGAAAATTATTTTTTTTCTTTTTTTCTATAAAATATGCCACTATTTTGCAGGTGCTTACAAGAAACTAGTTAGTTACTAGCTCAAATTATAATATTTATAATCAATAATAGGCCTTAGTTGCCAATTTACAACAAATTGTTTTCGCGTCCGACGGTTAGAATTGATACCGGTGGCGCGCTCCAATTCTCATAAAACTTCTGTACTTTAGTAACTGCGAGAATAGTAGTAAGAGTAAGACAAACTATCCGTCGCGCCGCATCGGTGGTTAAAGGCAACACGTCTGTGCCTCTCTGTGCGTCCCTTTTATTAAGATAAGTAATCGCTTTCGGTGGCTTGGTATACCCATAAACTTGATTTCGGTGGAACTGTTCTATCCATATCTATTTAAACTACTATTATTTAATTTATACAAACGTATATCGTATGAGTGCTAGATTGCAATTAAGGAGGTTATTATTATAAATTTAGGATACTTTTGTAAAAATCTGGGATATTGCTCATTATTTTGATTTCAGTGGGATTGATATCAGTGTTTTCGGTGGAAATAGTTAATCTATTTAGTAAAAAAAGATGGTTGCAAAATTCATTTTTTGATTTTTCCAATTTTTGAGCATGTTTCTAAATGGGGGCTGTATTTTTTTATTATTTCACAAGAAAGTATAACTCAAAACGAAAAAATTGCGACCTGAAAGAAGTCTCTACGACAATTTCCCAAAGGAGAATTTTAATTTGAAAAATATTTTTTTGGACCGAAAAACGTGATTATCTCGGAAGTCTCTTAACATTTTTATCTGAAAAAAATTGTGAATATTTTCCATACAAAAATGTATACTTTCACCAAGTTTCGTCAAAATAAAATTATTTTTGTGTAAATGAAAAATAAAAAACGATAAAACGGTTTTTCGCATTTTACTCGGAGATTTTTAGGTTATGTGAAAAAATTATTCATAGAAAAGTGGTAGATCTTTTTATGATCTACAACTTTTTTATTGTACACTTTTCTCTCCGAAGTCAACTTTCGCCGGAAATCACAATAATCCAAAATTCCACCCCTTTTCATCCCCCAAAATATATATCTGGAAAAACCCCTGCTCACGCATTTTTTTTTACGTTTATTATATGCCACTACCATTTCCAACTGTTCCCATCCTGTTAACAATTTTGTTTTTTTTCGCTTCAAAATGAGCGACTGGACTATGTGTGTTATGATAGATCTAAACAGAGACTGTTTTAAGTTCCTACTTTGTTATGGTTACTATTTTTAATTTCATTTAGTATGACATTTATTTAAAATACATACATAAGTATAAAGTTGATTTTCGTAAATTTTCCTAAATCTAAGTTAAGTAATTAAAGTAGGTATATGATATGTTGTAAGTAAATATGTTGATAAAATAAAATATTTTATCGTAAAATTAACCTGAAATTCTTTACGTTTAGTCTTCAAAATATTAAATACCTCCATAAATAATTTTATTTTGATTTCGGTGACTAAAATATTGATTTCGGTGGACACCATTTTTTGAAAATCGAATTACGATGTAACCGCTGGGCCTATAAAGTTCCCTTTACTACCAATATTAACTATATTAAATCTAGATTTGATATTTCCTGCTAGTATGTCTCAAATACAAAAAAAAAATTGTGCCACCGAAGTCAATCAAATAACGAGGCGCCTGAGAAGTACCCAGAATACAGAGCCATTACAAACTTTTTTTTATTTGAAATGACCAGTACTGAAGAAAGGCAATTTCATAGGTAAAGACCTAATATTTATTATTGTTTGTAAAAAAATTGTTATTTCTCAGAATTCTAAAGTTGTTCGTACATAAGCTACCCATAAGAGGTTTTTATTTAAAAAAAAGTGTGCATGTGCAATTCACACACGGCGGAAGTGAAACTTCAGAAAAGTAGCCTACGAGAGATGAGATAAAAAGTATAACTTGTAGGTATTCTATTTCATTCTCTCGCAGGCCAAATCCTATTTATGAATACGTTTGTCTCTTTTTGGTGTCGCTTTTTCGTTTAATTTTTTCATTTCGTTGAATTTTCAAATCACAACGATTCTAAAGAAGTTTCACTTCAAAAATTTAAATTTATCCTGTATGTATAAATGGATTTTTTTTTCAGGGATAAATTTTTCTGTCTATAAAGAATGACATGGCTCTACTGGAACTGGTGGATATCGGTCCGCTCCACGTCAGCCGAGACTGTGCCGCGGGCGAGGACGAGTGCTCTGCCTTATTCAGCGTCGACTACGCCGATCACTACCCAGAGTTTGAAGACTTCCAATGCTCACAAGTCGAAATTGAGTAGAGATTATAAAGTGATTATTGAGTAATTCTTATACGTTTAGGGTATCGTACATACTCGTACCTAAACGTATAAGAATGGGCAGACGAAATTGAGCTCTAATTCAATCCATTTATGGTTTATTTTACTTTGACGAAAATCTTTGACATTTAATCGGCCATTCTTACATGATTGGGGCCAAGAACTGTTAAAATTGTGTGCGTGCTGAGACGGATGTCACACAAAAATAAATGCAAGGATTTGTTGCTCGACTAGCGGCGCGACTACACAGATTGAAATTTGGAGGGGCGCGCCATTTTATTGTAAGTAGGTAGTTAATTGAATTTGAAGTCGATTAAAAGATTAAATAATATCTTATCGTTTATTACATAAGCTTTTCCCGTGCGACTCCACCTCCATGGGACCTCTTTGTTTTTTCAAAATAATAATGGCCTATATGTTTGTCTCTGGAATGCATATTATCAGAACAGACAAACAGACACACTTTCGCATGCCCATAATCCATACTTATTATAAATGCGAAAGTGTGTCTGTCTGTCTGCTACGCTATACCTATAAATGATGAAATGATATGAAAATATGAAATGATTTTGATGATATTTGGTTGGTTGATAGGTTGCATCCCGAGGAAGGACATAGGCCGGAAAATTAAGGAGTTCCTGCGGGAACAAAAAAAAACAAGCAATACGGACGAAGTCTCGGGCATAATCTAGTTTACGATATTTTAAATTTAAAGCACGAAGGAGCAGTAAAAAAATAATGTGTTCTGGGATTTGGGGTCATTGTAACTTTTAAGTAAGTAATGGGAAACAATAAGAGATACAAAAAAATAATATTATTCTGTTTATTCAGTAAGTATAAACAAGAATTATGAAATATGCATTAAAAAACAACACAAGAATTATGAAATATCTATTAAAAACAATACGATACAAAATGGCAAATACAGTACAATACAAAAAGAAAAAAAAACCTACAAGTACATTAATAACTACGCTACCTTATCAGCGAAAACTTAAACGTGCTTTCGCAACATTAACTGTTCTTCTTCGTCTATCGAATGCCTTATGAATATCTTCATTAATGTCGTCTGTTCCTGTATTGCTTCAAGAATTTTCTGACTGGTTATCAGCAGTCGCTCATCGGTCAAGTATTTCGCTGAGGGCCGTTCCAAATTCTGCGCTTCTTGCGTACATGGAACTCCTTGTATTGAGTTTCCAACGATTACAGACTCCCATACAGTTGGATTCATCTTGGAGTACCCTCTTTTGAAATCAGTCAGCGCCTTCGCCAGCCATTGGCATGATAGATCATTACCATCTAGATACACAGTCAAATCTTGCTTATGAGAAAGCCAACCATCGTTATCCAGTATATTCAAACCGTTGTGACGCAGAGACAACAAACTCAAGTACTTTAAATCCATAAACACTTTCGAGTCCAACTGAACAATTTTATTGTAGGACAGGTCTAAGTTCAGCAAACTTGTTAGACCACGAAATACACCGTACTCAATGCTGTGCAAGTGATTGTGGGACAATCTCAAAGTTTGTAAATTTTCCACACGAATGAAAGCTGAGGGCCCAATTCTATAGATGGCGTTAAAACTCAAATCTAATGTACCCAATTTTTCAGGTAACTGCAAGGATGATTCATCTAATTCTATGATATAGTTATTACTCATGTCCAAACTTGTCAGATCATGTTGATCAATTAACCGTATATGATACGCATCTGAGATGTTATTATGACTGAGGACGAGCTCCCTTAAGCCTATGGCTTCATTTTCAGGTATAACCAGAACTGAAAGACCGTTGTTTGAAAGATCTAAGTAGCCACCTTCAGGATGAAATGTTATCCGTAAGCTGTGCAATTCGAGGATTTCGTTAAATGTTAAGTTCACGTATTTCAAATTATTAGTATTCGATAGTGATTGATCAGGAAAATAGTCCATGTAATTATGTGATAGATCAAAGTTTTGCAAGTTGTGCATTGACGAAAAGCTTTCATAATACAACCTGCTCAAGTAATTACTGCTTAAATTCAAATACTGTACGTAGATTAGGTCTTTAGGATTTACAGTAAAATCCATTAATCTGTTATTAGACAAATCAATTGAAATGAGCTCCATGAGACTGAATGCATTGTATTCGATATGAGTTATGGAATTGTTAGACAAATCAAGTTTTGTATGAACGAAGATTGGTTTCATGGAATTTCTTCTAAATCTCTCAAAAACTGCAATTGATACATTCGGCACGTGTGTGATAAGGTTATCTGAAAGCATGATCTTACAAGTCGTGTGATTATGAAAATGTTTCCAGTGTCTTGGAAACAATGTTGGTTCTATTATTTCAATGAGATTTTTAGATATGTCGAACGTCTCCAAATGATTTATCGTATTTATTGATTCCATGTCGATTGTCTGAATTTGATTGGACGCCAAGAAAAGGTGCCTTAACTGATACAAATTCTTCAACGCACCGTTAAGATATTTGATTTTGTTGTTGTTTAATTTAAGAACTTCTAAATTGGTCAAGTTACAGAATGGTTCCTCTCTCAATTCTCTTATATGGTTATGGGAAAGATCCAATTCAATGAGGCTAGACAATTCATCGAATGTATCACCGGGAACTTCTACGATATTATTGTATGCCAATGATATCTTTCGCATTTGGAATGGTCGAGTTTCGAATTGAAAAAGTTCTCCAATGTTCGATATCTTGTTGTGGGATAGATCGATAATTTGAATATTGACGAGATTTCGGAATGGGCTGCTCTGTTCAATATTGTTAGTGATGATTTGCTGTATATTGTTGTTGATGATGTAAAGGTTTCTGAGTCTGTACATATTTTCCAGAAACGATAGATCAGTTCTAAGCCAATCCCCGTGGACAGTGAGCGTGGTGATCATAGCTAGAAGCTCTAGATCTGCTCCGATGTGGAAAGTTTCGGATGCGTTCTGAAGAGTTACGTCGACCTACAAGAAAATTATGAACTTATATTATACTTTTTTTTTATCCACTACAAGGTAGCCCTTGACTGCGATCTCACCTGATGGTAAGTGATGATGCAATCTAAGATGGTAGCGGGCTAACCTGTTAGGGGCATGGTAGTACTATTAAACCCATACCCGTTCGGTTTCTACACGGCATCGTACCGGAACGCTAAATCGCTTGGCGGCACGTTTTTGCTGGTAGGGTGGTAACTAGCCACGGCCGAAGTCTCCCATCAGGCCAGACCAGGGAAAATTCAGAAATTATAAATTCCCAAATTTACCCTGCCGGGGATCGAACCTGGGACCTTCGCACGTTAAGACAACAGCGCTACACACTGCGCCACGGAGGTCGTCATCGGAAAAATCCGCGCCTTCTTCTTCACGCACATAGCTAAGCCTAAGATCTCAACATAATGAACATATAACAAGAAAAGTCCTGACTCACTCACTGATGATACAATGATCAGTGAATCATGCCCAGCCAAAATTCTTGGACTTAGAAAGCTGAAACTTTTCAAGAAATACGGACGGATTTTGCAAACTTAGATTGGCAATTTCTAGTAAGTAAATAAAAATCCTTCGATTGTAGTTGGTGTCAGGTGGTTTTTCTGTGCCAATTTGCTAATGCGACTTATAAAAGTGGTACACCTGTACTTAATTTTTAATTAGTGTTTTGTAATCATACCTTGACGTCATAGTTGCTTGATCCTCGGCACTCGCTGTCCAACTTGATGTCGCTGATTGTGTTCATGCAAACGATGCGGTAGGAGCACAGGCCGATCCCGTGGATTTGATCAATGGGGCAGTTGCCGGCGACTAAACTAGCGGTGATTAGAATCACCAGTGTGGTAGCAACTGAAAAGGAATAAGAAGAAATTTCTGAGATGGAACATGTTTTATTGTTCTATGTGCCCCCAGTGCGGCAGAGGGCGTTTACACCTCGAGCGGTTAGAAGCTATACCCTTGACCTCATCCCACGTCATCCCTATCCTCGCGACCTCCGCCAGTAGGTACCGTACGCCGCCAAGTTTGTTTGCTTTGCGCCACGCTTTCTTTTTCCTCGAGGATTCCAGTTGAGAGCTTGCCACGCGATATTGCCTGGCTCTCTACGCAGAGTGTAGCCAATTCAGAGAGATGGAACATAATAGGTTTAAAAAAGGAATAATTTTCTTATAGGTATCTAAAAGGTCATTGCTTATAACTTTTTCATGAAGCGAGAATTGCATGATGATTGACAAAAGATGCTGGGAAATTTAACTCATGTTTAATTGCTAATATTTTAAAACAGTAATCGTTGTTGGCTGTACGCAAGTGCGAACAACAACCGTACATCATTATATTCCAAGTTCAAACACAAACGGTTGAACGTTGGCGTAAACGCATAGGGAACCAAAAGACAAACATTAATCTATACAAATATTATAAATGCGAAAGTTTGGATGGATAGATCTGCATGAACTTTGAGATGGATTATAGTCTGGAATAACACAAAGCCTACTTTTTATCCCAGAAAATTAAAGATTTCCAGCGGGAATCAAAAAACGAAGCGGGCGAAGTCGCGGGCATCAGCTAGTACCACAGAATAGGTTATAATACTTAGTTGGTAAGTACCTAATACTTATTTTTTATAAAAACAGAAGATGATAACTTACCTTCCCTCATTTTCTTCGCATAGAAGTTGCAACTTGGGTATTGAATCTGCAAAAAAAATGCACTAGATTCAACAGCTTTAAAAACTAGGTACATACCTACCTCAAGCAGCCATGAGTCATGAATAAAGTTGACCCCTTGACTGCGATCTCGCCAGGAAAAGTTACTTAAACTGCTATCATTTAAATGTCAAAATGTCAAGCTGGATTTTCTGAAGTGCCATTTTTAAACATAATAATATGTATAAACCAATTATAGTCAGATAAACTTATCTGACCCGGTATCAGCGTCGATACGTATAAGAATGGGCAGACGAAATTGAGCTCTAATTCAATGCTGTCATGGTTTATTTTACTTTGACGCCGAACCTTTACGATTTGGTAAGTAGACAATTCTTACGTAATCGGGGGGCAGGTTAGCCCGCTACCATCTTAGACTGCATCATAGTGGATAAAAAAAAATATTTAAAAAATGACAGTTCGATGTCACGTACCTACCTACCTTGAAGTCCCTAAAATAAAGATTATAATTCTACTATGTCCCTAAAATAGAGATTAAGTACCTAAAACAAAAACTAAACAAGCATAATTTGTTTCGATTTTGGCCACCGGGTCCGATAAGTTTTTTTATTTTTTATTATATCCACTACAAGTTAGCCCTTGACTGCTATCTCACCTGATGGAAAGTGATGATGCAGTCTAAGATGGTAGCGGGCTAACCTGTTAGGGCATGGCAGTTATATTAAACCCATACTATACTACCCCTATTCGGTTTCTACACGGCATCGAACGCTTAATCGCTTGGCGGTACGTCTTTGCCGGTAGGGTGGTAACTAGCCACGGCCGAAGCCTCCCACCAGGCCAGATCAGAGAAATAAGTTTGTGGGACTGTAATTTTTAAGTCCGCTTAGACGAAACAAAAAAACCGACCAAGTGCGAGTTGGACTCGCGTACCGAGGGTTGCGTTATGCGTAGGTACCTCGGAAGGATTTGATTAAAATTAGACCTATAAAATATAGGTAATGAAGACGGTGCTACAAATTTACAATTATTAATGAAGTAAAAAAAATACTTTACAGTACTATGTTACGGTTTGCTGCTGATTTGTAAAAAATACTGTCCTAGCTAAAGGCTTCCTTTTATACCTAACATTTTTGCATTTCGTATAGGTTAATTTTCCCGAAAACCAGAACAAGGGTTCCTATGGGATAGAGGACGAAAATTTTCGTCGTAGTTACACAATGTAAGTTTTAACTCCATTAAATCCGAACCGATATTGTAATTTTTTTCTATACAAGTGTTATCATACTTCATACTAGTGCGAAATGCGAAATATCATAAATGCGATAGTGTGTTAGTTTGTTTGTTTGTTGGTTTATTGGTTTGTCCTTCAATCACGCCACAACGGAGCGCCGCAACGGAGCAACGGATTGACGTGATTTTTGGCATGAGTATAGTTGAGGACCTGGAGAGTGACATAGGCTACTTTTTATCCCGGAAAATTAAGGAGTTCTCGCGGGAATAAAAAAAACTTAAAATACCCGGACGAAGTCGCGGGCATCAGCTATAGTAACTTATAAGTGCTGTCAGGCTAGTTCTACGAAATGTAAAATCTGAAATAACCAAACCAGCTTTGCATTGATTTTTGTCCGTCAGTCGGTTTTTCCATGGGGTTTCCATAGAGAAGAATATTTTAAGTAAAAACAAACTCACCTGAGTGTATTACGTACCTGCAGACAACACAACCGCGTTGATAATGCATTGAAGCCTGATTCTAAAGTCCAGAAGCATAATTAAATACGACGCTCGCATCATTTTGCTGACTCCACGAAATGGGTACACCGGTATTTCGTCATAGACTAGGTATCCAATGGACCTGTCGTCTCGTTTTACTCAATGCTTTTACCTACAGATTCGCTGGTTAGCATGTTCGATTGCGGATGACGAATTCCCCGTTTTGATTTCCGATTTGGGCCATCTCTCTCTCTCTCTCTCTCTCTCTCTCTCTCTCAGAGAAATTATTGTTTTCTAGCCCAGAGTTAGCGGGGTTTTACCGCGCGACGTGCTGAAGAGAGCACTTAAAACCTGCCCCCCTAGCATGGACCGAGACAATTTTCTCCCCGAGGAAAGGATAATTTTTTTATTCCTAAATAAATAACTAAAAATGCTAAATAACGGTGGATAAATAGTCCCCCGAGTCCCCGTGAAATGTCAAACGGGGATAAACTTCTCCTCTCCCCTGTTGCCGTGCTATGAGAAGTGGTTAAGTTAATTTTATCTCTTGTCAGTGGATAAAATCGGGGGATAAAATTTTATCTCCGGCCCATGCTAGCCCTGCAGGGTGGGTATTGCATGTGATCTTTCTCTGGTTGTACTGGATTTTCCGTGCTACTGGGATATCAGAATTTAGAGTATAGGAATAGAGAGTACCTACACCTGCGTTTGCGCACACACATAATATGTGTTAAGTATATCTCGCGCAGTTGGTTAATCCACATGGAGTTTGGCCGCTGTGGTCGAAATTTGGTTGGGAGGTCATTACTCATTTCTGAGGGCCGCGAGTCAAGACTCGACTTCGCAAAACAGGTACTGGTTTTCTTGAATACAATGGGCTTCGAGATCCTTCCGCATCTTCCAAACTAAAGGCCAAAACACACTATTATTTTACTATTGACATAACAGGACCAAACGTCAGCGATGCGTACTTTTATAACGACCGATATAGGACGGACCCCTTCGTGTGTGACTGCCTTGTTGGCTTAGTGGTTATCATGTTCGACTGCGGCTGACGAAGTCCCGGGTTCGAATCCCGGGTCGGGCCATAATTAAGTGTTGGGTTTTTCTGATTAGAAATTCTCAGTACTAGCTCGGAGTTAGGAAGTTGGCGGTGTTTCACCCCCGTGCCTCGGAGAGCACGTTAAGCCGTCGGTTCCGGTTATTATCACTAACATGATAATAGTCGTTAAAGCCCGCCAAGCCGCATTGGAGCAGCGTGGTGGGTCTAAGCTCTAATTTCCCTCTCTCCTATGCGGGTGGAGGCCTGTGCCCAGCAGTGGGACGTTAATGGGCTGTAGTGGATGTAGTATGCACTAGTACTTAGTAGCTGTAGACGTAGGTAGGTATGAAGGTGCATGTTAAACATGTGGAATGTCTAAACCTAATCGTAAAATTATTCTTTGACGTATTTCATATCAAATGTTTATTGTATAGCTAAGACTTTCTTCGGTCTACCTATTCATTTAAACAAGCTCCTATATCGAATCATTTCGAGGAACTGGACAATATATTTATTCTAATTTATCTAGTACCTGCCACAGTTTGATATTTAACACCACGTACAGTCTCTATTATCTAACTCCCATCTCGCCGCACGGCAGTCCGACATAACCGGAGATTGATCAGGCGCAGGACAATCGAGCCCCGACGGAAAATTTATTGATGGAATTAATTAATTTAATTTATTGAATTTATTCACTAGTCTTGGATTAATCCAGAATTATTTTTTTAAATCGACTACAAGTTAGCCCTTGACTGCGATCTCACCTGATGGTAAGTGATGATGCAGTCTAAGATGGTAGCGGGCTAACCTGTTAGGGGCATGACAGTTCTATTAAACCGATACCCCTATTCGGTTTCTATACTGCATCGAACGCTTAATCGCTTGGCGGCACGTCTTTGCCGGTAGGGTGGTAACTAGCTACGGCCGAAGCCGCCCACCAGACCAGACCAGGAAAATTCAGAAATTATAAATTCCCAAATTGATCCTGCTGGGGATCGAACCCGGGACCTCCGCACGTTAAGACAACAGCGCTCAACACCACGCCACGGAGGTCGTCAGAATTAAAACTGTTCTGGTTCCATTACCACCACAGCCCATTAACGTCCCACTGCTGGGCACAGGCCTCCACTCTCGTAGGAGAGAGGGAATCTGGTTCCATTATTAAATATAAATTATAAAACAAATGCTTAACATGATAATAATTAATTACCTATGGCAACACTGTGATGATAAAACGGTGATTCCCCGAAAGCATAAATAATTATGTACCTACTTATAACCATTCATTTATGCCTTATCATCAAATAATACACAAGCTGCGTACATGTGAGGGAACTCGGAAAGTTTTGAGATAAATAACAATTAAGTAAGTACCATAGATAATGTTTTATACAGTGTGGCTGTTGATCAATTATATGGGTCGGAAAAGCGTAGCAGAAAGACAGATATAGGTACTTTCTCCACACGAGCTTTCGCATTTCTAATATTGGTATTTTTTCCATTAAGGAGTATAGGTATAGGATATGTATACAACCTATACTCACTAAGATTACAATCTAGCCTTAAACTTAGACTAATGATGTTAACCTAAACTTATAAATTATCTTATATACTAAGAAGTAGTCCATTGACGCCTCTAGTCTTTCTTTATTCAATTGAAAGACACTATGTTCTTGTGTTCTTTAAAGTGCTACACTACACTTTCACTATTCGCTTATCACTAAGCACTAATAATAATATTGATATGGATTAGTAAGCTTTTATCCGAAACTTTTTCCACATGGGTTTTTTCAGTTTTCTTCAATATTTATCTTGTTGGAGTTATACAAATACAAATACAAATACAAATGTTTTTATTTTGCCAAATGTGGGTACAGAATATAGATGGAACTTAAATTATTGTGCCTGACACATTTTGCCAAATAATTGGCGTGCAAAATTGGCAGTACAATTACATACATACTGCTCAAAAAACATAATATGCGATAAAATAATAAGTTACAAAATTAAGCAAGTATTAATTAATTATTTTTGGATTAACATATAAAATGACAATTTTAAGATAGATTATTAGATTATATATAAGCTTACACCATTAAAATAGATTTATTAGATTCATTTACTTATTAAATTGAAATGTCATAATATCCTATTACATAATTGAGATACTCCCAGGTCAAATCTTACATTTAGATAAAAATTCGTTAACACTATAAAAACATTCGCCAATTAAATATTCAAACAATTTTTTCTTAAATATGGATGTTGGTAAAATTTTTGTGTTGTCAGAGAGTTTATTGAATATGGTCACAGCCATACAATAAGAATTGCGAGAACATAAAGCTAGTCTACGTTGGGGTATCTCTAATTTGAATTTTTGCCGGCGGTTCCTATTATCAGGCTTCATCTCAAATAATGTATGTATGTTTTTTTTTACAAAAAGGCAAGTTTCGAAAATATATAGACATGGTAACGGCAATATCTTTTTCTTTTTAAATAAAGGCCGACACGGGGCTATTATATCAGCGCCACACAGTGATCTGATACATTTTTTTTGTACTCTAAAAGCATATTCAATGTCGACAGAGTTACCCCATAGAATAAGCCCATAGCGCAGTATTGATGCAACATAGCCATGGTACGCAGTTGTGGCTGCTTCTTCGGAGATTGTATTTCGCAGTCGATACAGTGCATATACAAACCTGTTAAGTTTTTTTACAGGTGATTTGAATATGTTCTTTCCAATTGCAGTATCTGTCAATCGTAACACCTAAAAATGTTGCTGATTGTACCACTTTTATTTGTTCATTATTATAACTGATATTAAGGTAATGGGGTGTGCTATTATATGTTTGAAATTCAACTATTTTTGTTTTATTTAAATTAACACAAAGGTTGTTCAAGTCGAGCCAATTAATAATTTTATTTAATCTATTATTAATGTCCTGCTCAAAATCGTTATTTTTATTACTTTCAACTATTAATGTTATGTCATCAGCGAAGAGGATTGTGTCATTACTAACGGTTTCCGGTATGTCATTAATATAGAGCAGGAACAGCAATGGTCCAAGGATACTTCCTTGGGGAACTCCAGATGTGACTTCTTTATATAAAGATCTATGTGTAATTTTGTGTTTATTACGTATTGCGGTAATTTCAACGCATTGTTGACGCTTATGTAAATAACTTTTAAGCCAATCATAGCTAGTGCCTCGGATCCCATACTTATATAATTTTTCTAAAAGTATCTTATGGCTAACGCAGTCGAAGGCTTTAGACATATCCAATAAGACTGCAGCTACTGAATTTTTTTTATTAAAAGCATTGGTTACCTTCCTTATCAAATCAAAACATGCCAGTGTGGTTGATCGATTCTTTTGAAATCCGTATTGATTTGTTTTTAGTAAGTTATTTTTTTTAATGAAGTCGTTTATTTTATTATACATAATTTTTTCAAAAATTTTTGATAGTATAGGTATTAGGGTAATTGGTCTGTAATTATTCATCTCATTTTTAGCTCCTTTTTTATGTATAGGCTTAACAATGAAATACTTTAATTTTTCAGGGAATGTACCGTCTTGAAAGGATAAATTTACAATGTAGCTTAATGGCGCTGTTATCAATGGTGCACAAGTTTTCAATATTTTAGTTGTAACGTTGTCGTAACCTGTAGAGTTTGTATTTTTAAGATTCTTAATAACTTTGAGCATATCGTGTTCAATTATCGGCGTTAAAAATAGGGTCTTGGTATTGAATGATACATTTTTTATTGAGTTATACGTATTAGGGGATTGTTTTTGCTCCGTTATATTAAGAAAATAATCATTAAATTTTTCGGATATCACAGAGGGATCTTTATATGTCCTAGAGTTAATTTTTATATCTTGGATGTCATTTGAAATATTATTATTTTTACAATTATTTTTTATTATCGTCCACGTCGCTTTACACATATTTTTGGATTTTGTAATAAATCTTGTACTCGCTATTTTTTGAGATCTAAAAATACAGTGTTTTAGTATTTTTGAATACTTGGTGTATTTTTCTAGGTTTGACGTTTTGTTAGATTTTGTGTATATGTAATTTAAGTAGAGCTTCCTCTTACTAGTACAACATTTTTTAAGCCCTTTGTTAGCCAACTTGTTCGTATGGACTTTTTGACTATTTTGACTAATATGTATGGAAAACACAGATCATAGAAAAGAACAAAAATTTCGTAGAATTTATTAAATGCTGCGTTGGTATCTGTTTCCTCGTATACTTCACTAAAGGATAGGGACGCAATACAGTTGTAAAATTTTTCTATATTTTCGCGACTATAGTCTCTTTTCTTCTCGAACAAGAAGGAGTTACTTCTCCTTGGTTTATTAATGGTAAGATTACAGTTAAGAGTTTGAGCCATTG
Organism: Erebia ligea; assembly: GCA_917051295.2. Taxonomy (NCBI): domain Eukaryota; kingdom Metazoa; phylum Arthropoda; class Insecta; order Lepidoptera; family Nymphalidae; genus Erebia; species Erebia ligea. Next base: position 3,052,476 of record OU785239.1, read on the forward strand.
AAGATAAGGTCAGGAAAAAAAGCATTCTTATATGTAAGTATATTAAGTGACCTTCTAAAATAGTGCGCAAGCTTAGTGTTATTCTTAAATCTTTAAAAAAATACCGTATCACATTCCTCATTATAATTTGATTTGATTTTAGTTTGTTAATTTTATGGGGGCCAACGTCACAAAATTTACACAAATAAACATCAACTATAACAATAATAATGTCCTCCTGGCCGAATGTCGGCCACGGCGGCCAATCTTCATAGAGATTAGCGAGCAGATGCGCGGGAGATATTATAGTATACAAATGTGTGCGCAAAGACAGGTGTTCTCTCTGTGCTTTCACTCTGATAGCCTGACGCGACGGGAAATCCGACAAGACCGGAGAGAGATTAGGCCCAAGACCGACGGCTTTACGTGCTCTCCGAGGCACGGGAGTGAAACTTCGTCAACTTTTTTTTTCAGAAGTTTCAATTGTAGTGAAACGAAGCGAAGCGAAGGTCTCTGAGTCTACTTGAGTGAATTTGCACTTGTCCGTCCGTCCGTCCGTCTATCAGAGCCTTATAACTTCTGAATTACTGAACGTAACTATTTCAAATTTAAATATAATATGTAAACCGATGGCCTTCAGCCGAATATGTCTTGAAAAGTTATAAAAATCTTTATTTCAGGGCTCTCATAGAAGCGAATGCGAAGTAAAATATTTTTTATAGCGTTACATAGGGTTGCGGTATATCATTTTAAAGATAATTAGGAATAGAGTCCATAAAGCTTCAGCATTTTTAGCAGAACTTCACAATTATGTCAATAGATGGCGCTCTGTAAAAGTTTATGGATACCGCGAGGTCTCAGTTCGGGGCGAATTACACTATTAATTTTTTTTTAGTAATTTTTGTAATGTAAAGAACCCAATAATTACTTATGGTCCGACCCAGGAATCGTACCCGGGACTTCGATAACCGCTGTCGAACATGCTAACCACTAGATAGACCAACGAGGTAGTTGAGTCTGACATCGACTATAATAATATGATGAACGGGGTTTCCGTACCTTAATCACCTTAATTCTTTATTCTTTTATTCGGATATCAATTCAAAGTGGCAAAACTTTCTGTCTCTTTTTATATTGTTTATTTATACTGAAGGGGCAAAACTTTCTGTCTGGTATACAAGTGGGTATATAATATTTCATTACAAAGTTGCATGTTATCTATGTCACGTAAGGGAAAAGGAAATCGCATTCAAATAAAATAATCTACAAGTGCTCTATTAATAATAAATATTAGTAACTAGTTAGTTACTAATATTATTATTAGACTACATTATTATTTATTATTGATAATTATTTATTAGATTGATGGTTACAAAGCTGGGGCGAAGTAACTACTTCGCGTAACCATCTTTGTTTTGCAGAGGGGTCACCTTTTATAATGCGAAAGATATAACGACTTTAGGCTTTAATTTTAAAGTCTGAACCTTTATTTTTATTATCATTAGTAATAATATGTGTTGCGGTGCTAATGGTTCCCCTGGTATAACTTTAAAGTCCATAACTGTGTTGTGTGAGCTAATGTTGCTTCTTCTAATTAGAAAATAATATATTTTTTTAATAGGATATTGGGTTTAAGACATTTCTATAAGCTAAGCTAGATTTAAATATTGTAACTGCATCGTATTAGGGATACCTGTAAAGATGATGTAAAAAAGTGAATAAATAAATAAAAAAATAAAAAAAAATATCTGGGTCCTGTGGATGCCACTTTTGTGCTTTATTAAGTGTTCATCCTGTTTTTAGAAAAATGTATTAACTACTAGCTGATGCCCGCGACTTCGTCCAAGTGGTTTAAGTTTTTTGATTCCCGCGGGAACTCCTTAATTTTCCGGGATAAAAAGTAGCCTATGTTACTCTCCAGGTAAGTCTGATTGCAGCCAAGCGCTAGCCTATACATTTAAAAAAAAAAGGTCCTCAACTATACCCATACCAAAAATCACGTCTATCCGTTGCTCCGTTGAGGAGTGATTGAAGGACAAACCAACAAACCAATACACAAATGCACTTTCGCATTTATAATATTAGTATGATGGCCATGTCAAAGCATGGTTATCCAAAATGGAAATTTATATCTTCTTCTAGAAAAGCAAACTATTAATGTGCCGAAATTCTTTAAAATCGGTTTGGCGGTGAAAAGTTATGCCCCCTAACTCCGTTAGCGTGTGTTACCAAGATGGAAATGCACTTATGAGTTATGTCTTCTTCTAGAAAAGCAATCTGTTTCTGTGCTGAAATTCTTGAAAATCGGTGATGCGGTGAAAAGGTAACAGACAGACAGACACACCGATAACCACGATCACAAATAGAGGCAGACGAGCATAGAAATAGACACGCACTTTCGCATTTATAAACCACTTGCTGACGCCCGCGACTTCGTCCGCGTGGTTTAAGTTATTTTTAATTCCCGCGGGAACTCCTTAATTTTCCGGGATAAAAAGTAGCCTATGTCACTCTCCAGGTCCTCAACTATACCCATGCCAAAAATTACGTTGATCCATTTCTCCGTTGCGGCGTAATTGAAGGACAAACCAACAAATCAACAAACAAATACGTATATTAAATATATCCATACTTAATATTATAAATGCGAAGGTGTGTCTATCTGCTACACTTTAATTGCCCATCTTTTGCCAACCGATTGAGATGAAATTGGTTATATCCCGGAGAAGGTTTTTATTTCGGAAAATTAAAGAGTTATCCCGGAAATTAAAAATAATGATCTACGCAATCTTAGTCGCGGGCATCATCTAGTATTAATATTATTACTATGTATTAATATTATTGTTATGTATGTGTTAGTTAAAGGTTAACCCAGATAATATTGTTTTGATATATTTAAGATAAGCTCTTTCAACACATGAATAAACGGATAATTAAGTGCGCTACTGTTCTGCATACAGTTCGGAAGTCATCATTGCAATGACCTTTTTTTTTTAAATAAAGTTTAGAAAAACATTTCCCTCCATCGGGTGCAGTTGGGTATATTTATACTAAGTGGATAATGAATAAGTAGGTAAATAAAATTAGTGAAAGTTTTATTGATTCGAACGGCAGGTAAGAAATCATATTATTTAAACTAATATTATAAATGCGAAAGTATGGATGGATGGATGTTTGTTACTCAATCAAGCTAGAACGGTTGAACGGATCTGGATGATATTTGGCACAGAGATAGATTATAGTCAGCTCATTAAGCTACTTTTTATCCCGGAAAATTAAAGAGTTCCCGCGGGAGCCAAAAAATCGAAATCCACGCGGACGAAGTCGCAGGCATCAGCTAGTCTTTAATAATTATTGCATAGGCACAGATTATGTTAATTCATATTTAAGAATAACATTTTTACAAATTAATTAGAATTTTGAGTGTCTTTCTATGATTCTCAAATAATTGACCTTTTTAGGGTTCCGTAGCCAAGGAACATACAGTTTCGCCATGTCTGTATGTCCTAGTACTAGAAATCTTCGAGTTTTAGTACTTTAAAGCTGTAATTTGGCATGGGTATACATAGTAATCACGCCGACAAAGTGGTAAAAAAAATTATTAAGGGTACCTCCCCGACACGTAAAGTGGGGATGAATTTTGTTCTTTATCCCATGGCGAGGGGCACTATGGGGTGTTTTTGGATAGGTCATTCAAGATTAACTTTAAGGAGCTAATTTCTGTCAGAGTCAAGTGTCCGCCCGTCAACCCCAAGACCACAGAATGCCTGTCTACTATTTTTTGTTCTTTTTTCAGATACCTATCATGTTGCTGCTTTGGTCTTTGATGTTTTCTATGATTCTTAGTGTAAATGGACAATGCTTATTACAAGAACTACCGATACTTAAAGAAGTGTGCAGTGCCAAAATTTCTTGTCCTGGTACAACTGAAGACTTGATAAATATCGTGAAGAATGATTGGGATTGTATAAAAACCGGCAACCGTTATTTTAACCCTGATTATGATAATTATGTAGAGGAATTACTGACTAATTATGACTTATACGTAAAGGTTACAAATGTAGATATCGATTTTTCTGAGGACCCTTTAGTTGGAATGATAGATTTAAGTAACAACGTAATAAATTTAAACATTGAAAATGGCAATCTAGTGTCAGTACCAATTGTAGTAGGTAGCCTAGTCAAATTAACTGAGTTTTCATTGACATACAACAAAGTTGAAAGCATTAACTTAAGAAAGGTATCCGCGGGTGAATCAATAGTGTACCTAAATGTATCCCATAATTGTATATCAACAATTGAAGAAGACTTCGAAGTCGAGAGTACTATGCCTAGTTGGATTACTAGTATTGACCTTAGTCATAACCAACTTGAAGTACTACCAGATAACTGCTTCGCAAGGTTTACACAACTTAAACATTTGGATCTTTCATTTAATTTGCTTAAACAATTAGATATACTCACATTTGATGGAATAACGCAAGTAGAGACACTACAACTCTCAAACAATGAAATATCAGAAATTGGTCAAACCTTTGCAAGATTTAGAAAGTTAAAAGATTTGGCTATAGATAACAATCAACTAATAGCTCTTACTGATTTAAACTTTAAGAACTTGATTAGTCTGGAAAATCTAAACCTAAGTTCAAATATGATACACCAGATTGAAGATAAATCTCTAGCCTTAAGTACCAATCTTAAACAATTAGATTTGAGTCATAATAAAATCAACGTAATTGGTCAGACAATATTTGAAAACAACATATACATGCACACATTATCACTTTCGTACAATGATATAGAACATATAAAAGGAGGTGCATTTAGAAAAACTAAAATATCTTATTTTGATGTACACAATAACTATATTAGTGGATCAATTGAGTACGATACATTTCTAGGCATTGCTGTCGAAAACTTGGATTTGAGCAATGAAAAGTTAACAGAATTAGGTGATAGAGCTTTTAGCTCTTTGAGTTTAAATTTAAGATATTTAAATATGAGTAATAATTTGATAGAAAATATAAAAGATACTGCTTTTCAATCACTACAAAAACTTTCAAAACTGGATTTGTCTTTTAATAATTTAATTGATATTGATTTTATTACAAGTGATCTTATTCAGTTGACAGAATATTATCTACAGAGCAACAAAATAAAAAAGATTACTCCTAATATGTTCAGAAATATGACAAGCTTGCTCAAGTTGGACTTGTCACAAAATAAAATTGTGGATATTAATTTAAATTCATTTGTTGAACTTATAAATCTAAAGGAACTAAATGTTAGTAGTAACCATTTTGTTAATTCTATAACAGAAAATATGTTCCGAGGGCTATACAGGTTAAAGTCTTTAGACATATCCAATACAAGACTGATATCTTGTCTCAATCAATCATTTTCTGGTATGATTTCTCTTCATTATTTAAATGTATCGCATAGTCAGTTAGAAACGATTGAGTTTGATACATTTAAAGCAACAGGAGCTATCAAAATTATTGATTTGTCTTATAACGTTTTAGAAAATTTTTATATTAATACTTCAAGCATTTCACAAGTAACAGAATTATATCTAAATAACAATAAATTAAGCAACGTCACTAGTAAAACTTTGGAGAATTTACACCTTTTGGAAAAATTAAGTTTAGCTTCTAATAATATATTTTATATTGATTCTGACGGTTTTAAAAAAAAATCTCATTTACGTTATTTGAATTTATTTTCTAATTTGAATTTGCATATTAAGAGCGATATTTTTAACGATTTGGTTTTATCAGAAGTTTCTTTAAGAAGGGTACGGCATCAATTTAATTTTAAAAATGCAATGAATACTTCAATTATAACGTTGATATTATCACATTGTGAAATCGATGATATTAATTCTATTTTCGTTTATAACATTAAAAATCTTCTTAAGTTAGACATTAGTTACAATAAAATCAAAGCGTTGGACAAGGTTTCATTTCAGAACATGGCTTCTCTTAATTGGCTCGATATTAGTTTTAATGTGATATCTATGATACAACCAGGGACATTTCTGTCTAATAGTATGGTAAACACTTTGAATCTTTGTGGCAACAATTTGCAATCTCTACAATTTGGAGTACTAGATGGACTTATAAATCTTCGTATTCTTAATATATCCAATAATGCAATACATACCTTAGGTGTAAATATGTTACATGCTACACCGCGTTTGACTGAATTATTTCTTGAAAATAACAATTTAGCGAATTTGGACTTTGACCAACTGTCTAGGTCGAGTGTTGAATTGTTAACTATTGGTGGTAACAGTATATCATGTGATGCACTAGCAGATTGGACTAAATTAAGTAGTAATAGTGATTTAAATGTTACTGCGGAGGATTTAGATTTTAATTCAGAAAATATTTATGGCATACGTTGTATATCAAGTATAATACGAGATAAGACTTTAAATGAAAACATTAACCTAAATATAACTGGCGAAGTTATAGAAATTAAAGAAACAGTTGGGCAGCTGTACAGCTATTTAAAAACGTCTCATAATGAAACGTTTTCGAAAGTTATTGATTTATTAGAAAAAGTTCTTGAAAGTTCAAACAAGGTTTCGCCAACTTTCAACTATCCCCAACTTAATGATCAATTAAAAAACTTATTATATGAGAGTAAAAATATTCTACCAAAGCTGGATAGTACAAGTAACAATGTAACAAATGAAATTAAATTGATAGCCTCATTATTAGAAATAAACAATAACCTAACTAAATTAAATACTATTCCCAAAGAATTATTGCTAACATCAGTTCATAATAAGCCTGTTCAAAGAGAAGAAAATAAAAATTCAACGAATAATAAGCAAAAATTATATGACACAGGACCACTCAATGTTAAATTAGATAAAAGTACACTAGCAGATATAAAAGTGTTGTTATATTTCATAGCTGTATGCTTGGCGTTTGTAATTTTATTTCGTGTAGTAGCATTAACCTACAAATATTTGTACAGACAGCCCTCTTACCGGATACGTCCAAACAATTTGTATGATAGTGGACAATCAGTTAGAAATGAGTTAGAAATGGAGTAATATTAATCGAAAACTCAGTACATAGGTCGTTGGTCTAGTGGTTCGACTGCGGCCGACGAGGCCCCGGGTTCAAGTCCCGGGTCGGGCAATAAAAAGTGTTGGGTTTTTCTGACAAGAAATCCTCAGCACTAGCCCGGAGTTAGGAAGTTGGCGGTGTTTCACCTCCGTGCCTCTGGGAGCACGTAAAGCCGTCGGTCCTACGTCTGATCTCTCTCCGGTCGTGTCGGATTTTCCGTCCCATCGGGCTATGAGAGTAAAGGAACAGAGAGTCAGCCTGTGTATACTTGTACACACTTGTGCACTATAATATCTCCCGCACAGAGGACATTACATATTAAGGATAGCTTACTTATTTACCTAATACCACAGAATAGGTAATAGCTACTTAATACGTAGGCTCAGTCAAAGAGAATCTTGGCATCTGACCGCCGTTTTGCACAATGCTGCTGGTATTATATTAATGACTTTTAACTCAGAGAGATTTATAGTATTTTAAATAGGTAATTAAGCTTGATATAATAATAAAGAAATTTTAAATATCTACTATGACTATTATTTATTCCAGCCTCTATAAATTTATTTTTACGGCTTACACATGTAAGAAATTTCTGAAAATACTTAAATTTTTACCCATTGACTCCAGTTATCTCACCTGGTGGTAACTGGTAAGTCACGGTGCAGTCTAAGATGGTAGCGGGCTAACCTGTTTAGGGATATCCACCCATATCCTAATCATTTTCATACCGGATTCACAGAATAATTAATACAGGGTGGTAACAAGCCACGGCCGATATCTTTTTTGCTTGTAGGACCATAATACACAAAACTGGATGATGCCCGCGACTTCGTCCGCGTTGATTACGTTTTTTTTATTCCGAACTCCTTAAATTTCCGGGATTTAAAGTAGCCTTAATCTATAACCTTCCCCGGGATGTAACCTAACGCTATTTTTTAATTTTTTTTTAATTGGTGATAGGCTTGCGCTTGACGACAATCATGCTTAGTGCAAAGCAATGATGAGGTCTAGGTTGGAACGCGCTTGCCTAGAAGATGCCTATTCACTCTTGCCTTGAAGTTACGTTATAAGTGGCAGGAAACACGTGCGCTGGGAGGGTTCAGGGTGTTCCACACACCAGCGGTTCGTATCAGAAACGTCGAGCAAAAACGTTTCGTATACCAAATTTCATTTCAAAAAATGAACTACCAAAACAGTGGATGTGCTCAAATATAGTCCTACTTTTTAAGAAAGGAGACCCAAGGCAGATAACCAACTACAGACCAATCAGTCTTATGTCATGTTTATATAAATTATTCTCCATGACTCTACTACGAAGACTCAGCACCATTATAGACGAACACCAACCGGTAGAGCAAGCTGGATTCGTACGCAACTTCTCTACTATCGACCACATCCACGCCCTTAAAATGATCATAGAGAAATACAATGAATACGATAAGCCTTTATACATATGTTTCATAGATTACAGCAAAGCCTTTGATACAATTTCACACAGCTCTATATGGCAAGCTCTATCAGCTCAAGGAATTAACAAACAATACATAGATCTTATAAAAACCATTTACGCAAATAGTAGAGCCAGGATAACATTGGAAAAATCAGGTCCAGATTTCAGCATAGAAAGAGGAGTAAAACAGGGCGACCCGCTCTCTCCTAAGATTTTTATTGCTGTACTTGAAGAAATCTTTAAGAAAATGTATTGGGAAAATAAAGGTCTAAATTTAAACGGAAAGTACCTATCACATTTAAGATTTGCCGACGACATAGTGCTCCTTTCAGAAGACCCCAATGAATTACAACAAATGATAGAGTCACTATGTGTCCAAAGCAAAAATGTAGGGCTGGAAGTTAATCTAGATAAAACTAAAATTATGTCAAACAGGCATAAAGTACCAATTGTCCTATCATCTGACAACTTGGAATATGTCGATGAGTACATCTGCCTTGGGCACCTGATTAAATTCAAAGCTTGTACTGATAGCGAAATAGAGCGCAGAATCAAGAACACCTGGAATAAGTATTGGGCCATGAAAGAAATATTTAAGAGTAAATTACCTATAAAACTAAAAACCAAAGCGATGGAGGTCTGCTTATTGCCATGTCTCACATATGCATGTCAGACATGGCCATTAACCAGAACCAACCTAAACAAAATTCAAATATGCCAACGGAAGATTGAAAGGAGCTACCTGGGTCTCAAACTCAAAGATAGAATAAAAAACAAGCATATAAGGAAAACCACAGGGGCCAAAGATGTAGCAAAGAAAGTTCTCCATCTAAAATGGAAATGGGCCGGTCATATTCAGAGAGCACAAGACGAGAGATGGTCGAAGACGACAACAAACTGGTACCCCATTGACAAGAAACGCAGGCCAGGCAGGCCACGGAAGCGCTGGAGCGACGACATTGAAAAAGTAGCAGGCTCTACATGGAACAGAGCCGCTAGAGACAGAATAGTATGGAAAAAGTTGGAGGAGGCTTTCACCGCTGAAAGCGGTCCTTTTGCAAACACACATAATATAAATATAAAATAGTATATAAATTCTTTTTACCCTTATAATATTGCAGAATTCATGTTTACCCTGTTTAAACTACTACGCTTGTTGGAGACTACGCCTCCAACCGGTTTCCACGCGCGGGGCGCGGGCAGCGGGCGCGCGACATCGCTCGCTCCAGCACTCCGACACTTGCAAATCATATCAAGTCGCGGCAACTGTGCGCATTCAGTCTTACTTTATACAGTCCGCATCCACATTCATCATATATATAGTATTGTTGACCATTAAAGGAAAGTTCAATCTTATCTTCAAGACTTTCTGTCGTCCTTCAACGTACTATCCTTAACATTTGGTCCTTCGACGGTCAAAGAACGGGGACACATTTGGTCCTTCTACCTCAAGAAAAGAAAGAAACCAGCCAAAAATCGGAGTGCATCGCGGGAACAAAGGACGGGGACACGACCTCTTGTGAGTTTGTTCCATATTCCTTCTTACTTTCCTGTCTTCTAGCATTTTCCGTCTTCTATTTGGATCTGATTCTTAGATATTTTCATAATAATTTACAATAATAAAATTTCTGTGTAGCTTTTTCACCTTAAATTGCTAATTTAAATAGTCTTAAAATCATTTACTTAGTCTTCCAATCATTAAAATAAGTGTCATAATGCCTATATTATTTCATACGTTGCTTAAAATTCATTAAAATGCTATAATATTACAAGTTAATAGCTAAAATTGCACCTATCTAATTCAAATTACGCTGATTCATTTCATTACGCATAAAATTGTCACCGCTTTGAGTGCATAGGTAAGTAGGTACGTAAGCGCGTCAGTGCTCAGTACAACGCAAACCGGTTTTTATGCATCGCCCGGTCGGCCGCCACGTACAATAGCTACCTATCGCTTGCTTTGTTCTTGATCTTGACCTTCAATTTACGCACTTTAAAATGAGTGACGCTAAAATAAAAGAATTGATAAAGCTTCGCGGTAGTGTTAAGGGCAAGCTTACAATATTTCAAAACTTCTTAAATAGCCTTAGTAGCGATAATATTAGCGAAAATCAGTTTAACGAACTTGAATGTCGTCTTAACAAAATAGATAATATACATAGCGAATATGATAAATTTCAGACTGACTTGGAGGTTTTGAGCGAAGACACAAGCCAGTTATTATTGGAACGGGAAGACTTCGACTCAAAATACTACTCGCTTGTCGGATCGGCGCGTACTCTTCTCAATAAGTGCAGTCGTCAACGACAGCGAACACTTTCTGTATCCGAGTCGAGCGAGGGAAGCGAGCGAGGAAACAAGAATGCACTTCATGACTTCGTCAGGCTACCTAAAATTAACTTGCCCACATTTGACGGAGACTTTCAGCACTGGCTCACTTTCCGAGATACGTATATTTCATTAATACACACAAATAACACAATAGGCGATATTAATAAATTCCATTATTTAAAAGCAGCATTAAAAGGCAGCGCCTTAACTATGATTCAAAATTTAGAATTTACATCGAAAAATTACGCAATTGCATGGCAACTTTTATCAAATCGGTTCGACAACGAAAGATTGTTAGTAAACAACCATGTAAATGCTATATTAAATTTTACTCCCATTCAAAAGGAATCATGTCAAGCTTTAAGAAAATTAATAGACACAATTAATCGTAATTTATGTGCTTTGAATACCCTAGGTCAACCTACTGACCACTGGGACACATTGATCATACACCTAATGACGAAAAAATTGGACACGGTTACTTTTCGAGAATGGGAAGAACAACGTAACACAATAACAACTTCACCTACATTAAAACAATTTCTTGATTTTTTAACAAACAGAGCGGATTTATTACACGCTATACAGCAGGATGAAAAACAACGACAGTTATCAACACATACTTATCAAAACACACAACATACTCAGATGACACAAAAAACACATACTACACAGAATACACAAAACACACAAAATACATTAAGCACGCATACTAATAAAACTAAAAACACTAGTGATACACAGAACAGCACAGAACAGCACAGCACAGTTGCCTTATTTTCAAACATTCAGACTATTAACACACCCAATATATTGCTTTCCACAGCTTTGGTGAACGTGGTCGGCGCAGACGGGAAACTATATCCTGCCCGCGCTCTTCTAGACAACGGTGCCACTGCGCACTACGTCACACGGCACTTCTGTGAGAAACTTGGTTTGCCTCGACGGAACGTAAGCTCCACTGTGGCAGGTATTAACAATCAACTTTCCTACAGTGCAGAGTCTTGTAGCTTATCCATCGAGTCTTCTTCGGGTAATTATAAAGTCAAAATAAAATGTTACGTTTTACCTCAGATAACGAGTTCATTACCTTCTAGTAACATTGACATACAATCAATAAAATTGCCTCTTAATATCAAGCTAGCTGATCCTTCTTTTCACATTTCGTCACCCATAGACATATTAATGGGTGCAGATGTGTTTTGGGACGTCATATGTTCCAACTTCATTGATTTAGGCCAACAGTGTCCTAAGTTGCAAAAAACCAAACTAGGTTGGCTTGTTTCCGGCAACATTAATAAAAACACAAATTTAATTACAAATAATTCACAGCATTCTTCCTCTTGCTTTTTTGCTCAAAATGATGAGGCCTTGTTAACACGATTTTGGGAATTAGAATCGGTACCTTCCAAATATAGTTTATCGTCCCTAACGTTAAAAATAAACAAATCTTACTTTTGGACCGATTCCACTATCGCGTTAGCATGGTTAAAAACACAATCGAACCAATTAAAAATGTTTGTTCGGACTCGAGTGGGTGAGATACAGGACTGCACGGCCGGTCACAGATGGGGGTACGTTCCGTCTAAAGAGAATCCTGCGGATCTAGTTTCTCGGGGGATTGTAGCAGACAGTATTTCCTCTTGTCACTTATGGTGGTCCGGCCCTGACTTTCTAAAGTCCAAACATATACAATTTCCCACAATACCGAACACACAACCTAATTCAATTAATACAGAAATAGTCTTACATACTAATTCAACACAAAACAATACAGACATACAGACAAACACAATACATAATCTCATACATAAAAAATCTAATTATACACATTTAATAAGATCATTTGTCTATGTACAAAGATTTATATACAATTGTAAAAATCCAAAAAACAAACTTACTACATTTTTAACTACAAAGGAATTACAAAACTCACAAAATTACATACTACAATTTACACAAAAAGAAATGTTTCCAGACGAATACAACTTACTGAAAGCAGGCAAACCTTTACCTACAAATAATAAATTAAATTCACTCACCCCTTTTCTAGACTCAAATGACCTTATAAGAGTTGGAGGGCGTCTCAATAATTCATTTTACGACGTTAAGCATCCCATAATTCTATGTAGCAAACATCATGTCACTCAAACAATTTTTCATAAAGAGCACATAGAATTAATGCATGCCGGACCACAGCTGCTTTTGTCTAATGTCAGACAAAAATATTGGCCACTTGGGGGGAGGAATCTCGCCAAGCGCGTCGTACATAATTGCGTTGGATGTTTTAGATTTAGGTCCAAGGCCATACAACCTATTATGGGCGACCTAATATGTCCCCATGATAGGACACACCTAGAGTATCCATTCTTACACACTGGCGTGGATTACGCCGGGCCAGTGCTGATTGCAGACCAAAAGGGCAGAGGTGCTAGGCTGACGAACTCATACATTTGCATTTTTGTGTATTTTGCAGTTAAAGCGGTTCACTTAGAGCTTGTTACGAACCTAACTACGGAAGCCTTCCTCGCAGCTCTGTACAAACTCATCTCCCGCCACGGATCACGTCAGGCGAATCTTAAATTTAACCCATCTTGTAGGTACTTACGAAGAGATGTCAACGTGTCTCATCCAAATAGAAGCAATTCTAAACCCCTGACCTTCGACACCTCTCTCTTCCGATCCTTCCGATCTTACCTACCTTCCAGCCCACTTCCTAATTGGACGCTCACTTTTGACAGTTCCTCGTCCTCCCGTCAGCGATGCAAATTATATTGACCGTCTGCAGCGCTGCGAGAGAAATGAGAAACTAAACCAACATTTCTGGTCCCGCTTCTCAATCGAATACGTTTCACTTCTACAGCAGCGGGTCAAGTGGCGCTCATCATCCTCAAGCCAACTTGGTTCCTTGGTGCTCGTGAAGAAGAAAGGCGTCATTCAGCGGGCCTGCACCACATCTGCCCCCTTCCGCTTGAAAGTTGAAAAATTCAACATTCCCCGGGCAGACTGTTGGAGACTACGCCTCCAACCGGTTTCCACGCGCGGGGCGCGGGCAGCGGGCGCGCGACATCGCTCGCTCCAGCACTCCGACACTTGCAAATCATATCAAGTCGCGGCAACTGTGCGCATTCAGTCTTACTTTATACAGTCCGCATCCACATTCATCATATATATAGTATTGTTGACCATTAAAGGAAAGTTCAATCTTATCTTCAAGACTTTCTGTCGTCCTTCAACGTACTATCCTTAACAATAAGTATAGTTGTTTTAGTTCTAAGTTAAATAAATTAGGCTAAGTATGTACAAAATCAGCAAAAGGAAAATAAAGCTATTTTTATTTTTATTTTTATTTTATTTTTTATTTATACCAAATTTCATCAAAATCAGTTGAATAGGGCCTTGATAGCGTAGCAGACAGACAGACAGACACACTTTCACATTTATAATACTAGTATAGATCTAGCTGATGCCCGCAACTTCGTCCTCGTGGATTGAGTTTATTTTGGATGGGAACTCTTTAATTTTCCGGGATTAAAAGTAGACTATGTATTATTGCAGACTATAATCTATCTCTGTGCCAAACTTCATCCAGATCCGTTCAGCCGTTCTGGCGTGATTGAGTTACAAACATTCATCCATCCAAACTTTCACATTATTAATATTAGCATAGATTAAAACACATCAGCAATCATTTCTGAGGCCTTGTTTAAACACTAAACAATAGTTGAATCGAAGCAGGCGTTACTTTGCGGAAGTCCATGATAATGAATGAACGAGAAGTTTAATTCGCTATAATCCGCCACAGTACATGCACATAGATTTGTCTACTGTGGCAGATTATAGCGAATTAAACTTCTCGTTCATTCATTAAACAATAGATAAAGATAGATATTATAAGAATAATATTATCATAATTTATTAATGGTAGCACTGTAATGGTGATTCTCCGAAACCAAAAAAATAAATATTCATTTAAGTCTTATCTTCTATCTATACTTTTATTAAAACTGTATCCGGCCGTTTCCTGTAGGTAGAAAATACTTCATACTAACATTATACTCAATACTCAATTTATTTTTTACTAGCTGATGCCCGCGACTTCGTCCGCGTGGTTTAAGATTTTTTGGATCCCGCGGGAACTCCTTGATTTTCCGGGATAAAAAGTAGCCTATGTCACTCTCCAGGTCCTCAACTATATCCATGCAAAAAATCACGTCGATCCGTTGCTCAGTTGAGACGTGATTGAAGGACAAACCAACAAACCATCAAACAAACACACTTTCGCATTTATAATATAGTATGATTCCTCTTTATAATCCAGACTGCCTCGTTGGTCTACTCTAGTGGTTGGCATGTTTGACTGCGGCCGACGAGGTCCCGGGTTCGAGTCCTGGGTCGGGTTTTTCTGACTAGAAATTCTCAGTACTAGCCCGGAGTTAGGAAGTTGGCGGTGTACCACCCCCGTGCGTCGGAGAGCGTGGGTCTAAGCTCTAATTCCCTCTCTCCTATGAGATTGGAGGCCTGTGCCCAGCTGTTTATGGGGACGTTTATAGGGTGTTGTGGTGGTGGTGGGATTATCCATACTAATATTATAAATGCGAAAGTGTGTCTGTCTGTCTGTCTGCTACGCTTTCAGGGCCCATCTGTTCAACTGATTTTGATGAAATTTAGTACAGGGGTAGATTGTATCCCGGGGAGGACATTGGCTACTTTTTATCCCGGAAAATTGAAGAGTTCCGGCGGGAATAAAAAAAACCTTAATCCACGTGGACGAAGTCGCGGGCATGATCTAGTATTATTATATATACATGTAGGGCATACAGGTGTATATTAAGTTAAGTCATGTTTTGACTGTATCACCGGTTCGGAGAGCAGATTCTACTGAGAAGAGCCGGCAAGAAGTTCAGCAGTTGCTCTTTTTTAAAAGCAAATAAACGATTGATTGATACATTAGGTAGATACTTCTAGGTAGGTATACTAATTTTTTTTTTATTTGTTTAGGGGCTTTTATAATTAATTACATGTCAGCCCTATTATAATCTAATACATAAAACTAAAACAAAATGAGTAGGTATAATATAACAAAATAATAAAACAAATAACACTAAAAGAACATCAAAATCAAATAAAATAAAATTAATAAACAATGTTCATGAAATCTGATTTATGGATTCAAACAGACTCATAGCATCGCTAGATGCAGGTCGAGTAAGTTACTAATATTTTAAATGCAAAAGTTTGGACTTTGGATGGATGGATGGATGAAATGATGTCTATAATAAATCAGAGTACAAAATTGACAGATAGATACACAACACACATAATATATACAGACAGACATGCAAAGAAGCTTTTGCATTTTTAATTTTAGTACAACAAGAGTTTAATAGGTATTATTTCTTTGGACAACTGCACATCCCTGATACAATAATATAACTATTTGTTTTGATAAAATAAAAATAGGTACTGTTCCATTCAAGACATCATTAGTGCGCTACTGGCCTGCATACAGTTCGGAAGTCATCGTAACAAAGAATTTTTATTCTTCCTAAAAATTTTGAAAAAATTGTATACTTAATTGAATCGGCATATTTAAAGTTTTGGAGTTTTATAAAAAACATATTTGGTAAGCAAAACGGAGTTTTAGTTCTTTTATATTTAAATATTAATAGCTAGATGATGCCCGCGACTTCGTCTGCGTGGATTCAGTTTTTTTGATTCCCGCGGGGACTCTTTAATTTTCCAGGATAAAAAGTAGCCTATGTCAAATAGCCCGGGATACAATCTACCCCTGCATCAAATTTTATCAAAATCGGTTTGAGCAGATGGCCCGTGGAAGCGTAGCAGACAGACAGACAGACACACTTTCGCATTTATAATATTAGTATGGATTATTATTGTTAAAATATGTTTAGATTTGACCAAGATATGGAGTAAGTAGGTAAAATCGTCAAAAATCAAAATCTTTCATCCCGAATCCCGAAGGAACCTTTATGTTTTATCTTAATGTTGATCGAGTGTATTAATATCAATAATACTAATAATATAAAAAATGCGAAAGTGTATCTGTCTGTCTGTCTGCTACGATTTAAACTCCCATCTTTTCAACCGATTTTGATGAAATTTGGTATAGAGGTAAGTTAATTCTCGGGGAAGGGCCATACTTATGCTGCTTTTCTACCTATTTTATAACTTTTTGGTAAAAAAAAAATGTTTTGGGCTCTGTAACGATACTAAAGCTTCCTCCAATTAAAAATTTCAAAAATATTATGTGTACTTAATGTACAGGTTTTATTACAATAATTATAAAAGAAGATAGACAACAAGCATTTAATATTTCTTTGGATATAACAAATGCACATCTCTGATACCAATTGTTTTGATAAAATTGAATGTAATATAACACGACGATTATAAGCGGACGAACTGTACTATCATCACGAAATACTTAATACAAATGCCTTCTATCCCTTTTTGTCGAGTAACTATAATCTTAAGAGGAAAAGAGATCAACCTATTTTTATTATTGTAATAGCATCTTGATGTGATAGTATTACTAATCAGTGGAGTGCACGACATAGCATATAGGCATAAAGGTACTGCTTACCCTAGTTAAAAAAGCTCAATGCATAATTTTCATCATTTCCTGCTTGAAAGTAGTTATCTACGTAACCAATGCCTACCCGGGCTCCGAATACTGTGCACGCCATTACGATAATACCCTGGATCGCGGAGTGAGACAGAATGCCAATAACGCACGTCTGAAGGTAAAGACAGTATGGTGATCTAACTCACGGAACCAGGTGCGAGCCGCGAGGGCAGGTACCTGGTCCAAGCCCTTACAATAGGGTTGACCCCCTGCCCCTTGGGTTCTATACCCCCTTGCCTTCCTACGCATATACTTTTTCATTCATAGCATCATTAGGTTAGTGAACTGTTCTGCGTACAGTTTAGAAGTGAACGTGACAAAGTGATTTGGTAGTTACAGTTAATTTTATAAATAACATAATTGGTAAGAAAATCAGCTTTTTAGTTTCATAATGCATAAGTTAATTAAATCAATATACATAATTATAATATTAATAGAAGTTGACGACCTCCGTGGCGCAGTGTTGAGCGCTGTTGCCTTAACGTGCGGAGGTCCCGGGTTCGATCCCCGGCAGGGTTTGGAAATTTATAATTTCTGAATTTTCCCTGGTCTGGCCTGGTGGGAGGCTTCGGCCGTGGCTAGTTACCACCCTACCGGTAAAGACGTGCCGCCAAGCGATTTAGCGTTCCGGTACGATGCCGTGTAGAAACCGAATAGGGGTATGGGTTTAATATAACTGCCATGCCCCTAACAGGTTAGCCCGCTACCATCTTAGACTGTATCATCACTTACCATCAGGTGAGATCGCAGTCAAGGGCTAACTTGTAGTGGATAAAAAAAAAAAAAAAAAAGTTATTCTATTATGAAAAGTTAACTCTTGTAAATTGCCCACTTTAAAGCACAAAGTATACAGATCAAAATTATGGCCAAGATTTTTTTTTAAAATATAGGCTAGCGCTTGGCTGCAATCAGACTTGCTTGCAAGTGGTGATGGAGCCTAAGGTGGAGCGCGCTGGCCTAGAAGATGCCTGTTCACTCTTGATTTGAAGGTACCTATATTAATTTTGCTGGAATGGTACCGTATATCTGAAGGTGTATCTTTCTTCTGCAACCTCCAAGCTTTAACTGCATTGCTATTGCATTGGGATTCTGTTACTGGCTACTAAGTTGGACAGCCCTCTCTGGGGGTGCTGTATGGTGCACACATTTGCGCTAGGAAGCCCCAACAAACCCATAATCTTTTTACAATAATATGGCCTGATATAAAAAAAAATTCAACAATATTTTGGTTCCCGCGGAAACCCTTTAATTTTCCGGGCTAAAAAGATAATCTATCTCTGTGCCAAACTTCATCCAGATCCGTTCAGCCGTTCTGGCGTGATTGAGTGACAAACATCCATCCAATCTTTCGCATTTGTATTTTACTTACCTTTATTTGGGATTACCTACAATGAACTCAGCTTAATTTCATCCTTAATTTAGATTTTAGTGTCGAAGTTCGCTAAAGAAACGAATGAAAGAAAATGAAAAGATCTTATCTGGGATGTTTTTAGCCCGGAAAGTACTTATTAAAAATAATTTAGAAAATTTAATTTTTGTTGTAATTTCTACACCAACGAAATCGCGCGCAAAAACTAGTAAACATGATCATTACTACGAATACTATCTACATCGCCAGTGTATAAATGCGCCTTTGTTTGTCTATCACTCTAATCTCTTTTTGCAACATAAATAGATACTTCATAGGTTTAAAATATTCAATGTACAGAAATGGTAAATTAAAAATATTTAACAGCAATCAACGGGACGACGTAATAATTGCTAATATTTTTTTACAGGAACGCATAGTAAGTATAGCTTATAACTTCTTTGAGATGTGATATCTAGTAAAATACCCATCTCCATGCGTCAGTTTTTATTCTGTTTACATAGGTACTGCGCATACTTTAATACTGTACAAGAATCAGCTTTTCTAATTATCGTTCATTTTTGGCAACAATAAACCGTCTTTGAACGGCCATATCTAACGAAAGACCCATCCACATGCAGGCAGGCTTCAACTTTTGTAATCAGTGGAGAGCTCTACATCCACCTAACACTGAATCAGCCATTCAGGCGATGGTTACCAAAAGTGCAGTTATCTCTTAGTCTATTAGTATAGATACCGAGCCCAGAGCATTTTTTTTTGGATTTGTGTCTGTCTGTCTGTTCGGGCATACGCCAAAACTACTGAACGTAATCTTACCAACTTACAGCTCACTCAGGGTTAATATTATATAGGCAACATGATGAAATCATGATGGGGGATGAAAGTTTTGGTCAATTTCACTCCAAAACTCAGTCGAATCATGTTGTTAGAGCGACGTCGCTTGACTTTATCCGGCGGGCATCTAGTCTCGCGACCTCTTGCATATTGTTGTCTGCTGCCAAACTTGTGCAATATCGGGCGAAGTCGAGCGACGTGGAGCGAGATATTTTTACCATACTAAATACGAGGCTTACCTGAGGCTTAATCGTAGGTCTCATTATTCTTATTTTTTATTTCAGATGATACCATGTTGCTGCTTTGTTCATTGTTTTTCGCTACGATTATTGCTGTAAATGGACAATGCACACTAGTAGAACGACCAAAACAGAATAATGTGTGTAGTGCTGATATTTTTTGCAATGGAACAACAGAAAATATGATGACAATCGTGAAGAATTGGAAATGTATTAAAATTGGCAGGCGTGAACGGTATAGGGATTATACATATTATTATGAGGATCAATTTGACACAAATTATAATTTATATGTGAATGTTAAAGATGTAGATATTGGCATTTCGGAAGATCCTTTAACAATTGGAACTCCTAATGTAGTAACTTTAAACATTGAGAAAGGTAATCTTGTATCAATTCCAATAGAAGTAGATAACTTGATCAAACTGACTGAACTTTCATTAACATACAATAAAGTTGAAACTATTAACTTAAGGAAAGCATCAGCTGGTGTTTCAATGAAGTACCTCAATATATCTCATAATTCTATTTCAACTATTGAAGAAGACTTCAAAATGAGCTCTGTGCCTAGTATGATTATTTCTATTGATCTCAGTTATAACGAACTTGAATCACTATCAGATAACTGCTTCTCAAAGTTTACACAGCTCAAATATTTGGATATTTCATCAAATTTAATTCAACAATTAGATATACTCACATTTGAGGGAATAGCACAATTAGAGACACTGAAACTTTCAAATAATAAAATATCAGAAATTGGTCAAACCCTTGCAAGATTTAGGAACCTGAAAAATTTGGCTTTAGATTGTAACCAACTAACATCTCTTACTGATTTAAATTTTAGGACCCTGATTAGTTTGGAAAAACTAAACCTAAGTTCAAATTTGATAAAACATATTGAAGATAGATCTCTAACTACATGTACAAATCTTATACAGTTAGATTTAAGTCATAATAAAATCAATGTAATTCATCAGAGGCTATTTGAAAAAAATAAAAAGTTGTACAGATTGTCGCTTTCATACAATGATTTAGAACACATTGAAGGAGGTGCATTTAAAACAACTAACATATCTCATTTTGAAATTCGAAATAACCATATTTCAGGTTCAATTAAGTATGATACATTCCAAGGAATTTCTGTTGAAAGCTTGGATTTGAGCTACGAGATGTTAAAAGAATTAGGCGATAAAGCTTTTTATAATTTGAGTTCAGATTTAAAATTTTTGAATATGAGTAATAATTTGATAGAAAACATAACAGAATCCGCTTTTCTATCATTACAAAACCTTTTGAAACTGGATCTGTCTTTTAATAATTTAATTGATATTGACTTTAATACAAGTGATCTTATTCAGTTGACCGAATATTATCTACAGAACAACAAAATAAAAAAGATTACTCCTAATATGTTCAGAAATATGACTAATTTGGTCAAGTTGAACTTGTCGCGAAATGAAATAGTAGATATTGATTTAAATTCGTTTATTGAACTTATAAACCTAGAGGAGCTTGATGTAAGTACTAACAATTTCGTTCACACTTTAAGAGGAAATATGTTTCAAGGGTTAAATCGGGTAAAAACTTTAGACATATCTAAAACAAGATTGATGTACTGTAGCAATGAATCATTTTCTGGCATGATCTCCCTTATTTATCTTAACGTGTCCCATAGTCAGTTAGAAACAATTGAGTATGAAACATTTAAAGCAACTGGGTCTATCACAATAATGGATCTTTCACATAACGTTTTAGAAAATTTTCACATTAACACTTCGAGCATTTCAAAACTATCTGAATTATATTTAAATCATAACAAATTAAACAACGTAACAAGTGAAACTTTCAGGAATTTACTCCTTTTAGAAAAATTGAACATAGCGTCTAATAATATATTTTATATTGATTCTGGTAGCTTACAAACGTTATTTCATTTACGTTATTTGAATTTGTTTTCTAATTTAAATTTACACACTAAGAGCGACATTTTTAACAATTTGGTTCTTTCAGAAGTGTCTTTAAAGAAAGTGCGCCAACAGTTTAATTTTAAAAATGCTGTGAATACTTCAATTACAACATTAATATTATCACATTGTGAAATTGAAGATATAAATTCTGTTTTCGTCTATGACATTAAAAATGTTCGTAAGTTAGACATTAGCTCAAATAAAATCAAAGCGTTGGATAAAGGTTCATTTCAAAACATGTTTGATCTTAATTGGCTCGATATAAGTTTTAATATGATTTCTACGATACAGCCAGGAACATTTCTATCCAATAACATGATAAACACTTTGAATATTTATGGTAACAATTTGCAATCACTACAATTTGGAGTACTTGATGGTCTTAGGAACCTTCGTGTTCTTAATTTATCCAATAATGAAATAAATACATTTGGTGTAAACCTATTACATACTACACCGCATTTGACTGAGTTGTTTCTCGAAAATAATAATTTAGCAAGTCTGAACTTTAAACAACTTTCTATGTCGAGTGTTGCATTGTTAACTATTGGTGGTAACAGAATATCTTGTGATGTATTGGTAGATTGGAATAAATTAAACTCTGATAGTGATTTAAATGTTACTGCCGAGAATTTAGATTTTAATTCAGAAAATATTAACGGCATACGTTGTATATCAAGTACATCTCGAGATAAGACTTTAAATCAAAGCACTAACGTAAACATAACCAGCGAAGTTATAGAAATTAAAGAAACAGTTGGACAGCTGTACAGGTATTTACAAATATCTCTTAATGAATCGATTTCGAAAATCATTACTTTTTTGGAAAATGTTCCCGAAAATTCGAATAAGGTTTCGCCAAATTTGATCCATTCCCAACAGACTCTAAGTGTGCAATTAAAAGAGTTGTTAAACCAAAATAAGAATCTATTGCCACAGTTGGTAAATACAAGTAATAACGTAGAACATGACATAAAGTTGATGATATCACTTCTAGAAATAAACAATAACATAACGAGATTAAGTAATATTCCCAAAGAATTATTTCAAAATATTATATCGGTTCTTGATAAGACTGTCAAGAGTGAATACAGTCAAAATTCAACGAATATTGTACCAAAATTATATGACTCAGAAGCACTCCAAGATAAATTAGATACAAATACACTAGCAGATATAAAAGTGTTGTTATATTTTATAGCGGTATGTTTAGCGATTGTAATTTTATTTTGTTTAGTAGTGTTAACATATTATGTATATTTGTACAGACAGCCCTCTCACAGGATACGTGCAAACAATTTATATGATAGCGGACAATCAGTGAGAAATGGCTTAGAAATGGAGTAAATAATGTATGTAATTTGTACATAGGGGTACTGATTGATATATATTTAGCGGCGCAAGGAGGTAATACATAGTGGCTTCCTCCTGCGTCAAAAATCGGGTTTTTAAGGTCTCGTGAAAAAAAGTCTAAGTTATCAAAGTGAACAAAGACCTGTTATACTCGTAGCTCAAATACTTAATAACCGTTTGATAAACCAGCGATACTTAGCGGCGATCACCAGGCTTCCTATTAGGTAACATAATAGTGTGTTATTAACTATTAAAATAACTAAGTAGTACATTATTAAAAGTAGACAATTTATAAATGCAAGGTATGATAAATTTAGTTTTACTACTTAATCGAATATATAAGTACAGTCGGGCATAAATTAATTGTATCATTTGAAATGATAGCGATGATAGCATAGTATTTAAGACTTCGCCCACAACCCTGTAGCTTTTGGGGATTGAATTTTGGTCTATCTCCTTTATTTTTTTCAAGATAAGTTTTCTTTAACTGTCCTTTTCATTTCAACCCCGAAATAAACTTATCATAAAGTGACAGCATCATAAAATATAACTAAATCAGTTTAGGCAATGTTGTGCATGTGGCCCATATAACACTAATTGCTTTAACGGTAAAGGAAAATATTTTAAGAAAACTTAGGCATACTATGCCTGAAAGTTCTTCATAATGTTCTCAAAGGTGTGTAAAGTCTGTTTATCCGCATTAGGCCAATGTGGCGTATAAGCTCTTTTTAATTCTGAGAAGAGGTGCTCAGTAGTGGGTTGACTATGCGTGGAGATGCTGAAGATTATAAAATAGTTACTAATTAAGTTTGATTTAATAAAGAAATATGAATATATATTTGATTTTGTTATGATTTATTTCAACCCTTACAGAATTTATAGAGTACGACTAATATTCTTTAGACTTTTTTTTATCCACTATAAGTTAGCCCTTGACTGCAATCTCACCTGATGGTAAGTGATGATGCAGTTTAAGATGGTAGCGGGCTAACCTGTTAGGGGCATGGCAGTTATATTAAACCTATACCCCTATTCGGTTTCTACACGGCATTGTACCGGAACGCTAAATCGCTTGGCGGCACGTCTTTGCCGGTAGGGTGGTAACTAGCCACGGCCGATGCCTCCCACCAGGCCAGACCAGGGAAAATTAATAAATTGTAATTTCCTTAATTGACCCTGCCGGGGATCGAACCCAGGACCTCCGCACGTTAAGACAACAGCGCTCAACACTGCGCCACAGAGGTCGTCAAAAACTGTTATTGGTTTTAGGGTTCCGTGGTAACCTAAAGAACCCTAATACGGTTTCGTTCAGTCAGTCTGTCAATTTCTGTGTCACTATAAGCATTTTAAATATCAACTAACTGAAGTTGGGCTCATTTAAATATGCATAATAGGCGGTGCTTGCTGTGCTTAACGATAGATATACCTCAAAATCATCAGCTTTTTTCAGATGATTTTTGCACACACCAAACGATACGTTTCAAAATTAAAATCGGTTTTTAAAACATTTTTTCGCATTTATTATATTAGTATGATATGATGTGGCTTTTATTATTACGATATTCATCTGTTTTAATGTATTTTTATTAAAGTTATTGTCGTGATCATTATACATATTATATAAACAAGATAAGTATTGAAGTCAACAACGCTACACGCGCCGCGTCAGAAGGGACAAGAGTCACGCGGATACAAAGAAAAAAAAATAAGCAGTCTTAGGTCTCAGTAATAGGGACTGCCGATAGAAGTGAAAACGATTTTTTTTAATATTTTTTAAATTTTATTAAAAAATAAAATTTAAATAATTAAAATATAAACCATAAAACTAAGGCATTAAAGTTTAATTACGAATTTAGTATTTAAGACCTTTTGTCTTCGTAACAACGCGGTGACGGTGTCGGTGTCGGTGACGCGAATCCACAAATTTACCCCCTACCAAAAAGTGCTCAACGCGGCTAAAGAAGTTTACACTTCAAAATTTCGTAGGCATATAATCATACTGATATCATAAATGCGGAAGTGTGTTTGTTTGTTGGTTTATTGGTTTGTCCTTCAATCACGCCGCAACGGAGCAACGGATCAACGTGATTTTTTGCATATGTATAGTTAGGGACCTGTAGAGTGACATAGGCTACTTTTTATACCGGAAAATTAAGGAGTTCCCGCGGGAGTTAACAGCTTAAACCACTCGGACGAAGTCGCGGGCATAAACTGGTTAAATATATTTTGAAAACTTTAATCGAAGGAAGCTTTATTTATTGACTAGTCGACCCGCCCCGGTTTCGCATGTACAACACATTTATATATATAGGTACACAGACGGACAAGCACACATACAGACAGATATGCAGAAAAGCATTCGCATTAATTTTAGTAGAAAAAGTTAAGAAATATTAATATCATTTAATATTTCTTTGGACCACTACACATCCCTGATATGTAGGACAATAATTTTGTCAAAATTAAAAATAGGTATTAATCCATAGATAATATTATCATTAGGTTAGTGCGCTACTGGTCTGCATACAGTTCGGAAGTACAAAGATTGCTATTTATATGAATAAATAACAATAAATTTTCTAAATTTTAATGATAAAATGTAGAAAATTTATGTGAATTGGTGTAGTTACAGTTTTGGAGTTTTATAAATATAACTTATTTGGTAAGAAAAACAGCGTTATTGTTTTTTTAATAAATCTGAATTACTCAATGTAATTTCTTCAAATTTAAATTTAATATGTAAACCAATGGCCTCCCGCCGAATATGTCTTAAAAAGTTATAAAAATATTTATTTCAGGGGGGTTCTCATAGAAGCGAATGCGAAGTAAAATATTTTTTACAGCGTTACATAGGGTTGCGGTATATCATTTTAAAGATAATTAGGAATAGAGTCCAAAAATATTTTTTTAAAATTTTTTCCCCTAAAATTGATGAAATGGGGGGCTTTCAAAGTGGCGATTTTCTAACGTCCAAAGTTGACCTCAGAACTCTCAATTTTCTGAAAGGCTGAGCCTGAAACTTATCAATTATTTGAATTATATCCTGTACTTGAATAACAAATACTAAACTTGGAAAAATATTATAAGGAAACGAAATTATTTTATTTTTAATGAGCTTAAGAATTTTTAACAGAACTTCACAATTATGTCAATAGATGGCGCTCTGTACAAGTTTATGGATACCGCGAGGTCTCAGTTCGGGGCGAACCACTAGTATAATTATGATGACGTATAACATTGAATTGAGGCTTCGGCCGTGGCTAGTTACCACCCAACCGGCAAAGACGTGCCAAGCGATTTAGCGTTCCGGTATGATTCCGTGTAGAAACCGATTAGGGTATAGCTGCCAGGCCCCTAAGGGGGCGCGCACGAAACGAGCGACGGCCGAGCGACGGCGACAGCGGGGCGATGGAAACCGAGAGCTGGTGACAAATTTCTGGAAGTGGTAGATTCACTTGACGATTCAAAAGTACTTGTAAAAGTTTATTTGAATAAAAAACATTTGAATTGAATTTAATTGAATTAACATTTGCAAAAAAAAATCCGAAAAAAACATTTTTATGGCAACTTCATTTTTTTTATATTTAAATTGTATACTTAAAGAATTCGAAAACATAAATCTCAGACATTTTTGTCGGTTATAAAGTATTACCGGACCTCTTTCAAATTGTTCCCGAAATTCGTCGCCAGCTCTCCGACTAATCGCATCGCCCCGCTACCGCCGTCGCCCCGCTACCGCTAGTTTCGTGCCCGTACACTAACAGGTTAGCCCGCTACCATCATAGACTGCATCATCAATTACCATCAGGTAAGACTGCAGTCAAGGGCTAACTTGTAGTGCATAAAACAAAAAATCTACCATGTCCGCTGTGAAGTAAAAAATAATGCGTATTATGCTGCCCCCTTATCATGTAAGAATGTCCGATCAAAACGTTAAAGTTCGTCGTCAAAGTTTATAAACCATAACAGCATTAAATTAGAGCTCAATTTCGTGTATCCATTCTTATACGTTCGAGTATCGTTCATACCTAAACGTATAAGAATGGGCAGACGAAATTGAGCTCTAATTCAATGCGATTATGGTTTATTTTACTTTGACAAAAATCTTTAACGTTTGATGAACAATTCTTACGTAATCGGGGGGCTGATTCGGTTCATATAGAGATAAGCGTTTCCTTGCCAAAACAATCAGTATCCCGGATGTGCATGTCCCGGACTTGGATGTTTTTGTAGTTCTACGTATTTTACAACTTTTTGGTAAAAAATAAATCAAAAACAAAATGTTTTAGGCTCTGTAAAGTGGAAAGCTTCTTCCAATTAAAATTTTTGGAAAAAATTTGTACATAAATATTTTTAAAAATACTTATTAATTTTTTTAAAACTTTTTTTTATATTACAAATATATCTTTAATAAAACCTGTAATAAAGGATTAGAGTTTTAATAAAGATAAAAAGTTTTCCCCTCCTCTTTTAATATTTCAATAATTTCAAATCAAGAGTGAATAGGCATCTTCTAGGCAAGCGCGCTCCACCTTAGGCTGCACCACCACTTGCAAGCAAGTCTGATTGCAGCCAAGAGCTAGCCTATATTATTAAAAAAAAAAAAAACTTGCGATCTCTTGCTAATTGTTGCCTGTTATCAAACTTGTGCAATATCGGGCGAAGTCGAGCGACGTGGAGCGACATACACATACTACACACATACTAGACGTATCCATACTAATATTATTACCTAGATGACAACCGCGACTTCGTCCGCGTGGATTAAGTATTTTTGTTTCCCGCGAGAACTCCTTAATTTTCCGGGATAAAAAGTAGCCTATGTCATTCCCCTTCCCTGGAAGGACATAGGCTACTTTTTCTTCCGGAAAATAAAGGATTTCCCGCGGGAATTAAAGAAACTTAATCCACGCGGAATACTGAATACGATACTTACCCTAAAGCTTGATCGTAGGTCTCATTATAAGTATTTTTTTTCAGACACCATGTTGCTCCTTATGATTTTCGCTACGATAATTATTGGTGTAAATGGACAATGCTCACTAGTAGACCGACCAAAGCTGATTAACGTGTGTAGAGCTGATATTTTTTGCCATGGAACAACGGAAAATATGATGAAAATCGTGAAGGATTGGAATTGTATTAAAACTGGCAGGCGACAAAGATATTATAATAATTATAAACGTCACTATGTTGATGAATTAGACACTAATTATAATTTATATGTGAATCTTAAAGATGTAGATATTGAAATTTCGGAAGATCCTTTGATAATTGGAACTACTAATGTAGTAACTTTAAACATTGAAAAAGGCAATCTAGTATCAATACCAATTGAAGTATATAGCTTGGTCAAATTGACTAATCTTTCATTAACATACAATCAAATTGAAAATATTAACTTTACGAAGGTATCAGCTGGTGCTTCAATAAAGTACCTCAATGTATCTCATAATTGTATTTCAACTATTGAGGAAGACTACGTTACGCGTTCTATGCCCAGTACGATTACTTCTATTGATCTGAGTTATAATGAACTTAAATCAATAACACGTATGTACTACGTTAGCTTGCCAGAGCTAAAATATTTAGATTTTTCATCAAATTTTATTCAAGAATTCACACATATCACATTTGAGAAAATGGCACAATTAGAGACACTGAAATTTTCTAACAATAAAATATCAGAAATCGGAGAAGCCTTGGCAACATTAAGGAACCTAAAAAATTTGGCTTTAGATTATAATGTACTAACATCTCTTACTGATTTAAATTTTAGGACCCTGATTAGTTTGGAAAAACTAAACCTAAGTTCAAATTTGATAACACATATTGAAGATCAATCTCTAACTCCATGTACAAATCTTAAACAGTTAGATTTAAGTCATAATAAAATCAAAGTAATTCATCAGAGGCTATTTGAAAACAATACAAACTTGTACAGATTGTCGCTTTCATACAATGATTTGCAACACATTGAAGGAGGTACATTTAAAACTAATAACATATCTCACTTTGATATTCGAAATAATCATATCAGAGGTTCAATTAATAATGATACATTTCAAGGAATGTCTGTTGAAAGCTTGGATTTAAGTAACGGGATGTTAACAGAATTAGGCGATAAAGCTTTTTTTATTTTGAAATCCGATTTAAGATATTTGAACCTGAGTAATAACTTGATAGAAGATATAACAGAATCTGCTTTTCTAGCATTACGAAAACTTTTGAAACTGGATTTGTCTTTTAATAATTTAATTGATATTAATTTTAATACGAGTGATCTTAATCAGTTGATTGAATATTATCTACAGAATAACAAAATAAAAAAGATAACTCTAAATATGTTCAGAAATATGACAAATTTGGTCAAGTTGAACTTGTCGCGAAATGAAATAGTAGATATTGATTTAAATTCGTTTATTGATCTTATAAAACTAGAGGAGCTCGATATAAGTAGTAATACTTTAGTGCAAACTTTGACAGGAAATATATTTCAAGGGTTAAATCAGCTAAAAAATTTAGACTTATCTGAAACAAGATTGATGTATTGCCTCAATGAATCATTTTATGGTATGGTGTCCCTTCATTATCTAAACGTATCCCATAGTCAGTTAAAAAAAATTGAGTATGAAACATTTAAAGTGGCTGAGTATGCACCACAGGTCAGAATACTAGATCTATCACATAACGTTTTAGAAAATTTTCACATTAACACTACAAGCATTTCAGATATATCAGAATTATATTTAAACCATAACAAATTAAAAAACGTAACTCGTGAAACTTTCAGGAATTTATTCTTTTTACAAAAATTGAATTTAGCGTATAACAATATCCTTTATATTGATTCTAGTAGCTTAAAAACGTTAATGAATTTACGTTATTTGAATTTGTATTCTAATTTTAATTTGCGCACCAAGGGCGACTTTTTTAACAATTTGATTCTATCAGAAGTTTCTCTAAAGGAAGTACGCACACAGTTCAGTTTTAAAAATGCATTGAGTACTTCAATTACAACATTAATATTATCACATTGTGAAATTGAAGATATAAATTATATTTTCGTGAATAACATTAAAGATGTTCTTAAGTTAGACATTAGTACAAATAAAATCAAAGCGTTGGATAAAAGTTCATTTCAAAACATGGTTGATCTTAATTGGCTCGATTTAAGTTTTAATATGATTTCTAGGATACAGCCAGGAACATTTCTATCCAATAATATGATCAACACATTGAATCTTTATGGTAACAATTTGCAATCACTACAATTTGGAGTACTTGATGGTCTTAGGAACCTTCGTGTTCTTAATTTATCCAATAATGAAATACATACATTTGGTGTAAATCTATTACATACTACACCACATTTGACTGAGTTGTTTCTCGAAAATAATAATATAGCCAGTCTGGACTTTAAACAACTTTCTATTTCGAGTGTTGAATTGTTAACTATTGGTGGTAACAGAATATCTTGTGACGCACTGGTAGATTGGAATAAATTCAACTCTGATAGTGATTTAAATGTTACTGCGGAGGATTTAGATTTTAATTCAGAAAATATTTATGGCATACGTTGTAAAACAAGTATATCGAGGGATAAGATTTCAAATGAAAGTACTAAAGTAAACATAACTGGGGAGATTATTGAAATTAAACAAATAGTTGGGAAGCTGTATAGTTCTCTTAATGAATCGATTTCGAAAATCATTAGTTTTTTGGAAAATGTTCCCGATAATTCAGATAAGATTTCGCCAAATTCGATTATTTCCCAACAAAATCTAAGTGAGCAATTAAAAGAGTTGTTACACCAAAATCAGAATCTATTGCCACAGTTAGTAAATACAAGTGATAACGTAGTACATTACATAAAGTTGATGATATCACTCTTAGAAATAAACAATAACTTAACGATATTAAGTAATATTCCCAAAGAATTATTTCAAAATATGTCGGTTCTTGATAAGACTGTCAAGAGAGAATACAGTCAAAATTTAACGAATATTGTGTTGAAATTATATGACTCAGAAGCACTCAAAGTTAAATTAGATACAAATACACTAGTAGCAGATATAAAAGTGTTGTTATATTTTATAGCTGTATGTTTTGCGATTGTAATTTTATTTTGTTTATTAGCAATAACCTATAAATATTTATATAGACAGTTCTATAAATATTTGTACTCTCATAGGATACGTACAAATAATTTGTACGATAGCGGTCAGTCAGTGAGAAGTGGCTTAGAAATGGAGTAAATATAATACATATAATTTGTACGCAGGGGTACTGAGACTGACTTAGTGGCGCAGAGAGGGAATACATAGTGGTATTATTTAAGTTTTGCTTATAGATACTGACTGATGCTTATTGGTGCAAAGAGGTAGAGGTAAAGTCAAAGTGAACAAATACCAAGATTCCTTTGAGGGTTGAAACTTGGTCACACACCTTTATGTAAATAACTAGTAACTATAAACAGTTGTATTTTGTGACAGCATCACAAAATATAACTTAAATCAGTTTAGGCAGTGTTGTCAAAGCGGCCTTAAATATCAGTGAAGGAAAATATTATGTATTATTTGAGATCCTGGAGGAAGTCAATACTGCTGTCATACAGGTTCCCTAGCGCAGAAGTAACAAAAACTTTGTTATAAATGATGTTTATACTAATTATGAAGCTTTGAGTTAATA
The DNA here is from genome assembly GCA_917051295.2 of Erebia ligea. NCBI lineage: Eukaryota > Metazoa > Arthropoda > Insecta > Lepidoptera > Nymphalidae > Erebia > Erebia ligea. The sequence continues at coordinate 3,084,423 of OU785239.1, forward strand.
TATAAAACTTTATTGTTTTACTTTTTGATAACTGTGCATCGTGTAGATTGTATGTTTTTTGATATAAATAAATAAATAAATACATAAATTTTATTATAATAAAGAAATATGAATATCTGTTTGATTTTGTTATCAACTTACACTTACCAAATACTCTTAATGCGCAAAATATCTTAGCGATATATTACGTTTTTAATCATTAGTAGGTACTTTATAAAGTTTTTAACGACTGAATCAGCCTGTATCATGAAGCATGAGAACTCGCGATATGAAAATATGTCAACAAGTTTTTATGCTCTTTGTAACATTATTATTGTGTATTCTCAAATGTGGGTAGTAGACATTTAGTATGATTGTTTATTTGTTAGTATTTAAGAATAGCTATAGTTAATTAATAATATAGATACTTTGCATATTTGTTAGTGATTAGAAATAGTTATAGTATAGCAGGTAATAATTATTATTTATAATATTATTTATAGTCCACCTAATGTCGAGGGCTCGTTGGTGTACAGAAAAACTCAGTTGAGTTTATGCGACACCAAATAGATTAAGTTTGTATTTTATTGTTTTTATGTGAATAAATAAAATAATAAATAATAATAATTTATTCCAGCCCTTACAAAATTTATAGAGTACGATTTATAGAGGTATTCATAAAACTGTTTTTAGGGTAAAATAACCCTCATACAGTTTCGTCCAGTCCGTTTGTCCATTTGTGTGTCACTAGCATTTTAAATACCTAAGGTCGACCATACACAGACAGCTTGAAGCAGTCAGGATGGACTGTTTCAAGCTGCGACTGCATAGTGAACTACAGTCTTCTACGTGCACACGTCATACATGGAACCGCTCGAGCAGTTGCGACTGCTTCGGGCGGTTGGCAGCAGTTATCAAGGGTAGCTTCAAGCTGTTGACAAGCGGAGCGGTCCGTGTATGTTGATCACTGGCTAATTGCTCGAGCAGTCCGTTTATGGCCAGCCTAAGACGCCGTGAAAACTTACACTAGAAGATAGATAACTATCAAAATCAGCTTCTATCAGATGATTATGCCCGTAAAAAGGAATAAAAGTATCAAAATAAAATATCGCTTGATAGCGATGGAAGTACATGATGTACCTACACCCAAAGTGGTGCTCGCCTCTAGGCAGGTCTTAGACCTGCCCCCGTATTCTATAACTCAGTGGGTATCAAAAAATAATAACCACAGATATACATATTATTATTTTATCCATTGAAAATGTGCTATGAAAATGCTATTTTTATTTCATAGCAAACCTTCAATGGATATAATATATTTGTCAGGGCTTTTATGTTTTTATAGCTACTGAGTTAGAGAATCGGGCTGCTGACAATTAAAAAAAGAACTTGTGTTTGAGATGATTTTTGCTTATAAAAAGGAAAAAAAAGTATCAAAAACTCTGATTTCTAACATGATACGAGTACATAGTGATATAATAAAGTATTTTAGCTCTTTACCAGTGCTTCATAAAGTCCCTATGGGTTTAGACTCCGAGCTAAGTGAGAAAGATTGCTTTGCACTTCGGCTATGTCTCATTTACACTAGGACAGTGACTAGTACAAGCACAGAATAGGTAATTGGTACAAGTTAATCTATAGCAATTTCTTTAAAATCTCCTTCTGCTTTTGCATACTAAAAACACAATGTAAGTATGATATACTGGACGTACCTAATTGGTGACTTCGTCCGTGTTTTTTGAAGTGAAAACTTCTTTAGCCGCGTTGAGCACTTTTTGGTAGGGGGTAAACTTGTGGATTCGCGTCACCGACATGCGACATGCTCCGCGCCGGCATGCTCGCGTTGTTACGAAGACAAAAGGTCTTATATATAAATATACTACATTCGTAGTTCGTAATTAAACTTTAATGCCTTAGTTTTAAGGTTTATAATTTAAATATTTTTTAATTAAAAAAAAATTAAAATTAAAATATTCATTTTCACTTCTATCGTCAGTTCCTATGACTGCCAATTTTTTTTATTCTAGCAAGAAATCCTTAATTTTCCGGGATAAAAAGTAATCTATGCCTTACCCCGGGATGCAAACTATGTCACTACCAAATTTTATAAGAAGCCGAAGAAAAATCTACCAGGCATTATTCATGGCGGCGCCCATATCTGGTGAGATTACCGTACCTCTAGCGGCCACTACAGCTTATACGGTTAGTCTAAGTTTTTGCACAGAATAGGTAATAGTAGTAAGTTTTTGCATTGCAAATTCGATTGATCGTATTGAACGTTCGATCACATTAGCGTCAAAGTAAGTGAATCTAAATTGCTTTGATATAGAGTTTAAATTCGTGTATGCATTCACAGACAGCAGTCCAAACGATACGTTCCGAAATTAAAATCGGTTGTACTGAATTTGTGACTTAATATATAGAGCCTTTGGGTCCATTTTACTGTAACGCTAATGTGATCGAACGCTCAATAGGATCAATCTAATTTGCAATGTAATTTGTAATCCGAGGATTAATGGTACAGCTGCCATGGGAGCCGGATCTGTCATTTGGGTGCGTCGATCCACTGTATGAATATATTATACTTACCATGTGCCACGAGGCAAGTATAAACAGCGTCCAAACGAAGCATGGTCCGTTCAGCAATGTAAAAGGTTTCTCTGATACAATATTAATCTCGCCGGATCGGCTATTACATGAGAAATTAATTTATATTCCACACGTTATCTCGCTATTTCATTTTAAGAATGGAGAGAGTGAGAGAGAGAGGGATATCCTGTAAAATTATAAAAAGTGGCTCATATTTTTCTTTTCTCATAATTTCGTTCTATTACCCTAGTGGAATTATTACCCTAGTACTTGAGAATTCTAGCGTGCTTACTTATATTTCATGTGTAAATAATAATGTTTAAATAATGTCCTCCGAGGTATTTAAAATCTGCCAATCCAAGTGTGGTGGAATACGGCTTAAAATCCCATTCGGAAATTATTTCATGCTCAGCAGTGCCCCTGCGATGTGTCGATTGATGATGATGATGAACACATTATTTTTAGTCGATTGTATTTTTAAACTGATTAGGTATGGAGGGTAAACGAGCTGATGTCAACAACTTAGTCAGCGTGGATTGAGGTATTTTGGTTACCGCGGGAACTCTTTAATTTTCCGGGATAAAAAGTAGCCTATGTATTAAAAGAGTATTAAGAGATAGATTATAGTATTCCAGACTATAATCTATCTCTATGCCAAATTTCATTCAGATCCGTTCAGCGGTTCTGGCGTGATTGAGTAACAAACATCCATTCAACTTTCGCAAGTATAGTTTTTTTTATCAACTCACAAGTTAGCCCTTGACTGCGATATCACCTGGTGGTACGTGATGATACAGTCTAAGATGGTAGCTAGCTAACCTGTTAGGGGTATGGCAGTTATAATCTATATCTATATATATAAAATTCAAAGTCCTGACTGACTTATATATCAACGCACGGCCCAAACCGCTGGGGTTAGAAACTTGAAATTTTGACAGTAGGTTCCTTTTGTGACGTGGGCGCTCAATAAGGAAGGATTTTGCAAAATTCCACCCCTAAGGGGGTGAAATAGGGGGTTAAAGTTTGTATGAAAGTCCGTCATTTCTCAAGTTATATCCATGAAACTTGGTACATGAGCTACCAGTTAAAAATAAAGAAATACGTGTTTCACAGTTTTTGAAAATTTTACCCTCGAAGGTGTGTAATAGGGGATGAAAGATTGTATGAAAGTCCATAATTTCTCAAGATCAAAGGTGACTGACTGACTGACTGACTGACTGACTGACTGATCTATCAACGCACAGCTCTAACCCACTGGTCGGATCGGGCTGACATTTTGCACTCAGATAGCTATTATAACGTAGGCATCCGCTAAGAAAGGATTTCTAAAAATTCAACCCCTAAGGGGGTAAAATAGGGGTTTGAAATTTGTGTAGTCCACGCGGACGAAGTCGCAGGCATAAGCTAGTTAGATATAATGTAGAAGAAGTATAATGTCAACAATATTCAATCATACGGATATAAACGATGGTAGTATACCCCCTGGTAACACAACAATAGTGATTGGATAACGGAAGTGGTTTACTCTGTTAATACAAACGTGTTTACATAATTAACTGACGGGTGAAAATTTTGATTCAATATAAATCTGACATAGTAGGTTCTTGCTATAACAGCAGCTATACCTACTTAATTAGATGCAGTCAGCCATTGATGTAGAATTTTAGTACCAATAACCAGCTGACGTTTTAAAATGTAATTTCACCCATATATAATTTTTTATGGGTGAAATGACATTTTGAAACGTCCGTTTACTGTATCCACATCTACTCTGCGGCGAAGTCGCAGGCATCAGCTAGTTAAAATCTGTGCTAATATTATAAATTATGCGAAAGTTTAAATGGATGGATGGATGGATGTTTGTTACTCAATCACGCCAGAACGGCTGAACGGATCTGGATGAAATTTGGCACAGAGATTTTTAGTCTGGAATAACAAAATAGGCTATTTTTAATCCCGGAAAATTCCCGGTATTAAACAGGTTTTTATTAGAGATAGATAGATAGAGTCATAAAGGGTTAAACGTTGCATGGAGTGGTCGCTAATTAGTGACGTTCACGGGGGTTGTATAAGGGAGAAGTCGCGTGTTTTGTATGTACTGATGACGAGGGGATTACGTATACCTTTCAGACGGTAGGTATGCAGACTCTTTTGTGTCTTTCGGTAATATCTTCCTTTACATTATGATGCCAAAAAGTTCTTACGCGTGGTTTTTTTTTATCCACTACATGTTAGCCCTTGACTTCGGTCTCACCTGCTGGTAAGTGATATTAAAACATACCCCTATTCGGTTTCTACACGGCATCGTACCGGAATGCTAAATCTCTTGGTGGCACGTCTTTGTCGGTAGGGTGGTAACTAGCCACGGCCGAAGCCTCCCACCAGGCCAAACCAGGGAAAATTCAGAAATTATAAATTCTCAAATTGACCCTGCCGAGGATCGAACCCGGGACCTCCGCACGTTAAGACAACAGCGTTCCACACTGCGCCACGGAGGTCGTCAAATTATTGTATTTATTTTTACACCTGAGGATGATCTTCGATTTTCCGGGATAAAAAATAGATCTTTAAATTCGTTCGTCGTTCCGTCCGGGTTGCGAGCGATATCTCTATACCAAACTTCAGAAACGGTTTAACACGTTTGCTGCGACAGTAACTTTTCAATACTTTCCATTCCTTCGGTACAAGGCCTATACACCTGGTAATAAAACTTCCATTGTGGCGGCACAAGGCTTTTAGACCCTGTAAAATTTAAGAAACTTAAATCCTTTTTTGGGCTTCATGTAAAAATATATATGTTTTTTTTGCTTTGAATATTAATAATAATGAATTAATTGACATACACCTGAAGGCGTTCGTTAACAACTTGTTTAGTTTAAAAATTATAGCTATATTCAAAATACAGGGCTTAACCACCCTGTGCCGCACTGAATAAGGGAAGTCTGGTGCGTATTTTAAGGATGTGAAATAAAAATATCGATAGCTGTAATTAAGTTTTAATATAATGGAAAAAAACAAACATGAATATTAATGTTTTTCAATAAAACATGGGTAGCAAAAATTTTTTTTTGCACTGAACACATTTAGTTAATTTTTTTTTTACTCTTTTGTCAGCTTGGCGACTGGTTAAAAAGGTTCGGAGTTTTGCGTAACATCCGACACAATTCCTCTTCTTATCACCTTTTACCAAAGTGTGTTTGTCAAGTTTTCGTGCGGGTTTTGAAAAGATAAATTTATTAATTTATTATTATTTATTTGTATGTGTATGTGTGTGAGCGTGGATTGAATGTGGATGTGTATATGTATGTGTATGTGTAAGTGTGTGCACTCAGTTACGTCTCCGTTGAAATTACCTGTATCATTGTCAAAGTCCTTTTTTGTAAAAAAAAAAACTTAAATACGCACTAAACGGGAAACGTAATTAGGTAAGTAAAATAAATAGTAATGATGACTCACCTGTCTCTGATAAATCAATCTATAATTGGATTTAACTTTCACTGCTTCACTGTCCTCGCAAACATATTTTTGGCACCGTTTTGTTGGTCTTGACGCCATGTCGACACGTACGTTTCTCACGATTTCAAGCCATCACTAGTCGCGCGAAGCTAACGCGGGGTGCGGTACCAGGTGAGCGGGGTACAAGGTGCTTCGACCTGGTTTCGCATTATGATGAAATTTTATTTCTTCCGTGCGGTGCCAGGTGTAAAAACCTGGTATTAAGGTAGGTAAGCCATTGGATTCTATTTTAATAATACATCTTAGATATATATTCATCTCTTTCCTACACCGAACCAAGTTAAAGTTAGGCCTTCCGCGCGACAAGGAAGTCTATACTTTTCTTAGCCGCACTGTAAGCGTAGACGTATACAAGGTGTTTAGACCTGGTTTCGCACTCAACGTGTTAACGGATGAGCCTTTAAAACGTGTGACCCTTTGCTTTGGGGATCGCCCGCAAATCGTAAACCTCGTCCTATGTAACAAAATTCCAACAGGTGGGATTTCATTCAATATTTGTATATTGGAATACAAATATTGCAAATCGGTTCAGATTCTCGTATCTCAGACAAATCAGTGTAGGTACATTCATGTATACAGAAAAAAAAAAAATTGTGGACCAGCCCTATATAGAACTACGCTTTTAGAAAATCCATACCTACTAATAATACCTACATATATTATTATAAATGCGAAAGTGTGTCTGTCTGTCTGTCTGCTACGCTTTCACGGCCCAACTACTCAACCGATTTTGATGAAAACTGGTACAGAGACTTGTTACATCCCGGGGAAGGACATAGGCTACTTTTTATCCCGGAAAATTAAAGAGTTCCCGAGGGAATATTAAAAATCCAATCCACGCGGACAAAGTTACGGGCATCATCTAGTATTTAATAGTAGTAGCTCCATTTACGGTAGATTTCACGCTTAAAAATTTATTTTGTAGGTGCAAACTGCAAACGTATAGATAAATAACATTTTTACTGAAATTAACTGGCGCGCCGTGGAATCTCAAGGGGTACATTAACGTTCAATTTCCTACGTAAAGAAAAAACTGGCCAATTAAATGTTGTTTAGGGAAACTCTTGGCTTTAAAAACCGTTTATTTTCACTCGTCGTTAATTTAGAGAAAGCGTTGGCCTCGAATGGACGTTTTTACTTTCAATTTACGTGAATAGGTAATGTTAGAAATAGGCATTGTAAGGGGAAACCACCTAGAAAATTAAACCTATCAGATCTATGTAATTACTAGCTGATGCCCGCGCCTTCGTACGCGTGGATTAAGGGTTTTGGTTCCCGCGGGAATTCTTTAATTTTCCGGGATAAAAGTAGCCTGTGTCTTTTCCCGGCATGTAACCTACCTCTATACCAAATTTCATCAAAATCGGTTGAGCAGATGGGGCGTGAAAGCGTAGCAACCAGACTGACAGACACTTTCGCATTTATAATATTAGTATGGATAGTTTGGCTTGTGGAATAAAGCTTCGTGGTATAATTTCGCTTTAACATATCCAAAGCATATTTGTTTAATCTGTGCTCAAAGTCGGAACATTTTCAAATCAAGGGTCCACTCACACTGACGTGAGCGTGCGAAGTTCAGAGATCTCATGGGAGCTGAAGTTTGAAGAGGTAACTACAGCACGTATTAATAATACAAACTTACCAAGCAGGTGAGCTGGCGAGCTTTGAGACCAATCCTGATGCTTAATTTTGCATCATACTTCATACTAATAATCCATACTTACTAATAGTATAAATGCGAATGTGTGTCTGTCTGTCTGTCTGCTACGCTTTCATGGCCTAATTGCTCAATCGATTTTGATGAAATTTGAATCTAAAAACCCTTATGCATCATCTAGTAATATTATAAATGCGAAATTGTGTCTGTCTGCTACAGTTTAAGGGCACTGTTTAACTACTTATGTATTCAAAGAAGAAGGTAGTATCGATATAAGTAACCTTGCTAAAAATATATACCGTATAACGTAAAGGACATTTTAATGAGAACAGAGAAAAAACAAGCGCCCGGCCTGTAACAAAGGCAATTACCCCGCACGGAGCTCAAACTACTGATGAAGGCTCTAACGAGATTATGAAGCTTGGGCTCCGTTTACACGACCCCTATCAGATATTCCTACTATAATTTATCGTTGGACGATAAAGTTTGTCTCCTAGGTTTCTATTAGTGTAAATTATTATAAGTGAAATGCCCTCTCGACTGAATATCGGCCACAGCGGTCAATCTCCACAGAGATTGCCCATCAGTGCGGGAGGTATTATGGTGTACAATTTATGTGTGCTCAAACCCGGAAAATTAAAGAGTTCCCACGGGAATTTTTGAACCTTAACCCACGCGAAAGAAATAGCGGGCATACGCCAGTAATACTGGACAACTGGTGGACCAAGGGTGTAAATAAAATTGGCACCATTTTTTTGATTTTATTGCACAACCAGAAGGAATAGATGGTTATTATTAAACAACAAAAATATACATGTGCATACGCCATACATGTTTATTATTACACACTACATATTCTGTATAATTTTAATAATATATTATTATATTATATATTTTGTATCTGATCGGAATACCGAATCTACGCTTTGTAAACGGTGTTTTACAATAATAATCTGCAACTAACGGCTACGGCGGATCTGTAAGCCATTCCAAGTATTTAATTAAATGGTTTTACTTGATTTGGGTTTACCGTCTCCGTAATGGTGGAAAGTGAAGTTAGTGCAAATTTTGTCATTAACGTAGGTCGTAATTGATAGTTCCAAGAACTACAATTATTATTAGAAAGTTTATAATATCAAGTGTTTTTTTACGTGAGCACTTGACCTCTATGAACTATTGTTATACAGTTGGGTTGGGATAATGATGAGTAGGTAATGTTTAGGAACCCAGATCTTTTCACATAGCATGTGATCGCTTTTTGAAGACCTCTCTGGCACAGCGGTGAGCGCTGTTGCCTTTTTTTTTTTCTTCTTATTTATTTAAAGGAGTTTGGTCACGTAGTGATCATGTCACCCCTGTGAAATCTGAACACCTTACAAATCACGCCCTCTTCGTCTTAGACCTATTAATACTAGTTTATACAGCATTCTTGCCTTTTCAGATGTCGGAGAGCGATGTTGCCTTAATGTGGGAGGTCCCGGGTTCGATCACCGGCAGGGTCAATTTGCAAACTAGAAACAAAAAGGTCCTTGACACATTGTCAGAGGATAATTGTATGGGTGCGAAACAGAAAACAAAACCAGTCGCGACTCTAATTTCTCCATTATATTTTCTCTCTCGAAATTTAATTCAATGGTAAATAAAACTAATATTAAATTCACACAAGCGCGACCACGGAAAATCTAAATAGGTTTCTTGTTTCACTGCAGAAACCTTAACAGAATGATTTCGTGAGAAAAAAATACATTATGTATGAAATGTACAGAAAATCTCCTGAAATATATTCCCGCGTCTATTCAGTAATGGTTAGGCGAGTGGAGAGCAAACTGAGAACTCCGACAAACTCCCAGCTCCCAGCTCGAGTCACGTATGGACACACGTCAGTGCCGAATTTAGAATTTATAGCTGGAATACACCAAGAGCCAGCCGCAAGTTTACTTGGGTACTAGATGATGTCCGCGACTTCGACCGCGCATATGATACGGCCGTCTATGACAAATATTTTGACACTTGCCAATAAATCAAAACATATAGGTTTTGATTTATTTATTTATTAGAATCATAAAATTTGGCAAGGTCTCACAGCACAAGTATAAGAAACAATCAAAAAATCGGTAATTAGGTTTCCGTACTATAGGGTCTCGCATTGTTTGTCAGGCGCTACCAGTTTAGCGCCATATGTAAGCCAGTTATTTTCACAGCTAATTACATGTTGTAAAGACATCTTTGTTGTTATTTACTAAAATAATTTATATTGTGTGGTGGTATGAAACCCTTTGTGCGCGAGTCTGACTCGCACTTAATCGGTATTTTTTTTCGGGATCGTTATTCGGGTTTTTAACTTTTTGAAACAAATTGCGTTATTTATGTTTAATTTTTGTAACATAATGACACAGAATCTAATAGTTTCAATGTACTCGATCCACAGCAAATAATACGGTCAACTCTAAGACTATAACAACTTAACTGTACTCTTATGTAAAGTTTTCTTTTGTAACGCTCTATCCTTCAAGCTTCTTTGATATATTATAACGCAGTGGAGGGAAGTTTGTAAAGTACTTTATACTATTTAAATGCCGGGAAAATTTAGATATAATGGTTAAAAGTCAAAGGTTTCAGAAAACTTACTGAGCTCATGCCTCGACGAGTAGGTACGTAAAGCGATCTGTCTGGGGTTGCCAACCGATAGACGTCCACTGCTGGACATAGGTCTCTTTTGGAGACCTCCCTGGCGGAGTGGTTAGCACTGTGGTCTTACAGGATCAGGAGGTGCGGGGTTCGATCCCCGGCAGGGTCAGTATGGGAATTTATAATTTCTGAATCTTCTCTGGTCTGGTCAGTTGAGAGGCTTCGGCCGTGGCTCTTTACCACCCTACCGGCAAACCGACCGACATATCGCGTCAAGCGATTTAATTACCGCCAACCGTCAAAACTGAGCTTGGTGGTGTACCTATACGAAAGTGTATAAAGTGTGTCTGTGTGAAGGTTCATTAAGTGAGCTTTAAGTATGGGCATCGATCCTCTGTAAGGATAAAATCCACACTTTAATATTATAAATGCGAAAGTGTGTCTGTCTGTCTATCTGTCTGTCTGCTACGCTTTCCCGGCCTATCTTTTCAACCGATTTTGCTGAAATTTGGTATAGAGGTAGGTTATATCCCGGGGAAGGACATAGGCATGTACATACTCGTAATTTTTATCCTGGAAAATTGAGGAGTTCCATGCGGGAATCAAAAAACCTTAATCCAAGCGGACGAAGTCGCGGGCATCGTCGAGTAATATTATATATACCGTGGTAATAATTATTAAGTAAGGCATAACATTTTATAAAGAAAAACACCCGTCTCAAACAAGCCAATTTTTTTAATATTTCCGCTCTTAAGGTGCATTTCCACCAGACAGTCAGACACCCTGATAGCAGGCAGAAGTCAATTAGGAATTTTTTCCTCCTCCCCTAGGAAGAAAAAAAAGAGCACTTGATCAAAAATCTAGCGAAAATCAAGCTCTTCTGTTAATGAGTAGACACAAATGGCTAGGGTCTGGAATACTCTACCAAAAACTGTGTTTCCCACCAATTACAATCTAGGTATCTTTAAATCAAGAGTGAATAGACATCTTCTAGGCATGCGCGTCCTATCTTAGGCCGCATCATCACTTCCCATCAGGTGTGAAGCGTAAGCCTAAAAATAAATTTAAAAAAAATTTCCGTAACTTAGCCACATATCACAGTTCTGGCGGAAAGGCACCCTTAAGCTCACGCGTGAACCAGTTTTCAAGGGTTGTTGCGAACTTTAAGGCTCACGGTTTACCTTGTATACGGAGAAAAGTACGAGATTTCACTCATTAGCGGAACATTTTGCGTTTCGCGTAATTAAACGAAATTTTCCGACTCTGTTATGCAAACAGTATGATACTGTTGGTATGCTGAAGGAACTAGAAGTTTAATTCAATATAATCCGCGACAATAAGTAAATCTATGTGGTATAGTGTGTACCCCGCACTTATAGCCCGCGATATTCACCACACAACAAAAATCTTCCAAATAATTCCTCAACGTACGTTTTACTCCGATACCGGAGCATCTTCAGGAGATGTTGACTCGACAAACCACGATTGTAAAGTGACGCCTGCTTTTCAACCGACTTCCAAAAAAGGAGGAGGTTCTCAATTCGGCGCGTATTTTTTTTTATCCCATACTGTTGGGTATGGTAATGATTCGTGATTATTGGGCGAAGTCGTGGGCATCATCTATACTAATATTATAAATGCAAAAGTTTGGATGGATGTTTATTACTCATGAAGGAACTTGGAATTTAATTTGCTATAATCCGCAACAATAGGCAAATATATTGTTTTTACAATCGTGCATTGTCGAGTCAACACCTCCTGAAGATGCTCCGGTGTCGGAGTGAAACGTACGTTGAGAATAATTTGGAAGATTTATGTGGTGTGGTGAATATTGCAAGCTGCAAGTGCAAGATAAGCTGCAAGTGCCACATATATTTGCCAATTGTTGCGGATTATAGCAAATTAAATTCCAAGTTCCTTCATAATCATGGACTTCCGCAAAGTAACGTCTGCTTCTATCCAATGTTTATTACTCAACCACGCCAGAACGGTGGAACGGATCTGGATGAAATTTGGTAGATAAATGGATTATAGTCTGGAATAACACATAGGTTTTTATTCCGGTACCTATATTAAAGAGTTCCCGCGGGAGCCAAAAACCTCAATCCACGCGAACGAAGTCGTGGGCATCAGCTAGTAGTATACAATAAACGTACGCCCCTATTATCGCTATTCAAAGACTCGACATCATGTTTATTTAGTCTATTGTATTTCATATTTGTCGAGAAAACTTGAAAATATTCACGCATTGTAGTCCTATGTGGATGCAGTGCTTATTTGAAGAGCTGGGTCTTCTGCCCTTTTAGTTACCATCCTGCATTCGATTTTAAACTCTATGAGCTTAAAAATAGAGCTGGTTTTCCTTTACAGAACTATTCTAGTATGATACTTGAATAAAATACGATGGCCATTCGAAAACCAGTCATAAGCTGAAAGGGTAACGTTCAAATTTGTATTATGATGGCTTAAGGACATGATCCTACAGCTCAGATGTAGGGTATTTGAATTGAAAAGACGTACGATTTAAGGTAGCGTATGGTAATAGGCTTAGCGGATAGAATCGTTATTTAATTCTGCTGGAATGATTTTCAAATTGGCGTTTATAGAAGACTAGCGGTCGCCCGCGACTTCGTCCGCGTACAATTTCTGACTTCCTATAAGATTATGAAATTTTCCCGCTGCAAGAGGCCTATCCACAAACGTCCTACCGCTAGTAGGTAAATATCGCGACTTCGTAGTTCATACCCATGGACAGAGTGGCGTGCACAGGGTTTGAAGAGGTCGCCCACGACTTCGTCCGCGTACAATTTCTGACTTCCTATGAGATTATGAAATTTTCCCGCTGCAAAAAGTCTATCTAAAGAGGCTTTTTATATAGCATAGGCAGGTGTTCATTATTTAAAACTTATAACCTAAATCCCGATTTTCAAGTATCTAAGTTCAAAAACATAGAACTTTCATACAAACTTCCAACCCCCATTTCACCCTCTTTGGGGTAGATTTTCGAAAAAGTACTTATACAGGTTATTATTATTTAAAACTGATAACCTTAATCTCGGTTTTTTAGTCTGTAACTTCAAAAACTTAGAACCATCATGCAAACTTCCAACCCCCATTTCACCCTCTTTGGGGTAGATTTTCAGAAAATTTCTTATACAGATTTTTATTATTTTAAACTAATACCTAACTTAAATGCTAATTTTCATGTGTCTTACTTCAAAAACGAAGGACTTTCATACAAACTTCCAACCCCCATTTCAACCCCTTAGGGTGAATTTCCTCAAAACCGTTTCTTAGCTGACGTCTACACCACAGAAGAAACCTACCTTCCAAATTTCAAGTCTATGTATTTCATAGTTCCTGAGATCTCGTGACGAATCAGTGAGTCACTCACTCAGTGAGTGACCTTTCACTTTTATAATTATATAGATTAAATGATGCCCGCGACTTCGTTCGCGTCCAGTTAAATTTCCAGGATAAAAAATTGCCTTAGATTTCATTCTCTGGGATGCAACCTAGCTCTGTTCCAAAATTCATCAAAATCGGTTGAAAAGATGGGCAAGGAAAGTGTAGCAGACAGACAGACAGACTTTCGCAATTATAATAATAGTATGGATAGTATGGATTTAAGGCAATACCATCTGTATTCCATGTTCCACGACTTCTAGTTTCCTGTATGGTTTTAGGCAGGTATACATGCAATGCGCTTCCTAGTGCGTGACCCCCATTTCTGCTATCGTAGCATTAGTAGTAGGTCAAGTTGGTAAGTACATACTAAGCTACTTTTTATCCCGAAAATCCCCATGGTATTTCCCGGAAGTTCCCACGGGATTTTTGAAAAACCTAATTCCACGCGGACGAAGCCATGGACATCTTCTTGTAATATTTATTACAGACTAGCTGATGCCCGTGACTTCGCCCGCGTGGAATAATTTTTTCAATTCCCACGGGAACTCCTTAATTTTCCGGGAGAAAAAGTAACCTATGTCACTCTCCAGGTCCTCGACTATACTCATGCCAAAAATCACGTCGATCCGTTGCTCCGTTGCGGCGTGATTGAAGGACAAACCAACAAACTAACAAACAAACACACTTTCGCATTTATAATATTAGTATGAAAAGAAAGAAATCGCGATCCTTATTGACTGTGTACCGGGCGCAATAATTTGTCTTAAATCAAATAAGTCAGATCAAAGTTAAGGTTACGCTAAAGGTCTCCTTATAAACGGGTCAAATACTCGCCCATAAAGTGGGCCAGCTTGTATTAATTCTCGTAAACGAAATCATTTCGCTATCAACACAGGCTATTACATGAAAACAAAGGCCCCGATCAACGGACGAACTTGCACAAAAGGGTTATAAATCCGTACAAAACAAAACCTCTAAATTAACAATGGAAGTTTAACGAACGTATTTCACTAGATAAACAGCGAATTAATTAACTCTCTTTGTCTCTGTGTTATTTTTTTATCCACTACAAGTTAGCCCTAGACCACAGAATAAGGAACTGTGATCTCACCTGATTGTAAAGTGACGATGCAGGCTAAGATGGTAGCGGGTTAACCTAATCGGTTTCTACACGGCATCGTAACACACTAGATGTATCGCTTGGCGGTACATCTTTTCCGGTAGGGTGGTAACTAGCCACGGCCAGAAATTCAGAAATTATAAATTCCCAAATTGGCCCTGCCGGGAATCGAACCCCTGACTTGCCACGTTAAGACAACAGCGCTCAACACTGCGCCAGGGACTTGAATTAAGTAACAAAGAATAGCCCCAATTTTGAATTCGCTCGTTAAAATAGCGCGCTGATTTTCCAGTGCAATTTCGTGCGAGCTAGCTATTGACCTATTTTACTGCAGGTTCTATATGTACCCTTACTCTGAGATTGATCGAGTTTAAAATACGGTCTCACTAAGTGAGGTGAATCACATTTGAGTCAAACTAAAATGGACCCAAAAACTCTTGATTTAAAGCCACAAATTCAGTGCAACCGATTCAAATTTCGAAACGTATCGTTTGGAGCGCTAGCTGTGAATGCATACACGAAATTGAGCTCTAAATCAATAAGATTAAGATTCATTTTAGTTTGATGCATATGTAATTCACCTCACTTAGTGAGACCGTATTTTAAATTCGATCAATCTCAGAGTAAGGGTAATGAACGATTCTGTAAGCTCTTGTAACTGTAATTTCGTTACTTGAGACCGCTGCGAAAGGTACAGCAGACATTTTCAGAACGATTTTATTTTAATTTCATGTTTAGTTGATGTTTATTTGCGCAAGGATTTTAAACGTGTTTAAGGTGCCAGCGGATGGAGAAATGCCAATACAAACGTAATACCAAAATAATTTATAATTCTAGAATATTTCCACCATATTGGAGATTATTTGGATTCAAATTATATTCATCCAGGTTCCTGGATTTATATCATTTCAAAGTACTTTCCTAAAATGAAATGTAAGTGAAATGCGTTTTGCATATTTTAACGACAAGAATGACATGTTTTCCTCTTATTTGTTTCATATTAAAACCAACGACATCTTGCGTACTAGTTGATCAATTACATAGCCTATATTGTCAATTTACAGAATATAGTCCAGTCAAATAAGATCTGAAATCAAATTTTTGCACAACTTTGCATTTTTGATATAATGTAGTTTTAATGATACAAAAACAATTTCTAAAGGTTCTCGTGTCTGCAACCCCCGACAAGGGTTGAAAAAAATATGTTAAAAAGTGTTTTTTCGCATTTACGCATTTTAGGGAGGTTTTTAAGTTTATGGGTGCAAGTTTCATATAATCCATATACATAATAATATATCGCTAACTCGGTCAATTTTGACCGAAAGAAAAAAGAGTCATAGGAGCTTTTTCATGTAAAATTTTAAGTTCTACATGTTCTTACTAGAACTTTTTTGTCTAATTTTTACCGTTTTCGAGTAATTACGAAAAAACTCTTTTGACTTTTTTTTTCCAACCGGGGGTTTGCAGACACGGAAACCTTTACACATTGTACGAGTATATTATATGTATCATTAAAACTACATTATATCAAAAATGCAAAGTTGTGCCAAAATTTTGATTTACTAACTAAATACTGCTAATATACTAAACTGCTAAATAATACTAATTTTTGACTGGACTAAATAACTGAATTACAAACATATATATTATTATTTACAACGTTTTCGGGTGAATAATATGAATTTGTGATACCCTAGTCCCTACTTAGTTTTAATCAAGAGAATCTGACGCAGAAATATAAACCATACCCAATCATAATGCCTTGGAGAAAATTCTTGAATTTTTTTACAGCGTTTCCGTCTCAAAATATGCCTTTAATTTCAATGATAAATTACAGTTTCCCTATCTAGCGGGGTAAAGGGAAGAGGTGGGGTAATAATGACGTCATCCGACGTAATTTGCGCGGTGACTTGCAACGGCTTTAGCGCAAGTCATCGTGTCTTGCAATCGGTTAGTTGTTTGTAAGTGATAAAAGGCTGGGTGGGGCAAGTTTTTCATTGGGGTACTTACGACCATTTTTTCCTGTTTGTAAGCTGTTGATAACAAACAATTAAGCCCGCCAACCCGCATTGGAGCAGCGTGGTGGGTCTAAGCTCTAATTCCCACTCTCCTATGAGAGTGGAGGCCTGTGCCCAGCAGTGGTACGTTAATGGGCCGTAGTGGATAGTGAAAGCTGTTGATTTGAGCGGTCAGTGGCAAAGCGGTGAATATAGCCGCTGCAATCGGATGGTAGGGGGTTCAATACCACATACACTCACTGGCACACAACTTGTTTATAACGCAGGGTGGGTTAAGTTTTTCATTTGGGTAGTTACGACCATTTTTTTCCAGTTTGTAAACTGTTGATTTTTTATTTTTTTTACTTATTTATCAACGTACAAATTTTACAAATCACACATAGTTTAGTATACATTAAAAAAACCACAGAGGTTTGCCCTCAATATATTTAAGCGTCTGCACCTTGTGGTTAATACAGGTTAATGCAGATTTAAAAAATACATTTTTGTATTATTGTAGATTTGATCCGCCGGTGGTGAAGCGGTGATAACCACTGCAATCGGGTGGTCGGGGGGGTTCAATTTCAATCTCTCTCACACACACCGGCACACACTTATTTATAACGCACGCACTTTAGGCGCGAGTTTCTTCTCAGAATGAGCATAGTTTGACCGTCCACCACGCCGACCAAATAGAACAATTTTGAAGAACTCTTCACCGTATCACTTGACATTTAATTACTTAAAACGCACATAACTCCGAAAAGTATTCCCTGCCACGTATAACTTCAGTATACCTTCAAGGCAAGAGTGATTAGGCATCTTCTAGGCGGGCCTGCTTCAACCTAGACCTCATCATTGCTTTGTATTAGGCGTGATTGTCGTCAAGCGCAAGCCATAAGCAATAAAAAATGCAATAAAAAAAAAAGTACGGAGTTATTTTTTCAAAATCTATTATTGGTAACTCTAAATTGTTACCGAATAATACAAGCCTTGAAAAGCCGATCTGTTAAAGCCCAAGTTTGGTCCAAACTTGGAAGATACTTGCACACAAATACGGAAAAAAATGTTGTCTATACAGCATATAAACAACTAGATACCTAACTTCGTCCGCGTGGCTTTAGATTTTATAAATCCCGGAGGAATTCTCTGATTTTCTGGTAACGTAAAGTAACGTGAGTAAAGTAAGTAGTTGTAAGTGGAGTAAAGTATTTACTCAATCCCAAAAAAAAATGAATCGGTTCTTCTGTCGCGGGGTGATTGAACAGACGCTTTTTCGTGTTTATAATATTAGTGTGATAATGAAAACTGTATGCAGGGTCCTGAAAGTATGTTACCATGAAAAAGGGGTCAATAAATCAGTTTTTTTAAACAGATATTTTGTTACATTCATAACGTTTCGACTCGAACAAGTCAGCTTTTAATTTCAGTGATAAATTACGGTTTCCCTTCCAAGGTTCGCGAGGAGTTCGGAGGGGTAAATGAAAGGGGTAGGGGGGAAGTATTGACGTCACCTGTAATTTGCGCAGTGACTCGCGCGGACAGTTGTTGCGAAGTCACCTCCCATTGCAATCAGTTACCTGTGTTTTTAGAATTTACTAACAGATTCCCGCGATTTCGTCCAAGTGGAATAAGTTTTTCGATACCCACAGGAACTCCTTAATTTTTCGAGATAAAAAATAGCCTATGTCACTCTCCAGGTCCTCAACTATGCCCATTCAAATTACGTCAATCCGTTGCCCTGTTGCAGCGTGATTGAAGGAAAAACCAACAAACAAACACACTTTCGCATTTATAATATTAAGTAGTATGATTAAAATAAGAGCTAACTCTGCCCAGGGTCACTCAGCAGGCTGCTATGCTTGGAGTGACCAAATCAGAGATGAGGAGAACCAGAGTAATCGACATAGCTCGAAGAATGGATAGAAGCAGGCGTTACTTTACAAGCGGCACAAGACCGTGTCCTAAGGAGGACTTCTCCATGCAGGAGAAGTTTTTTGACGACCTCCGTGGCGCAGTGTTGAGCGCTGTTGTCTTAACGTACGGAGGTCCCGGGTTCGATCCCCGGCAGGGTCAATTTGGGAATTTATAATTTCTGAATTTTCCGTGGTCTGGCCTGGTGGGAGGCTTCGGCCGTGGCTAGTTACCACCCTACCGGCAAAAACATGCCGCCAAGCGATTTAGCGTTCCGGTACGATGCCGTGTACAAAACGGAATATTGGTATGGGTTTTTAATATAACTGCCATGCCCCTAACAGGTTAGCTCGCTACCATCTTAGACTGCATCATCACTTACCTACCATCAGGTGAGATCACAGTCAAGGGCTAACTTGTAGTGGATAATAAAAAAAAGTTCCACCAGCAGTGGACGTCTATCGGTTATTCATACTGCGATAATAGATTTTGGCCAATAGAGGTCTTCTTCTAACACTCTCAGCCAATCAGAGGTGATTTACACTGTAGCAATCATTTTTACGTACCTATATGAAACGTTGAAAAATCATATTGTCTGTTCAAGCCCTAACAATAAGCTGTTTTCTTTACACAGGCACGCGGCAAAGGTGGAATGTTTGTATAAATTATTGTCTAGCTGCCTGCTTGCCGGGACGCTAAAAGGGTTAAATTAAAGCTCTTTGTTGCTCTTAAAGGCTGCGCCGGGATAGCCTTAAAATAGAAAGGTGCTTTAATACGAATTTAATTCCTGTACAATTTATTTTGTAGTCAGGACACTACTTACCGACAATTCTGTGCAGAAAGCCGCCTTGGAGTATTTTTTAAATCTTTATTTAACTAGCTTTGGGTGCTTACAGGCACTTGTTTTGTCGCTGTCGTCTTTGGATTGCCGATAAAGGGCAACATTGTAACAGTTTTAAAATCAATTTAACTTCAACTTGAAGTTTATATAATAGTTTTTTTTTTCTTTACTATAAAAATGATAAAAAATTAGCTTTGTAGTCTATGTTACACTAGAGGTCTTGACTGGGTAGTCTGGCGCTGAGTCCGTGACGTCACCAGTGCTCATGCCTGAAATACCTCCGTGGCGCAGTGTGTAGCGCTGTTGTCTTAACGTACGGAGGTTCCGGGTTCGATCCCAGGCAGGGTCAATTTGGGAATATATAATTTCTGAATTTTCCCTGGTCTGGCCTGGTGGGAGGCTTCGGCCGTGGCTAGTTACCACCCTACCGGCAAAGACGTGCCGCCAAGCGATTTAGCGTTCCGGTACGATGCCGTGTAGAAACCGAATAGGGGCATGGGCTTAATATAACTGCCATGCCCCTAACAGGTTAGCCCGCTACCATCTTAGACTGCATCATCACTTACCATCAGGTGAGATCGCAGTCAAGGGCTAAACTGTAGTGGATTAATAAAAAAAAAAAAGTTCAGCGCTGTAGTCGAAATTATGGACTGCACTTTCAAGCTGAGGCAGCGCTCTATTCAGCTAGGTCACGTAGAACATACTGTAAGTATTAAGATGGGTACCTACCTGGGTTTTCAAAGAGCTGAGAATTATTATATTTTGTCAGTTCTTTGAAAATCTCTCTGTATGGTAATTAGCATCTCTGGCTGGGTTATTTATTTAACAAAAATAAATAAATATAAAATATATAAACTGTTTAGCATTGCTCCAAGCAAGACAAAGTATGGTTCTAATACAAATATAAAAAGATGTTGTACCCAATTTATTGAGTCGTTTTCTGTCAATGACATATTTCATCTCTCTCTCCCTAAGTATAAGTCTAGTATTAAAGATAGTTTGGCAAAAACCAACTAGCTTATTATTTGTCAGTGCGTATGTTTTAGTATGTTTTTCTTCTTTTCTTTTTCTGTTTTAGTTTAAAGTATATTCATAAGCTTTTGTTTCTTTTAGCGGTTATACCCAACTATTTCTTTTGTAAAATTGTTTAGAAATATGTGCAAAATTATTCTTTGGAAACTGTTTTGGTTTAAGTGCTATTATATCTGTATCTCCTATTGTATGTTTTATAACTGTGTGTTTCCAAAAAAAAATTAAAAAAAAATAAAAAAAAATAAAAAAAAAATATCCTATCAGATTGCGCTGCGCGCCACTTATGCGATTCGCAAGAAGGTTTTTGCGATTTGTTTACATCTTCTATACTTTACAAAAGGTGGAAAGGTGGTAGTACTCGACTATTCAAAAGCACTTGTTAAAAGTCTACTTGAATAAAAAAGATTTGATTTTGAAAACAGAATAGGCATGCAAAAAAAAACTAGTACCTACAAAAAAAAGATTTGAAATTTCGACGCCCCATTCGGGGATAAAATATATGAATGCTTACTTTACTATAAACATAAAATTAATATATATTTCTCATACGCTCTAAAACAACCGATGTTGGCAGTAATTATCATGATTAGTGGACCGGGAGTAATATTTTTCGTAACAATTTAGAGCTTTTAATTAGGAAGGGCCATTGTTTTGCGCTTCGTTGCACGGAACTGGCATTAATTTAGCATGCAAATTTACCTTAATTATGTGCAGGAGACCTAGACTTTAGGGGGGATATTTTATGTTTATTTATTCCCTTTAGGAAAGTGATATGGAATCTATTCTTATTAATACAGAATACAATATAAGATAGGTAATAATCTTTTCATCCCACCATCTAGGAAAGAGTATTTTTATTCTTCGATATCTGATGGTAAAAGCCGTTATTATCCTCTAGAGGATAAAGTAAATTGAATTTAGAACATCGTGTGCACGTTAGTAAATATCACTCGTCTATGAAGTTTGTGAATTCAAAACATCATTAAAACCTATTTACTTGTACCTCTATGGTGCCGAATTTCCATACAATCGTTTTTAATTTGTTAAAAACTCACACTCGTAACCTTCTTGGTGTACTTTTTTAATTTACTTTGCGCGCACCATTTTCTTTCACGTCATATTGTTTAAAATTAAAACCGATTAAAAACAAGAAAATTGAAAATAAGGGAAAAACCTAAAATGAGTGATTCAAGTGACGAAGAAATTAACAGAATTGAATTTAATCTTGTGATTTTTTTTGCATTTAGTCATTTCCTCGCTGAGGTGGGATGAAAAGTTACCTTGTGATTTTTTTGCATTTAGTCATTTCCTCGCTGAGGTGGGATGAAAAGTTACGTGTTGCACTCGAGTGAAAAGATTTTTCACCTCGTGCTCTTTTGATTCCCTCGCTGACACTCAGGATTCTAATTTTTGAATCACTCGCTCCGCTCGTGATTCAATTTTAGAATCCTTCGCTTGCTCGGTCATCAAAATTGAGCACGCGGTTAAAAAACAACTTTTCACTCTTGTATAACAAATAACTATTAATCTGTAATGATATTTTCGAGTCTTTTATGTTTTCACCCCTTCATGTTCATCAGATTTCGGCGGAACAGATTTCGCTTTCACGGCCCATATTTTCAACCGATTTTGATGAAATTTGGTACTGAGATAGGGTACCCGGCGAAGGACATAGGCTACATAGATAGGCTTTGTCCCGAAAAATTAAAGAGTGACCGCTGGAATACAAATAACTGACCCACGCGGTGTATATAATGTGTAGTAGTTTTGTGTGTGTGCTAGATAAATAATTAATTACAAATTATCGTTTACCTTCTTCTATATCCGTATTCGATTCATATCTTGTAAGTATTTAAAAAAAAATTATTGTATTTAGATCATAATATTATTACACAATACATACGTTATGCTACGATTATTACACTGACTTGTGGTACAGAATACTAACCATGACTACACGTAGTAATGGACCGCTGAATGCGGAGCCGATTGCTTTGCAACTTTTTTTTAAATCCACTACAAGTTGGCCCTTGACTGCGATCATACCTTACGTCGCTAAGTGTAGTGGCATAGGTACCAAAGACCTATAGGAGTAGGTACGTACATCATGAAGTCTTTAAAAAGTCTTTAAAATTGAAAATGCGTTAGCACTTTAACATTTCCTGACCTATTATTGACACTATGCACTACTCTCAAATATAACAACTTGCACGTTTTACTCCGTTTACAAATTCAAGCAAAACGGATTCGCATTGTACATTTCCAAAGAGCTCTCGTATGTACAATCATCTACACAATACTTAGTTCGTAGCAATGCGGAGTATAAAATAGTTCACTGTGCTACTGCGTTGCACACATACGACTACTTTAGTTGAATATTGTGGACACAGACACAGGCGGAGCGATTTTAAAAACCAAAATCCACCTTACCTTGATGACCTCTCTTGTGCAATGGTAAGCGCCGTGGTGGTGTAAAACAGGTACTTTCAAGACGGACAGAATTTTTGTGTCTGATTAGTTGCAAGGCTTTGGCCGGTGGTTAATAACCACGCTAGTGCCCAATAGAATGCTGCGTAGAATTAGCTAATGGTAACAGGTATCAGTCTGCCTAGTGGGAGATTTTCTTCCCATTCGATAGCGACAACGTTAACTACGATTTGTATGGAATTGTCAAGCACTTGACAGCTGGTGCACGATCAATTCAGTAAACGTTGTCGCGATCGAATACGTAAAAAAATCCCACTCGCCTGTAGGTTAGCTCGTTAACATTTTAAACTGCATCAACCCAAGCTACCTGCGATGGTAGCGACTCTATACCCATGCAAAAAATCACGTCTATACGTTGCTCTGTCGCGGCGTGATTGAAGGACAGACCAACAAACAAACACACTTTCGCACTTATGATATTAGTATGATAGTTCAGACAGTGAGTCAGGGCTTTTCTCTTTTTAAAAATCGCTAATCAATGTCGAATGTAACCTCTCCCAGTGCCATAAATGGCTCGTCTAGTGAAGCGCGCGTTGTATTTATATTACAGCGTCGTGCCGTCTGTACGTTATCTTTGATGTTGGTTTATTCTTGCAGCATCCATGATTTCTCTATAGGTATTTTTCCTAGCGATCTGCTAAAGCTCTAGCTCGGCTGAGTGCGTTTTAATAATGGATTCTTGTATTAATTAACAATAATAAATGAACCCATTGAAATTGTTAATAATGATTAGATCATTTTTTTTGCCCACCAATTACACGGCAGATTGTAATTTTTACTATTATTGTAACACCTATGTACCTTAGCAATCTATGCAAATAAATGATTTGATTTATTGATTGATAGTTATTTTTTTCCCTGCAATTTTTTTAGTTTTGGGGGTTTTGTAGTAAAACGCAGACTTAATTCATAATTCATTTATTGTCCAGAACATGGTACATAATAATATAGTTACATATTACAGATGTTACATTAAAAACATAGTAAGGTAAGTGTATGGTGGTATTAATCAATTAGAACTTCAAATCCATCAGACTAGATGTTATGGTACTATGGACTAAAAGCCATTCTAGTCGATTCTATAGCATCCCTCGATACGCTTGGGAAGCTAAACATCTCGTATGAATTGGCTCATTTTAGTCCCTTGATGAACAATCTACTATTATGAACTTTAAAAGGATTTCTTTAATATTATCAAAATTCTGATGATTTTGGTTGTGGATAAAAGTTCTATATCATAGTGTGAAGTGCAGATAAAGAAGGTAGAAGCATACTGTCTATGTACATATCCAAGCGGTTCCATCAGAAATTATTTAGGAGCTCAGGTTTGCGCAGCTGCCGTTGAGAGCTGCTTAATATTCAAATGAAGAGACGGCCCGCCTACCGGCAGCTTTGCTGAAATAATTGTTATTTGCTTTGGAATCAAGAGGCAGTCCTAGTAATAGGTATCTCTATAATCTTGCTAATTTTATAGCGACATTGTGACTAATTCCGGAGCCGTATTATGTAAAACTTGTATCAATCATTGTTACAATCTCAATAGTAGTCAATGGTTAATTTTTTTGAATAAAATATTAATAAGTCATTATTTAATAGTTATTTGTTATACAAGAGTGAAAAGTTGTTTTTTGTCCGCGTGCTCAATTTTGATTGCGCTCGTGATTCAAAAATTAGAATCGTGAGCGTCATCGAGGGAATCAAAAGTGCACGAGGTGAAAAATCTTTTCACTCGAGTGCAACACGTAACTTTTCATCCCACCTCAGCCAGGAAATGACTAAATGCAAAAAAAATCACAAGATAATTTTATTTCAGTTTAGGTATTAACTACTACATTATGAAAGGTAAGTATTACAGAATAATCTTAACAAATAATACTTAGGTAGGTATAATTAAGAAATATTGAAAGTAACGTTGCTACAGTTACCTAAGTTGAGTGTAATATTTTACGTGAAAGAAAATGGTGCGCGCAAAGCAAATTAAAAAAGTAGGTACACCAAGAAGGTTACGAGTGTGAGTTTTTAACAAATTAAAAACGGTTGTATGGAAATTCGGCAACATAGAGGTAGAAGGTTTTAATGATGTTTTGAATTCACAAACTTCATAGACGAGTGATATTTACTAACGTGCACACGATGTTCTAAATTCAATTTACTTTATCCTCAAGAGGATAATAACGGCTTTTGCATTCAGATATCGAAGAGTAAAAATACTCTTTCCGAGATGGTGGGATGAAAAATATTTTTTTAAATAGTGTGACGTATTTTGATTTCTCGTATTATTCTCAGCCAACCCTTTTAATTGATACCCATATCGTGAGAGTTAATAAGAATAACAAGTCCGCCATCTTTGGGAGAATTGTATGAATGACGTTATTTAACCATGCAATTAATTATCATCAAAACTAAACGCGTACGCATAATCTAAGCTCAAACAAATTGGAAATAACTGTTTCAATTCAGTTGCAAGATTTGACCAAAACAAAACCAAAAATATTAAACCATCTTATCTGAATTATTTGTTTCTATGAAAATCGCAAATAAACATTCATACAATACAGAAGTCGAATACAGAACCTCCTTTTCAAAGTCGGTCAATAAAACATAATCTGATTGAGATACGTGCTGCTTCTAGCTTTCTAGAAACTTGAGATATTCTATCCACGTGGATGAAGTCACGGGTGAAAACTGAAAACTACTTAAAGATACTCAAGGATATTTTTATAATATAAACTAGGATATGCAACGCCCTTCCGGCTTCCGTCTTTACATCCGCTTATAATATTAGTATCTTCAAATCGAGAGTGAATATGCATCTTCTAGGCAGTGCGTTCTGATTGCAGCCAAGCGCTAGTCTATAAATAAATTTAAAAAAAATACTCGAAATGGTCTTAAAAATCATTTGTTTGTTTCAGTAATGTAGACCTGTCAACAATTTTTTTTATGCTCTTTATTAAAGGTTAACGTATTAGGTTAGGTGTTATCGCTCACTCGGAATCCCACTAGCCCGCTTCGCCGCATTTATACAACTAGCTGATGCCCGCGACTTCGTCCGCGTGGATGAGGTTTTTCGGTTCCCGCGGGAATCCATTAACTTTCCGGGATAAAAAGTAGCCTATGTGCTATTCCAGCCTATAATCTATCTCTATGCCAAATTTCATCCAGATCAGTTCAGCCGTTGGAGCGTGATTGAGTAACAAACATCCATACATCCATACATCCATACATCCATACATCCATACATCCATACATCCATACATCCATCCAAACTTTCGCATTTATAAATAAATAAAATAAAATAAATAAATAATCTTTTATTTGCAAGAATATGGGTACAGATATAGGCCTTAAAAATAATATTTCCCTTACATATTCTACCATACAATGGTGTGCAAATAGTTATGTATTTTTAAGTTTAAATTTCATTAGATCTTATAAAATTTATTTGATATTTGATTCTTCTAGTGTAACAATCATACTTAACCACTTTAATATATTGCCTCGTGCTAGCGATTGGCAATGTAAGATAATAATATAAGACCCCACATGTAACAATGATCGACCACCAATTCGGGGTCCTCATACCGAGTGCGACAAGCTTCGAAGGTGCATCAGCTCACAGCAGAACACCATCGAACTATCACATCGCACACGAAGTATATTATAGCAACGACGACGGTGCAATCAGCCTACGGCCGAATACCTTCGTACACTAATCTCCCAAATATTGTTACGACTAGTGTATCTTGTCACGCGCGAACACCTGTACCCTTACTCTGAGATTGGTCGAATTTAAAATACGGTCTCACTAAGTGAGGTGAATTACATATGCATCAAACTAAAATGAATCTTAATCTTATTAATTTAGAGCTCAATTTCGTGTATGCATTCACAGCTAGCGCTCCAAACGACACGTTTCGAAATTTGAATCGGTTGCACTGAATTTATGGCTTTAAATCAAGAGTTTTTGGGTCCATTTTAGTTTGACTCAAATGTGATTCACCTCACCTAGTGAGACCGTATTTTAAATTCGATCAATCTCAGAGTAAGGGTACTGTAGTATCAAAGAAATTAAAAAAAAAAAGAGTTTTTTATTCAAATAAACTTTTTACAAGTGCTTATGAATAGTCGAATGAATCTACCACTGGTTCGGAACGCTATTCCTACCGAGAAGAACCAGCAAGAAATTCGGCGGTTGCTCTTTTGAAAAAAAATATTTACAATTTCATTAATTTGTACTTATGTAACCGCTGTCCTTGGCATTGCTGGACCAGGAAATCCATGCTCCTTTGTCATACAGCAAATAGTGTACTTATTATAACTTAATTAATTTCTCGTATATCAGACGAATCCCACGAAAACAGGCTTCATCATCATGTAAACGTCGAGGCCATCCAGCTCCTCGACGACACAGATTTAGTGCGTAGACCTAAAAGGACTAAGTAAGCCCTTCGAGTTAGTGTAGTGAAGTGAAAGTGCAGTGCTAAGTGCAATGCAAACAACACAAGAACATAATGGGGCTGATTCTGTAGTGCACAATCTCTAAACTAAACTAAAATTAGAGCATTACAAATATTGCTAACCCTTTCATATTACTCTCTATGGAAAGGGACAGAACTAGATTTAAAGCTGCCATTTTAGTTTAGTTTAGAGATTGTGTTATACAGAATCAGCCCCAGTGTCTCATAATAAAATCCAGCGTAAACTAAGATACGTCAATGGACCAATTCTTAGATAATATAATTTTAAAGTATAAGTTTAGGTTAAAATAATGTAACATTTAAGGAAAAACCAACAAACGAATACCTTCCTCATTTTTTGCTATGTTTTCCTTAATTTTTTGATACATAAATATTGTATATAATATAATTTGTGATCTAATTGCTCAGTTACTTACCTACTAAGTTTATCTACATGTTATAGAATAAAAACGTCCGCAATGTAAACACACTAATGGGAAATCCCTGTATAAATTATTTTGCGAAGACATAATATACGGATAGCGATATCTTAACTAATTAAACGTCTTTTGACGAAGTAAAACTACTTGAGGAAAATAACATTACCTACCGATTGTTGCCATTTATTGTACATTTCCACCACCACCACTGCAGTCCATTAACGTCCCACTACTGGGCACAGGCCTCCACTCTCATAAGAGAGAGGGATTTAGAGCTTAGACCCACCACGCTGCTCCAATGCTTGTTGGCGGGCTTTTTACAATTGTACATTTGATAATAAATAATAAAAAGTTTACTCCTTACGAACGAAATGTTTTACCATGGAAACATAAACATAACGTAAAGAAAGTTTGATTTTACTCCCCATACATTTTATTATATGTAGGTATATGAAAATCGATTCCTATGGAGGTAAACTCCAAAAACCTGCATAAAGCTAGCATAGATAGACTTTTTGCATAATCTGACAGAAAATCAGAGATTGTACGCGGACAAAGTCGCGGGCGACCTCTATTAAATATATATTATATATCTATAAACCTATGCTTAAATAAATCTCATAATAAAACGTCCATTTAAACTAGAAAGTTCTAAAAAAAACCGGCCAAGTGCGAGTCGGACTCGCGCACCGAGGGTTCCGTACAAACCTGTAGTAAGTTTTACGATTTATGACGTATTAAAAATAAAAATTACGTTTGTTGTATGGGAGCCCCCCTTTAATATTTACTTTATTGATATTTAATTATTTATTTTGAAAGGTAATATACAAGTTAATATTCTGTGAAAATTTGAACCGTCTACCTGTTACCGTTTTTAATATTGAGCAAAAAAATACGAAAAAAACACGTTTATTGTATGGGGACCCCCCTTAATATATATTTTTTTTTAATTTTTAGTATTTGTTGTTATAGCGGCAACGGAAATACATCATTTGTGAAAATTTCAACTTTCTAGCTATCACGGTTTATGAGATACAGCCTGGAGACAGACAGACAGACAGACAGACAGACAGCGGAGTCTTAGTAATAGGGTCCCGTTTTTACCCTTTGGGTACGGAACCCTAAAAATAATATTATCATCAGCCTTGATGACAGTCTCCGGCTAAAAGACACACAAGTCTTGGAATTGGAACAGGCATACCTCCTTATCATTAGTTTTGTAGTTTATCCATAGGTACTAATATTATAAATGCGAAAGTGTGTCTGTCTGTCTGTCTGTCCGTCTGTCTGCTACGCTTTCACGGCCCACCTGTTCAACCGATTTTGATGAAATTTGGTATGGGAATAGTTGTATCTCGGAAAAGGACATGGCTACTTTTTATCCCGGAAAATTAAAGAGTTCCCACGGGAATCAAAAAATCTAAATCCACGCGGACGAAATCGCGGGCATCATCTAGTCGTCGACCCCCAAAGGGGTGAAATAGGGGATGAAAATTGGTATAAAAGTCTTTCATTTCACAAGTTATAGCCCTGAAACTTAGTATTTGGGCTTCCGATTTTATGAAATACGTATTCCACAGTTTGGAAATTTCTATCCCCAAGGACGTTAAATAAAGAATTTGTCCTTCAATCACGCCGCAACAGAGCAACGGATCGATGTGATTTTTTGCATGGGTAGGTATAGGTGAGGATCTGGAGAGTGACATATGCTTCTTTTTATCCCGGAAATGAAGGAGTGCCTCTGGGAATTAAAAAACTTATGCCACGCGAACGAAGTCACGGGCGTCCTCTAGTTGTAAATATAAAGTTTATTGAGTCACAGGAAACAGCTGTATACACTTTCATTGAGTGTCTTTAATCATTTTTGCAGTTATCTCGAAATAGTTACGAATAAGTTCTTTTGTTTCCACATGTTAGGTTGAAGTTGTGACTCAGATGTTATCAAAGGCCAAGTAATTAATTTTACAAGTATTCACTTACCTCCTTCATTTTAATTTTTTATACTTATGTATCAATTATCTACTATACAAAATATTTATCCGATATACATTTTATTGCATTTTATATTATATTACAATTTCATTTATAATATAAATTTGAACACAAAGGTAGGAAGTTGGTTCATTTATTTAAATACCTAGGGTACCTCATTAGGTATTACAAAGGTAACCTTAAGCAGCATTAATATTTATAAATTACTAGCTGATGCCCGCGACTTCGTCCGCGTGGATTGAGGTTTTTCGGTTCCCGCGGGAACTCTTTAATTTTCCGGGATAAAAAGTAGCCTATGTGCTATTCCAGACTATAATCTATCTCTGTGCCAAATTTCATCCAGATCCGTTCATCCGTTGGAGCGTGATTGAGTAAAAAACATACATCCATACATCCATCCATCCAAACTTTCGCATTTATAATATTTATTTGTTAACGTAGTGCTAAAAAATGATAATTATAATAATAATATTATTGATAAACTTTTCTCAGAACCTTAAAAACTCCGAACGTTGTCCTAATATACTTCGCAGAAAGGCAGCAAATAAACAATCATCACTGTGTCCGTAGATACATAAACATTTAAAATTTAAAGAAAACTAGCTGATGCCCGCGACTTCGTCCGCGTGGATTGAGGTTTTTCGGTTCCCGCGGGAACTCTCTAATTTTCCGGGATAAAAAGTAGCCTATGTGCTATTCCAGACTATAATCTATCTCTGTGCCAAATTTCATCCAAATCCGTTCAGCCGTTTTAGCGTGATTGAGTAACAAACATCCATACATCCATACATCCATACATCCATCCAATGTTTCGCATTTATAATATTTATTTGATTAAACAAAAGCTACACCAATAAGCAGGTACCTTTAACAACATCATCATCACACACAAAAAAACTTGTAGTCATACATTCATAAGTAGTGCGTTCATTAAGCGAAATTGAACTCATTGATGGACACATAAATGTCATAATAGAATTCTGCAGCACCCTGTTCCAAGAATCTACATCTGAGAACGAGAACGAGCCAATGTTTGGGCAGTCCAGAACAACGATAACGATAAACTACGACATATCGTCGGGCTTTATATATCGCTCGAACGCTCTAACGTCTTCAGTTATTAGTGAAACAAAGACAGAACATGATCGCGATATTGTTAGTGGGACTGTTAGCATGCGCGAGCGCAACCCCAAGATTGTATCAGCGCCATTCAGCCCTATCACCCTTCGACGGCAGCTTGGAGCGATCCCTCAACGAGCAAAACTCCGCCATGAACCGATTCTGGGATGAGTGGACCAGAAATCTAAACCGGGAGATGATGCAGATGGAAACTAGGTTGGACTTGAACAAACATTTACCGAGCATGCAGTCCACGGAAGGAATCGAAGGTAACGAGTACATAATCACGATCCCTCTGACCGGGGTAGAGGATAAAGACATCATCGTTACAGCATGGACGGGTTTACTGAAGATTCAAGCAGTACATTCCGGTACGAATAATATATTATATTCGGTAGTAAGGCCACTGCCGATGTGTGTTGGTGAAACGTTTTTCTGGTATTATGAAAAGGGCGTACTCAAGATCGTTTTTCCAGTTGTACAAAGCAGCGAGAGCGGGTCCAAAGAAGTTACTCCAGCAGCTGTCACCTCAGTGCCAGACCATAGCCGTGGGGAGACCGAAAATCCAGTGTACGCTGATGGAGACATAGATTTAGCTAGAGGTGACTTGAGCAATACCAACGAAATACCAACTGAGTTTCCTAAAGTCGAAGCCACAACTAACGCGTTGGACAATGACGCAGAATTTTTTACCATTGATTATTAAATATTAAATTATGAGAATATTAAATGCAAGAAAATTAAAGGCCTCGATGAGGTTTTAGATTTAATTTAATTTATTTTACTTAGTTTTAATTTAATAGTGTTTCTAATATTAGTTTTAATTTAGATTTCATTTATAGTTTGTTTATTGTCCTAGTTGTAGAAAATTAATTTTTTTTTTAAAATTATACTTTCTATAAAACCCCGTTGTGCAATGTTTATAACTGTGTGTTTTTATTTTGAGCTCGATAATTTTCTACAGTTGTTAGTCATGCCATTATGTCTTGTTGACAAAGTTAGGTAAATAATGAAAGAATCAATCATTATTTTGCTAGTAGATGTATTTAAAACCTTTCTTGTTGCATTTGTTCTGCTGGGCTTTGGCCGTGGCTAGATACTCGTATAAGCTATCAAAGCTGTATTGGTGGTGCCATCATCGAGTAAACTATAACTTCGACAGCTTATATCTCGGAAACCTGTCACTTTAGACGATTTTGTCTCATAAAATACTTGCTTAAATCTTATAATCAAATAGATATAATATATTAAATAAGCATCTTCTAGGCAAGCGCGCTCTACCTAAGGCTGCATCACTACTTCCAGCAAGTCTGATTGCAGCCAAGCGCTAGTCTATAAATAAATAAATATAAAACTCGAAATGGTCTTAAAATTCATTTCTTTATTTCAGTAATGTAGACCTGTCTACAATTTTGTTTTAAATGCTCTTTCGTAAATTATCGTTCACTCGGAAACCCACTAGCTCGCATCGCCGCATTTATACAACAACAATTCTTCTAGTTAATTAATTTCTCGTATAACAGACTTTTATTATTTTGGTAGTTTGGTACTTGAGATTTTCAATTTAAGGTACGACTGATACGAGTATTTCGGTAGATGAGTAATTTTACGGCTTCCAATCTAACGTTTCGTAAAAGATGAAAAGGTAACCGTAGATATTATGTTACTATCATGAAATGTGCAGAAATCCATTGTGGGGTCGAGTGTACGCTTTTATAACATGGTT
This sequence comes from Erebia ligea, assembly GCA_917051295.2. Lineage (NCBI taxonomy): Eukaryota > Metazoa > Arthropoda > Insecta > Lepidoptera > Nymphalidae > Erebia > Erebia ligea. The sequence goes on from OU785239.1 coordinate 3,117,325, forward strand.
CCCAAAGAGATTCTGGTTTGCCATTACATAAATTCAAATTCTGTGTTAAACAGCATTTGTTAAATCGAGGTTATTATTATTATTATTAAATAACTTTATTGCATAAACAATAGAACAATTTACAAAGGACATATATAATAAAAGTAAAAACAAAAGGTGACCTTATCACTAAAGTGATCTCTTCCAGGCAACCTACACTAATGAACCAAAAATACTGTGAGACGGGAAATTGCTCTATAGAATTATAAATGCATACATAAACATCTATATTCAAATAGGTACACACTACTACTAAATAAATATTACATACTTATCAAATAAATAAATAAATACAAATATGCAATATATACATAAACATTACACCATACATACATACATACATACATACATACATACATACATACATACATACATACATACATATTATAAGTATACCTTATACGAATTTTACACTTAAGTACAAAAATCATTGCAACAGATAGTGCTTTTTGACACGATTTTTAAAGGCTGCCAAAGATTGTGATTGTCTGATGTCAGCAGGGAGTGCGTTCCACAATATTGCTGCTTTTATGGTGAATGAGTCTGAGTAGCTCTGGGCGTTTCTTTGGGTTACTTTTAGCTTATTATCTTATTATTTATTATTATTATATTATTTATTATTATTTGAGGTTATTACACTATCGATGATTTTCTTTTTAATTAATTCTACCAAACTAATAAGCTTTATAAAATCATTGAGCAGATGATCATAATTTACCTAAAAATAATGATATTCCTGAGGACACTTTAGCTCAACAAAATTTCATTGTCCATTCCCAAAGTTGGGGGATCCAATTAATTTTATTTTCGTCGTGATTGTCAAAGTTGTATTCAGTTTGAAGACGGTCCAAGATATTATTTTGAGTAGAGCGACTATTGGAAGCGGACCGAGAGCTTTTCATGTTATCGAGGGTATGTGAAGTTGCCAATCCGCACTTGGCCTGCGTGATGAACTATGGCTAAACTTTTCTCATTATACGAAATACCCAATTGCAAATGCCCAATTGGTACTTAATTAATAGCACAATAATTACATATTTTGTCCTATCTGTCAGTAATCAACAGTGCTCCTTGTTTTTTTTTATGAAGTCCAAGCCTCTTTCTCCGCCTGACGTCGCTTGATAATGATACAAAGTGAGAGAGGCTTCCAAACTTTTTGCTTCAATACTTACTTGTTTTTCGTTGTTTTAACTTTTTTCTTTAGGTAGTTATATGAATTTAGTTGCTACTATCTGATGCCCGCGACTTCGTCCGCGTGGTTTAAGTATTTTTGATTCCCGCGGGAACTCCTTAATCTTCCAGAATTAAAAGTAGCCTATGTCACTTTCCAGGTTCCCAAAAATCACGTCAACGAGCAACGAATCTCCGTTGCAGCGTGATCAATAAACCAACAAACAAACACACTATCGCATTTATAATATTAGTATGATATGATTAGTAATTAGTATGAAGTATGAAGTATGATGGGTGAAACTTTGTTAGTTGGGTTGGTTTGGTTGAAGACATCCCTGGCGCAATGGTGAGTGTTGTGGTCTTGGGAGGTCCCGAGTTTGATCCATAGTACGGTCAATTTGGATAATTTAGAACTCCAGAATTTTCTCTGGTAAACGTGCCCCTCGGTGGTTTAGTATTCCAGTAAATATACCGTGTAGAAACCGATTAGGGGTATGGGTTTAACATAACTGCCATACCCCTAACAGGTTTGCCCGCTACCATCTTAGACCGCATCATTACATCACACCTTCCACTCTTGAGATCGCAGCCGTGAGCTAACTAGTAGTGGATAAAAAAACGATTTACTGTGGCTGTGTTACACATAAACTTACCCCGATTTTCAAGGTGCATTTCTATACGGTTCGGGTACATTTGGATTCCATTCAAAAACCAGGGAGTAATAATCTCAGAAGATATAGGTAATAAAACTTTCAACCGACAGATGGAGCTTCATAGCGAAGTTGGGAGATGTTTTCATTCTTGAATCTTGACTTACGTGTTCCTGACTCCAGGGGGGTTACTACCATCGCTCAAAGTAGTATTACTTAAAATGACAGTTTTATGTCCTTGTACCTTGAGGTCCCTGAAATAAGGATTATAATTCAAAAAACACAAACGTCAACAATATTAAAACAATATGGATTTAAACGATGGTAGTATGCCCCCAATATAAAGTTGCTGCGGCAAACTTTAACATCTGGTTTTCGATCCGACATACCCACTGCACGGAGGTGTATGAAATTTTAATAAAGATGTGTATGAAAGGATACTATTGGGAAGATATGGAAAGTTTAGAGTCATGGTTTAGCCTAAGATTAAAGATAACTTTAATCTTAGGCTTTCAGAATGCTTCTTCCATAGCTTCTTCATTTACAACCAGATACCCAATTAGCCAATCGTAATATTTTGACAGCTCAAAACGTATAACTCGAACAGTTCGAATTATACGTTTGACAAACGATTACGATTAAGATTTCCTTTTTTTTTTTTAAACACTACAAGTTAGCCCTTGACTGCGATCTCACATGATGGTAAGTGATGATGCAGTCTATGATGGTAGCGGGCTAACCTGTTAGAGGCATGGCAGTAATATTAAACCCATACCCCTATTCGGTTTCTACACGGCATCGTACCGGAACGCTAAATCGCTTGGCGGCACGTCTTTGCCGGTAGGGTGGTTACTAGCCACGGCCGAAGCCCCCACCAGGCCAGACCAGGGAAAATTCGGAAATTATAAATTCCCAAATTGACCCTGCCGGGGATCGTACCCGGGACCTCCGCACGTTAAGACAACAGTGCTACACACTGCGCCACGGAGGTCGTCAAAAACACAATCGGGATTTCGGAATTTCCTTACACAATCTGGAGGCTGCTCCCTTATTATTCATTCCGCTTTTGGCCCAAATTCATTGTCGCAGTAAGAAAATCTACCATAAATTCAGTCAATCACAACAGTTAAGATTGTAACAATGATTGATGCTAGTTTTACCGTAGACGTTTTTGATATTAATTTTAACACTTACCTCCACGCGTTCCCGAGAAAAAGGGCGTTGACACACAGACAGACGGACAACGAAGTGATTCTATTAGGGTTCCTTTTTTCTTCTTGAGGTACGGAAGATAAGTAAAGTGGCAGAATAATTGAAAGCTTCAGAAAATAAGTGAAAGCGACTTTCAACTCGCTGCAAATCAGTAGGTATTGGTTGAGCAAGGAACCAGTCTCGCGAGAGTGCTTAGTGTGAGATTCTCTCGACTCAGCAGTCTTTATCTCACACAGGTTTTTATATACCTAGAGTTTGCAATTTCAGTATTGGTTTCGATATTGTTTTACTATTTTCACCTATAATTTCGTTTATTGAGAGCAAAAATAGCTATTTTTCTGTTACACTTTTTGGACGTTAGTTGTGCATCAAAATTTCAACGCATCGCCGACTCACTACTGGGCACTAATCTCCTCTCAAAATGAGATGACCTCCCTGACGCAGTGTTGAGCGCTGCTGCCTTAAGACGATACGGGAGGGCGGTTTCCCCCATACAATCGTATTAGTCTGTTTTCTCCGTGAATAATTACAATAGAGAAAATATTTTTGCACCATAAAATTTATACGAGTCCGTGCCATGTCCCTATGTTTTGCTTTTTTCAATAAATTAATAATTTTAAGAATTTGGAACCTTCAAAAATTGCAAAAAATGGCCCAGTTTTCGCGCCATCATCAGATATCCCGCATATAAATTTGACGAATATAATCAAAAAAAGAAAAACATACCGACATAGCCTGAGTCCTTCTTAAATTGTTCTTGAAAAAAAAATTAAAATCGGTTCCGTTTTGGAGGAGGAAACAGAAAAATACGAGAGTAAGAATTCGACTGTTTTTCATAGGTATTATCGGTCCAAGTTGCAGTTGTCCCTATCGGGTGTTATGGAATTCTATTCGAGGAGCAGCGCGACGGCAATATAATTGTTCAATACCTATTCTCAAAGTTTCCCGTTCATCCCATATCCTCTTAACGTGGGAGGCTCCGGGTTCGATTCCCGGCGGGGACAGTTAAGGAATTTATAATTTCTGAGTTATCTCTGGTTTGCCCTGGTGGGAGGCGTCGGCCGTGGCTAGTTACCACCCTACCGGCAAAGACGTACCGCCAAGCGATTGAGCGTTCCGGTACGTGTAGAAACCAACTAGGCGTATGGGTTTAATATGACTGACATACCCCTAACAGGTTAGCCCGCTACCAGCTTAGACTGCATAATCACTTACCATCAGGTGATACCGCAGTCAAGGGCCAACTTGTTGTGGATAAAAAAAAATTGCCAGAGGTCCATACACCTTTGAGATCATTGAAGGGGTGGTTGATCCGTCTGAAGATTTCTTGATTTCTTGTGCATGTTTTCTCGCGATGATTGAGCAATAAGTAATTGCATAATATATCGCGCGGTCTAGGATAATTAGAAGTTCGTGCCAAAGAATACTGCCTACCTGAATAGCAGGCTGTTGTCTGACACGGGGCAAGTTTACAAGCTGCTAGCGAACTCGCTGGCTTGTAGCTTGTAAACTAACCCGTGTCATCGAGGGTTTAGGTAAACCACTAGGCTCAGTTTTGGCCACAAGCTGATTTTCTACAAATTTCTTCACAACAAAGTTTGAGTAGAAACTTGATTCGCTATCATCGTCATCATTTGCGTAATAGCCCTTTGGAGTCCGGCCCTATATCATTCAACTAGCTGATGCCCGCGACTTCGTCCGCGTGGTTTAAGTTTTTTGTTTCCCGCGGGAACTCCTTAATTTTCCGGGATAAAAAGTAGCCTATGTCACTCTCCTGGTCCTCAACTATACCCATGCCAAAAATCAAGTCAATCCGTTGCTCCGTTGCAGCGTGAAGGACAAACCAACAAACAAACACGCTTTCGCATTTATAATATTAGTATGACTATACTTAATATCCGGATAAACTCACGTGTTCTGTCGGAAAAATGCGCGAACAGGCTCATAAATATAAGGGCCCCGAACGGGTTCGAAACTAGTCGGGCATTTTTCCGACAGAACACGTGAGTTTATCCGGATATTATGTATAGTTATAATGAATATCACTCACGATAGTTTAAACGTTAAAATATTACTTCTCTAACCCTTGCGTTCATTTTTCAACTTTTTATTCATTTTGCTTCGCGTCTCGGTTTACCCCATCCTTCATTCCAATTCAATTTGCGCTTTGGTTTACCCCATTCTTAAAACTTGCATATAAATTTATGTGTACGTACCTATTAAATGCGAATACATATCATCAAATAAATTACTACTCAAGTTTCTGTGTACATCCGTTTAATATCCTATACAAAACTTTATTACGTGCGTGTATTAAATGGAAGCAGATAAAAAGTAGCTTGTTTATTCAGGAAATCACTACAAAATATCTAAATTTTTAAACCGTATACGTAAGTACCCTTTCATGTATTACTGGGTCAACTATCTCATATTTTAAAGCTGTAGCTGAGACTTTCATCATAACTTTCCTTAGGGTATGATCACAAACTTGCCTTATAACTAAAATCGTACCAACGCACTAATCGAAGTTAAAGATCAGTTTCGATCTTACGTTCATCATCAGGTTAATTTAACCTGCCATCAATCGAGGCGGAACCCAGGGCCGGAGTGACCTTTAATTAACGTTATGTTTTATTGCTCGCGCACAGACGTGGAATAGACGTGTGTCCCGGCACCCTTCTCATTGTTAGTGACGTGGGATGACCACTACTATTAGTCTTCTCGAAGTTTTTTTTAAAATTTATACTAAAAGAAAATACACTATGTTTAAAAAAAATATTTACCGTACCGTGTTTAGAATGAATGGTGGACCAATATTATTAAAAAAAGATTAAATTATCCGATGTCATTCGTAGAGCTATACCTGACCGTAATTAAAGATAGGCATTACTAGTAAACGCTTGAAGTTTTGCTCCTGTGATAATTTCCTAAGCACAATATAATATAGGCTAATGCTATTCTCATGTATGAGCTATATTAAGTGTAAATTTTGATCAAAATTAATCCAGTAGATTTAACGAGAAAGAGTAACAATCATCCATCCATCTTCACAAACTTTCGCGTCTTGCAACTGCAAGGTGTCCAAATAATACGTCGACCTAGGCTATATTATACTCTCGTTCATTTTCTATTTTAATAAAAATTTTAAACTACTATTTTACCGCTTTAGGGATGGAATTTTCATCCCAAAAGAAAACCTTTCTTAGCGGATGCTTACGTGATAATAGCAACCTGTTGGCCTAATTTTAGACTTTATCCATCCAGTAATTCTAGCTGTACTTTGATAGATAGTCAGCCACTCATAATTTATTTTTATAAAGATGATGAAGACTAACCGATAATCGCAATAGAAGTGAAGCGAGCGAGATATAATCAATCATTAATTTGTTTATTTCATAAAAGACATATGGATGTATATTATGATACGTCTTGCTTTGACTCTACCACTGATTCGGAAAGAAATAGATGAAACATAAAGAGTATTACGGGGACTATGGTAGGGGTAATCGCCACAGCCGAATATGTCATGTCGCCCGCACTAGGCATTATTTACCGGCAACATGGAGTAATTTGAGGTTGTGGTGAAGTAACCGTGGAAATTCTAAGCGCAGGTGTGGGACGCCGGAACCAAGGACCTACCTACCCTCACATATCGTTTTATGTATTGTGTTAGTAATTGTTACCCTGTGAAAATTTCTAATCACACTAATATTATAAATTGCGAACGTTTTTTTTAAATATCTTATAGTAGGTACTAAGAACAGTTAATACCCTAACCCTACTAAGTTTATATACCTACGATCTAGCCTATGAGTAAGTAAAGCTAATAGTAAAATTATTTTAACGTAAACTTATGTCCTACTATAAAATTATATCTAAGAATTGGTGCATTAACTTATCTTAGTTTACGCTACATTTTATTACGATGCGAAAGTAAGTAAGTTAATAAGTAAGAAGAAAGACAAAGAGATCCCGGCCTCTCTCTGTAACCCTGAGCTCATAAATAGACACTTCCTTGATGTCCCGTTCAATAGTACAGCTGCAATGTCTACTTATACTTACTTTGAATTCCATAGGTTCGGCCCAAACTCGTTCAAACTTAATACAACCAATGAAGATGAAATCATTAAGATTATCAAAGAGTTAAGGTCAAATGCCGTTGGGTCTGATCAAATATCATTAGAGATGTTAAAGATGACTTTACCGCAGAGTCTTAAATGCTTAACTAATATAATAAATCACTCTATTTTGTCCTCAACCTTCCCTAACTCGTGGAAAACCGCAATAGTTAAGCCTCTTCCGAAGATTGATAGTCCTACATCTTTCAAAGATCTCAGACCAATCAGCATACTCCCTTGCCTGTCTAAAATTCTAGAAAAAGTGGTCTGTAGACAAGTGACCAAATTTCTGGAGGAGAGTAATGTCCTACCCACCCTGCAGTCGGGCTTTCGGAAGAATCACAGCACTACAACTGCTATTATAGATGTAATTGACAACGTGATCACAGCACAAGATGAAGGTATGGCTACATTGTTGGTACTGCTTGATTTTTCCAGGGCATTTGACTCTATCGATACCTCACTACTTCTGTCCAAATTATCGTATTATGGCTTCACTAACGGCACCATAAAATGGTTTAGCAGCTACTTCGATAATCGCGAACAATACGTCCAAATAAATCAGACCGATGGCACGCAGTTAGTCTCCTCGTCCTTACCCGTCCAAAGGGGTGTACCACAAGGGTCGATCCTAAGCCCAATCCTGTTTGCACTCTACACGGCGGATATGACCCGTTGCATCACTCACTGCAAATACCACTGCTATGCGGATGATGTGCAGCTCTATTACTCATTCCAGCCGCAGGATACAGCAGAGGCGGTAACAAGAGTATGTTATGATTTAGAAAGTATTGCCAGCTGGTCAGAACTTAACTCGCTTAATCTTAATCCTAGGAAAACTAAGCTCATGATATTAGGATCTAAACACAAGGTAGGTCAAGTTGAAGCTTTTAAGCCAGCGATTAACATACGAGGCGACAATGTGGAAAGGGTATTTGAGGCGCGTAATCTAGGCGTAATTTTTGATGCAAATTTGCACTTCGAAAGTCACGTTAGGAATGTTGTTAAAAGTTGTCTTTATCGGTTGAAACTTCTTTACAAAATGCGTCCTTATCTTAGCACTGATGTTAGAATTCGTTTATGTGAGACCTTAATATTATCGAAATTAAACTACGCAGATGCTGCATATGGACCGTGTCTGCTCAGTAGGTCAGTCAAACTCATTCAAAGGGTCCAAAACGCCTGCGCCCGCTTCTGCTTCTTTATCGCGCCTCGTTCTCATGTGAGCCCACATTTAAACAACGCTAACATGTTGAATATGGAGGCTAGGCGAAAGCTGCACCTTGCTACCTTACTTTTCGGTGTAATTTCTACAGGAAAACCTGTCTACTTACGCTCAAGGATAAAATGGGCCCGTGAGAAAAGTAGATATGTATCTAGGTCAGCTCCTCAGATTGCATGGCCACACCATAGGTCGGCCTCTTTCAAGGGGACTTTTAAGTTTGCAGCTTGCAAAATTTGGAACGACCTGCCTCCCCCAGCCCGTCTTGCAAAATCTTTGTACTCTTTTAAAAAAATTACTAGGAATTTCTTGTTGGAAAATCAAAAACTAAAATAAGAATCTTTTAATAAAATGAAGCTGCAAAAAATTTAATTCATGTCCAAATTTTGTAGTAGGTACCTACATAATATTATGTACATTATTTGTATTCTCCCCCTTTGCTCATTGTCCAGCCCCAATTCTCATCTTTAGCTCCATATTTCCTAACTCTTGCATATAACACATTGTAGTATATAGGTAAGTAAGTTGTATTGACGTTAGTTTTAATTTAGAGATTTCAGTTTTATTTTGCAGTTTTGTTATATTTTTATTATTTATATTATATTTAGTGTTAGTTTTTAATGCGCAATAATCACACCAATAATAATTTGTACTTCTGTTACCTAATAGGTATAATATAATAGTATTGTTTTAAAAAATATATCTAAATTGCGCTTCCGATTAGCCCGTGACCTCACTAGGGGTCATGCCTGAAAACCAGCGCTGCAGTCGACTGGCTGCAGCATCAAGCTGAGGCAGCGCCTCGTTTAGCCAATAAATATAGATTCTAAGTTAGTTTTAAGGAGTGATTGCCCAGGTCTCGTGGAACCAAGGTTGGCTTAAATCTTGGTTCCAGGAGAGCTGTGGTACTCCATATACGTATGTTTCTTTTATGTAATTTGTTTTTTGGCTAAATAAAAGATTATTTATTTATTTATTTATTTAAAGTGTGTTTGTTTGTTGGTTGGTGGTTTGTCCTTCAATCATGTCGCAACAAAGCAACGGATCGACGTGATTTTTTGCATGCGTGTAGTTGAGGACCTGTAGGGCTAGCATGCGCACAACGAGTAAGATTATGACCACCCGTTATCTCTATTTGTCTACCGAAGCTAACATGGTTACTAGTCTCGGTACAACAAAAGACAAAAGTAGACATGAAAGTAATACTTCATATCTGTTATATTTTTCTTTACGAACCCTTACATGCCGACTATTTTTTTCTTTTAATTTACCGCATTTTGTGCATGTTAGGGTTAAGGAAAAATTAGCCGGCAACGACAACATCTCTCTCTCTCGTCGCGAGATATCCCGTTGTGCGCATGCTAAGCCTGCTGGAAAGTGACACAGGGGGAAAATTAAATTCCCGCAGGAATTTTAAAAAAAACACGCTGGCGAAGTCGCGGGCGTCAGCTAGTTCTGGATAAATAAAGGTCGTGTCAATGCCAAATGATAAAGTTCTAAATTTTATGCTTTATAAAAAACTTATTTAATAATCTATCTATCTATATGAAATCTATTCTTTATTAAGTTGTGTATTCCACTATAATATAAAATATAGTTAAGAATAAAGGATAAGAAAATTTTACTTTACAATCAAGTTACCCGTAGTTATTAAAATATTATATTACCCCAAAATGATGGATCGTAAGATTTATATTCAGGTTCCCGAGTTTTATCATTCATTTATGATAATATATAAAATTATTCATCCCATAAACTTTCCCTTCTGTTTTTAAAACCTTTAAAATTTTATGGAATCCATAAATTTGTACACTAATCGCTCTTCAGAAATTCATACTTTGAGTATTAAAAGTTTGACGGATTTCTTCGACTTTATCAAACTTTGAAGATAATTTTTTTCTTTATTTAATGACAAACAATGATTTCAGAACCAAAGTAGTTTAAGACGGAAGCGGGCTAATTTAAAAGGATATGGCAGTTTTATTTAGTCCAAATCAGCGGTTCATAGCAATCAACTTTAACATTCATCCTCTCATCCTTTTAGAGTATAATCTATACTAATATTATTATAAATGCGAAAGTTTGGATGGATGGATGGATGTAGGATGGATGTAAACAGATCTGGTTGAAATTTTGCACAGATATAATTTATAGTCTGGGATAAAACATAGGCTATTTAAATAATTAAAGAGTTCCCGCGGGAACCAAAAAAGCCTTAATCAAAATCGACAAAGTCGCGGGCATCCGCTAGTATTGTTATAACTTGCTAAGAGATCTTCCTATCGCTAGCCCGCTAGCCGAGCAGACGTCTTTTCCCGAATGACAAGGATTTAGGCAAGAGTCCACCACGCTGGATAAATCGCCTCTAATAAGACTAAATTGGTGGAAAATTGCATACAAAACGGTCGTCAACAAAACGAAACGCACAAAGTTCCATACACTAAAGTTAATTATCGTGATACGTAACTAAACTAGGCAGAGTGGCGACCGAAATGATAATATATTCCGTGCGGTGGCCGCGAAATTATAGCGGGCTTACAATAAACGACGAAAACGTGGATAATTTCATATTATAATAATTTTTAACAACTGACCTTTTAGTCTGATGTATTAATATTAGACGAAATACTTTAATTTCATTGCAAGTATCAATTGTTGCGATTTACTGAATTTATGTGTCGACAGTTGATTTTAGCATATTTAAAAGATCATTGCTTTAGCTAATAGGCGAAGAAATTAAACCAGTCAGAGCTGATTGCGATTGTAACACTGTACCAATAATGTTTACATAATAAGACCACACGTAAAAACGATTGCTACAATGTACAATGGCCATCACCTCTGATTGGCTTAGGGTCAAAGTGTTTCTGAAAGCTATGATGTTATCTATATTTCCTTCACGTCTGCAAAAAAAGTGTAGAAATCTCGTGCCTTAAAGCTGAGTATTCATGGTCTAGCCCCACTATGCACGGAGCGGCGCGGCACGTAGCGGCAAATATTATTTGCTTGAGTTTGTATGGAGCTGGGCCCACTTAAGCGACGCGGCAAGCAGGGGGCATACTACCATTGCTTTAGGCAGTATTATTTTAATATTTTTAACGCTCGCGGTTCAGAATTATGATTCTTATTTTAGGGTCAATTATAAAATAATACTGTTTTAAGGTTGGTAGTAAGCTCACAGATGCAGTGCGCGACGCGGCCCCGTACAAACTCGTACAAATAATATATGTAGCTACGTGCCGCGTCGCTCTGTGCATCTCAAGTGGGGCTAGACCTTCATTCTGAATGCGTAGGCGGTACTCAACTTGCAGTACTGGCAGGAAACTGACGCCGCCGGAAGGGAGTTCCATGCCAAAGCGGTTTGCATCGGATAGGTTAAACAAAAGAGCATCGTGCATCGTGAGAGTTGATTGGATAATTTGGATGTTATCTAGGTACCTTTATAGAGTCGATATTATTATATAAAAAACTTGCAGGAAAGTGCTTTGGCAAGTTTAATTGCTAGTGGATACTTTGCTTAAAACCTCAACTTTTATTTATTTTATTTTCTATCGAATAACTCAGAGCCACTGTAAAAGTTTATTAGAATGAAAAACATTTAAGTTTGAAGCTATGTCAATACTATAGACAATTGTATTTAACAATGAATGCGATATCAACTGGCAGTGGGTAATTCAATTACATTAAACCCATACCCCTCAGCCTCTCTATACGACATCGCATAGAAACGTAAAATCGCTTGGCGGTACGTCTTTGCCGATAAATTCAAATTCAAATGTTTTTTTATTCAAATAAACTTTTACAAGTACTTTTGAATCGTCGAGTGAATCTACCACTGGTTCGGAATACCGTAACCAGGAAGAATAAGGCAGTAACCAGCCACGACCGAAGCCTCCAACAAGGCCAGACCAGACTATAATGTGGACGTCTTTTCTAGAGGGATACCAACGCCTGAGGTATTTCACTATTCTGGGGTAGAACGGTGGTGCCTCCAGCAATTTTGGATAAACCCATAAATCTTAACTTAAGTAAAATACCCAGCCGAGAAAACTCCACAATAACAAGCTTGACGAACTCCGTGGCGCAGTGTGTAGCGCTGTTGTCTTAACGTGCGGAGGTCCCGGGTTCGATCCCCGGCAGGGTCAATTTGGGAATTTATAATTTCTGAATTTTCCCTAGTCTGACCTGGTGGATCGTGGCTAGTTACCACCCTACCGGCAAAAGACGTGCCACCAAGCGATTTAGCGTTCCGGCTACTATTACCTATTCTGTGGTTCCGGTACGATGCCGTGTGGAAACCGAATAAGGGTATATGGGTTTAATACAACTGCCATGCCCCAAACAGGTTAGCCCGCTACCATCTTAGACTGCATCATCACTTACCATCAAGTGAGATCGCAGTCAAGGGCTAACTTGTAGTGGATAAAAAAAAATTCGAATCCTCGGTTAGTTTTAAGTTTGATAACCATTTCAAACTATAGATTAAAGAAAAAAAGTGTGTTGAAATTTGATGACGTCACAATTATGTATTTCATACAAACTTCCATACTAGAAGCGCGTTTTTAAGTTTGATAAAGAGTTGCTGATTTGATTGAGTTGTCATCATCCCTATTTGCCTACTACACGTACCTACCTGTGAAAAATTCCAAAAGAATTTCTGCGTAAATACAAAAATGTGGATATCCCAAACCTAAGGGCGAAACCACACTGCTGTTAGGATAGGGCGAAACTTCAGCGCAACATGTAGTATAGGCAAGGAAGCTAGTTGGCCCCAGCAAACCGAAACTTTATATTGTAATAAAGTATCATGGGTTTAACCTATTTTAAAATAATTAATTTTAACAAACATGACAAACGTGTTATCAAACGACTACTTTATTTTTCTGAGTCTGAGTATGTAACTGCACATAACATTATTATGATACCTTACGCTATTTGTTACTACCTCTACGATTTCGCACCCTCCCCGATACTCAGAAACGTGTCTCCCATACGATACGGGCGTTTTCTACTGACGTTCTGTCATCACGTGTCAGTATAGTGTGTTTTCGCCCTTATCAAGGCATTTTATAGCCTCCGTATCGAAGCAAAGTAAAACTTTGTATCCTATTTGAAAAGCGAGTTAATAAAGTTGGGTTTACGAGAGCTTTTTTAGTTAACAAGTTCAGTTTTATGTGAACGCGTCATGGCTTGTCGCTTTAAAATTGACTTTGTAACTAAAAAGAGACTATTGAAGTGGCTACAATAAGTTAATCTACAACTTCAACGAGATGGAGAGTCGTAAACAATACTGCAGTAATTTAAATTGCATGTGTTGAGTGTCGAATAAGGGCGAAAGCATACTTCGGACAGGGCAAGACAAAACGTCCGCTTAAAAAGCTCGCGTTGTTTGGAAAATACGTTTCGACCTGTTGCGGTCATCTGTAGGTACGGCTTTGTACCTACTAATAGTGTGTGCACATTATCACTAACATTGTAATAGTCGTTAAGGCCTACAAACCCGCATTGGAGCACCGTTGTGGGTCTAGCTCTAATTCCCTCTTTCCTACGAGAGTGGAGGTCTGTGCCTAGCAGTGGGACGTTGATATGCTGGAGTGGTGGTGATGTTGTATTTTTGGTAATAAGTAAATTCTAAGAAGTGTCCGTTATTTTAATCTGCTCTCAAGTATAAAAAGGTATTATTTTGAACTCAGTAATCAATGTTTTATGACGGTTGGTTGTTAGGCAAACTTAGTAGGGGGACAGAGCAATCTCCTCTATGTTCAATCCAAATTAGCTCGGAGTTGAAGCGACGCGAAGCGTCACGCATACCATCTCTTGAAATGCATTAGCTAACTCATAACTTGGATCGGACGGTTGACGCACGATAAACGCGCTCGTGTGCGACAACCACGGAACAGCAAATCGGCTTAGTGTGAACGGGATTAGTGTCCATTTTCGCCGACAATTTAAAGGACCACGTAAGTCCAATTAGGTGACGGCTACGTGAAAAGTGCCTCCTACTGGGCTTAGGTGTTTCCTAAAATTTGGCGGTGAAAATGTGCATTTGTGGCAGAATTTGTTTCACTTAAGTACCAACGTTACGTAGTGAAGACAAAGTTCGTGATCAATTATTGATGATTGGATTTTATCAATTTTATACAAGTGAATACATCGACCATTGGTCGATGAGTGAATATAACTCAAAGAATTAAAAAATACGACTGCAATAGTTAAATGATATTTTTTTGTGAATCACTGGATATTGAAATATAGTCTTATATATTTTTGGAATCTACTTATCATTTTCTTGATGATGACAATATAGTTATTTTGGAAAAAAAAAATCAACTTTAGTCTTTGATGCGTGACCATGTTCACCCTATCAATTTTTTTTTAAATTTTACCAGCCTATGTCACCCGAAATAAGCTAAGGATTCTAACGATACCTCATTCATCAAAATCCGTTCAGGCGTATAGAAGTTATGGTGGAATATACAAACTCACATACATACATACATACATGAACCCTGAAAACAATATACTCCTTTTTTCAGGCAGTCGTATAAAAATAGTAAGTACGTCGCTGTTCTTGAGTTTTGCCGCAATGTAGCTTGAGCGTAGTAATAGTTAGTATTTTGTGTCTGAAGCCTCAAACTCTAGTACTATTGCAACTTTACCTCATAATTTGGACTAACTCCATTTATTTTCACTAGCTGATGCCGGTGTCTTCGTCCGCTTGGATTGAGGTAACATACCTTAAACCCGGAAAATTAAGAGTTCCCGCGGGAACTCTTTAAAAGTAGCCTATGTGTTATTCCAGACTATAATCTATCTTTATGCCAATTTCATCCAGATCCTTCCAGACGTTCTGGCGTGATTGAGTAATAACAACCATCCATCCTTCCAAACTTTTTTTTTTATAAATGAATGATCGACACATTTTCTTTTTGTTTGAAAGCACAAAAGGCAAGCTTTGCCTAAAATATGTATATGGGAGATAAAAAAATAACACAAAATATTTGTTATTGTAACGATAACAAACTTTGGTAACAAATAACTCACAGTACGCTGGCTTGTGTCTTATCGCGGACGTTGCGTTGGTAATTAAACCCCTAAACCTACCCCTTTACCCCTAAACTGGGGTTGGAGAAGGGAGCCAGCAATATCACTAACTATGTAACGATCCTTTGAACCTACATAATACTATTATAGAGTTACTGTGAAGCCGATATTATGTCTGTACTTAGTTAAGTACTATTCATGCGAAAGTGTTTGTCTGTCCATCTCTTATGATTTCAAGGCCCATCTGTTTTACCAATTAGACTGTTAGTATGAAATTTGGTACCTACAGAGATAGGTTGCATACCGGGGATGGAAATAATTATCTTATTTCCACCACACCACAAGGTCGTTAAAATATAAATTAAATTGAATATCATGCACGTTATCATACGCGTGAATATAGGTATATAAAAAACTGGGAAACAAGCTATATATATTATACCAAATATCAAAATCGGTTTGATGTATGGGCCGTGAACAGATAAATATACCTAAGATAGGGATAGATTTATTGGATAAAACATCTACACGAATGACGAATCGTCCGCGAAGAAACGAATTACATTTTGTATTATCGCGCTAGTTTATGCTTATCCTTTTAAAGAAGATTTACGCTTACTTTTGTCCACCAGAAATTGTTTTTTTTTGTCTTTAGTGTGTTTTTGCACTTCCGCTTGTCTAATATTAGTATAGATTAAATGATATTTGTATTACAGAACCGGCAATAGGTGCAAAGTCAGTATATAAGTACTTTAAATTTTCGTGGTAAACCCGGGTAGCTCTGTGTATAGATATAATACAAGTTACGACCCTTTTGCACATAGTTTTGCCCATAAATTACTCTCGAGTTATCAGAAGTTCGCCCGTTGTTGTAATTTCTGTAACGTTGCTCAAACGCCAAGGTGTCCATCCCATAGCATGCCTAGTTTGACGGTTTGCCACATTGTTAATTGAATTAGAATTTCTTGTCTCTACTATATTATTATATGGAAAGACTAGGCAATAATTGCAATCTAGATTGCTTCTTTGCAATCATGCGCAAAAGATGCGCATCCCTGGGGGTCTACTCTCTTTCTCTAAAACGAAACTTCGCAAACAAACGAACGAAATTTCGTTAACTCCTCTCCTACATAATATTATCTCTATGCTCCTCTCTATTTCGTTTTCGTACACGCAGACGAAGTACGGATCCATAGAAAATTTTCGTGACCGATAGGATTGAACGATTTTGAGTGGGTCTAATAACAGACTAATTACGTTCGTTTGCGAAGTTTCGTTTGAGAGAAAGAGAGTAGACCCCCTGGTGCGTCGGGTGCGGCCTAGCACCAACGGAGTCCTAGGCATGATAGCCAGCAGACTAGACTGCTGCTTTGTGAACCGTTGCTGCAGGGTTTCAGCTGGTATAGAAACCATGTTTTTTTTCAAATCCACTACAAGTTAGCCCTTGACTGCGATCTCACCAAAGTGAGTAAGTGATGATGCGGTCTAAGATGTAGTAACGGTTTACTTAGTAATTTGCGTAGTTATAATTTTAGTTTGGTATATACTTAGTTTAATACCTCTATGAGTCTATACCTAGTTAATCGAAATAAACTTCTGTTTATTTATTTATTGATTAAAGTTTTTAAAATAATAATTCATTTTCATAATATTTGATTGCATTCCACTTTTATTTGATCACAAGCTGATGTCCGCATGGATTAAGGTTTTTTGGTTCCCGCGGGAACTCTTTAATTTTCCGGGATAAAAAGTAGCCTATGTGCTATTCCAGACTACAATCTATCTCTGTGCCAAATTTCATCCAGATCCGTTCCCCCGTTAGAGCGTGATTGAGTAACAAACATCCATACATCCATACATCCATACATCCATCCAAACTTTCGCATTTATAATATTTATATTTGATATTTGATGCATATCGCATTATGAAGAACTGTGACCAAATTTATGCTGTTTTTATGTGTATTGTTTAATTATTTTTAAAGTATATTACTTAGCCCAGTAAAATTAGATCAAAAAAGCCGTTTCTATAGTTAATTTCCAGAAAGCTGGATATGATTAACATAATGTCAGATATTTAATAAAGCTAAAAACAATATTGGTATAAATTAATAAATAAAGTGAAACAGTTTTAAATCAAAAGATTAAAAAGTATAAGACATTAATATAAATTATTATAAAAAAAAAAGTATTATGGACGGTAACTTCCGTCGTGAAATAAATTCAAAGCAGGTATATCGACTTCCGTATATTTATCTCTATGGTACAATTAAATTTAATGACGCTCGGCTTCCATCGATTTGATAATTAAGTTAATATTGTTTAATATTTGTAAAATTATAGTTAACTCATTTATCGATGATAATAATGTTAATCTTGCAACTTCTTGATAATAGGAGATGCCATTTCCGCTCACCGCCAAAATATTCAGTAATTTGTATTTCCGGTAAAATATTGTGCTCGAACATGATTGGTTGATCCGTTTGTTAGAAGTTACGCGATTGGTGGGCCTTGTATCGGTTGGTGGGAAGTTACGCGATTGGTGGCTCTTGCTTTCCGTTACTTTTTTCCCACTACAATGAAATGGAATAAAAGCGAATTGAAGGTACGGACGGGCATTATTTTATTATCGTAAGCTTTGCGGAAGCTCTGCATCTCAATGTATAAATTGTTGCTACTCGAAATAGTGAAAACGTATTGTGAGTTAATTTAGTGTATTTAACTAGTAAGTGTTACAATTAATATTCAAGTGAGTAAAAACAGTGAAACAGTGAAGTGTAAAAAGTGTGGATGTGTAAATAAGGTATGATTAAAATGCTTATTATATAATACTGTTGATTATGTGATTCATGTGTAAAATAAACAATTAAGTGTAAAGCTGTGTCTTCTTTGACCCTTCTTTCCTGAGGTATTTAACACATATGATAGGTAGCACTCATCAAAGGCATCCCGATTTAGAGTAATCTAAGTTTGTGACGATATCCGAGGTAAGTGTAACTTTTGGGAGCCACCCAAAAGTCTTATTTTCCTACTAGTCAACTTTAAATAACCGCTGTGACTATAATAATAATCTGTATTCTTCCGCCTTGGGATACAGATTTTCACATTAACGATTCAGATATTTCAGAAATTGCATGAATAGATTTCTGAAATTGTGGCACAAAACCCAGGGGTATTTTCTAATTAATACATCTCAAAAAATCTTCGAAAGAGATTGAAAATTTTCTAAAAAGCAATAAAGGTAAATGATTAACAAAAATAGTAGTAAAAATAATTGTAGTTTTAATGTCTTTTATTACTATTATAATTTGTATGCATTATAATTTGTATGTTTGTGTTTGATTTTTAAATAAAAATATATAAAACGAGGCCGCGACCTATTTATCCGTAGGTAACTCTCTGGAAACCCCCGGCAATCAACAAGAATGGAAACGTCAAAACGTTCCGACTTCCGAACGCCTAAAATGTTAAGTCATTTCCGACGTTAACAATGGAAACAAACGACGTCACAATGCACAATGCCTTACCTTGCCGCGGTACCGCCAAGCTCTCTTTACTAACAATGCATTCTAGAATATTTTTCAGTTTCACTTCAGCTTCGCTCAAAAGGCACGAGCAAGCGAGATTATCTGTGTTAAATAGTTTGTGACTGCTATTTCTGTGGCTGAATCGAAAGCTTTCTTCTTCTGTGCGGTCTACCAAAATGCTTTTTCATAGAAATAATTTAATGTTTCATGAACTACTTATCACTAATGATTCGTAGGTCCTGCGCTTGATCTCTCTCCGGACGTGTCGGATTTTCCGTCCCATTAGATTATGAGAGTAAAGGAACAGAGAGTGCACCTGTGAATGCGCACACACTCGTGCACTATAATATCTCCCACGCAGAGGGCTAATCTCTCTGGAGATAGGCCGCCGTGGCCAAAATTGGCTTATCTCCATAGGGCGTAATGAGTTCCTTCTCAATTCTGTCTGTTACATTCAATTTAAAGTACCTAAGATAAGTAATTATAATTCAGGCTACGATGGGCCTGGCGTATCCCATAACGAATAAGTCCTATAAAAATTATGATAAAAACAAAACACTTATGACCAAACTGCCGTACTTGTAGTTGTCATGTTTACGATAATTCGGGATTCTATCACTGATTCGGAAAGAAGATTTTACTGAAAAGAGCCGGCAAGGAACTCAGTACCTAGTTGCTCTGTTTGGAAACTAAAAAATGTAACAAATTAAAACACTAACTTTATTTATTAAACCCATATACCTACACGTGCCATACCACTCCCTGGTGTATTAAGAGGTATTTAAAAAATAAAAAGGCATCCTATCCTGTAAAATAAAACTACAGACTTGAAATAGTATATTGTGATACAAGGGTGGAAAGTAGGTTATTGCAAACGAGCTGTCATTAATAAGCCCGAGCCGAAGGTGAGGGTTTTTAATGTCACGAGTTTGCAATAACCTTCACACCCGTGTATCACACGACGTTTTTCAATACAGTTGTGGGAAATAGTAATAAACAAATCAAAGAATTACAAGTTTATTTCAACAAACATACGTACATAGTAATTAATTCTGAAAATTGAGATAGTTTTTAACATGGAATAACTTGACCACAATGTAGATGGTTTATATTTTCCACTCAATTCATGAAAATAAGCTAACAAAACATTTTCTGAGAATGACTTAGTTTTTTTATGTTTTTTCCATGAAATAAAATTATTGTAAGCCGTCATATATCTTTCTCGAGATTTTGGGGGCAAAATTCCATCTTGCGCAGTTTTCGCCTTAGATAAAATATCTGGTGGAGTTAATTCCATTTCATCATTAGTACTAAAACTCATATTAACAAAAATATAATCAATTTATCACATAAAAAATAAAAAATTTCAGCAAATGGCGCGTATTTACACCTGGACATATTTTTTTTTTTCAACGAAACTAGGCTACGGGTTCGTACCTACGCGTATACAGCCTATTAGATTTTTGTGAAATGTTGAAAATAATTAAATTAAAACTGGTAATTAAATATAATCAACAACCATTTAAAAGAATTTTGGAAATTCAATGCTAAAACGTACGGATTCATTCATTTTTCCTCGTAAAAAGCCTATCCGATTATATTCTATGTATGAAAACTCCTTGCTACTAAACTTTTTTAATTGACTTGGAAAATTCTAAAACTAAACTGCAAAAGTAAGTGTCGAGCTTGTAAAAGTAAGTCACGACCGTGTAAAAGTAAGATGCCTATGCGAAAGATTCAATTTTCGAATCATAACTACAGCCTCTGAAAGTGCGCCATGTTTGACAACTGTATTGAAAATAAAATGAAAGAATATAATATTAGCCCAGCGGTTCACGCTAAGCCATTTAGCGCTAAAGAAATTCAAGCAGTAGAGGCGCTTGGATGAACTACGCCATGTGTGTATTAAATTTGTTGGTAAAAGTTAAACAATTATATAATTTCCATTGTATGCATCCTTTGTTAATTGGCCAAATAAAATATGTATTTCATACCCAATCCACGTACTCTTTCAGTGTGCAAAGCTGTGTAATTGCACGGAAGTGACCCGAGCCCCTTCCTTTGTGTAACGCAATGTTTGTTATATCCGCACAATAACGTTTACTTTCCGCACGGAGGGAGGCGGTCCGTTAGTGAATTTTTATTAATTCCACCACTAAAGGATTCTTATTAATTCGTCCGTGAGGACATGGGTTTTTGAAAAATCCCGTGGGAACTCTTTGATATTCCGGGATGAGAAAGCAACCTATCTATGTGCCAAATTTCGTCAAAATCAGTTGGGTCGTAAAAGCGTAGCAAACAGACAGACAGACGGACAGAAAGACAGTAGACACACTTTCGCATTTCTATTATTAAATTTGTTGACCAGATTAATTTTTCACTGTGCAAAGTTGTGTAATTGCACGGAAGTGACCCAAGCCCCTTCCTTTGTGTAACGCAATGTTTGTTATATCCGCACAATAACGTTTACCTTCCGCACGGGGCGGTTCGTGAGTGAATTTTATTTATTCAGCACATGGGTTAAATACAATGAAAGTAGCTAAGAACTTGATCTAGAGTAGATATAAGCGGTTAGAGATTGCCTAATTTAGATTTACGATAATACTATACTAATAATCCTGGCCAATTTCTGTAGATTCATTTAAAAAAAATCAAAATTTAATTGGATGACACTTTATTAAATTACGATATGATGCCCAAGACTTCATCCGCGTGGAATAGGTTTATTTGATTCCCACGGGAACTAGCTCTTTAATTATCTGGGATAGAAGTTAATGTCAAAGATACTATATTAATTAATGTACCTAAAAGATCCAAATTTTCATTATAATATTAGTGCGATTGTATCGATACAGAGCCCAAAACAAGATCCGACGAATAGATAGACCTCAAAGATTTTTAACCTTAAGTATATAATTATCCTACTAATATAATAAATGTCAAAGATTGTATGATTGTAAGTTTGTTTTCTCACCTCCGGGCGGAAAGCGTCAATTTTCCTCCCGCTGCGCTAAACGAAAATGCCGCTTTCCGCCTCCGTCGAGGAGAAAAATAGTATACACACCACGGGCAGTAAATAAGAAAGCCTCAGATCACATGTTTATTGACTTCGGCTTCGCCTCGGACAACAATTACATGTGATCTGAGACATTTCTTATTTTACTGCCCTAGATGTGTAATATACTATAGTTTGCATGTTCGTTTGTATACGTTTGGATGTACTCCTTCATGCCACGACTGAACCAGCTAGTAGTTAAATAAATGGAAAGCTATCCAAATGTAGGTATCACTGACAGATGTTACACGTTACGTCGAATGCATTTGAATATTAAACGCAATTCGGAACACCAATCAGTAGAAATACGCTGGATGTTGGTTCATTTGCACTACAATTCCTAGTTTGAACTACAATTATCATTATTGTAGAACTGGTATGGTAAAATGAAACTGACTGTAACTAATAAGAACCTCGTTACGAGCACAACCAATGTGATAAATTATATCTGTTGCGGAATTTGGTGGAAAATGGACTAAGGAAGTGACCGAGTGGTATCCGAGGGACGGGAATAGGTGTAAAGGAAGGCAAAGGAAAAGATGGGAAGATGATTTAAGAGTGGTGGCTGGTGCAACATGGCGCAGCTACAACAACACCAGGAGAGGAAGACCTGGAAGGCTCTGGAGGAGGCCTATGTCGCAGGACCAGATGATGTTCAGTAATAAATTTTGTAAATAAAAAAATAACATATTATCAATATAAATATTATAAATGCGAAAGTTTGGATGGATGTATGGATGTATGGATGTGTGGATGTATGAATGTATGGATGTTTGTTACTCAATCACGCTCCAACGGCTGAACGGATCTGGATGAAATTTGGCACAGAGATAGATTATAGTCTGGAATAGCACAAAGGCTCAGACGGAAAATTAAAAAGTTCCCGCGGGAACCAATAAACCTTAATCCACGCGGACAAAGTCGCGGGCATCAGCTAGTAATTTATAAATCAGGTTCGAATCTAAAAGTTCTGTAAATGTATAAAAAATATAGTGTGTGTCAGCTCCGACGCACAAGGATTTAATTTTTATCGCGGAAAATTAAAGAGTTCCCGCGGGAACCGAAAAACCTCAATCCACGCGGGCGAAGTCGCGGGCATCAGCTAGTTGTAAAATATTTATTCAGTAATAAAGGCTATGATTATGATTATGATTATCAATGAAAAACCGCAATAAAGCGTTCTTTTTTCTTATGCTGACCTTATGACATTCTTTCTCTTTCAAAGGAAAGAGAAAGAATGTCATAAGGTCAGCGCGCATTGCAGCCTAGTGCAGATCGTTTAATTGGTCAAATAATGAAATTTCTCGGCATATCATGAAACGCCGCCATTTCATGAGTTCACCAGGTAACACTCGCCAATGTGTTTTATGCTGCCAAAAAGTAGCCAGTAGTGAGTACCAATAGTAATGAGTATAAATTAAAAATTCACGAGCGCAGCGAGACTGTAACATAAATAGATATTTTCACGTTAGATACAATCTGCAATTACGATTTCAACAATTTCGTTGGGGTCGGGTTGGAACCAACTTACAAACATAATGGGGCGTCGAGACCTCACGTTTGTAAAAATGTAAATTTTATGGCCGGGACCGAACCCTGTCGGTATAAATATTTGAACTAAACCAGGCTGCATACGGAGCATGCGCGGTACGACTCAGAATTGTTACAGTTTTACACCGTTGTGTAATTCGGCTTCAGTACCCTTGGCTCATAGACTACACTAGCTGATGCCCGCAACTTCATCGGTCAGCGATTGAGGTTTTTTGGGTCCTGCGGGAACTCTATAATTTTTCGGGATAAAAAGTAGCCTATGTGTTATTGTAGACTATGATCTATCTCTGTGCCAAATCCCATCCAGATCCGTCCAGCCATTCTGGCGTGATTGAGTAACAAACATCCATCCACTCATTCATACATCCATCCATCCATCCCTCCATTCCTCCATCCATCAATCCAAACTTTCATATTTATAATATTAGTAAGATGCATGCTACATGATTTTAAACCACACCGAAGACGCGACCTTGAGTGTATATTAAATAAAATAAAATAAATAAATGAATCTTTATTGAACCACACAATAACTACTTAACTAAATTTAAAAAAAATAACATAATCGGTACATAATATTATGTATTCTACTTCATTTAATAATTTAATTTAATATTGAGAGCGTCAGAGTAAAATGAACTCATAAGGACTTGTTTTAAAATCGCAAATCCAGTATCACGTTTACGTTATTAAATTAGCAACGTATCCGCATAGAGTGGTGATTGTGGATGTAGGTATTGTAATTTTGAACATTAGTGTGATTTTAATTACTATGACTTTATGGTAATGGTACTGAACTCTGACTGAACTGAACTGTTGATGTCGATTACGAAAACGAATACGACATAATCAATTCTAATGTGTAAATTTTTCTGTATGTTACATCTACATGGCCAATTTTGACGAAATATGATACGCTTCGGTGTGACAGGATGCCGCCCATGTGCATTTACATCACTGTCCGCGAAACGTGCCTCCTTATGCGTCGTTAATCTTGTTTATTATACTATTTATTATCTCACAACGACTTATGCCCCGGTTGCGTCCAAGACGGGAGAAATTTAAAATAAAACCACCATTGTTTGTGTAAGGTAAAACGTCGAGATTGAGCTGTATTCTTGTAACAAGGGTCTGAGAAAGTAGGTGCTATTACACTTTTTAGGGTTCCGTACCCAAAGGGTAAAAACGGGACCCTATTACTAAGACTCCGCTGTCTGTCTGTCTGTCTCCAGGCTGTATCTCATAAACCGTAATAGCTAGAAAGCTGAAATTTTCACAAATGATGTAAGTATTTCCGTTGCCGCTATAACAACAAATAATAAAAATTAAAAAAATATATATATTAAGGGGGGTCCCCATACAATAAACGTGTTTTTTTCGTATTTTTTGCTCAATATTAAAAACGGTAACAGGTAGACGGTTCAAATTTTTAAATAATTTAAAACTTACTACAGGCACAGCTACAGGTTTGTACGGAACCCTCGGTGCGCGAGTCCGACTCGCACTTGGCCGGTTTTAATTTTATTCTACTGCAGGTTAGCATTTGACTGCGATCTCAACTGGAGGTTAGTTGGTAATTTGCTTATGTTTTGGACCAGCTACGGAAAACTAGATGTTGCCCGCGACGGTATCCGCGTCGAATGGTTTTTAAGTCCCGTATTAATAAAGCAACTCCAGCTAAGAACGGGTTCTCAAGTATCAAAGATAATTAATCAATCAAATCATTTATTTGCATAGATTGCGTAGGTACATTGATGTTACTTCCATACTAATATTAAAAATGCGAAAGTGTGTCTGTCTGTCTGTCTGCTCTGCGCTATCACGGCCCGTCTGTTCAACCGATTTGGATGAAATTCGATTTAGTGGCAGGTTACATCCCGGGGAAGGACTTAGGCTACTTTTTATCCCGGAAAATTACAGCGTTCCCGCGGGAATTAAAACACCTTAATCCACGCGGGCATCATCTAGTTATTAATATTAGTCAGAACTACAATCTGCCGAGTATTGGCATGCAAAAAATCCATATCCATACTAATATTATAAATGCGAAAGTGTGTCTGTCTGTCTGTCTGTCTGTCTGTCTGTCTGTCTGTCTGCTACGCTTTCCCGGCCCATCTTTTCAACCGATTTTGCTGAAATTTGGTACAGGGGTAGGTTATATCCCGGGGAAGGACATAGGCTACTTTTTATCCCGGAAAATTAAGGAGTTCCCGCGGGAATCAGAAAACCTTAATCCACGCGGACGAAGTCGCGGGCATCATCTAGTATCTAATAATAATAAATAACTTATTCTAATAATGACTTATATAGAAATCTGCAACTCTGTTGAGAATGTGTTCTTAGCTGAAGTCGATTTATTAATACGGGAATAAATATCTGTAAGATTTTCCGAGGTAAAAAATTGCCTATGTATCTCTCCAGGACATAAACTACTTAACAACTTTAATACTTACATACAATTTTATCGCTCCATTGCGGCATGATTGAACAAAATCCAAACAAACAAACACACATTCGCATTTATAAAATGGGTAATGATTAGTAGTGGTGGGTAACTAGCTATATTTCTAGACGATTAAACCACACAACACTTTCCATAGTATCTCTCTCATAATGAAAAACAGAACAGCAAATTGAATAAACCTTTAGAGATTTATAAATAATTAGATAATATTCTATTGAATTTAATACTTAACGCTTAAATTTCATACATTAACCCTCGAATGAGTACATCGTTCATAGTTGATTTAGTGTTATTAACCTGTCACACGCCGCGGGGCCCGAGAGACCGAACAATATCATCGATTAACGGTCAGCTATTTGCGAGGCTTTGGCCAACCCTCGATAGTTTTCAAGTTAATATTATCGAGTTATTAGTTGCAAACAAAACTTTGAAACGTTATTAACGTCAGCGGGAATAACGGGCTTTCGAAACCCCGCTGTAAACCGTGGCGTTGCCTTCGTATTTTTTTAATTTTACGGTTTGACCATATGGATGGATGGACGAATAGATCCATCCATCCATCAGCCTGTATGCATCCACTGCTGGACATAGGCCTTTTCGAGAGCGCGCCACCAAACACGGTCCTCTGCCTCGGCGGTTTGACTTAAATTATTATAATTCCAAAATAATTATCTTGCATTAGCGCTTTATCTATAACTCCATAAACAGCTAGATGATGTCTGCGACTTCGTCCACGTGATCTATTTTTTTAAATCCCGTAGGAAATTTTTAATTTTGCAAGACTAATAATATATTATGCAAAAATTTACTTCGAACTGTTGCTCCGCCGTAGGGTGGTTGGAAATTGTAATACAAACAACCAAACGAACAAACTTTCGCATTTATTAATATTTTGTATTTTGCATGTTTACTACTTAGGTACCTACTTTAAATTTTAAACGTTTATTCATATTTTTCTTACAGTCTCTCAAAATCTTGACTCTGCTACTGACGTTATAAATTGACGACGACATAAAAAGTTTCGTTTCTTCCTTTCTAAAAAGATTTTTTTAAATGTGGAACCGGGGAGGATATTTAGGTACTAAACCTAAATATCACATTTAGAATAATAGAGAGCTCCAGTCCAGTACAACACAACGTTCGTAAAATTCAAAACCACGTCCCGTTATCCTAAAATTAATAAAGAACCCAACTAGGTTTTGTGCGCACACACTAAATCGGGTGCTGTCCCATAAACCGGCTCATACTTCACTGGGCCCCAATACAATGTATATCTGCGCTTCACGCTACGCTTGTTGTGATCTTTTGTTTAGACTTTTCCAAACTGCAGGACCACAGTTTTTTCTCGTTATCTGCGAAACGCTCAGCTAACGCTCCAAACTGGAATATATGCGAGAACTGCAATAAAAGAAATGAGAAGTGTTTTACGTTACCTTAGTAGGGCGCGAACTATGTAACTGACATACCTACCTATGATAGTTCTATCTAGTCCGGTGGCCAAAATTGGAACGAATCTTTATGCTTGTTTATTTTCGAATCATGATGAGTTGCAAGTGTATGTCTTAGCACGTACCTCTCTCATCTTGACCGTTAATATTTGCTTGTAAGTAAGCAAAGTAATTAAAAGCACTTTATTATACACAATTAGATATAATACACAAATCGTGACAAATTTAGCTACTTGTTACGGCGCGGTGTAGTGAAGGCGGCCTTATCACTAAATGATCATTTCCAGGCATCTTAAATGAAAGGAAATAAATTGCATGAAGTGTTTAGAAATAGAAATAGAAATAGAAATCTTTATTATCAAATTAACTTAATACAAAAATACAGTGAATTCCTGGCCCCTAAACTAGGAGGACCCGTATCTTAGGGGCCAGTTCCTTCCCAAACGTTTATTAAAAATAAATATTTCTCAAAATGTGCTGAGGTTTCTACTAAGGTAACAATTTTCGCTTATTTTACATTTAAGTTTATCATTAGGTTAAGCTATTACAACACTTAGGTTAAATGAGAATATTAATAAATAAAAAAAAGCAATTTGTATATAAAAATAAAAATTAACCTAGTGTGAAGTTACAACATAAATGAGCTTAATAATATTTATGACAGTGTGTGTACGTGTGTGAGTATGTGTTTGTGTGTGTGTGTATGTGTGTGTATGTGTGTGTGTGTGTGTGTGTCTGTTTGTGTGCTACCAAACGTATCATTGCAACTCATGTAATATTGTGAACTAAATATGTATTTATAATTCTTTCTGTATCTTCATAATCATAGTTAATTAAGAATTTTTTCAAACAGTTTTTTAATCCGTTTCTATTCATTTTATAGATTTTGATATTTCTGTTAATACTTCTATATAAAAATGGGCCTAGGTAATTGTATTGTCGTCTAGCAAATTTTGTCTTGGTGAAGGGTAGGGTAATAGGGGTTTTGTAGGTGTTACGTCTATTGTTACTTTCCTGTAATATGGGACACGAATTATGAAAGCGAAGTACAGAATGTAGTATAAATAGTTGGCGTATGGTTAGAAGTTGAGAATCCTTATATAGCTGTTCAGTTGAGTACCTTCTTGGTTTACGCAGCATCACTTTAATAACGGCTCTTTGCGCTCTTTCCAGTTCTATCATATGTGTAGCTGCTGCACCACCCCAGGCTGGAATACAGTAAATGAGCAGGGATTGGCATAGTGCAGTATAAACGTTGAACAGTATCTTTTTATCTACATAGTCCCGGAGATTTTTAAATATGGGGATTAATCTTCTCACTCTCTTTGCAGTTGTTGTAATTTGAGGATGCCAGTTCAGATTTTCGTCTATGATAATACCTAGGTATTTCATTTGAGGTGTCTGTTCAAGATTTTCACAAAGACACGTGGTATTTTGGTTTCCAGATGTGTTGCAAGGGTAGTTATGTAATTTTAGTTTAAAATCCTGCTGAGGCTGTGATGCTTTAGTTATACTGAAACATACAAATTTTGTTTTCGACGCATTTACAGTCAACAGGTTTGCTTCTAAGATGCATGTAATTTTTCGGATACCTAGCTCAGCTGTTTTTTGCACATCTTCCCACGTCGAACCGTGAAATAGTATGGCGGTGTCATCAGCGAATGCAAAAATGTGACCATTATTGATTTCTAGCTTACATAAATTGTTCATGTAAGCCAAAAATAGGGTCGGGCCAAGTGTACTGCCTTGGGGAATCCCGTAAGTGACACTGTTGCACTCGCTGGTGACACCGGCAACCTTCACAGTTTGACTCCTGTTGTGGAGGTAATCCTTAAACCAGAGCAGTGGTACTCCGCGTATCCCAAGGTCTTCCAACTTGTGTAAAAGTATTGGTATAGAAATAGTATCGAAGGCTTTTTTTAGGTCCAGGAATACTCCTACACACTTCTTTCCTCGGTCCACGTATCTTGATAATAAATTGGTAAATGAAATGACTGCATCTTCAGTGGACCTTCCTACTCGGAAGCCAAATTGATTGTTTGCCAGAATGTTTTCCCGCTCTAGGTATTTGGTTAGCCGAATATTAACTACTTTTTCAAGAATTTTGCTTAGTGTACTGAGTAGGGAGATTGGTCTATAATTCGATGGTATCCCTTTTTCACCGCTTTTGTGTATAGGTATAACTACTGCTTTTTTAAATGAATTAGGGAATGTACCACTCATTATGCTAAGATTACATAGGTGTTCAATCGGGCGGCAGAGAGTATCTCGTTTCATTTTTAGTAAGCCTACCGGTATATTGTCCTGCCCTGGCGCACTACTAGTCTTTAGTGTAGATAATATACCTTTAATTTCATTTATATTAGTTGGATACATTGGCATCGAGTGTAGTTGCCGTGCATCTTGTTTAACTAGCTTAATCAATTGACTTTCATTTTTGCCTAATGTATTTAGAATTTCCTTTGCCAGGTTGCTTCCAACAGATGTGAAATAGTTATTTACTAAGTTAAGTGAATCTACAGGCGTTGGTGATAAATTTATAAGTTCATTAGCTACGTTCTTTTTCGACTTTAAGTTACAAATTTCCTTTAATATATTCCATGTACCACCTTTATCTCCTTTTTGTTCTAATAGTTTATTTTTGTAGTACGTTATCTTCAGTTGCTTTACGATATTTTTACACGTGTTTCTGTATCTTGTATATTTTAGTTTACTTGTCAAGTCTTCTGGATGTTTTTTTGTTAGCATATGAAGCCTATCTCTTTTTTTGAAACATTTAAGTAAACCAGGTGTGATCCATGGTTTCATCGGTCTTCTTTTCCGTGTTATTGTAATGGTTTCTGTGTTATTAGTAATAATTTCTTGTAGAATATTTATAAAGGCATCTGTGGCTTCATTTGTGTCTGTGATAGTTAGAAAGTCGTTCCAGTCAAAGTTCTCTATGCAATTTCCTATAGCCTCGTAGTTTATTTTAGTTCGTGTAAATGGACCAGACGTAGATTTTCTTTGTGTTGGACAGCCGGGAATGGACAACAGAATAGGGTAATGGTCAGTAATATCAGTTGTAAATATGTAACTTTTGGGTTTCCCCCCCAGTTTACACATAAAATGATCGAGGCATGTTTTGTCATGCGTTGACAGGTATACAGCCGGGGAAAGTCCGTGGCTTGCAATTATATCTAAATAATCCTGTGTATTTATGTTACTTGTGTTTAATATATCTATATTTATATCTCCAGTAATTACTATATTTCTAGTGCGTGTTGTTGTTATTGTGGTATCCAATGAGTTTAAGAAAGGGGTTACATCTTTAAAGCAGTAAGGTCTATAAATTCCTAGCACAGTCATATTCCCTACCTTAGCAGTCAAGCAATTTGCTTCCGCCATATTAGCCTCATAAACATTCGCTGTAATATTGGTTTTTATATACATAATAACTCCGTCGTTCTGGTTGAAGCTCCGCTTAGTGAAGTGCATGTTGTACCCCTCTATTTGAGGCGGGATTGAAGAATCGTTACACCAGCATTCGGATAAAACTATGAAATCAGGATGAATCTTTAGATTGGCGATATAGATTAAGAACTCGTCTAGATTTTTGTTTACACTTCTAATATTAAATGAAATAATATTAAATGTTCGTTCTCCGTCAATAATAAAATTGTTCGGGTCTTCTATTTGCTGGCAGGGTATTATGCAAGTTGTATCGATGTCGTTACATAGATTTTCGTTATCGTTAAACACTGTAAAAGCATGATATTAACATGATTATCTCAAGTAGTGATGGCGGTATTAGCAAGTCGTTAAGTTTGTAGGCTAATGAATCGTAACTTATAGTTTTGTATATTCGAACATTGTTTATTTGGTAGTTGCAGTTTTTAGTCAGAGAGTTAGTGGGTAATTTTTCTTTGTTTGTGTATATAGGTATGACAGTTTGTGTAGTGAAAATTGAGTATAATATGTATATTGGTAGCTGTAGGTAAAGTATGGTGTATGTTTGAATGTTTATAATGTAAATAATAGTGCATGCAATTTTTTTATTCCCTATTATAGTAAAAGTAATAACTAGTCATGAATTGTTTGTTAACTTATGTATGTCTTCTTCGCAATTGATACGTACTGCGGTTTCACCGTCCTTCCTCCGTATATATATGTTGCCGTGTGACGTCCAGCAATATTTATAGTCGTTGCTTTGTGTAAATTGGCGTGCGCAGAAGAACAGTCGTTTTGCCTTGGGGGTGAGATTTTCCGAGATGTAAATCGGTACGTCCGGGCCAGTTCTCTTAAGTTTGCCAGTTGTTAAAGTTTTATTTTCCTTTTTGTATTTTTTTACTGATGAGAGGAATTGTTCTTTATTTAATACCGTAGAGAACTCGGCAATAATAGGTTTGATACCGCTTTTTGCGCTTGAACGGAATATGTCTTTGATTATGACCGTGCCTTCTGTCGATTTTACTAAGGAGCCAACGTCTTTGACTATGTTTAATAGGTCGTCTTTCGTCTCGCTCGCGTTTGAGGGCACATTCCTTATTTCTATACTGGCCGATCGGGCATTTTTTTCCAACTTTTCAACTCTGCTTTCAAGCTCTCTTATATAGCATAAACTTGACTTCCTTTCGGCCTCCATGTTCTCCAGCTTGTTTTTCATATCTTCGTACTTAGACGACATGAATTCCATGGCTCGACTTAAATCTTCGTTTTGTCGTTCAATTGTTTGGAGACTTTTTTGTAATACTTTGAACTTTTGCTCCTGTTTACTATTTGAGTTTGCTAATAACGTTTTAATTTCATCCATAAACGAGCATAAGTCATCTTCTCGCGTGTCGTCCCTCTTCCTTTTATTTCGATCCAATACAAACGAACATACCGCTTCTTCTTCACGCTCCGTGGCAGCCACAAGGTTTGGGTCTGAGTCGTAGGCTTTGCTCTGTTTCGTTAGTGAGGCCCGGTTATTAGGCATGATTAAAGTCACGCAGAAATTTTTCCGCCGGTGCTCAGTTTACACTCGCCTCGATGCAGGCCGACTTGCTTATCGACGCGCACGGATTTGTTGGTAGGTATACAGACCGCAGTCCGCAGTCCGCTTCGATTCACGTCCAGCGATGTGCGTGCGCTTGGTTGACAGGGCGAGGTAGGTATCAGTTATCACTTAATTGCTGTCTGTTTTTGAAGTTTTCCGAGGATAGTTTACTCACTGTGACCACAAGCTACTTTTATGATGCACTTTTATTTACTGTAAGGCATTATTACACAGAGGTATGAGTTTTACAATTCTAAATTAATAATGGACTCAACGATGTACACGTCTACTCTGCACCGCGACGCGGAGGGAAGGGGGTTTGGGTCGGTGCTTTTATTAATTAGTACAGCGGTAAAGATTAAATACCTAAATTTAATGAACTTTATAATGTACATCGACGCTATTAAAGATATCATAATAGAACGGATCATAATGTAGCTCATGCCTCATACTAGAATGGATACAATACACCATCTAAGCTTCACGGTACACTCGTTCCCATCTTTTGTTTAAACTTTTCAAAATAGCCACAGTTTTTCTATCGCCCATTGTCTGTTACATACAGCTAAAGTTTAACTGGAATTTACTTGGAAACTGCAGCAAAAGTAGTAAAGCGTTCAATGTTTTACGTATATATAACTTCTTCTTTTTCCAGTTACAGCGTGCTTTTCTAAATTTTCTTATTCTTGTATCTTTGCTTTATATTTTAACATCGTCTTAGCTAGTTTTTAAAAGCGAATATCACCTTGCGTTCTAAAGTCACGTGCAAAAGCAAATAAACCGTATTAGGTTTTGTTCATTTTCAAAAAAAAAACAAAAATCATTAAAACAGAACCAGTTGTTTGTATAAAGATGTATTTTTTGATTCATAATTTTGCCAAACGTTGGTTGTGGAATGAAAATTTGTCATTTGTTTTTTGTAAAATGATATGATCGTTAAAAACATTTTTGTTACGTAGTTTGCTTGGTATAGTTTATGTTATTAGTCAATGAGACCTATGTCCAGCTGATGACGTCTATCGCTTGACGACGATGATGACGATATTGATTGGGAATGATCTGCTGTAACCTGAATAGTCTATATTATAGAGGTACGTACCTAATAGGAAATACTAATAATTTTCTGCAGATATTAATTTTGATCAATATGAACCGAGTATTATATCAATACATTGACCTAGAATGGGCGAAAACTTCAGATTAAAGTATCCATATTGAATAGCGGCCAATTCGAATGGGCGAACCAATGCAAAGACCGCGTCTTCGCCAATTTCCCGACTGACTGGGATTGTGGCATTCAATCTAACTTCCTACTTCAATATTTCAGCTCGACTTATATTTTATGAGAGACTGCGCTTCTGTGTTCGCTTTTTAGTTTTTTGATGTTTTTTTTCATGGAATCAAATCAAACGGGCAGATTATTTTTTCTATTTTATCGATTGCGAAAAGTTTGTTTTTGACTATACGATCTCGCCTGCAGGGGGTGAGCGATGCTGTCTAAGATGGTAGCGAGCTGACCTGTTAGCATAATTGTTGGTTTTCATTTCATCCCTAGTGTAGTGGCACCACGGGTAAGCGCTCGGTTAAAAGAAGATTTTTAATGATAAAAAGACAGTGTATTATTATCTATATATATAAAATTCAAAGTCCTGACTGACTGAGTGACTGACTTATATATCAACGCACAGCCTAAACGCTGGGTTTAGAAACTTGAAATTTTGACAGTAGGTTCCTTTTGTGACGTAAGCGCTCACTAAGGAAGGATTTTTCAAAATTCCACCCCTAAGGGGGTGAAATAGGGGGTGAAAGTTTGTATGAAAGTCCGTCATTTCTCAAGTTATATCCATGAAACTTGGTATTTGAGCTTCTGGTTTAAAATAAAGAAATAGGTGTTTTACAGTTTTTGAAAATTCTACCCCCAAAGGCGTTAAATAGGGGTTGAAAGTTTGTATGAAAGTCCTTTATTTTTCAAGTTATAACCATGAAAGTTGGTATTTGGGCTTCTGGTTTAAAATAAAAAAATACGTGTTTCACAGTTTTTGAAAATTTTATCCCCAAGGACGTTAAATAGAGAGTTGGTCCTTCAATCACGCCGCAACGGATCAACGTGATTTTTTGCATGGGTATAGTTGAGAATCTGGAGAGTGATATATATAGGATTTATCCCGGAAAATTAAGGAGTGCCTGTGGGAATTAAAAAAAACTTATGCCACGCGAACGAAGTCGCGAGCATCCTCTAGTATTGTATAATACTGTTTTAAACAATATTATATTAAGAGCGCATTTTGGCCAGTGCAATCATACAAGACTTCAACTTAAAAATTCAAATTTCAAGCACCATGAAAATTCAAAATATCGAAAGCTCGCGAAGCAAACCCCGATGTAAATATTCATTTTGAGTAGAAGCCAATACAAATGCACAATTCAACAGAGCGCTGCGTTTTGTTATCGCTTGCCAACTTTACGATTGACCACAGAAATTCAACCGTTCGAATTCAGTCTTCAATGGTTAAAATGTGGTTTAGATTTTTTTTTAAATGCCGATAGAAGTGAAAACTTGTAACTTAGAATTTTAGTATTCAAATTTTTTAATTAAAAATATATAAACGTAGGTATACAAAAACTATAAAGTACCAATTATCGCTCAATAACAAAAATATAGTTATATCGTCTTCATCTGCCTGGGTTGATGTTTTTCGGTTCCCGTGGGAACTCTTTAATTTTCCGGGATAAAACGTATCCAGGGTATAATCTATCTCCATTCCGAATTTCAGCCAAATCCGTCCAGTAGTCCCGCGACTCCGTTCGCGTCCTAACGTTACGTTACGACGCGAACGGAGTCGCGGGCATCTTCCAGTAATTAAAGAAAAGAAGAGAATAAGTTAAAAAAAAAGTATAGAAAATAGATATAGGTTAACGAACCTTTATTTTTTAGTCAGTCATTTATTGCATTAATACATTGCCTCTTCGGGCGTGCAACATAGGTACAAAACAATGTTTAAAAATTATAAATAATATGATCTAATAATGTTAGCTTATAAGGAAAATATAAATTAATCATTAATATGTCAAATCTAAAATTATAAGTAAAATGTAAAAATGTTTCAGCTGAAAAAAATCATTAATGTTATAAAATGTATTTATTACCTAGTAAAAAGTCGCGGAATTTATTTAGTATGTAGTTCTTGATGGACGGTACCAATTTCACCCGTAGAATGGGGTATTCAAACCGCTACGGACTGAAGCTACGGAGAAAATATTTCGTTCAAACAACCCAATACGTCTAGACTCCCAACGTGTGGCCAATTGATTGGTGTCTATTTGTTCCAATATTGGTTCAACTAACTGAATGTATTGTGGGTTTTACTTACAGCTTAGACATATTTTTTCCAATATCTATAGGTACTTCTATACTAATATTATAAATGCGAAAGTTTGGATGGATGGATGGATGTTTGTTACTCAATCACGCCAGAACGGCTGAATGCATCTGGATCAAATTTAGCACAAAGATAGATTATAGTCTGGAATAACACATAGGCCGGATAATTAAAGAGTTCCCGCGGGAACCAAAACACCTCAATCCACGCGGACAAAGTCGCGGGCATCAGCTAGTCTGTAATAAATTAACGATTTGCTATAATAATATTATAGAACAGTCAAAATTATCTAGATGCTCTGTAGTGACTTAGTAAAAATATGGGAACTATATTAATTCTTGTCACCAAAATTTATATTTGTCATCAAGTTGTATCACCTAATAAATAGATCTATCGCCACGAAATATTTTCGTTCTCAGATAAACAAAAAGTGTTCCCAGGTATGAATTATCAAATTAATGTTAATATATGTGTAAAATAAGAGATGGATTACCAATAAAATTGTAGTTTATATTAGATGAATATAAACTTCGTTCTTTTAATAATAGTTTTATTACTTAAATAATAGCTTTGTGCTCAGAATGGTAGATTTGTCACCAAATAAATCGATTATCGATCCCTGACTGCGTTTTATTTCGTTCAGTTATTAAATTAATAGTATTCGTTACCAATTTAATACATCAATTTATAATTTTAATGAAAATATGTTCAAAGAGGCGGAGACAAATAATTTTCAAGAAAATAAGGGGTGAGAAGAAGCTAGGTTAGGTTAGGTTAGAACATAAATAAACAGGAAGTGCCCGGCCTGCGGTCGGGCACTTAGGTTCGTATGAGGTTAATATAATGAATTTAAGGAAAAAAAACCTGTTAAAGCAAAAATATATTATGTGAAAATTGACTAAAAATTGGTGATCTCTTTAAATTAGTTTGCTTAAATTTACTTATTAGGACAAACCTATTATAATACATACAAAAACATTTATTTGGTACTAGATCCTACTCGTATATCTCCATGATTTTAGGTGATTTATTGTGGAATTGATGTTATATTGTTTGGTGACTACATTTTGGTGACAAATCTACTATTTTGAGGGCAAACCCTATTATTTAAGAAACACAAAACTAATTAACTTGGCGATAGCGTAAATCATACCCTAAAAATATTAAGTGTATAGTGGCCCGAAAAAAAAAATTAAGTTTTTACACATTCATTTTTTTAAATGAATATATTATAACTAGATGATTCCCGCGACTTCGTCCGCGTGGATTAAGATTTTTGATTCCCGCAGGAACTCTTTAATTATCCGGGATAAAAAGAAGCCTATGTCCTTCCCCGGGATACAATCTACCCCTGTACCAAATTTCATCAAAATCGGTTGAGCAGATGGGCCTTGAAAGCGTAGCAGGCAGACAGACAGACACACTTTCGCATTTATAATATTAGTATGGATTATAACATAAATTAAACATAAAAACTTTCAGGGGACACCCGGATTTGAACCGGGGACCTATCGATCTGCAGTCGATTGCTCTGCCACTGAGCTATATCCCCGCATGCTATGATGCCAAATATAGACAATGAAAAACATATGTGAAACATACATGAAAATTTCACGTTTCAAATTCACGAATGTAAATTTAGGAAAGCTAAGTTAAGCACGTAATAAGTCAAATCTCAATAAAAATTTGCACCATGCTCATTTCTCAAGCAACGAGATTTTATCTCCACTAATCCCACAGTCTGCTAGTTAAACTTATTTAAGCGGTGTAAAAAGTAGGTATAATACTTATACCTACTTCATTCATTTACGTAAATTGTAAATTAAGCAGAGCTTAAAACTTGATTAACTTTCTCGTATAACTCAAGCTGAATCTCAGTAAAAATTAGCACTATACTCAAAAGAAGCAGAGCTCTTGAACGGATTTTATCTCCACTAATCCTACAGTCTGTCAGTTGAACTTATTTAAGTGGTGCGAAGGTTAATATAAGAATATGTTTATTATGTTCATTCATTTTTGGAACAATAATAACCTTATCTAGTTTTTAAGGAGTACATTGTATTTCTACATATATTATTCACAATAAATAAATTGAAATTTACTTATGTTGTAAAATATTTAGGAGAGCTGAACTTTCTCGTATACCTAACTTAACAAGCCGAATCTCAGTAAAAATTAGCACCATGCTCAGTAAGCAGAGCTCTCGAACGTATTTAATCTCCACTAATCCCACAGTCTGCCGGTTGAAACACAATTTGTATGCGGCGCGCGCTGGGAGCGATGATTTAAAAAAAAACGCCCGGGATTTACAAGCGTCAATATAGTAACACTCACAACTGGAAGGAACAATAATTAAGCTGTCTTCATAAAAATGGCTGAAATCACAATATTATTTTCTAGCGAAATACAACTTTATACTTACGCGTCTTACCGGCAAAAGGTCCAGAATTCTACGATAATGCAAGTTTGAAGCTTGAAAATTCGCATAAAATGTAAATATATAGGACAGCTCAGTCAAGCTCGTTTAACTTAACAAGCCGAATCTCAGTAAAAATTAGCACCATGCTCAGTAAGCAGAGCTCTCGAACGTATTTAATCTCCACTAATCCCACAGTCTGCCGGTTGAAACACAATTTGTATGCGGCGCTGGGAGCGATGATTTAAAAAACGTGACGCCCGGGATGTACAAGGGACTGGGTCTAGTAACTGGGAGGAATAAGGCTGTCTACACAAAAAGGACTGACAATTAAAGAAAACAGTAGTACCTAGGTAATAAACACTGTATATTAATTGGTTATTAGCAAGACTGCGGCATTATTTCATTCGGCCTTCTTGTCATAGGCACCAGAAAAGTAACTAATTTCATCTGAGGCGCGGGACGATTCCCGCGGACCTATAACTTTAATCTATACTTCTATACTAATCTATATTATCTATACTAATATTATAAATGCGAAAGTTTGGATGGATGTATGGATGTATGTTTGTTACTCAATCACGCCCCAACGGCTGAGCGGATTTGGATGAAATTTAGCACACAGAAAGATTATAGCCTGGAATAGCACATAGGCTACTTTTTATGCCGGAAAATTAAGGAGTTCCCGCGGGAACTAAAGAACCTCAATCCACGGGGACTAAGTCGCGGGCATCCGCTATTATTCTTTATTTATGAATTACTAGCTGATGCCCGCGACTTCGTCCGCGTGGATTGAGGTTTTTTGGTTCACGCGGGAACTCTTTAATTTTCCGGGATAAAAAGTAGCCTATGTGCTATTCCAGACTATAATCTATCTCCGTGCCAAATTTCATCCAGATCCGTTCAGCTATTGGAGCGTGATTGAGTAACAAACATCCATCCATACATCCATCCAAACTTTCGCATTTATAATATTTATTTGATTATTATTATTATTAAGTCGGTGTAACGATAGCCGACATTTGACAACAAATAAAAATAATATGCTCAGCTCTCATCAAACATTCGCATTGTGTTTGGAACTATAGAGATTTCGCAGGTCAATTTTCATTTTTGCTTTATGCGCACAAAATTTACCAAAAACATTACAAGAGACGAATAAAATCTATGCCTATTAACTCTGAGGAATTATTAGTATGTCTTATGTAGGTACACAACAATTCAATGCGTACAAATAGTCGAATATGTGTAGTGAGCCTTAGACAATGGTTACTCACTGATGTATCGAAGCATAGTAGGTTTGTTGTCAATAGAATGCAGATCGGTCGTATCCCCTTACCGGAGCCGGATCACTCTTTGAAATGTCCATTGAGATGGAAAGCCGTATTATGCAGCTGAAAATAATGTATTTTACCAGCTTTTATACCCATAACTTGCAATGTCCCGTCAGGTACACTTTTTCCAGCCTTTCCAGCTCTGTGCTTCTTTTCTCCTGCCATACAGAACTTACGTACTTCAAAAAAAAAGTGAATCTGAATGCCACTCGATTAAATAAATAACGAGTAGAACAGCGAGATCTTTTTTTTTAATCCACTACAAGATAGCCCTTGACTGCGATCTCACCTGATGGTAAGTGATGATGCAGTCTAAGATGGTAGCGGGCTAACCAGTTAGGGGCATGGCAGTTATATTAAACCCATACCCCTATTCGGTTTCTACACGGCATCGTACCGGAACGCTAAATCGCTTGGCGGCACGTCTTTGCCGGTAGGGTGGTAACTAGTCACGGCCGAAGCCTTCCACCAGGCCAGACCAGGGAAAATTCAGAAATTATAAATTCCCAAATTGACCCTGCCGGGGATCGAACCCGGGGCCTTCGCACGTTAAGACAACAGCGCAACACACTGCGCCACGGAGGTCGTCTAAGTCTAGATCACAGGTATTGGTACGAAACTAACTTACAGAAGTTTCTCGATATGGAGCGGGCGAGAAAATTCTCAGTGCTACGAGTATATCACGAACGGGTGTGCTGAAAACTGAAAACTTTTCACACTTCAACCCCATTCGGATACGATGCAGCATCTTACGTTAAGGGTCAATGAGTTTATTTTTATTTTTAACCGAGACCAAAACTTTGTTTTTTTACTGCGGTGTCCCGCAGACCCCTTCCCTACATATCAAACCAGAGCAAATTCAGAAATTATTTATTGTATTACGATATACCAACGGCGAGTACACAATGCTTAAATTAAAAAAATACCTTCATAAGGTCTTTATCCGTGTGGCGCGCCTATAAGTATACAAAACTATTGAAAAATAAAATGTAAAAAGGAACAACCGATCACAAATTGCTACATAATAAAAAGAATATAACTCCAAAGGAATAATGATAATACAAGATAAATAAATGATAATTAAAGATTTGGATTATGCTATAGATTCGGTTCTATAAAAACTCGTATCTGTATAGTAATTCAAAATGCATACATTATCACGAATTAACCATTTATCGGTAATGACAGCTAAGTTTTAGTTCGACGAAGACATAGTGCTTACAAGTTACGAGTATGTCTTACAGTAGACGAGTTTCAATCGCCCCTAAGCTGTTATATATTAAGTTTAATCCGCTTCAAACTCAGCAAGGCTAAACACTGAATCAGCATTCTGCGCACCAGAGAATGGGCAAGTCTAGCCGAGATATAGAGTTAAATTTAATATTTATTCGAAGATCTAGAGCTGCTAGATACGTCCTTATTCTACACTAGCTGATGCCCGCGACTTCGTCCGCGTGGATTGAGGTTATTTGGTTCCCGCGGGAACTCCTTCCGGGATAAAAAGTAGCCTGTGTTATTCCAGACTATAAACTATCTCTGTGCCAAATTTCATCCAGATCCGTTCATCCGTTCGGGCGTGATTGAGTAACAAACATCCATACATCCATACATCCATACATCCATCCAAACTTTCGCATTTATAATATTTATTTGATTATTATTCTACATTGTTTTCATTTTAGACAGAATATACAAAATCTGACAAAAAGTGTTACTCTGACTTCAATTTGCTTACAGCAGGTACTAAAAATAATTAAATAGGCTAATAATGTATATGCTTAAGTT
The DNA here is from genome assembly GCA_917051295.2 of Erebia ligea. Classification (NCBI taxonomy): domain Eukaryota; kingdom Metazoa; phylum Arthropoda; class Insecta; order Lepidoptera; family Nymphalidae; genus Erebia; species Erebia ligea. The sequence goes on from OU785239.1 coordinate 3,158,760, forward strand.
ATAGTATTATAAAATGTACCATAGTACGTATAACTATAATGTTATAGAATAAAATATTGCCTCAGTTTAGCACAGCTTTTACACGACTGCCCAAAAAAAGATTGTATTTTTTTGTGTTTTTTTTCGTTTTCTTTATTCCTTAAGTGACAGGCTATAATTTATTTAGCAGCTGGTTTTCTGGCAACGCGGGCGTGTCTTTTAATATTTAAATATGTTAATTTCTTAAAATCATTTTATTACTTGGTTAACGTACTTAATTAATGATACGTAAATAACTACCAACAGGATGAGCTTATACCTACGGATACAAGCTTATCCTGTAGGTTTCGTGGCTTTCGCACCTCCTACAGGGTAATTACCTATATCTCGATTTATTCAAGAGGTGTTTTTCTAAAGCCATCTATCATTGCCTCTTCCTGTTTAGATGTTTAGTCTTTTGTTTCTCAAATTTTGCACTTAAAATATTTCTTCTTACCACTTCTAGTAATAAGAAATCTCTGTTGATTCTTGCTAGCGTACTACACAGATTCACTTTAGTCTTTATATACGGCACATAAGACTCATAATCCCGTAATACGAGACATTATTTGTTATATCCAAAAGATTTTTGAGGCGCGGCGTTGTATGAAATTAGACGTATGTGAAATGTAAGCTCACAATATGTTATGCCATTCTTTGTATTTCGTTTTGCATATTGGGATGAGATTGCCCGGAGCGAAAAGAATATTTCATGTGAATCATAATTTATTATATTAAAGATTAGGTATATTAAATTTAAAATTAAGTAGGTAAGTAGGTATTATATTTTACTGCTTTATCATACGGATCCAAGACACGGTCGCCCCCCCAGCAAGCATTTATCTCTCCATCGTCCTCTGAGTGACTTTATGATATCTTAGCTTGGGGTTACTCTAGAGATCAAATCAAAAATGAGGAGATCCGTAGTGGTACTAAAGTGACCTTTAGTAGGTCGACGCTGATGTGGCAATGCAAATATGCTTACAAAAAATAAAACTGCAATCGGTCTATCCCTGTTACATAATATGTATTTTTAACTTGGCACACTTATAGTAACACTCTGGGTTAACATAATGGATATTGTTGTTGTTTCCCGCAAATTCAATAAGTTTCCTTCGTGATAGGTGATGAAAGTTTTGGTAGATTTTACTCCATAACTCCATAAAATCTCAACAGATTTTGATCATTCTTTTTTTTTATACAGAGTTTACATTGACCCATTGGTCCCATGTGAATATAGTGCAGATCATGGGGTCTACTCTCTCTCTCTAAAACGAAACTTCGCAAACAAACGAACGAAATTTCGTTAACTCCTCTCCTACATAATACCTATTATCTCTATGCTCCTCTCTATTTCGTTTTCGTACACGCAGACGAAGTACGGATCCATAGAAAATTTTCGTGACCGATTGGATTGAACGATTTTGTGTGGATCTAATAACCGACTAATTACGTTCGCTTGCGAAGTTTCGTTTGAGAGAAAGAGAGTAGATCCCCAGATGCGTAATATATTTCGAAGACGGAGGGCGTATATGCGTAATATATTTCTTCTCAACGGGTAGTGAAAACGAATATTTCACTTCTATTGGTAATATTAATTATTAAATAATTAAAATGTAAACCTTAAAACTAAGGGATTAATGTTTAATTACGAATGTAGTATATTTATATTTAAGACCTTTTGTCTTCGTAACAACGCGAGCATGTCGGTGTTCGCGAGCATGTCGGAGCGATGTGTCGGTGACGCGAATCCACTAGTTTACCCCCTACCAAAATGTGCTCAACGCGGCTAAAGAAGTTTTCACTTCAATAAGTAGATTTTTAGCGTTTAGGGATGTACACCCGTGCAAAGCCGGGTCGGGTCATTTAGTTTTGACTAAATTGAACAAAACTTAATAGGTACGCTTAGAATAATTATAAGCCTATCCCACCCCGGTAAAGTCAGCCATTTTAAAGCATGTTACAACATAATACCCTTTAAATGCGTCATTATAACATTTTATGCTCCATTTTATTTTACGATCAACTAATAGACGAATTACATTTTATATGAGCTTTAAAACAGCGTGAAAATGAAATTACTTAAGTTGTGAAGTCAAGGTCATGATAAGTGACTTAACTTTTACGTCAAATCACAAATGCCAAAAGCTTGGCAATGATTTGCTCTAACTGCTCTTGATAGTTCTAATTATGTAGTTCAAGATGATTTGTGAAATGGTGATTATGAAAAAAAACCAGGCTGAGTTTGTTGTAAACTTGAAATTCTCGTCTACTTCCGACCAAATCTGAATGAAGAGATTCAATGATAACTTGGAGCGATGGTCGTTGGAGTTTGATTGGTGACGCGATAATTTTATCGAGTCACCTGTAAGATATCCAATTAGTCCGCCCAACACATATCCGCTTCGCTTCAGTGGATAGACAGCCTAAAGAGGGAGGAGGCCTTTTTTTAAGGAGGTGTCCGAATGGGGTGACGCCAATCTAGTCCAGTTTAACGCCACCAAAACACAAGCGTGTTTATTCACCGCTAAGAGGAGCCCTTTCACCTTGGCTCCTACTTTCCAGGGTATATCCGTACCGATAAGTGACCACATTGAGCTCTTGGGAATTGACATCTCTCCCAACCTCAATTTCGGGAAATGTATCGAGTCAAAGGCTAAAACAGCTGCCAAAAAACTTGGCATCCTGAACAAGGTGAAGCGATACTTCACGCCAAAACAGCGCCTTGTTCTCTATCAGGCACAAGTCAGATCTGGCATGGAGTATTGCTGCCACCTTTGGGACGGATCCGCCAAGTACCAACTCGACACATTAGACTCGATAGATCGCCGGGCCCGAAGGATAATTGGCGATCAATCACTTACGCAGGCGAAATTGCTCAGTCTACAACACCGACGCAGTGTCGCCTGCTTATCGGTTTTTTACCGGATATACCATGGAGAGTGTGCTCAGGAACTTCACAACCTTGTTCCTCCTTCTCCGTTCTACCACAGAACAGCGAGAAACCGTCAGCGTTGGCATCCTTATGTGGTTGAGGTTCAATCTGCCCGCACGAAACGTTTTTGCTCGACGTTTCTGATCCGAACCGCTAGAGTGTGGAACACTCTCCCAGCGCACGTGTTTCCTGCCACGTATAACTTAGGTACCTTCAAGGCAAGAGTGAATAGGCATCTTCTAGGCAAGCGCGCTCCAACCTAGACCTCATCATTGCTTTGCACTAAGCATGATTGTCGTCAAGCGCAAGCCTATCTCACAATAAAAAAAAAAAAGAAAAAAGGGAGGTAGGAAGTGGCTGGATTAGGAAGACTGAGGACCGAGTTTGGTGACGCTCTCTGGGGAAGTGCAAGATCTATGCCCAACTGTGGGCATCCACAGGCTTTTTTTAATTTATTACAAAATAAGCTTACGCTTGACGACAATCTTGGTTAATACAAAGCAATGTTTATGTCTGGGTTGGAGCGCGCTTGCCTGGAAGATGCCTATTCACTCTAAAAGGGGGATGATGATGATGATTATTATATTTACTATAGTAGTCATGGACGTCCAAAAGGTGATATTTTGATAAATTTATACAATCTTTAACTATACTAAATGTTATAAATGCGAAAGTATATCTGTTTGTCTGTCTGCTACGCTTTCACGGCCTATCTTTTCAGCCGGTTTTGACAAATTTCGGTAAAGGGATAGGTTGTATCCTGGAGAAAAACATAATTAGCTTTTTATCCCGCAAAATTAAAGTTCCTGTGAGAATTGAAAATCCTCGCAGACGAAGTTTATAATTATTTATATTATTAGTTTAATAGTATACGATATGACGTGTTAAGTACACAGTGTAAACTACAAAGCCGAATTTCCGATTCTAGGCAACGTGTTAAAACTTTATGTAATTATGATTACCTTCATAAAAAATTCGGGATTATAATTTGGCGCATACAACCTTGGGCCGAAGTTTCGAAGTAGAATTAACCTACTTACCTAATTTTGTTTTCGTAGCACGGTTACACTACGCGGATTAAAGGAAAATGATAGACCGAGACTTTACTAAAAGTGCCAATAAAACTGAAGCCCATAACTGCAACTCAAGCACGTCAACGCCTTCTCACAGATTTTGTTATGCTTTGTCGATACAAAACCGAAAAAAAAGCATCCAAGACGCAAAGAACACTCGTAATAACTAGTGGTTCGCCCCGAACTCAGACCTCGCGGTATCACAGAGCGCCATCTATTGACATCATTGTGAAGTTCTGTTAAAAGTACTGAAGCACATTAAAAATTAAATAATTTCGTTTCCTTATTATATTTATCTAATTTTAGTATTTGTTGTTCAAGTACAGGATATAATTCAAATAATTGATCAAGTTTCAGGCTCAGCCTTTCAGAAAATTGAGAGTTCTCAGGTCAACTTTGGACGTTAGAAAATCTCCACTTTGAAAGCCCCCCATTTCGTCAATTTTAGGAGAAAATTAAAAATAAAATAATTTTTGGACTCTATTCCTAATTATCTTTAAAATGATATACCGCAACCCTATGTAACGCTATAAAAAATATTTTACTTCGCATTCGCTTCTATGAGAGCCCCCCTGAAATAAAGATTTTTATAACTTTTTAAGCCATATTCGGCGGGAGGCCATCGGTTTACATATTTAAATTTGAAGTAATTACGTTCACAATCGTGCATTGTAGAGTCAACATCTCCTGAAGATGCTCCTGTGTCGGAGTGAAACGTACGTTGAGGGTATTTTGGAAGATATATGTGGTGTGGAGAATATCGCGGGCTGCAAGTTCAAGATACGCACTGTACCACATAGATTTACCTTCTGTGGCGGATTATAGCGGATTAAGAGTCATATTAAAGATCTAGCCCCATTACAGACGAGCAGTACGTAACGGCAAGCATTCTTTGTATGAGGTTGTATGGAGCTGGGCCCACTTAAGCGACGCGGCACAGAGATGCACTGCGACGTAATTGTACAAAGAATACTAATTAATTATCTCTACGTGCTGCGCCGCACCGCGTCGCGCCTCTGCAGTGGCGATAGCCTTAAATATTATTAAAAAAGTTTCTTAACAAAACTGCTTTTGACTATTTAGTCAGATGCGGTAGGGAGATTTTAAACATCTATCTTCCTCCTTAGTCTGTGTTGGTTATCAGCTTTTTGAAAGAGGTTCGCCTCTTGGGAAAGCCTGAAATAAAACGAGCGTTGTGGCGAACTAATTAAAGTGTAATTTTCATGCAAAATTTTGTAACACTCCTTATTAATTATACTCTCGTTGATATTTTAAAAATATAGCACTCTCCTCGAATATATTTGATATATAAAATGCGAAAGCATAAAAAAATATTAAGTGCAGTTAAAACCCTTGGGTTTAGAAACTAGAGATAAGGATAATTAAGGTTTTCACCACTCTACGTTAAAAACAAAATTAGAGTTCCTATCCGAAATAAAATAATGAAATAATACGAGTAGGTTGAGACCTATGAGTTACTCGTTCAAAAGATATAGAGAATTTTTGGAAATAATGACCGTCACACTTTTTGGCAAATATGATGACCACCGAACCCTACCTTCACACTTGATAAGTTAATTGATGTTATAACAATATTGTACTTAAATTAAAATAATAAAGTGGTTTTTATACGACTGCCTGAAAAAAGGAGTATATTGTTTTCAGGGTTCATGTATGTATGTATGTGAGTTTTATACAAACTCACATACATACATACATGATCCACCATAACTTCTATACGCCTGAACGGATTTTGATTAATGAGGTATCGTTAGAATCCTTAGCTTATTCCGGGTAACATAGGTTAGTAAAATTTAAAAAAAATTTGATAGGGTGACCATGGTCCCGCATCAAAACTAAAGTTGATTTTTTTTTCCAAAATGAGATTAACTATATTGTCATCATCAAGAAAATTATGAGTAGATTCCAAATATATATATAAGACTATATTTCAATATCCAGTGATTCACAAAAAAAAAATCATTTAACTATGGCAGTCGAATTTTTTAATTCTTTATGTTATATTCACTTGTTTGTCAATCTAAAAATGAGATAGTCATAATAATAACTATTCTCGGCGCATTAACAAGCCTCTTTTAACAGCTACAATTAATATTATTTGAAATGGGTGCTCTATACATAACTGCCTCGTGGGTCTAGTGGTTAGCATGTTCGACTGCGGCTGACGAGGCCTCGGGTTCGAGTCCCGGGTCGGGCCATAATTAAGTATTGGGTTTATCTGACTAGAAATTCACAGTACTAGCTACTATTACCTATTCTGTGGTACTAGCACAGATTAGGTAATAGTACGTGTACTAGCCCGGAGTTAGGAATTTGGTGGTGTTCCACCCCCGTGCCTCGGAGAGCATGTTAAGCCGTCGGTTCCGGTTATTATCACTAATATGATAATAGTCGTCAAAGCCCGCCAACCCGCATTGGAGCAGCGTGGTGAGTCTAAACTCTAACTCCCTCTCTCCTATGAGAGTTACCTGTGCCCAGCAGTGGGTTAGTGGGCTGTAGTGGTGGTAATTTTTGTTTGATACATCAATCAAAAATTATGAATGTACAAACAAAGGCTCCAATATTTTTTTATATAAATAAAATCACAACCCGTCCATTAGGAAGTCACGGCGTGTGTCATGCGTTATTCATACGGGCACGCCTAACAAGACCAAATCCCAAAGTGAGTTTGCTCGAACAATTTATTTGGGTAGGCCTCTAACAGATTAAAATTTGATTGCTTTGCTGTGTCTTCATGAATATTTTAACGGCGGTTATTAAATTATAATGGAGTTTACGATTTATTTTGATACAAAAACAAATTAGTGTGTGTACACTTGGACGCACGGTTGAAGTAAAAAAAACGCGCGAGGGATTTAATTTTTGACAACGAAGTGCCGATTGCACCAACTCCTAATAACGTTTAACCTAGGAATAAATTTACTCAACTCAACTCAAAACATATTTATTCAAATAGGTACCTACAAAGTACACCTTCTAAACGTTATGCTTACAAAGAATAAGATATGATGGTGATAATTAACTACGGTATCTTAAAACTAAAGCTACGAGGGTACCAAACGCGCCCTGGTCTGAGAAGAGCCCGCAACTTATTGTTTTGATTGTCGTTTACGAATTCTGTAAAAATTTTAAATTATTATTCGCAGGTTAAACGTTATTCAGAGTTGGTGCAGTCGGCATTTATAAACAAATTCTGTGATTTGCTGGAATAAAATGAAGCCTATGTAACTAGCAAGGTATTTAACTAATTGAGTATTTGTCAACTAAATTATTTTTTAGTGATTAAATAGAGGACCTGCCAAAAGACGTTATATCCCCCCTGTTAATTTTATATTTGATAACCATTTTAAATTATCAATTAAAGTATAAAGGTGTGTTCACAAACTATTCAGTATTACCAGGCCTGGCTCACTTGTCACGTGACCTGAGATATTTAACTACTGCTGCGTGGACGCTCGACGGCACTCGTATCAGTCGAGTGTTGCGCGCGGACCGTAGTTATACGTTTGACTTTTACTCAAGTTCTCGTTATGGATAAACAAAGAAAGATCAGTAAACGATATCGTATCACATTAGGTCGTTTAAACTCTAATTATTAAGAACTTTATGCACTTCCTAAGGATCCTGAAAGGTAAGTTTGTATTATTTGCCTATCTAGGTACATACGTACCTACTTAGAGTTCTAAACAAAACTAATATTAATACATAATGTGGGTAGTTTTATTTTTATATCCAGACAAGACACAGTTTTAAACAAAAGTAAATATAAACCATAGGTCCAATATTATAGTGATAGCCTAATGGGTAGACTTCGGCCTCCAAGTATGGGGTTCGATCCCGGGAACGCACCTCCATTAATTAATTAAAATACATATATCATTTACGGTGAACAAAAATCGTGTGGAAAGATGAAACCATGCCTGAGAGTTCTGCCAACAAGAAATTGGCCAGCGTGGAGGAATATATGGCTTAAACCCTTCTCATTCTGAGAAGAGCCTCGTGAGTCGTGCTTAGTAGTGGGACTAGTGGGTCGCCGATGAGTCGATGATGATTAATCCATAATGTGGGTATATTATTTTGTCTCGTAATCTCTTGCATGGGCCCCCTTCCGCCCCACACACGTGTAAAATATTCATTGATATTTCACTACATGTGGTTTTATAACGACTTTTTTTTATCCACTACAAGTTAGCCCTTGACTGCAATCTCACCTGATGGTAAGTGATGATGCAGTCTAAGATGGTAGCGGGCTAACCTGTTAGGGGCATGGCAGCATATTAGACCCATATCCCTATTCGGTTTCTACAAAATCTATTAATAATAATATATCTTTTATCTATTTTTAAGTAATTGTCGTCATCATTGCAACCGATTACCGACCCATAGTAATGATACCGATACAAGAATTTAGAAGTAGTCAACCCTAAGGCTACACGCGCCGCGTCTGAAGGGATAAGAGTTACGCGATAGAAAGAGATATATAGAGGTAGGTATTTAATTATTTTCACTCGCAGCGCTGTGCGAACTGAATTGCACTTTATTACGAAGTAATCTGAGTCGCTGATGGTTAAAAGGTCTTCGCGGAGTAACTTTTCTGTTACTACTATTACCTATTCTGTGGTATTACATACAAAGTTTTGTACTAAGCGAGCGTTTTGAAGGACCTGATTTGACTAGTGGTCAAATACCATACATATATATACAAACAAAAACAGATACAATTTCGCATTTATAATATAGGATTTAAAAATGGCTGTAACCTGAAGACGGACTGACCGACTGGATGAAACTTTGGTCCCTTTTGGTTCCTACTTACGCAACGGTTATCGTATTTTTAAGAGCTCTCCAGCTGTGATAGTAGTCTTTTAGATACAAATACTTGTAAAATATATTAAGACTCCGATTTGTATTTCCTAAATTCCAATCTTTCCATAGAAGCCCTAGTTTTAGCGTAACAGGGATACTTTCTTCAAGTGAGGATTTTAGAAGAAAACGTGTATTCCCTGTAGAGATAATCGCATGCAAATTTTATGGTTAGTCGCATTTTTTACACGCAAGTGTACACATATAAACAGGAGCTTAATTTTATGCATTCTAAACTCTTTTCATCGTTTTTGGCGTCGAGACAAAGAACTGTTTGTGCTTTAATTAGTATAATCTTTATTAAGGAACAAAAACGCTTTTAGAAATGTAGACTAAGAGCAGTAGTATCTATTTTTATACGCTAGAAAGAAAGCTCTAGACGTCTTCCTCTAGTATAGATGGAGTGAGACAGAAAAAAAGTGTGTGCATGCAATTCAGACACGGCAAAACGGAAGTTTTAGAAAAGTAGCCTACGAGAGAATGAGATAAATATAACTTGTATTCTATCTCATTCTCTCGCAGGCGAAATCCTATTATGAATATGTTTGTCTCTTTTTGATGTTTCATCGAATTTTCAAATCACAACGATTCTAAAGAAGTCTCATTTCAAAAAGCAAGCCATGTCAGCTATAAGAGGTCTCCGATCATCATGTCGAAGGAAAAAAAGCAGACACACATAGAAAAAAATTTAATTATCGATGCATTGGCTCTCAGTAGCTCAGTCGAAAAAAAAGCCGTGTCGTAAGCAAGATGTCGCAGGTTCAAATCCCACTCATGAAATATTCGCATAAAAAAAGTTATGAGTAAAGTTACTTGTTCTTACGGGTTTTAAGTAAGTTAGTCCATTTTATTCTTCTAATAATAAGCTGTTATGCAACGTCTTTAATTAACTTATGATTTAAGTATGACTTTAATTAAGAAATTTTAAACTTCATTGTTTCATGAATAGGGGTTTATTGCGCAACGCGATCACGTCTAACTTTATTTTTATAAGTAGATCATTGATTGAATTTTAATTATGTTGTTTAAATTCAATATTAGGTATTTATTTTGACTGTTATAGAAACCTACATTTAAAATTAGCTTAGTAAGTATATCGATTTTTTCGTAATCTTGGCAAAACTCTCATGTTAGTAAAAGAAGATAAAGGTATGACTCATACCTTTATGAGTACCGTATGAGTATGACACTACGTGTACAATTATAGGTACTTGCTTAGGACCAACTTTCATCTTCTAAAATAGTGAAACGTAAGTTCAACATTGAACGTTCGCAGGCTGATATTAAAATGATGATGATGATTGCAAGAGTCCACTAATTACTTTTATTATAAGCTAAAATATAAGCTAGTATTTGGCTTTGGCTATTAGCTTTTATTTTAAGTCATCTAAGTATAGATGTATTACGTGTATTGATTAATGTGTTTTTTTTTCTTTTAAATAATTGTATGTTTAATTAATAGAATGATGATTATAATTTATGTGATGTTTATCAATATGCTTTATTACTATTATTACTTGACATTATTTAAAGTAAAAATATTATGTAACTTTTAACATAGCCAAATTTGCACGCCTTGCATGGAAATACACTGTGACGTAAATTTTTTGTAAAACCATCCTGTGTAACTTGTATTATGCAAATAAATATTATTGTTCTTATTCTATTCTTATATGACAATAGATTGTGATTGAAAGCGCGTTCTGCAACAGCCCCCATGTTATATATCTAGCGGAAATGTCGTCTATTATGAGCTGTTCGCAGTAGTTGCGCCTCATTTGTATGTAAATGAGAGCACACAGTCCCGCCATCTTGCCATCTTATATCTATTATATTTCATGAAGGATACCTTTCTACTTATAATATACTTAGGAATACATATGAGCTGTTGTATCAACCAAGGGTGCTACCGGAAAATCAGTGTTGCAGTAAATAATGCAACTTTAAAGCTGAGGTGGTAACCCTAATGCAATGTGGTACAATGCTTAGCTGCATATATTATTTTCGTGGTCAATAAAAGCTCATAGCCGTAGGTACCATTCATTCTGAGAGAAGAGAGAAAAGAAGAAGAAGAGAGGTTAGAGGATAGCTAATAGTGTTTATATGTGTAATATAAACACTATCTATATGTATGTTTATCTTGAACAATAAATAAAAAAAATAAAAAATAACAGCCGTATGAATGACGGAAAAACATTGTTTGCATTATCTGCAGGTTCCAGAGTGAATCTTCTTCAGAGGCAGAGGCATCTTCTAGGCAAGCGCGCCCCCCCCCCCCCCTGTAACTTCTAAAATAAGAGAATGATAAAACTAAAAAAAATATATTAAAATGTACATTACCATGCAAACTTCCACCGAAAATTGGTTTGAACGAGATCTAGTAAGAACCCTCGGCACCCGACTCGCACTTGGCCGGTTTTTTTATACTTAGTGCATTTATGAGAAAGAATCAGTTTAACAATTTTTTTATTGTACTAATTGAACACGTTACATCTAATACACATATCATGCCCGCATAGAATGGTATACATGCTGGCTTCATTACCTAGCTGAACAGCCAGGCTGATCCTTTGCCCAAAAAAATAGCCAGCCCTTCAGTCAATTAACCACGGTGAAAATTAATTATGATAACTTGGCATGACCCCAGGGTCTAAGAATAATTTTTACTTAGAAACTTAAGGTCTAGACCCACTAAAGATGCACGGAGCGGCGTGGCATGTAGTGACAAATATTATTTGTATGAGTTTGTCGCTCAGGTGGGCCAGGCTCCATACAACCTCATACAAAGTATTCTTGCCGCTACGCGCCGTGTCTGTGTAGAGGGGCTTGACCTTTAAACTTGCTGGTGTATATAGGAAAAGTCACATAGATAGTAATAATTGTTATCCATTATTCAACATCCACAGTTCATTAAATATTCATCGAAATACCAACTTAATTAATTAGAAATGGCGAAATTTCTGTCGAATGCCGTGAGTGCCATGACATTAATTAAATAGCGAATGAGAGATCCAAGTTCAACGTCGATTGGACATATAAAGTTCAAACATACTTAATAGTATACTAGCTGATGCCCTCGACTTTGTCCGCGTGGATTGAGGTTTTTGGTTCCCGCGGGTACTCTTTAATTTTCCGCAATACAAAGTAGCCTATGTGTTATTCCAGTCTATAATCTATCTCTGTGCTAAATTTCATCCAGATTCATGTAGCCATTTTGACGTGATTGAGTAACAAACATCCATCCATTTATTCAAACTTTAGCATTTATAATACTAGATGATGCCCGCGACTTCGTCCGCGTTGTTTAAGTTTTTTTGATTGCCGGGGGAACTCCTTAATTAATTATCCGGGTAAAAAGTAGCCTATGTCCTTCCCCGGGATATAATCTACCCCTGTACCAAATTTCATCAAAATCGGTTGGACAGATGGGCCGTGAAAGCGTAACAGACAGACGGACAGACAGACACTTTTGCATTTATAATATTAGTATGGATTAGTATAGATTGAATAGGCATATTCTAGGCAAGCGCATCCCATGTTAGGACATATTGTCACTTCCCATCAGATGCGATTGTGGTCAAGCGTAAGCGTGTGGATAAAAAAAATAACATATTATTATATTACAAAATTTTATTCTAACACTGCGTCGTCGCGTCGGCGTGATTAATATGTACATACCCATGCCAAATTACAACTTTCTAGTACTAAACGCCTCTGAACTAAACCACGGACGGACAGACGGACAGACAGACGGACGGACGGCTCCTTGTTGACTACGGACCCTAAAAACTTTGGGCATTGCAAAATGAACAAATCCATACTTATTATACTTATTTCTTATATTACTTATTTACTTATAATATTATACATGCGAAAGTGTGTCTGTCTGTCTGTCTGTCTGTCTGGCTGTCTGTCTGGCTGTCTGTCTGTCTGCTACGCTTTCCTGGCCCATCTTTTCAACCGATTTTGCTGAAATTTGGTATAGAGGTAGGTTATATCCCGGGGAAGGACATACTATTTATCCCGGAAAATGAAGGAGTTCCCGCGGGAATCAAAAAACATTAGTCCACGCGGGCAACATCTAGTCAAATAAATATTATAAATGCGAAAGTTTGGATGGATGGATGTATGGATGTATGTTTGTTACTCAATCACACTCCAACGGATGAACGGATCTGGATGAAATTTGGCACAGAGATAGATTATAGTCTGGAATAACACATAGGCTACTTTTTTATCCCGGAAAATTAAGGAGTTCCCGCGGGAAACGAAAAACCTCGATCCACGCGGACGAAGTCGCGGGCATCAGCTAGTACTAAAATATAACGACCAATGAGCAAATGTAATTTATAACGGGCGTTAAGCATGTAACACTAATTTCATTTGAAATATTGATAGGAATCGCTTCAATTTAATGCACCGCGTTATAAATTCACGTATTAAATAGTCAATAAACAACGGGATCGTATTAAGCGGTTTGAGCATTGATGCAAATAAAATGAAAACCGCAAATTGTGAATTACAAAACATATTCTCATTGTGCTCATAATAATTATTTTACTAGCAGTTTATTATTCGTTGGGTTTCGACTTTCGATGAACGCGGATTTTGGGATGATAATCGGCTTGAGATTCGTGTAGTTTTAAAGCGGGGAGGTTTTAACCGCTATAGCTCCATTTCCAGTATACCTACTGGAGTTGAGTCTATAGGCTGTTCTATTAAGTACTAGCTGATGCCCGCGACTTCGTTTGCGTGGATTGAGTTTGTTCAGCCGTTCTGACGTGATTGAGTAACAAACATCTATCCAAACTTTCGCATTTATAATATTAGTATAGAAGTACATATATAGAAGCTGCCTCGTTGGTCTAGCGGTTAGCATGTTCGACTGCGGCTGACGAGGTCCTGAGTTCGAGTCCCGGGTCAGGCCATAATATTAAAAATAAGTATTGGGTTTTTCTGACTAGAAATTGTCAGTACCTACTAGCCCGGAGTTAGAAAGTTGGTGGTGCTTAGAAAGTTCTCGGTAGAAATGGCATTCCGAACCAGTGGTAGATTCACTCGACGATTCAAAAGTACTTGTAAAAGAACTTGAATAAAAAGCATTTGAATTTTGAATTTTTGTGTTTCACACCTGTGCCTCGGAAAGCACGATAAGCCGTCGACCCCGGTTACTATCACTTACATGATAATAGCCGTTATAGCTCGCCAACCCGCATTGGAGCAGCGTGGTGGGCATAAGCTCTAATTCCCTCTCTCCTATGAGAGTGGAGGCCTGTGCCCCGCCGTGGGACGTTAATAGGCTGTATTGGTGGATATAGAAGTATAAAAGTATATTTTGGCAATATCAAAGTGATAGTACTTGCCTCTTAAATCGGTCTATTGATTAGGTCTCCACTGATCTATATTAATAACAATACGTGTATTAATAAGCTTATGAGATGTAGTTCACCACATTAATCAACAATAACTATTGTTAATTGAAGCTCAGTGAGCGTTAATTATAACGCAATGTTATGATTAAGCTCTGCTAAGTTATGTGAGTAAATTACATGGAATAAGTTAGTGCCAACCGTGCCATGTAATCCCTCGTTAGCTGTAGGGTGACCATGAACTGCAAACAAATTAATACCATAATTAAATTAGATTTCATGAAATGAAATGAATTGTTTATTTCATGTAGGACAATTTGTGCTACTTAAGACATGTCAGGCCTCTACCACCGATTCGTAAATCAGATTCTACTTTAGAATAACCGGCAAGAAGCTCAGCAGTTGCTCTTTTTAAGAAATAAAAAATACTAGCAGTTGCCTGCGACTTCGTCCTCGTGGATTGAGGTTTCTTGGTTCTTTCCGTTTTGCCTTGAAAGAAAGAAAGAAATCTTTGTTCAGGGATAGGAAGTATAAGACAAAACAGACTTCATAAAGAAGAAAAATGGCGAAATTAGACTTGATCCCCAAAATGTTTGAGTAACATCCATCCATCCAACCAAACATTCGCATTTATAATATTAGTAACGATACAACACAGTATAAACCACAAGCTATTTAATTCTAAACCGCAAGCAAGTATGGCTACCGTACTTATCGAAGATAGGGCAGCTTAAGTTTTAATTGAAAACCGCTGGATGCGACTGTGAAATTTTATAGAGCCATTATGTTCAACGTTATCAGTAGCTCGCAACTCGGAAGCGGGTAATGTACGGCCCAACTACTGCCCAGGTCCAGGTACTAGTGTTTGTTTTATTGCGCTGAGTGCTGCACTCCGAGAAACCAGCGCAGTTGTAGGAAGTTATGGGAGATTTCCATTTGAGATAAACCGAAATCGGTTATAAAATCGATTTAACGCGATGTAACGTTACTTATTTTGGCGTTGCTTCTGTTGCGACTGCATACGTAACGTTCACGTAAATAACGTTAATAGAATTCGAACGTCGAAACACAATTATTATCCAATCATTTATTTTACTTTTGGCAGCTCGATTCAATGATGTTCTTATGCGTAAACTGATTCGATTTTTGATAACAATCGACTTTCTTTATGAAGAAGTTTTAATCGATTTGATACATTGATATTTAACTTTGCTCAAGATTTCTTTATCGTTTCATAAACATACCCAAGCATTTACATGCCTAACTTTATTAATGTAATAATGTTAGCAATAATGTGTAGCAATGTAGTTGGTTAATATCTTTTTTTTTTTTTTTTAAATGTATAGGCCAGCGCTTGGCTGCAATCAGACTTGCTTGCAAGTGGTGATGCAGCCTAAGGTGGAGCGCGCTTGACTAGAAGATGCCTATTCACTCTTGATTTGAAGGTACCTATATTAAAAGAGGAGGGGAAAACGGAAGCCGGAAGGGCATTCCATATCCTAGCGGTTCGAATGAGAAACGAGGAAGCAAATCGCTTCGTACGAGCCCGCGGAATTTCGACTGCGTAAGGGTGCAGACCTTGTCGATGCCTTGCGGTTCGATAATAAAAAGGTGACGGAGGAACCAGATCGAACAGTTCTTGGGCACACTCTCCGAAATATATCCTGTAGAGTGTAGACCAAAGGATCCATCTTTTAAAGTAAAGAATCCAGCAGCGTACTTTACTTGGAGCTCTGGCTTTTATCAGAGGGCAACAGGGGTATTTTCATTATTTTGGTTTGGTTCTATATGAGAACTTGCAGAAATAATTATTATTTAGTACCAGTTAGTCATATGTGAGCCCGCCTCGCTGGCCAAATGCGGATTGACAGACGTCTTTGAGAATATGATGAAGAACTATCGCATACTATTGCGGCATGAAATATTTTAACGGGACGAGGCGCTAACGAGGCCTTTTTAAAAGCTAACCGAGGCCTTTTCAAAAGCTTTTATTCAACTTGCATAATTTTGTATGTTTGTTTAGGTCGAATCTTGCAACTGAATTTTAAAACCGGTATCCTCAGCCGACAAAGCTGAAATTTTGTGTACACGTTTAGTTTGGATGACAATGCATGGATCATTTATCATTTATTTATTACTAGCTGATGCCCGCGACTTCGACCGCGTGGATTGGGGTTTTTTGGTTCCCGCGGGAACTCTTTGATTTTCCTGGTTAAAAAGTAGCCTATGTGCTATTCCAGACTATAATCTATCTCTGTGCCAAATTTCATCCTGGTCTGTTCAGTCGTTCTGGCGTTATTGAGTAACAAACATCCATCCATACATCCATACATCCATCCAAACTTTCGCATTTATAATATTAGTATAGATTAATTAAAAAATGATTTGCTGAGAAAAATATCAAAAAAAGACGTCACTCAAAATTCAATATGGCGAACGATAAAAACTTGTTTAAAAAAAATGATTTATGTAAATAATGAAGCAATTTCCGAGCAAGTGGGTGAACATGTCTATTGTGCCCGTGTTATCGATTACGGTAATGTTGGTGCAAATATTGGCGTGAATAAGAAATTATAGTGAAAGGTACATTAATAAATTACTCTTAAACCCATTGTATATTACTCTAAAGACCGTATGCTTTCCGTGCGGTCCGTGGATTCGCAGAAAACTTCGAAATGAGAAGTTTTAATTGAAATCTTGCGTTACTCCACCTAAGTTTATTTCATTATTTATCTTCAAAACTGTGAGATTTCTCCGTTTAGCTCTCTCGAGTGATTAAAATTATTGAATCGTTCTTTCGCTTCGGTGAGTTTTCTTCGAGTTTCTTTCCAAGCTAAGGTTTATTTTTATGCTGAGCTGTTTAAATTGAGTATCCGTCACAGACAGATGTTGCTTCAAAAATATCCTTAGTAACTAGTCTCAGATCCAAAGTAAAATCTATACTAATATTATAAATGTGAACGTTTGGATGTATGGATGGATGGATATGGATGGCTGTTTCACGCTCAAACACGCTTAAACGCCTGAACGGATCTGGATGAAATTTGGCACAGAGATAGATGGTCTGGAATAACACATACGCTACTTTTTATCCCGGAAAATTAAAGAATTCCCGCGGGAACCAAAAAAAACCTCAATTTACGCGCACAAAATCGCGGGCATCAGCTAGCAAATATTAAATCTTACTTTAACGTCGTTGCGTTTCAGACAATATTATTTTATAACTAGCAGATAGTAGGTATGCGTCCTGAATGGAAAATTTTAAATAAATATTCATAATAATATTATTATATATACAGGTAACTTCTTCGAGAGATACTACCTGTTAATGAAAACCTTAACAAAATCTATCCAACACTTCACGAGATTAGTGCTTTAAAACAAACTGACCTAACCACTTTGATTTAAAGTGTTTAAGGCCAGTTGCACTTCAGACAGCTGATATAAGTTATTTATAATGTAACCATAAAAAAGGGAATCGAGTAGGAGGTCAGCCCCCCGATTACGTAAGAATTGTCGAACAAATGGTAAAGGTGCGGCGTCAAAGTAAAATAAACCATGACAGCATTGAATTAGAGCTCAATTTCGTCTGCCCATTCTTATACGTTTAGGGTATCGTACATACCTAAACGTATAAGAATGGGCAGATGAAATTGAGCTCTAATTCAATGCAGCTATAGTTTATTTTACTTTGACGAAAATCTTTAACGTTTGATCGGCCATTCTTACATGATTGGGGGGCAGGTGTCTTAACCACGTTAATAAGTAGCGATAAATAAGCTTACTTAAGCTTAGTAAATAAGCGATAATAGGCCCCGTACTTGCCATTTACTAAAAGCTAAAGGCTAAAGGGCTAAAAATATCATATTATTATTTAAAACAATTAGTTTTCTCACCTCCGGGCGGAAAGCGTCAATTTTCCTCCCGCTGCGCTAAACGAAAATGCCGCTTTCCGCCTCCGTCGAGGAGAAAAATAGTATACACACCACGGGCAGTAAATAAGAAAGCCTCAGATCACATGTTTATTGACCTCGGCTTCGCCTCGGACAACAATTACATATGATCTGAGACATTTCTTATTTTACTGCCCTAGATGTGTAATATACTATTAATTCACGTAACGTAGCACCACCGCTACGACATAGCCGCTACGGCGTAGCAATGTAGCAAAATATCGTTACAATCCCTTGTGATCTCCAATCAATAAGTACACAAAATGCTTCAGATCTATTTCAAAGAACTTACGAAAAGGTAGGTAGGGGCTGGTGTTTAATCTATATTATCTATGCTTAACATGTTTGTAGGTTCATCCTCCCATCAAGTCGCAACAGAGCAATCGATTGAAGTGATTTTTGGAATTGGTATAGTTGAGGACTAGAAAAGTGGGATAGGCGACTTTTTATCCCGAAAACCAAATAGTACCCCGTGATTTTTAAAACCTTATTTAACGTAAGAAGACACGGGTGCTATCATTATTATAGTTACGAGTATAATTAAAATATTTTCACGAAAAAACAGACGCCCATTCTAATCGACACGGCGTTTAGGTATCTTAAGTGAGAAGAACTTTGGAGATGACTTATATATGTTTGTAAGAAATTGTTTAATTGTTTGTTGTTGTTGTTGTTGTTGGAAACGTGTCCTGGGACCTTCATCTTGTCATATTTATTATAGGAAATGTAACTGTAGATATTGTAATTGTAGTGTTGGTAAAATGGTAATATTGTTTTGGGCGCAGTGGTAAGCTCTGTGGTCATATAAGTGGAGGGTTCATGGGTTCGATTACGACAGGTGCATTTTGGGAATTTATTTTTGGCTACATTGTTTCTGTTCTGATCTGGTGGGAGGCTTTGGTCGTGGCTGATTGCCACCCTACCGGCAAATACGTACCGCTATGCAATTTACCGTTCCGGTACGAAACCGTGAAGTAATAATGGAAACCGATTATAGCGGTATCCATAAATACTTACTTTCATCTTAAACTCAAACTCAAAGTATATTTATTCAAATTAGGTACACTGTAGACTTATTGAAGTCCAATCGATACTAATACCTATTATAAATGCGAAAGTGTGTCTGTCTGTCTGTCTGTCCATCTGTCTGTCTGTCTGTCTGTCTGCTACGCTTTCACGGCCCACCTCTTCTACCGATTTTGATGAAATGTGGTACAGGGATAGTTTGTACCCCGGGGAAGGACATAAGCTATAATATTTTTTATATCATACTTGCTTAGTAACTAGGGATTACTATGGTGGAAAGTCTCCTTGTAAGTTGGTGTTTGCAATTCAAGGCAACATTACGTCGCACTATGCTTGATTTGTAATGTTCACATTATAGTTCAAGCTATGCAAAACTCCTTGGTAAACAATCTCTTTTCTTATAAAATGGTAAGAAAACTTTTTACTGAAAAAAAAAACACTGAACATGGCGGCATTTAATTTCCATACATTTCAAACTATGCAAAACTCCTTGGAACTCAGAGCCGTAAAAAAAAAATGGAAAACTATTTACGAAAAAAAAACCATTTTTTTCTATTTTTTCTCTAAAGGACTTGACCAGCGCAACTATGGGAGCTTGCC
The DNA here is from genome assembly GCA_917051295.2 of Erebia ligea. Taxonomy (NCBI): domain Eukaryota; kingdom Metazoa; phylum Arthropoda; class Insecta; order Lepidoptera; family Nymphalidae; genus Erebia; species Erebia ligea. The sequence continues at coordinate 3,178,618 of OU785239.1, forward strand.
TAGATATCAAAAATTAATGTGCAGCAATGAACTCTTTATTATTGTAATTTTTATATTTTATAGTTTTCAGATAAAAAAGCTTCAGGAGTCTGAAGGCTCTGAAAACTGAGAAAATAAATAAAAGAAGTTTCACCAAAAAACTGCTTTCCCACACTAGATGGCACTAGTTGTTGTGGTGAGCGAGTCTAAAAAAATATTTTAAGTATTGCTAACCACTTTTCTCAGGAAAATTATTAAGCTTCGCATTATTTGGGCATGGATGAGGACAATACTGGAATAATAAAACTATATTTGCAAGAATTATGGAATTCCTTTAAAAATTACGCTACATTGTACTGGTGCCACACTAGATGGCGCTAGCGAATCTTTTCAACTATTCGACAACAGATGGTGCTAAACGTTTTGGTTAGCGAGTTAGTTCAACTATTCGATCACAGATGGCAGACAGATGCAATGCCAGAGGGCGTTACGTTCCTTTAAATGCAGTGGTTATTTAAAAATGCTTTGTTCGTTTGAGGCTTGTCAACTATCAAAAATAATAAAAACAAAACATACATTTCCTTTTCATTACTATTTAATTGATCAAAAATAAATCACTCATAATAAATAACTCACTCATAATGACTAAGGTACTTATATGGTATTCATGTAGGGTAACAAGATTATTATTAGGCATGGATAAAACGGAACGTCAAAATGGAGTAGTGCTTAAAGAGGAAACCGGACGCTCAAGATTTAAACAATAAACGTATTGTTTTTATAGACATTTTAACCTTGACCTTATTCGGAATAATAAATCCATAGTAATTTCGATTTTAATTTTTTAACCTTACTGTAAAAACGGAAATCCTGCACATTATCCCGAATTGGAGGGCAGTTACTGGTCATGTCCTTTGCTAATTATTCTAATTAAAATTTAATTTTGCATTACCTACCAATGTTTTATTTACCTCGCAAGAATGATATAAAGTAGAATGCTTACCTCGGTTGCAAGTAGCTATTACACCCTCGAACTATATTCACCCTCGCTCGCTGCGCTCGCTCGTGTGACTAAATATCTCGGGTGCACGCGATCCATTAGCGCCCTATGCGAGCTGCGCTCGCACTGGCGCCAAATTGGATCTTGTTCTGTAATAGCTTACTTACGTCCCTTGTGTAACAATCTACTATTATCCCGGGAAAAAAGGAGTTCCCGCGGGAATTGAAAAACTTAATCCATGCGGACGAATTCGCAGGCATCATCTAGTTACTTATAAACATGATGGTGATAATCAGTTACGGTATCTTAAAACTAAAGCTACGAGGGTTCAAAACGCGCCCTGGTCTGAGAAGAGTCTACATGAAACTCAGCCGTGTTGTGGTTATGTGTGGGTAACTTACGTCTGCAATAGGGATGATGACCACTCAATCAAATCAGCAACTCTTTATCAAACTTAAAAACGCACTTCTAGTATGGAAGTTGTATGAAATTCACAGTTGTGACTTCATAAAATTTCAACGCACTTTTTTTCTCTAATCTATATTTTAAAATGGTTATCAAACTTAAAACTAACCGAGGATGTGAATTTTAGGTCTTTTGGAAGACCCTCTATTTAATAATCAGTTAGAAATAATTTATTTTTGATATAGGCATCATCTCTATTTACTAGTTACGTTATCAATTACTGCCACGTACATCGATTTACCAACTAAGGATACAACATTACCTACAAATTAATACTGAAAAAGCGTCCACAATCGCTTATACAAACACAGCTATAGATAATATAGACTGAGACACCAAACGGTTCACAAAAACCAACCATATAGCTTTATATTTAGGGTTCAATTTTGTAATAACAATTCGACACATACGACATTTTGTTGCCTAGTGTACTCATGCGCGACTGAGGCGAAAATTGTTCACAATATCTATTTTTGCACAATTTAACCGTGCCGTTTTTTGCGTTTCGATGGTGCGTCTAAGGTATTGGTAAGTCAATGGCCACGTATGATAAAATCCAAGGGTTAACTTGCTTTCGCTACACAAATCACCCATGCACCATAATAATAATTTGCACCTACATGACTGCATGACTTTAGAACTCCACTTTGATAATATCCTCCCGACTGAATTTCGGCCACGGCGGACAATCTCCACAGAGATTAGCGCAGATGCGCGGGAGATATTATAGTGCACAAGTGTGTGCACTCTCTATTACTTTCTCATGGCCCGATGGGACGGCAAATTCGACATGACCGGAGAGAGATCAGGCGTGGGACTGACGGCTTTACGTGCTCTCCGTCATTCGTCATTCCTGCTACTATTCATTATGTAGCAACCTTTTTTGCTGACACAATTGCTTTTTACACGTAATAATATCACAACTTGCCGGTCCATATTTTTTTTTTTTGGACTTTTGGCTTTATTTATAGCAACTAACCTAAACTTAAAACAAACTAGCCTATCCTACGCCTAAATGGTGGACCCGTTGGCCCTGGCCACCTTCCTGACCACTTCAACAGCATAGCCCAGGAATGCGTCCCGACAGTCTTCGTCATTGACCAGCGCGCACAAGTTCTTACATTCTATGTTCCTATCCATTCTGTGCTTGCAGTCAAGCCTTTCGCTTGAGAATCTTGGGCATTCTACGAGTATGTGCTCACCTGTTTCTGCTGTGGTCTCGTCGCAAGCACAGAATGGACTAGGGGCAAGATTAAACCTAAATAGATAGCTTTTAAATCCACCGTGACCCGCCCGACCCGGGGTTCGAACCCGGGACCTCGTCAGCTGCAGTCAAAATGCTAACCACTAGACCAACGAGGCAGTTGATGTCCTCATACGCATTTTACCAGTTTTTTATTCGGCTAAAAATAAACGTATGGCATTCGTCATATCCTGCCACAGTCAAACTCGATATGTATGTTTGAAACAATTTTTAGAATATGAAAATATGCTCAGGGCGGCGCGGCGTTCAAACCAGCACATTGTTTGGAAACAAACTTTCAAATGCGGGTTTACATTTTTTGGAACTTTTGTTTCACCTATAGTCATACAAACATTAAACAAACATACAACAAAATAACTCGGCCTCCCCTGGGAGGCAGAGTTAAACAATAATATTACGGTAATTTATTACTATATAGATGATCCAGCGACTTCGTACGCGTGGATTAAGTTAAATTATTCTTAATTTCTTATAAATTCCCGCGGCAAGTTTTTGTGTCCTAGAAAATTAAGGCGTTCCTGCGGAAATCAAAACCTTAACCCACGTGGACGAAGTCGCGGGTAACATCTAGTATTACATTTATGTGAGAGTTTTTTGTTTTTTACTTTTTCACGCCACAACGACTAAACCGACTGCCTGAACCCGCGGAAACAAAAACCTTAACCCTCTAGTCTATATCTATACTAATATTATATGAATATGCGGAAGTTTGGATGGATTGATGGCGATGGATGGATGTTTGTTAAGTATTCAATCACGCCAGAACGGCTGAACGGGCCTGGATGACATTTGGCACAGATATAAATTAGAGTCTGGAATAACAGAAAGGCTCAGAAGGAAAATTAAAAAGTTCCCGCGGGAACCAATAAACCTCAATCCACGCGGACAAAGTCGCGGGCATCAGCTAGTAATTCATAAATCAGGTTCGAATCTAAAAAATCTGTAAATGTAAAAAAATATTTTGTGTGTCAGCTCCGACGCACAAGGAGTTTACTCTTTACGAACGATTATAAAATATATAGATTAGTAAATGAGAGTAAATGAGATTTTTTATATTTTATTTTAGTTATATAATAATTTATATTCATCAAAATACCATAGATTTAAGATTGGTCTCCGCTGCGCTACTACCAGCGGAGACCAATCCTAAATCTATGAAAAATACATTACATAGTCATGGAAACATAAACAAGTATTACCATGGAAACAAGTGTTACCATGGAAACATAAAGTCAATAACTTAACGGTTTTGATTTTACTCCATTTTCATACCCCGTGCTATAATATATATTAAGCACATCGATTCTAAAGAAGGTAAACTCCAAAAAGTTTCAACAATTTAATTAAAATCTGTTTTCTCTCTTACTCCATTATCTTAAAATGTAGGGGAAAGTAAAGGAAAGTTTTTCAACAATACATAAACTGTAGTTAAAAGGCCTCTCCCACTAACGACCCTCTCATTACTGGAAGACTCCTCGTTGACGCTAATGGGCTAACACTCTTACTTTACGATATTTCTCAAAACAAACCCATTAAGAAACCTTTTAATTTTTACCACAATAGACTTATAAGGCCCTTATAGGATCACTTCGTTTTCCGTCGGTCTGTCAACACCCTTTTTCTCGGGAACCACCACTACAGCCCATTAACGTCCCACTGCTGGGAAGGTCCTCAACTATCATAGGAGAGAGGGAATTATAGCTTAAACCCACCACGCTGCTCCAATGCGGCCGCAAACCCGCATTGGAGCAGCGTGGTGGGTCTAGGCTATAATTTTTAACGACTTTAACGACTATTATCATGTTAGTGATAATAACCGGGACCGACGGCTTAACGTCCCGTCCAAGGCACGGGGGTGAAACACCGCCAACTTCCTAACTCCGGGCTAGTACCGAGAATTTCTAGTCTGAAACACCCAACAATTAATTTATGACCCGACCCGCGACTCGAACCCGGGAACTCGTCGGCCGCAGTCGAAAATGCTAACCACTAGACCAACGAGGCAGTTTCTCGGGAACGAGTGGAGGTATCAAGTTAAAATTAATATCAAATATTCAGGTCTATCATCTCTTGGAGCTGTAAAAAGTCTTCACGAGTGAGACTCACACTTGACCAATTTTATATTTACAGGTTTTATAATACAAATAAAATTAAAGTAAATTAATTAATTATCATAACATACTTATAATGTTATAAATGAAAAAGTGTGTTTCTTTGTTGGTTCGTTGGTTTGGCTTCTATCACGCTGCAACGGAGCAACGGATTGACGTGATTTTTTGCATGGGTATAGTCGAGGACCTGGAGAGTGACATAGGCTACTTTTTATCCCGGAAAATTAAGGAGTTCCCGTGGGAATTGAAAAAAACTTATTTCACACGGACAACGTCGCGGGCATCGTTAGTATTAATATAAATTAAATTAAAACAAAAGGCGGGTTATAATTGCAAGCGAAGCTGGAAGCAAATACTAGTCTTCGATATAATAAAAGAGCTTCTCGGATCAAATATTAAAACTACTCACGTTCTCATCATAGATCTCAGCTTTTTCCTAGAAATCCTTTTACGGCGTATAAAATCCCGTGTAATAATTCATCCCCTTTGAAACCTTAGTAAAAGGAGGGTTCCATTTAAATCCAGAGACTTTCTGCACACCTGAACGCTCATATTAAAATATTGATTGAAACCTAAAACTGATGTACCCTTACTCTGAGATTGATCGAATTTAAAATACGGTCTCACTAAGTGAGGTGAATTACATATGCATCAAACTAAAATGAATCTTAATCTTATTAATTTAGAGCTCAATTTCGTGTATGCATTCACAGCTAGCGCTCCAAACGATACGTTTCGAAATTTGAATCGGTTGCACTGAATTTGTGGCTTTAAATCAAGAGTTTTTGGGTCCATTTTAGTTTGACTCAAATGTGATTCACCTCACCTAGTGAGACCGTATTTTAAATTCGATCAATCTCAGAGTAAGGGTACTGGAATACTTACTCAAAATAGACCTTTAGAAATCTAAATGAGATGGTTTCTAAGAAGTTATTAAGTAAAATATATGCTTAAAAATCTATACTAATCATTGACTTACCAATACCTTAGACGCACCATCGAAACGCAAAAAACGGCACGGTCAAATCAAATAGTGCACAAATAGATATTGTTAACAATTTTCGCCTCAGTCGTGCATGAGTACACTAGGCGACAAAATGTCGTATGTGTCGAATTGTTATTACAAAATTGAACCCTAAATATAAAGGTATTTGGTTGGTTTTTGTGAACCGTTTGGTGTCTCATTCTACGAGTATATTATCTATAGCTGTGTTTGTATAAGCGATTGTGGACGCTTTTTGAGTATTAATTTCTAGGTAATGTTGTATTCTGTTGGTAAATCGATGATACTAATAATTATTATAAATGCGAAAGTTTGGATGGATGGATGTTTGTTACTCAATCACGATACAACGGCTGAACAGATCTGGATGAAATTGGGCACAGAGATAGATTATAGTCTGGAGTAACACATAGACTACTTTTTATCCCGGAAAATTGAAGAGCTCCCGCGGGAATCAAAGCTCCCGATGCCAGTTTAGAGCTCCCGCGGCTTTTTGAGCTAGTAAAATAATATATTATGACACTTCGTCATCATCAACATACGAGTATTTTCACCATGCACTGTTTGACATAATGATTACATATGCTTTTTTGGCTCAAATACTATTGCCACTTTTAGTACCTAGTTGATGTTTTTGGCCGAAAAAAAAAAAGATTCAAGAAGAAGACTTCGAATCTTTTTATCGAAATAAACTTCTAACATTGGTCTATCTCCAATAATTCAACCCTATAGTTCACTGAGTGACCTTTTGTTTGCTATGTCCTCATTTCAGCGCCATACAGGGACAGAAAAGACCATGCCGTTACAAAAATTAATAGTTAAAGTTTTTTAGTTTTTTTTATTCTCCCTAATTAAGTATCTAATTACTAGCTCAGGTTAAAACTGAGAACGCAAACATACTAGGAAAAAAAATCCGCGTTTCTCACTTTTCTGTGAAGCCGCTAAACCAGCGCGACAGGAAAATTGTTCTTCTGATCCTATGTGGACGTTCGACGTCACCGAGAGGTGTCTTGTTAGAGAGCCTTTACAACTGTACGCTTACTCCCAGTTTTAACATTGCAAATACGATTGATCGACGTGAGAGTTCGATCGCATTTGCGTCAAACTAAAATGAACCTTAACGCATTGATTTAGAGCTCAATTTCGTGTATGCATTCACAGCCAGCGCTCCAAACGATACGTTTCGAAATTTAAATCGGTTGCACTGAATTTGTGGCTCTAAATCAATGCAATTAAGGTTCATTTTAGTTTGACGCAAATGTGATCGAACGCTCACGTCGATCAATCGTATCCTGCAATGTTAAAACTGGGAGTAAGCGTACTGTAATGTTAAATTCGAAGGGAGAGCGGAACATAAGGAAGTAAGACGTTAGAACGTTTGTTATTTTAACGTTTAAACACATGATTCACAACCGGTGATATATTTAGAATGTAATATTTATTATCTTAGAGTTTCTCTCTCTCTGCATCGTATTCCCCACTGAGGGTCGTGACCCCTTCCACCAATAATCTTTCTATAGACGATGTCGCGCCAAGTTGTTCTGTTTTTTGCGACATGCAGGCTTCGTGTAGTTTAATAACTACAGATTTTTTTTTTTATATAAAGAATATAATTATTGTATTGTCCCTTACAAATGGATCACCCGTAGGTACAAAAGGCGTATGTGACAATTGTTTTCGCGGGTATCAGCAAATTCTCTCCCCAGCGGATGCGGTTAGCCATTAGTGACGTCACGTGAGCCATTATCCGCTCCCCGCAGGATAGCGCCCGCCCTATACATCTGTAGGGCAAATGAAGAACAAAACGATCAGTACCCTTACTCTGAGATTGATCGAATTTAAAATACGGTCTCACTAAGTGAGGTGAATTACATATGCATCAAACTAAAATGAATCTTAATCTTATTAATTTAGAGCTCAATTTCGTACATGCATTCACAGCTAGCGCTCCAAACGATACGTTTCGAAATTTGAATCGGTTGCACTGAATTTGTGGCTTTAAATCAAGAGTTTTGAGTCCATTTTAGTTTGACTCAAATGTGATTCACCTCACTTAGTGAGACCGTATTTTAAATTCGATCAATCTCAGAGTAAGGGTACAGGCTAAGCCGTTAGGGCGAAAACATATTCATCATTATGTTTGGTCATAGTCCCATGCTACACGCTTACTCCCAGTTTTAACATTGCAGATACGATTAATCGACGTAAGCGTTCGATCACATTTGCGTCAAACTAAAATTAACCTTAATTGCATTGATTTAGAGCCACAAATTCAGTGCAACCGATTTAAATTTCGAAACGTATCGTTTGGAGCGCTGGCTGTGAATGCATACACGAAATTGAGCTCTAAATCAATGCATTAAGGTTCATTTTAGTTTGACGCAAATGCGATCGAACGCTCACGTCGATCAATCGTATTTGCAATGTTAAAATTGGGAGTAAGCGTACTGCGCAAGTGCGGTATGCGTAACGTCACAAAACTTTCAGAACATTATGAAAAACACTCAGGCATTCAGGTTTCTTCATGATGTTTTCCTTTACAGTTAAAGCCAGTGATATTTAATTTCTTAAAACGCACATCATACTTCATACTTCATACTTAAACTTATCATACTAATATTATAAATGCGAAAGTGTGTTTGTTTGTTGGTTTGTTGGTTTATTGGTTTGTTGATTTGTTGGTTTGTCCTTAAATCACGCCGCAACGGAGCAACGAATCGACGTGATTTTTGGCATGGGTTTAGTTGAGGACCTGTAGAGTGACATAGGCTACTTTTTATCCCGGAAAATTAAGTAGTTCCCGCGGGAATCAAAAAAACTTAAACCACGCGGACGAAGTCGCGGGCATCAGCTAGTAAATCTTAAAATAGTGTGCTGTTAGCCATTAGTGACCTCACGTGAGCCATTATCCGCTCCCCCCAGGATAGCGCCCGCCCTATACATCTGTAGGGCAAATGAGGAACAAAACGATCAGGCTAAGCTGTAAGGTACGGTTCCACTATAGAGATATGCTACCGTTGCTACAGCTACGGGTGTGTATCAAACCATCCAATATAGGAGCGCTTGCTTTTCATACCATAGAATAGAAGAAATCATCAGGAGGCATCGCTTTAATGCCGTATTATAATATTTAATATTGTTGACGTTCGTGTTTTAGAATTATAATCCTTATTTTAGGGACGTCAAGGTACGTGACATAAAGCTGTTATTTTGAAATAATACTGCTTAAAGTTCTAGCCCTACTTGTGATGCACGGATCGGCAAATATTAGGTATTTGTATGAGTGTGTACGGGGCCGCGTCGCGCAGTGCATCTCCGTGTCGTGTCGTTTAAGTGGGCCCAGCTCCATACAACATCATGCAAATAATACTTGCCGCTACATGCCACGCAGCGCCGCGCCTCCGCTGCCGCGGGGCTAGATCTAAATAAATTGGCAGTCATAGACTGCCGATAGAAGTAATAACGAAAAATTAAAAAAAAATATATAAACCTTAAAACTAACGCATTAAAGTTTAATTACGAATGTAGTTTTATATTTAAGATTTTCTTCGTAACAACGCGAGCATGTCGGTGACGCGAATCCACAAGTTTACCCCCTACCAAAAAGTGCTAAACGCGGCTAAAGAAGTTTTCAATTCAAAAATCTTGGGAAGCAAAGGCTACGTAGAATGTACATAGTACAGCGCGTCTTACCATAGCCGCCCTACACAATGGTCTGTAGTTCAAACAGAATTATTTGCGCACAGTTTGCGCGGCCGGATATTATAGCCCTGTTTGTGTTTCCTTTGTCCAAACGTGTCCCAGTTAACAGTTACTGTTGTCTTGTTAGTACCGAAAAGATAAACTTTCTGCACAAGCATACTGTTAGACCATTATCTACCAAGGCTTTAATACTTCGTACAGTTGGTCGACTGAGACGTCTACAGGCAAAGCAATTTTGGGGGTCACAGGGGTAAGTCCGGTGACGGAATATACCGAACGGCAGCAGTCAGCCAGAACAAAACTTAACGTTTTTGGAGTAATTTTATGTTGGGCTTACTTACTGTATAAAGCCCGTACTATTAATTATTCTGTGGTAACTCTTGCTCATCCCCAAACATCAAGGGCATCGTCTCAATGTACCTAGGTATTTACGCTAGGTATCCTAGGTATTTAGAGGAAGCTTTAGTTATTTCAGAATCCAAAATATTTTTTTTAAATTATTGTTTTCTGTTGGTTTTTTGTATGTATTTTTGTGAAACTTGGCACACATAATATAGGTATGATAACCACTCAATTAAATCAGCAACTTTTTACCAGACTTAAAAACGCGCTTCTAGTATGGATGTTTGTATGGAATACATAGTTGTGAGGTCATCGAATTTCAACACACTTTTTATCTTTAATCATCGTTTAAGTAGAAGTTTAAGCTAAATTAAAATTACTTATTAGCCCATAGGCTAGATGGTAGTAGTCAATAGAGTTGCCATTATATGAAATTGTAATGGAACTTTATGGCAAGGAAAAAAAAAAAAAAAAATCTATCGTTTAAAATAGTCATCAAACTTAAAACTAACCGAGGATGTGAATTTTAGGAAGACCCTCTATTTATTAATCAGTAAGAAATAATTTATTTTTGACATAAGCATCATCCCTATAATTATAGCTAATACTCTGGATGAACATAATATAAGCAATAATAAACGAAAATAATACAGTTTATCGTACTTTCCATGCAAAAGGAATTGTTAAAACCAAATTCAGACCTCCAAAATCTCTTACCAATCCAGCTACTGAATTGGGTCAAAATAATAATTGTAAGTACTTATAACTAGCTCAATCAATAATTTATGCGTAATAGAATTAAATGATTTGTCTGTTCTTGAACTATTCAAACTTTATCCATACTAATATTATAAATGCGAAAGTGCGTCTGTCTGTCTATCTTTTACGTTTTGACGATATTTTTTTAAATATTTTTTTATCCCATATTTTCAACCGATTTTTATGAAATTTGGTACAGAGGCAGTTTACATTCCGGGGAAGGATATAGGTTTTTTATCCCGGAAAATTAAGGATCAAAGAAAACTTAATCCACGCGGACGAAGTCGTGGGCATGATCTAGTTTCTTAAAATGTATATATCAGCCTGTATACTCGTAGTTTGATTGGTCGATTTGTAGCAATTTAGCGTAAACCTCTCTATATCAATTAATATTCGTATCACATACCTGGGATTATCAGGACGGAATGCCTTTGATGTACTCGACAAACTTTACTAATTATTACCACCAGTATTGAGCCAAGCAGTTTTAAATCTCATCGTAATAAGTTAAGGTATAAATTCCTTAAGCTTCGATACCCATCAAACAGTTCGGTACATCATTATTACGTTCATAGTGGACATATTTACGTAACTGACAAAGTGCTTTGCCATGTATTCGATTGCAGGTCGATTTGGAATCAGATGTTTAGTAATTTAATTAATAAATGAAGCAGACTAAAAGTATAGGGATATTTTCGTCGAATTTAGAAGAAAAAGTAGTTTCTCAATTGGGATAAATTAGAAAAAAAACCTTTTAAGCCTTTAAACCTTTTAACCTTAGCTTTAGCTTTTAGTGAATTTCTAGTTCCACGAGCTGTGTTCCCTCGATTTTTTTTTATTCCACTACAAGTTAGCCCTTGACTGCGATCTCACCGGATGGTAAGTGATGCAGTCTATGATGGTAGCGGGCTAACCTGTTAGGGGTATGGCGGTTTCTACACGGCATCGTACCGAAACGCTAAATCGCTTGGCGGTACGCGTTTGCCGGTATAGGGTGCCACGGCCAAAGCCTCCCACCAGACCAGACCAGAAATTATAACTTCACAAATTGACCCTGCCGGGAATCGATCCCCGGGCCTCCCACGTTAAGACAACAGCGCTCAACATTGCGCCAGGGAAGTCGTCGAAAACCAATAATATTATCTATATATATAAAATTCAAAGTCCTGACTGACTGACTTATATATCAACGCACAGCCTAAACCGCTGTGGCTAGAAACTTGAAATTTTGACAGTAGGTTCCTTTTGTGACGTAAGCGCTCACTAAGGAAGGATTTTTCAAAATTCCACCCTTAAGGGGGTGAAATAGGGGTTTAAAGTTTGTATGAAAGTCCGTCATTTCTCAAGTTATATCAACGAAACTTGGTATTTTGGCTTTCGGTAAAAAATAAAGAAATACGTATGTCACAGTTTTTCGAAAGTCCACCCCCAAAGGGCTGAAACAGGGGTTGAAAGTTTGTAGGAAAGTCCGTCATTTTTCAAGCTGTAGCCATGAAACTTGGTGTTTGGGATTTCGGTCTGTAATGAAAAAATACGTGATTCACAGTTTTTGAAAATTCTATCCCCAAGGACGTCAAATAGAGAGTTTATCCTTCAATCACGCCGAAATAGAGCAACGGATCAACGTGATTTTTGCATGGGTATACTTAGTTGAGGACTTGGAGAGTGACATAGGCTTCTTTTTGTCCCGGAAAATTAAGGAGTGCCTGTGGGAATTAAAAACTTATGCCACGCGAACGAAGTCGCGAGCATCTTCTAGTGAAATATAAAACTACAATAATACTAGCTAATGCCCGCGACTTGGTACGCGTGGATTGAGATTTTTTTGGTTCCCGCGGGAACTTTTTAATTCTCCGGGATAAAAAGTAGCCTATGTGCTATTTCAGACTATAATCTATCTCTGTGCCAAATTTCATCCAGATCCGTTTAGCCGTTCTGGCGTGATTGAGTAACAAACATCCATCCATCCAAACTTTCACATTTATAATATTAGTTTATAGTATAGATGGGGTTATTCAAGAGGCGGATAAAAAAAAAGTTATTATGGAAATTGGCTAATCCATATAAATATTATAAATGCGAAAGTTTGGATGGATGGATGTATGTATGTATGGATGTATGTTTGTTACTCAATCACGCTCCAACGGATGAACGGATCTGGATGAAATTTGGCACAGAGATAGATTGTAGTTTGGAATAGCACATAGGCTACTTTTTATCCCGGAAAATTAAAGAGTTCCCGCGGAAATCGAAAAACCTTAATCCACGCGGACGAAGTCGCGGGCATCAGCTAGTATTAGTATAAAGTATAGATGGGGTTATTCAAGAGGCGGATAAAAAAAAAAGTTATTATGGAAATTGGCTAATACATAATATCTACGAGTAACGTGAGTGAGAGACACCCGAGACTCATTCACATCCTCGCACCTCAGAGACAACATCGTATTGGAAACTGGAGAATATAACGCTCCTATGTTATCCGAGGAAGTACTTCGGATATCTCATAAATTAGGTTGAGTCTGGGCCCCAATCATGTAAGAATGGCCGATCAAACGTTAAAGATTTCCGTCAAAGTAAAATAAACCATGACAACATTGAATTAGAGCTCAATTTCGTCTGCCCATACTTATACGTTTAGGTATGTACGATACCCTAAACGTATAAGAATGGGCAGACGAAATTGAGCTCTAATTCAATGCTGTCATGGTTTATTTTACTTTGACGGAAATCTTTAACGTTTGATCGACAATTCTTACGTAATCGGGGGGCTGATTTGGTTTGACACAGTTGGAACTCAATAGTTATAATACTTGTTGAGTCGGGGCTATTAAACAATTGACGAATTTCTTAATAACAAAGTTGTATGGAAGCAACCTACTCTGGGTCAAGCTTCCCACAGCACAGTCTAATAACTTACACTATTGTATTTAATTTACATACCTAAGTACCTAGATACGTAATGTAATATATATTGTTAAAAAAAAAAAGAGCAACTGCTGAGTTTCTTGCCGGCTCTTCTCAGCAGAATCTTCTTTCCGAACCGGTGGTAGAGTTAAAACATGACGTAACATAAGAGACACCTGTATGTCCTACATGTTTTAAATAAATGAATTGAAAAAAAAAATGAATTGAATAGGTATCTACTCGACCTCTGGCTCTATGGTTGGCCTGCTCCCCGATTGTGTAAGGAAATCGCAATAATCAAACGGATAATTCGACCTATTTTAGGAGTTCAGAGATGCCTGCACGTCAAAAAACATGTATGAACTCCTAAAACAGTTCGAGTAATACACTTTTTCTCAAACATGCTAGGAAATTTGAGCATTATTTTCACAACCTTCTTCAAGATAAATCGAAATTGCTGTACTGGCCAAGTACATGCGAGCAGCGGCCGGCAAAAGTTGTATGAAAATCCATATCTGTCGTGGTTTAGCGGCCAAATAAATTACATAGTAAATTCATATCTGTCGTGTAATTTAAAAATGGAACGATCTTTTACTCCGAAACATTGCAACCAAGGAGGTAACTAATCAAATGTTTTATTTAAATTTCGAACTAGCTTGCAAATAGAAAGCTGTTTATGGAAAAAAAAACAAATGAACACTTTAACGCGGGAAAAATTATTGTTGTTCGTTGTTCGGCATTGATTTTGAAATGTATTTGACAAAATGAGTTCAAGTGAAGACAATGAGTGTGATGAACTTGCTTTAACGCCACCTGAAATTCAAGAGGCGGCAAGAGCCGTAATAGAAAACTTGTTACCGCCAAAATCGAAAGAAAAATATTTGTTTAAATAAAAAGTTCTGTCTAGGTACTACTTAGTTTTAATTTCGGCGCATTATTTGAGAAAAGTACTATACAAGCCTTGGCCACAACTAGGCATTGATGGACTTACGTATGTGTGCCTCGGCTTCGCCTCGGCCCACATTTACACGTTCGTCCTTCAATGCCTGTTTTGCTGGCCGCTGCAGTAATGTACTACAAACTGTCATATTATGATAACGATTTGCTCAGACAAATGGACCGCTGAATGTCCATGTTTTTACATGAGATTATACCGCATTTTACTCTCGTTCGTTTCTCGTTTCGTTTTAACTGCCTCGTTGGTCTAGTGGTTATCATGTTCGACTGCGACTGACGAGGTCCCGGGTTCGAGTCCCGGGTCGGGCCATAATGAGTGTTGGGTTTTTCTGATTAGAAATTATCAGTACTAGCCCGGGGTTAGGAAGTTGGCGGTGTTTCACCCCCGTGCCTCGGAGAGCACGTTAAGCCGTCGGTCCCGGTTATTATCACTAACATGATAATAGTCGTTAAAAGCACGCCAACCCGCATTGGAACAGCGTGGTGGGTCTAAGCTCTTATTCCCTCTCTCCTATGAGAGTGGAGGCCTGTGCCCAGCAGTGGGACGTTAATGGACTGTAGTGGATACTGCATTTTAAACAATAAATCTATTCTAATTTCTAATATTAGATGACTAAATAACGCTTGCGATTTCGTCCTGGGAACTGTTTGATTTGACGGGATAACAAGTGGCCTGTTTCACTCTCCCTTTAACTATAATATGAATCATGAATATATCATGTAAAAGTGACGTCGAGTTTCGTTCTTCTGCGGCGTTATGGGAGGACAAACCAACAAATTAATAAATAAACACGTTTTCGCGTGAAGATAAAAACCAACAAGAAGTTACATGGTCGATTGCAACATCGATGCTTAAGCTTATCGTAAAAATTTGAACACGTAAAAAAAGCCATTTTAGGATGCAAAACACTGGGTTCCTGATAAGGTTCCTGAAAAAGACCTGTAAGTTTGTAGTCGAATAAAAAAAACGGTATCATGCTAGTCGCAGAGAGCTTATAAAATCCAGGTGGCGTGTGGGAAGTCCTTACAGTTGGCGACGAATATGTGCTTGTCTGCAGTCAGCTGTAAGTGGCACAAGTAACTAAGTAAGGGCTAACTTGTAGTAGATTAAAAAAAAAAAAGTTGTCCTACAAGAAATAAACATCTAATTTCAATAGTTCTCAATAAATAGTAAGTCTAGGCTTTCAACTAAATAGATATTAAATTAAATTCTCCTTTCATTATTTTAAAAAGTTTCTGCGCCTTGAAATCTCAAAATATTCTTATACTAACGCAGATAAGACACGGCAAACTTGAATTTTTTCCTTAACTTCACCCATTATAAAAGAAAATACGCTACGAAAGCTGTTGTTTTAGGACCCTTTATAGTTCTTCTAAAGATCTGTGAATTCAATCAAGAAACTCGCTAACAAGATGACATAGAAAGCGTGGTGTACATTAAAAGTTTGGTCACTTGCTAGAGCCCAGATGAAATTGTATGACAAATACTATTTATGTAAGTTGGACGATTGCCAGTTATTACACCAAAGCCAAAGTCGAGTTTTAATATTATAGTTTTTTGCGTTTGAAATATTTTGATTTTAATAAATGATGTTTGTGAACCCAAAGAAATAAAATAAAATAAAACAAAAATAAAATCAGATTTTAAACTACAATGTAAATTTAAAAAAAACATAACTTAAAAGGACGTAGAACGTTGAAAATTATAGACCAACTAACTGATTGACTGATTCACAATAACAGAACAACCTACAAAAACCCACTACGGAGGCATAATATAGCTCATAGACCCAGCGGTCTAGCGCTTTGGCAGAGCGCATCGTGACAAATAACTTCTCCTCTCCCTAGGGATCGTATGCTTTTTGACAAAGATAAACATAGAAAATGGGTGACGAAATTTCGTAGAATGTTCCAGCAAAAATTCCTTCGAGAAAACTCGAGTAGGTGGGTACATTGAGAGCGTACGGAGTACGATAAAAGGTGTAACATAAATTATTCATAAAAATCTTATGTTACCATGTAATACGGCAGTGATGCTACAATATAATATTATCTACTGTCTGTGTATATTGATCCATAATAATATTTGCTTTGTGTTCTTATCAGAAATGTTAGAAAGTACACTATCAACCTTGTCTGACACACTAAATGGATTGTGATTAATAGCAAAGGGGATATTATGAGACTTTGAAGAATTCTCTTTTAGCTCTACAAGTTTTTATCTTCATGCGAAAATGTGTTTATTTATTAATTTGTTGGTTTGTCCTCCCATCACGCCGCAGAAGTACGAAACTCGACGTCACTTTTGCATTAATTAATATATTATAGTTAAAGTCCTGGAAAATCGAAATAGGCCACTTTTTATCCCGTAAAATCAAACAGTTCCCAGGTGGATGAAATCGAGGAGAATAGCCTTTCTATTTTTGTATAATGGTGAAATGTGATGAAAACAGATGACAGTAATATTATTACAAATTTATTTTAAACTAGCTGATGCCCGCGACTTCGTCCGCGTGGATATACCAAGTTTCATCGAAATAACTTGAGAAATGACGGACTTTTATACAAACTTTCAACCCCTATTTCACCCCTTTGGGGGTGGAATTTTGAAAAACTGTGAAACACGTATGTTTTCATTTTAACCCGCAGCTCATATACCAAGTTTCATGGATATAACTTGAGAAATGAAGGACTTTCATACAAACTTTCAACCCCTATTTCACCCCTTCGGGGGTAAAATTTATGAAAACTGTGAAACACGTATTTCTTCATTTATAACCGGTAGCTTGTATACCAAGTTTCATCGATATAAGTAACTTGAGAAATGAAGAACTTTCATACAAACTTTCAACCCCTATTTCACCCCTTTGAGGGTGAAATTTTGAAAAGCTGTGAAACACGTATGTCTTAATTTTTAACCCGCAGCTCATATACCAAGTTTCATGGCTATAACTTAAGAAATGAAGGACTTTCATACAAATATTCAACCCCTATTTCACCCCTTCGGGGGTAAAATTTACAAAAACTGTGATATACTTATTTCTTCATTTTCAACCGGTAGCTTGTATACCAAGTTTAATCGATATAACTTAAGAAATGACGGACTTTCATACAAACTTTCACCCCCTATTTCACCCCCTTAGGGGTGGAATTTTAAAAAACTGTGACACACGTACTTTTTTACTTTTACCGTAAGCCAAAATAAAAAGTTTCGTTGATATAACTTGTAAAACATCTTGAGAAACGAAGGACTTTCATACCAACTTTCATCCCCTATTTCACCCTTTTGGGGGTCGAATTTTCAAAAACTGTGAAACACGTATGTCTCCATTTTCAACCCGCAGCTCATATGTCAAGTTTCATGGCTCTAACTTGAGAAATTAAGGACTTTCATACAAACTTTCAACCCCTATTTCACCCCTTCGGGGGTAGAATTTCGGGCTAAAAAGTATCCTATGTCCTACCTCGTAGTATGGGCTCAAATCGTGCCAAGTTTCGTTTGAATTCATTCAGTAGTTTCGGCGTGATGCGCGGCCAAGATACAGACAGACAGACAGACAGACAGACAGACAAAAATGAAAAAAATTACAGATTTGGCTTCAGTATCGAATAATGAGTGCCCTCCAAAAAAAATTTTCAAAATATCTTCAATGTACAGAATTGGATCTGTTACAGTTTTATTATAAGTAATATAGACTAGCTGATTGAGGTTTTTTGGTTCCCGCGGGAACTCTTTTATTTTCCGAGATAAAAGTAGCATATTATTATGTGTTATTCTAGACAATAAATAATCTATCTCTGTGCCAAATTTCATCCAGATCCGTACAGCGGTTGGTAAACACGCATCCGTCTTAACTTTTGCATTTATAATATTAGTAACTAAGTATAAGTATAGTATGGAGATATCCATCTTAACATTCGTGCCAAAGTAATTGCTGGTACAAGAAACATTTGTATCACGGGTTTATAGGAAGTAGGTACTGCAGATATATATTACTCAGTATGAAATATGATTTCTTGATAATCTTTGCCTCCGCTAACGAGTTAGTCCATTAACGCATTGCTCAAGACTCAAGTGATAAGATAAAGCGGCGATGAAGTTAGTCCGTAAACCTTGGTCAGTTAGATTAGAAACTTAATAAAATTATTGTTAACTTCTATTAATTGGGTGCGTTCTACCCACGAACTTCTCGCTTTGAGTGAAATCTTAACGCAGCAAAGTAAGTTGCCTAATGTTTAGTTGTTTATTATGGACTCAGAGAGAGAATGACTTTTCGCCATTATTGTAGGTAACCTCTTAGTTGGAAATTATATTTTGATTCAATAAAGTATTTATCTACGCTCATATTTAAAACTAGCTGATGCCCGCGACTTCGTCCGCGTGGATCGAGGTTTTTCGGTTCCCGCGGGAACTCCTTAATTTTTCGGGATAAAAAGTAGCCTATGTGTTATTCCAGGCTATAATCTATCTCTGTGCCAAATTTCATTCAGATCCGTTCAGCCGTTGGGGCGTGATTGAGTAACAAACATCCATACATCCATACATCCATACATCCATACATCCATACATCCATCCAATCCTTCGCATTTATAATATTTATTTGATTTGATTAGTATAGAAGTACCTATAGATATTGGAAAAAATATGTCTAAGCTGTAAGTAAAACCCACAATACATTCAGTTAGTTGAACCAATATTGGAACAAATAGACACCAATCAATTGGCCACACGTTGGGAGTCTAGACGTATTGGGTTGTTTGAACGAAATATTTTCTCCGTAGCTTCAGTCCGTAGCGGTTTGAATACCCCATTCTACGGGTAAAATTGGTACCGTCCATCGAGAACTACATACTAAATAAATTCCGCGACTTTTTACTAGGTAATAAATACATTTTATAACATTAATGATTTTTTTCAGCTGAAACATTTTTACATTTTACTTATAATTTTAGATTTGACATATTAATGATTAATTTATATTTTCCTTATAAGCTAACATTATTAGATCATATTATTTATAATTTTTAAACATTGCTTTGTACCTATGTTGCACGCCCGAAGAGGCAATGTATTAATGCAATAAATGACTGACTAAAAAATAAAGGTTCGTTAACCTATATCTATTTTCTATACTTTTTTTTTAACTTATTCTCTTCTTTTCTTTAATTACAGGAAGATGCCCGCGACTTCGTTCGCGTCGTAACGCTAACTACTGGACGGATTTGGCTGAAATTCGGAATGGAGATAGATTGTACCCTGGATACGTTTTATCCCGGAAAATTAAAGAGTTCCCACGGGAACCGAAAAACATCAACCCAGGCAGACGAAGACGATATAACTATATTTTTGTTATTGAGCGATAATTGGTACTTTATAGTTTTTGTATACGTTTATATATTTTTAATTAAAAAGTTTGAATACTAAAATTCTAAGTTATAAGTTTTCACTTCTATCGGCATTTTTTTAAAAATCTAAACCACATTTTAACCATTGAAGACTGAATTCGAACGGTTGAATTTCTGTGGTCAATCGTAAAGTTGGCAAGCGATAACGAAACGCAGCCCTCTGTTGAATTGTGCATTTGTATTGGCTTCTACTCAAAATGAATATTTACATCGGGGTTTGCTTCGCGAGCTTTCGATATTTTGAATTTTCATGGTGCTTGAAATTTGAATTTTTAAGTTGAAGTCTTGTATGATTTCTAAATTTATTATGAAAAAAAGATTAAATAATATAGATTATCCACGCACATTATCTATTATTAAAAAAAATATACTATAGCCTTGATTTCATACTAAATTGATGTTGTAAGTAAAATATTTTTTAACATTTAAATTACTATCGTGAGTGATATTCATTATTACTACAAAGTACAACATACTACCCATTGATGTAGAATTTTAGTTACTCATTCTATTTCAATGATACTACCGGATAAACTCACGTGTTATGTTGGAACATGCCCGACTAGTTTCGAACGTGAGTTTATCCGGTAGTATGTTGTAGTAATAAAAAAATATTTTTTTACCATTATAGTAGTACCTACCGTTTGTCGAAATTATGAGCTCCGGATTCTAGCTTTTGAATATTTTTCATATTCGATGGCCTGCACGGCAGCAAGTGGTGAATTCGCGCGTTGCCATTGGTTGTTGGTGAAGAAATTCACGCATGCGCGTTGTCTATAACACGGTGCGGCGGTGAAATTCATATAATGACGCCATATTTACTTTACATTATTTGTAATCTAAGAAACTCTACATAACTAGGTATTCTGCAGACGTTTTATAAACTGCTATTAATTTACAGGATCTTCCAGTTACAGTTTTACAATTTAAGGATTGAAGTAGGTATTTGTTTACATCAGTCTGTAAAAGGGAATTTCTTTAACTTCGCAAAAACAATCCGCTTAGATATATATCCTCCACAACGTGTCCCGATCGGCAATAATTCAACCGCTGAAACCGCTTTAAGTTCCGCGGAATTACTCAGAGTCCTTAATTTACGGTCTCACATTTTATAACATTAGGTAGTTGAATGCGTTCACAATTCTATCAGTCGAGCTGGCCGAAGTCGATATTTTCAGAAATTCTCAATTTATTATTATCTAATGATGAATCAATGATGATTCACGATCATACATTTTTGCCATTGTTTTTTTGCCATTTTTTAAGCAACGAAAAAAAGTAACAACTAAAGTATCTTCATTATAATTATTCAACTCACATTAATTATTTTAATAACTAAAAAAAATTAATCTCTATCGTTTGCTGGAATTTCAGCACAACTCAAAGTTTTCTTTCTCCGTTGATTTTTTAAAAACAAACTCCTATGTAACAATTTAATGTAGATAAGTCTAGAATCTAGCTTCAGCAAATTCAATTTGTAATCTGCTTTGATAACTAGAATAAATACAATAAAGCCTCATTCCATAGTAAAAATATGGCGCTAAAGAAAACACCCCAAATTATTCCCTTATTCATTACCTTTATCCATTTTTATACCCCTCTTGTCCAAGCTTAGCTATCGTCGGTAAACAGCGAAAACATCTCTTGTTAGGAGAGAAAACAGTTTTATATTTTTAAAGCTAAACTCCACCAGCGCCACTTGACCCCCCGACTTCTAT
Source organism: Erebia ligea (assembly GCA_917051295.2). Taxonomy (NCBI): domain Eukaryota; kingdom Metazoa; phylum Arthropoda; class Insecta; order Lepidoptera; family Nymphalidae; genus Erebia; species Erebia ligea. The sequence goes on from OU785239.1 coordinate 3,200,228, forward strand.
TCAAATGCTCTCCACAAGTTTCAAGGTGGGAAGCAAATAGAGAGTGTTAGAATTCAGCTTAGGCTGGTCTCGCGTCCGGTGAGATAAAGGTCAAAAGATAGAAGGCGGAATTTAATTAGTATAACATTCTTACAAAGAAACAGTGGCCCCAACAGCGTCTATTCCGTTTGAGAAGGTACCTAAGAATTTTAAGTGACAGTGGCGCATCTTGGAGTGGAAATTCTGGAAATATACATCTTGTTGAATTTCCGAAGCTTTGTCAGTTAAACAGTGATATTTTGTGAAGGGTTTATAGTAAAAATGGGAACTATTATATTGTGTAGAGAGAGGAGACGTTTACCTTATTAAGCAGAATGGTAATAATCTGAATCAGTCAATGTAAGTATGGCTACGCCATTACTAGAACGATTGGAGAAAAAAAATAGCGCGATAGTTCCGTATGATCATAAAATTGGCTCAGATCCGGATCCATGTTATTTTTTTGAACCAATACAATTTATAACCCGTACAAAGCGATGGGTGCCGGGAACAAAGCCACAATCGACAAAACACAATTTTACAGGAAAAAAGATTTAGTGAAAATCTTGAATAATTACTAAATTACGAGGCGCATCAAAACGGTTTGTATACCAAACGATGAGTTATTTTTTTTTTGGAGTAACATATAAATGTACACAAGATTATAGTGCTTAGGAAAGACCTAAAAAACTACAAAAACGATATTGCCGCTACAGATATTGAAAGACGTTTCCGTAAGAGTCCATTGTGGTTATATTCCGGTAAAAAGTGCGAAATCAATCAAACAGCAATAGTCTATTGCAACGTTGTGCGCTGTTCTGAAGTATGTATGGCGAATACAGTAATAGCGTTTTGCAGTGATATTACATGAATTTTGATGATCGACTAGATAATGTACTCGTGAATGCTGTGTACATTGTATGAATATTGTTGTACTGGAATGAGTACATTTTTATTGAATATTTACGTAAATATCTGTAAATAATGTAGTGTAATTATATTTAATTTGTTAATAATCATAATAAATTATATTATTGGTCCTGTATAATATAATATAATATATAATATAGTTAGTCTTTGGTTATTAAAATGTTTGTACGATCTAAAATTTGTACGACGGTGACCCTTTTCGCTCTCATTTATTTCTACAGATTTTTATAAAATTATTTCTAAACACGTTTTACATAAATATATAAAAATACTACACAAACACATTTAAAAATAATCCTATAAAACTTCCACCCACTGCGGGGCCTTAAAGACCCAAGCAGCCAGTGGTCAGGGCTCCAAAGAGAGGAACTTCTCACAATTCGCGCCGTCTCAAGAATAACTGCCTTCTGTATCTGACCCTTAATCCAACAACCAAGCGAAAGCTTCTGGAGGTGTTGATTGAAACTTTTCGCAATAAACTGACCGTTAACCAGGGCCTTTGCACTTAGAACATTTTTCGGTTGTATGGGGGTGTTAGTTCCACAACTCCCTAAAGGATGGCGCTCATGGCGCTTATCTTGTACTGAAAGTGTGTGTACCAAAAGTCTGTGATCAGGTCTGTGATGGCGCAGAAGTAAGTGTTCGTTCAGAAGTTTATGTTTTAGATCAATTTAATGCTTTTGCCATTTAAATAAACACATAGCTAATAATATGTAAAACAATTTTTTTGAGCAGAATATGAGTTATCTTAGATAATTTATGAAGATTTATCTGTTATAAATTTAGTGAGTTAGAAGTTTAATGAAACATTGGTGTTTTAATTTCTAAACGTGGCCAGCCGCCATTTTAAAGTTTGACAAGTTTGACATTGACGTGTTCTGGCATGCCGGATGCCGGGTGGACAAAATTATTAATTTTTAGTTTTCTAAATTCGTTGAAATGTGAAACATTATATTATTTTAGTGTATTATGTGTGTACGATGTGAAAAACATAAAACTGTGGAATAATTGTTATAATTCATGTGTATTCTTTGTAATTGAGAATATAAGAGAAAATAATCAACATGCGTTTCATTTAGTAACATCTGAACACCATCTTTTACAATTTGTGTATAACGTATAATAATTTATCTTAATTATTACAAGGTCACATAATTCTATAGTTGCAGAATTAGGTGATCTTGTAATAATTAAGATAAATTATTATACGATACACAAGGACTAATATATATAGTACCTACTATAGGACTGTAGTAGTGTGTGTAGTGTGTAGTAGTGTGTGTAGGTATATACATATTTTAGTTGGACAACTTCCCGATAGATGTCGCTGCAGATGGAAAGTCGAGTAGCAACTCTATACCAGTATATATAATGTACTCTGTGCCGTTAACTGATACAACCATCGGTACAATAATCGTTGAGTCAACATTCCACATGGCGGTAATCTCGTGAGCAAGGTCCAAGTATTTCGATACTTTTCCCTTTTCTGCTTTCACCAGGTTATCATCATGTGGAATAGTAACATCAACGATTAGTTATTGCTCGGCGCGCTGAACGGTCGACTAACACTATGTCAGGTCTATTGGCAACAATAAACCTATCAGTGATAACTGACCGATCCCAGTAGAGCAAGGCACTACTATTTTCGAGAACTGACACAGGGTTATATCTATAGTATGGTACCTCAGTATCAATAAGACCGTACTGGAGAGCCAGTTGTTGATGGATTATTTTGGCTACTTGATTATGTCTGTGCAAGTACTCTCCATTAACAAGATGAGAACAACCGGAGACAATATATGTCTGAGGGACTCCCCAGGAAGGTGACACGCACGACATATGTCAACAGTGCCATCTTTCATTAGGTATGTGTCTCCGATAGTTATTCGTCTTGATAACTTCATCCATAATTGCACACACAAAACCTTCGGTTTTTCCAAAGAGGTCACCGAATTGTAACCAAAATATAGATGCTATTGGATCTACATCCGCCCTAGGGCCTTGTAGAATCTACCATGCAACTCCTTGCTCTCCCATACCGTCATGCGATCCGAAGTATTAAGTACTATTGGTTTGCGCCAGTTCTCTTTGCCTAAGGAAAGCGGGGTGAAACCCTTATCAACTGCAACCACATCCCTATGTATACCCACGTTCACCTTGAGAAAATAATCTCTGAGTTTGCAGATCTCACGATTATGGAGGTTCTTGATATTCAAAAAACCACGTCCTCCATACTTGCGTGGGATGTACAATCTCATAACAGATGAGCGCGGGTGATGCATACGGTATGTGGTCAACAGTTTTCGAACCTTTTGATCCAGGGTATCCAGTTCAGTTTGGGTCCACTTTAGGATGCCAAAGGTGTGCGAGTAAAGGCATAACCCAACCATTAAAGGCACTTACCTTATTACCACCTGTTAAAATACTATTATGGACTTTTTTCATTATTATTAAGGGTTGTAATATTGTTTCTGTTTTAAATTACGTGAGACTTTGATAATAAATCATTATCATAATAGTAAATTATTAATATTATAATAATTCATCATCAGTCTCATGTAAATTAAACCAGAAACAATATTACAATGTTGAAGTATGTATTAAAAATAAATAACAACATTATTGTATTTAATGTAAGGAGATCATTCTCAAGAAGATACACCATCTTATTAGTGAAAGTGTAAAAAATATATATATATTTGTACAGCAATGTTGATTATGAATCGACATACAAAGTTTATTTCCGGGAACAAAGCCAGAATGGCTTACTTGGGTTACTTGTAGAAGGTTGAAAAAAAACTTGTATCATTGGACATAGTACGATTATTCCGGTAAACAAAATTCGAATGATGAACGGGAAATAATGAAGCAATAACCATAGTGATTTTGGTAATTCGGCCAGGTTTCATTTTAAATTTCTGAAAAAAATTCACAAGGTGTATTGGGGTCCGTAGATTACGAAAATGGCTTGATCGGAATACTGCTGCAATGGATATTGCGGTCTTGTTCCAGGGACCCATCGAAAGTTAAATTAGTTGTAACTCGTCGCTAAATCCTTGGGGGCACGGCTATACCGGTATAGGGGGGTTACTAGCCATGGTCGAGCCTCCCTCCAGACCGAACCAGAAAACAATCAGAAATAATAAATACCCATTTTGACTCTACCGAGATCGAACCTGGGACCTCTCAGATGTGAGCCCAAAGTGCTCGCCACTGCAGTGAGTGGACTAGGTTATCTTAGCACCAAAGCACAAAGCAGCTTTATGACTGGCAGGAATTAATTAAAACTATATAGTTACCTCCCATCTTATCTTTGATCTTTGATATAAGCACGTTACAAGTACTTACAATGGGTAGTAGGTAAACTTCAAAGGCTAAAGCATAGAAGCTTACGGGAATTTGTATTTTGTATCTATTGATAGTTATAGTCTATGCTGGCTTTAATTGAGTATAAAGGTAGGAAAATTATGTAAACGTAGAATGAAATACTTTATTATAGTACCTAAGTTTTGTTTAATAGGGTTGTTTTATGTACTAGTGTAATAAAATCAATATTTAATGCATTTTAACATTTGACCCATTTACTATCTATATTCTTTAAACTCATTACGATATTCATTATTACTACAATATAATATATACGACGTCAGTGAAGAAGATCAGCAGGAGTCGTCGGGAGACGACTCATTTCTATGGAGTCGTATCGCGTCGCGTCGCTTTCGTCGCTCACCTAGGACAACAGGTAAGCGTCTCTATAAACACGGAAAACGTTTTCAAACAGGTTTCCTTACGATGTTTGGAGCAGCGTGGTGGGTCCAAGCTCTAATTCCCTCTCTCCTATGAGAGTGGAGGCCTGCGCCCAGCAGTGGGACGTTAATGGGCTGTAGTGGTGGTGGTTTGCCTTCATCCTTCAATTTCATTGTTTCAAACGCACATAACTGTACAAGTGAATATAACTCAAAGAATTAAAAAATACGACTGCCATAGTTAAATAATATTTTTTTGTGAATCACTGGATATTGAAATATAGTCTTATATATTTTTGGAATCTACTCATCATTTTCTTGATGATGACAGTATAGTTACTCTCATTTTGGAAAAAAAAATTCAACTTTAGTCTTTGATGCAGGACCATGGTCACCCTATCAATTTTTTAAAATTTTACTAGCCTATATCACCCGGAATAAGCTAAGGATTCTAACGATATCTCATTCATCAAAATCCGTTCAGGCGTATAGAAGTTATGGGGGAATATACAAATTCACATACATACATACATACATGAACCCTGAAAACAATATACTCCTTTTTTCAGGCAGTCGTATAAAAAGTTGGAAGTGTGTGTCTGGGGTCGAACACTACCTCCAGGACAGGAGGACAATCGCATAAATCACGAGGCTATCACCAACTTATATGATGTCCTCCCGATCGAATTTGACCGAGAGGTAAGCCATCTGCGCTGGAGATATTTATAGTGAACAAGTGTGTGCGCAAACACAGGTGACCGGTGCACTCTCTGTGCTGGCTTAACGCCCTCTCCGAGGCACGGGGGTGAAACATCTCCTACTTCCTAAATTTACTGAGAATTTCTTGTCAGAAAATCTCAATGCAAGTTAATTGTTATGGCCTGACCTGGGACTCGAACCCGGGACTTCGTCGGCTGCCGTCAAACATTCTAACCAATAGATTAACAAGGCAGAAAGGAACTGACATATCGTGTTATATCATGTTATATTATTATCGCACTATTTTTTTGAAAAAAAAAAAACATACCTCAGTGTCGTAAATAACGTCAGTTTTAGCGCGAAATCATAAAACTGAAGGACTAAAATTTTCAGCTTAACTGCGCAGATTTTTCCTGTACATTTGGCGCTTGGTGTGTCGGATATTATGTCTTTTATTAGCACTAAAAGTGGCGGCCCGATTTTAATGTCTTTTTCCGAAGCGATATGTATGTTATCTGTGCCACTTTATGAGTAGCTGGATTTTGACCGCGACTTGATCAACTTGATATAATAGATGATCAAACGAACTTCCTGAAGTGAAGTTCGATCATTATTATATGAGTCGCTTCATTCGAAGATATAATTTTTACATTGTAGTTTCCTCAATCATGCAGCAACAATCGCACGATTTTTAGAGATGTTTTATTTTAGTATAATGATAAAATTCTCCCGCTTAAGGCATCCCTACCTGGTTACACATTCAATATTTGTTCGTCATTCTTTTTAGAGATATATAAGTACCTAATGTTATTGCAAAAATATATTTCGGGTTGGGTGGTTTATTTTTTTATTTTTTTTCAATCTCTTATTTGAGTCGTAATGTTTTAAGCAGCTTTATGCTTAAGGTTGGAATCATGTGCGGATTTCTTGATATTCTCATCTACGTATAGTTATATCATATGTATAGTTCATGAGTCTAAGATTTTTCTTAAGTATTCATTTTACTTTAGAAATACAATGTTGCGCTTTTTACATCAGCGCCTGAGTAACAAGCTTACAGGTTGGATGCAAGCAAATGAAACCAATAATTATTGATGTTAATGCTGCAAGATTTATAATCTAATCAAAAGTATATTAGCCGGCCCAGTACTTGGTTGTATTTACACACAACAGACGTCCAATGGGACGTTTGAACGTTTGGAAACCTACCCAGAAGGGGGGAGAAAATTATTATTTTTCAAAACGCGGCGGGAAAGGAACGAGTTATTCCGGTCCTGTTGTAGAGGTCCTTTATTGTTGTAGAGGTAAATTATGTGCCTGTAGTAACAGGCACATATTTAATAAAATTATTAATAATGGTACCATTTTATGATGTTTGTCAAAAAATTATGCCATAATCAAGATTATGGAATACGACAAATACCTATTTGTGTATAAGTTCCCCGCAGAATATAAATGAAAAATGATGAATATACTCGGTCGATATTGTGATAGACTACTAGCAGTGGCGTAAGGGTGGCAGGACTGGCAAAATGCCACGGGCCCCCGACCAAAGAGGGCCCCGGCCCAAGAGGCCACGAGCTCAGAAATAACATCAGTGGTTTATTAAAATTAAATTCTAACGTGACTATTTTTACTGGGACGCCGGAGGGCCCCATCCGAAAAATTTGCCACGGGCCTCAGATGGTATAGTTACGCCACTGACTACTAGGTAGTACTAATGTCGACTTGGAGGTGTAAGTCGGTCGGTTTGGGCTTTAAATCCCACTGACGTTAGAAGCTTTAAATTAAGTGAGATATCAGGCTACTATACTTTTTTAACAATGGACAACCTAGTTGTTCATGTCGCTAAAAACATGTGTCATCAGTCATTATAAATTATTTAATATTCATAAGTACCTACTTATTTTTGAATGAATGCGTTAAATTATTTCCCTCCGTCAATTATTAAGGTAGACGCGCTGAGAGCGTGGATCTATACTCTTTACTCTTTTTACAAAAAACAAAGTATTTTAATTTTGCATTATGCAAGTTATTATGGAGTATGTTAAGGCGGAGTAAATTGTATGTTTTCCACGAGTGATAACGATGTAGGTATTATAATAACGACAGTGTCATGACGGTTTTTCAAAGATTGTTTCCAATATATGGACGATGCATAGATACTAAAGTTAAGATCCCGCTTCGGGCAGCATGAACTATGCATTATCCCGAGTTTGCAGTAATGCTTGCCCGCTAGCCCGTGAAAAATCTTTTTTAAAAAAACAATAATACGATAAAATTTTACATTGTTAGGTACATCATACGAAGTCTACTTCCGGTCGTAAAAATACTCGCCGTTTAACCGACTTCCAAAACGGAAAAGGTTCTCAATTAGGTTTTTATTTTTCTGCCGTCTTCTAAGTTTAGTCAACCATTCTTACGCGTCATCAAATGTATGATATATTATGCTTCCAGCACGATGGAGATATAAAACTAGAGATTTGAGCCCAAGAACATGTGGGTAGGAAAAACGTAAAACTTGTGGGTAATTTTTGCAATTTTACCACACATTTTTGTTGCAAATTTTCTTTGCACACCACTATGAGGCAAGATACTAGCCGCTTTTATTTTCGTTTTCTGTATCTACAGTATTCGTAAATAAATTGAATTTATATAACGCTAAAGTACCTAGATAACTGATAAAAAGGATATATTCATTATCTCAGACCTTTTGTTACCTCTCTGACGGTGTATGTACGTTTGATACTGAGAGGTTTTATATTGTGAACAATTACATCTGGAAATTTTGAACCTGAGATCTTGACTATTTCATTCACTGAATGATTTACATTTCTTTCAGGTATATTCATTTATTATATTTTTCACCAAATTTTGGATCATTTCCTGTCTCTTCTATCTCCGAGTACACCGAGGAGTTCTGGATCGAGCTCTGGACAAACTTAGAGCATCTATTAAATCTGCGTGTTAACCCCCGGTTTACCGCCAGGTTTTTCGGTTACATAATATTATCGTATGAAATATACAAGGCGTAACTTCTAGCCTCTGTTAAACCTTCGTGATAACTCTCGGTTAACCACCAGGTTGTTCGCCTACACCCCCTTGTTGTATGGAACGTACAAGACGAAACTTTTAGCGTGTATTTAAACCCTCGTGTTAACTCTCGGTTAAGCGCCATGTTGTTCTGTTACATAATATTACAGTCTGAAAATGTAGGTACGAGACTATAAAGTTTTAGTCTCTGTGAAACCTTTGTGTTAACACTCTGTGAATCGCCAGGCTGTTCAGTTACACAATGATTTGTGATTTCTAGAGAAAAATGTTTGTTGTATGTTTTTCTTACACAGGTATGATGAAAAGTAAGGTAGACGGCCATCGTTTTAACTCTTGGTCAACCATCAGGCGTTTGTACGTTCGAATAAGCCGGTTTTCTGCTTTGAAAGCGATATAATTTAGCTGTATTTTAATGCAATATTATGATAGTGAAAAATTATTTTTATGCGAGGGTAGGTTGAATTATGAATGCATACCGGGAGTCTGATGAGGATTCTATAATAATCCTTCGACGATTACGTTTCTGTTGTTCGCGTTTTCGTTTCGGCATTTCACTTAAATATTCACTTTTAAAAGTTTTAACAAACAGTGCACGTGCGTTTGCTACGTCGCACGAAAAAAATATAATAAGAGTAAAAAGTAACCTTCTTTATAAGTAGGTAAATAATTGATTTACCTGTGTTCCGGATACTTCTCGAGTATTTGTGAACGAAACGAAATCAATTTGTGTTAGGCTTGCTAAGCCGGTCCTTAGTGACGAATCTGATATAGTTGATCGTCTTTGACTCTTCACGACTTCCCCCTTGTTCAGAGAATGGTGAATTCGTCTTGTGCATGGTGCTCAACCTCATTTGTATCTCTAAAGAATACAATAAGTGAGCGGACGAATATGGAGGTAGTATGTACGAGTATGTACGCATTTTGCGTTAATTTTGTCTCGCGGACAAAAGCTTGCAGTTAATGTGCATATCTAGTCAAGGTGATAAGTATATATTCACTGCATGAGTGTCATAAGAATATGACTCATAATTAGCTCGCAGCTAATTATGATCTCGCAATTGACTCGCAGTCAATCCCGAGTTAAAAACACTTTTTTAGTTTGCAGTTAATGTGCATATTATCTAGTCCAGGTGGCACATATTCACTGCATGAGTGTCATAAGAATATGACTCATAATTGGCTCGCAGCCAATTATGATCTCGCAATTGACTCGCAGTCAATCCCGAGTTAAAAACACTTTTTAACACTTAGTAATAGAATTTTCGACTAACCTGCAAAGTTCTCGTCATCAGACGAGTCTAATGGGCGCCAATATTTCTCCTTATCCTGCTGTCGCTAGGAGTGTCTAGCTGGAAGGTTTGATTTGCGTCGTGTTACTTCGCTAGTAACCTCCCAGTGGATTAGCGTACTTTAACACGTACTTCGTGTAAGTACTAAGTAACTATAATTACTTAGGCGAGCCATGCTGAAGGGCTTAACCTTCTTCATGGTGCCTCTTGGGCAACCCGCCGGATGGACATTTAGAATAATTAAACGCTGCATAAAAGAATAATTTCATAAGCGTGTTTTATGCTGAAAAGTTTACTCTCCTTCGTTGTTACCTCTCGGGTAAACCCTAGGAAAACCTTTAGTGAGTTAGATATTATAATTATTAATGTAATAAATACGCAAGAGCCACAATAAAAGTGACAGAACTGTTTTGTTTAAGTACCCACATACAACATAGTGTAATTTGACACTGCATGAAAATATAATTTAAGTATAATTTCTTAAGCCTGTCAGGCATGAAATAAATTGCTGAAATTGAAAGATTAAAGACTCACCGTTTTCCTGTAAGAAGCAGCGGCTGTTTCTTTTTCAATATTTTTTATTTAGATATAAAATAATAATATTAACTTTGTTGAAAGTGGGAACGTCCGATCGTTGCTACGCACGAAAAAAGAATGACGAACAAATATTGAATGTGTAACCAGGTAGGGATGCCTTAAGCGGGAGAATTTTATCATTATACTAAAATAAAACATCTCTAAAAATCGTGCGATTGTTGCTGCATGATTGAGGAAACTACAATGTAAAAATTATATCTGAAGAATGAAGCGACGAAATATAATTCAGGTCTATAGCCGTGCCCCACAGAGCACGTTAAGCCGTCGCGTCGTCGGTCCCGGTTCTTATCACTAACCACCACCACCACCACCACTACAGCCCATTAACGTCCCACTGCTGGGCACAGGCCTCCACTCTCATAGGAAAGTGGGAATTAGAGCTTAGACCCACCACGCTGCTCCAATGCGGGTTGGCGGCTTTAACGACTATTATCATGTTAGTGATAATAACCGGGACCGACGGCTTAACGTGCTCTCCGAGGCACGGGGGTGGAACACCACCAACTTCCTAATATCAGGCTAGTACTGAGAATTTCTAGACAGAAAAACCCAATACTTAATTATGGCCCGACCCGGGACTAGAACCCGGGACCTCGTCGGCCGCAGTTGAACATGCTAACCACTAGACCAACGAGGCAGTCGAAAATATCACTAACATATGAAAATAATCGTTAGAAACCTGTTGAAATAGTATTCTTAGTCGAGTCGTATGCGGAAGGACCTGGGAAACAACCGCATTTTTATCCCAACAAAACCCATTATGCGATTTATGGAATGGGGTCACGACCCTCAGCAATGAGGAATACGACGCAGAGAGAAAAGGCCCTCAGCACTCGGGGTAATGTGGCTATCTGTCAGTGATACAATTTTGCTGAATCGGATCATTAGTACAAGAGATTACACCCTACATACAAATTAAACTTTAACTATTTTTACCTCTTTAAAACTAGATGATGCGACCTTTGAATCTTCATTATCTAAAGGCATCGACCACACAACCAATAGACGCCTAATTACTATGCTTTCGTAATGCAAACAATTCAGTCAAATGACTCAAGTAAGCGGGCGCGGGGTACTAAACGCTGATTGGTCTACTCAAGGTCAAAAAAATCATAAATGGGATGGGGTCCTAACTCCTAATAATTATTTATCGATAATTAATTATTGATATACTCTAATTAATATTTAATTAACTCGGTAGGTTTTGTTACAAGGGCGTGGAATTATATAAGACCTATTAAGTCTGATGTGTTGTCTGAAAGTGTTCGCCCTATATGAGGAGTCTATTAGTTGTATGGTCGATGTCTAAAGGCGTAAATAATAAGGTCTGGCCAACAAGAGCCTAGCAAAGAACTTGGTCATAATTTTGATATCAGTAGGTACTATAATTGGCCAATATTAACTTGGACAGGAAGTTGGCCATATAATTTCACACAAGATGATGCCCGCGACTTCGTCTGCGTTGAATAAGCTTTTTTATTTCCACGGGAACTATTTAAATTTCCGGGTTAAAAAGTAGTATATGCGATACCAAATTTAATCAAAATCGGTTTAAAATATGGGTCGTCAAAGCGTAGCAGACCAAAAGACAGACACACACACATTTCACATTTATATAATTATTAGTATGGATTATAATGTTTGGTCTCGGATATCCTGTTACTTCAATATGATGGGGGTTTTTATTTCAACTTGTTCATATAATATCAACTCCAAACAATTTTCTACGCCAATTACTTAGTCAGGCTGTATAATTTCTGTCACGGTATTGTTTTGTATGTAAAAAATAGTTAACACATACAAATTAATGTTGATCATTGTGGTTTTCTTTTATACTATTAAGAAGAGCAACATAAAACTAACAATGGAAAAACCAAACGCGTTCATCTTAGAAATTCATAAAGCGTTCTTTAATAAGCTTTTTAGAACATACTTCAATAACTTCGTATCGCCAAGAAGGAATTTTCAATTTGGTCGCTCCATAAGGAAATTAAATAATTCTTTATTCAGGCATATAAAATCATTGAGTTGCATGGTTCATAGAGACGCAGATCTCTTACTCGTATATCAGAAAGAGTGTGATTTTAATTAGGTATGATAATATTGAATGGAGGTGTCAAATTACGTTGTTTGATCATACATACTAAATGACAGTCTATACCAACAGATGGACAACAACGGCTCAACTGGAAAAAGCCTATTTTATATTCTATGACTAGGTTTTTAGGTGTTGAGTATAGTGGACAACAATATTTTACTGACAGACATAAAATATAATAATATTTATGCACCTAAGTACATTGTCATTTTGCTGCGCAAAAAATACATGCTTCTCTTATTTATAATTTAGCTTATGTTTGAAACAAAATATAAAAAAATGTTTATATAACAAAAATGGCTTAGAAAGTCATTACTGAAGTTATAATTTGATCGATTTAGAGGACATCGCCTCTAGTAATACCTACCTACTCTACCTCTACATTTTTATCCAATTAATTAGATGTAAGTACATTCTAAATCTGTCTTGAAGAAGAGTCTTTAAAGTGGCATTTTATTTTATTTATGGTATACTAGATGATATTCGCACGACCCGCGACTTCGTCCGCGTGGATTAGGATTTTTTGATTCCCGCGTAAACTCTTTGATTTTATGGGATAAAAAGTATCTTATGTCCTTCCCGGTACCAAATTTCATCAAAATCGGTTGAACGTATGGGCCGTGAAAGCGTAGCAGACAGACAGACAGACACACTTTCGCATTCATAATATTAGTATGGATTTTCGAGAGATTTCTTTGGGATGTTTCCTATGCCATCCTGAATGAGAAGGATTAATTATTATACGGATACTAGGTACATATAAACATAATACTGAATCTAAAATAACTATGAGAAAAGTTAAGGCTTCGTGTATTATGGTAGGTTTCACGGTTGATTAAGTAGTGAATGCCGGCGCATAGATGATAGCATCTATGCGCCGGCATTCACTACTTAATGCAGTGCAGCGTTGGGCCGCCGCGTCTTATCTCTGACAGCAGTTTATAGAATCTATCCAGTTCAAAAGAGAGAAATATTTGAACATGTTACGAGTACATGACTAGCAACGTAGCTACTAGTAACTTACTTATTCATAAAATAAGTGCGAAAGTGATAAATAAAAAAATTCGTCGTGTACAGCAGTGTCACCGGACATAAACCGTGTGTGTTCAGCTGGTGGATCACAGCCTTTAATGTATGTTCCTGAATTTTGAATAATTAAAAAAATAAGTGAGCCACTCGGCAGACTCCGGACATCTTAGATACGACTACACAGGCAAAGATGTGCAGCCATTGCAAGTGATTTAACTTTCCTGTACGATGGCAAGGAGAAAATGATTAATGATTATGCCTTTGAGGAACATTCTAAGAAAGAGCTTTATTAAAGCTAAAAATCAACAAAAATATTTTTTAGGCCCACTTGCAAGACGCCGGATAACTTTTAACCCAGGAATTTTTAAAATTTGACACAAGTTTTATACGAATTCTGTCAAAGTAGCAGCTAACTCTACATTCAAAGGATAACCCAGTGTTTCTGCAAGCGGGCCTTAAAGGGATAATAATACGGTAATCATCATATTTGTCTTATCAATTAATTAATTATTCGTCAAAAGTTGACAGTTGTGTCACTGTGTTGTTAAAAGTTAGTGTTTAATAAACGTTATTGTCACTGATACAGGTACTGTTATTATCACTTCAATAAAAATACACCTTTTGAAAAAGTACGTTCTGAAAAGGTATTTTTCAGAACGGAACTTCGCTACATTTATTCCAATTTTACAAACATGAATCAGTGTAAGCCATGCATTTTTCAGCAAAGTTATCGAGTTACAAGCCTGGTTGAGGACACTGTAGCAATCATTTTTACGTAATAAAGTAGCCGCGCTTCCTATTAGTCAAACGTAAGGTTTGACTAATAGGAAGCGCGGCTGCTTTATTACGTAAAAATGATTGCTACAGTGTAAGGATTGAAATCAATTCTGATTGGCTATCACTCTTTTGCCAATGAACAAAATCCAATTTCGCAGCAAGAACACAATGAATTCAAACACAAATGCGATTGTCACACTGATTGATTCAGCTTTTACCTACTAGTCCATATCACAATACACTCATTGTAAAATTCGCAGAATTTGTTACAATTTCTGAGATACTATAAAAATAAGTCTGCACACTTTTATTCTTTCCTTACATTGGAATATGGAATTTATAATCTTTGAATTTTACTGCTCACGTCTGGTAGGATACTTCGGCCGTGGCTTGTTACCACAATACTAGGAAAAATCGTGCTGCCAATCGATTTAGCATTCGGTACAATACCATGTTAAAACCGATAAGGGGTAAGTATGGGTTCAATATAACTACTCGTAACATTCCATTTTTCTCTGCATCATCACTTGATTATTACTAGGAGCTCTAAGTGTGAGATTTGACGACCTCCGTGGCGCAGTGTTGAGCGCTGTTGCCTTAACGTCCGGAGGTCCCGGGTTCGATCCCCGGCAGGGGTTGGAAATTTATAATTTCTGAATTTCCCTGGTATGGCCTGGTGGGAGGCTTCGGCCGTGGCTAGTTACCACCCTACCGGCAAAGACGTGCCGCTAAGCGATTTAGCGTTCCGGTACGATGCCGTGTAGAAACCGAATAGGGGTATGGGTTTAATATAACTGCCATGCCCCTAACAGGTTAGCCGTTATAATCTTAGACTGCATCATCACTTACCATCAGGTGAGATCGCAGCCAAGGGCTAACTTGTAGTGGATAAAAAAAAAAAAAAGATCTATAGAGCGAACTTTTACTTTGCTCAGACTTAAGACATGGTTAAAATGAGACAGATTTATGTTATTCACATAAGTCCATCTCGTTTTAACTCTAAGCAAAGTCTGAGCCAAGTCAAAGTACGCTCTAGATCTCAGCATAAGTCAAGGGCTAAGTCAAGTCAAGGGCTTGTAGTAGAACTTTAATAGTAGATTCGTAGCCAAGGGTTGTAAGGCATCAATTGCAGCCCGAGATATTTAGGCGCACGAGCGCAGGGAGGGCGCCTATAGTTCGAGGGTGCAATTGATGCTTACACCCGAGCTAACTACTCTGATTTACATCTCGATTGTGAGGTAAAGTAGGTCCTTATTACCCCCAAATGGAGCTTGTAGGTGACCAATTAGCGCTCTAGGGTAATAATGTAGCTAGAAAAGCCCAAGAGCGGTAAGTAATTTAAAAAAAAACTCTTTACTCTTTCAAAAAGTTCGCGTACATCTAACCATCATACTTTTTTTAATTACTTACCGCCCTAGGGCTTTTCTAGCTACATTATTACCCTAGAGCGCTAATTGGTCACCTACAAGCTCCATTTGGGGGTAATAAGGACCTACTTACCGAATATGAAAGATGTAAAAATCGATTTATTATAGCGGCCGAGTTGCTCTTCGGATAAAATGATACTTTACGCGAATCTGTAAACATTGAACTGGATGTCAGAGGACAGAATATGTCAGAAGACAAAATTTATAATGGCAGTGGCAATATTAATATTTACATTCATTATATTTTCATTACGTGAGAGCTTACGTCGAATTTTGTTCCTGATTTTATTGGCACTTATAATAAGGCTCCCATATTTACATCGTATTTTATGTTTTGTAACAGTTAACAAACTATTTATTTATTTTAATACTTTGAATTTGATTTTGAACAGTACAGGTGGTTATTGGTTTTAAATAATAACTTTGGAAATCAATTTTGAATTATTGGATATTATTGGAATTTCAAGACGGTTTTTCCATCATCTTTACGAAGATGGTTTGTATTCAATTTTAGATCGACATTCATGTTTTTTACTTATTATGTTATCTACAATAAGATAATGCCGGAGTGAATTTATCTCGTGGGAACTTTGATTTTCTGGGATAAAAAGTAGTATCTTTATATTATCCTTCTCCGGGATGTAGCCTAATCTCTCTACTAAGTTATAGCAAAATCGGTTGAATGCCGGGCCGCGAATGCATAGCAGAAGTAATACACATGAGCGTGACAAAAGGACGGAAAGAAAAGAAAATTAAACTTCAAAATGCATGAAATAGGGATGATGCCTACCTCAAAAATAAATTTTCTCTTACTGATTACAAAATGCACATCCTCAGTTTGTTTTGAGTTTGATAACCATTTTAAACTATAGATTAAAGAAAAAAAAGTGTGATGAAATTTGATGACGTCACAACTATGTACTTATTTCATACAAAATTCCATGCTAGAAGCGCGTCTTTAACGGACTTCCAAAAAAGGAGGGGGTTCTCAATTCGGCGCGTATCTTTTTTTTTTTTAATGTATGTCGGTGCATTTCTCCGTGGTTTCTAACCCATTTGACATCTCTTCCAAAAAACCGACTTCCAAAGCCATTGTAAAGTATAAAAGAATTTTGATTTCTACACACTATGTTGGTATAACAAAGATAGGCAAAGTTGACGCGTCAGGCTCGCCCGACTTCAATATAGCGTGTAGAAATCAAAATTATTTTTCAATTTACAGTGGCTTTGGTAGTCGGTTTATTTTGGAAATAATTTTTTAAGTTTGATGAAGAGTTGCTGATTTGATTGAGTTGTCATCAACCCTATTGCATTCTCACCTGATGTATCTCGACGTCATATCCGGTTAGTCCGATCCTCGTGGGATTGTGGTCTCCCTACTCGAACCGCTGCACAGCGAAATGATCGAACGGCATTATCGAGCATAACCACCCATTACTAATGATTAAAATTAATGTCGCCATCGATTTCCCGTGTAACAGTCGATTTAATGTCTGAGGAATAACTAATTTACTTCGATTTCTACTAATCCAAGCGTAATAAATGGATTCATTGTGAAATCTACGGTTTTTGTTAGATTTAGTGTAAGAAGACGTTAAAATTGTGGAAGCACTTAGAATACAAAGAAATCAGTTGGTACGGTGTTGGGAACTTTTTTTGATCTACTCAGCATACTACCATCGCATAAATACGTATTGTTTTAATATTGTTGACGTTCGTGTTACACTATTATTTGTGTTACTATTATAGTGTGTTTGTTCTGTTATTATTAGTGTGTGTTATTATAATCCTTATTTTTGGGGACGTGACATAGTAAATAGCCAATTTATTGGAAAAAATTAGTTTACAAGTCATTTTAAATATAGGTACATGTTACAAAAAATATTGTATATAATTATACTATATACTAATATTATTACTATACGTTTTAATAAACCATTATAACATTGGATTGTTATTATTATATAATTTTAGAATCTAAGAATTCAATGTAGCTATAGAAAGACCTCGACAAGCCAGGTCTTTAGTTTACTTTGTTAAACTGGGTGCATGTCATAAAACTGTCAATTTTAAGTAATATTGCTCTATGTTATGGTAGTAACTCCCCTAGTTTCACAAACGCCGTCGTCAGGAAACCCTTGTTGGATTTCAACTTGATTTCAAGCGAATCGACTGCGGTCAGACCGTATAGACGTCACATCCGCCATTAAGCGGTACCCGCAGGACTGTGGTCTTTGTACAAATCAGTGAGCAACAAAATGGCTGACTAATGAACAATTGATTTTCTAGCGGTTATATACTGTCACGACTTGAAAAACCAGTCCTAAATCATATAATTATAGTCAGGGCTCTATAAACTACGTTACCCTTTCCCTATCAAATCGAATCTAAATAAAATTATAATTTTTATATTACTGATTTCTGTATCGTGTCTGTATTCTGTATAGAATCAACTTTCCGAACCGGTGGTAGAGTCTTAACGTTTCATAAGTGACACAAGTTGTCCTACGTGAAATAAATAAATCATTTATCATTTATCTTTAAATTACTTATTTATTTCTTTTCTTTAAAGTACACCCATTTCGCTTTCTATTTTAATGTGTCCTTTGCCCTAAGGTTGTTTGGAAGAGATCGTTATTTAAGCGATAAGGCCGCCTGTTGTGCCATGTCCGTTAGATTAGTATTTTTTTATGGTGTACATTATATTTGGCTCAACTTTATTAAATTTAACCTTTTGTAATCATAGTAACTTACTTAGTAACTATGATTTCTTGAACGAATTTCTTGTGGTTTTCCTCGGCTGGATTGGCATTTCAAACCAGTGTTAGATCCATTTGACGATTCCTGAGCACTTTTTAAAGTTTATTTGATTATTTTGACAGCGGCAATGATTGCCGCGGGGCGCTCTAGAGGATAAAAAACAACACAGAAAACCATGCGATTAACAGAAACACGAATTTTCATTCATTGCATTTCTGGTATGAATGAGAAAAGCTTCATTAAGACCGCCTTTGCATACTGTATAGTATTCGTAGTTTTAATGTCTTCTTTATTTCCGTGTACTTGTGTGCAATAAAGATTTAAATAATAATAATATTACTTACTCTGTTTGAGTGACCCCCTACTGTGGACATAAGATACCCACAGTCCACACCCCCTGCTGTAGTATCATTGCGGCTGCTATTTAGGGACAATACTCTCCTAGGCTAAGTGCTGGAGTGGCGATCTTGCACTAGAAAGCTCATCATTAGCAGTTCCCCCAACTAGAAAAAGAAGTTTTAAGTAATTATTTTATATCTGCATACTAAACGAATGAATCCCCCTAATCTGTGGTCACCCTACTCAAATCACTGAGCAGCAAAGTGATTGAGCGGGATAATCCCGTAAAAACGTCCGTGACTAATGATCGGGACTTAATGTCGCGATGGATTTTTCATGTAGTCACGTTAATATTTCCTCAACATCATTTAATAAATATTATTAAGGAAACAGGAGATATTTATGCGTTTTCTCCATGATGATTTATTTGAGGCATTTCCACCAATATCAACGGTTTAATTGAGTTTAGAATTGTATGTTCTGTTGTTAAAACTGACTAATGAAAAACTAAATTTTGGACAAGTGATCTTCGCGGTCAAATAATAATTAGTTGCGACAACGCATAATATCATTCGATGGCGATTGTTAAGCAACGTAAACCAATCGGTAGCTAGATGGGTGACCGAAATGAAATGAAAATATGAAATGAAATGAAATGAAATGAAAATATACTTTATTGTACACCATACACAAAAAAAAAACACATTTAAACAAAACAAGAAATTATGAAAAACTTTGAACTTTGAACTTTGAACTTTTTGAATATTGAAAACCGAATTTGGTAACTTACGAGTTTGGCCTTTTCGTTTCCTCCGTGCCTCGATATCGGTGATTATCTCTAACATCATTATGATAATAATCGTTAGAAACCTAAGGGTCAACTCATACTAGCGCAGAGTCGAAGCGCATCGAAGCGTCAATCTGAAACTTAACATAGCAAATTCACCCTTATCTCCACAGCGTAATGCACATATTCCTTCTGAGATAAATAGAAGACGCGCGAATTCCCGTGCATTCGACAGAATTCGTGCGTCTGAGCAAAACCAATGCTGATGCTTTTATTGTGAAGAACTTGACGCTTCGATTCGATTCGCTTTGACTCTGCGCTAGTATGAATTGACCCTAAAGAGTTGAAATAGTACCTACTCTTAGTCGAGTCCTATGAGACGGACGGACCTGGGAACCCACCGCATTATTATCCCAAGAAACCCCCTGCCATTATGATTAATGGAATGGGGTCACGACCCTCAGTAATGAGGAATACGACGCAGAGACACGTAAAACGACTGCAGCACACCAAAACAAAGTATTATGCAATCGGATTTAAACACAATTTTTTTAAGTCTTTAAAATCTATCTCAAGCTATATGGAATTTCGCAAACAAACCTGTTCATTCCAGAGATAGCAGTTAAATTTAATCAACAGTTGCACAAGCGGGCAGCTATTTCATTAATAACCGAGAGCTGGATGATTTATTACTATCGAGTTTACATAATTCAGCTTTTAATTGTGTAGCATTTGCATTTATACTCGTGCTAAGCAAACGCTAACGTGATATTGAATTAATAATTAATGTAGTACGAATAGATAGGATTATAATATTTGCTACGTACCGTAGTATTAACTCCTCTGAGATAAACAATCTGCGCGTCAGATATTATATACTAGCTGATGTCCACGACTTTATCCGCGTTGAATATGTTTTTTTATAATTCCCACGGGAACTCTTCAATATTCCGGGATAAAAAACCTATGTCCTTCAATCTTTTTATCCCGGAAAATTAAGGAGTTCCCGAGGGAATCAAAAAAACTTAAACCAAGCGGACGAAGTCGCGGGCATCAGCTAGTCACTAATAATAAAATAACATCCTATATTTTTTTTTTACCCACTACAAGTTAGCCCTTGACTGCGATCTCACCTGATGGTAAGTGATGATGATAAATAAATAAATAAAAACACCCTATATTATAAGATTATTCGAGTTTCTTAGAGGAAATAGGAACACGGCTTTCTTGACTCACTTAAATGAATTGACTACAGATTTCTTTGCGCAAGGTGTAAGTACCTATTTGTGGGTTTGGAAAACTACTTACTTATTCGTGGGGAAAGGCCCCTTTGAAAGTGTCAAAGGAACGGTTCAACACGTGCCTACCTACTTATTTATAATTGCGTAGGTTGGAGAAAATGCATTAACTTATCCGCCATTCCTACCTTTGCAGAGAAAACCTAGTGATTATGTTATACGTGCGTAAATGCCATATGAGTGTTTTGTAAAACCTGCATCAATTATTGTTCAGTATAACCTCAAGCCTTTGCCCAGCAGTGGGATGATATATAACTCATCGTAAAAAACGTACTGAAATAACACTAAATACAGGCAATAAATCAATAAATAATCTCAATGTTTTGATTGGCTGAATTTATGGTATTCTTGCTTCGACAATGGATTTTGGCCAAAAGCGGA
The DNA here is from genome assembly GCA_917051295.2 of Erebia ligea. NCBI lineage: Eukaryota > Metazoa > Arthropoda > Insecta > Lepidoptera > Nymphalidae > Erebia > Erebia ligea. Next base: position 3,221,457 of record OU785239.1, read on the forward strand.
AGAGTGTTAACCGATTAGAGAGGACTAGATGATGCCCGCGACTTCGTCCGCGTGGAATAAGTTTTTTTCATTCCCACGGGAACTACTCAATTTTCCGGGATGAAAAGTAGCCTATGTCACTCTCCAGGTCCTCAACTATACCCATGCAAAAATCACGTCGATCCGTTGCTCCGTTGCAGCGTGATTGAAGGACAAACCAACAAACCAATAAACCAACAAACAAACACACTTTCGGATTTATAATATTAGTGTTATTATTTATTGGATAATGTTATAATACTGACACAGTGGCCATTTTGGTTTTACGCACGGATCTGGCTTCAAGCGTCTCTCTCTCATCGCGTTGTCACTCTTAAGAGTGCTGTAGAGGTAGTCAGACCAATGACCATAGATAGACCTTCATTTTGAAGTAATACTGCTATAAGCGATGGTAGTAACCCTCAAGTTCGTCGTTTTCTATGGAGTCGTATAGAGTTGCGTCGCTATCGTCGCTTACCTAGGAAAACAAAAATGAAAAAGTCACGAGAAATCGACGATGCCACACTAGTGCTACGCTTACTAATGCATGTGGCTTGGGCTATTGGTGGACAGGTTGAATACTCGCCGTCATTACGGCCGTATCACACACGATTTCATCCCATACAATAGTTACTTCTCTGACACAAAGCATCGATACGTACCTTCTCAATGAGTTGAGACCATAGAGACTGTAATAGTGCAGCAAACCTTATTTCTTGTCAAGTCTGAAAATGGTATGCCATAATAATGGGAGCATAAACGAAATACTGAAATTTTAACGACATCAATGGTCACTTTTTGGAGTGAAACTTCTTTAGCACCGTTGTGATTTGCAAATTTGATGAAACGAAAAAGCGACACGAAAAAGAGACAAACATATTCATAAAGCCTGCAAGAGAATGAGATAGAATTCAAGTTATATTTATCTCATTCTCTCGTAGGCTACTTTTCTGAACGTACAACTTACAAAATATATAGATTTTGGTACTTAAAGACCCTCTATTTAATTGTTTATAAATGAGAAAGAATATATTTTTGACTTACTTACAGACTTATATACGTTAATATACTATACATTTGTATACAGTACTATGAATTTGTGTACTAGTCAAAGTAGTACATTAGCTGTTATCACAAGGCAGTTTATAGAGCAGCGATATCCTAAGAATGGAGTCAACTATTTTTGAGTCATTGCTGCTCTATAAGTCTTACAACTCTGTACCTACCCTGCCCTATCACTTCATCAATTACGGGCACATGTCTATTTTGCAAGGTAATAATGATGTACTGATGTGCAGATATTGTTCAAAGGAATATGTGATCTAACAATTTTGAAATAATGTCCATTATTGCGGTATTGGAAATATTTATTAGCTAAGTTTACCCATCCAATAGGTAAAAGGTATTCTGTTCAGTAATTCTAGGAATGTGATACAGACATTGATCACAATAATTATTATGTTAGGTATACATTATTATAATTAAGATTAGATATTAAATATTATGTGTTGCATACCTACGAGTATATCCCTCATCAACATTGCAAGATGGATGGGTACTTTTGGCCCAGGGGCAACCAGGGGTGTTTTTTTATTAGGTTTTTTTTAGCATAATAAGAATTTAGTTTAAAGGACATCATCCATTTTTGTCCAAAAGTAAAAAATGCCGGCCAAAAAAAATTTTTACTGTATTTCGCTAGAACTTGTCCACTTATACATTTTTTTATTATTACACCGAAGCTGTAGAACGATTGCCCTTGGTTTTATTTAAGTTTAAAAATCTATATTTTTTCGATTATGTGAAATGTTTCTAAGCTATTTTTTTCTTTTTTGGAGTTTTTTATTTTGTTTTACAAAAAACATAAGCCCCAAAAAAGTAAAATTATGTCATAATTAATAATAACCAAATAAAAAAAATAAAAAATAATTATGATAATAATAAAAAATGTTTAGATGGACAAGGTCTAACGAAATACAGCAAAAAATTTTTTGGCCGGCACTTTCACTTTTGGACCAAAAATGTAGATATGAATCGTGGATGATGTCCTTTATTTTAATATTAAGAATATTATAGTAATGATCACGTAGCAATTAAATAATAGTATATATAGTTACTCTGCTTGTGTTACAATATGCTGGTTCTTTTCGGTAGGAATGTCATTCCAAACCATTGGCAAATTCTGCACTTAGCGATTTGAAAGCAAATGTTAAATCTTCATTGAACAAAAACTTTTGAAGTTAACTACACGAATGGAATTCTATAAAAATAATTAAAAGATACATGTGTGATTTCTTTAAATCCGGATAAATCGGAGAATAAATTTAATGAAGTCACATTCACCATTGTGACCGATCACCGCAAAAATGCGGTCTCTCTACTACACACTAATCGGGATAGCGAAGCAATCCGTTCGGAGCTACCAATGCGCGATTCCATCCGATAAAACGTAACTAAGTACAAAAATCGAGTTTCGTGGTAAACGCGAATATGTGGCAATAACTAAATAGTTTTTTAAATATGTTATTGTGGACTCAGTGGCGTGCACAGGGCTTGAAGCTAGGGTAGGCATTAGGTAGTCAGAATACCACGCCACCCCACCACCACCACCACCACCACAACCAGAACTGCACGCCTGCAGTGAATGAATTGAGGTTACTTAATACATATTATCTGGTACTATACCTACTAAACCTCTATTGATACATTCGCCACCGCGCGCGGTACAACATCGCATCCGTAAAGGATTACTCGTAAATCCAATCCGCATAATTAGTTTTTTTTTTGCTTATTTTCCACTTTTCACTAAATTTGCTAAGAATATTGGTTTGATCTTCAAATATTGACCGTACAATCTATATTTTCGAATTAATTGGAAAAGTACTTTTTGTGTCTATTAATTTTAAAAAAACCTGGTCTAGAAAAGGACCATAGCTCCCGTCTGGCTCACCACTCGGCGCGTCCTCTTTTGGGTACTTTAAATACCTATTTAGAGATTTAGAAACTTCAAAATTTACTATGTGTGGGTTAGCACCATTTTAGCCAATAAGCACCGGGATAATTCCGTAAAAGCGTCCGTGACTAATGATCAGATTTAATATAGAGATCGATTTTTCGTGTACCGATGGCGGATGTGTTCTCGTTCCACTAAAAGGTTTCCTTCTACTAAAGTAATTAGATTTTTTTTACACATAATAATATATTATTTTATTCTAGTTTTACGAAATGAAACCTACTTACTTAATCAGTATAATATTACAATCATCATATTTATAATATTATTATAAATGCGAATGTGTGTTTGTTTGTCGGTTTATTGGTTTTTTGGTTTATCCTTCAATCACGGCGCAACGGAGCAACGTATAGACGTGATTTTTAGCATGGGTATAGTTGAAGACCTGGAGGGTGACATAGGCTACTTTTATCCCGTGGGAATAAAAAAAAAACTTAAACCACGCGGACAAAGTCGCGGGCATCAGCTAGTGTTTTATAAACTGAAATTGGTTCTTGACTAAGCATAATTAATTGAATTTCCAAAATTTCGCGTAGATACAATTGATTTGATCTCAATTGATTTTAATCTCTTCAACCGATTTTAATGAAATTTTGTAAAGAGATAGGATACATCCCGGAGGAATAGGCATAGGCACATAAGGACAGGCATTTTATCTCGGAAAAATAATTTAGCGGGGGTATTGAAAAAAATATCTACGCGGACGAAGCCCAAGGGACAATCACAGAATCCATACTAATAATATAAACGCGAAAGTGTGTCTGTCTGTCTGTCTGTCTGTCTGCTACGCTTTCCCGGGCCATCTTTTCAACAGAATTTGCTGAAATTTGGTATAGCGGTAGGTTATATCCCGGGGTAGGACAAAGGCTACTTTGTATCCCGGAAAATTAAGGAGTTCCCGCGGGAATCAAAAATCCTTAATCCACGCGGACGAAGTCGCGGGCATCATCTAGTAGTATATAATCTAGTATGAAGTACATCGAGGAACTTATTGTAACGAATTATTTTATTTGTATAGCCAGGATAAAAAAAAATCTACAGCATCTTTGACCAGAGTATACATTGTAGTGTACGTTTGGTCAATAAGTTAAGCTACCTGCAATATGTCAACATGTAAATCTTTTAACGAAATTTGTTTTCTCAGCAAAACAAAACAAATCCAAACAAAAGTTTGCACAGCTGTCCCCTGCGTCCAGCAACAGCGCTTTACAGTGCGTCAAACGGTCAACCGATGTAGAAATAAATCTCCTTTTTGGTGGCTGATTTGTTTATTTTCAACTAAATTTCTACAATAAAACGAATCGTCTGTGTTTACGTCTAGGCACATTTTATAGAGTAAAACAAAATTGCAATTTTCTATGTTAAAAAAGGTTTATAAATGTGATTTAAATGAATACTTTATTAGGTTTCGTCAGGAAAATTTAAAAATTTTTCTTTTTCAAGTTCGTTTATTTCGAGATAATTTTGTTATAATGAGGTTATGCCCTAATCGACATGTTATGCAGGTATTTTGGACGGATGATCTTAAATGAGTACCTAGCTGGGAGCCGCTGGAAGCAAGCGGCACAAGATTGTATTCTGTGGAGATCAATGCAGGAGACTCAGCAGTAGACATCGGTTAAAACAACGATGAGGACGAATATTTGACATAATAATTACCTTCTTCTTTCTACGGTTGATGGAGTAGGTATGTACAGTAACTGACAGCTGAGAAAAACTTTATTGCGTAAAGTAGGTAGGTATTCATGTTAAACAATTATTAATTAAAAAAAGGTAAGATTCGTCGCCTGAAAATTACAATTATGGTCATTTTATAATGATGTTAAGTCGACGGCTGGGCCGTATTACCTAATTAACTCATTAACTTAACCTGAGAGGAGGCACTCTAAATAGTTTCTGCCTGAGCAGGAAATCTATACTTATAATAAAACTGTAACAGGTCCAATTCTGTACATTGAAGATATTTTGAAAATTTTTTTTGGAGGGCACTCATTATTCGATACTGAAGCCAAATCTGTAATTTTTTTCATTTTTGTCTGTCTGTCTGTCTGTCTGTCTGTCTGTCTGTATCTTGGCCGCGCATCACGCCGAAACTACTGAAAGAATTCAAACGAAACTTGGCACGATTTGAGCCTATACTAAGAGGTAGGACATAGGATACTTTTTATCCCGAAATTCTACCCCCGAAGGGGTGAAATAGGGGTTGAAAGTTTGTATGAAAGACCTTAATTTCTCAAGTTATAGCCATGAAACTTGATATATGAGCTGCGGGTTGAAAATGGAGACATACGTGTTTCACAGTTTTTGAAAATTCGACCCCCAAAAGGGTGAAATAGGGGATGAAATCCTCATTCACTACACTACTTTACAAAAAAAAAAAAAACAACCCCCCCCCCCCTCTCAAATTCATGGCGGATCTAAATATGCGTATTGGTCTCCTGGTGGGTAGCGACTTAACGTCCGAATCCCACCCCGGCACCCAGGCGACGCCCTCGGACGTCGCCCAGGGCCCGGGCTGCCCTCCGTACTCAGGAGTGGGCAAAGACCCGCTTAGTCTCTCAGAGACAACAACGACGACCCCCGCAAGCCCCTTGGACCTGACCCCTCTAGCCGCGGCGATACCGGATACTGCACCTGTCAGTGCATGGACGCTCGTGGCACCTAAACAGCGGAAAGGAAAGACGAAAAGGAAAAAGACAAACAAACGGACAGATTTACGGACGGACACAAACATAACAGACGACGTAGATGACCCTATGACTGACAGACTAACAGACGTTAGGAATCATAGAGGCGGGAAACGGAAAGACTCCGACTGCCCAACCGCCGGCACCAGCGGGATAGCCGGGGGAAGTAAAGGTGGAGGCGAGGGGCGGACGCTGCTTAGCAGCGGAAACCCACTTGCGGACACCAGCACAACCCCTGTCTGCCCAGCAGGTGATCAGGCGGGTAAGCAGAGCCCGGGCCCTGACCGTAACCCACTTGCCTCCGGGGAGTTGAGCAACACAACCATTAGGGCTGGGCAAACCGTTGCCAAGGACAGGGCAAACAATGGCGGTCACATCGACCCCAGCGGGAACCCAATCCGGGCACGGGGCGCAATAGGCCCTGATTGTTCTACCAACACCGCTCGACCCCCAACAACGACGACCAACACTGAAAGACCTAACACCAATGCCCACAATCTACCTAGCTCGCGCGTCCACCCACGACTTAGGAAGAGGAACAGGGGCACAACAGCACGAAAACGCGATAATGCCGGGCCGGCATCAAGCCAGCCCGAAAACCCCGGGCCGTCATCAAGCCAACCCAACAAGAAAAGGGATAGGCTCGATGACACCGTTTCACCAAGGGGAGAGCATAAAAAACCAAGAACTGAACACCGGCAAACTCGAAGTGCGACAGATTCCTATGCAGCAGCAGCCCAGGCGCACCTGAGCGTAGCCGTGACCACAACACCTAGAGTAGACTTGACGCAGGCCGAAGCGAACACAATACAGGGACAGATACAGAAAGCAATCTTTGCGGCCTGTATCGAACCCCTGGCGCCAGGCCAGACCCGTTACGCCCCGGTATTTGAGGGAAAGGCATTCCTCAGCGAAGGAGTGCTAAAGATGTGGTGCTACGACGACCGAGCGCTCGCCTGGCTCAAAGCCGTAGTACCACGATTAACATCACCCAGGAGCGGAACGGAACTCACTGTGATACGTCAGGCTGACATACACTCCGTAGTCAGGTCATCACTCTTCGTACCGGACTGCGAAGAGGAAATCGGACACATTCACCAAATTCTAGCAGGCCAAAACATCTGGTACGACATATCACAGTGGGTTCTGTTCAGCTACGAACGGAAAACAACCAGCCCTTCTGGTGTACACCTAATAATGGGTATACCAAAGGAGGAGTTACCAACCATCATGGCGCGCGGCAGGAAGGTCGCCTATTCCACGGGCTCGATCTACGTCAGGTTCTTCACGGATGAAGGGCTCAGTGATGTACCACCGGGACATGACTTTGCTCCTGAAAGCCGGGGGGGACCAGGCGAGACCGAGGGCATGGATGTGGATGCACCAACCGGCCAGCAACCCAAAACACCAGACCCATCCGTAAGCACTGTTCTTGACAATATCGAGGCGGTGCTGTCGGGCTCTCGGGTCGACATTTCACAACCTCGAGAGAGGAAAGAGACTCCCAACACACCAGACGCGACAGCCCCCGCCGACACAGAGCCGGCGAGATGGGGACAACAATAAAGATGATACAGACCAACCTCCAGCACAAACATCTCGCCACGGCCACTCTACGAAGGCTGCTGGAGGTTGAAGCCGAGACCGTCTTCCTGATCCAGGAGCCGTGGGTCAGGGGCCAGAACATATGTGGTTTCGGAAGCTGTCACGGTAAGATCTTTTCATACAGTAATAACGAACCACCAAGAACATGCATTTACATACCACGCTGTATTACAGCGACACTTCTAACACAATACTGTTCCAGAGATCTAACAGCGGTACAAATAAAAAACGGAATACAACAAGGTAGATGCCGGCCACCAAGACCCCTGGTGCTAGCATCATTATACATGCCCATCGAGGACCAAGTGCCATCAAGGGAACTAATGGACCTCATTACACACTGTGAAGATACAGATACAGACCTTATCATTTCTGCTGACAGCAATGCACACCATATCATCTGGGGCAGTAAGGATAGTAACAGACGAGGTGAGTCTCTTGTCTCGTACCTACTAACCACTAACCTCACCATTTTAAACACGGGTACCGAACCAACCTTCGTGTCCAGTAGGTATCAAACTATAATAGATCTAACACTAGCATCCTCCAAAGCTGCAGACCAGGTAAAGAACTGGCATGTCAGTGACGAACCTTCGCTCTCTGACCACAGAAGAATATGCTATGAACTTGACCTGGTAAAGACGCAACACATACCGAAAAGAAATCCAAGGAAAACTAACAGAGTAGAATACAAAAGCCTGCTAACTAACAAGTTTGGCGAGGACAAACCACAAGTAATCAAGGACACCAACGACATAGAAACTAACGTAGTAAAAATAACGGAGTACATAAAATCAAGCTACGAACGAGCTTGTCCTCTAAGGAAAAACAACACAAAACAACCACCAAAAAACAGTTGGTGGGGCCCTGACTTAGAAAGAATGAGGAAAACCTCAGGAAGCTTTTTAACAGGGCTAAAAACACTAGACAAAGTCAAGACTGGGACAACTTTAAAGAAGCTCAGTACAAATATAACCAACGCGTCAGGGAGAAGGACGACAATTCCTGGCAGAAGTTCTGCTCAAACATAGAATCAAACGACACGGCTGCTCGCATCCGTAAGATCCTAGCGGATGACAACACGAGGTCACTCGGATCTTTAAAAACAGCTAACGGTACTTACACTAAGGATGACAAGGAAATAAGTGAAACACTTATTGAAACACACTTTCCAGGCTGCAGAATAATAAACTCACCAGACTGGACAAACATCCCTGTAAGCCACCCAACAGGAAATGATTGGGCCCTCACAGACAAAATAGTTACGCCTGATAGAGTAAAATGGGCCATAGAAAGCTTTCACCCTTTCAAATCGGGGGGAACTGATAGCATCTTCCCCGCACTCTTACAATGGGGCCAAACCCAACTAATACCATGGCTGATAAAAATATACAAAGCCTGCTTAGCCTATAACTACATACCAAAAACATGGAGAGAGGTGAAGGTCATCTTCCTACCAAAACCTGGAAGAAGTGACTACACTCTCCCAAAATCCTTCAGACCAATTAGCCTAACATCATTCCTACTAAAAACTCTAGAAAGATTAGTAGATCGCTTTCTTAGAGACGGAACACTACAACACATACCACTACACCCCCATCAACACGCCTATAGCACAGGCAAGTCAACAGAGTCGGCACTGCACTCAGTTGTAGCAAAGATCGAACATAACCTTGAAAACAAACTGTCAACACTGGGTGTCTTCATCGACATAGAAGGAGCTTTCGATAAAACAACCTTCGAAAGCATAGACAAGGCCCTAGGTCGTTATAATACACCAGGGATCCTACGCTACTGGATAAGATCACTACTAGAACAAAGAGTTATACAGCTGGACATCAACGGAATCACAAGAGGCATAGTAGCGAGAGGCTGCCCTCAAGGCGGTGTTCTGTCGCCAATTCTGTGGAACCTCGTAGTTGATGACCTAATAACTAAACTTAATAAGCAAGGGTTCTACACCATAGGCTATGCAGACGACCTCACCATCCTAATTAGTGGCAAACTCGAAAATACGCTCTACGAGGTAATGCAACGAGCATTGCGACTAATTGAAAAATGGTGTAAGGAAAATGAACTAACAGTAAATCCAAAGAAAACAGAGATGGTTCTTTTCACCAACAAAAGAGTGACGGAACCAACTAAACCTCCAAACCTATTCAACACAAGCCTTAAACTCTCCAATGAAGTCAAATACCTTGGAGTGACGCTCGACTGCAAACTCAGTTGGAAAAGGCACATAGATAACAAAATAAAAAAATCCCTTATTATACTAAGTCAGTGCAAACGCATGCTGGGAAAAAACTGGGGCCTAAAGCCAAAGATAATGAAATGGCTTTACCTATCAGTAGTAAGAAGCTCACTAGCATATGCCGCTTTGATATGGTGGCCAAGAACACATCTTACAACCACCCAGCAAGAGCTTCAAAAATTTCAACGACAAGCGTGCCTCGCCATCACAGGCTGCATGTGCACAACACCAACTACAGCACTTGAAATCATTTTGGGGATCCCACCCCTACATTTACACATTAAAGAGGAAGCAACACTCGCGGCCCTCAGACTGAAAACCTCGGGTCTATGGAAAGATAACAATACAAAACACACCAAAATCCTATCACAGGGTTTTAACAAAGAACCACGATTGGAGTGGAAATGTGATAGAACAAGGAAACAACACATACTGGACAGAAGCTATAAGATAAATCCAGAGCATAACAAGGATCTGAAACCAGTCAGAGATGCAATAGAAGTATATACTGACGGATCCAAAACCAAAACAGGCACCGGGGCTGGAGCCTTCTGCCAAGAACTTAACATAAGAATAAGCCAGACACTCGGTAAGGACAACTCGGTTTTCCAGGCAGAGTGTGTGGGCGTCGCCACCGCGGCCATGGCAATGGTCAACAGACAGGTAACGAATTTCAAAATCAACATTAACTCAGACAGTCAGGCTGTTCTCAAAGCCCTGGCCAGCCCCTCGACAACCTCCCAACTTATACAGGACTGCCACAAATCCCTGGAAACACTCGCCGCTTCCAATGAAATCACCGTTCGGTGGATCAAAGGACACGATGGGGATCCAGGTAACGAAGCAGCAGACGCTCTGGCACGTAAGGCTACGACGCTGAAGGTAGCAGGGCCCGAACCAATCGTGCCCATACCTTTCAGTGAGTATAAAACCTGGCTGCATGAACTAACACTCAAAGAGCATTCCCGACTGTGGACGAATGCCCCGGACTGTAAACAAACCAGGGAGGCATTCCCTAACATCGACAAACGTTTAACACACAAACTAATCCGCCTGGACAGAGGTAAACTCAGGAAGGTGGTGGGACTTATAACAGGGCACAGCCCATTAAACAAACACCTCTTTGTTATAGGCGTCACCGACAGCCCTCTGTGCAGAGCCTGCATGGAGACAGACGAAACGCCGACGCATGTGTTGTTAGAATGCACAGGCGTCACAGACCAACGAGAGCGACACCTTAGATCCCCAACCTCGCTCCGAGAGGCCCTAGACAACCTGGGCGGTCTTCTAGGCTTCTGGAGCGAGCTCGGATGGTTGGAGTGAAAACTCCTGCGGGGAGGGCGACACACGTACAACAGACCTCCAACTGGAGGTTTAAGTGCGGAAACCAGCCCAGCAGAAAGAAAGAAGAAAGAAGGGGATGAAATTTGGTATGAAAGTCCTTCGTTTCTCAAGATGTTTTACAAGTTATATCAACGAAACTTTTTATTTTGGCTAACGGTAAAAAATAAAGAAGTACGTGTGTCACAGTTTTTCAAAATTCCACCCCTAAGGGGGTGAAATAGGTGGTGAAAGTTTGTATGAAAGTCCGTCATTTCTCAAGTTATATCGATTAAACTTGGTACACAAGCTACTGATTGAAAATGAAGAAATATGTGTTTCACAGTTTTTGTAAATTTTACCCCCGAAGGGGTGAAATAGGGGTTGAAAGTTTGTATGAAAGCCCTTCATTTATCAAGTTATAGCCATGAAACTTGGTATATGAGCTGCGGGTTAAAAATGAAGACATACGTGTTTCACATTTTTCAAAATTTCACCCTCAAAGGGGTGAAATAGGGGTTGAAAGTTTGTATGAAAGTCCTTCATTTCTCAAGTTATATCGATGAAACTTGGTATACAACCTACCGCTTAAAAATGAAGAAATACGTGTTTCACAGTTTTCGTAAATTTTACCCCCGAAGGGGTGAAATAAGGGTTGAAAGTTTGTATGAAAGTCCTTCATTTCTCAAGTTATATCCATGAAACTTGGTATATGAGCAGCGGGTTAGAAATGAAAACATACGTGTTTCACAATTTTTCAAAATTCCACCCCCAAAGGGGTGAAATAGAGGTTGAAAGTTTGTATAAAAGTCCGTCATTTCTAAAGTTATTTCGATGAAACTTGGTATACCCACGCGGACGAAGTCGCGGGCATCAGCTAGTACTGTAATAATATTATAGATGGTACTTCTTAGGCCGCATCACCACTTCATATCAGGTGTGATTGTGGTCAAGCGTAAGCCTATAGGCTATGAATAAAAAAAAATACAGTTCAGTATCTTTTTGTTGCATAATATACAGGGTGAAAAAACGAATGGGACATGGTAAAAAGTGCATTAAATGTTGAAGCTATCTAAGCAAACATTAATTTGTGTTTATAAAAATTTGGATAATAATTATTAAAAATTCAAACATTTCTAAAAAACCGGCCAAGTGCGAGTCGGACTCGCGCACCGAGGGTTCCGTACAAACCTGTAGTAAGTTTTACGATTTATGACGTATTAAAAACAAGACGAAATGAACCGCAAAACTAACTTTGTTTGTAGAGGTTTATTGTTAATATCAAAAAATTACGTTTGTTGTATGGGAGCCCCCCTTTAATATTTACTTTATTGATATTTAATTATTTATTTTGAAAGGTAATTTACAAGTTAATATTCTGTGAAAATTTGAACCGTCTACCTGTTACCGTTTTTAATATTGAGCAAAAAAATACGAAAAAAACACGTTTATTGTATGGGGACCCCCCTTAATATATATATTTTTTTAATTTTTAGTATTTGTTGTTATAGCGGCAACGGAAATACATCATTTGTGAAAATTTCAGCTTTCTAGCTATCACGGTTTATGAGATACAGCCTGGAGACAGACAGACAGACAGACAGACAGACAGACAGACAGACAGACAGACAGACAGACAGACAGACAGACAGACAGACAGACAGACAGACAGACAGACAGACAGACAGACAGACAGACAGACAGCGGAGTCTTAGTAATAGGGTCCCGTTTTTACCCTTTGGGTACGGAACCCTAAAAAGCTTACCTGAGCCGGGAGTCGAAGAGTATTTATTCCTATCACAGAGTATTGATTGGTTTATTTTATATTTTTAACTGTTTTTTTATTTTTGTTTTCATAGTTAAATATTTAAAAATGTAAACAATATGGACCCAAATGAAATAAATGAATAATAATAATAATGTTTGTACTATAATATATTATATTTGATGTGATGTTTTATGAATACAATATCGTTGAGTACTCAAGCGTAACTCGTCTACGAAAAAAAAAACAAAGTGTCTGAATATTAATTAAAATCAAAAGCATCAGTCTTCAAGTTCAGTCACACCGGTGTTAAACAGTCCCTCGCTGAACCCACATAGCAGCATTGTAAACCGCCATTAAAGTCGAGAATCGAATCACTATCATCGCAACATTAAGGTTGATTTTCCCTTGCTATGTGTATTGACGATCGACTGTATGGCCCATCTCCTTGACAAGGCAGTAACTGCCTAGTGGAACATTGAGTTGCGGATGCTGCAATCCCCGTGGGCACGGAAGTGATAGAATAATGTCATGTTAGCGATTTTTTGTTTCCAAATTTTTTGTCTTATCACCAAGTGATTTCAGATGTCGTTAATATAATAGCACGGTTAAGAGATGCACCTCTTAATTAGAACGGAAAGATGACGTTAAAAAATTACGACGCCATATACTTAATAAGGATTTGATTGGTCGACTAAACATATTATTTCTCTACTCCGCTCTGCCTAACTGGATAGGCACGTTTATATAAAAATTCATTATTTTACAAAGTTTTGTCGCGTTACTTAGGCGTGGCAAGGTGAATATCCGTATAAATAGAGCAATAAGAGTCGGTTGCATAGAAAGCACCTAATAAATGCGCGTGTAATGCAGAGGTTGGTAATGTTATAAAATCACCTCACACACTCTACAGGCGCGTACGATCGTGCTGAAGTTCACTCTCTCACATTTTTATTGAGTACCGGAAAACAACTCTTGCGACTCTTACAACTTTTCTCTTGAAGCTTAGGCAGCTGGGAACGCGCTTCTATACATTTAAGCACTCGATTACAAAACACGATTTTTTGTCAAGCGTCATTTAGTCGCAAGTGTATACTTTCGTGAGTGTTGAATGATGAAGCACCATTAATGTAACGAGATTTTTCTGTCGAATAATTAAAAATGTTAGGTAAGGTTCCAAAATGCACCGCACTTATTAAAAGTAGTGGATGGTTACAGTTTTACGATGCTATACAATTACTTACAGATTTTTTGCTTTTTGTATGGAAAGGGGACATTATTTAATATTAAAAAATAAAATATTTTATTCTTGACAGTGTTTAGGAGAAGGAAAAATCGTTTCTTTTTATTTATGCATGTAATAGGTATTTTTACTTTAATTAGAACTACTTTTAATATGCGTAAGATCTATTTTTTGAAGTAACTTTTTTATGGAATGCACTCTTAAAAAATGTGTACCATCACCTTCAAATAAAAAAAAAAAATTCAAAATGTATTTTTCGTATTCACTAAAGCAAAATAGCTTAATATTATGAAATTTATGCGGGCAGAGGCTCAGACAACCCTAGTCTGAGGCTCAACACATACGACCGCACTTTATCTGCAACCCATTTGACCCAATAGGTCTATAGAAATTTAGAATTTGATGCATATCTCTGCTTCAGAACAAAATATTGCTGGTACTTCTCGGTAGGAACTAGGAATGGCATTCCGAACCAGTGGTAGATTTACTCGACGATTCAAAAGCAAGTGCTTTTAGTAAAAGTTTATTTGAATTAAAAAAACATTTGAATTTTGAATTTTAATCCTCCCACCTTCTGTCCACAGAAAATTTCCTTTAAAAAGTCCTTTAGGCAAGCTAAAATTGTGGAAAAATATAATTTCGTTCATTGGCGAATCCAGTTCTGCCAGTCTGATAGAGCGTTTGCGGTTGTTACGCTTTTGCGCAGCATAATATAAGATTTGCAAAAAAAAAACCGAAAAAATCATTTTTTTGGCAACTCGATTTTTTTTATCTTTAAATTTTATACTTATAGAATTCGAAAAAATTAATCCCAGACGTTTTTGTCGGTTATAAAGCATTACCTGACCTCTTCAAAATTCTTCCCCAAATTCTTCGCCAGCTCTCCTACTAATCGCATCGCCCCGCTACCGCCGTCGCCTCGCTACCGCTCATTTCGTGCCCGTACACTTATTGTCTGTTGTCTGCGCTAGTCGTTATTCCCGAAGCCTAAAGCCTCTTGGGAACGAAGAATACGAGCTCATAAATCTTATGTAAGTGTCCAGCGGTCAACACTCAACTCCTATTTGTTGTTTCGTCGTGAAATGAAATTCTTTTCGCTTTATTTATCGTTGTTTTATATTGTAGGGGTGTTAAAATTTTATTTTTGTTATTATAGCTTGCTGCTTCGCTGGGCTTAATTTTATGTGGGAGAAAAACTCCTATTTTTAGAATTAGACTTTTAGGCGCTGCGTAAACGTAGACTCTACACCCTCGTTATATATAAAAGATCGTTGCTCTACACTTTTTGTTACTAACAGGGGACACCGTCACAGAAAATTGTGGTTTGCACACTTTTTCATTGAGGCCCAATTGCCTAACCAAATCGTAATTTGACAGCTTAAAACGTTACTCAAACTGTTTAGGGCGTTCATACATACTTTTTGTATGAACTCTGTAAACAGGTCGAATTATTCGTTTTGATAAACGATTACGATTATTACCATTTCCATACACAATTGGGGTGCTGAGTGTCAAGTGGAAGCAAGTGGACACGTCAAACAGAGTCTGGGTTTGCGCAGTTGTCGGTTGATTTCACGTTGATTTCACGTTGAGTGCACAAAAATAAAATTTTCAACTGTGGCTTGTCTTGCTTGTTGCTTGTTTGTTGTTACAAACGTGTCTACATTTTCCCAACGCCTTAAAAGCAGTTTCCTGCACGATTTTACGTCGACTCAACACGTCTCTGTTGTCGTTGTTAGCTCTTATGTAATTCTATCGGCTTTCTAATAAAATTGGGTTAGTATTTGAAACTAATCTAATGGAAATATTATATTACAGGTAAGTTTCTTGAAGTACAATAGGGCAGTAAAAAATAAAATTATAAATTCTAAATTCAATAGGGCTGTAAAAACAATTTTCTTCGAAAGCTTATTGCATATTGGTCATTCAAATTATGACAAACTAGCTTTTTCCCGCAGCTTCGCTTGCTTATGATTTTCATACTTTCAAAACCCTATTTCACTAGGGGTAGAATTTTCAAAATTCCTTTTATGTCTACGTGATAATAGCTATCTCATATCTGTTTGCCAAATTTCAGCCCGATCCGTTCAGTGGTTTGACCTCTGCGTTGATATCTCAGTCAGTCAGTCAGTCACTTTTTACTTTTAGAATAATTGCTAAATTTAAAAATAATTTTAGTGGTCTAAATCCATCTTCGCATTATTGCCTTTCTAATAAAACTAGTTTGGGGCACATCGGTTTTATCGTTTCAAAGTCGATAGCGGACATAGGTAGAAACAATTTTTGTGTAGGTATTATATATGAAGATTTAGACTATCTTCAACATAGTGTGTTATATAACCCATATTTTTTACTTTGCAGTCGCTGTACGAATTCTAAATTGCTGCTCTGAACTACCGCAAAGCCAGGTTCGTGCAAAAGACACCAGTATCGTTAGAAAATTTCCTTATTATAAAACTCCAGTCAAATTTGTGTAGCTATGATTGCTTGCGGAACTTTTTATTGCTTTACTTTATGTATGGATTCACAAATAGGTCGGTTGGAATTCCTTCTGTTTTCAACATTTTTGGCGCAAAAATGAACAAATATTGGAGGAAATGATAAGTTGCCACGCGCGTACAATATTTTAGTTTTAAATTGTAAGATGTATATTATATTTTTAGTTTTGATTTTTAGTTTTAATTTAAAGTGGTAGATTCTTACGAGTTAACTTATGTGACACATGTTGTCCTACGTGAAATAAATCATTTCATTTTCATTTTCAATTCAAATTCGTGGCGAGACGACGTTAGTAATGGTTTACCGTGTAAACACTTGGTCTGGTGGGGGGCTTCGGCCGTGGCTAGTTACCACCCTACCGGCAAAGACGTGCCGCCAAGCGATTAAGCGTTCCGGTACGATCCCGTGTAGAAACTGAGTAGGGGTATGGGTTTAATATAACTGCCATGCCCCTAACAGGTTCGCCCGCTATACCATCTGACTGCATCATCACTTACCATCAGGTGAGATCGCAGTCAAGGGCTAACTTGTAGTGGATAAATAAATGAATAAATAAACACGCTACTTTACTCTCCCTGTCCACCCAGAAAATGTCTTCGCGACTGTAATCATAGATTTCTCACTAGTACCATCAGCATTGCCAATAATTGTATTTTTTTTTCAATAAATGGTCAGTGGTTGACAAAAATGGATATACTTCCAATAAATGGATAAATTTCCAAGCCTATTTTGGTGTTTTTATTTAAATAACTGATAGTAATACTCATCCATACTAATATTATAAATGCGAAAGTGTGTCTGTCTGTCTGTCTGCTACGCTTTTATGGCTCATCTGTTTAACCGATTTTCATGAAATTTTGTACAGGGATAGGTTGTATCCCGGGGAAGGACATAGGCTACTATTTATCCCGGAAAATTAAAGAGTTCCCAAGGGAATGTACAAACTTAATACAAGCGGACGAAGTCGCGGGCATCATTTAGTTATCAATAAAGTGAAATAGTGTAAATATTCTAATTATTATATACTAGTGATAATACCCGCGACTTTGTTCGCGTGGATCTTTTTTAATTCCCACGAAAACTCTTTAATTTTCCGGGATAAAAAGTAGCTTATGTCCTTCCCTGGATACAACCAACCTTTGTAGGTACCAAATTTTATCAAAATCGGCATGGGCCGTGAAAGCGTAGCAGACAGACAGACAGACAGACAGACAGAAAGACAGATAGACGGACAGACAGACGAACTCTTGCATTTATACTATTAGTATGGATATAGCAGTAAATAGTTTTGCAACGAATATCAGTAAATTATTTAATAGAAAAAAAGGTAGATATATAATATACACTTTTTCCTTGCAATAGTTTTAAAATTTAGTTTATTAATAAGGCACAAGGTCTTAGTTCAGGGTTAAACCATAGTATATTAAGTAGGTATGTTCGAAGGCTTCCCGCAAAAGGTAACTGCAAACAAATGAGGCGGGAGAGAGTCGAATACACTCGGAAACAGCGACAGTCTCATTTACATGAGAGCGTCAGACGTAAAGGTGACTCGTGACCCGCAAGCTAAATGTATCTGATGATATTTCCAATCAGCTCCTATACTACTGTAGTTACGATCGTTACACTACCATGGGTTCTCGAAATTTGCGAAGTGCAATAAGGCTTCGAACGGGTTCGAAACTAGTCGGGCATTTACCGACATAACACGTGAGTTTTATTCGGTAGTTATGTATAGTTAAAATGCAATAAGGCTTATCATAAAAAAAATTGGCAGTCATAGGGACTGCTGATAGAAGTGAAAACGAATAGGTATTTAAAAAATTAAAATATATAAACCTTAAACTCATCGCATCGCTTCTGTCGCTTACCAAGCACAACTGGTTAGTGTTTTCTTCAGCTTTGATAAATTCTCGAAAACCAATAGTAGGGTATCCTTGACGTATTCAAGCAAAGATCCGTCAGTTTCTTGGGGTTTATTTGGTACGCGGATGCAGCCGTTGCGGTACTGCCACTCCCTGCATGCAAAGTAGGATTTGGAATTGACAAGTTGACTATTTAGTTGAGAGATGGAAAAATATTTTACCTAGTTAGACTTTGTGCCCGTTTATAGATTCTCCTTGGAATAAAATAATATGCTTGCAAAGTTGTTATTTCTTTGTTTTGTTAGCAACACAGCAAATATCTTATAGCAGCGGTTATAGTCTAGAGTCTAGACTCTAGTGGCTAAGTTAGGTGGCGTGGGTTCGATTCCCGGGCCTGGAGGTTTACTACCATCGCTGAAAGCAGCATTATTTCAAAACTACAGTATTATGAGACGTACCTTGACGTCCCTAAAATAAGGATTATAATTTCAAAAAAACGAACGTCAACAGTATTAAAATAATACGGATTTAAGCGATGGTAGTATGCCTCGTGTAATTTTTAGAGTTATGATGTTATGAAGATTTTACTTTTTTGGACTCTATTCCTATTTATCTTTAAAATGATATACCGCAACCCTATGTAACGCTATAAAAAATATTTTACTTCGCATTCGCTTCTATGAGAGCCCCCCTGAAATAAAGATTTATATAATTTTTTAAGCCATATTCGGCGGGAGGCCATCAATTTACATATTATATTTAAATTTGAAGTAATTACGTCCAGTAATTCAGAAGTTATAAGGCTCTGACAGACGGATGGACGGACGGACGGACAAGTGCAAATTCACTCAAGTAGACTCAGAGACCTTCGCTTCGGTCAATAAAGAAAAATAGTTATAATTTGAGCGTAAGAAGTTATTATATTATAGTAAAATCGTGCTGTGTCAGAAAATCGCACAAAAGTTTTCTCTTGAAAGCTGCGGGTTATATTTAGTCACTCATATTTATATTTGAAAGTAACGTCGGGTTAATAGTGTACAAAATGGAATAAAAAATTATGGCGTCATTAAGGTTACTCAGCAAAAGCCGCTTTTAATGAGCACTTTAGCTACGGGACCCGCCATTACAGGGTTGAAAGTGCAGTACAAGTATTTTTTAAGGCCCAGGAAATTGAAATAATACGACGAGGTTTTATAATCCTTTCCGGAAAATATTATGCAGGGGTATGATAATTTACGGTACCCACTTAATTATCGTAATGATGGTAATGCCGTATGGGGCGGAAACGTGGACACTGACGGTGTTCCTCGTCCACAAATTAAAAGTCGCTCAGCGTGCTATGGAGCGGGCTATGTTGGGAATCTCTCTCAGGGATAAAATCCGGAACGAGGAAATTCGTAAAAGAACTAAAGTGACCGACATAGCTTTGAGGATTAGCAGGCTGAAGTGGCAGTGGGTGGGTCATATCTGTCACAGAACCGATGGCCGTTGGGGCAGACGTGTTCTGGAGTGGAGACCGCGTACCGGCAAGCGCAGTGTAGGACGACCTCCAGCTCGCTGGTCCGATGATCTAAAGAAGGTGGCGGGAAGCGGGTGGATGAGGAAGGCAGAGGACCGTGTTTGGTGGCGCACTCTCGAAAAGGCATATGTCCAGCAGTGGATGCATACAGGCTGATGGATGGATGGATGGATGGATGACTTAATTTATCCTTTTCTCTTTGTGCTCGTCATAATTAATTTTTGATAGTTGATGAGAAATCAAAGGGTTTAGAACACAAGTTATTTTTGGCAGGATAAAATGCGGGGACCTTGGCTGGAAAAATCGTACGTAACAGAAAAGCGTTAAACTGTCTCTCTCCCTCTAGAACAGATGGAGAGAGGCAGAATACCTGTATGTAATTATTTTAGTTAGTGATGAAAATTTTGAACACTTTCAGGAAGTTTCTAGTAGTTATTTGGTAGAAATATGACCGTTCGTAATAGAATTTAGCTAGCAAGAAGTCGCAGATCCGGATCCTTCTCTTGTTTTTTTTAAAAAATATAATTGCAACTGTACACATTGTACGATCAGAATGCATAGTGGTATTAGCACAGAATAGGTAATAAAAGGAAACGAAATTATTTAATTTTTAATGAGCTTCAGTATTTTTACAGAACTTCACAATGATGTCAATAGATGCAGGCGCTCTGTAAAAGTTTATGGATACCGCGAGGTCTCAGTTCGGAGCGAACCACTAGTATATATAGAAGATACTTAATATTATCAAAAAATGTGAAAGGACTGGAAAACCTTTTGTAGCTTCTAATTCAATAGTCTAAAACAGTCCGCGTCCACCGCAGCACAACTGTACGGTCAGGCTACATAGCATTAGCTCCTCAAAAGCACATAAATTCCCCTTAATTACATTCGGCTTGAACTAAATTGCGTTGTTCACACTTGTCTGGAACGGCGGACATTTTGGTTCAAGCGTGTTTATTATTTCAGTTATAAGTTTAGATACTATCACTGTATTTATAGTGTCTAGTTCCGACTTGTTTATAATCTACTAGCTGATGCCCGCGACTTCGTCCGCGTGGATCGAGGTTTTTCGTTTCCCGCGGGAACTCCTTAATTTTCCGGGATAAAAAGTAGCCTATGTGTTATTCCAGACTATCATCTATCTCTGTGCCAAATTTCATCCAGATCCGTTCAGTAGTTACGGCGTGAAAGCGGAACAAACATACAAACAAACTCACTTTCCCATTTATAATATTAGTAAGGATACTAATATATTATTATGATAAATGCGAAAATTTTGATGGATGGATGGATGGATATTTTTTATTTAATCACGGAATAACGGCTAAGTGGATCTGCATGAAATTTGGTACAGAGATGGATATAGTCTGAAATAACACATATATGCTACCTTTTATCCCCTAAAATTAAAAAGTTCCCGCGGGAACCAAAAAACTCAATTCACGAGGACAAAGTCATCGCGGGGGCATTAGCTTGTTCTGTTCCTACCAATTTATGAATATAAAAGACTAGTGTCAGTCTGTGTATCTGCTACTTTTTCCAGTAGAGGCTAGTGCTTGGCTGCAATCAGACCAGCTTGCCAGTGGTGATGCAGCCAGCTGGCCCAGAAGATGCCTATTCACTCTTGCACTCTCTATATTAAAAGTGGAGGGCTGCAGTTGGGTATTCCTGAAAGAAGGCATTTTTCAGTACAGTTATTCTTTCGAGGAGGATTAGATAAGTATAGACATTTAGATTACTTAGATACAATTAGCATGAAATTTTGCGCAGAGATCGAATATAACACATAGCCTTCATTTTATCCGGAGAGTTCCGGCGGAACTCTCAGGGTAAAATGCTTAGACAAAATTAGCTTAGACACGTCTATACTAGTTGAAAATGGAAATCTGCCTAGATATAGGAAATTGAATTCATGAATGACGAATCAGTTAAGTTGCATAATATTGAGATCGATTGTGCATAGAAACCAAATATAGTTCTCTACCAAACTAGAATAATTTCTACCAATGTAATGTTTAATTTACCCATCTTCTCTATATATAAAAATGAATCCCTATTTCCCTTAGTCACGGCATCACGCGTGAACGGCTGGACCAATTTCGCTAATTCTTTTTTTGTTGTGTTTGCTATTGTAAGGAGAAGGTTCTTATGAAAGAAAAAGTTTGAAAATTTTTACGGAAAAGTAAAAAAATGGGTTAAAAAAACTCCATATACAAAAGTAAATGAGACATAAGACAGTAGAGAGATCTTCAAATATATTGTCAGACTGACGGTCATTTATTCAGTTTCATATATTAGGTATATACATTTATACTGGGGAAAAAACCAGTTCCCACGGGACTCCATAAGACCTAAAATCCACGCAGACGAAGTCGCGGGCATCAACTAGTACGTTATAAATAATTCTTTTCAATGGTGACCTGGGGGGCATACCTTTTAACAGGTTGGCATAAAAGTAATGAGACACACAGATTTTTTTCTTTAATATTTTATTATTTTTATCGCAGTAGCGCTCTTATATAATCATAAAGCAAAAGCGTCTAGAATGTTCTACGATAAACTAGAATAATATGTTCGAAAACAGCCAATTTAAGAAAAAAGACATGTGTCGAGTTTTCCGGAGTGTCTCATTACTTTTGTTATTAACCTAGTACCATCTTAAATTCTACATCAATGCCTATTACCATTGCTTTAATCCGTATTCTGTAAATATTTTCGACGTCCGTGTTTAAGAATTATAATCCTTATTTTAGGGACGTCAAGGTACGTGACATAAAACAGTCATTTTGAAATAATGCTGCTTTTTAAGCGACGGTATTAACCCCCCAGCGCCCAAAATTTTTATTTTCTGAAAACCAAACCTCGTTTCACTCCTCATGACCTTCTTGAAAGACAAAGCCTTATAACTAATGAGAAAAGGTTACAAATTGTGAAATATATTTTTCATCATACCTATTCGAAAAACGCATATTGCCTTCAGAGGATAGCGGGAGCAAAGTGTAACTTGTAGGCCCATAGGACTTTTCATTTCTCTCTTCTGATTGGTCCGAAGTCACGTCATCAATTTGTTGATCGAATATACGACTTTGCATTTCTCTGTTCTGATTGGTCCGAAGTCGCGTGATCAATTTGTTGATCGGATATACGTCTTTACATTTTATTTAAACTTTAAATATACGTCTAAATAATGTCTATACAATTACATAGAAGGTTGATAGGAGTATCTTCTGATTGGTGCTTAAACGTATAGGTAATGTCCATACATAGTAGGTTGATACTCCTAGCTTTTTCTCATACGTAATGATGAAAAATAGTGTGTGTCACTCGGGGCCAAATTTTTTGTTCTCGGGCGGCGTATATTGAATTCCTCGCTACGCTCAGGATTCTACTTTAGAACCCCTCGCTACGCTCGGGATTCTACTATAGAATCCTTCACTTCGCTCTGAATTCAAAATAGCGCCCTCGGGGAACAAAAATTTTCTTTGGCCCCATGTAACACAAATAACTATGACACTTGCAAATTTTCACATAAATTCCCATAAAGCAAACTGTTTTAGTTCGCTTTGTAGTCGGCCTCACAATAGACTATCAATTTGCAGAAATATCGCTCCCATCCTCAGCCGAATAGGCACCTTGTCAATTCTAAATCCTACTTTGCATACAGAAGCTTAAATCCATCCAATATAGGTCCATACCTACCGTTCATTTCAATACATATTTTAGAATAGGTCTAGGTTTTAGAACAGTAAGACTATCTGTATCTTAGAGGCCGCTTGCGCAAGGACATTTAAACTGATTTAGTTTATTGTAATGCTGTCCCTTTTTGGCAAATGCATTTTGTAGTTGCCGAAATGGGACATTATTAAAATATTGAACTAAATCAATTTGTCCTTGTGCAAGTCGGCCTTATACGCGGAATACTTTGTTCACTGGCTTAAAAGTCAAAAGCAGTTTTTTTAAGACTCTACTACAATTTAAGGTTAATCCCACACAAGAGGCGCGGCGCAGCGCAGCGCGTATCGGCAAGTATTCTTTGTACAATTATGTTGCGGTACATATCTCCGTGCCGCGTGGCTTAAGTGAGCCCAACTCCATACAAACTCATACAAATAATATTTGCCGCTACGTGCTGTACCACGCCGTATGCCTCTGTAGTGGGGCTAGACTTCAATAAATTTTAATATCCTTCCGGGAACTATGATGAAATCGCAAGTAAGACCTCGACTGGAGCCTTGATGTGATGCGAAGCTGAAGTTGCAATAGGTGGGAAACCATGGACGTATCAGCATATTTGAAGAACCTGTAGACATTGGATGGTGCTTGAATACTGGCCTTACCGTGTAATATATTATATTAATGAAGGAACTAGAATGTTCCTTCATTATCATGGACTTCCGCAAAGTAACGCCTGCTTCTATCCAATATTTCATATATTTAATATATAATAATATTATAAATGGGAAACTGTGTTTGTTTGTTGGTGTGTTGGTTTATTGGTTTATTGGTTTGTTGGTTTATTGGTTTGTTGGTTTATTGGTTTGTTGGTTTGTCCTTCAATCACGCTGCAACGGAGCAACGGATCGACGTGATTTTTTGCATAGGTATAGTTGAGGACCCGGAGAGTGACATAGGCTATTTTTTATCCCGATAAATTGAGGAGTTCCCGTGGGAATTATAAAAACTTATTCCACTTGGACGAAGTCGCGGGCATCGGCTAGTTTAATATATATTAGATTCACAAATACTATGAAAGCCTGAGTTTTAGTTCTCACTTTAAAACATACACCGTTCGGAAATTTGCATATCTTAAAAGAAATTCCGAGATAGGTACGTGTAGTGTAACTTGTATCAGATACATATTTAGCTTGCGGGTCACGAGCCACCTTTACGTTCCGCGATCTCATGTAAATGAGAGTGTCGTTGTTTCGACTTTTCCGAGTCATTTGTTCTCGGTTACCTTTTGTGGGGAGCTGGCTGCCGATGAGGAAGTAAATGGCCATATGGAGGATTTACCTTCTTCTTCTTCTTTTTTTTGTTTTATGGCTTATAATAGTGCCATATCAGCACTATCGTCGTCTTACCCGATGTATGTCCGCTGTAAACGAAGGTCTCCTGCGTAGATCTCCACAGTACACTGTCTTGTGCCGCTTGTTTCCAGCAGCTCCCAGCTACTCGCTTGAGATCAGGGGTTCGATTTCCAGATTAGTCAACTGAAATTTATAAATAACTAGATGATGCTCGCGACTTCGTCCGCGTGGATTAAGGTTTTTTAATTCCCGCGGAAACTCCTTATTTTTCCTGGATAAAAAGTAGCCTATGTCCTTCCCCGAGATATAAACTATCAAATTTCAGCAAAATCGGTTGAAAAGATGGGCCGGGAAAGCGTAACAGACAGACAGACACACTTTCGCATTTATAATATTAGTATGGATATGGATATGGATTACCTAATTAATTAATCAATTATCTTAGGTCTAGGCTTGTTAACCGGGAGGACTCAAGCTTGGCTAGTTCCTTATCACTTTACCAGCTACATAGGGTAAGCGTTGCGGAACGATGCTACTTAGTAACTGTTTAGGGCAAATAATTCCTCAACCCTAAAGCCTAAATTCACAATAACATACCTAATATACCATATTATTATCTCTGTTTTTGTAAAGGCTTTTTTTATTGACTGTGATGTCACCTAGTGGTACGAAAAGAAGTAGAACCTGCATAGAACGCGTTTATATTCCAAAATGTTCAGCCCCTAAATAGTTAGAAACACGTAAACGTCAAAACAGCAGTCTCAAAGCCTAGAGCTCGGTTACAGAATGAAATGTGTTCATCCACGTAACCCCGGGACTGTTTGTCGTCTCTACACACGAACCTACTAACACCAGGATCGTGCACTTTGCACTTACTATGTAAAGTCAATGTTCCATGTGAAGCTAAGCCATTACTAAAAAAATTCAATACGAAACAAGTGGAACTTATAACGTTTGTACAGTCGCATGTAAAAAGCCTAAGAGCTATACCCAAAAGCCTCGTCATCTATTGGACAGCTGTCATCCATTGCTTAGCATAGGTCTCGTGGAAAGTTACCACAGTTGCAATGTCACTTACTTGATGTCACTTTTCTACCTAGTGAGTTTACTAGAAATACGATTTGTCTTACTGACAAGGCGGATCTACTGAGGTTGCATCTTCTAGAAGGGGGTCAGAGTTTATTAGTACCCTAATGTCCTTCGGTTCTTGGTACTGTGTCCCTCTTTTCATAACTTCAGCCTCACAACTTATTGAACCAACATACTTCGTAATAACGTAGTTTAATAAAGTGCATTAAAAAAATTAAAAAAAAAACTTAAATACACCTAACAATTTCTTTTTGATTTCAAAAATTCCTAAAAGGAAATAAAAATCTTTGAATGCCAAGATTATATTTGCTGGAAAATTATTCACCTAAGCTATCGCAGGCATGTCTATTATCGCATGTGATAGAGCGATAACCTTATCCCTGCCACCTCGCCACATCCGATTGGTATACACAACGTGAATTGTGTTCCAAACGGCTTAGATTTCCAGCGGTTACCTGTGCAATTTAAAATTTTCATCTTAGGTAAACGTTTGCACAATAATATTAAAATATGACAGCTGTGGAGTTTTGCAAAATCTTTTGTGCTTATTATCCGGCTCGGGGCAAACCTAGAGAAGAGAGATTTGTTTTTGTCCGCTTTCATAATAAAAATATGGCGTTAGTATTTCAATTTCTTAAATTGCAGGCAAATAAATAAATGAACAAACGTTTATTGACCACCTTTAACAAAATAATTACTTTATCGTACCTATGTACCTACTTTGTAAGTATGCAACTTAAGTGTGGGCAGAAATAATCGACTGTGACGGACGGACGGACGGACGGAGAAAGTCGCACCATAAGGGTTCCATTTTTACCATTTTGGTACGGAACCCTAAAAATGAAATAAAAACAAAAACCAAATAGGCATTAAAATTTGTTCCAGTTTTGGCCACCGTGCGAGATAAGTTGGTAGGACTGTACCTTTGGGTTTTTTAATAGAAATAAGTCACACTTTTGTAGAAGCGACGGAAAATTTTAAAGTTAATTTACGTTGCGCACATGACTTTCAATTTCGACCATAAATTTGAAATATTAAAGTATATTACGTGGTATCTGGGCAGCCATTTATTCATAACAACATTAACCTCCCGTTACACGTATGAGCTACCCCATTTTTAACTCCGTTGGAATATAAATGTTTACCTTGAAGATGCATTATACTGTGGTATTTCATTCTTAGAAATGCATAAGGAATGTATTTTGAGTTGCATACAATTTGACCATTGAACTCTGCTAATAAAAGACGCCTCTAAAACTTTTTTTTTAAATTCACTTAGATACGTAATGTTCTGCGTCAGTAAAATGCATCTACCAGTAGGTATTTAATTATGTTTTGCTCAAACATATAGCATTACTAGCTGATGCCCGCGACTTCGTCCGCGTGGAATAAGTTTTCTTTAATTCCCACGGGAACTCCTCAATTTTCCGGGAGAAAAAGTATGCCTATGTCACTATGTCACTCTCCGGGTCCTCAACTATACCCATGCAAAAAATCACGTCGATCCGTTGCTCCGTTGCTGCGTGATTGAAGGACAAACCAACAAACCAACAAACAAACACACTTTCGCATTTATAATATTAGTATGAAGTATGCTAATAAAATAATAATAATAAAGTATGATCCTGTTAAAAGGACGCATCTGCGATATCCCATAAATATTTTTCTGATGCATACCTCTGACACCTTTGTTTGAACCTCAATGGTCTATAAAGAGTTGCTACGAAAATTTTATAATGCTATGGTAGGGTTTGAAACATTTTACCACTATAGATATCAGTCCAGTTCTTGAACGCTAAGCTATCACCGAATCCTCCCACGATGTAGAGAGCGTAGCAGAGTTTTTGACAGTTTTTTTATCAATTACAAGTTAACCAAACCAAACCAACAGACCAACAAACAAACACACTTTCACATTTATAATATTAAAAGTATGACTAGATGATGGCCACGACTTCGTCCGCGTGGATTAAGTTTTTTTAGATTGCCGCGGGAACTCCTTAATTTTCCGGAATACAAAGTAGCTTAGATGTCCTTCCCCGGGATCCCTATACCAAATTTCATAAAAATAATTTGAACAGATTAACCGTGAAAGCGTAGCAGACAGACAGACAGATACACTTTCGCATTTATAATATTAGTATGGATTTAAATCCAATAAAATAAAAATAAATGTGTTGTTTTTGAAATACCTACCTAAGTTCTAAAAAATATGGCTTTCAAACATCCAAGTTGGAATACATTTGTCTCTAATCTGATAACAGGAAAGCTAAGAAATGCTTTCGTTTGTTTGATATCATTCATCGTTCGATCATTTATCACGAACTGTCATATTTTGATGATCGAACGAACATAATAAAATGAAAGCGGCTCTGTTAGATAATAGTTTCGTATTTTGTCTTTATACATTCTCGTTTTATATTTTATATGACAAACTAAAGACTAACCAAAACACGAAAACTAGATAAGGTATGCCCATGACTTCACTTGCGTTTATTAAAGATTTTTTTAATGTCGAGGGCTGCTGATTTTCCCGGAAAAAATGTAGCTTATATTCGTCCTCGGGATGCATCTATCTTTGTGCCTAATTTTATCGAAATCCGTAAATTAAATAAATTGGGACGTTAACAGAAATGAAGACAGATATAGACAAACACACTTTCGCATTTATAATATTAGTGTGGCTAACTTGCTTTAACGGTGAAAAAAACATCATGAGGAAACTTTCATGCAACACAATTTGACAGCATTCAAAATTTCAAATCTATAATATAATATAACAGTTTAAATCTATAATACTCTATAATAATCTGACAAGAAATTCAACAACATTTGGTGGTGTTTCACCCCCGTGCCTCGGAGAGCACATTAAGCCGTCGGTCCCGGTTATTATCACTAACATGATAATAGTCGTTAAAGCCCGCTAACCCGCATTGGAGCAGCGTGGTGGGTCTAAGCTCTAATTCCCTCTCTCCTATTAGATGAAGGCCTGTGCCCAGCAGTGGGACGTTAACGGACTGTAGTGGTGGTGGTAGTAATCTATAATGTTCTCAAAGGTGTGTGAAGTGTTCCAATTCATTTGCATTAAGCCATTGCTCCATTGCATCCATTGATTCTCCTATATTGGTTCATCATACTCGTATTATTATGCCTGTTTAAGAGAGTCGAAATCAGTATCGATGTGAGTATAGTCAGAAGATCTCGTGCCCCGCCAAAACGAGCCAAAGGAACGGGGCACTACCTACACTTTCTGGAAGTTCTAGTATACCACTAGTATAATAATAATATCATGTCTAGTCTATTTGGCCTTAAAAACACAAACCCAGGCATCTGTACAGGACAGTGGCAGTCAGCAGAGAGCGTCCGTTACCGTACATCATGCGGTCACGCGCCGTCACACACTGCGAGGATAAATCCTGTTTTAGCACCCCGTAACGATCGCATATAACGTGTTTGTTTCATACAAAAGTGTGACAGCGAGCGTGTTTTATAGTTTGCTTTTTTAGCCCTTTCGTTATTGCGTACCCCTTTTTCATTAGAGATTCCGAGGTTTTCTAAGCACTCTGTTGGCCTACAAAATATTTAAGCAATAGCACAGAATAATAGAACAAGCAATAGGTAGAAGTTTTCATGCTGTATTAAACTTTTGAAGTTCTTTCTTGTTTTTTTCAAATAGCAAGAAAGAATTTTAAAGCTTTTAGTAAAAAAAAGAAGAGAAACAATCGTAATTGAATGTAATATTCTAGTATTCTTGTCATTATATCAAATTGATGTGTATTATTAAACGATATCGCTATTTGTATATTGTTATATTGTACTTTCTTTAAGAAAAAAAAAATACCTACCTACACTACACAAAACATATTTTATAGAAGAACTTTGACCACGGTTGAACCGAAGATAGTAATATTATTGTAGGCTGAATACTCTGAGAAAAGTCTTGTAACTGACTAGAGCAAATGTGTAACTAATTATATGAACAAGTGTTTCGTTAATTCGTCGAGTCCTTGTGGGTTGGTGGCTTAATTGTCGGCTTAGAATTCCTTATTACGCAGTTTGTAGTGGACGCCGTGACCACAAGATGGGCGGGTCCATTTAACCTGGCTGTTTGAGAAACTATTAACTATTCGTCTAGTGTATGTTGGGAGAAGTTGAAATATGTCGTCGGTAGTAGGTTAAACTTCTCACATAACAATTTATCATTAAGCTACTAGCTCAAAATTTACAGGCAAATATTTCAGGTGGCTAGGAGGCTGGGTTTCTTTACATCGTTTTTTTTACAACTCAATCGATTTTCAAAGTAATTTAAGATTCTGTCGGATTTTTCCTTGTCGGAGAAGCCTGTTCTCGCTACGTGGCGTAACTGTGTGCTGCGAAGACGTAGTGCTTATGTTTTAACAAAACTTCTTTAACAACTTCGACTGAGCATTCACTACGTGTCGCGCTGACATAAATACACTAATTATTGTTCCAAAGGTCTACTACCATCGCTTAAAGTAATCCATACTTCCATACTAATATTATAAATGTGAAAGTGTGTCTGTCTGTCTGTCTGCTACGGTTTCTCGGCCCATATTTTCAACCGATTTTGATGAAATTTGGTACAGAGGTAGGTAACATCCCGGGGAAGGACATCTACATTTTATCCCGGAAAATTAAGAAGTTCCCGAGGGAATCAAAAAAACTTAATTTACGCGGGCGAAGTCGCGGGCATCATCGGGTATTATTTAAAAATGTCAGTTTTATGTAACGTACGTTGACGTTTCTAAAAGAAGGCTTAGAATTCTAAAACACAAACGTCAACAATATTATACTAATATGGCTTACAGCGATGGTAGTAGCTCCCTGAAAGGTTTTACGTTTTCAAAAAAATGTTTAAATTATTTATACCATAATTTTAATACATTTTAGAAAGTTGACCTTACATAAACTTGCTTGTATTTCTTACACAAGAATAAAATATGAACAGAATTTCTGGAATTTCGCAATACTATTTATTCAGAAACTGACACTGTTAAAGAAATTTTAAATAACCGCATAATTGCTGAAATGGAGTGCTAGTGGCGTATATTTACGGCGTGATTTGGCAACAAAGAGAATATTACGTTCGATGTAAATGGGTTGCGAGTTGCGGAGTCTCGTGCGGTTGTGTTGGGACGTGATTTAGAGTGCGTTTGGGCACCTTTTATATAAACGCGAGATGTATGAGACTCTTTGCAGGTTGAGAATTGATGGCGTCATTATAAAATGATAAGCTTGCTGTAATTTACATTTATTACTTTACATATTACAAGATATTTTATGTAGGTATTACGTCGGTAATTTTTTGTGTAGGTATTTTTTTGTCATTCATAATATATTTATTTCTTACGCAGGTACTTATCCATAGATATACTAATACTATGAATGCTAATGTATGTCTGGCCGAAATTTCGTACAGAGATGGTATACATCCTGAAACAGTGGCTACAAGATAATGCCTGCGACTTCATCCACTTGGATTTAATATTTTTGAAATTATCGTAGGAGTTTTCTGCTTTTGCGGGCAATTTCTGTGCCGAAATTCGGTTATACGGACAAAAAGACACACTTTCGCTTTTATAATATTGGTATAGATTATATTTATTAAAAACTAGCTGTTACCCGCGCATTCGTCCGCGTGGAAAAAGTTTAATTCTCACGGAAACTCTTTAATTTTCCAGGATGAAAAGTAGCCTGTATCGATCTCCAGGGTTTCATCTATACCCATTACCCATGCAAAAAATCACGTCGATCGATTGTGGCAGCATGATTGAAGGACTAACCAACAAACAAACATACTTAAGCATTTATGATATTAGTATGATAAAAAAAGCAGTTTTATATGTTTTATAAAAGCAAGATCTATGAGGCACTTTGAACGTTGAGAATTGATAGCGCTATTATAAAAATGATAAGTTTTCACTTCCTGTGATTTATATTATGGTTAACTCATAGTCATAACTGCACTTAAACACGCGTTAGAATTAAATTTACGGGTCAAGTAAGGACATTTTAAAGATTTAAACATACGTTATATTAGTTTAATTCTTTAAAGTATCGTTGCAAGGTTTATTAGATTAAGGTTTTTGATTCCCGCGGGAACTCTTTAATTTTTCGGGATATAAGGTAGCCTATGTCCTTCCCCGGGATACAACCTAACCCTATGCCAATTTTCATCCAAATCGGTTGAACAGATGGGCCGTGAAAGCGTAGCAGATGGACAGACAGGCAGACAGAGACACTTTCGTATTTATAATATTAGTATGGATACTACCGTTTTCAAAATAAAGGCAGTCAAAGTTCTAGCTGGTAGCAATTGGCTATATTAACGGAACTCTTACACTATTTGACCAGATAATCTAGAAAACATAATAACTCGAGGTTCAAAAGTGCTCCTATAAATTAGTAAATAACGCTTCATCCAGTGATAGATGTGCAGGATAAATAATGAATATCTACGAGTAGGTTGACGAAGCCTTCCACCCGAGTAAATTCAGAAGTTAAACATTCCCAATCCCCTGCCGAGGATCGAACCCAGGACCTACCACTCGTAAGTAAGTTTATGTCCGGCTCTTCTCAGTAGAGTTTTCCGGACCAGTGGTAGAGTCTTAACGTATCATAAGTAACACAAGTTGTCCTACGTGAAATAAATAATTTATTATCATTTAAGATCACAATCCACGTAGATCACTGGAGTATTTAACAATGTACACAATTATAAGTATAAAAAATTGAAATTTTTGAACGTTTCTTCAAAAACCAAAATCTACTTGGACGAAGTTGCGGGGAACAACTTGTTGAAACGTTTTTATGCATTTTCATGAAAAACTCTTATTATATTTAATTCAATAAAAATATTAATTAATACGCGCTAGGTGTAGGTATTAACTACATTTGTTTTGTTACCTCTTACATGCGAAATATCTCTTTATTCCCTATAAGGCGATTCCAGTTAGTAATACATATAAATGTGTTTGAGTTTGCTCTCGAATAACTCGTGTTATATATGCGGATTGTTTACTTTAATTTATATATTCTTTGTTGTAAAAAATCGTTTCTGTGTATCTGATTGTATTTCTGGTAGGCATATATTTGATGGGGCTGACTAAATAAGATAAAATAAATATGGATTCAACGCTAGCTTCGGGACTATAATATAATATTAATTTGACATTGGCATAATATAGTACTAGCTGATGCCCGAGACTTCGTCCGCGTGGTTTAAGTTTTTTTAATTCCCGCGGAAACTCCTAAATTTTCCGGGATAAAAAGAAGCCTATGTCACTCTGGTCGTCAACTATACCCATACCGAAAATCACGTCGATCCGTTGCTACGTTGCGGCGTGATTGAAGGACAAAACAGCAAACCAACAAACAAACACACTTTCGCATTTACAATATTAGTATGATGACATGATTCTGTGGTTGTGTAAGATTCAGGTAAATATAGGTGAACATACATAGCCCTGTGCTTTCCGAAGTCGGTAAAAAAAAGTGTGTGTCACATACGGCAGAAGCGAAACTTCAGAAAAGTAGCATAAATATAGCTTGTATTCTATCTCATTCTCTCGTAGACTAAATAAAATCCTATTTATGAATATTTTATTATTATTTGTTTGTCTCTTTTTAACCGACTTCCAAAAAAGGAGGAGGTTCTCAATTCGGCGCTTATTTTTTGATGTCGCTTTTTCGTTTCATTTTCTCGTTGCGTTGAATTTTCAAATCACAACGTTTCTAAAGAAGTTTCACTTCAAAAAAGAAACTCCAAGTTGTAAACAGCTGTAATATTACCTACTAGCAGATGCCCGCGACTTCGTCCGCGTGGTTTAAGTTTTTTTTGATTCCCGCGGGAACTCCTTAATTTTCCGGAATAAAAAGTAGCCTATGCTACTCTCCAGGTCCTCAACTATACCCATGCCAAAAATCACGGCAATCCGTTGCTACCGTTGCGGCGTGATTGAAGGACAAACCAACAAACCAACAAACAAACACACTTTCGCATTTATAATATAATATTATTAGTATGACATGATTCTGTGGTTGTATATGCTTTTTGTTTTCAGTAAATCGAACCTAGCTTTCTGCAGTCAATTAAGGTAACGCTTCCAAAATAAGCTGTACTTTAAGTACAGTACAAGTAAGTCTAAAGTTAAATATAAAATTACACCATAATTAAGGTTGCTGAGTAAAGCCCGTCTTAATGAGGGGCTTTAGAAGGACTCGCTTTTTTGGAGTTGTCGACTGCAATAGTAATAATTATACTTGTTTATCCCTAATGTGTATTTAAATAATATAATAAAATCTGGTTTTAAAAGAGTTTTTATGTAACTATTTTAGAATCTAAGTAGCATTAAAGTACCTAATTATTGTTGATTAAAGGTTAAAGTTTTTTTACGTCCCATGGGAACATTGATTTTCTGAAATAAAGCTTACGTCTGTCTCCGGGATGTAAGTATCTCGTTACAAAATTCCATCAAAATTAACCGTAAAAAGGTAACCGACAGGCAACCATAGTTAATAGTTATATTTGAATTTATAATATTAAGACGTATGGACAAGGTATGAATTTTATAACCGACTTCCAAAAAAAGAGGTTCTCAATTCAGCGCGTATTTTTTTGGGGACGGAAAATCCGACAAGACCGGAGAGAGATCAGGCGCAGGACCGAAGGCTTTACGTGCTCTACAGAATTATTTATACCAACTATTACTACGTAGTTAAAGTTGAGCAACCTAATTTTTCGTTTTGCCTTACTTTTTTTGATTAAAGTCGCTTGCCAAAACGGTTTGCGGAATTTGCAGTACGGAATAGTACATTGTTCACCGAGGGGAGAAAGTGACCGATTACTATCGAGGGTGTAGTTTGAGGCCCGAGGCGTAGCCGAAGGGCCGCAATACACGCGAGGTAGGAATCGTACTTTCTACCGAGTGATACATAGTGCTTTATACTACACCTGCGAGGAAAATAAGCGATAATTAGTGATTAAACGAACTTACAAAGGTTTAAAATAATAAATAAAATAAATATTTTTAATTTCAGGCATATTTTACAAACCCATATTCAAAATACAGAAACATAAAAAAAAAAAAAAAAAAAAAAAAAAAAAAAAAAAAAAAAAAAAAAAAAAAAAAAAAAAAAAAAAAAAAAAAAAAACCAAAAAAAACAAAAAAAAAAAAAGGTTTAGGTTAATAGTTAATAATAGTTAATAGTTAATTTAATAATATAATAAGTTAATAATAAATGTTAATTAAAGCTAGCTAGCCTAACCTAATTAAGGAATTAGGTTAGGCTAGCTAGCTTTAATTTCTAATGTATAGTTTTCAAAAAATTAAAAAAAAAATTTAAAAAAAAAAATGACGTTCTATCATAACTATATGAGTCGCTTCATTCGAAGCTTCACTATCACAACTAGACTACATTTTGAGGATTATTTCAATATAGATTTCGATATCGACAATCGACATCGATATCGACAATCGACATCGATACCGACAATCGACATCGATACCGACAATCGACATCGATATCGATATCGACTATCAATATCGGATATCGATATCGACTATCGATATCGATAATCGACGTCGATGTCGACAATCGACATTCACCATATTATTTGACTTTTCTATGTCAAATATGGTGAAGCTGCTTCTAATATTATATTTCCTTAAGGTAAGACATCCAAATTCTCAACGTCCATACCATATTTACTTAAAATTAAAAAACAACAGCGCGTTAGAAATGGATTTTTCTCACCTCCGGGCGGAAAGCGTCAATTTTCCTCCCGCTGCGCTAAACGAAAATGCCGCTTTCCGCCTCCGTCGAGGAGAAAAATAGTATACACACCACGGGCAGTAAATAAGAAAGCCTCAGATCACATGTTTATTGACCTCGGCTTCGCCTCGGACAACAATTACATGTGATCTGAGACATTTCTTATTTTACTGCCCTAGATGTGTAATGTACTATTCATACAGTTTTCTCCCCGCTTAGCACGTTAGAAATGAAATTTCATACATCTTTTCCTCCCGCTTAATTGGTTTGTAGCAATGACGTACTTTCTACCTCGTTTTGACAAAAGCAAGAGGGTACTTTCCGAGCGGGTGTAGTATAAACACATTTTCTAACTCCTACTGACAGCCGCTGTCAAAGGGACGCTCAGGCAACGAGTTGATCTGACGGGGCAAAAAAAGGGTTTTTTCCATACTGTTAGGAACTAACGCTTAGTTAATTCTTTATTTCTTCGAGTTTATTTCAGCTTATTACAACCATGCTTCAACACGCTATTGTTATACGAGTCCTTAGAATTATTGTATGAACAAAAGGAACACTAGTAACTTTGGAACTACATATTTTTAGGGCTATAACACACTATGGACATATGACAAAACGTGTTCCTTTTACGAAACGGGTGACCTATGAAATTTTATATGACATACCTTGACGTCCCTAAAATAACGATTATAAATCAATAAATCAAAATCAAATATTTTTATTCAAGTAGACTTTTAACAAGTGCTTTTGAATAGTCGAGTGAATCTACCACTGGTTTGGAATGCCTTTCCTACCGAGAAGAACCGGCAAGAAATCCGGTGATTGCTCTTTTGAATTAAAAAAAAATATTTATATGAAGATGCCTGAGTAACCACAGTTCTATGCATTTCTGGAGCGAGTCAAATCCAGGATCTTATATCATTTATATGATTTTCAACAATATAATAAGCTTATTTGAGGAGAAAATTATTTTTAATAGATTTCTTAAACTTAACACTTTAACGTATAAAGGCAAGTTTATAATAAGGTATAATTATTATGTAGATATGCCTATTGTTCTGGCCTTAGTTTTTTCACCCTTATGGAAATCTAACATCTCATATAGACACTTCTGTAACCCATTGCTTTTAATTGATGTTCAGAATTTAACGCTAGCCATAAGGTACAACTAACCGGCTGTCATGCAACTGGGCCTTAGAGGAGTTCTGCATAAGTTAAAGTGTACGTCAAAAAGGAGAAGTTTCAAGTACAATTTAAGTTAAAATCTATTTACTTATACTTTAGAGAAATTTTCCTCCTGACTTCGCTGTTTCAGAAATTTTCAATTTGTTTCATACAAAATTTAACATCCTACTTTAAGGCGGTGGATACGCTCGCACCCATACATATTTTTAGGGTTCCGTACCTCAAAAGGAAAAAACGGAACCCTTATAGGATCACTTTGTTGTCCGTCTGTATGTCTGTCAAGACCCTTCTTCTCAGGAACGCATGGATCAAGCTGAAATTCATATCAAATACTCAGGTCTACTATCCCTTGGAGCTGTGAAAAAATCAAACTTCTACGCCAACGCAATCAAAAGATACAGCCATTTATGCTGCAAATTTTCGACACTCGCAAAGGAATCAAAACATACAGGGTACTTCCCGTGAACTCAGAATCTTGAAATTTGGTACGAAGCAACGTCAAAAAGCACAGTTGCAATGCACAGCAAGCAATTTTTAGTTACATCATAATATTATAATAAAAATATTTTTAATAATTTTAAACTTACTACCCCTTTCCTCATGAACGCGTAGAGGTATTAAATTGAAATTAAAATAGATAAGTGGAATAAAAATACCATAACTTTTACTTATCTACCTACAGGTTTATACGGAAGCCTCAGTGCGCGAGTCCGACTCGCATTTGGTCAGTTTTTTTTAGATGTTTTTAGTGACGAGTGGAAAACGCGACGAGAGGCGCGGGTGTCATTAGCGTATCCGCGACATCGCAAACAAGTTACCCTTTATCCTAGGCGAGCAACAGAAGCGACGCCGTAGAAAACAGACGTATCTACGTGACAACGTCTGTCACTTTCTATGGCGTCGCATCGCGATGCATCGCGTAGCGTCGCTTCTGTCGCTCACCTAGGTCAACGGGTTATTGTTTATCGCTTATGACGGGTAGTTCACATGGGTGGATCTGGGGCCATACTGCCAACGCTTAAAGCCATATTGTTTCATTTTTGTTGACTTTCGTGTTTTAGAATAATTATTATAATCCATAGTTTAGGAACGTCAAGGTACGTTTTTTTTATCCTCTACAAGTTAGCCCTTGACTGCGATTCGCCTGATGGTAAGTGATGATGCAGTCTAAGATGCAGTAGCGGGCTAACCTGTTAGGGGCATGGCAGTTATATTAAACTAAAATAATAATAATAATTTCTTGTTTTGTTTAAATGTGTTTTTTTTTTGTGTATGGTGTACAATAAAGCATATTTTCATTTCATTTCATTTCATTAAACACATACCCCAATTCTGTTTCTGTCGTGACGTCAAACTGACATTTTGTGTAAGTATTTCTTGAAAGCGTTGGCAGTATGGCCCCAGTTCCGCTACCTCGTCACCTTAAACATAACTGCGGAACACTGCGTGTTTTATTCCGCTTCCGCTCACCGCTGTCCACCAAAAATGCAGCCTAAGATTCAGTTATGTTAATCAAACAGTATCAATAATTTGAACGCTATTTATCTTCTAGCGAGCAAGCATTTCCGTACATTTGTACAAAAATATCGATAAAGTTAAGCGAACTTACATCACCTTAAACTATGGAATAGACATAAAATAAGACGTAAATGTATTCTCTAAGATATTAGAATCATTTAGAAAATTTAAAACGCTATAAATCCCAGCCACGAAGCCGGCGATTCTCGAATAGCCCCATACGTCTAGTTCCACTGTCTCGCGTTTATTTGACCAGACGCACATTAAATCACGCTTCAGTATATAACCGCACGGAGCTTCGCAATTCGTAATCCGTGTGTGCTTAATGTTTTGTTATCTTTGTTGTCTATAAATAATACTAGACTAGCTGATGCCCGCGACTTTGTCCGAATGGTTTAAGTTTTTTTTAATTCCCAAGGGAACTCCTTAATTATCCAGGATAAAAAGTACCTAACCCATGTCACTCTCTAGGTCCTCAATCAAAAAATCACGTCGATCTTTTGCTCTTTTGTACACCAAACACTTTAATCTATGTACTACAATAATACTTTAAAAAACTACATTTTTAATATTGGAAGTAACTGGTAGTGTTATAGGTATGAGGCCCGTTGCTCCGCCCAATCCGTCCGGGTTTTTTATAAATCCCTTCGATTTTCCGGCATAAAATTATCCTAATAACTTTTTAATACCCGGTCATGAGTGAACCTATTTCTACGTAGTATTCCGACAAAAAATAATAAAGTTTAATTATCAACGTTTCCCTCGAACCTTTTGGCACGCATTGAATCAAACGTAATATTGGGGCTGTTGAAAAAACTTCGCGGTCGCCATTTGCTTTTTTCAGGTCATTGCGCATCGACAAAATGGCCGGCGGGCTTTTATTACATCCACTCGGACAAGAGTGCGGTTTTACGGAGGCATTGTTTTGACCTCACAATAAATTCTTAGCTTCCAATTTTCTCACGTGAAAATTAATTAACGTCCCAAAACTAATTTACTTTAGGTACACTATAAAAGAAATGAGCTTATCTTTACGCACTATCTATCTATCTTCCTATCTATCCTCACTATCATATAACCTGTTTGGATAAAAAGATTTGGTGCAGCATCGACGACTTTACGTGCTCTCCGAGATACGGATCTCTCTTTCTATCTGAAAACATAATATACTTGCTGATCTCGTCAATTTTCTGGGATAAATAGTAGCTTATGTCACTCTCTAGTCCTTAATTATGCCCATCAAGTAGATCCGTTGCTCTGAAGGACAAACAACACACTATCGCAATAATGCATGTATGATGTACAAGACAAGACATCAAGAAACACGTCGTATTAAAAGAGGCACCAGCATGTTCTATATGAAATAAACAAATTGAGTTTTGAGTTTACCTGATATTGGGGCTGATTCTGTATAACACAATCTCTAAACTAAACTAAAATGGCAGCTTTAAATCTAGTTCTGTCCCTTTCCGTAGGGAGTATTATGAAAGGGTTAGTAATATTTGTAAAGCTCTAATTTTAGTTTAGTTTAGGGATTGTGCACTACAGAATCAGCCCCATTATAGAGATAGGTATAATGAGAATTCTTTGATAGAAAAAAACACAATTTTTTGGCCCAAGTTGAAATAGCTCAGTAACCACGTCTTCCGCAGTCAAGTAGATGAATTCCAAATAAAGGAAAGCTACAATATTATTTTATTTCTATAATCTTCATACACTTCCACCTTTTCATACTCTACAAAGAGACATTTCACTCTAGGATCAAGGATTCAAATATCCAACTGGAGTTCATGCTTAGAGCATTAGAACATCAAAGCTTATTTATTTTTAGCTTTTTATTACAATATGTAACACAGTTCAGTAAAAAAGCTTACTTTGCTACTCGTATATAATCCACAGAAAGAATACTGATAATCTATTTTCACTAATATATACCTAGAGATTCGTGAGCTACGCTCTTTAAAAATGACTGTCAGAATTCAGGATATTATACCTATAAATATTTTATCTCGCGAAAGCCTGCGCGAAACGTAATAAAACGAACTGCGTTCACACTAGACGAGTTACTGTGCTCGCTTTTTGTTTGTGCTCAAGTTTTGTTTTTCGTTACACTATGTACCAACTTACCAGTTTACATACATTTTACGTCATAATATTATGTTCTACTTTATCTTTTATGTTTTAAAGCTCATCCTTGTACAGCTTTATCAACTGGCATAAAATACGGTAAAATGGTTAAAATCGGTAAAATGGATAAAACGGTAAAATGGATAAAACGGGTAAAACAAACTGCAGCCTGCTCCTCGCGTGCAACCCAGTCAAGTGAGACCCCGAGGGGAGGCCCAGCTTAGGCGCCCGCGGACCGGAGTATACGGGTCAACCCTGCGTGGTGTGGAGGGCGTAGGCAGAAGGGGTTGATCCCGTGCTCCTTTTTCTTCAAGAAAAAGGGCACTAGGGCTGCGGGGCGTTTTCGTCCCGGTCGGG
The DNA here is from genome assembly GCA_917051295.2 of Erebia ligea. NCBI lineage: Eukaryota > Metazoa > Arthropoda > Insecta > Lepidoptera > Nymphalidae > Erebia > Erebia ligea. The sequence continues at coordinate 3,262,334 of OU785239.1, forward strand.
GGCAGGTGCTTACGCGGGATCAACCCGGCCGCTCTCCCTCAAACTGCAAGCAGTGACTACTACTGGCACCAGGGAACACAGAAGCAGGGTACGCGGAACCGAAACTAAGCGCTATCTCGATCAGTTGCTTTTTTTTACAAAATCACAAACTGAGAGTTCGTTCAAGCATTTTTAGAAATAAGATCAAATGTTATAGTTTATAGAAAACTAGATGGCGCTAGTAGTCGTGTACACCGCGCTGTCGAAGATCAACCAACCGGATTGAAATAGGCTACGTGTAGTTCATTCATTACATGTTCTTTTTTTAGGGTTCCGTACCCAAAGGGTAAAAACGGGACCCTATTACTAAGACTCCGCTGTCTGTCTGTCTGTCTGTCTGTCTGTCTGTCTGTCTGTCTGTCTGTCTGTCTGTCTGTCTGTCTGTCTGTCTGTCTGTCTGTCTGTCTGTCTGTCTGTCTGTCTGTCTGTCTGTCTGTCTGTCTGTCTGTCTGTCTGTCTGTCTGTCTGTCTGTCTGTCTGTCTGTCTGTCTGTCTGTCTGTCTGTCTGTCTGTCTGTCTGTCTGTCTGTCTGTCTGTCTGTCTGTCTGTCTGTCTGTCTGTCTGTCTGTCTGTCTGTCTGTCTGTCTGTCTGTCTGTCTGTCTGTCTGTCTGTCTGTCTGTCTGTCTGTCTGTCTGTCTGTCTGTCTGTCTGTCTGTCTGTCTGTCTGTCTGTCTGTCTGTCTGTCTGTCTGTCTGTCTGTCTGTCTGTCTGTCTGTCTGTCTGTCTGTCTGTCTGTCTGTCTGTCTGTCTGTCTGTCTGTCTGTCTGTCTGTCTGTCTGTCTGTCTGTCTGTCTGTCTGTCTGTCTGTCTGTCTGTCTGTCTGTCTGTCTGTCTGTCTGTCTGTCTGTCTGTCTGTCTGTCTGTCTGTCTGTCTGTCTGTCTGTCTGTCTGTCTGTCTGTCTGTCTGTCTGTCTGTCTGTCTGTCTGTCTGTCTGTCTGTCTGTCTGTCTGTCTGTCTGTCTGTCTGTCTGTCTGTCTGTCTGTCTGTCTGTCTGTCTGTCTGTCTGTCTGTCTGTCTGTCTGTCTGTCTGTCTGTCTGTCTGTCTGTCTGTCTGTCTGTCTGTCTGTCTGTCTGTCTGTCTGTCTGTCTGTCTGTCTGTCTGTCTGTCTGTCTGTCTGTCTGTCTGTCTGTCTGTCTGTCTGTCTGTCTGTCTGTCTGTCTGTCTGTCTGTCTGTCTGTCTGTCTGTCTGTCTGTCTGTCTGTCTGTCTGTCTGTCTGTCTGTCTGTCTGTCTGTCTGTCTGTCTGTCTGTCTGTCTGTCTGTCTGTCTGTCTGTCTGTCTGTCTGTCTGTCTGTCTGTCTGTCTGTCTGTCTGTCTGTCTGTCTGTCTGTCTGTCTGTCTGTCTGTCTGTCTGTCTGTCTGTCTGTCTGTCTGTCTGTCTGTCTGTCTGTCTGTCTGTCTGTCTGTCTGTCTGTCTGTCTGTCTGTCTGTCTGTCTGTCTGTCTGTCTGTCTGTCTGTCTGTCTGTCTGTCTGTCTGTCTGTCTGTCTGTCTGTCTGTCTGTCTGTCTGTCTGTCTGTCTGTCTGTCTGTCTGTCTGTCTGTCTGTCTGTCTGTCTGTCTGTCTGTCTGTCTGTCTGTCTGTCTGTCTGTCTGTCTGTCTGTCTGTCTGTCTGTCTGTCTGTCTGTCTGTCTGTCTGTCTGTCTGTCTGTCTGTCTGTCTGTCTGTCTGTCTGTCTGTCTGTCTGTCTGTCTGTCTGTCTGTCTGTCTGTCTGTCTGTCTGTCTGTCTGTCTGTCTGTCTGTCTGTCTGTCTGTCTGTCTGTCTGTCTGTCTGTCTGTCTGTCTGTCTGTCTGTCTGTCTGTCTGTCTGTCTGTCTGTCTGTCTGTCTGTCTGTCTGTCTGTCTGTCTGTCTGTCTGTCTGTCTGTCTGTCTGTCTGTCTGTCTGTCTGTCTGTCTGTCTGTCTGTCTGTCTGTCTGTCTGTCTGTCTGTCTGTCTGTCTGTCTGTCTGTCTGTCTGTCTGTCTGTCTGTCTGTCTGTCTGTCTGTCTGTCTGTCTGTCTGTCTGTCTGTCTGTCTGTCTGTCTGTCTGTCTGTCTGTCTGTCTGTCTGTCTGTCTGTCTGTCTGTCTGTCTGTCTGTCTGTCTGTCTGTCTGTCTGTCTGTCTGTCTGTCTGTCTGTCTGTCTGTCTGTCTGTCTGTCTGTCTGTCTGTCTGTCTGTCTGTCTGTCTGTCTGTCTGTCTGTCTGTCTGTCTGTCTGTCTGTCTGTCTGTCTGTCTGTCTGTCTGTCTGTCTGTCTGTCTGTCTGTCTGTCTGTCTGTCTGTCTGTCTGTCTGTCTGTCTGTCTGTCTGTCTGTCTGTCTGTCTGTCTGTCTGTCTGTCTGTCTGTCTGTCTGTCTGTCTGTCTGTCTGTCTGTCTGTCTGTCTGTCTGTCTGTCTGTCTGTCTGTCTGTCTGTCTGTCTGTCTGTCTGTCTGTCTGTCTGTCTGTCTGTCTGTCTGTCTGTCTGTCTGTCTGTCTGTCTGTCTGTCTGTCTGTCTGTCTGTCTGTCTGTCTGTCTGTCTGTCTGTCTGTCTGTCTGTCTGTCTGTCTGTCTGTCTGTCTGTCTGTCTGTCTGTCTGTCTGTCTGTCTGTCTGTCTGTCTGTCTGTCTGTCTGTCTGTCTGTCTGTCTGTCTGTCTGTCTGTCTGTCTGTCTGTCTGTCTGTCTGTCTGTCTGTCTGTCTGTCTGTCTGTCTGTCTGTCTGTCTGTCTGTCTGTCTGTCTGTCTGTCTGTCTGTCTGTCTGTCTGTCTGTCTGTCTGTCTGTCTGTCTGTCTGTCTGTCTGTCTGTCTGTCTGTCTGTCTGTCTGTCTGTCTGTCTGTCTGTCTGTCTGTCTGTCTGTCTGTCTGTCTGTCTGTCTGTCTGTCTGTCTGTCTGTCTGTCTGTCTGTCTGTCTGTCTGTCTGTCTGTCTGTCTGTCTGTCTGTCTGTCTGTCTGTCTGTCTGTCTGTCTGTCTGTCTGTCTGTCTGTCTGTCTGTCTGTCTGTCTGTCTGTCTGTCTGTCTGTCTGTCTGTCTGTCTGTCTGTCTGTCTGTCTGTCTGTCTGTCTGTCTGTCTGTCTGTCTGTCTGTCTGTCTGTCTGTCTGTCTGTCTGTCTGTCTGTCTGTCTGTCTGTCTGTCTGTCTGTCTGTCTGTCTGTCTGTCTGTCTGTCTGTCTGTCTGTCTGTCTGTCTGTCTGTCTGTCTGTCTGTCTGTCTGTCTGTCTGTCTGTCTGTCTGTCTGTCTGTCTGTCTGTCTGTCTGTCTGTCTGTCTGTCTGTCTGTCTGTCTGTCTGTCTGTCTGTCTGTCTGTCTGTCTGTCTGTCTGTCTGTCTGTCTGTCTGTCTGTCTGTCTGTCTGTCTGTCTGTCTGTCTGTCTGTCTGTCTGTCTGTCTGTCTGTCTGTCTGTCTGTCTGTCTGTCTGTCTGTCTGTCTGTCTGTCTGTCTGTCTGTCTGTCTGTCTGTCTGTCTGTCTGTCTGTCTGTCTGTCTGTCTCCAGGCTGTATCTCATGAACCGTGATAGCTAGAAAGCTGAAATTTTCACAAATGATGTATTTCCGTTGCCGCTATAACAACAAATACTAAAAACTAAAAAAATATATATATTAAGGGGGGTCCCCATACAATAAACGTGTTTTTTTCGTATTTTTTTGCTCAATATTAAAAACGGTAGACGGTTCAAATTTTCACAGAATATTAACTTGTATATTACCTTTCAAAATAAATAATTAAATATCAATAAAGTAAATATTAAAGGGGGGCTCCCATACAACAAACGTAATTTTTATTTTTAATACGTCATAAATCGTAAAACTTACTACAGGTTTGTACGGAACCCTCGGTGCGCGAGTCCGACTCGCACTTGGCCGGTTTTTTTTCTCTTGTTTTTCTCTTTAATTTTTGAAAAGTAGTACCTACGAAATGTACTACTTTAGAATTTATAGGCCCCAGATGATGCCCGCGACGTCGTCCGCGTGGATAAAGGTGTTTGATTTCCGCGGGATCTCTTTAATTTTCCGGGATAAAATGCCTATGTGTAATAACTCAGGACATAATAATATAAGCTGTCTCCATTTCAAAAAGCCAAATCGGTTGAGTCGTTGTGGCGTGAAGGCGTAAAAAACATTTAAACTTATTGCTGCGAACCAATATAATTATATATAATATAATTATATATAATATATAATTCACTTGCGCGCTTGTGTTTGGACACGCCTTTACAATTGTGGAATTTTGAAAAATCCTTCCTTAGTGAGCGCTTCCGTCACAAAAGGAACCTACCTACTGTCAAAGTGCGTTGATAGCCAGACGATTGTATTGACCGAGCGAAGCGAAGGTCTCTGAGTCTACTTGAGTGAATTTGCACTTGTCCGTCCGTCCATCCGTCTGTCAGAGCCTTATAACTTCTGAATTACTGAACGTAATTACTTCAAATTTAAATATAATATGTAAACCGATGGCGAATATGGCTTAAAAAGTTATAAAAATCTTTATTTCAGGGGGGCTCTCATAGAAACGAATGCGAAGTAAAATATCTTTAATTATAATAGATAGATAATTACGAATAGAGTCCAAAAATATATTTTTTTAATTTTTCCCCTAAAATTGACGAAATGGGGATCTTTCAAAGTGGCGATTTTCTAACGTCCCTGAGAGTTCTGAGGTCAACTTTTTGACCTCAGAACTCTCAATTTTCTGAAAGGCTGAGCCTGAAACTTATCAATTATTTAAATTATATCCTGCACATGAACAACAAATACTAAAATTAGATAAATATTATAAGGAAACGAAATTATTTAATTTTTAATGTGCTTCAGTATTATTAACAAAACTTCACAATTATGTCAATAGATGGCGCTCTGTACAAGTTTATGGATACCGCGAGGTCTCAGTTTGGGGCGAACCACTAGTTTAAAGATAGATTGAGTCATTCTGCCAACGCTTAAGGGGCGAACGCCTCTCGCAATTTCTATTCAACCCGCAAATATAAAGTTGCCGGTATATATTGCTATCTCTATTTGGCTGATGACACAATAATATGATCGCGTGCAAGCGCGATAGCAATATGAGCGTTCAGAATTTGTTATACTCATATAATCTTGTTCCGTAAATACCAAAATGATGAATGAAAACTTGTTATGTTTTTAACTTCGTGATGTTATTCTGTAACTTGACAATATAAGCTATGTTCCTGAATAATTAGTACGTAAGATATCGTTGGTTTTAATATGAAACAAGTAAGGAGAAAACATGTCATTTATGTCGTAAAAATATGCAAAACGCAATGCGCTTACATTTAATTTTGGGAAAGTATTTTGAAAACATTAATTATTATCCAGGGACCTAGATAAACACAAGTTCAGTCTAAATAATTGCACAATATGATGGAAATATTTTCGAATCGCAAATTATATTGGTATTACGTTTGTATGGACAATTCACCCTCCGCCGCCGTCATTATTAATACATAATCGATTCATTATATTTCATTGTTGTCTGATAAAAAGTTGTATTTATAAAAAAGTTACTCTTAATTAACTCATTAATTATTTAACTTGTGCAGGAAAAATCACCTCGCAAAGATGTTAGATGACTTTTTTTGTCAAGTTTGCTAGTTAATATAACAAAAATCGTAGAAAATTAGACAGTAATGATATTGGCTTCCATGCCAGCTAAGGCCGTCTATACTATAAGACCATACATCGAACCACTGCAAGTTTGCAAAACTACTACGTGTCTGGATCTGCCTTTAAAATACTTTAGTATGGAAATAACTATATATTTTTATATACGCTATAATAGCCTACATCCAATATTGTTGAGACTAACCAAGCTTCGCACGTCACAAACACGACTGTAACATTGAGATTATTATGTTCAAGCTATTTTCACGATTATTTCCAAAAGAATAAAGCTAGTAAAAGCGTGTAGGTACATTGGTCGTATACAACTTTTTTATTACCTACACGAATACCGCAATATTTTTCCAAAGTTGGTCGAAACAAACAAATATTGTAGCATTTCTAGTTTACAAGCGGTCCCCTATTAGAGAAGTCGAATTAAAAAACAAAAGTTTCTTCGCTGCTTCACGTACAATTTAACTTTGAATCTATTTGCTTAACTAGACAGAGGGAGAATTTCCTTTTATTGCTTTGCGTTTTCCCACTTCTTTTTTTGTTTTAATACAATATACTATTTTGACTTCGCGTTTACTTGCGGTGAATTTTGAAATACCTACTTTTGATTTTGGAGCGTAAAAACAACTCGGGATCAATACCAAGGTTATAGATTTAAAATTAACCATTTAAGTACTGACGTGGTTAAACCAGGTCATAGATGCTGATGTGACGTCTCTCAGACGGCTATGGAAATAATCAATTTTTTTATATATATGTATTAAAAAATGGCATTATTGATTTAAAATATGTTTCGACTGTTCTAAGTATCCGACACTGTCAAGCAGTACAGCCAAAAGTGTAACAGCACCGCATGCGAGCTTTTGGCTGATCAATCAACTCGTGAAATCCCGAAGGTAACGGGGAGGGCGGGACCGTATCTTTAAAATTGCCAACACAAAACTCAAATTTGTTCACCCGCCGTCTGTGAGACACCCACGTCAGTACAGTATTCCCAAATTAATAATGCGCATAGAAATCTTCGTCACTGTTCGGCAACGGTCGTATTCCCCGAGCATCGGAAGACGATATGTATATAGAGTGGTTAAGTGCATTTTCTTCATGCATAATTTAGTAGAATTATGTGTTTTGTGCTAAAAGAGATAAATATTGACTTATCAGTAACAAAATTTGATTCGATAATTCCATGTAAGTAAATAGCGAAGAAAACCACACGATTCCGAATATGCTACAATCTTTGTAGAATTGATTTGAATTGATTGAAGGGTGTGTAATAGCAGCTCCATATAATTCCACACGGAGAGAACACGTGCAGTCACCACCAATATATAAAGACGACTGATTTACCTTTGACTGACAGTGACCGGCGACCGCCGCGCCGCCGACAGCCCGAACTGTTTTCGATTGCTTACACATGATATTGACTCCTATTTCTTTCGAACAAGGTGCAAAATGCTTTAGGGCTCTTACGATTCAATAATTCGGGTGTTTCCGCGAATACGACAATTAGCGAAGATCTGCATGTGCATTATTAATTTGGGAATACTGTACTTAAAGGTTAAATTAAAATATTAAAGAAATGAAAAACGTTCCCCTCCTCTTTCAATATTGATGAGTGAGGTGCCTTCAAATCAAGAGTGAATAGGTATCTTCTAGGCAAGCGCGCTCCGCCTTATGCTGCATCACCACTTGCAAGCAAGTCTGATAGCAGCCAAGCGCTAGCCTATAAATAAAAAATTACAGATTTCGCAGTCCCCGCAAAGAACTGGAGCATTGTTAATGAATACAATTTTTTTTCCGGAATATTTACAATTTAGTAAACAAACACCCCCTAAAAAAAAACTTACCAGCCTATTTTCAAAATTCAAACGCTTACACGTGTCTCGTTATATTCCTCAACTCTTGATACTATTTCCATCTCGATCCTCCCAAAATCCTCGGAGCTATGGCCAAAAATACGTCTCAGGCGATTTTATATGATGATAACCATTTTCAATGGTAAAAAAACGTACTGCCAATCTTGAGGCTCGTGTATTATAGTATCAGAGAGATACATTGCTCATCCAGTGGGCACATACGCTGAGCTTGCTCTAGGAGCACGTGCAGGTTCTTAGAATTAGTTAAGTAGGTACTAACATACTAATCAAGAGCTGATGGGCCCGGTGTAACCATAACTACCTTCAAAATAATATATTTGTTGGATGATCCAACATCCAACAAAAATTTGATTTAGTTGTATGCACAGATTGTATGTTTTTTTTATCTATATCTATATATATAAAATTCCAAGTCCAGACTGACTGAGTGACTGACTTTTTTTTTATCCACTACAAGTTAGCCCTTGACTGCGATCTCACCTGATGGTAAGTGATGATGCAGTCTAAGATGGCAGTTGGCTAATGTTTTTAATGTACGTAATTATGTAGGTAGGAAAGCGTGTTAAATAAATAAATAAATAAATAATCTTTTATTTAGCCAAAAAACAAATTACAAAAATGAAACATACGAACATGGAGTACCACAGCTCTCCTGGAACCAAGGTGCCAACCAAGATTTAAGCCAACCTTGGTTCCACGAGACCTGGGCACTCACTCCTTAAAACTAACTTAGAATAAATATTTATTGGCTAAACGAGGCGCTGCCTCAGCTTGATGCTGCAGCCAGTCGACTGCAGCGCTGGTTTTCAGGCATGACCCCTAGTGAGGTCACGGGCTAATCGGAAGCGCAATATATATGTTTTTTAGACAATACCTACTATTATATACAATACCTACTGTTACTATTTGGTATTTCAATCTATAATATTAATCTGCAGTGCCTGATAGATTTTTCAAAGCTAAATGGTCAACTGGCTTAAAAACCATGAAATAGAAATCTAACCTCACTTTTAACTATTACTACGAATATCTTTTTTCTCCTAACTTTATTTGATTGACTTTGATAAACTGTTTTATTAGTCTAGTAGATTATAAATGCGAAAGTTTGGATGGATGGATACAAATACAAAATTTTGTTTCTCGACAAACTATACACGTAGTTTGTTGGCGAGTTCGCGCTCAACTAAAACTTAACCTTTAGACACTACTGTTAAATACCATTACCTAGTTATATAATATATTATTATATAATTAAAATTAGTAATCCATACTAATATTATAAATGCGAAAGTGTGTCTGTCTGTCTGTCTGTTTGCTACGCTTTCACGGACCAACCGTTCAACCGATTTTGATGAAATTTGGTACAGAGTTAGTTTACATCCTGAAGAAGGACATAGGCTACTTTTTATCCCGGAAAATTGAAGAGTTTCCGCGGGAATCAAAAAACCGTAACCCACGCGGACGAAGTCGCGGGCATCAGCTAGTTAATTTATTATAGAGGGTTTGTTCAATATTGAACACGCCACCCCCATAGGAACAAAATCATTACTTCACTGCCTACGCTTAACATATGTTTTATACATCTCGTACAGAACTCTGCAGGCCTCCTCTGATATGGGGTAAGCTAGGACACTGTTACATACAGACAAATCCCGCAAATCAATATTAAACCTAGTCTTAAAATGAAATCTTTCCAACTCGTTTCGGACACATTCGACCAAGTGACTATACGTGATACATATAAACGCATGAATATAAGCTAACTAGACGATGTCCGCGACTTCGTTCATGAGAATTAAGTTTGTTTTTCATACCTACATGATACGCCGTGAAGCGTAGCAGACAGGCAGACAGACACACTTTTGCATTTAAAATATTTATTGTCTAGATTACACAGGAAATTTTATGGCCACCCATATCAAATTATGCTATCAAAACAGTTTTATTTTTTTAAAAACCTAACCACTGTGTTTATGCTTACCGTTTGATTTCTCTTCAAATATTTTTATAGAGAAATATTTTACCGGATCTGAACTGTAGCCTGATAGACCCTTTTGTGTGACTAAGTCGGAGTTTGAAAAATGGCACTTAACCTGCAAACAATGAAACCCATTTCACTGTAACCATTCATTCAAATTGCGTGCCCAATAACCATACCTATGTTATAACTGCGTAATACCAGTCTTTTTTTGTTTTTTTTCACTACAAGTTAGCCCTTGACTGCGATCTCACCTGATGGTAAGTGATGATGCAGTCTAAGATGGTAGCTGGCTAACCTGGTAGGGGCAGGGCAGTTGTATTAAGCCCATACCTACCCCTATTCGGTTTCTACACGGCATCGTACCGGAACGCTAAATCGCTTGGCGGCACGTCTTTGCCGGTAGGGTGGTAACTAGCCACGGCCGAAGCCTCCCACCAGGCCAGACCAGGGAAAAATTCAGAAATTATAAATTCCCAAATTGACCCTGCCGGGGATCGAACCCGGGACCTCCGCACGTTAAGACAACAGCGCTACACACTGCGCCATGGAGGTCGTCAAAGTCTAAGGAGCTAAGTTTGTTCTTTGCAATAGTTAGCGCCAATCAAATAGTCGTCTCTGAGCTGAGGTGCGAGTGCTTGTTTGCGCAGCTCTCACACAAACTGTCAAAGTCCGTTCCATACTACGAGCGAAAATAATAATATGCTACTGCAACGCGTCCTGCGGTCAACTTCAGATGCGACTAAACGATCGGCGCGAGCAACTCGTGTGGAACTCTTTGATTTTCCAGACTTAGTGTGTCCTATGTTTGTTTCCAGGATATAAGCTACGTGTACCACCAGGTTATAAACAAAACAGACAGGCAAACATATCCTTTTTAGCATATAAAAGAGTGGATATACCCACACATGTGGATATATTATGGATCAGCTTTATGGATCTATATGGAATCTCTAGTTAAATAGATTGAGATTTTCACGGTAAAATTACCGATAAAAGAGTAACAAATTAATTTGAAGTTTAAAATGAGAAAGCGTATGAATAGGGCTCCACCAAACGGTGAATGTTTGAAATTAACTTCGACAAGTTTTCGATTTATTACTTGCTCCTCCAAAGAAAAGGTAGGAAACACTGAACAGTTTGTATTAGAAGTTGGTTCAACAATAGTCGGCCGGATGAGGTTTGACCTAATACGGTCGACTGAAGTTCAAACCAGCAACTTTTCTAATCTCGGACGGCTCTTATATGGAATAAATAGAGCCTTTTTCAAGTCAGTAAAAAGGTTTTGCTCGTACTTACGTCTATCTATTTGTCCGTGTAATATAAAAGACTTCCTGGACTTTTTTAATTATATTGAGTTCAGTAGGATATGAAATGCCCTTCGAGCTTCCGTTTTCCTCTGTACTTTTATATTATGTTCCTTCAAACCAAAATTGAGTTAATTAAGGTTCTGTCATAGCGTAAAATAGGAAAAACGAAGTTTTTTATAGCCAGAATCCTTGTCTATATTGTAAAGGGAACCTCTGTACAAAATTTCAACTTTCTAGGTCCAAGGATTTGAGTGAGCCAGTGAGTGGGTGAATGTATATCTGTAGTTTATTTTATGAGATACTAAATGTTGCCCGCGACTTTGTCGGCGTAGATTGAGTTTTTTTAGTTCAACGGGAACTCTTTAATTTTCTGGGATAAAAAGTAGGCTATGTTAGTCCAGACTATAATCTATCTCTGTGCCAAATTTCATGCAAATCCGTTAGCCGTTCTGGCATGATTGAATAACAAACATCCATCCATCCAAACTTTCATAATTTATATTCTGTATAGAAGTATAGATACTATGGACGAAATTTCGGCCACAGCAATCAATCTCAAAGGAGACGACCCAACTCACTAGCTATAGGCTCAAAGTTGGAGTTCCGGGTTCAGTCTAAAAGTTATTGAGTTTTTCTGTCAAGGAATTCTCCCGAGTATACGCTGTTTGTTGGAAAGTTTACAGTGTTACACTAAATCTCACAGATCACATAAGTTTTTTCGGCGTGTGTCTGATCTCTCTCCCATCATGACGGATTCCCGTCTCAGAGGACTATTGGAGTGGAATAAAGAGTGTATGCAAACAGAGGTGGCTTTGACTTTTATAATGACCTCTCTTGCACAGTGGTGAGCGCTGTTGTGCGTATTAGTGGGTTCGACCCTCGGCAGGGTCAATTTCTCTCTCTCTCTGCGTCGTATTCCTCATTACTGAGGGTCGTGACCCCTATTCATCAAGTAATGGTAGGAGTTTTATTGTGATAATAAGTGAGTGAGTGAGTTCCCACATCCTCCCGCATAATAGGGTCAATTTGGGAATTTATTATTTCTAAATTTTCTTTGGTCTCGTCTAGTGGAAGGCTTCGGCCGTGGCTAGTTACCACTCTACCGGAAAAGACGTATCGTTAAGTTAAGCGACCTGTAGTTTCAGTACGATGCCGTGAAGAAAATGATTCAGAGTATGGGTTTAATATAACTACTATACCCCTAACAGGTTTGCCTACTACCATCTTAGACTGCATTATCTCTTATCATCAGGTGATATCGCAGTCAAGGGCTAACTTCTAGCGGTGTAAAAAAAAACTGGGGGGACACCCGTGCACTATAGTGGGACGGCGATGGTTTGAGATTATTTTATTTTATTTATTAAGTAAAACCAACAGCTTATTGTTCTAAATAGTCTTAAAATTGGGTGACTTATAGCTAATAACAGGTAATCACAACTAGACATAAAATAAATAAATAAATAAAATCTTTATTTGTTCCAAAATAAATAATACAAAGTTTCTTAAATTACCCTAGACCCCCAAACTAGGATAGCTCGTATCTTGGGGGTCAGTCTCTTCGCAGTAATTGTATATTATGATTGTCGTATACCTAATAGAAACAGGAACTGAAGAAGTAACTAACATTAATTTATGAATTTACAAAAAAGCAAACAACCAATCCTAAGTGTGTGTAAGCATATGTGTCTGTGTGTGTGTGTTTGTGTATGGCTGTGTGTGGTATTTTAATCTAAGCGTATAAACTTTTCATTAGTTTTTCAGTGGATTTAAGATTACTCAACATGTCTATTAGTACGTACAATTTTGAGCTTATTATTAATATTTTTATATAGAAAAAAAAATCCAGTATGAACAAAGTTACGAGAAAAAGTCAGCTGTAATACATAAGCAAGTATGCAAACATCCTCCATTGTAAAAGTTAAACACGACCCTCAAGTATATTAAGGTTAAGAAAGGCCTGAAAGCTTTTATATTTATTCGCGCATATGCTACAAGCGATAAAAGTAACATGGCCGCCTATTATGACGCTTCTAAGGTAAACACGGCATTTTGCAGTTTTCAGTTTTGTAATTTCTTTTTTTCCAAGAAACTTTTAGCCGTAATTTTAATAATAAAACCATATTGTGGGATATTAACCTTGACCTATAACATGCTGAAGAAGCCAAGCTTAAGTGGCAATGGGCAGGGCACATACTTCGTAGACCTGATAGGCGTTGGGGTCCCAAGGTGCTTGAATGGCGACCTCACACCGAGAAGTGCAGCGTTGGACGACCGCCCACTAGGTGGACGGACGATCTCAAGCGTGTAGTTGGGAGCCGCTGGACAACGACGATAAAATGCTGGCGTTAATTAAATTAAAACTACTGATTCGTCATTTCTTGGTTGGAGAAGGGAAAGAGCTGGTGATTTTCAAACGGCTGAACTGATTTTCTTGAATCAAAGCTAGGATTTAGTAGGTAATCTTTCAAACAAACAAAATTAAATCAAAATCTGTTCATCCGTTGGGATCATCGATACACTAATACACAGACACTCAAGTTAAACTTATAACACCCCTATGTTTGCGCCAGGGGTTAAAAATTACGAGTACGTTTTTCCTTACTGTAGTACTAAAATGTACTCATACTTATCAAAATGTTTTTAAAAAAGCTGAACATGTATAATTCTTGCCAGTGTAAATTTAATCACTAACTATTTAACTTACTTGTTAATATAAAAAAAGAATCATTTCATTTCCCTGATCAATGGAAAACTGTGAATAAAAGTTCTCAATGTAAACATTTTTACATTGAAGTTAGTAATCATACTAATTGAAACAGTGATCAAGCTAATACCGCTGTGAATGCTTTACACATTGGCAATTAAGATATTTGAAATATGGAACGTCTATTTTTATATACATCCAAGGTCTGAGGTTTGAAGATCTTTAAATTTTTTACAAGTTTTTATTAAACTTGTAATGTTAGTATGTTTATTTAGTACCTTCCAACTGAATTTTAAAACAGTTATCCCCAATGGATTGCTGTAATTTGTTTCCACGTTTAGTTTCGATGACAATGGGCTGATTTTGTTGTACATAATATTATCTAAACTAAAATGACAGCATTAAAAATATTGCTAACCCTTTCATAAAATTCCCTGCAAAAAGGGACACCACTAGATGCATGGTTAGATAAGTGACGTCATTTTAAATCCAATATGGTGGACTCTCAAAGATCGCGGACTAGTTCTTTTTTATGCACATCGATGATATGGGTATCAATGAAAAGGGATTGTTAAGAAGAATACGGAAAATAAAATGACGTCTCACTTAAATCAATATGGCGAATGATAAAAGCTTGTTTTTAGAAATATTTATACCTAGCGATATATGACTTATTTATTCCACTACAGGTAAGCCCTTTAATGCGATTTCACCTGTTAGAAAGTGATGATCCACTCTAAAATGAAAGTGTTCTTGTTTGGAGAGGGTATGGTAGTTTTTAGTAGACCTTTAATCAATTTATTAAATACCTATACTAAATAGGTCGGAAAATGTGGGTGGAACTTTTCAACATGTAACAGCAAAACAAATACGATCAATCTAATATTTAACTCCACTACAAGTAAGCCTTTTACTGCGATCTCACCAGGTGGTAATATAATATTATAAATGGCACTTATATAAAGCCCATACCTACCCCCAATTGGTTTCTACACGGCATTGTACCGCAACGCTAAATCGCTTGGTGGCACGTCTTTGCCGCCAAAGTCTCCTAGGGTAGTAACTAGCCACGGCTAAACTAGACGAGACCAAAGAAAATTCTGAATTTATATTATAGTTGGTTTGGTTATATTGTCGCTATTACCAATAGAATACATTGGATAGTTAATTAGTAATTACAAAGTTAATTATTATTTTACTGTGAGTTAACATAACACTAATTTGGAATTAATTTGGAATTCATTAACATAATAGGTATGTGATTAAGATTAATGATGTAAAATTCGCAAAGCACATTAAATGTGTAATACGAAAGAAATCACGCTCAAGTACAATCAACAAAGGAATGACGCGTAACTCCTTTCTCGCATTGTTTTTTTTTATCCACTACAAGTTAGCCCTTGACTGCGATCTCACCTGATGGTAAGTGATGATGCAGTCTGAGATGGTAGCGGGCTTACCTGTTAGGGGTATGACAGTTTTATTAAACCCATACCCCTATTCGGTTTCTACACTGCATCGTACTGAACGCTAAATCGCTTGGCGGCACGTGTTTTGCCGATAGAGTGGTAATTACTAGCCACGGCCAAAGCCTCCCACTAGGCCGCACCAGGGAAAATTCAGAAATTCTAAATTCTCAAAATGACCCTGCTGGGCATTGAACCCTGGACCCACGTTAAACCACGTTATGCCAACAGCGCTCAACACTGCTGCACGGAGGTTGTCAAAATTGTGCTTGTTCGTGATTTTAATGAATCAGAGCGTGACTAGCTCAAAGAAGTAATAACGCGTTGATACGGCGCTTATGTATACAAGAATCAATTGTTACACGTGAAACATGAGAGCAGAGAGATGTGATTAAAGGTATATTATTAGAGCCAGAATCTGAAGGCCGTGTGGGAGTTTTATTACGTATTCGATAGCGACAACGTTAACTACCATCAGGAATTGATCGAGCGCCAGCTATCGATCATCAATCGTAATAAACGTTGTCGCGATCGAATGGGAAGAAAATCTTCCACTAGGCACTCTATTGTTTAAGAAAATTGTAATCATTTGAGACCTTAAAACGGCTTATTCAAACTGTTCAAGTAGTTCATACATGTTTTTTAAAATGCAGGCATCTATTAAATTTTAAAAAGTTCAAATTATCAGTTTACACACGTTAACGATTTTGACAAAGGTTCGGTAAGGCTTTTTATCAAAGAATTGCCAAGGATGTAAACAAACCTTATATCAAGATGGACGAAGTCGCGGGCAATATTTAGTGTTTCTTAAGAAACTTATATTATAGCTGATATGATAATATAATATTGTTGTTATATTATACCTGAAATTATTATATTATAGCTGACTTGCCTCGTTTCCACTCGGCTGAAGTGAAGCCTGTTCATTCTTAATATTTTAAAGGTACCCGGATTGTAAGTATTTGGTGGGAAACACAGATTTTGGAAGACTGTTCCAGACCCTAGATTCAATCAAATTTGTAAAAAGTCTACTTGAATAAAAAAAAAATGATATTTTTTTATTCAAGTAGACTTTTTACAAGTGCTTTTGAATAGTCGAATGAATCAAGACACTGGTTCAGAATGCCGTTCCTACCGAGAAGAACCAGCAACAAACTTGCTAAAAACCTCCCACTGGGTCCCTTACTAAGGTTGCTACTCTACAGAAATACCTCGTAAGACCGTACACTTGGGTGATGTCATTGCGGACGACTTTGTTTGTTCCCCGATAATGTGCTCGCAAACAACGAGCTTTACGACCGAACAAGGAAATGCTAATTAATGAGTAAGCAAACCTTAAAAATTAAGAAGGTATTTACTGAGCTTTGTTCGATCACGCAGACAAATATTTAAGGATCGCATTTAGGCGAATCTTTCAACTGTAGCTGTATTATAACTGATACTAGCTGATGCCTGCGACTTCATCCGCGTGGATTGAGGTTTTTTGGTTCCCGCGGGATGATATTAAGCGAGTCGCAGAGAGTCGCTGGATCCAGGCGGTGCAAGACCGCGGCATGTGGAACTTTCTGCAAGAGACCTATTAGGTATCAGCAGTGGACATACATTGGTTGACGACGGACGGATAGATTATAATATGGCATGAATTACAGGCAAATTTTTTCACCAGCATTATAAAATATACACCACCTGATAGTTGGGGCATACCAGCAATGAAAAATTTCGTGGCGGGCACACAAGTCGAAAAAATACCTCCCAAATAGAATACGCGCCAGCCGCGCTCGGTTCCGTTACGCTATAAAAACTCACCCGAGCAAACTCCGTAATTCCGCGCCGTCCCAACCGATATAAAATATGAAACACTGAGCGAATTTCGCCCCGGCACCCCGAACGATCGTCGGGAAAACTCGGGCGCCCTCGGGTGACTTCGTAGCGCCGTAGCGGCAGTTACGTACACGTCGCCGCGACCCCGCTACGCCGCGATCACGCTCGTTTCCTACAAAAAACGGGAGAAATAAATCGGTGATTGTGATTATTTCTATTTGTGATTATTTTTGAGTGCGAGACGAATTTTTTTGTGATCGTTAATAACATAATGTGCAGTGGCAGTGTACGGAAGGATTTCGACCGGCCCGTTTGATGGTGCGCAAAAATGGTAAATTATATTTACATTTTCACCCCCTAGCGTGATTACTTGCTAAGTGGTGTGCCTTAATTTTTCATGGACCGCTCGAAGAGGTTCTTAATTCCGTTCCTCTTACGAAAATTGGGCAATTTTTAATCGAATATTGGTAAATTACGGTTTATTATTAAATAACGTGGCGAATGGCGTTACAAAACCTTGACTTCTTAGTTAAATTAGTATAATTCATAATAAAAAATAGATTCATTATTTTAGTGTGAAAGTATTATAACGTGATTACTTAATATGTGTTGATCTTCGATAAAAATAATTTATTTGTATTATAACTAACTACAGGTCTACATTGATTAAATAACGTATCCAATAGTGTTAGCAATTTATGAATGCGATAACCTTGACTTTTAAAACATATTGATGATAGAAAAAAATATTATATCGGTTATTTTAATGCGAAAAGATAACTTACTTATTTAGTACAGGTACTAAATAAATAAGTTATCTTACTTAAGGTACTTAATTATTTATCTTGGAGTAAAAATAATTTATTCAAATTACGAATTTCATCAGCTCTGCATTGATGTGATTTTGTTTTAAAATGTTAGTGAGTATCTTATGCGTAATAGATGCAAAAACATTAAATTAAAGAGATAATGCGTGTAATTTAGATTTTTTTTCAATTCCACGCAATCTTCTATTTCAGGGATAAAAAATAGCCAAATAATTTTCAGTTGTAGGATACATTCTATCTATTCCTAATTTCGGCAAAATTGATTGAAGGATTGAGTTAAGGTAGGAAACAGATAATTTTGCATTTATAATATTAGTTATACGGATAGTATAGATGCACTTTGTTTTCCATCTATACTAATATTATAAATGCGAAAGTTTTGATGGATGGATGGATGTTTGTTTGGCTGAACGGATCATGGATGAAATTTGGCACAGAGGTAGATTATAGTCTGGAATAACACATAGCCTCATAGGCTACTTTTTATCCCGGAAAATCAAAGAGTTCCCGCGGGAACCAAAAAACCTCAATCCATGCGGATGAAGTCGCGGGCTTCAGCTAGTTAACTATATGCTCACCTATGCACTATCAACCTTAGAACAATTTCCATGAAACTGTGAAACTGAATGAGATATAGTTATTTTAAGCTTATTTTGACGACCTCCGTGGCGCAGTGTGTAGCGCTGTTGTCTTAACGTGCGGCGGTCCCGGGTTCGATCCCCGGCAGGGTCAATTAACTGCCATACCCCTAACAGGTTAGCCCGCTACCATCTTAGAACTACATCATGACTTACCATCAGGTGAGATCGCAGTCAAGGGCTAAATTGTACTGGATAAAAAAAAAGCTTACTGCTTTCCTTTCCACTCAAGCACTTCTCAGTAATTTTATGTTTTCTCTTACCGAAAAGCCATTAAACTCTTGAGTTTCATTAAAAGTTAAGTAGATTTATCTTTATACTTGGTGCAGTAGAGAGAGTCGACTTAAAATAGAAAAACTAACATCCATTGAAAACGTTTTCAGTGAATGCTAGTTCCACATAACGCGTTTAATAATTTACAGGCGTTCAATAAATATAAGATAGTACCTACTGGTTGATAGAATGGTCAGCGTTTGTACATTATGATTGATTGTCTGGTAAATTGTTTTTTGTCGACCTCTGTAGTACTACAGAATAGATATTTTGTAGTACCGTGAAAATTACTCTATAAGTATAGTTCGCGCGCGAGTTGAATGCAGAACTTAGGTCCCCGACTGCATTCAACTCGCGCGTGTAGGTGGTAAACATGTTCGACTGAGGCCGCCAAGCTCCCGGTTTGAGTCCCAGGTCAGGATATATAATTAAGTTTAAGGTTTTCTTACTAGAAATTCACAGTACTAGACCGGAGTTAGGAAGTTGATGGTGTTTTACCCCCGTGGAGAGCACCTAAAGCCTTCGGTCCTGCGCTTATTCTCTCTTCAGTCGTGTCGGATTTTCCGTCCCATCGGGCTATGAGAGTAAAGGAACAAAGAGTGCATCTGATGTTTGCGCACACACTTGTGCACTATAATTATCCCGCTCAAATAGCTAATCTAATAGTACCTACCTACCTACCATTTCATTTTAAACTTCATTGTATCATGTATGACAATTTTGTATTTATTTTGTTTATTTCAGACATTGAAATAGAACGAGTAAACTAAAATTCTACATCAATGATTTCAGATAACATGATCCATATACAATATTATATTAATTAAGTACGTCAATTATTAAATTATAAATTACAATAAAATTATTATCATTATCTAACATCGTCATTATTTTCACATTAGTCATATTATATCATGTCATTATTATTTTTCAATTCTCAAAAATAATGTACAACTGACAACATCTGACGAAATAACATTTTCTCAAATGAACAAAAACATCGTGTTCTCACAACATCAGAGTGGGTGCTTAGAGGAAAACCGGATACCGGACGTGCGTGTTCACACCTAAGAAATTCGTTAGGAAAGTCGTGTGGCTGCGTTGTAACGGCTCTAACACCTCTTTTTTTGCCCCGGATCTTAATCAGGGTTCTATCTAAATGTCAACAGCTTCAAAATTTATAAGCTGTGTAATATGTTATTTAAATACTTAACTACATACAAATTTATACGTCAGGGTTGCCTGACTGGATATGCTGCGACTTTTCATACTGTAACCATCATTTTTTTTTTATTTTTTTTTAATCCACTTCAGGTTAGCCCTTGACTGCGATCTCACCTGATGGTAAGTGATGATGCAGTCTAAGATGGTAGCGGGCTAACCTGTTAGAGGCATGGCAGTTAATTAAACCCATACCCCTATTCTGTTTCTACACGGCATCGTACCGGAACGCTAAATCGCTTCGCGGCACGTCTTTGCCGGTAGGGTGGTATATCCAGACAAATAAATTCATTCATTTATTAAAACTTAAAAATAACATATTAATAATGTCCAATCAATTACCAAGCACCTTAAAGTTTACGCGCATTCATCACATAGTACTTAATATTTAATAGTACCTACCATTTCATCATAAACTTCATTGTTTGACAATGAACAAATGACATCAGACGAAATAACATTGTCTGGAATGAACAAAAAACATCGTGTTCTCACAACATCAGAGTGGGTGCTTAGAGGAAAACCGGATACCGGACGTGCGTGTTCACACCTAAGAAATTCGTTAGGAAATCGTGCGACTTGTGCGAAATTGTAACGGCTCTAACACCTCTTGTTTTTGCCCCAGATCCTAATCAGGGTTCCATCTAAATGTCAACAGCTTCATAATTTATAAGCTGTGGGTCGATTTTAGATCCACAAACTTATTTGACCCGGTGACAGCGTCGCTAGTAAATATTAAAAATAAAAAAAATAAAAATTATTATTAATTATTTACCACCTTATTTAATTAGTTGTTAAATTAAAAAAAAAATCCCGTTCGGAATATTGAACTGCAGTGCAACTATTAATAAAATATTGCTATTGAAAATAAATAACAGGCATAAAAATTTGTTCCAATTTTGGCCACAGGATGAGTTGGTGGGACTATACACACAAAACAGTAAAATTCCTTATGTGTAGTATAATCATATTATAAGTTTTTTTTTATTTCACTGCAATTAAAGACTTGACTGCGATTTCATCTGACAGTAAGTTATAATGCAGTCTAGATGGCAGCGGGCTAACCTGTAAACGGTTCGGCAGTACAGCTATATCAACCTATACCCCTAATCGGTTTCAAAGCAGCATTGTACCGGAGCGCTAAATCGCTTGGCGGTACGTCTTTGCTGGTAGGGTGGTAACTAGCCACGGCCGAAGCCTCCCTGCACCAGACCAGACCGGAGTAAATCAGAAATTATAAATTCCGAATTGACCCTGCTGGGAATCGAACCCGGTAACTCCCACTGTAAAAGACCACAGTGCTCACCACTTCGCCTTTGATAATAGCGGAGAAAGCTAAATAGTTTGTAGGTTTTTGAGACTGTATTTATTTGGCAAATTTTTAGATTATTAATAACTACTGCGCCCGCGCGTCTTCCGCGTTGATTAAGTATTTTTATTCCCACGGGAACTCCTTAATTAGCCGGGATAAAAAATAGACTTAGTAATGATGCAACTTATCTCTATTCCTTTCATCAAAATCTGTTGAAAAGATGGGCTGTTGTGGCTGATGTAGCTGATGGACAGACAGACACATTTTCACATTAATAATATTAGTATGGATTATATTTTTATGGACAAAACTGTGAACATATTTTGTATAGTTATACTTTACCAGTCAGTTTTTTGATCAGTCATATTATCTTAATAATAGTCAGTACTTAACATGAGAAAATATGTTATTAAACAAAATTTCCTTGGCTCAAATAAGAGTCATCAATAAAGATCAAAAGATTCTGTTTGTGACGTTATAATCATAATAAAGTTCGATGAATCAGGTTGACTTAAATCTAACAAGGATTACTTATTACTATTTATTAGGGATTTATTCCGAGTAGGTACCCGAGTAAAATGGTTTCAAAAATAGAATCAGACGCAAAATCTTACTTAATACATTGTAACAGAGACAGTCTTGAATAATTTATTCC
The DNA here is from genome assembly GCA_917051295.2 of Erebia ligea. Taxonomy (NCBI): domain Eukaryota; kingdom Metazoa; phylum Arthropoda; class Insecta; order Lepidoptera; family Nymphalidae; genus Erebia; species Erebia ligea. The sequence goes on from OU785239.1 coordinate 3,284,047, forward strand.
GCTCCCCAAGTTCATAAAACAGTAAATAAAAAGCTGGGGGAAAGAAAGCCAGTCTGACATACCGGTAAACGTTCTGGGAATATGAATACATTTCGTTGGACTTTGTAATATCTACGAGTAGGTATATTATTTATGTATTTAAATTCAGGGAGAATACTACCATCGCCTAAAGCTGTATTGTTGTAATATTGTTGACTTTCGTATTTTAGAATTTTAGTCCTTATTTTAGGGACGTCAAGGTACGTGACATAAAACTGTCTTTTTGAAATAATACTGCTAGCGATCGTAGTAACCCCACAGGCAGACTGGCACAAAACTGCTTAAACCATCGAGAGAGTAACAGAGTTATCACAGTCAAAAGACGTTTACAAATTTAGTACCTACACTGTGGTGACTGACTTGACTGACTGATCTATCAACGCATAACTCAACCCACTGGACGTTTTGACGTGGAATTAGGAATTACGACTAATGCGTTTTGAGCTGAAAGGAGACGGTCCAGATTTGTATGGAGCGTTGGTCCGGTCCTTTTACAAGTAGAGAAATGAAAGAAAAAAAAAATACTAAACCAGTTTTGATCGTTCAAATCTACGAATTCATCATAATTTCAGTGGTGTAATTATTTAATCTTTCCACGATAAGCAACACCAAACACGAGTGGGTAACAATGGCGGATTCATATTTTTTGACGTTTTCTGTCAAGTCTCAACACAACACCGGAAAAACCTACGCGAAAATCACGTTATTTTGACAGTGACTCCCAGAAATGACATTTGATACATTTAGCGCCTACTGCCATCTCTATGGCTAAAGGTTGCCATCTTGGAAACGTATCGAAAACTTGAAATACATTTTATTTTATTTCTCGTTATTTACTTTAATATTCTAAATAATTATATATTTAATACAATCTATGTATTTTCCTCTATTCATGGTAGAGTGTACAAAGAGTACACCGAAGGTGAACCTTCTCCTTTGGCATGCAGATAGCTACTATGACTTTAACATTCGCTTAGAAAGAATTTTTAAAAATACAACCCCTAAGAAGCCAATTGAATTTAAAAACAAATCAATTTAAAAGTAATAATAATTTCGAATAACAATTTCGTGGAAATTGAGAATGGAGGCCTGTGCCCAGCAGTGGGACGTTAATGGGCTGTAGTGGTGGTGGTGGCTGTAGGATTGTTTATTTATTACAAAAATTTGATAATCTACATCTGTGATTACAAATTACAATGAATACCTACATAAAACAATTATAGTCACGTTGACGTTAATCATTTACTTATATCAATTTAAAAACCAAATGTTAAACGAATAGCTGTCGGCAAGACATTGATAAAACCATGATTTAACAAGCTGTAAGTACTTAAATAAAACATTTCATGACACTACAAAAGCATTTTTAAACGAAATAAAGCAATTGCCAAAAAGATAAATCTTTGTGATTTGCAACACAACCAAACGTTTGATGTTTTAAATAAATTTATTCGTCGTCGAAGTTTGTGTCAGCGAAAATTACGTTTGAAATAATATAATGGAGTTTTTATGATTTAAAGTACTGAGCACTCGAGTTAAGCGTTCCTAACAAAAGATTTTTTTCGTGAGTTTTTTTTCCAACTTTGTATTAAAAAATACGAAGCGATTGAACAAAACCTACGAGGGTTTCAAACGCGCGCGCAATTGAATGATATGCTGAGTGTATGACCTCGTTAGTTTATGGGTTAGCATGTTCGACTGCGGCAGACGAGAGAGGGACGGCTGCCTGGTGGGAGGCTTCGGCCGTGGCTAGTTATTACCCTTCTTGCAAAGACGTGCCCCCAAGCGATTTAGCGTTCCGGTACGATGCCTTGTAGAAACCGATTAGGGGTATGGGTTTAATTTAACTACCATGCCCCTAACAGGTTAGCCCGCTAACATCTTAGACTGCATCATCACTTACCATCAGGTGCGATCGCAGACACGGGCTAACTTGTAGTGGTTAAAAAAAAGGATATAAAAAAAGAGTCCCGGGTCGGGCCTTAATTAGAATTGGATTATTCTGACTTAAAATTCTCAGCACTAGCCCAGAAGTAGGAAGTGCTGCACCCACGTGCCTTAGAGAGGGTGCACGTGGGTACAACACCGTAAAACCGTTGGTCCTGTGCCTGATCTCTCTCCGGTCGTGTCGGATTTTCCGTCTCACTTATCTATGCACTGGTGCACTATATCTCCCGCGCAGATGTCTAATCTCTCTGGAGATTGGCCGCCGTGGTCGAAATTCGGTCGGTAGAGCATTATGACGTCCCAACTGAGATCCCCGAACACAGTAGATAATAAATACGAGTATAACTTCTCAGGGAAACCCGCAAGCAAAAGCTAGACTTAAATTTAATTTCAACGCTTTCCAGAATTTATGGAGTTCAGGAGTTAAATATTTTATGCAACCGAGGGATTGTTGTTAGGAAGTTGGCAACTCGGAAAAACTACCGACTTTGTGAAATTGCTAAGTGCAGGAAAATTTTAAAACATTTTCAAAAGTGCCTTTACGTTGCATATTTAAGTTTCGAGTTCCTGGTCGCGTGTACCAAACGTAATTTTTTTCTATTCAGTTAAATTCATTTCCATTAAAGTTTTCGGTTTTTGAAACTGATTAACTTAGAAAGCAAATTTTAGTCACTTTTCTGCGATTTATTTCATTTCATTTATTTATTTGCACAGATTGAAGATTTTTAGGTCTTATAATAATTTTAGCAGTAGCATACAATCTGCCATGGAGATGGCATGCAAAATTCGGACGTAATTATTATTATTCTTAGCATAATACTTATACAATATACTAGTGGTTCCACTAGTATCGCCCGTTGGATTTAAAAAGTTACGAGATACAAATCTGTGCATTGTTTTTTAATTGCAGGATATATATTGCAGGATATAATTGCAGGGTTTTTTAATGGGGACTATCGTTTCTTTGCTCACCAGTTGGCGCCACTGTTGACTAAGGCCCAGAGGTATAGCTGTCAAAGGCGACTTTATAAGATCGGCGCCGAAACAAAGTTTTAAATCTTGAATCTCATTATGTTTAATAATTTATAACTATCATCATAACATCGAGTAGCTAGTTCCGCAATGTTGTGCAGTTCCGTTTTGTTCGGAAAAAAAGGAGAACACATGTTTCCAAAAGATAAAACTGTTCTAAAACAGTGGCTAGTGGCGTTTCGCAGGAATTCGCAGGATTCTGAGGAATTAATTATATAGGCACTTAATAAATAAAATAAAAATAAATTAATTACTTATTAAACTTATATTTTTATCCTTCCCTTTCCCTTTAAAACACACTGCTATACAAAAAAATATTAAACATTGTACTTAAATCCATACAATGGATATGATACTGAAAGATGGTTGAGTTGTTAGTTGAAACTACTAAACAATGGTAGATACTAGATTAAGCTGGAAAATTTTCTAGCAATAGCAAGTATCATGTATGTATGATAGTAGGGGCTACTTTCTTTCAAGCAATAAGTATTCATTATTGATCATTTTTATGTGCTTATAATAATTATCACACTGATAAACTCATCTTATAAAGAGAAAGTACATTTCACTTCCAATACTGTTAGTTAGTTCTCCAATTAATCCTTCTGGAGAAACCTGAAATGAAACATCTAATATTAATCAAGAGAAATATCATGTAGTAAAAGTGTGTCCTTGATGTGCATGAAACCCTTAACCTTTCATGCAGAAGTGTTAGTAAGTAAATATATATAATACCTATATTAGGTAAATATATGTAAAAAGAAAAAACATAGCTGTTACCTCGGCAAACAAGCATACTTTTGGCAAAAAATAAGTTTGGAAACAGTAAACAAACTAACCTCTGAATTAGCTGCTCTTTGAGGCCGCCTATTTTTGCGCCTCATTTTCTTAATTCCGCTTTCAAAGCGTTTCACATTCATCGCCAAATAATCCATATTTGCGATAATTTCACGAAGGAGATCACTTTTCAACAGGTAAATTACAGAAATTATAATTTATGTCCCGAAGCCTGCCAAAACCAGTGAAAAGTGAATGATATTGGACCTCACGCGACACCAGCGCCCCTAGCGGCAAATTCATACGCGATAGCCCCCATTGAAGGCACTTGCACGTGGCAGGAAACATGGACGCCGGAAGGGTGTTCCATTCCTTATCGGTCCGTATCAGATCGTTGAAAAAAGCTGAGTGTGAGTTGATTTGATGTGGACCACTTAAGAATGCCAACGTTCACGATTTCTAGCTTTTTTTTCCACTACTAGTTAGCCCTTAATCTTACTTGAAGGTAAGTGATGATGCAGTCTAAGATGGTAGCGGGCTAACTTGTTAGGGGCATGGCAGTTATATTAAAGCCCTAATCGGCTTCTACGTGGCATCGTACCGGAACGCTAAATCGCTTGGCGGCACGTCTGCTGTTTGTAGCATAATTGATAGAACGATGAAGGAGGAACGAGGTTGCAGTATATACCTACTTCAAGCAGGATTTTACCCATTGTCCTAGACTAGCGACAAAAGCGACGAGACGTATCGCGACACAATTATACGCCTCCATAGAAAATTACAAACTTATCTACGAGAAAACGTAGGTATGCCAAGCTATTTTGATACTGTTGCGTCGTGTCGTATGCAGTCGCGTTAATAATCATACTAATATTATAAATGAGAAAGTGTGTTTGTTTGTTTGTTGGTTTATTGGTTTGTTGGTTTGTCCTTCAATCACGCTGCAACGGAGCAACGGAACGACGTGATTTTTTGCATGGGTATAGTTGAGGACCTGGAGAGTGACATAGGCTACTTTTTATCCCGGAAAATTGAGGAGTTCCCGTGGGAATTTAAAAAACTTAAACCACGCGGACGTAGTCGCGGGCATCAGCTAGTAAATAATAAAATAGTTTATTTTTCTCCAACAAGATTATTTTTAAGTTGGAGCCTTCTTTTAAGAGTACCTATAATTACCCCTGTGGCAGAAGACTCCGCTCTTCCTTAACAATAATAATAAAAATAAACAGTGAATAACAGAACATAACAATATTATGCGGGTACAAAGAAAAGAAAAGAAAAAAAAATTAATTATGTAAAATCAATGTGAGTGACAGTATGTAAGACATTTGTTGTCATTATGACAATGCCTTATCGGCACTGCAATCGTTGATTTGAACGCATCGTAAGTAATTCGTTACAAAAGAAAGCTCACGCTTGAAATCCACCTGTCATATAAACAGAAAATTACCCTTTTACAAGGTCTAAAAGGACTCAGCAAAAGAGATATCAAGATTACAATGGCGGGGTGTCAGTGAAAATCCAATAATATCCAATTTTGATATTCGAATCGAGTCAAGACGTAGGTAGGTATACCTTACGGGCGCACACGTCTTGGTTGATCTTTACCCCACCCTTAAATTTTTCTATCGATCGATGAGTTGCGTGTCTTATAAAATATTGATAAGCACAGTTGCTGAATACATTTTCCAAAAATGTTTAAGTATAGAAAAACTTATCTATCATTCTGACAAGACTACGTTTTACATCGACTATTTTTGGTGTCCTTTATTGAAGCAGTCTTCAAATCAAATGAAATCAAGTATTTTTTTATTCAAGTAGACTTTTATACAGTGCTTTTGAAAAGTCGAGTAAATCTACCACTGTTTCGGAATGCCGTTCGTACACAATATATCCTCGTGATAAAATTGTGTGGCTTAAATTAATAATACTATCTCTCTCACGGAGAAAACAAATATGTTTTGTTTGCCGGAGAGATGCTGCGACCATGGAGTATCTCAAAAACGTACGAGACATGTCATCGCGATAAATTGGGTATTTGACAACTAGTCAAATCAGCAACTTTTTTTCGAACGTCAAAACGCGCGCTCAGTATGTGCGACAGTATGAAATAGGACTTAACTGTGATGTCATTAAAATTCGACGCACTTTTTTAATTCAATCGATAGTTTAATACGCGCCGAATTGAGAACCTCCTCCTTTTTTGGAAGTCGGTTAAAAATAGATTTTAAATTTAAAACTAACAGGGGGCGTGGATATTACGACTTTTGGGAGCGTTGCGTTGCGGCGTAATTGAAGGACAAACTTTCTATATTACGTCCTTAGGGATCTAATTTTCAAAAATGGTGAAACACGTATTTCTGTGCTAAGTTTCATGGCTATAACTTGAGAAATGAAGAACTTTCATACATACTTTCAACTCCTATTTTACCCCTTTGGGAGTAGAATTTTTAAAAACTGTGAAACACGTATTTCTTAATTTTTTACCGGTAGTTTGTATACCAAGTTTCATGGATATAACTTGAGAAATGACGGACTTTCATACATCTTTCACCCCCTATTTCACCCCCTTAGTTGTGGAATTTTTAAAAATCCTTCCTTGGTGAGCGCCTACGTCACAAAAGGAACCTACTGTCAAAATTTCAAGTTCCTAACCCCAGCGGTTTAGGCTGTGCGTTGATATAATATAAGTCAGTTAGTCAGTCAGTCAGTCAGGACTTTGAATTTTATATATATATATAGAGATTATCAGCATATCACATTTGAAAAATATCTATCTACTTTAATACGCTAGATGATGCCCGCGACTTTATCCGCGTTAATTGCCAAAGATTATTTAATTCCCGCGGGAACTCTTTAATTTTCCGAGATAAAAAGTAGCATATTGTCCTTCCTCGGGTGGCAACCTATCTCTAAACAAATTTCATAAGAATCGATTCAAAAGAAAGCGTAAAATGGCCGTTAAAGCGTAGCAGACAGACATATACACTTTCGCATTTATAATATTAGTATGAAGTATATTAACGACTATAAAAGATTATTGCTACACTTAAAAATTGTAATCTTTTAACTATATTATGGTGCTGAGCTAATCATCAAAATCTTTACCATATCTAATAGATAGATAGATAGATAGATAAACTCTTTATTGCACACACTTAGAACAAGGATAATAAACAGAAAGATTAAAAGATACAACAGAAGGGTGCAAAGGGGGTTACTTATCTTTTAGCATCTAATTAATATTTAGCTGCAATTCACGTCCTTTAAAATAGTATTATTTACAATGGAACCGCCATCAATAATGCTTTTCCAAAAATTATTACCCTCGAGTGCACCATACTTCGAGGTTTTCTATTAATTAATTATCGCTGCCATAAAAACGGAAACACTGCAACGGAAATACTACCGGCGCGGCTGATCGTTAATTTCGCTGCTCGAAGCTTACGCAATTAAACTCATTGAAAGGTATTTCACGTTTGAAAATTTTATAAAAGTAACGCTTCAGGTTTTCTGCTAGTTTGTTGCTGGAAAGTCAGAAACTTTGTAATAATTGATTAAGCAATAATAAGCTCTATATCTATAAAAATAGGACTAAATTAGTTAATTATTAACTGTTCGAAGCTTGCGCAATTAAACTCATTGAAAGCTATTTCACGATTGAAAGTAACGCTTCAGGTTTTTTGCTAGTTTGTTGCTGAAATATCAGAAGCTTTGTATTTGAGTAAGCAATAATAAGCTCTATCTCCATAAAAATAGGATTAAATTAGTTAATTATTTACTGTTCGAAGCTTGCGCAATTAAAGTCATTGAAAGCTATTTCACGTTTGAAAACTTTATACAAGTAACGCTTATTGGTTTTCTGCTGGTTTGTTGCTGAAATATCAGAAACTTTGTAATTTGGTAAGCAATACTACAATCTCAATAATATAGGACAAGTTATGTTGAATATAGAATACATAAACTCGTAGACCTTTTTTTAAAATTTATTTTTGAAGAGAACCTCCACATTCGACAATACATTGTTAACGTACCTACTAGATGACTTCGTCTGCGTGGAATAAGTTTTTTATATTCCTGGGGAAACTCCTTCAGAAAAAGATTCCGGGAGGCTATGTCCTTTCCCGCAATGTAAACTACCTCTATACCGAATTCCATCAAAATCGGTTGAAAAGATAGGCCGCTAAAGCGTAGCAGACAGACAGACAGACAGACAAATAGATTATTAATATGATACTGCAGTATCAGGGATGCCATTCTCTTGTAATTTCAAGTACAATAGTGTCATACCAAATTTCAAATCGATCAGAACTTTAAAATACATAAAAACAAAATTGAAATCGGTTCATCCGTTTGGGTGTTATGATGCCACAGGAAGATACACTAATACACAGATACACACGTTAAACTTATAAAGATACACAAATACACAGATATACACGTTAAACTTATGACACCTTTCTATTGCGTCGGTTGAAAAGGTCAGCTTTGCCCAAGTTAATAAATTGGAACATGCTCTAGCGACTGCAGTTAGCTATTAAATTTTATCCTGACATTAAGAGCACTAAGAAGCTCGTGGCCGCCAATGTTTTATGCACAGACCCATTATAGTTCTTAGGAAGTTTGAAAGCTCCTCGAAAATTACTAACTCAGTAAAATTATGAAGTTTAAAGTTATTTCGGAAGATTTAAGATCAGTTTTATGGCACATGTGCCAGAATTCATGCATGAAATGCCATTTATAATAATACCTATAATATTAGGGTACTTTACAGCTATGAAACGCAGTAGGAAAATCTGACGTCATTAATTAATTATTCAAAGTTGGAACTAATCATTACAACCCATCGCCAGCTCACTACTGAGTACCAATCTCCTCACAGAATGAGAAGTGTTAAGGCTATAGTCCACCACGCTGGCCAATTGCAGATTGGCAGACTTTGAGAATATTTAGGAGAACTCTCAGGCACACAATTTTCCTCTCAGTTAAAACAGGTAGTAGTACGGTTAGGACAGGATAAAACTTCCAAACGTTCGCGTCGAAAAGGAAACACGTTTTGTCCTGTCGCGGTAATCTGTGCTCCGCGCACGGACTTTTTGTTCACCATTTTTTTTGAAACGAAGTACCATATGGGACGATGCGGAGGGGTACCGTAGCCGGCAAAAAACGTCCGTAACGAAAATGCGTAGAGTAAGATTTTTATGTATAGTTTATGTATGTTCGCTATACAGTGTCTAATTATAATTATTATATATTTTTTTGAATCATTGTGAGTAAAAGTGTTAAGATAATTTTGTAAAGTAGTTTTTGATTTTTATCGATAAAAAATCATAATAAAAAAATTATACTTACCTAAATAATTATTTGATATATAATAATAATATAAGAACTTGAAATTAATATTTATGTAATAAGGAACTTCGTTCCTATCTGGTGTCCCACGACACCACACTTTTTTTTTCGTAGCGTGTTTTCGCCCTTTCGTTAGAGGTGCATGCCCGGGATTTGCACCTCTGACTCTGTATAGAAGGTTGAAGTCTATAACCACTAGGCTATCACCACTTCATAATGAGATGTAAGAAAATTCTCCATGTTTCTGCAACTGCAGCAGTTACGTACCCTACTTCATAAATTATATCGCAGCGTTGATAGAAGTTTATGATGACGTAGTAAGATCTCCAGAGTTGGAAACTCTTCGGAAGTTATTAACTTTGTTTTACGCTCCATAGCTGTAAAAGAATAATGGTGGAATACATACTAATGTTATAAATTAATGTCTGTCTATTTGCTACGCTTTTTCGGTCCATCTGTTCAATCAATTTTGACGAAAGGCTACTTTTTACAGAAAATCAAAGACTTCCGCCTGATTTTCAATAATATTATAGGTAAGTAAATAAGTATAGGTAAAGTACTCGAGAGCACCATCTGATAAAAATATATTGTATGGGATTAGTGGAAGTATTTTTATGAAACTAGCTGATACTCGCGATTGTGTCCGCGCGAACTTAGGTTATTTTAAAATCCAGTGGGAACTCTTTGATTTTAAGAAAGTAGCCTATTTCACTCTCAAGATCCTTCACCCATGCAGAATCACGTAGAATCTGCTATGAATAGCTGCAGCGTGATTGAAGGACAAACCAACAAACAGACACACTTTCGAATTTATAATATTAGTATGATAATAAACGAATACTATGTTTTTCAAAAGAGTTATAATTTTATGATAATACTAGCTGATGCCCGCGACTTCGTCCGGGTGGTTTGAGGTTTGTCGGTTCCCGCGGGAACTCTTTAATTTTCCGGGATAAAAAGTAGCCTATGTGCTATTCCAGACTATAATCTATCTCTGTGCCAAATTTCATCCAGATCCGTTCAGCCGTTGGAGCGTGATTGAGTAACAAACATCCATACATCCATACATCCAAACATCCATACATCCATCCAAACTTTCGCATTTATAATATTTATTTGATTACAACAAGTTTTTTTTTTATTCATTATAGTCTTACGCTTGACCACATCACACCTGATGGGAAGTGATGATGCGGCCTAAGATGGAACGCGCTTGCCTAGAAGATGCCTATTCACTCTAGATTTAAAGATACCCGGATTGTAATTGGTGGGAAACACAGTTTTAGGTAGAGTGTTCCAGACCCTAGCCATGCGAATGAGGAATGAAGACGCAAAGCGTTTCGTTCGTGTGGATGGAACGTCGACGACATAGGGGTGGAAACTCGCACGGCGTCTTGCGGTACGATGGTAGAAAGGTGAGGGAGGTACAAGGTCGAAAGCTCCTGAGCACACTCACCGAAATATATCTTAAAAATAAAATACCGATAGGCCAGTAATAAGAATAAAACTAATTTTAAAAAATAACGGAGGTCATCATACAATAAACTTGTATTTTAAAAGTGCATAGTGTTAAATCTAGTACGATGGTGCGGAACCCTTTACGTACGAGTCCAACTCGCACTTGGTCGGTTATTTAATAATAACAAAGTGGGATTTCCCAGATTGTGTCACAATAGCATAGTATACTGTATATTTTTTTGCTAGATTAATTGAAGAGAACATAATATTTGTGTAGAAAATTGAATATTGTTAAAAGGCGTATAATTTCCAAATTGTAGAGCAACATTTCGTTTGCCTAGTTTGCACCACGCCAACGTGTGTCGGCAGGTCCTTTGACGTTGCCGCCCCAGTTACAACAAACAAAGATTCCGACTAAAATAGACTACCTACTATCATTTTGAAGTGATCATACTAATATTATAAATGCGAAAGTTTGGATAGATGTATGGATGGATGTTTGTTACTCAATCAAGCCACAACGGCTGAACGGATCTGGATGAAATTTGGCACCGACATAGATTATAGTCTGGAATAGCACATAGGCTACTTTTTATCCCGGAAAATTAAAGAGTTCCCGCGGGAACCAAAAAACCTCAATTCACGCGTACGAAGTCGCGGGCATCAGCTAGTATTCAATATACGTGGAACCCCAAAAAGTTGTGGAACTCAATGCGTAAAGAGCAACCTTACCTACTATACCTACCTACTACAGGTTTAAAATTAGTGAAATTCATAACCTTATAATTATTATAAAAAAATCGCTGGTGAAATTCTTTTCGCAAGGAATTTGTATTCGTTGAAATTGTAATACTTTTAGTAGGCAAGTAACACTAGGGACCAAAAATGTTAATAACATAGCCATTTTTTTATCCATTACAAGTTAGCCCTTGACTGCAATCTCACCTGATGGTAAGTGATTATCTAGGATGTCTAGGATGGTAGCGGGATAACCTGTTAGGGGCATGCCAGTTATATTAAACCCATACCCCTAATCGGTTTCTACACGGCATCGTACCGGAACGCTAAATCGCTTGGCGGCACGTCTTTGCCGGTAGGGTGGTAACTAGCCACAACGGAAGCCTCCCACCAGGCAAATACACAATACAAATACAATACAATACAGGCAAGCTTAATACCATGGAGCGCTATATATTATATATTACTAAAATGTCTATCCACCTTGACCACATGAGTATATAAGGACCAGAGACAAAGCTTTATACAAGCGCACTACGATAGGTACACTACTACAAGCTTGAGGCGCGTGTGTGCGTGAGCACAGGCGCTACGTCATTGTGTTCATTTAATTTAATGTTAATGATAATTATTATTTAAAAAAACTTTATGTAAGACTAGCTGATGCTCGCGACTTCGTCCGCGTGGATTAAGGTTTTTCGATTCCCGCGGGAACTCTTTAATTTTCCGGGATAAAAAGTAGCCTATGTGCTATTCCAGACTACAATCTATCTCTGTGCCAAATTTCATCCAGATCCGTTCAGCTGTTAGAGCGTGATTGAGTAACAAACATCCATCCATACTTTCGCATTTATAATATTTATTTGATTAAGAATTTACCATTCAATTAAAAGGCACAACAAATTATTAAAAAATTAAAAATTGGAAAACAATACATTTAGAATAAGTAATTTGTAAAAAAAAAAAGCGAGCGAGCCTTACAGTAGTCGCATATGATGTGACATTTAACATCTCACTTTAGTAATACCAAATTTGTTTTTTTTTTCAATCAAAATTAAAAATATCAATGGAGAAGTTTCCTAAATATTAGAATATTTTTTTTTCTTTTTTGAATCGCAAGATCATGAAAAAGATCAAATTTGATAGAAGAATTTTTAATACCTTGAAAAATTATAAAGTTGCTTATGAAAATATTTCAAAAAAACACAATGCTTATTAGTATGATTTTCTTATATTATGATAAAAAAAGTGTGCACGTATGTCAGCACCGAGGCACGAATGGAGTTTTCTCCTTATGAACGTTTATAAAATATATAGATTAGTAAATGAGGGTAAATGTTTCCTGTTTTGTGATCCTAGAAATCCTCAGATATCGATTTTGAACGAAATCGGTACATTATCAAATAAATTCAAAGTGGCGCCGACTTTTTTTAAATTTTGGTAACAGTTTCCTGTTTTGTGATCCCAGAGAGCTCCAAATATCGATTTTGAACAAAATCGGTTAATTAACAAAGAATTTCAAAATGGCGCTGGATTTTTATTACATAATTGAATTTTGTATCAATGATCTGCACTTTATTTAGACTTATTATAATATCAACTGTAAATATTTATTAATATAGTGCACCTACGCATATAAAACCTCTAAATTTTAATTAATACGTATTATTACCTAAATGTAAAAATACCTTAATGTTTCAATAAATATTTCTCTTACAACTTGTATTTTCTCGCTATTGAAGTGAAAAGTTGTATGTATCACGCGATAGCAAACATTCATCCGCGTGGATTTAGGTTTGGATTCCCGGCAATCTGTTATATCAATTTTGATGAAATTTGGTATAGCGGTAGGTTACATCCCGGGAAACGACATAGGCTACTTTTTATCCCGGAAAATGAAGGAGTTCCCCGGGAATCAATAAAACTTAATCCACGCGGAAGAAGTCGCGGGCATCATCTAGTTAATATTAATTACTTAATTAGTATTACAGTGTTATGTATTCGGTTTCATGAAGCAAAATTTAATTAATTATTGAGAGCTTCAAAAACTGATCAACATAATTATTTATAGAAAATCTTATGAAATTGAAAATTTTCCTTTTTTCAATTTATGTTATTACTGTACCCTTACTCTGAGATTGATCGAATTTAAAATACGGTCTCACTAAGTGAGGTGAATCACATTTGAGTCAAACTAAAATGGACCCAAAAACTCTTGATTTAAAGCCACAAATTCAGTGCAACCGATTCAAATTTCGAAACGTATCGTTTGGAGCGCTAGCTGTGAATGCATACACGAAATTGAGCTCTAAATTAATAATATTAAGATTAATTTTAGTTTGATGCATATGTAATTCACCTCACTTAGTGAGACCGTATTTTAAATTCGATCAATCTCAGAGTAAGGGTACAGTTCTCTCTTTATTTTATACTCTTCAGAACAAACAAAAATAAAATATTTTATCTAAAAGCAACCCCCATTATACGATCACAAGTCAAGATAATGACTCCTTGATAATGATCACACATCAAGATCTCTCTCTGCGTCGTATTCCTCATTGCTGAGGGTCGTGACCCCATTCCATTAATCACTTAATGGCATGGTTTTTCTTGGAATAATAATCCGGTGGGTTCCCAGGTCCTTCCGCATACGACTCGACTAAGAGTATTATTTCAACTCTTAGGTTTCTAACTATTATTATCAGATGTTAGTGATAATAATTGGGACCGACGGCTTAAAGTACTCTCCGAGGTATGGAGGAAACGAAACGGCCAAATTCGGACACCCATCTAGTTACCTCCTGGGGTCAACGTTGCTTAACAATCGCAATCAACTGATTTGCGTTGTCGCAACTAGGCCACTCGTCCCTCAACATTTTCCCACACACTTCAAGATAATAACTCCTTAATAATAATATAATCAATTGAAGTATTTATCTGTCACACAAAAAGCAATATATACAACAATAAATGAACTTAAATATGCCTATAAGTAATACATTCACAAGGCAATCATTACAGAATTCAATTACATGACACGCACCTCAGAGCTTCGTACGAAATTAAAGGTGGGGTAAAAATCCATAATCGCCCGAGCACGTACGGTCGCAAGGGGAGGGTTGAGTTGAGTATGAGAATTAGGTATTATTGGATTCTCACTTGAAGTCTACGCGGGCAAATACACGGAATGTCATGGTCTTAGAGCCGGATACACCACGACCTTCATCGATCTGTTAACCAGATGATACATATTATATTTTTTTATTTTTGTTTATTATTAGATAAATACGCCTAAAATAGCTTGTCTATCAGAATCCTGACTGCAGGCTATTTTTAAATTACAATTCTCCTCTGCCTCTATGAACCTCTGCTGTGAAGTTAATGTAATGTAATTATTACTCTACTAGCTGATGTCCCCGACTTCGTCCGCGTGGAATAAGTTTTATGTTAAGGAACTCTTTAAAATTCCGGGATAAATAGTAGCCCATGTCATTCTCCAAGTCCTCAACTCACTTATTCTCACTCTTAAATTATAAAACAACAGGGTGTCTGACAGGGGGTTGCAATCGTACAAGTGTCTGACAATGAACAACGTGGGTTTCTAATATTATTCCAAAGAAAATTTATATAAAAAAACGGAGCTTAATACTTTAACTAATTTGAGGTGCCACCTTTTCTACCTGATACCTTCCAAAGCAACCGGGATCCAAACTTCATAGTCAGGGATCGTTTATACTTTTATTAGAGACATATATAGAAAAACTTTCAGCTTTAATAAAATAACGAAGGTCTGATCGTCGCGGGATCTTGGACCACTGTATTTTCATGCGGTTTGTATCTTCTGACTGTAATGTGCACCTGCGCTCCTATTTTTGCGCACTAAAATATCTATTGAGATAGACATGTGGTCCAAAGTCGGTTAAAAGGACAGTAAGTTCCTACATTGAGTAACACGAAAGTATCTATGCGATAGGTACGAAATTAAAGGCAGGGAAAAATCCATATCATACACCTGATCACGTACAATGGGAAGACGGGGGATGAGTGTATTATTGGATTCTCAATACAGTTCCGTTGATGTAGTTATGCGCCTATTTGCTGATACCTTTCACACATGAAAAGGTTTCTCGGGACGATGTTTCTCTTTCTGTACTTCGATTTTTACCGGAGGGAGGTAAGCGATGATGCAGTCTAGATGGTAGTGGGCTAACCTGTTAGGGGCATGGCAGTTGTATTAAATCCATACCATCCATCCATTTGACGACCTCCGTGGCGCAGTGTGTAGCGCTGTTGTCTTAACGTGCGGAGGTCCCGGGTTCGATCCCCGGCAGGGTCAATTTGGGAATTTATAATTTCTGAATTTTCCCTGGTCTGGCCTGGTGGGAGGCTTCGGCCGTGGCTAGTTACCACCCTACCGGCAAAGACGTGTGGCCAAGCGATTTAGCGTTCCGGTACGACGCTGTGTAGAAACCGAATAGGGGTATGGGTTTAATATAACTGCCATGCCCCTAACAGGTTAGCCCGCTACCATCTTAGACTGCATCATCACTTACCATCAGGTGAGATCGCAGTCAAGGGCTAACTTGTAGTGGATAAAAAAAAAAAAAAAAAAAAAATACCCTTATCTGTTTCTACACGGCATCGTACCGGAACGCTAATTCACTTGGCTTTGTCTTTTGTCGGTAGGGTGGTAACTAGCCACGGCCAAAGCCTACCACCAAGCCAGACCAGAATTCAGAAATTATAAATTCCGAAATTAACCCTGCCAGATATCGAACCCGGAACTTCTGCACTTTAATACAATAACACTCCACACTGCGCTAAGGAGGTGGTCAAAATTATTTGAAATAAAAAAGTAAGTATTTAAAATATAAGTAGAATTATCAAAATTCATAAAACAAAGAAGTTATGTACAATTATAACAAATGAATACATAAATTATTTTAACGACACTCGAGTTATAGATCGATACGCAATTAGAGGTGGAGTAATAATAAAACGCGTGAAGGTGGGTCGTGTGTCATAACGGGTAATATGATAAAGTGTTATTGAATTTTCATTTGCGCCTCGCCACCGCAATTAAGCCTTTATTTTCTCAATAGTTTTAGATTTTACATTTTACTAGAAACAATGAGGGACGAGTGGCCTAGCTGTACGCATATTAGTCGCTTTTGTTAAGCAACGTTGACCCAAGTCGGTAACTAGATGGGTGACTAAATTTGGAGGTACAAAGGCCTTTTCGCTTCCTCCGAGCCTCGGAGAACACGTTAAACCATCGGTCCCGGTTATTATCCTTTTCATCTGATAATAATCGTTACAAAAACCTAAGGGTTTCAATACTCTAGTCAATTAGTATGCGGAAGAACGTGGGAACCCACCGCATTATCATCCCAAGAAAACTCCTACCATTACGTGCTTAATGGAAAGGGGTCACGACCCTCAGAATTGAGGAATACGACACAGAGAGAGAGATAAAACAAGACTTTTGCCTATTTTTCGTTCACTGGATAAAGCTCAAAGATAAGTAATAAACAATCGCTCACGTTCAAAAAATGAAGATTTTCTCGTCACGTATTGCCTAGTGTCAAAAAGCGCTTTGGCGTCAACATGAAAGGAAAATACCGATACACGTTAGTCTAGCCAAGCACGGCATAGTTCAAATTCCATATTGGAAGTTTGAAAACTTTACACGTATGGGTATTCCAACTTAGGAACAAACACCTCAAAGGCATGCACCTATGGAAAGTTTGTTGGGTTTTTTTAAGATGAAGTTTTTATTTATTGTGATATTGTTGTCAATTCTAGCAATTATTTGCGAAATCATCAGAGTTTTCTCAATGTTAAGTATGCGATACGGGGTTAAAACACCCTAGAGACCGAATAGGACAATACCTATATCGTCGCGAAACGTCCGCGTCGGAGGGGAACACCGTTTTGTCTGGTCGGGCTAGTATATGCAGTTCCATAATTAAATTAGTACTTAATGCATATTTTTTTTCGCCACACGAAAATGTTTTTCCGTGCTTTTGCTATTGCGTATATATTTTTTGACTTAATTATAAAAGAATAAAGAAAACGAATCCTGATAAAAAATGTACCTATAGACAAAATAATAAAACGGTTTTTTTTTTTTTTATCCACTACATGTCAGCTCTTGACTGCGAATAAAAACGAGTTTGTAAAAACGCCTCGAGGGTAAAATAATACTGCAATATGAACTCAAGGAAGTTAGAGTTAAAAGAGACGAGCTTGGCTGTTTTCCAAAGACAATGGAAGGTCTGATATCAAGGGCTCTAGCTTTGCCAAGCGGGGTGGAAGCGTGAACTGCGACATAAAAGAAAAGAAAAGAGAACTTACCAATTAATGGACTACTGACTTTGTATTCATCTTTGAAGGTATTTTTAATTAAGTAAGTAAGTAAATACCTGGCCTTTGCGCCTATTTTTGCGACTTTTCAATACGTTTTTATATATTATACCTATATAGCTATAATTTAATAATTCATAATAATAGCTTAAATAAATTTAAAAAAAAAATACGACTGCCTCGCCAAAAAGACAAAAGACCCCATACATTCAAATCGGTTCAGGCTTTTAGAAGTTATGGTGGAATAAAGAAACTCGCATACATACATACATGCATACATACACTCTTGTTTTGGACAGTCGTGTAAAAAACACTTCACTGTACTATCTTGGACGATCATTCGTCGAAGGGTACCTACTGTCCAACGTTTTAATATTTTTGTTTTAAACTGTTGAATTTTTTGTCAAATTTAATCTTTTACAATTAATTAACTCGCCGACATATTATTGTTAATCAGTTAAAAATTTCGACCTTAAAATGGGTTAAAATAAGAAAGAAAGAAAGAAAATAAATTTATTCAATAATGGTGTCACAAACAAACAATCATATTCTATACTATTGTACCCAATAATATGCTTGTCTGTGACACCACCCAGAATGGGTGTACAGCTCAGCCTTATGCCCTACATCAAAACTTGCATTTGCACGTTTTGTGCAGGACGCTGATTTTCAGCTGTGACCCGGGTGATAAGGAACTTACGTTCCAAAAATTACATCGTAGTAATATATGATCCTTGGATCCACATCCAAGGGCTAACTTGTAATGGGACACAAAAGAATAAAAGTTATAAGCCGACATACATAAAAGTTATAATAAAGGCCTTTTTCCATTTGTTGTCAATTTCCTTTAGGTAACACAGTAAAAAACCGATTGGCTTAAGAATCCACTATGAAGTCCACGCTTGTAACAGTCATATTATCCCCAAGCGAGCCGTCCTAGTACAGATAACAGCTAATAATAAAACTATCAAAAAAAAAATCTCACAATCGGAATTAAAACTAGAGTAATACTTCGAGAAAGTTCGAACAAAAAGAAACTTGGCAGCTCTCCAAAGACAATTGCAAGTGTAATATCAAGGGCCGAGACATTTTACCAGGCCAAGTGTAAAATGTGGAGTAGCGAGATGAATTTGAGTGGGCTTTATAATTTATATTGATTTTTCTGCAGCGCCCGTACTCCCTCATTGTTGTCACAGCGTAAGTTTATTTTCATACAGAGGATTGACATCACGGCTACCATAATTTATTATACACATTACCAGTATACAGTAATTCGCAGTTCATATTATCGAAGACGAATCCACTATTTTTCATCTTATTAAGAATATTCATCATCATCGTCATCATCCTAAACCGATAGACGTCCACTGCTGGACCTAAGTCAACAAGTTGCATCTGCTACTGTTACTCTTATCCCGGAAAATCTAACATTTTCCCAGGTATTATAATAAACTAGATGATGCTCGTGACTTCGTCTGCGTGGACTGTTTTTTTCGATTCCCGCAGGAACCCCTTAATTTTCCGGGATAAAAAGTACCTCCCCCGGGATACAATCTATTCCTGTACCAAATTTGATCAAAATCGGTTGAACAGGTGGCTCGTGAAAGCGTAGCAGATAGACAGACAGACACACTTTCGCATTTATAATATTAGTATAAAAGTATGGATTAAGCTTCAATACATGCGGATTGCGGATAAAGTTACCAGCATTATCTATCTACTATAATAATTATTTGAGGAAATACATAGGGTAAGCCTGAATCAATCGATTGCACTTTTAAGATCGTAATTTTTTTTTCAGAACGTTAATCCCAGTTAAAAATTGAATGGTAAAAATTACCTTTTATGTACCGAATATTTCTATCAAATAAATATTATAAATGCGAAAGTTTGGATGAATGTATGGATGTATGGATGTATGGATGTATGGATGTATGAATGTATGGATGTATGGATGTATGGATATGTGGATGTTTGTTACTCAATCACGCCCCAACGGCTGAACGGATCTGGATGAAATTTGGCACAGAGATAGATTATAGTCTGGAATAACACATAGGCTACTTTTTATCCCGGAAAATTATGGAGTTCCCGCGGGAAACGAAATACCTCGATCCACGCGGACGAAGTCGCGGGCATCAGCTAGTAGATTAATAAAATAAGCCTTTCATAATTTTATTAATGTCATCCAGGCACGCACACTTAACTTTTCAGAGTTATGTGCGTTGCAATTAACTAGTGGTTCGCCCCGAACTGAGAGCTCGCGGTATCACAGAGTGCCATGTATTGACATCATTGTAAAGTTCTGTTAAAAGTACTGAAGCTCATTAAAAATTAAATAATTTTGTTTCCTTATTATATTTATCTACTTTTAGTATTTGTTGTTCAAGTACAGGATATAATTCAAATAATTGATTAAGTTTCAGGCTCAGCCTTTCAGAAAATTGAGAGTTCTGAGGTCAACTTCGGACGTTAGAAAATCTCCACTTTGAAAGCCCCCCATTTTGTCAATTTTAGGGAAAAAATAAAAAAATAATATTTTTTGACTCTATTCCTAATTATCTTTAAAATGATATACCGCAACCCTATCTATGTAACGCTATAAAAATATTTTACTTCGCATTCGCTTCTATGAGAGCCCCCACTGAAATAAAGATTTTTATAACTTTTTAAGCCATATTTGGTGGGAGGCCATCGGTTTACATATTATATTTAAATTTGAAGTAATTACGTTCAGTAATTCAGAAGTTATAAGGTTTTGACAGACGGACGGACGCGACGGATGGACGGACGGACAAGTGCCAATTCACTCAAGTAGACTCAGAGACCTTCGCTTCGCTCGGTCAAATATCGCCATGATAAATTCTTCAAAGAGGAGTAAAGTCTGTCAATCCTTATTTGGCCAGCATGGTTGACTTTGGCCTAAATCCTTCTCATCTTGAGAGGGCGATTCGTGTTCAGCAGTAAGAAAAATACGGTTTGACGATGATACATCCATATCTATATCCATACTTCCATACTTTTTATAATATTACTAGCTGATGCCCGCGACTTCGTCCGCGTGGATTGAGGTTTTTCGGTTCCCGCGGGAACTCTTTAATTTTCCGGGATAAAAAGTAAACCTATGTGCTATTCCAGACTATAATCTATCTCTGTGCCAAATTTCATCCAGATCCGTTCATCCGTTGGAGCGTGATTGAGTAACAAACATACATCCATACATCCATCCATCCAAACTTTCGCATTTATAATATTTATTTGATAAATGCGAAAGTGTGTCTGTCTGTCTGCTACGCTTTCACGGCGCAACTACTGAACAGAGACAGGTTAGATCCTGGGGAAGGACATAGGCTACTTTTTATCCCGAAAAATTGAAGAGTTTAAGCGGGAATTAAATAAATTTGATCCACGCGGACGAAATTGCAGGCATCATCTAGTTAGAAATAAGAACATCAAAATGACTAATTGACAAACACATAAAAAATAATGTTTCGAAAACAAGCGAAAAAAGCTGAAAAACTAACCTAAAATGGGACGGAGAAAGTTGGAGCAAAACGAAATGAGCTTGGCTCGCATCCAAAGGCGATAGAAGGTCTGATGTTAAGGGCCGAGAGAGCTTCGCGAAGTGAACCAAGAGCGTGAAGTAATGAGATGAAATTGAGAGTCTCAGGAAACTGAGCCTCAAGTACTCAGTTTAGTAATAAAAATAGTAGACAAGCTTTTATATTCCATGAATTTGATAGTGAACTCCAAAGAATAATGGTATATTAGAATTGCTTTGTATTGTACGTCTTCCTATGAATTGGTTTATATTTTAATGTTATGGACGTTTTTAATAATTATCTTCATTTTAACTATTTGTTACTCCTTTTCCGTAACTTCCAGGAAATTGCAACATGCTAATTTGTAGGAAAGGGAGAGAAGTTTCTTAATAGGATTACGAGCATACTTCCTTTTAAATTTTAATGTATTGTTTAAACTTGTGTAAAGGCATGTGTAAGATTGTTTGTAGAGTGTTATTATAAAAGAGTCCATTCATTCCTATGAAATAACGGACTTTCTTGAGGCAGAGCGAAAAATCATGAACCTATTGCAATTTCTAGTCTCGTACATCGTAAAGATCGCAGAATTTTCATTAATGTTTAGTTTACCGACGAACTGAGGTAAATATTAACTTAACCTAGTCGCACATAGTTGAACATAGTAACTCAACAACACGGCAGGTATAGAAAGTGTGCTGTAACCACGAGTTAGTTCTAAACTCAATTATTAAACTTGTTCACGCTTGCACCGCTACTAAACCCCATAATTAGAACTTGGCAACTGCCGTGTTAAGGTACGGATGTCGTGGAAATATTATGGATACGACTATATTATACAAATAGTCATTTGTGTTTCGTAATTAGCATGTAACATGAAGAATTTGTTCTTTTGTATATACTCGTAACACTGTATTTTGAAGTGCTTATAGCATAATAATAGTGCCTATGTATTGGTTGACGACTTCAACCTCCTATTAATTGGTCGTTTTATTTTAATATTGTTGACGTTTCAGAATTATAATCCTTATTTTACGTCGTCATCGTCAAGGTACGTCATAATATAAAACGTCAATTTAATCAATTGCAAAATAATAGCTATTAAGCGATGTTTGTAAGACCACAGACCCTACGGTTGCACCTCTAAAAATTTATTTTAATTTTATTCCACTACAAGTTAGACCTTGACTGCGATCTCACCTGATGGTAAGTGATGATGCAGTCTAAGATGGTAGCTAACCTAACCTGTTAGGGGTATGGCAGTAATAATAAACCCATACCCATAGACTTTACTAACGTACCCATACCCCTAGTCGGTTTCTACACTGCATCGTACCGGAACGCCAAATCGCTTGGTGGTATACGCCTTTGCCGCTAGGGTAGTAACTAGCCACGGCCGAAGCTTCCCACGTCCAGACAAACATATATAGAGAAATGCTCATTTTAAGCTTCTATATTAACCAAAAAAAGATTGTGAGAAAACCTGCTTGATATAGTTTTACGTACTTACTTAATGTTTTGATTAAGTATGAGTAATCTGGGTTATAAGATTTATCAAATAAACATTATAAATGCGAAAGTTTGGATGGATGGATGGATGTATTGATGTATGGATGTATGGATGTATGGATGTATGGATGTATGGATTTAAGGATGTATTGATGTTTGTTACTCAATCACGCCCTAATGGCTGAACGGATCTGGATGAAATTTGGCACAGAGATAGATTATAGTCTGGAATAACACATAGGCTACTTTTAATCCCGGAAAATTAAGGAGTTCCCGCGGGAACCGAAAAGCCTCGATCCACGCGGACGAAGTCGCGGGCATCAGCTAGTCATTCATATAAATACACAATATTTCGGTTCTAGGTAGGTTTGTCAACCAAATAGTTTGATAAATTAATGACAAACTTTGAACAACAAGAAACCATTATTAGTACAGCCAGTTCAGTTGTTATTTATACAGTCATTAGATTAATAGCTTTGAATGACTTTTCGATGTGGTATGACCTCCATTATGTCTCTACTTGTGTCCCATTTAGCTCTAAATTGTTAGGAATTTATTTCATAGACTGGGTTTTATAGTGGTTTACCTCAACAATAACAGACTGAAATTTAATCATGTACATCATGTTGCAAAATAAAATAAACAAGACTGTATTTATTTATTCGGTTTGTTAATTTAATGTTATTTATTCTGAGCTAGGCTTGTCACATGCTGAATTCAAAAAGAAAAAGTTGCACTTGTTTCGTTTATCTTAAAGATATTGAACTCTATTATGTACCCTAGCGACACGATAGGTGAAAAATAACAAAAATTAAACATTGCAAAAAAACTATTATTGATTAACATGAATTTAAATAAAAAGTAGCCTATATGTTATTCCAGACTATAATATATCTCTGTGCCAAATTTCATCCAGATCCGTTCAGCCGTTCTGGCGTGATTGAGTAATAAACATCCATCCATCCATACATCCATCCATCCAACCAAACTTTCGCATTATTATAATATTAGCATAGACTCTGTTCCAGCATAACATTCATAAACGACATATTAAGTTTAAAGATACAAATAAAAAAGAAGAAAATATTTAAGTAATTATAAAAACATAAACTAATACTTGTTTCTTGAAATATTAGCGCAAGCTATTTTCTAAGATTAATTAATAGACTGTCCCAAATAAAAAAAAAAATTCTTTAAATTCATTGGGCCATGAGCAGGAATGTACTTTCATAGTTCTTATCATTAACGTTCAACAAAGAAAAGTCTTTACAGTTAAAAAGTATGAAATATTTTGGTCACGCGATGTCGGTATACGGCTTTATTATCTTGATTGGATGTCAGACATACAATGGCAGGCGGAGCGAAAAAATAGTCACAAGTATCCACGAATTATGTTCTTTTTTCATGGAACATGTTTTATGGCCATGCTTTTTTTTTATTTTTGTTCTATGGAAATTAAAAAAAAAAACTCTAGTCCCACAGAAATACCTTGCCAGGGTTGTACATTTGAATAGTTTGAATTCGTATGGAACGTGTCACATATTAATAATTGGAGTATGCTCTTTGACCGGAAACCGCAATTGGCTTTTGGTTGACAAAAAATCCTGATGAAAAAGCAGAGGTATAGGGATATTTATATTATCCTCCTATATATATATATAGGAGGATAATATAAATAATTGCAGTTTTTTTTAAATACATCTACTTAATTTTTTTAAAATACATATACACATTCCTAGTGTAAAGTACAGACAAACATGCTGTAAACAATAAGGCCGCCTTCTCCAAGAAACCCTAATCCAGGCTAAGTATAAGATAATAATATACTGCATGACGCCCGCGACAACATAGTATCGCGGATTTGGGTTTTTCTAAAAATGACATGCAAACTCAGATTTTCCAAAATAAAGTGCACTCTCCGGATCTTTACATGGTTCCGTTGCGACATGATTGAAAGACAAAATTCGCATTTATACAATTTATAGTTAGAATCTGTCAAGTGAATGATTGCAGTGCAAAATCGCAGGAAATAATATAACAAAACTTGGTCGCGTATCCCCGAATGTACTAGATTTTTTTTGTTTTGCCTTGAGTTTCGCATGGCTTCAGTGCTGCTGCCTGCTAGTAATAAGCTACGCTTAGCTTAGCTCTCTTAAGACCATAGACTTATCTGTTGTGATATTATTACTTTTTACTATTAAGTACTTCTATTGTTTACTTTACGAATAAAATAATTATGGTCGAGTCTCTCTTTATATTGTCTAATTCCAAGTCTTAATTCCAGGTAGCATGTGAAATTAAGTTTTTTTTTGCTCTGATGCGCACAAATTACAATATTTAATAGAGAGGTCAATATCGCTCGCTCGTTGTATGCATTGGGTAAAAAATATTGCCACCAATATCGGGATTGGGGGCCGTGGAGTGTAGGATATTTGGGATATTGGTTATACTGACGCTCTCGTATCAATCAAACAGGAAACAACAAAATAACTGTTTATTTTACTTTTGACAAATTTTTATCGACATGCAGGAGCGAAAACCCACTGTTCACTCAATCACGCCAGAACGGCTGAACGGATCTAGATGAGAATTGGCACAGAGATAGATTAAAGTCTGGAATAACACATAGACTGCTTTTTATCCCGGAAAATTGAAGAGTTCCCGTGGGAACCAAAAACCAAATTTCATCCAGATCTGTTCAGCCGTTCGGCCGTGATTGAGTAACAAACATCCATACATCCATACATCCATACATCCATCCAAACTTTCGCATTTATAATGTTAGTATAGACTAGCAGATGCCCGCTACTTCGTCCGCCTGGTTTAAGTTTTTTTGATTCCCGCGGGAACCTATATCACTCTCCAGGTCCTCAACTATATCCATGCCAAAAATCACGTCGATCCGTTGCTTCGTTGCGGCGTGATTAAAGGACAAACCGACAAACCAATAAACCAACAAACAAACACACTTTTATAATACTAGTAGGTATGATAGTATGATTTTATTGCGTAAATCGTGTAAGCTGTATTAATAAATTTTGGATTCCCAAATACCATAATCATAATGTAAAAGTATATAGTAATGTAAAATGTTTTAGAATTTTTTTTTTGTATCCAGTATGTAATAGTGTTAGGCAAATCATTATTAATGAACTACACTAACAATTCATACATAATAAATTACCATTGACACAATTATGTAGCTATAATTATTATAATTCTATTACTTCCGATCCGTACGTATAAACCCTTCAACCATGTATCTAATCTGTAAATTATACCATGTAATAAGATTATATTACAGCCTAGCTCTGAACATAAGCATTGCTTGATTTTGATTTGTAACAGTCTCAGGTTGCCCACAAGGCTTCGTATTCACCAGAGCGGAGACGGGCGGAGATGTGATAAGAGGACAAATGAGATGATTGATGTGATTTAAAAAAAAAAGTTTATTTCAGATTATATCTGCGGTTGCATACTGGGGCACTAGGTACATAGACATGCACCTAGTGCATACGTCTGTATCCAGTGCCTCAGCATGGGGCAGTCAGGCATATCACTTAAACACACTTTTTCATGTCATCTATTTGAATTCTGACTTCTGGTTCGTTTTACACAATATCTTCGCCCATCTCTAGTAGTGGTATCTGCTACAGAGATGACGATGATAAAACCCATTTTGGTCTTGCGTTGTAAGTTCATTTGTTGGTACACGCGCTATACACACATTCTCACACACATAGTATGAAGAACCGATAGACTTTGGTGTCCCAAAGTCTATCGGTGCTGTATCTGCTGGAATGACAACCTTAGGAGGCAGACCCCCTACTCCGTGGACGAAGTCGCATGGAGCCGCTGGATTCAGGCGGCGCAAAACCGCGTCACGTGGAAGTCCTTGCAAGAGACTTTAGTCCAGCAGTGGACGTCTATCGACGACACGCGTTATACGTACGGATGAATCGGATTCTCGAAGTTGCCTGTAAAAATCTATAAGAACGCTAAGGTTCTGACAAGTTCGAGAAGCCGATTACATCTGGAACCGAATTTTATGCATATTAATTTACCTACATTTCAATATGCATTGTGCCTTACAAATAAATATGACCCCAAGAGACTCAGTAATCCATAGGTTTACAAGGGTTATAGAATTAATAGGATTATATGAGATAACAAGGTTTCCCATATAAGTTCACTGTACATAAATCAGACCCGTACATGCCTCAAGTGAGCCGGCGTGTCAGTGAAAGTAATGTTTCATATTATGGGCAAAAGGGTCACCGCTCGTCAGACGCAAAGGATTTTGTTGCTGGAAAGGCATTTTTTATAATATCTGACCCCTTTAACCTTATAAAAATATGCACGTTGGATAACTTGGGAAATCTTCCCCTACATAACATACCAACAGCTCTTT
Source organism: Erebia ligea (assembly GCA_917051295.2). Classification (NCBI taxonomy): domain Eukaryota; kingdom Metazoa; phylum Arthropoda; class Insecta; order Lepidoptera; family Nymphalidae; genus Erebia; species Erebia ligea. Next base: position 3,311,215 of record OU785239.1, read on the forward strand.
CGCTGACATTTTTGATTCAATAGCTCATCTTGTGCACTCAGTATTGGTCGAACTTTTAAGATTTTCTTTTTTTCGTAACCCCCAACGTAAAATAAGGGGTCAAATTAAGGGTAAAAATAAGAACGCAAAATAAGCTGGACCGATTGTGTGTCTACCACCACTACAGCTCATTAACGTGCCACTGCTGGGCACAGGCCATCCTATCGTTGAGGCTACTTTTTATCCCGGAAAAGTAAGGAGTTCCCGTGGGAATTAAAACACTTATTCCACGCGGACGAAGCCGCAGGTATCAGCTAGTTTATAATACATATTAGTATTAGTACTGATGTACATTTATAGTAATGAACGAAAATCACCTCTACAATCTCAAATTTATTTAAACAAAGTATATACGGATGCAAATTATATATTGCATGACCCAATTCTATTAGGGTCCTTCATAATCTTAAATACAGCATTTCTGTATTCCAAGTTCATAATATAACAATAATTATAAGCCACCGGGGACGGGGCAAAAGGGGAGGCTGGGTGAGGTAGACATTTTCATAACGGCATCAAATTAATTATCCAACATGACCTAACCTAACCCTTTTATGTTTTACGGTGCCCTCCACAGGTAGTGTGGCAGGCCGTCATATAAAATTAACTGTTTTGCTAACTTGATTACTCGTTTGTCTTCACTTTATAACTGTGACATGTTATAGTCCTAGCTTAAATCATATCATACTAATATTATAAATGATAAAGTGTGTTTGTTTATTGGTTTGTCCTTCAATGCGTATAGGTGAGGTTGGGTGAGTGATAGGTGAGGTGAGGTTTGACTTTTCAGTTATTTTCATTGTACCTGTATGTTTATTATTTCTTTTTATCAATTGAAATAATGTAAATCTTTATATTTAATTATAATTATTGTAATGAACTAATACGACATTAACGTTATAGTGAATGAAGGCTTTCTTATTTTTATTTATTTTATTTATAGGTGGACCTGGAGAGTGGAGTGGAGGAAAATTAAAAAGTTACAGTGGGCATCAAATAAAACTGTAACCACGAGGACATAGTCGCGGCCATCAGCTAGTCCTAAATAAGCTGTATGTCCGAATTAATTCATCTGGTTTTAACATTGCAATTACAACTTTTATTAACTTCGCGGTCTGGATGTTTTGACCGTGGCTAGTTACCACCCTGCTGGCTAAGATAGGTATACGGCCAAGCGATTTAGCGATCTGGGTTCGATACCACGTAGAAGACGATAAGGGATATGGGCTTATAAAACCTGGTCCGTTACCATCTTACTTAAGCTACTTTTTATCCCGGAAAATCAGAGAATTCTCAAAAGGCTTTAAAAAAAATCAAAATCCATAAAAACATATCTGTACCAAATGTCATTGAAATCAGTTGAACATAATAATATATTTATAATACTAGTGGTTCGCCCCGAACTGAGACCTCGCGGTATCCATAAACTTGTACAGAGCGCCATCTATTGACATCATTGTGAAGTTCTGTTAAAAATACGGAAGCTCATTAAAAATTAAATAATTTCGTTTCCTTATAATATTTATCAAATTTTAGTATTTGTTGTTCAAGTACAGGATATAATTCAAATAATTGATAAGTTTCAGGCTCAGCCTTTCAGAAAATTGAGAGTTCTGAGGTCAACTTTGGACGTTAGAAAATCTCCACTTTGAAAGCCCCCCATTTCGCCAATTTTAGGGGAAAAATTAAAAAAAATATTTGGACTCTATTCCTAACTTTAAAATTATATGCCGCAACCCTATGTAACGTTATAAAAAATATTTTACTTCGCATTCGCTTCTATGAGAGCCCCCCTGAAATAAAGATTTTTATAACTTTTTAAGCCATATTTGGCGGGAGGCCATCGGTTTACATATTATATTTAAATTTGAAGTAATTACGTTCAGTAATTCAGAAGTTATAAGGCTCTGACAGACGGACGGACGGACAAGTGCAAAATTCACTCAAGTAGACTCAGAGACCTTCCCTTCGCTCGGTCAATTAAAGGTATGGATACGTGTAAAGCTACACAGCTATATAGAAAGCAGTTACATAATGCCAATTCACGATATTTATCCACATTTTTCACATCATAGACCCTTTTATTGCACGAAGTTAACATTTTATTACATTTCTGTAATTTAAGAAAAGTTTTGTATCCAATAGTTCGAGAACTAAAATAAAATACTACTTTACCAATACAAAGTGCACCGGTCCGTGAAATTGTCGAACGATTTCGGATCCGATTTAGTGAAAAGTACAATATTTTAACGTGCTGTTAGTTTTTATATTTTGTCGATACTTTACCGATAATTGGTTTGCAATTTTGAAATGATTCTCTTAAACCGCAATACTACAAATGGAATGGACATACAATTTATTGTAACATGATTCCATCTCATTTGGTGATGTTTGTAGAGTATTAATTTTTCGATATTATGTGACGCTTTGTGATTATTTCAAACTATAATAGCTCTTCTCTGCAACTTTGTCTCTTTTTATCCAATACAAGTTAGGCCCTTGACTGAAATCTCAAGTGATAGTATTTAACGATGCAGTCTAAGATGGTAGTGGGCTAACTTTTCACGGGTCATTTTATTAATACCCACAATCGACGAACGATCAAACGAACGAACGCTTATCCCCACACCATCAAATCCAGTATACAGTGACACAGCATTCTTGCGTTGTTCTATTTCTTCGTGGAGATACTATAGAACGTTCTTGGAATTCTCGAATTTAGTAACGAATTCTACTTCCTGCAGTTCTCATTCGTGTTCGCAGTTCTCATTTTAGTGTAAATGCTGGAAATTAATTATTATTATAAGATCAAGAATATTAAAAAAAAACTCTCGTTCTATATAATGTGCAAACAAAAATATTACATTAAATACCCTATCTCCCTTTATTCGAGAGAGAGAGATAGAGTATTTTAGAGAGACGCTTTTTGTTACGATTGCTCGATTTTTCAGGCCAGGTCCTTGCGTTTCGTGGTCCCAAAAAGAACTTATCTATCAAGAGTGAATAGGCATATTCTAGGCAAGTACGCTCCACCTTAGGCTGCATCATAGCCAACAAGTCGGATTGCAGCCCAGCGCTTAGTCTATTAATTATATAATAATGATAAAAAACGCTATAAAAACATGAGATTTTTAATAAAAATCACAAAGTCACTATTCCAAAAGCCAAATAACAAAGACGATGTAAGCCAATTAATTAAGAAATTCTCGCTAAGTGACAAAGTGGGAATTAATTATGCCAGTTACCCGTTACATACACTCGCGGCACGCTATGATGGCCGCCGCTCATGAAGTTCCGTATTAATTGATAACGACTTTGAAGGAAATAATTGTATTACTTTATTGACGATAGTGATTCATAAATTTAAAAAAACTTAATTGTTTTTTGTTCGAGAATAAATTGACATTCCACATCACTATTGTAATGTGTCAAACCGGCCATCATAGCGTGCCGCTAGTTTTTTTTTGTAGTAATGTATTACAGAATACAGACGTCCCCTGAAATTTTACGGCTGTAGAATTTATTTTATGAAACGTACTTACTTACTTTTGTTCTAAACTTTATCCTTTGGGTTTAGAAACGTTCTTGATATTGTCCTTGATTTTCATTGCTTAAAATAAAAATTTAACTGAACATTCATATTATTTAATATTTTAAATGCAAAAATTTGTTTTTCTGTCTGTCTGCCGCTTTCGCGGCCGACCTGTTCAAACAATTTTGATGAGATTTGGTTCAGAGATATGTTGCATTCCAGGGAACGACATAGATTATAATAATATTATGTGGGGATGGATTGATGTTTCCAGAATATCAGATGGCTTTTTAAACTTACTTAAATACGTATCAAAAATTTGCGAAACCGGCAGGATTTGAACCTGCGTCTCCCTTCGAATCGCGCCCACTTACTCACGACTTTTTGAAGTTTATTATAAAGTGCGTTCTTTTATCCACTACAAGTAAGCCCCTGACTGCGATCTCATCAGTTGGTAAGTGGTGATGCAGTCTAAGGTGATAGCGGGCTAACTTTGAGAAATCTACGGATATTTTATTTAATCTAAATCGAAGACGAAGTCGCTTGTTGCGATTATGTAATTTTATATTCCGCAAACAAAACCGTTCTTCGGAGAGTACGTTAAGCCGTCGGTCCCGGTTATTATTACTAACATGATAATAGTCGTTAAAGCCCGCCAACCCGCATTGGAGTAGCGTGGTGGGTCTAAGCTCTAATTCCCTCTCTCCCATGAGAGTGGAGGCATGTGCCCAGCAGTGGGATGTTAATGGGCTGTAGTGGATATTCCGCAAACATTCAAAATATCAGCTGATAGATTGGTCTTCTGTAAATATGGCAGAAAATAGGAAATGGACAGATTTCAAACCAAGATTGCGTTTTATTTTATGTTGCATGATTTCTGACATGCAATAATACTTGTAAACCATGGAAGTATTAGGTAGGTACCTACTCGTACTAGGTAGGACGTACTAGTATCTATTAGTTGCATGTTACAGAACAGCATAGAATCCATAAAATAACATACTTTATCTACTAACAGATTACGAAAGAGTTTTCACTTACTCACTTGATAAATTTCTTCTGAGTTACTGTTTTTGGTCCTGTGAAAATAACTACTTTTTGAGTTACTCCTTGCCAATTTCTTCGAACGCCCTATTATACACTGTAATAAATCCGTCATCTATATCATTTTCCTCTATTATAATATCACTAATCTAATCTTAATTTAAGTGAGTTCTAATGCTACAATTCCACTTGTAAATTACGCAAATAGCTTACATAAGTAACTTATGTTCGCAAACGATACTCGACAACCAATACTTTTACATTTCGCCCGTTATTCATGTAAGCGAATTAGTGAGAAAAACTTAAGAGTTCTATTAGCGGCCTGCACTATAGTAAACGATATTCTCGAGTCAGTAAACTATAAAAATAATTGTATTTCTAGCCAATATTGTTCTTCAATGGATAATTTCCATTAAGCCAAGTAAGTTTACAGTTTTTCTTCAAAATATTAGAGGAAAAGGTAACTGATTGACTGACTGACTGATTTATCAACGCACAGCTCAAACCACTGAACGGACCGGGCTGAAATTTGGCATACATATAGCTAATAAGATATAGGCTACCGCTAATTACGAATTTATAAATATTCAACCCTTAAGGGAGTAAAATAGAGCTTTTAAATTTGTATGAAAATCGAACTTAGGTGAGCGAAAAGGGCTAGTATTTTAATAAAAGGTTATTTTCTTTATCCAGCCACCCTGTCTGTTGTCTTTGGTCAAAACAACCTTCCAGCGACGCGCTTCAGAAGTTTCTCTGTAAAATAATAAGTAACGAATTGTTACAGCGCCAGGTAAAGTTTATCTAAGTTAGCCAAGTGTAAGAACTTCCAAGTTACTCGAGTATTTGTTATGCTAAGTAACTTGGGAGCATTGAAATCACAATTCACAGGTTGGTGGTTTAATGGGTTTAATGTTTAAAGTTAAAGCTTTTAATGTGAATTATGTTTAATTATTTTCAAAAGCGAAATTTTCAAAAGCGGTCGCTGTAAGAAATGACTTCGCTTAAAAATAAATATATCCAAATTAGATTTTTATGAAAAGATATTTGCAAATATTTCTCAGAAAATTTACAAATTTAGGAAATTTAATTTTTCACGGGATTTTTGTATAAACTCAATTTTTTATTTGGGCAGAACAACGTCGCCGGTCGTGTCAGCTAAATTCGAATAAAAATATCGCTCTATGTAGAGATTGTCCGCTACAGAATCAGCCCCAATGTCTTTTCGACTGAATTTTAGCCACAGCAGTCAATTTCCAAAGAGATTAGCTAAATTCTGTATAGGAGATATTAAAATGCGGTGTGTGAGATAACACAAGACGCGCTCTCTCTTGTTCCCTTAATCGATGGAATGAAAAATTTGTCACGACTGGAGGATCAGGCCGCAGACGCAGGACCGAATACGGCTTTACATGCTCTCCGAGGCACGGGGGTGAAACACTGCTAATTTCCGAACTCCAGGCTAGAATTTGCTATCAAAAAAAGTCAATACTGATTAATTATGACACGATCCGGGAGTCGGACCCAGGACCTCGTCATCCATTGGAAAACGAGACAAAGTTAGTATGACACTGGCCATCAAGTTAAAAAGAAAAAGCTGGAACTCGGATGAAATAAATTAGATAGAATGACCCCCGTCTAGGTCGTTTGGACCAAGGTAGTCTGTATATTTTACGCCAAAATTTTAAGCGAAGAATTTTATTTTTATAACGAGAATGTTATTTATTAAATGAAAATGTTTTAGCGAATAAATTGCGTGTTAAACGACTTGGAGTTTGGACAAATAATTTTATAGGTATAAGTTCTGTTTTTATATAAAGACAATGGTATTTATTCACTTTTGTTGAAGTGATGGAACTTTCTATTTCCAATCGTTAAAGAACACATTCAGACAATACGTAAGTAGTTGAGGCCGTTGAAAGTTATCGGGCCAAAAGGACTTCCCAGTTTCTTAGGTAATACTTAGTACTGAAGAACTTGGGTCATTGAAATAACGACTTCGCAGTTTAATGGGCTTAAAGCTTTCTGTTTTACGTAAAGTTCAACGTATTTGTTGCTAGGTATAGAACTTCTTACCGTTGATCAAGCAAATGTCTATATTCTTCTGTTTATTTAAAGGACATTTAGCGTACTTTGTATCTATCAGGGGCAGATGCCGTGATTCACCTCATCTCTCTTTAGGTCATTGGTACTTTGCTATGGATTTCATCTTTTGCTTTGCTTAGAGATTCTCAGTCTTCAGTCTACATGATGCATCTGCCCCATCGGTCATCACTTTTATGACAGACAGCCTTTGAGCAGCTATTTGACCTGTTTTGTTCACTTTTCTTACCCTAAAAATATAATTCGTTGCGTATCATTTCATTTCATTTCATTTCAGATGAACAGGTATAATTGTACAACGAATGACATTTCACCGCGCTAGGGCCTGTGGTTAGGGCATATACAATTTGAGTGACAGGTACTGTGAAATTATTATTTATATTTATTTAATATCATTTATCGGTAGGTACCTAATAATTATATTTAAGTCATCTTAGAAAAGTTAGCCATTGAAAGGTAGTTGCTTAGAGAGATTCTAAAAATAGCTCTTTGAATCTCAATGAGTCATTTATTGACTGAAATAAATGAATCAATGATAGTCTCAATTAAATACATTGAATTTGTGTTATAAAATGAAATGTCGCATTTCCTTGCACGACAAAATATCAGGGAGGTAAAATTCATGAACCTCTAGATGTTAAATCATACCAACTGTACCAATTAGCACATACCCTTCTCAAAGCAAACTGCTGAAACCATAAATTAGTCAAAATTCACCTCTAAGTAATATCCCTTGTGAAAATTTCTCATCAAATCTTGGGAACATTTTTTTACGATAAAACTTTGGGGTCCGTCGAATAAATCTTTTCCTACTTAAACTTGTTACGATTGAAACAAAAGTAAATTATGGAGGTATACGGCCACGGGGTGGGGAATTATGAGAAATGGCGACGTAAGCTTATTATTTAATTATATTTAGCATGCCTACGGCTACGAATCCAATTTTTAATCCCACTTTGACCGGTTTCTTTTGGAAATTCGTTTCCAATGTCACGTAAATTGAATTAATCTCATAGAGTTTTGGGAAAAATTCCAAATTGTTTTGCGAAAAATACTGAGAAACTCTATATTATATCAACTCTGGCTGGCAAACTCAGCTCTGCTGCTTACGCTGTCAGAAAGATTCGACAATTTACTGACGTAGAAACTGCAAACATTGTATATTTTGCTTACTTTCATAGTATTATGTCTTACGGAATCTTGCTATGGGGTAAAGCGGCAGATATTCAAAAAATTTTTGTTTTACAAAAAAGGGCAATACGTGCAATTTATAATTTAAAACCGCGCGAATCCTTTAGAGAGAAATTCAAGGAAATAGGTAAATTCTTACAGTAGCCTCGCAATATATTTACAGTAATTTAATCTTTGTGAAACAGCACCTTCAGAATTACAAAAGAATTTGCGATCTGCACGATAGGCCAACTAGAAACTGCCATAAGCTGGTGACTCCATCGCTCCGCCTCAAAAAAGTCCGAAGGTCGTTCGTGGGAATGAGCCTTCTATTTTATAACAAAATTCCACAATCTATTTTAAACTTGCCTTTACACAAGTTTAAGAAATCCATTAAAAGTATGCTTTTGAAAAAAGCTTATTATACTGTGGAAGATTACGTAAACGACAAAAGAGCATTTGACTCGCTCCAGCAATGCTAAGGACAGCGGTTATTTATGTATAGTACACATTGATTAAATTGTAAATGATTTTTTTTCAAAAGAGCAATCGCCGAGTTTCTTGCTGGTTCTTCTCGGTAGGAATGGCATTCCGAACCAGTGGTAGATTCATTTGACGATTCGAAAGCACTTGTAAAAGTTTATTTGAATAAAAAACGTTTGAATTTATAATTTAGAATTTAGAATTTTATTAAATAATATGATTTTTTAAAATAGGTATAATATGATACTCCCGATGTTATACGCGTGCATTATTATTTTCCGGGATAGAGATTCTGTCTTCCCCGGGACTCAACCAATCTCTACTAAATTTCGCCAAAATCCGTTGAATATATTGACCGTGAAATCGTAGCAGTTAAAAGACAGACATACTTTTGCATTTCTAATATTTTTATTATTGGATAATTATACTTAGGGGAATTCCAACGGCAAACTTGTCTTCAAATTGAAAAAAAACCTAGCGTCCTTAGTTTTTTTAGTAAATGCAAACAAAAGCGATAAAATATATCAAAACACTAAATTCAATACAACCGCCGATACGCTAATTTACTTATGAAAGAATAATTTAATTAAAAAAACAATAGTTACATAGATCGAATATCTAAGTACACAGGTTATTACGAGTATTATTATTATTGAATGGTTATTACAAAAGGTTTATAGTACCTATTGAAACCAATTTAATTATTATTTCAATAGGTAAGTACTATAAATATACGATTCTATTCAATTGTTTTATACAAAAAATATAATGATTTGTTTATAACAACTTAACTATAACCCTTACCCATTAGGTAAATCGATGCCCTAAGGGCCTAACCGATAAGTTATATTATATCGTGACACTTTTAGCTTAAATTTTTATAAGAATATACTTAGTATAATAGTTTATTATAATATTATGATTGAGAGATTTTATTATTCTGTGAGCTAGGAGATTGCTGTATATTTTTTTATGAATGAATAAAATATGGTGCCCGTGACTTTGCGTCTCATAGATTTAGGTTTTCATATGTATTTGAGTTACGAATAAAAGCTTGTTTCTTTTATATTGGTAACTAAAAACCCTTTTCCTGTACTCTTTGCAAACACAAAAACAAAAAACACATGCAAAAATACTCTGGTGTTAGGTACTAATGAACAGTATCTACGCAAGCAAAAATTCGCCAGTTTCGAACCAAATCGTTTATTCTCACGGGAAAACTGTCACATCTACTCGTACCTACCAACCCAACGACATGCGACGTTTTATCAATAATTTTTCTATTGTGAACTTTGTAACCTTTATCTATAGAGTTCAATATCCTTCGGCAGGTATCTTATAATTGATATTCCACCATCCGATATGATGTTTCGCGGATACACGACGCTTCGCAATTAAAATGGAGGCCACAATATGGATGCTTTGTTTCCGCGCCAAAATGAATTCAATTTAAACTCATCGTTATGCATACTCGTTGAATGAACATTTGGTTTCCACTTTGACACACAGAATAGAATTTCGAATCTAATAATACAATCGCTATCGACGAATGGGTCTATACAAATATTTTAAATGTCAATATCCACACTATAATACGAGTATTATAAATGCGAAAGTGTGTCTGTCCATCTGTCTGTCTGCTCACATTAAATGGTCATCTTTTCAACTGATTTGGATGGAATTTGATATAGGGGTAGGTAGGTTACATGCCGGTGAAGGATATAGGGTACTTATTATTAACGACAATTAGGGAGCTCCCGTGGGAATAAAGAAAACCTCATCCACGCGTCGAGGTTGTGGGCTTCATCTAGTAATAATATAATAGAACATAGAAAGTTGTAAAAAGAAATTTGCATAACTTCTAAAGAATATACCTACATATTTACAAAATTCTGATAATATTATGAACAGTAATAAAATATTCCTTGGCGTGCTATAATGCTAAAACAAAGTCCAAAGGAGCGGCTCGGAGCTGTAATAATACGCTTATATACTCCGAGCTAACCAAACATTAATTTATTTCTGAAAGGGGCTTTCAAGTAGCCATTTTAAATTAGATCCTCGTAAACTTCATTCAATATTTCAAAAGCAGATTTTCTCGAATGCAGTAATCTTTTTAGCTGTCATTCACACTTATCTTTAGCCCAGAGATGCTTAATTTTAGATGAAGTTTAGAAAATTACTAGGAGTTATTTAAAAGGGCTTTAACCAGCTATGGCGAAGCGAGACATATTAAGTATGCTTAGATGACACAGCAAAGTAAGTAAAGTGTCGTTGGACACCCCGTAAGAACATACTTAGCTTACTTTTGATATTTTATTTGAAAAAATATTTGCGAATTTCGTGAGTGGAATTTGTATCTGCTACATTCTGCTTAAGTTTGATGAACAGACATGGTACCTAGTAGGCTCATGTGGTACCTAGTTCCTAATCTGTTTCTCTGCATCTGGAAAGGAATAGAACAGTGACAGCAATAGTTTAACTTTTTTTTGACGTATGACTTTCCAGGCCAGGTCACCTTGTGTCGTGCCATAATTATTACACACGTAAATATTAATGTGGCCTATTTAGTTTTGCTATTTTTTTTTTAAATATTTTAATACCTACACTAGCGACGCTGTCACCGGGCCAGATAAGTTTGTGGGACTATATTATGTTCTAAAACATGCCAATTCAAAGTAAAAGTGTATAAAGTACAAAATAAAGGACCCTTCATCCGTGCGCGTAATTATTATGAACTCCTTCGTGGTTTATCGCAACAAAAAGTTTAATGAAACGAGAAGACGTGAAATTACACAAAAGGGCCCAAAATGGCCGCTTACACACAGTTTCGGCGTCATCCGTATAATGTTATACGCATTCTATTGCTTATAAAAGTGAGGGTAGATCGCATGTGGTTACCTGCGTTTCGGGAAGGACCTCTTTTCGAATTTGTATGGGCGTTTTATGTGCCTACGTGTTATAGATGGACATTTTTGGTGTATTTATTTAAAATTTTGCCGAAACGCGCGTTGCTAGACTATTCAAAATTCAAATGTTTTTTATTCAAATAAACTTTCTAATGAATGATCTTTAACTATTTCGTATTGTTATGTCTGCCTTTTTTCTTTAATTATAATATCTACTTAATGATGAATTTGACTGCCTGCAGTGTGTGGGTTTAATTTTTTTAAATCCCAATGGAACTTCTTTGATTTTCCGGTAAAAAATAGCCTATGTTACTCTGCAGCTCTTCAAATATACCCATGCCAATCAAGTTGCTCTATTGCGTAGTTATTGACGGAAAAATTAACACACAGACACACTTTGACATTTATAAGTATTATAAGTGTAATGGAAAAACTGAGTGTGCATTAGCGGTTAATGGCCAACGCAAAGATATTTTATTATTCTTAAAAGGGTTTCTAAATTATTTCACCCATTTAAATTGAATCCTTTTCATACTCCATTCAGAGTTTCAAAGGCAGACTCTATTAAGTATCTTAATCCTTTAAAGCTGTCAGGAGCACTAATTTTTAAAGCAAGAATTTATTTTAAGTTCATTTTGAGAACGTTTTTATTTTATTGTCTTTTATAAATGCATATTCTCAATCAAATGTTAAGGTTAATTTGTTTGTACTAAAATTACCACAGCTAAAAGATTAGTAAATATAAAGGTATATTAATTTATTATTATTATTTTATTATTATTATATTATAATATGACCTGCTTCCAGAAGAAAGTGCTAAGATTTTAAAAGCGTATCTATATGATTCTAAACATGGTCTTACAATTAAAAAAAATGAAATGTAAAATTACCTTACTTTACTACGCGTGAATTTGAGTTACAGATTCAAACGTATTGGGTTGATGTATTGCAAAATGTTTAATATCGAATTTGTTTCGGGGCGGAAATGTCGCTATATTGGGGACTTCATTTTAATTGCGACAAACATTCGCCTCGGCGCCAGAGGCGGCCCATCATATCGAGTCTGGTGAAATATCAATAACGGTTGTCTGTCAGGGAATTTTGAACCTTGGTAAGATGAGTTATAGACTATAATGGTTTGCATTGATGCTCATTACACACCGTGTGGCATTAGACAGGTGCGTATCTTTTTCTGGTGAAAATTTCGAGTTGGTTAAAATGCTCGAATGGTGAAAATAACCGCCGCTTTTCACAGGTAGGTACATGTTATAACCATTGGTTTGCATTGCCGAGTGCTCCAATGCCAGAAAAAAATGTGTAACCTTTGTAGAGTGTATTTTAAGATATTTGATAGTGGTGATGCGTGTCGCTTGCTTTCTTGTCCTGTATCCATATTATGGCATACTGCAAGCTGTAGGTATAGATTAGTCGCTTTTAATCCAGTATAAGTTAGCTCTTGACCGCAATCTCACCTAGTGGTAAGTGCTTTTTAGATTTCTCGCGGAAATCAAAAACTTTAATCCACGCGGACGAAGTCGCGGGAATCATCTAGTCACATATATTATATTCACAAATTGGCCAAGACTTAAAAATATATCTTTGGTTATCAGTAATAAAAAATCTATTAAATCCTACATACGGCATGCTTGTAAACGAATTTTATTAGGTAAGTGGGGCATAGCTCCATACATAGTATGTCGTTGTCCTTTCATTGCTCGTTACTACACAGGATTTCTAGTATACACAAACAATTATGATATGATAACTAGATCTTTAAAACAACGAAAGATGCTATCACGACGCGCGCGCGAGTTGAATGCAGAGTAAATGTATGTGTCACCATACATTTGCTCTGCATTCAACTCCCGCGCGAACTAGGCGCATATTATTATTATCAAGTCATACTCGTATCACGCTTAAACAGAGAATAAGGGTTGGTAATGCACTGATACTAATATTATATTATACTAATCTATCTTTTTAACCGATTTTAATGAAATTTGGTATAGAGGTAGTTTAGATCCCGGGAAAAGACATAGGCAATCCCGGAAAACCACTCTATCCACGCGGACGAAGTCGCGGGCGAAAGTTTGGATGGATGTGTGGATGGATAGATTTATAGATGTTACTCAATCACGCCAGAACGGCTGAACGGATCTGCTTGAAATTTGGCACAGAGATAGATTATAGTCCGGAATAGAACATAGTCTACTCTTTATCCCGGAAAATTAAAGAGTTCCCCCAACCCCAATTCAAGCGGACGAAGTCGCGGGCATCAGCTAGTATTGAAATAAAATAACACAATTTTCCAAAACCACTTCCAAAAATGATTTAATTAGTTAGGCTTATGAATCAAGAGCCGTTTCGAAAATTAATTAATGTAATTTCTTTGATGAGTTTGCTGAATTTCAGACGCTTCCACTCTGTCCTCACATTTTTTCTTGTTTCTCAGTTTGTTATTTATAATTGGAGTCCACTCATGTTTTATTTAGCTGGCAATTCAAAAAATTCCAGCCAGTAACTTTCAATATTTTAAATCAAAGAGTTTTACTGAAAAGGTAGAGACGCTGTAGACGCTGGAGAAAAACTTCTGTAAATTAATGTAAAATAAAAAAAAACAAATGGTTTTTATTCAAATATAAACTACTTACTTTTGAAAGAGTGAGAATTTTAATATTTGAGAGTGAGAAATTTAATAATATTATTAGAACATTTAAATTAGCTACAGCTAAACCTATCTCAAGACTCCATTTATAAAAAAAAACAAAGTTTTTGTAATCTTCAGATATGTTTATGAATCTTCCTAAGATAACGTCTCAATGAGGGATATGTGGGATTTGTATTCACTGAAACCCCGTCGGTGGCAATCCTCAGTGAATGATAAGAGGCTTCGGGAATACTTAAGAACTTGCGCCCGCGGTTCCTCCCTTGTAAATCGCCAAACGGACAGTCTCCCTAGTCAATACCAATTGTGAACGGGGAATTACTACCATCACTTAAAGCAGTACAGTTTTAAAATGACAATTTTATGTCACGTACCTTGATGTTCCTAAAATAAGGATTACAATTCTAAAACACGAACGTCAAAAAAATTAAAACAATACCGGGATTTATGTGTACCTATTTATTTGTGTATTTTTTATTTTATTTATGTGTATTTTTTTTTATTTATGAGGATTTATTTATGTATTTATTTATTTATGATTTATTAATTTATTTATGCCTTAAACGTTAAAAGTAGAATATAATTGAACTTTATTTGACGATGACAATCATCGTGTGATAAATAGCCATAAACTACTAAAAACTTTGACTTCCATATTTGTCTTTTCTGTCACTAATTAAACGTTTAAATATCGCTGGTCTGTACGTAATACGGTTTCGATTATTAATATTACATTATGTAACAAAAGAGTTTATGGAATATTTTTAATCTCCATTGTATTTTCATCATCGCTCGCTGTTAACTGTTCGCAAGTGTTGGTTTTTCACGGATAATTAAACTGTAGAGAAATTTATAAAATGCTTTATTGCTTTTAAAGAGTGTTTAAACTGTAGTATCTATAAATCTTTTATATAAGCGCTTGCTTTCCGATAAAATATTTATCATTAAAAATTGTAATTGGACCTACAATCGTTTGTATTAAAAAAAAAACAAAATTAACAGGTTATTATTATTACATTGTGCGATTTTTGAAAGCATTTCATTTGAAAAATATTATTAATTAAGTACGTGACCTTTAATATTTAAAAATGTGTTTTGTTGGTATTTAATCTTAATTTATTATATTGACAAAAATACAATTGGCCACTAATTTCTCGATACAAATATTATTTCTGACTCGATGGCGTGCCCAGCAGTGGGACGTTAATGGGCTGTACTGGTGGTTCAGTCATCGTGGCCTGAAAGATTTACGAACATAGTGAACATACCTACAAACATAGAGGTATGGGATCAATATAACTGCCATGCCCCTAACAGGTTAGCCCGCTACGATCTTAGACTGCATCATCACTTACCATCAGGTGAGATTGCAGTCAAGGGTTAACTTGTAGTGAATAAAAAAAAATCCATACTATCACATTTATAAGAGTAAGATTTCTTAAGAAAAATTGTTAAAGTATCGTAGGCTTATTAAATTAGTCGAGATGAATTTTATAGGATCTCTCGTGATGAAATTTGAAACTCTCTGATGTGAAATTTCGTTTGGAATAATGACCGTTGCTTGGTTCCAACTTTTTTAATTCCACTTTAAGAACCTTGGGTGAGATCTTGCTAGTTAGTAATGATGCAGTCTAAGATGGTGGAGCGGGCTAACCTGTTAGGGATATGGCAGTTGCGGTAAATCCATAACCCTATTCGTATTCTGCATGGCATCGTACCGGAACACTAAATCGCTTGGCAGCATCTTTGCAGGTAGGTTGGTAACTATAGCTACGACCGAAGGCACCGACCAGGCCAGAACAGATCAATAATCAGATATAACAATAATTCTGAAATTTCTTGCCTTGTATCGAACCCGTGACCTCTCATAAGAGTACAGCGCTCACCACTGCGCCATAGAGGTAGTCTAAAAAAAATTGGCTGCCGATAGAAGTGAAAACGAATAAATAAAACAATCAAAAAAAAATCCACTATAAACCTTAAAACTAAGGTATTAAAGTTTAATTACGAATGTAGTATATTTCTATTTAAGACCCTTTGTCTTCGTAACAACGCAAGCATGTCGGTGACGGTGTCAGTGACGCGAATCCACAAGTTTACCCCCTACCAAAAAGTGCGCAATTCGGCTAAAGAAGTTTTCACTTCAAAAAGTCATCGTTTCAGGTTTCCTGAGAAGAATTTGTAAAAGTAGGTATCTATCATGGTTGATGTCAGCTGAGATGAGTTTTGAAGACCTCTCGTGCTCCACCACCACCACCACTACAGCCCATTACCGTCCCACTGCTGGGCACAGGCCTCCACTCTCATAGGAGAGAGGGAATTAGAGCTTAGACCCACCACGCTGCTCCAATGCGGGTTGGCGGGCTATCTCGTGCTCGCTGATGTGTAATTATTTTGTTTGAGGTAATCTTGGATATGACCGTGGTTTGGTTGACTGTATTAGGCATACCAACGTTTGGATTTAACAAAGGTTAGGTTAGGTTAGGTAAAATTTAATGAGGGAGGAGTGCAATCAAATCAAAACAAATCAAGTTTTTTTTCCCCACTACAATATTATTGATATTCGACTTGAATAACACACGCCTTCTAAAAACTTATAACATCATATTATGATTTCTCGTTCTGTTTTCCTTTCTTTTGTTTTGAATATTCCTTCAGAAAGAGATCTGAGCTTATTTAAGAAGAAATCATTGCCTTGTTTTACTATGCTATACTCATTACTAAAATTCTACATCAATGGCTATACTAGAATTGAACTGACTCAATTGAAATTTCTCCTCGCAACTCCAAAATAAATATTCGTACGTAGCACGACCAATATTCATTTTTTTTCTTTACGAGAAAAAATTCGTAGCTATATAATTAATTTTATAATTTTTTAATTTTTTATTACAGTGCTTCACACACGAGGAAAGTTTCTAAACTTAGTTAAATATACATATCAAAAATTTCGGAACCTATATAATTATTTTTACTCGCAGCGCTGTGCGAGCTGAATTGGGCTTTATTACGAGGTTACCAGAGTCGCTGTTTGTCAAAAGGTCCTCGCGGAGTTAGATTTCTGTACAACGTACTATTCTGTGGTATATCTATCCCGCGACTTTGTCCATTGCTTCGTCAAAAACTGATCCGTTGCTGCTGGCCATCAAAGTATTTAAAAAACCCGTAGATTAAGATTACTTACTTCGTGAAAAAAAAATTTAAGTACCAAAAACATCTTTCCCAATTTAAGTGAAAAATGAGGCGCAAAATACGTAATCTTTCATACCAGATTTACAAGTTAAAGGGATGAGGAAAGGTACGGAACGTATTAATATTGTAGGCACCTGGCCTTTTTGGTACAAATCTTACTTGACAACATAACACATCCCCAAGCGCATTAAGTACCTACTAGGTACGTGTATTAAGTATTCAGGAGAGCCCCTTAGAGACAACTTTTGCGTAAATAAATATTTCTATACTACTCGTTTTTTTTTTATAAAAATTTTTATCTTCTTGGCTTCTGACGCGTCAGAGCGTGAAATAATCTAGTTAATTTTCGCGAAATTGCAATTAAAAAGATTGTTTGGGTACCGGGTACCGCGGTTATATCTAGCCCATACCCCTTATCGGTTTCTACACGGCATCGTACCAGAACGCTTAATCGCTTGGCGGCACGTTTGTTGGAAGGTTTGTTACTAGCTACGGCTGAAGCCATACCAAACCAGAGAAAATTCAGAATTTTTAAATTTTTAAAAATATGTCATCAAAATTCTAATTAAAATTATATCGATGCATCATTAGTCATGTTATTAAGTTCGAAACCTTTACCACTTCTTTTTAGGGTTCCGTAACTCAAAAAGAAAAATCGGAACCCTTATAGGATCACTTTGTTGTCCGTCTGTCTGTCTATCAAGACCCTTCTTCTCAGGAACGCATGGAGGTATCAAGCTAAAATTCATATCAAATACTCAGGTCTACTGTCCCTTGGAGATGTAAAAAAATCAAACTTCTAAGCCAACGTAATCAAAAGATACAGCCGTTTATTCTGCAAGTTTTCGACACTCGCAAGGGAATCAAAACCTACAGTACGCTTACTCCCAGTTTTAACATTGCAAATACGATTGATCGTCGTGAGTGTTCGATCGCATTTGCGTCAAACTAAAATGAACCTTAATGGCATTGATTTAGAGCTCAATTTCGTGTATGCATTCACAGCCAGCGCTCCAAACGATACGTTTCTAAATTTAAATCGGTTGCACTGATTTTGTGGCTCTAAATCAATGCAATTAAGGTTCATTCTAGTTTGACGCAAATGTGATCGAACGCTCACTTCGATCAATCGAATCTTCAATGTTAAAACTGGGAGTAAGCGTACTGGGTACTTCCCGTGAACTCTTTAATCTTGAATCTTGAAATTTGGTCCGAAGCAACGTTTTATAGCATAGATAAAGGAAAAATTGCGAAAAGCATACATTTTTAGTTACATCATATACCTAATAAAAATATTTTTGATAATTTTAAACTTAGGTACTACACTATTACCTATTCTGTGGTACTACCCCTTTCCTCATGAACGCGTAGAGGTATTAAATTGAAATTCATATCAAATACTCAGGTTTTTAATACCTTTAAGCTGTAACAAAATCACATGTATGGAACCATCGGTGCGCGAGTTCGACTCGCACGTGGCCGTTTTTTTTTTAATATTATCTACCTACATCATTTATAATGTGCTCTCCAAATTATTAGGGAAATGTAAGCCGTATGGTAAAGTCAACGTAATTTAAGCTCAAAATGTAACAATTCATATTCATAAAGTCTGTCAAGATTTTCTCGACCTTGAGCAATAAAATAACGTAGAGGAGGGTCTTTTGACACTTCTGTTAGGTATAACACACACTACCGATTAAGGCTTGGTTGCGTAAACATATTTTGACGGACACGTAACCCTTAAATATGGCGCTAAACGAACGTTAGTTAAAGAAGGCGTTGATGAACCATTTATACCATGAGGCAATACCTACTAGTAAATTAACAGACGTTAAAGTTCTTACGTCGTTTGTTAAATTTAAACGAACGTAAGTTACGATAACCAATGGTTTGAATCAATCGGCCCTATGTCTTTAACCGTAAAATCACAATTTAATCATCATGTCGATTATGTGTTTTTTTTAATATTATAGCCCGATTTTTCTGCGACTCAATACACCTACCTTATATCTTCAATGCTAAGGTAAAAGTAATTAAACCAATTTGAGAATAAGCTGGACACAACCAAGTTACATGACCGGTGTAATAAAAGCGTAGTTACAATTAAATTATAGGAGGTATTTTTTCAAAACTGGTTTACACTTTGGCGGTTGGTAAAGTAATGAATCGATTTATTGAATCACAGATTAAGGCTGAAAATGTATAATGTGAACATAGACAACTTACGTGCATAATTTACGCCACAGATTTAAGTACAAATCTGTGGTTCACACTCCGTTTCATTTCTTTACCCACAAAATACAGATAAATTAACATTGCCATTAATACTGATGTCTGATGGCATCTAACAGGTGCATCGACACAAAGATTAAAAAAACTGCACTCATAAAAAGTAAAAGTCTCCCTTTGCAGGATTATTTTAGATGATCGTCTGCGCTAGGCCTTAGCATAGGATGTATAGAAATATATTTTTTATTCGTCCCCAAGCTGTCTCAAAAGGGCAAAAGGCTGAAGTGCTTAAAGTAATAATATAACTTGTAGTTTTAGTGTGCAAGGTCAGACTATCTCATGTCAAGAAATATTTTTTCCACTTCACTCACCAGGTACCACCTGGTACTCACCAGGTAGCGAGCTAACATGTTAGGGGTATTTAGTATTTATATCATGTAACCAATACCACTAAGGGGTCATCCATAAAGTACGTCACACTAATTTCGTGATTTTTTGACCTCTCCCCCGTCCTTGTCACAGTTGGTCACATTTGTGAGACCCCCTCCTCCCTAGTGTGACGTCACATATCTTGCAATTTTACATCTATAATTTATTAAATTAAAATAGCACTTCCAAAACTAGTCTTATTTCCATTTAAATTATTTTTAATATAATCAACATCAAATAAATAAATAAATAAAAAATCAAACATTTGAAAAAAAAACAAAACTTGGAAATATTTTTAAGATTTTCGTTAATAGTTCAAATTTGTCATTTTAACACTTAGATTTTGAAATGTGACGTCACGAAACTTATGACCCCTCCCACCCCTTGTCACACAATGTTACACTTCGTCGACCTCCTACCCCCCCCTTAACGGGTGACGTACTTTATGGATGACCCCTAATCGGTTTCTTCCCAGATTTAGCGTTCCGGCACAGAATATATTATACTTGAACATAATATTCTGTGCCGGAACGTTAAATCGATTGGCGGCACGTCTTTGTCCGTAGGGTAGTAACTAGCCATGGCCAAAGATTTCCACTAGACTAGCCCAGAGAAAAATCATAAATTTAAATATTTGGAGCATTAATTGTTGGAAAATATATTTTCCTCCTATAATAATATGACGTACGGAGTATACGGGTATTCAGCTTGTTTGTTCCACAGGGGTTGGGGATAAATAAAAAAATCTGTTGCATATGTCACTGCCTTTTAGGGCATTTTGTCTCGTTAGACTGAGGAATCTTGACAGCGCCCGACGGTTATGAATAAGTTATGTACTTGCCTTTGCGGATAGAGACCTCATTTTACGAGCGAAACTGATTCGGGATTTATGAACTAGATTTTTGTACAAGTCCCTTTTTTGACGCATGGAATTAATAAGCTTCATATTGTGTAATATGACACATTTCTGATATGGAGCACTGTTGCTACATTTGGGATGGCTCCAGGCTCTGCCAAGTACCAATTCGATGCATTAGGCTCGATAGATTGCCGCGCACTTTAACTGAATTGTGTTAGAGCTCAATTTCGTGTATAAAAACGATACCAGAGAAGAGGTACAGCTTTGGAAATTAAAATCAGTTGCACTGAATTTGTGACTTTAAATCAGGAGCTTTTGGGTATTTTTTACTTTGACGCTAATGTGATCGAACGCTCAATACGATCAATCGAATTTGCAAAGTAAAAACTTAGCCTAAGCGTACCGGCGCGGTGTTGGCACCTACTCATGTGGTGTCGGAGTGCAACGTGCGGGTGTGATGACGTGGTGGTGCGTATTATCTGCTCGCTCGCTTACAGCCCGTCAAACTTTTCTGACCCGGTGGCGAAAATTTGAACTATTTTATATGTCTGTTAATTTTTTTTTTTTTACTATCTATTAGCAACGCTGTCACTAGGTCAGATAAGTTTGTGGGACTTTACAAGAGGGAGAGCGGGCAGTGCATATCGAAATATTATGCTGTACAATGTACATTGTACCACGTTTGTTAACCACTACAAGTAAGCCCTTGACTGCGATCTCACCTTATGGTAAGTGATGATGCAGTCTAAGATGGTAGCGGGCTAACCTGTTAGGGGCATGGCAGTTATATTTAACCCATACCCCTATTCGGTTTCTACACGGCATCGTACCGGAACGCTAAATCGCTTAAAACAATTTTGTCTATTTTGGCAGTTTATAGTGTTAATACTTTCTGTTACTTGGTGAAAAGAGCAACTGTCGGGTCTTTGGTTGGCTCATCTCTTTCGGAATGGCAATTTGAACCAGTGGTAGATTTACTTGAAGATTCAAAAGCTTTTGTAAATGTTTATTAGAATAAAAAGCACAATTTTTATTAATTTACTAGTTTTTGCCCGCAGTTTCACTCACTGTCAAATCAAACCCCGATTTTACCCCCATAAGGGTTGAATGTTCAAAAATCTTTTCTTAGCGTATGTCTACGTCATAAAAGCTATCTACGCCAAATTTCAGCCCGATCCGTTCAGTGGTTAGAGCTGTGGTTTGATAGATTAGTCAGTCAGTCACCTTTTCCTTTTATATATTTAGATAAATATATTAAAACAAACTTTTACAGATACATGCAACCTAACGCCAGCTACTTTTATAATTTATCATTTCACATAAAATCATAGCAGCAAAGAGAACAAGCCATAACATTGCAAACAAACAAAACAATATGAGCGGAAACTCAAAGCGGATGCCAGCATTTTTCATTGCTTTTCGCCTCATGTAAAATGCACGGGAGTAAGTATGTTTTGGATTATTCAACTGTAATTTAGCTAAACTTTTATATCGCGACTAGTGTTACCATATTTTTTTTTTTAGTAGGATAACATCCTGTTTACGGAAGTAATACATTTTTTATAGTCTATAAGTATCCTTACATAGAGTTCCTCTCAGTTCGGACGCAACGCCTATCGAAAGGAGTAAAGTGGCCACTAAGGCGTAGGTTTCTTTAAATTTATTTATTTATTTATTATTTATTAGGATAGCCAACAGTTGTTACACTAAATACATTATATTATTATTGATGATACGCATACAAATATATGTTAAATGTACAACCTATTATAGGCTATCACAACATGCATATACCTATAATAAATACTAAATTGGAATGATAACATAGAATTTTATAAAACTAATTATTTACATTGGAGTAGGTATGTCAATCTTTAAAAAAAAAATATTATTCAAAGTATCGGTCATAATATTCATATTACGTAACATTTTAAACTATTAAAAATTAGATTAGGTACAAATTCACAAATTATAATATTTTAGTATCAATCACAAAAAAAAAAACAGTCAAAGGAAAACCTAGTCACTTACTAATACTAATAAAGTAAGGATTAGAATAAGCTCAATTTAGTTTGTGTGCGGTCATGGTCTGAAAATGATAACCTGTTTTCAAATCAGATTAGGTATTTATAACACTGCGTGCAATAAAGTCTAAAACGCCTTTTATCAAGGTATCTATTATGTTTCAAACATAACGAAAATTTTCAAACATCGAATTTTATTAAAACAGTATAATTGACTTTTTTATGGTTTTTAACCGACTTCCAAAAAAGGAGGAGGTTCTCTATTCGGCGTTTCTTTTTTTAATAATAAAACTCAATTCCTAATTCCAAGGATGAGCATCATTGCATTTGTTAAAATGACATTTATTTAGTTGCAACCTAATGCGACTGATACGTCATGTTAAAAATTTATGATCTACGCCTGATCAAATCACATAATATCGACCTTCTGACACAGAAGTGTACATGCAATTATGAACCTTAAAGTTGTAAACATTTTCAGACCGTGACTGTACATAGAAAACAGATTCTCTCTTCTTTTTCGGAACTTCGTTTTTTCGTCAGATTTTCCGCCTCATAAGATTAAGGGAATATAGAGAGCTCATATGTTTGCGCACACATTAGTGCACTATAATATCTACCGCGCAGGTGGCTGATCTCTGTGGAGATTGGCCACCGTAACCGAAATTCGGTCAGGAAGACTTATTATTATTATGTCTACTGAATTGGTAAAATTGTCTACCCTTACGAAGCCCGAGTGAGATTGTTCAGCCCTTAAAAGCTTTGGTGCTTAAATAGTAGATTAGTAGCCAAGGGCTGTAAGGCATCAATTGCAGCCCGAGATATTTAGGCGCACGAGCGCAGGGAGGGCGCCTATAGTTCGAGGGTGCAATTGATGCTTACACCCGAGCTAACTACTCTGCTTTACATCTTGATTGTGAGGTAAAGTAGGTCCTTATTACCCCCAAATGGAGCTTGTAGGTGACCAATTAGCGCTCTAGGGTAATAATGTAGCTAGAAAAGCCCAAGGGCGGTAAGTAATTAAAAAAAAAAACTCTTCACTCTTTCAAAAAGTTCGCGTACATCTAACCATCATACTTTTTTTAATTACTTACCGCCCTAGGGCTTTTCTAGCTACATTATTACCCTAGAGCGCTAATTGGTCACCTACAAGCTCCATTTGGGGGTAATAAGGACCTACTTACCGAATATGAGAGATGTAAAATAAATTAACATCATACTTCGTAATAATTACGAAGTATGATGCTAATTTATTTCAAAATAGCCGAAATTTCAAATCGAAATATTTCAGACATATGTAGTTTTTGCAAAATATGTGTCAAACCATCAGTTAGCCTATAAAAAGCCGAACGCAGTGATGCCAGAACAAAAAATCTGATAAAAATGTCGGTTATGTTGTTTTTGTAAGTAACCCTTCAATTATTATCATACAAAAGCAATAATTTTGTAATGAGTGATGAAATTAAAATTTTGGTTTTTGGTATTCGTAAATGAATTTCATTTTTGATTCTTAAAAATATTATTATATAAATATCATCAGATAACCCAAAGGGAATAAAATTTACCACATTTTACGAATGCAATTATTTTAGGTAAAGCCGTACCTATTCACGAATTCCCTGGCGGCTGGCGCAGTGCGGTGAGTGCTGTGATCTAAGGTGAGCGATGAAAGCGACACGACACGATACGACTCTATAGAAAATTAAAAACTTAACTACGCAACAACGTAGCGTAGGCATCTTGGACGAATTAACCACGGGACGCGTGATATCGGCCGTATTCGCCTTTACCCCTGTAGCCGCGAACTGTAGCAGTTTCGCCATTAAGATATTGTGTTGTCATTGTAATCGACTTTTTCATGCACTAGTGTTAATAATTGGGCAGAAAAATGACAAGGCACTCTCCCTTCACCCTGCATAAGTTAGTCGAACGTGATTTCATATATTTTTCTTACGTTTTCTATCCCGTGTTTATTTCATCCAAGGTAGGCGTTGGATGTAACTGGCGAAAACTCACCACGGACAGAAAAAATAGTCTGTCTGACATATAAATGACGATGACTGCTTTCGAACACACCCACAACTCGCCATTTCACACCTTCCAAAGGTCGGCTGAAAGATAAGTTTCTCGAGCTTTAGGTAAGTCCACCTATTGAACATAGCAGCTAGATGGTTGTACAATAATGTTTAAAAAAATTGTCTCGTTTAAAAAAAGTCTCGTCCTGTTAGTAGGACTGTCCGTAGAGATTTTTCCGTTTGGCTTGGCCTTACCACCATACCGACAAAGTAATACCGGCAAGCGATTTAGCATTCCCGTTTCCGTTGCGAACCGTTGCCGTTCCTCGTTATGTTTGCTTAAGGCTTTACAATAACACTAATTTACTATTCAAAGTGAAAATGATGTTTATAAAGTACCTAGGCTTTTAGAGATTCATGGAAGATAGACAGGGATTCCGAGTTTGAAATGTTAAAATAGTATATAACAAGGCAAGAAACATCATTCATTCATTTTAGAAACATTTATTTTATATATTATTCAAACATCGTTCTTTTACCAGAGGTAGAATAAAATAAGACCTGATATATCTGTCTTATCTGTTTCTTTTATTTTTAGTTAAGAAACTATCTACAATCTAACTCACGTACAGCGAAAATGGTCTCAAAAATTGAAAATTTTTCTCAGAATTTTCACTTCTAGTAGGTACGTAAGCAATCAGGGCAAAAAAACTACGGACAAAAAAATTGTCTGACAGACAAAAGTTTTACCTATATAGAGCTGCACAGACTACCGCGACACGACGAAATGTTTCGTATACGACGCCGAAGTTTAATCTTTTCCCGTCCATAGTGTGTTTTCTTCCCTATATTTCATGCGAATAAGGCTTTTTGCGTGACGATTGCCTTACAACATAATGACGATGATGCTTTACACGTTGGAATCAATAAATAATAATGACTATATTCTAAATTATGGGTGAAACTAAATCGAGTACACAAATAGGTAAATGTGAATACGAGTGTAGCACCGGGCGTCGTCGCGTTGTATTTAAACCTACCTTTTATTAAAAGTAAACATTTTTATTCAAATAGCACAAGACGACAAATATTTTACTGGGAAAATTTCCAGTATCGCGTTGGTATTCCATTCAATTTGTGCTGAAATATCCTGTTTAATATTCCATATAGCTTATCTGGAAAGTCATAGAATTTGCAGCAATAAAAGTTAGGTCTTGCACCTCCCAATAGATTCTAGCTATAGCTATGCGATGAAAAACATGGTATTTATTTATTTTTGGGTAATGTAAATATAGTTCTATATTATGTCACTGTCGAGTATTGTACACTATAGTCTTAAATCCAATAAATTTAGAGTTTCTATTAATTTGATTACCTATATAAAATTTGAGTCTCTGGATTTAATAATAATTCATTACAGTCAGCGTTTTGGTTGTTAAATACTCCTTTTTTTCAAGTTTCACTACAAGATATCCCTTGACTGCGATCTCATCTGGTGGTAAATGATGATGCAGTCTAAGATGGTAGCGAGCTAACCTGTTAGGTGTATTGCAGTTATATTAGAACCATACCCTTCGGTTTCTACACGACATCGTACCGGGACACTAAATCGCGTGTTGATATGTCTTTGCCGGTACGGTGGTAACTAGCCACGGCCGAAGCTTACTACCAGGCCAGACCAGAGAATATACTGAAATTTCAAATTCACAAATTTACCCTGCCGAGGATCGAACCCGGGACCTCCTACTTGTCCAGGGACACCACACACTCACACCACACACACACTCCACACTCCACAGCACTCACTGGTCCAGGGAGGCCGTTTTCTCAGATTCAAATTGAAATAATGCTCAAGTGATCTAAGAGGGGCTCCGAAGACTATACCAGGCTTTGATAAACCTTTGATCGGTTGAAAGATTGGCTGGATCGGAAAATGGATAGCCCTATCTAAATAAAAAACCACCCTTCAAACTTATCTGTGGGATTATTATAAATCACTTGTTTGTTAAGGCAACTGTCAATACTCTTTGTTAGTGGAAGTGTAAACTTAATTTCTCCACAGAGTACATACCGGTTAGCCATATCCCTTTTGCAGAGAAAGCCCTGCTGTAGTGAGGTGCGTACAATTTAGATAAGACGACTTTTACAATATCGCATGTAAGTAATTATGATCGCCTTAGCTGAAACTTCGTCTCAAACTAATCAAGATGAAACGTATTTAGCTACATAAATACATTGGTGTCTCTGCAAACCTTGATGTACTCGTAATAAAAATCTGGCTGCGATTGACTCGGCAAAGATAAAAGGATTAAAGGAACAAGCCTTTATTCTCCTTTTTTAATTCAAATCTAGATAATCAGCGAAATGGACCACTATATTGTCGAAGAAGTCTGTTATATTAATTCTATATCGCGCAGATATCTTCGCTTTGCCTGGAGTCTCATCACAAGTTAATCAAGATTCAGGGTATTAAGCTATCTACCTGGAAAGGTGTCCCTGGAGCTAGGAATAAGTAACTAAGGTCGTTCAACGTTATGACTACAGAGTCCATGGAGATTTTACCCGTATATTGCAGGGAGTTATAAATGCAGACGTTGCAAGTGATGCAAAAGCGTTTTTTCGTCCCAAGACACTAAGTTAGAATTGTTAAAGTGGTGGCGTAATGTTTCAAAGTTAAAAGGCACCTGCTTTTTTTTACGCTTTTTTGCACTTTTTTTATAATCAGACTTTAAGAATTTTTGAAAGTTTTGTTTATTTTTCTTCAAGTAATTATCTTTAAAATGATACTCGTAATATACCCCAACCCTTCGAACGCTATAAAAAATATTTTACTTCGCATTCGCTTCTATGAGAGCCCCCCTGAAATAAAGATTTTTATTACTTTTTAAGCCATATTCGGCTGGAGACCATCGGTTTACATATTATATTTAAATTTGAAGTAATAACGTTCAGTAATTCAGAAGTTATAAGGCTCTGACAGACGGACGGACGGACGGACGGACGGACAAGTGCAAATTCACTCAAGTAGACTCAGAGACCTTCGCTTCGCTCGGTCTAGAAAATATCGTGCAGGACATGGCACGTGAAATTAGCAGGAATAGTAAATATCCGCACCAATTTGGACGCATCCGCACAATCAGTGCGTGCTAATCGGTTCACATACTGGTATATCCCGCTCTGTATTCATCTATTTTTGACCCAAATTTTATGCTCAGGTAAGTAAACAACGTCGAAATAATTTCCAATAATAAATGTGAAATAACATTCTAGAATCATTCATTTCCTAGGGCTATGGACAAAGTAAACTAGGACTATAGAAAACTAACATAAAAAACAAAATATAATACTGCGTAAACAATTGAGAAAAATAGTCCGAAAATAAATAAATAATAATCTACGTCATTCGTATATCACTTACCGGTAATATTATATACGGTCGAGAGATAAGGATGAAAATGGGCGAAAACTTGCCCAAAAACCTGAAATCGTGCGGACGTAAATCCATTTTCGTTTCGCCCAAATCTTTGGCAACTTTCGGAATTGATCTCGATAAGTTACTGAAGATTGCGTCATGGACTAAATAAGTAAATGAAAGCTGACTTTATTGCCTGTTATCAGATATTCAAATCTGTTCTTCTAGTTATTCATTTCCCGACTTCATCAGCTTATTACGGATATATTATCACTTTTATTATTATGACCAAAGTTCGCGAGACAAAGGAATATTACACTATCAAATCAAAACCTCTAAATACTTCTTACAATAATTGGATTAGCAACAACTCGTTGAGTCGCTGCTCCCCCCAGCAAGGTGGAGCGATGGTATCTGGTGGGTGGCTGGCATCGATTGGATGCGAAAAGCCGAGGAAAGAGCACGTTGGCGCTTTTTTTTATCCACTACAAGGGCTATTGACTGCGATCTCACCTGATGGTAAATGATGATGCCGTCTAAGATGGTAGTGGGCTAACCTGTTAGGGGCCTGGCAGTTATATAAAACCCATACCCCTATTCGGTTTCTACACGGCATAAAAGCGCTACTTGAAAGCGGCCTATGTCCAACAGTGGATGCATAATGGCTGATGACGATGAAGAAAGTTTTATCAGCTAATTGTGCTGACTGCGACAGACCTGCACGTACACCATACCTATATTATATTCTTTATTAAAATTGGACAGCCTATTTTAAACTTACCTTTACACAAATTTAAGAAATCCATTAAAATTATGCTCCTGAAAAAAGGTAATTAACAGTATTGTTAAATATTATGTAAATGATAAAAAATAGTGGATTTGACTCGCTCCAGCAATGCTTAGGACAGCGGTTACTTATGTATCTACACATTGATATAATTGTAAATATTTTTTTTCAGAAGAGCAGCCACTAAGTTTCTTTCTGGTTCTTCTCGGTAGGAATGGCATTCTGAACCAGTGGTAAACTCACTCGACGATTCAAAAGCACTTTTTAAAGTCTTTAGTATAGCGACTTAGCGTTCCGGTACGATGCCGTGTAAAAACCGCCGTACCCATAACAGGTAAGACCGCATCTAATGCTGAGATCAATAGAGCGAACTTTGACTTTGCTTAGACTTAAGACATGGTTAAAACGAGACAGATTTATCTTACTCACAAAAGTCCATCTCGTTTTAACTCTAAGTAAAGTCTGAGCCAAGTCAACGTACACACTATACATCTCAGCCTAAGACTGCATGCATAGGAATATGACGTAGATACCTAAGAGTAATTTAGCACAAATGTAATTAACGACAGAGAATAATAAGAAAGAAAATATTAGTATGTAGGTACCTAATTTCGGTATTTTGATAGTTAAATACTGCTGTGTTCATCAAGCTAATATGATGGTTCTATTCGACACTAATTTGGGATCTTCACTACTTTATATCTCAATTCATATAACCATGAGAAGGAAAATATTTGTGTTTTGATTGTATTTGTTCGAGCTTATCGTGTTATTACTTCATAACTGTGCGAGTATTATATTTTTTGGTTATCTATACTTACTAATATTATAAATGCGAAAGTTTGGATGGATGGATGGATGTTTGTTACTCAATCCCGCCAGAACCGCTGAAATTTAGCACAGAGATAGAATATAGTCTGGGATCGCATAGGCTACTTTATAGCCTATGTCCTTCCCCAGGATACAACCTATCCCTGTACCAAATTTTATCAAAATCGGTTGAACAGATGGACCGTGAAAGCGTGGCAGACAGACAGACAGACACATTTTCGCATTTATAATATTAGTATGGATACCGGAGTCTGGAATATCATTGTTTACCAAAATAAACAAATATTAAACACTAGCTGATGCCCGCGACTTCGTCCGCGTGGATTGAGGTTTTTCGGTTCCCGCGGGAACTCTTTAATTTTCCGGGATAAAAAGTAGCCTATGTGCTATTCCAGACTATAATCTATCCCTGTGCCAAATTTCATCCAGATCCGTTCATCCGTTGGAGCGTGATTGAGTAACAAACATACATCCATACATCCAAACTTTCGCATTTATAATATTTATTTGATATTTGATATTTGATAAATATACTAAAATCGAAATATTATTGTTGTATGATATTTGCCTGAGAGTTTTTTCAACTAGTTCCTCATAATATTTTTAAAAAGGACACCTGGAGTCACCACAAATGGAGTCTTTATCGTGTACACAATATGAATGAAATTCCATGTCAGTTTAGATTATATCGAGGCTTTAAATGATCCGTATTTGTATCATGTTATTGCAAATTCATCAAAAAGGCGACAAAACAAAAGAATACAATATTTCAAAATAAGAACCCTTTTTTTAGGCTGAAAAAATTGACACAAAAGCATCCGCTGGGCGATCTCAACCCAAATTGATGCGATCCCATATCACAATCCCTATAACTGGATTGAGAGATGGTATCATGTATTTTCGTAATATTCGGTCGTATTTATCTTGCATAACATCATCCTGCGTCCTTTAATAACAGCGTCCGTCCCTTCATGTATCCTGATTATGCGAGCTCCCATATTACGTAATGTCATATTATTTATATGTCGTCTAAAATAGAAAGACCCTCCAAAGTATTCTCTGACGTTATTTACTGTGAACCTTTTGTTAGTCTGGTTATAAGGGTCTTTGTTGCTAAAATATTTCTTTCGACACTTAAAAATAAATAAAAAAATACTGTTAATAATACAGGGTGGAAAAACTAATGGCACGTGGAGGAAATGTAATGTACATTTCCTCCACGTCCAATATTGCTGTCTTCACTCAAAGGAAACATTTTATTTGTTTTAAAAAATAAGAATAACCACAAACAAAAAATTTTTTTAAAACTTTACTTTAGCCGGATCTTGAACAAACAATAAAGGGAACAATTTGACAGTTACTGTGTGCCAATTCTGTTTTACAAAATCTCATAACTAAACTAAAATGACAGCTGCTTATAAATCTAGTTCTGTCTAGTAGTCTATACGCAACTATACGGAGACTTGAAATATACTGTGATATTCTAAGTCTTCTCAGTAGAATCATCTTTCCGAACCGGTGGTAGATTCTTACGACTTATCATAAGTGGTACAAGTTGTCCTACGTGAAATAAATCATTTCATTTCATTTCATTTCAATAAATTATTATCTATGATGTAACATAATGTCTTGCCTTTACACAAGTTTCAGAAATCCATTAAAAGTATGCTTTTGAAAAAAGCTTATTATACTGTTGAAGATTACGTAAATGACAAAAGAGCATTTGACTCGCTCCAGCAATGCTAAGGACAGCGGTTACTTATGTAGCGGGTATACATTAATTAAATTGTAAATGATGATTTTTTTTTCAAAAGAGCAACCACCGAGTTTTATTCTGGTTCTTCTCGGTAGGAATGACATTCCGAACCAGTGGTAGATTCATTCGACGATTCAAAAGCACTTGTAAAAGTTTATTTGAATAAAAAATATTTGAATTTTAAATTTTGAATTCTTTCTTGGTACTTGCAATTGAATTAAGTAGTTAAATTTTAATTATTAAATTAGTGTATAAATTAATTTCATTTTTACCTATAAACCATACTAGGTAAGTTAATTTTCCAAATCAAGTTATATTAAGCTGATGCCCGCTTTTTAAAGAAAATCTAACTCGTTGTCCACGGTGACGACAAAAGCGACACGACGCCATGCGACGCGACGCGACTCCATAGAAAATTACAAAATTATCTACGCGACAACGTAGGCCACATGAAGAGACCTATACTGTTTGACACTGTCGAGTCGCTTCGTATCGAGTCGCGTTGTCGCGTTTTTCGCTCACGTAGGACAATGCCTTAGAATACCTTAAACGAGTAAGAATAAAGAGATTTCAGCATTCCATTACACCCACCGTCAATTTCACAGAATTTCCTCCGGAAGGTTACCAAAATTACCTAATCTTGAGACTGAAGTATTTTTGCCTTCCGAGACATTTAAGGAGATCCAACAAAACTAGGGGTCCTCAATTAACATAAAAGCTTTTCTTTTTCATTAACCTAATGATTGTTTTGTTAAATCTTCTTGAATGTACTACGTCAGTATTTAGGACAAAGTTTCCATAATGTTCTCCCGACCGAATTTCGGCCAAGGCATCCCCATCTTCAGAGAGATTAGGCATGTGCGCGGGCAATATAGTGCACAAGTGTGTGCGTAAACAAAGGATCACTCTCTATTCCCGATACGGAAAATCTTTCACGACCGGAGAGAGACCAGATGTAGGGTCGATGGCTTTACGTGCTCTCCAAGGCTCGGGTGAAAAACAACGCCTAGTACTAGTACTTACTTATTACACTAGTATTTAGTACCTAGTACTGAGAAATTTAAAAAAAAAGTGTGTGTATGTGTAATTCACATGCGGCAGAAGTGAAACTTCAGAAAAGTAGCTTACGAGAGAATGAGATAAATATAATATATTGTATTCTATCTCATTCTCTGGCAGGCTAAATCCTATAGGTATATATATATGTTTGTATCTTTTTGGTGTCGCTTTTTCGTTTCGCTGAATTTTCAAATCACAACGATTTTATAGAGGTTTCACTTTAAAAAAAATCAGTTTCTTACAATTTACCCCTTGGTTTTTTTTAAATGTGGGAATACGACTCTATTAAATTCTTAAACTATGATGACATTAACTTTGAAGAGAGCTGATAATAGCTACACTGTTCGACTGAATATAAATCCCCTTGAAGACTTTCGGGGAAGTCTGAAAGCACATCGAAGTTTTAATCGATTTGTCGTTTGCCCGAACCCAAACTAGATGATAGGAGGAAACAACTTCACTAATGAACTTCGGAAGTAAAATTGGAAAGCGTATAAAAGTTAGCATACTTCTGAAATGTGTCTATTACTAAATAGATGATGCCATTGGTTCACTAATGTTTCACAAAAAACGTCAAAAACTATTCAGGTGACAAACAACGTATTCCGCAAAAATATCAATTTATCACTACCTGCATATAACCTAACATTTTACTTAAGTACTAAACGTTTACTACTTATATATTATATATCTATACTACTATATATATATGTATACTTATATATATATTATGTATAGGTAGTACTTATTAAACGTTTTTATGATTTGCGTTTTTTAAATAATTAATGTGAATAATAAATGATTTGTTTGACCAATAATAAATACTTAGTGCAATTTCAGAATAATTCCTGAATTTTCTCTGAGTTTGTCTGGTTGAGGCTACCAGCAATGATGAATTCTAGGGCTAGCTTGTTAGTTGAATAAAAAAAAATATAACAATATTCTGTAATAATAACTCAAGAAATTTTAAAACTCATTTTCTTTCCAATGGTGAATTACTAAAGCTAGTTTACAAGTAACTTACTCGTAGGATCGACGACGATGCTTAAAAATTGAAGAAATAAAATGCCAAGAGAAATAAAGTGAACAAGTTAAGCTTAAGCCTTTTGCATGTACAAGCAATTTCATTAAAAGAAACTAAAGTAACTTTCTCATTCACTCAGGCACTTTGAAACAATAAACTTGAAACTATATCCTCAAAGAAATTGGATCTCGGTGACCCCGATACAGTGTTCCAACTGACATTCCAAAAAAATAGAGAAATATTGTTAGATCTTAAGCTTCTTAAAATAAGGGTTAAAATCCAAGTAGTTTTTAGTGTGTCATGCCTTTTTGCTAGGTGTACCTGAGCTCGACAGTTGCCTGTGCTTACTTATTTATCAAAGCTGAATTCAGCGGACTCTAACTTTGCCTTTGACTCTAAATACAGAACAAGTTTACAAGTCAAATCTGAAATGGTTAATCTCCATGTCTCCATCTTGACTGACTTAAAACAGTTGGGACTGTGAGGAAGCTAGGTTCTGTTTTCTCGCTATACTTAGCTTACAAGTGCAGTTTTAAGTAAGTCCTTATAGTAACTAATTATTTTGTACAATCTCTAAACCATAATTGCAGCTCTAAATATATCCTACTAGACGATGCCCGCGACTTCGTCTGCGTAGATTAAGGTTTTTTATTTCCCGGGGGAAATTAACCTTCCGCGGGATGTAACCTACTAAATTTCATCAAAATCGGTTAAAAAGATGGGCACTTAAAGCTGCTATGCTTTCACTTGTTTGACAGATACGTAGATAGACAAACAGACACACTCTTTCATAATATTAGTAATAGTATGGATCGTTTTCATAGTGTGCAAAAGGACTTGTCTATTTAGTTAAGAGATTTAGTACTACAGAATTATCAACGATGACTCGTTTTTCCTAGATTTATCTCAGTAACCTTCTTAGCAAAATACATTAAGCAACGTGGTTTGCCAACGGTGCTTGACAAGTTCTCGAGTTATAATTTTTGGTCCTATCATTATTTCATCATAGATTTAATTTGGTCTTGCTGGCGAGGGAGCGCAGCGGATGATAAATCTATGGATTTCATCTTTAGTTCGTGTTAATATAATGTCCTATTTCTCATGTACGGAGTATTTTACTCGTTTCTGTGATAAACTGATAACTATTTTACCTAGTTTCAGACCTTTTATCTAACGACACGATTACTGTTGTAATTAAGTTTTACTCCCAAGTAAGTGGCGTATGTAATACGTAGGCGTAGGTAAACCGTCTTGCAAATGTTAGTTATGTAAGTTTCTTAGGTGCTCTTCTTACGTACAAACTTGCAAGTTTAATCGTGGCCTTACATAAAAGGTCTGAAACTACACTAGACTATCTTTAATTTCAATCGCATAACATGCAACTTTCACATCAATGTTACCGTTGCAAAAAAGGTACACAAATAACTCATTTAATTTTTGTAAGGTGGTTTTAATATGACTAAGGTAAAACTAAAATTACTAATATTTACAAGAACATATAAATAATTAATAAATAATTAATTCTTCTTCACTGGTATCACAAGACTTAACAAAATAATACCTGAAACAGAAACATGTCATTTTTACTATAATTTAGATAAGTTAGGCGTAGAAGTTATATAGAAGTTCTACAAAGCAAATTTTGGCGAACTTTCTAGCGCTGCAGTGTTGAGCGCTGTGTTGTGTGAGACGTCCCGGTTTCGATTCTCAGTAGGGGCATTTTGGGAATTTATAATTTCTGAATTAATAGAGATGACGACAACTCAATCAAATCAGCAACTCTTTGATAAACTTAAAAACGCGCTTTTTAGTATGGAAATTTGTATGAAGTACATACACTTTTTTTCTTTATAATCGATAGTTTAAAATTATTATCAAACTTAAAACTACTCTTATCAGTAGCTAATTTAAACTAATCCCCGGGATGTAACGAACCCCATTACCATTGGGTCGTAAAGCGTAGCAGACAGACAGACAGACAGATAGATAGACAGACACATTTTCGCATTTATAATATCAACATGAATTAAGTTTCTTGCCCCATGGTTTTCGAAAGCTCAATTTAACAATTGAATGACTAGTTAATTTAATTTAGAACGTTTCTTACCTATCATAGTCCCAGCTAAAGTGTAAAAGGGTACAACACACCCCATGTCCAGTAGTATTGGAAACAGGACGTTCCCCACTAGGCTGCCGATTCGACCCCACATCATTACCATTCCAATGGCTAGTGATCTGAAATGAGCAAAATCAACTATTATAATAATTTCATCTATACTAATACTAGCTGATGCCCGCGACTTCGTCCGCGTGGATCGAGGTTTTTCGGTTCCCGCGGGAACTCCTTAATTTCTCAGGATAAAAAGTAGCCTATGTGTTATTCCAGACTATAATCTATCTCTGTGCCAAATTTCATCCAGATCCGTTCAGCCGTTGGGGCGTGATTGAGTAACAAACATCCTTACATCCATACATCCATCCAAACTTTCGCATTTTTAATATTTATGTGATTATAAATGCGCTTTGGATGGATGGATGGATGGATTGATGGATGGATGGATGAATGGATGGGTGGATGGATGTTCGTTACTCAATCACGCCAGAACGGCTGAATGGATCTGGCTGTTTATGAATAGATTATAGTCTGGAATAACACATAGGCACAGACTTTTGATCCCGGAAAATGAAAAAGTTCCAAGAACCGAAAAACCTCAATGCCCGCGGACGAAGGCATTATCTAGTCTCCAATATAATGGATTGCTAAGCTTACAAAGCTTAGAAATAAGCATTGAAGTACCTATATAGATGTAGTATTCTACAAGTAATAATCTCGATGAAATATCGTTAAATTCCCCACATCCCGTAGTTACAATGCGACTCTGGATCCAAATGAACTGGTCGGTATCTAGTTTAATGTTCCTCTAGGCTCCTATTTGGACCCATTAAGATGACACACACATACTACGCTGCATCTAATGTCTTGGTTAGCAGTGACTTATGTGATACAACATTATAATTATCTTATATACGGTCAAATTGGTATGCTTTGTTGCACGGCCTCTTTTTGTTGTAGACATATTATTAAGGAAGGAAAGAAAAACAATACACAATACTTAATAACTACAACCAGTCTCAATTATTCAAATTAGCAACTTTATTTTCAAACGTCAAAACACGCACTTAATGGGATTTTATATGAACTTATGACGTCATCAAAGTCAACGTACTTTTTACTTTAAGGGATAGTTTAAAATAGTTATCTTACTTAAAATTAGCAGGAAACGTGGATATTACCTCTTTTGGAAGGTCCTCTCTATATTAATCGCTAAATAATAATATATTTTGATACAAGTGTTAAACAGCATTTGTTAAGTCGAGGTTATTATACGATCGATGATTTTCTGAATGACAAAGTTGCATGGAAGCAACCGGCCTCGCATCCAGTTTAATACTTGTAACGTATTGTATGTGTTGTATTGTCTACTTATTGTAACCTTTTTCTTTTTTAAGGCGCCAGCGGAGGGTGAATTGCTCATTCAAACGTAATACCAAAATAATTAGTAATTCGAGCATATTTCCTCCATATTATGCGATTATTAAGATTGAACTTGTATTTATCTAGGTCCCTGGATAATTTTTTTTCCAAAATACTTTCCCAAAAGTAAATGTAAGCACATTGCGTTTTGCATGTTTTTGCGACATAAACGACATGTTTTCTCCTTATTTGTTTCATATTAAAACCAACGATATCTCACGTACTAATTGATCAGGAACATAGCCTATATTGTCAAGTTACAAAATAACAACACGAAGTTACAAACACAACAATTTTTCATTCATCATTTTTGGTATTCACAGAATAAGACTAAATGTATAACAAATTATGTACGCTCATATTGCTATCGCGCTTGCACGCAATCATGTGTCTTCGGCCAAATAGGGATAGCAATATACCGGCAAATTTATATTTGCGGTTCGAGTAGAAGTTGCGAGCGGTGGTCGCCGGTCCCTTAAGAAAAGAGCAACTGCTGAGTTACTTGCCGGCTCTTCTCAATAGAATCAGTTTTCCGAACCGGTGCAGTGGTAGAGTCATAACGTTTCTTATGTGACACAAGTTGTCCTATGTGAAATAAATCATTTCATTTCATTTAATTTCATAGACAACATTCCAATTGTTGTAATTGACTGAATCAATAGTGTGTGACAGTGGATTTTGTGACACTCAGATGTGATTACGATTGTAATACTGTAGCAATCATTTTTACATAATAAAGCCCCCGGAAGAAGTGGCTTTTAAAAACTTGTTTTTTACTAGCTTCTCAAGCTATATTGTCTTAGAAAACGAGTCACCTTTTTGCATGTCTAATTTTAATAATGCGAAAATGCCCTCGACCCTGGAGATACTGTGCCATTCTCAAATAGCGCCCGGCAAAGTTGAGACGGCGATGTCAGCTTTTCAAACGGACTTCTCATTTTAATCACTTGTTTGATCTTCATGTTTTTAAAAAGCTGAGTCTCGTTTTTAGACGTCAAAGGTCAATCAAAAGCTTTTGACTTCTCAATTTTTTGGCCCCTTTTTTGTGACGTAGAGTTAATTTAGTCGGAACTTCATAAAGCTATAGCTTTTAAACGTGACTCTGCGTAGGATTTCTGCTTTTTGCTAGCATCAATATACTCATCATAGTAAAAAGCCAATTGTGAAGAGATTCTGGACCTAATTTGGTCAAGTTTGATAGTGATTTGGAATTAAGGTAATAGATTTTCGATTTTCTTTTTCGAAGATCATGTCTACGTCATAGAGAAAACCTATATGGCACACGTAGTGAGGCGACAGGGCAAAACGTCGTTCCTTTCTGAAGCGGACGTTACGGGCGGACAAGATCAATCAGTCTGGTCCCTAATATGTTTTGGCCCTTACAATAAACAATGTTAAACTGTAAGTTAATGTTTTAATAAACAAACTTAGATATTCCTTTCTACGTTATTTACGCCTGCAAGAGTCGAGCGCGATCGCTATCGTGATTAATCACGTAATAAAATTAGCTCGCACTAAACATGCTTTGTTTATAACATATTGCGCCGATGTATCATAAATCTGAAAGTCTTAATATGAACACAAATTTTCATACCCCTTTTCAACCCCTACTACGTTAATATTAATAAATCTTAGGTAGTTATATTACTCGTACAATGCATAATTATTAAGATGTGTCTAAAAGAATAACAAGATAAACCTATTGAAAAAAAGCTTTTACTGACCGCCATATTGAATTTAGTGTGACGTCATTTAGTTTTTCATATTTTCTCAGCAAACCCTTTTAATTGA
This sequence comes from Erebia ligea, assembly GCA_917051295.2. Taxonomy (NCBI): domain Eukaryota; kingdom Metazoa; phylum Arthropoda; class Insecta; order Lepidoptera; family Nymphalidae; genus Erebia; species Erebia ligea. The sequence continues at coordinate 3,350,100 of OU785239.1, forward strand.
TACCCATATCATGGGGGCCATATTATTCTAAATCCATTTAGAATGACGTCACTAAGGTAACCATGCTTTGTCATCCAAACTAAACTTGTATGCAAAATTTCAGCTCAATCGGTTTTAAATTAATAACTGTTTTAAAATTTAGTTGCAAGATTTGACCTAAGCATACACAGACATTGAAAGGCAAATAAAAGCTTGTAAAATAAGTCTCGCCTTTATATTTTTATACCTGATGCCCGCGACTTCGTCAGTGTGGATTGAGGATTATTGGTTCCCGCAGGAATTCTTTAATTTTCCGGGATAAAAATAGCCTATGTATTATTCCACTTTAATCTATCTCTGTGCCAAATTTCATCCAGATCCATTCAGCCGTTCTGGCGTGATTGAGTTACAAACATCCATCCATATATTATCTATCCAAACTTTCGCATTTATACCTAGAATATAAGTATTTTATAATAAGTGCCATTTGAAAATTCAGAAAATCTGAGTGATAGTTACCTTATAAATGTTTCCTATTTTCTACTTCGCAGAACTATTACAACATTCTATTATGCATGCAAATCTGATGCAAAACAAGATATTTCCTTTTTGTTTTATTTATTGCTGTTAATGGTACACAAGCGATTGTTATCGTGATTAATTAGGTATTATAATTAGCGTTTAATAAACATCTTACGAGTAATATATTACAGCTTCTAATTCTACTTTGTACTGAAAATAAGTGCCTATTCATTTCATTACCATAATATTACCGTAACCCATAAAGTCAAGCGTCTAAAACTTGCAAACAGAGAATCATACTAATATATATATTTAGTTTAATATTTAGTTTTTAGCATTTTAATATTGTATTAAGTTCTAATATTATAAATAATAAAGTATGTTTATTTGTTGGTTTGTTGAGTATTGGTTTGTTGGTTTGTCATTCAATGTCACCGCAACAGAGCAACGGATCGACGTGATTTGCATGATTATAGCTGAGGGAGAGTGACCTAGGCTACTTTTTATCCCGCAAAATAAGGCGTTCCCGTGCGACAAAACTTACTCCATGCATAGAAAGTCGCAGGCATCAGCTAGTAGTTTTATACCTGTGCTTTTTGATGTTGAATACATGGGTTCATGAGCAAGCATGCTGGGTCCTTTTCTTAAAGATGCGCCAACTCATGTCATGGAATCCGCATTGGCTTATACAAATAAGTTTGGCAAGTCAGGAGGTAACTTTTCTAGTGAAAAGAGTTGGCAAAAAACTCGACAGCTTTCTTTTACAGTTAACAAAAGTAGTTGCGAATCAATAGTGGGAGCATACTAGCATCGCTTAAATACGTATTGTATTAATATAGGTGACCTTCGTGTTTTAGAATTGTAACCTTTATTTTAGGGACGTCAAGGTACGTGATATAAAACTATCATTTTGAAATAATACTGTTTTATGCGATGGTGGTAGGCTTCCTGAAAACTCTTAGCTTTTTAGTTGATTACTATAATTATTAATTATAAAGATCGTCTATAACCATAAAACAAAATGTTTAATGTTTTTATTTATTTCAATTATGTATTTTCAAATAAAGACAATTTATATCTTGCGAAAAGGGCAAACTTTACAAACACGTTTCTCGATTTTATTGTTATAATATTTGGAATGGCGTTACCACTGTCTATGGCGCCAAAGTGGCAATAATTTTATAGATACATGTGTATTCTTCAGACATTCAGTACAGAATTCTGGTAAAAACCACGACAAAAATTCTTGAGCCAATTAGTTTATTGTATCTGAAGAAAAAAAAGAAAATGATCCGGAAGAATGAAATATTTTAGTTGATTAGTGGCTAGAAATGTCTTTCTACTGAATCGTGAAAAGAAATTAAATAATCGTCAAAGGAATTCCTTTTAAATTGCCTTTTACTGGGAAAGCTGATGTTTTAAGTAAAGAACCGCAACCGACTTTATCAGTTCGGCTTGAGGTTTTAAGTAAAAAATTGTTTGAAAGTAGACCGCGATCGCGGTTCAAAGCGCATGCCTTTGTTCCTTTGTGCAAGAGCATAGAGCAAAAGGCACTGTCTAGACCTGTCTGTCTGGGCGAAGTGTTTCATATTCTATGTTCCTGGGGGGTAACTACCTTCGCATAAAGCAGTATTACTTCAAAATGACAGTTTTATGTCGCGCACCTTGACGGCCTTAAAATAAGGAGTATAATTCAAACACGAACGTCAACAATATTAAAACAATACGAATTTAATGCCCCCTGTGGGTGAGACTTTTTTGAAGTGAAAGGGGTATTTTTCCTAGGATACGAGTACATCTGGGAAGGATTTCTTTGCAAAAAACACACTTTAGCATCAGTTACACCACAAAAAGTTAATGCGGCTAGCAAAGTGAATGGCACAAGTCAATATTCTTATCAATGACTAGCTAATGCCCAGCCAGATTTCCCCGATTTCATCCAGATCCGTTCGGCCGTTCTGGCGTGATTGAGTAACAAACATCCATTCATCCATCCATCCAAACTTTCGCATTAGTTTCGCATATATTAGTAAGTATAGAGTATAGATAAGTATAGATCATCTTACTTGATAATCCATACTAATATTATAAATGCGAAAGTGTGTCTGACTGTCTGTCTGTTTGCTACGCTTTCCCGGCCCATCTTTTCAACCGATTTTGCTGAAATTTGGTATAGAGGTAGGTTATATCCCGGGGAAGGACATAGGCTACCCTTTTTGTCCCGGAAAATTAAGAAGTTCCCGGGGGAATTAAAAAACCTTAATCCACCAGTCGCGGGCATCTAGTTGTTAATAAGAAGTAAGATTACAAAGTTGTTGACACGTAGCGACTAGCGTACAACGTGGATGGCATGTCGGGCGTGTGTAGCTTTAAAAAATATTATATTTTAAAAGGTAGGTCATAGGTATTTTATGGTAGGAAATAATTAGCTAGCACTCGAAACTATTTCAATATCTGTCATGATGTACCCACGATATGGTTTATAACGAGTATTTAATTGTTTCTGCGAACCCAATAATTACAAAATAAAATGTGTAATCTACAGCAAAAAAACCTTATAATTATAGTCACTAGCTCACTATTAAAACGATGTAAGGTCATATGCACCTAATTTAGTTTAGCTTATTAATTATAGTGTAAATTGTGTTATTTTAGACCCAAATATAAATCGATGTGAAGATTAGAGCGTAATTAGGATAGGTTTATTTACTGTTATGTACCGGAAAAAATTAAAAAAATCAAATTATGATAGCGCTTAATCATAATATTTGAAATAAATCATTCTAAATTACTATTTCTGGCAATCTTATCTACATAAATAAAAACTTTACCAATTCCAAATAAAAATTAAATAATAATAAATCCAGATTTTTTATCATTCTTCAAAAAAATCCAGATATCCAGAAATGGTAACCAATTTTTAACCGACTTCCAAAAAAGGAGGAGGTTCTCAATTCGGCGCGTATGTTTTGTATCGTGTTTTTGTCTCAAAATAAATTTAGATAATAATATGATGCCTGATGCCCACGACTTCATCCGCATGAATTGAGGTTTTTGGTTCCCGCGGGAACTCTTTAATTTTCCGGTATAAAAAGCTTATGTGTTATTCCAGACTATAATCTATCTCTGTGCCAAATATCATCCAGATCCGTTCAGCCGTTCAGGCGTGATTAAGTAACAAACATCCATCCATCCATCCATCCATCCATAATATATCCATCCATTCATCCAAACTTTCACATTTATAATATTAGTATACAAGTATAGATATCCGTAAAACGTAAATTTAAAAAGCAAAATTATTTAATTTATAGTTGCAAATCAAACAGCTTAAAAAATAAATTCCATTATTATGGCTTGTTGTTAATAAACGTTGGTCCCAAGAGGCTCAAAGCAAAGCTTTACTGACATCTGACTTAAAATCCTTGTAGTTACGATGCCTCGTGGAAGCCAAAGTGGAATTTTGTCTCAAGCGTAGCTGTTGCCATAATAATAATTACACTTCTCTCATTACTTTTCATCCTTCAACTTGGAAAGCTGACTAACTTCGAAACGAAAAAGCTCATCTCGATAATGCCAGGAATTAATTTGAAATAAATAAATAAATTTGAAATAAAGATAATTCTAATTACTAGTAATTAGAATCTACTTTGACTTCTAGAAGTCGCCCGGGACTTCATCCGCGTACAATTTCTGATTAGGTTTAAGATGTTTATTTTCTCAAAAAAAGAACAAAGGTTCACTTATATGACAAACTTACAAATAATCTATGCTTAAACATTAATGCTTCTGAGTAAAAAGGTGACCTACAAACTAATCTTATTATTTTACTTTGAAAATACATAAGTAATTAATTTTTTCTCAAATCTTACGAAGGATTTTTCATTAAAAACTTCGTTCGGTAAATCATTCCCTATGAGATTATCCGTCTCCACACACGCCCGACATATTAATGTCAAATGACCATATCGCCAACTCCGAAATGAAACCTGGGCACCCTGACCGGACCCATCTTGTCTGCCCTACTCCTAGAGTTTTCTGGCGTAGCCCATATATTTTAGTATGGTCATCATACAATGCAACTTAATTATAATGTGGCTGAAGTTGGGCAACCGTATTGTAGGACATAATATTATCGTAACGACTAGCGACAATCCGGCTGTACGTGGACCCGCAGAATAACAAAACAAAACAAAATTATCTGACCCGGTGACAGCGTTGCTAGTAGATATGAAAAATTAAATTAAAAAAAAACTTAACAGGCATACGTATTTGTTCCAATTTTCTGGCCATCTGTCAGTTAAGTTTGATGGACTATAGTAGGTACGGCTAACCGTTTAGTAATACGGCGGATTCTACAATTTGGCGGCGACATAAATACTTGGGAAGATTGGCATTAGTATTTTATTTTATTTCTTGATTATTATTGACATTGATCGTGTTGTATAAATTTAATTTTGTTCTTCGTTTTTTCTGTCATTGATCATAATTTATAACATTAATTCTATGATATTGATATGATAATGTTTCTAATGTAACTGCCTATATTCATTGTAATCTAATTGTATAGACAATACAAAAATAATTATAAATAATGAAGTGATGATAATATTATGATTATTTATTATTTTTGCATGCCTATTTTGGCGAAACATTGGGGCTGATTCTGTATAACACAATCTCTAAACTAAACTAAAATGGCAGCTTTAAATATAGTTCTGTCCCTTTCCGTAGGGAGTAATAAGAAAGGGTTAGCAATATTTGTAATGCTCTAGTTTTAGTTTAGTTTAGAGATTGTGCACTACAGAATCAGCCCCATTATCTGCGTCATTCTGTTTTACACCTATTGTATAAAACATCCATTATCAGATATACCATGGGGAGTGTGCTCTGGAACTTCACAACCTTGTTCCTCCTTCTCCGTTCTACCACAGAACAGCGAGAAACCGTCAGCGTTGGCACCCCTATGTGGTTGACGTCCAATTTGCTCGCACGAAACGTTTTTGCTCGACGTTTCTGATACGAACCGCTAGGGTGTGGAACACCCTCCCAGCGCACGTGTTTCCTGCCATTTATAACTTAAGTACCTTCAAGGCAAGAGTGAATAGGCATCTTCTAGGCAAGCGCGTTCCAACCTAGACCTCATCATTGCTTTGCACTAAGCATGATTGTCGTCAAGCGCAAGCCTATCACCAATTAAAAAAAAAACATGTTTCTGCAAATAAACGAAATTGAATTGACAAAACAAGCCTTTAAGCGTTATAATAATATATTTTAACATACCTCATAGTCGTCGGGAAGAATTCCACAACCAGGTACTGGTTCAAATTCACCATCATTTGAGCAATCGCCATATCCGATGCGAACAGTGCTACCATTAAGATCTTTGAATTCGCCCATCTTAGTCCTAATGTCACCCCCACAGAGATAAGGCCGCACGCAATGTATAGGTTCTTTTTCCCCACTTTTACCACCAGGACGCTACTGATGATGATTGGTCCTAAACAAACCGATCCTAGTATCATGCTGTTGATGTACGTTGCTGCACCACCTACAACCTGAAACAAAAATGTTCTTTAAGTTACTTTTAAGTATGACTGTGTAATACCCATACTAATATTATAAATGTGAAAGTTTGGATGGATCGACGGATGTTTGTTACTCAATCACGCCAGAACGGCTAAATGGGTCTGGATGAAATTTTGCACAGCGATTGAATAATGTCTTGACTCTTGAAAAACACGAAGGCTACTTTTTATCTCGGAAAATTAAAGAGCTTTCGCGGGAACCAAATAACCTCAATCCACGCGGACGAAGTCGCGGGCATCCGCTAGTAATCCATATAAATATTATAAATGCGAAAGTTTGGATGTATGGATGTATGTTTGTTACTCAATCACGCTCCAACGGATGAACGGATCTGGATGAAATTTGGCACAGAGATAGATTATAGTCTGGAATAGCACATAGGCTACTTTTTATCCCGGAAAATTAAGGAGTTCCCGCGGGAACCGAAAAACCTCAATCCACGCGGACGAAATCGCGGGCATCAGCTAGTATTATACTTAAATGCAAAAGTGTGTCAGCCTGTCCGTCTGCCTGTCTGCTACGCTTTCACAGAACATCTGTTCAACCGATTTAGATGAAATTTTAGTCGTGAAATTTACACGTTTCGTCGTGTCGCGGTAGTCTGTACAGCTGTATATGATAGTGCGCGGCCCTAGGGTGTTTTGCACTAAGTTTTGTCGACTTATATACTTACATTTAAATAAATAAAAAAAACATTTATTTCGACCATTATGATCATAAATTTTGTTAGTAAGTCGACTTAAATACATTTAAATAAATAAAAAAATAAAAAATATTTAAGCGAAATTCCACGCGCGTTATTAGCTTACGATTTTCCTCTTATTTTCCACGGGCTTAAAGAATTATTGTTTGGTAAAAATATAGGATGCAGTACGTACCGGTACGCAGGCTTCATTTGTAGCTGTAACATTAGCACTTCTTAATGCCAAGTCATGAGTGTACGAATCCAACATGACACACAAATCTTGGCTGTCTGTTCTACTGTAATTTTCTATGATTGTCGATAATTGTGGAAACCATAGTCTTATTACGTTGTACCTGGAAGAAAAGTTAAGAAATCTATACTATCATACTAATATTATAAATGCGAAAGTGTTTGTTTGTTACTTTGTTGGTATGTCCTTCAATCACGCCGCAACGGAGCAACGGATCGACGTCATTTTTGGCATGAGTATAGTTGAGAACCTAGAGAGTGACTTTTTATCTTTAGACGAAGTCACGGGCATCAGCTAGTATATCATAAATGCGAAAGTTTGGATGGTTGGATGGATGAATCGATGGATGGAAATCTGTTACTTAATCACACCAGAATTACGGCTGAACGGATCTGGTTGAAATTTGGTACAGAGATAGTTTACGGTCTGGCATAAAACATAGGCTACTTTTTATCCCGGAAAATTAAAGAGTTCCCGCAGCAACCAAAAAACCTCAATCCACGCGAACGAAGTCGCGGGCATCAGCTAGTTTATAATACTAGTATGGATTATGCGTGAAAAAACACAAAGTAAGCAAACAAAAACAATACTTTCTCGTACATATCAAAAGGTGTACTCACAATAGCATAGTGAAGAAGCTCATGACACAGAAAAGCAGCAGATATAGGCCGCGGGGCTTTTGGAACATCGGCTTGACATTATGGAGGCCGGCCGTGAGCATGCCCGCGAAGTTTTTGTTCGATCCATTCTCCACTGTCTCGTCTATTGCGTACGTCTTCTTGTCTTTCCATAAGTCCTTATACTACAAGAAAAAAACAAAATTGAATTAATTAAATGGCATGGACCTGAGCAAACGCGCTCCACTTTAGGCTGCATCGCCACTTGCAAGCAGGGCTCATACTGCCCCCTTAAAGCAATATTGTTTCATTATTGTTTACTTTCGTGTTAACGAATCCATACTTAATATTATAAATACGAAAGTGTGTCTGTCTGTCTGCTACGCTTTCACGGCCCATCTGTTCCACCGATTTTGATGAAATTATGTATAGAGGTAGTATGTATCCCGGGGAAGGACATGACTATTTTTTATCCCGGAAAATTAAAGAGTTCCCGCGAAAATCAAAAAACCGTAATCCACGCGCGTGAAGTCACGGGCATTATAGTTAATTAATATTATAAATGCGAAAGTTTGGATGTATGTATGGATGTATGGATGGATGTTTGTTACCCAATCACGCCCCAACGGCTGAACGGATCTGGATGAAATTTGGCACAGAGATAGATTATAGTCTGGAATAACACATAGGCTACTTTTTATCCCGGAAAATTAAGGAGTTCCCGCGGGAAACGAAAAACCTCGATCCACGCGGACGAAGTCGCGGGCATCAGCTAGTAAACTATAATGAATAAGCTATATGAATATCGTGACCACGTCCACGTGCGCGTTAAGTTGTATTATTATTTGTAATGTCCATGCAAAAATCACTTCGATTCGTTGGTCCGTCGCAGCGTGATTGAAGGACAAACAAACATTTTCGCATTTATAATAATGGAAAAAAAAATTGATACAGTGACACAATAACATCCAAACAGTCATATGTCATGACTTTCTCTCCAGTTATACACTCCCTGTATATAATTTTAACGCATTGGAACGAAACCCATGATCTCCACCACAAAAGTAATACAAACATAATATTTCACGAAAATTATAGCAGCGAGACAATAAGACACCAAACAATAATATATTGGGAGATTGTATCAGGTGCCATGACGTCACAGGTAGGGCTGTCACCAATGCTATACAATTTTACGGAGATATATTTAAATATTGATTGAAGGGAATAACATCGATTAAATTAAAATAGCCTAACATAAGATACAGCTGGACATGTGAAAGTCTAGTTCGAGACTGCTAAGGAAAAGCATATTAAATGATAATGTAATAAAATATCGCCAGAAGACTTTGAGTGTGTCACTTGTTTTATTAATCTATGCCTGAATTCAGACTGATGGCCGAATGGCCTAGCTGTGACAACGCATATCAGTCGATTGCGATCGTTACGCAACGTTGACCCAAGTCGGTAACTGGATGGGTCGCCAAATTTGCAGGTTCAAATTTGGCCTTTTCGTTTCTTTTGTGTCTCGGAGAGCACGTTAAGCAGTCGGCCCCGGTTATTTTCACTCATAATATCTGATAATAATCGTAACAAACCTAAGAGTTTAAATACTCTTAGTAGAGTCGTATGCGGAAGGACTTTCTACTCTCACACCAACTCCACCATTAAGTGATTAATGGAATGGGGTCACGACCCTGAGTAATGAAAAATACGACGCAGAGAGAGAATTAAGACTTGCAAGCGCTAGAGTAAAACACATTTTTGACTCTCAATAAAACAAAAGAAAACAAATGACAAATTTAGCAGTACTTCAATCACCGAATCTTTTGTAAGTAGGTTAAAAAGTGGTGGTAACCCTACGCTACCAGCCATAAATACCGGTATCGAATGGCGGTAATATTCTTAGAATTTATATGAACGTTTCAACTTCTCCCTCCATTTCCACCCGCGATAGAACGCCAGAGATTTATGCGGCCTTAACGGGTTGTTTGCCAGGTTATTGTTTTGCATGTGTGTTTGCCTTTTTATGGGGAAGACGTAAAATTTTGATGTATTTCGGCCAATACACAATTTGTAGCTGACTGATTGAGATCAAGTACAAAGCTTTCCAGTAGAAACGTGCAATATGAAGGATGTAAATTAAACTTTAGTATCATTTTGGAGAAAGAAATAAACTTGTGGGTAGGAATGTGGGTTTATGTCCAATCAAACAGCCCATTAATTTTGTAATTTGTATTATAGTGCAACTCAAATTAGTTAAATTAAACACAAAGTCGTGAATGCATACATAACAGAGGAAAAAAACGGTTCTTCTTCTTCTTCTTCTTCTTTTGGTTAATGGCTGAAGAAGAAGAAGAAGAACCGTTTTTCCTCTGTTATGTACCAACCCACGCGGTTGTGAATTGTCACTAGTCAAATGTCACTGTCATGTATATTCATAGACTCTGTTTGTGCAGACATAGACTATGTCGCCATGCGTTTTATTACACTACTACAGTTTGTAAGTCACGATTCTAAGGTGGGTAGCGTGCTACTCATACCCCTAATCGGTTTCTACACGGCATCGTGACGAAACGCTGCATCGCTTGGCGGCACGTCTTTGCCGGTTGGTTGAACTAGCCATGAAGCCACCAGAGAAAACTCAGAAATTATTAATTCCTAAATGGACCCTACCGAACCCGGGACCTCCCAATTGTAAGACCACAGCGCTCACCACAGTGCCAGGAAGGTAGTTAAATTTAAAATTTAAAAAAAACTCACTCGCTTCAATAAATTCCAACTGACTGCCAAGGGTCACTGGTAGAGATCTCTTATAGAGATAAGTGTTTCCTTGTCCACTATGTTTCTGTTTTTCTACATCAAATAAATATTATAAATGCGAAAGTTTGGATGGATGTATGGATGGATGTTTGTTACTCAATCACGCCCCAACAGCTGAACGGATCTGGATGAAATTTGGCACAGGGATAGATTATAGTCTGGAATATCACATAGGCTACTTTTTATCCCGGAAAATTAAAGAGTTCCCGCGGGAACCGAAAAACCTCAATCAACGCGGATGAAGTCGCGGGCATTAGCTAGTATTGTATAACTTGTTGGTACAAAAAAAATAAATAAAAAATAAATAAAAAAAAACCCCTGTCGGGGATCGACTCTTGGACCTATCACCTATAGGTATAACTAGCGCACGCCCGCGACTTCGTTCGCGTGGCATAAGTTTTTGATTCCCACAGGCACTCCTTAATTTTCCGGGATAAAGAGAAGCCTATGTCACTCTTCAAGTCCTCAACTATACCCGTGCAAAAAATCACGTTGATCCGTTGCTCTATTTCAGCGTGATTGAAGGATAAACTCTCTATTTGACGTCCTTGGGGATAGAATTTTCAAAAACTGGGAATCACGTATTTTTTCATTTCAAACCGAAATCCCAAACGTCAAGTTTCATGGCTACAGCTTGAAAAATGACGGACTTTCCTACAAACTTTCAACCCCTGTTTTAGCCCTATGGGGGTAGAATTTTCGAAAATAACGAAACACGTATTTCTTCATTTTGAACCGGTAGCTCTAATACCAAGTTTCATGGATATAACTTCAAAAATGACGGGCTTTCATACAAACTTTCAACCCCTATTTCACCCACTTAGGGGTGGAATTTTGAAAAATCCTTCCTTAGTGAGCGCCTACGTCACAAAAGGAATCAACTGTCAAAATTTCAAGTTTCTAACCCCAGCGGTTTAGGCTGTGCGTTGATATATAAGTCAGTCAGTCAGGACTTTGAATTTTATATTTAAAGAAGAAGAAGATAACGCAGCGCTCAACGCTGCGCCTGGGAGGTCGTCCTCTTAGAGTAAATTACAATGAAAAGTGGAGCATTTCGTATTGCAAGGATGTGAGGACACAATATGCCCGTGTGTTCTTTTCAACTGAATAGATGGACTTGTATGTGACGGATTGAGATCGAGTACAAAACTGTCGTTTCCATGCAGACGTGGGAAGTAATTGTTATTGATGTTTTTGTACCCATTCACCGATGGACTAAGTATAGGCCCACAAACTTATCTGACCCTATGATAGCGTCGATAGTCTATAATATGAAAAATAGAATATAAAGAGAAACTAAACAGGCATAAAAATTAGCTCTAATTTTGGCCATCGGGCCTATTATGTTTAACGGACTAATGTCGACTCTCAATGGAAGAGTTCAATGAGCTAAAGCTTGAAAATGACTTGGTTCAAATAAATCACTATAAGTATATCATCAAATAAATATTATAAATGCGAAAGTTTGGATGGATGGATGTATGTATGGATGTATGTTTGTTACTCAATCACGCTCCAACGGATGAACGGATCTGGATGAAATTTGGCACAGAGATAGATTATAGTCTGGAATAGCACATAGGCTACTTTTTATCCCGGAAAATTAAAGAGTTCCCGCGGGAACCGAAAAACCTCAATCCACGCGGACGAAGTCGCGGGCATCAGCTAGTTAGTCTATAAATTAAATTATTTAAACAACAGCTGTAACCCGACTACGACTACTTTTTTGGATGTACAATCCACCATGGTGATTTTGTTCGTTTAAAATGTAGCCTCTGTCACCCGGAACATAACGTTGGGCGTCCGACTTGTGGTGCATGCTCCTCACCTGTATAAGCCTGTCCTTGTCCCTGCCATAGCGCTGTCTCGCTTTTTAGACTAGGTGGCGTTATTAAAATAGGTCCACATTCTTTGCTTGACAGGGTATGTCTATGTTAATTGAGGTCGTTGACTGACACCTCATTCATTAAAATCGGCTCAGTAGTTAAGGCGCTACGGTGGAACATACACAAATACAAACTACCACGAAAACGTTAAGAAAACATAAGAAAAATATCACACACTTCCTGCCACACAATCCTGATGGCAGCCATAACGGGTTTATTTACTAGGTTATTGTGTTCTCGCTTTTACGGGGAAGACGTAAAATTTGATGTATTTTGGCCAATATACAATTTGCATGCTACGGTTTAGGATCAAGTGTACAAGTTCCCTTTGCACACTTGATCCTAAACCGTAGAGGTGCAAGTGAGTGATATGAAAGTATTTTAGTTAACTTTCATAGTACCCTTATTTTATTTTAAGCACCTCCTTTATTACGACTGGCGCAGTGTTGAGCGCTGTTGTCTTAACGTGGGAGGTCCAGGTCCAGGTGGGCAGGGTCAATTTGCGAATTTATAAATTCTGAATTTTCTCTGGTCTGCAGGTCTGGTGGGAGGTTTCGGCCGTGGGTAGTTACCAACCTACCGGCAAAGATGTACCGCCAAGCAATTTAGCGTTCCGGTACGATGCCCTCAGATTAGCCCGCTACCATCTTAGACTGCATCGTTTACTTACGGGCTAACTTGAAGTGGAAAAAAAGGCATGATAAAAGAATTAGTTCGTTTGTCTGTCTGCTACATACGTACCTACTGCTACTTTTTTATTCAAAACGATTAATTTACTGTGGTTTTACCGTATAAAACCAAACAGATATTTTCAACTTGTCAATAATAAATACGGCACTATTTGCATGTACTCCAGCAGGCAGGAACGGCGTTTACCTTGTTAAAACCGTTATTTAATATTAATTTGTTTGGTTTGGCCTGGTGGGAGGCTTCGGCCGTGGCTAGTTATCACCCTACCGGCGTAAGGTGGTAGGGCGTAAGGTGGTAAAATAAAATTGATTGGCGTACCGCTAATCAATTTAGCGTTCCGGTAAGATGCCGTGTAGAAACCGAATACGGGTATGGGTTTAATTTAACTGCAATGTACCTAAAAGGTTAGCCTGCTGCCATCTTAGACTACATCATCACTTACCATCAGGTGGTATAAAAAAAATGTATGCTATACAGTCGTAGTTCGCCTTAAGACAATCTCGTTATATGTCAGGGATTATAGGGGGATGGGACAAAAGTATTTTAAGGGAGGTTCCATTGTCGTCTACAGTTGCGTGTAAGATGTCCCAGATGTTTTCTTTAGGTATTAATTCCCAAAGGGAAAGCAAAAATAAACACTAAACTACCTAACTTTTAAAAGGCTTTTCACTCCCTGCCCTTGTGCCTTAAATTCTAGATAATTGTTTTTTTTAGCTCCCAACGCAAACAGAGGAGTGCTATATACAATAATATGTTCACATGTGTTATTTAATGCGAAACAGTAAGCTAATCAGTAATTAGATAACTATAAACAGTCACATTATTTGTCAGAGTATGATTAAATTTAGATTTTTACACTTTCAAGACAATTTTTTTTAAATCCTCTACAAGTTGACCCGTGACGCCCGTGACTGTGATCTCACCTGATGGTAAGTGATGATGCAGCCTAAGATGGTAGTGGGCTAAGCTGTTAGTAGCATGGCAGTTATATTAAACCCATACCTCTATTCGTTTTCTACACGGCATCGTACCGGAACGCTTAATCGCTTGGCGGCACGTCTTTGGCGGTAGGGTGGTGGTGGTGGTGGGTGGTGGTGGTGGTGGGTGGTAACTAGCCAGAGCTTCCCACCAGGCAATTAAATAAACCCCTCAAAAAGTATTGCCTTAAAATAAACAAATCTCGCCTACATTTAGCCTCAATGACATAAAATCGCACAAATAGAATTAGGTACCAATCATTTATGAGGGAGTTCCTGAAGAAGAATCTAATCAACTTGTTAATAATAAATCCGGCACTTTGCATGTACGACGGCAGGCAAGAACAACGTTTCCCTTGTTAAAAGCGTTATTTAATATTCATTTGTATGCTTTGTGACGTAGTTCGCCTTAAGACAATCTCGTTATAAGCCAGGGATTATAGGGGGATGGGAAAAAAGTGTAAAAAGGGAGGTTCCTTTGTCGTTTAGTGCTGCGTGTAAAATGTCCCTGAGGATTTTTCTAGGTTTTTATTTCTAAAGGAAAAGCAAAAGTAAAAACTAAACTAAATACTTTTTAAAAAGCTTTTAACTTACTACCCATAAATCTGTTGCAATTGGCAATAGTAAATTTGTGTAGCTATTTTTTAAATTGTCGACGATCGTTTTATTAATCTGTATTGACAGCATAGAAAAATAAATATTATCGAAATCGGTTCATTGTTTTTTGTTATAATCGCGAGCAAATATAAACAGAAGTACAAGTGTATCACAGAACTTCTTTTTTTAATTCCAAATGTACCTATAAGTTATACTCGTACAGTCCGTGAAGTTTCTGTCTTTTATTTATGTGCTTTGATACTTCTTCAATGTTTGTGTCAAATTACAAAGCACCGTTGTCAATAAATCTCAACCAAGCTTTTTGCAAAATATGTTGGTTTGCAAATGTTGGTAGCTACTATACGTTCTTCCTATCACTATCAGATATTTTCACAGACTTAAAACGCATGCCGCGTCTGTAAAGATGTCTATAGTGCTCATAAGGCAGTCCCAGATAATTATTTTAATACTAGATGATGCCCGCGACTTCGTCCGCGTGGATCAAGGTTTTTTGATTCCCGCGGGAACTCCTTCATTTTCCGGGATAAAAAGTAGCCTATGTCCTTCCCCGGGATACAACCTACCCCTGTACCAAATTTCATCAAAATTGGTTGAACAGGTAGGTCGTGAAAGCGTACCAGACAGACAGACGGACAGACAGACACACTTTCGCATTTATAATATTAGTATGGAAGTATGGATTCATGAACAAAGTGATATTTCTGCGCGGTTTCTGTGTAACGGTAATGCGACCAGTTAATTAAAGACACGCTGATATTAATAATAATAAGTTCAACCCAAACAAGAAGATCAGTTAAGAACCATCAAAACGATACTCAAGAGGAAATAATTATGATAATTTTATTCAGCGCTCATAAAATTATATTGAAGTCTTCACGCCCTCTGAAAGCATCCGCGATAATTTTGTTTACATTTAATTTTATTTTATTACTTAACACCCCCTCTCGTTATAATCTACGTTGCGTGAAGGAAGTAATCAAAGGGGGCCGACTGCCACACCGTCGCGTCACAAATTAGCACTAATTTATTAGATAATTTAGAGATATTCAAACGATAATAATTGTAATAGAAAGGACTTACTCCCGTATCCATAATATTAATCACTACCCTATATGACGGCCGCGCCTTTGTCCGCGTGGATTAGGGTTTTTGATTCCCGAAAACGTGGTTGTTATAGTGTCTTGTTTTGTTTATATGTATGCTAAATACTTAATATTTTGTAGGTGTACAATAAAGTAAGATTTGTTTTCTTATTTTTATTGATACTGTATAAATAAATGTATTTCTCCTGTGTTTTGGTAAAATATAAAAAATAAAGCATATTAAATAATTAATCAATAAAGCATATTATTTTCATTTCTTCAATCAAAATATATTTTCATTATATTTCATTTCATTTCATTGCACTTTCATCACATGATTGATGATGTGCATGAGACTAATCTGTTGAATTATAGTCTTGCTTTTATCCAGTCTACCCTTCAAGTACTAAAAAATATCTATGTCGTAATATACGAACTAATAGCGGTCTAAGGTTGACCAATCATTTTATCTTTAAATAAGTAACTAGAGGACGCCCGCGACTTCGTTCGCGTGGCATAAGTTTTTTAATTCCCACAGGCACTCCTTCATTTCCGGGATAAAAAGAAGCCTATGTTACTCTCCAGATCCTCACCTATACCTACCCCATGCAAAAAATCACATTGATCCGTTGCTCTGTTGCGGCGTGATTGAAGGACAAACTCTCTATTTAACGTCCTTGGGGATAGAAATTTCCAAACTGTGGAATACGTATTTCATAATTTTAAATCGGAAGCCCAAATACCAAGTTTCAGGGCTATAACTTGTGAAATGAAAGACTTTTAAACCAATTTTCATCCCCTATTTCACCCCTTTGGGGGTCGAATTTTCAAAAACTGTGAAACACGCATTTCTTCTTTTTTATCCCGCAGCTCATATCCTACCAAGTTTCATGGCTTTATCTTGAGAAATGAAGGACTTTCATATAAACTTTAAACCCCTATTTTACCCCTTTGGAGGTGGAATTTTGAAAAACTGTGAAACTCGTATTTCTTTATTTTTAACTGGTAGCCCATTTACCAAGTTTCATGGATATAACTTCAGAAATGACGGACTTTCATACAAACTTTAACCCCATTATTTCACCCCCGTAGGGGTGGAATTTTGAGAAATCCTTTCTTAGTGAGCGCCTACGTCACAAAAGGAACCTATTGTCAAAATTTCAAGTTTCTAACCCCAGCGGTTTAGGCTGTGCGTTGATATATAAGTCAGTCAGTCAGTCAGTCAGGACTTTGAATTTTATATATATAGATTATTTATAACAATCCAATATTCGTAGCTAATGAAATGTAATTGTTTTTGTAAATTGTTGATTATTCTGTGATTTCGTATGAAATCTGTGTATCTTGTTACCCATTTAATGCAATTACTTAATTAAATGGGAAATGGCGGACGCGTTTTATGTGAACATGGATTCGTTACTTGTATTATGTTACCAGTTTAATGTGAAAAACAAAATGGGAGGATTAACAATTATACATGGACCATATTTTTTATTTCCAATGCAAACACCTTGTCTGCTATCTCACCTGTGGTTAAATGATGATGCAGTCTAAAATTAGTTCCGTATATCTACACGGTATCGTTCCGTAACGCATAATCCCTTGGCTGCGCGTCTTTGCCCGTCGTAGGGTGGTGACTAGCCACGGCCGTTTTGAGTATACATATATTATTGCTTAGGTAATGCTTTAAGCGTTGGCAGTATGGCCCCGGTATTGATACTTTAACTTCCTTCAATTATTAAAATTTTCAAAATATTTTGAATATATACGAATTGCGTATATATTATTAAGAATTGCGGTTTGTACTATTGAAGTACCTAAAAGATAGTATTCTGTGGTACTGCGTTAACAAGTTAGCTTTGACATTTCCATGATTAACATCCATAATATAGAAAATACCAACTATTTTTTAAGTATTTTAACATTGCATGCCCAACAGTCATAAATCTCAATAAAACCCTATCATCAATAACGATCGTAACCCAGCTGGCAACATGTTTAACAAATAATGATCATTCGGCATACGGGCGACGAATATTTGAGCACATAAATCTTTTCTTTTGCCTCTATGCCTATAACTTTGCGAATCGCATTCATAATTCACGGAACGACGTCGCCAATCGGCCTCAAAAAATGCACCCGAAGATATGTAAATTATAAGAAAATCATTTGACTAAGTGACAGATACGATATAGCATTGGCAGCGGAACAGAGGTCATTTGGCTATTTTCTCCTCGTCCCAGAAACAAGGCTGTTTGTGCACGGCATGCGTTTGAATCAGCCACAACTGCATCAAAAGCCATTGCGCTCGTTGGATAACATCTGTCGATGAATCATTAAAAAAACTACACTAAAATACTTAACTAGCAGCAGTTTGCTCTGTAGAAAATTTGTAGAATGACACGTAGTATAAAATGACTGATTTATAGTAATAATAACAATAAACAAATAAGAACAATAATGGTTGAAATAAGATTAACTGTAGCGTAACCACTAACGCACACCTCAGAGAAAAAGTACAAGAACCGACAAAAATATGCCCAATATCGCCTCTATTATTTAGCTAGACCTCTATGAAAGGCACCGATTGTTGAAGAAGCGCGCCGCATAAATTCATAATGCCTCGGTATTTATGTAACAATGACATATTGTGTTTGAGAACAAGGTGAAAGAAAGGTTTACGTGTTTAAATATTGTATGTCGGGAGAGTTTCGGGAAGATTTTGCAGATTAAGTTGTTTATTCCACTATTAGAGGTCATACGTATTCTAGAAGTTTTATAGACAAATTCTTAGAAGTTCTGAGAATATTCCTAATTTAAGAGATGACAAGGCTCACGATTACACGAATATTTTTTACGCATTAATTTATATCGCATCTTACGAATTAAAAGAGAGGAGATTGTTATATGAAACCTACTAGAAGTTAGTCTTTGACTGCGTTCTCGACTGGTGGTAAAATGTTATGTGCATTCTAAGACGATAGCGGGGTAATGCTCGCGGCTTCGAGGGAATCCTTTAATTTTTCGGGATAAAAAGCCATTTCCTTCCCCGGAATGCTACGTATCAATGAATCAAATTTCGTCAAAATTGGTTGCACAAATAGGCCTTGAAAACGTAGCAGATAAACATACAGTCACACCTTCGCATTTATAACTAGCTAATGCCCACGACTTCGTCCACGTGAATTGAGGTTTTTTGGTTCTCGCTGAAACTCTTTAATTTTCCGGGATAAAAGTAGCCTAGATGTGTTATTCCAGACTATAGTCTATCTCTGTGCCAAATTTTATCCAGATCCGTTCAGCCGTTGGGGCGTGATTGCAAACAACAAACAACAAACGTCCATCCATACATCCATCCATCCATCCATCCAAACTTTCGCATTTATAATATTAGTATAGAATTAGTATAGGTACTAGCATGGACTTACATAACTTAGCAAAAGAAATCCTTTCCTTATGGAAATAAAATTATTAAATAAATAAATAAATTATTTATAAGGCCAATATACTCCATACAACTATATAATACAGGCTCTTTCATTACAAAAACAGTGCAAAAAAACAAGGGAAAATATAGGGAAAATTGCCCGGCCGCTTTCCCTAAACCTGCGTGAAGGGGTAATAAATTACTTGGGGTCTACGCACACATACGTAGTAACTATCGCTAGAGCACACTAGTACATGACTGTCAGGCACACGTCTGCAAGAATGAGGCTTTTTTGCATGACGTAATAGGGCTAGTGAAGTACTTTACCCCTAAAGTCCCAAAACATAATAAGTAGGCAAGGGCTATCAACATAAATCCTTCAATATTATCAAAAATCTTAGGATTGGCAGATTTGAAACACCTTCGAGAACATAATGAAGAACTCTCGGGCATCCTCAGTACAGGTACTGTTAGATGGAAAGTTAAATACAATTTATGTATGGTATCCCTGCTATGTAGAGTATAGTATAGAGTAGTATTTTGTAGAGTGGCAACACTGATCTGGGAACGGGATGGATTATCATCTAAGATGGCAGCGGTGTGTCTGTGTTTGAATTGCTGAATCAAAGTATTAAATTGGATAAACAGTGTTTGGATTTAATAGTATCTCATACCTCTCCTGGTATCCTCACGATGTTTTCCTACACCGTTTGAAGCATGTGATATTTAATTTCTTAAAATTTTGAAAAGTTTGAGGTGCGTGCCCGGGGATCGAACCCTCGACCTCGTATAGGAAGTCACCCGTCTTGACCACTACGCTATCACCGCTTCAAGGATTTTTTTGGAATTCCTTAAAATCTCTTCTAAGGGTTTTCTAAATCGTTTATAAGGGAAAGCACACTACGGACAAAAAATAGTCAGTGTCTGATCCATAAAAATTATGTGTGGACAGAAAAAACTTCTTAGAGTAACATCCGGCCTAATTCCTTGTGTACATCAGGATCGAACCCGCGACCCTGACCCGCGGTCGGGTGTCTTAATCACTATGCTATCACGACCTACAATCACTAGACAGCGGCTATATTTCAACAAACTTATCTGACCCGGTGGCCAAAATTGGAACTAATTTTTATGCCTGTTTAGTTTTAGTTTTTTTTCTATACACGGTTTTTTGGTTTTTAGAATAAAAGTTGATAGTTGTAACACTGCGAAGTATAGGCAGATTAACATTACCTCATAGCCAAAGTGCTTTTCATCGGAAAAACATTTAATACTATGTCTTGTAGGTTCTAATACCGGTTAGTACTTGGCCTCGGTCCAGTGGCACCTCTGATTGCATAATTGCAACGGCGGCCAAAATGCATGGGGGCGACCCATTTGGCTCGTCTAGTACTTTGGATCTATTAGCACAGAATAGGTTTGTATAAAAAGTTTACGACTTCTTTACCATTTAGACACGAAGTTTAATAGCTCGTTTACGACGTTATCGTCATTTTTTATCCATACTAATATTATAAATGCGAAGTGTGTCTATCTGTTTTTCTGTCCGTCTGTCTGTCTGCTACGCTTTCACGGTTCATCTGTTTAACCAATTTTGATGAAATTTGATGCAGGCATAGATTGTATCCCGGGGAAGAACATAGGCTACTTTTTATCCCGGAAAATTAAAGAGTTCCCGCGGGAATCAAAAAATCTTAAACCACGCGGACGAAGTCGTGGTAATCATCTAGTAATGTATAATTATGGATCCACATAGAAGTGAGTTACAGATACTTTTTATCCGTAATGTGTGCCTTCACCATTAGAAAGGATTTTAAGGAATTCCAAAGGGATCCTGAAAAATTCAAATCCTCGTAGACGCTAGGAATATCAGCCAGTATTTTTCAATATAAATATTATAAATGCGATAGTTTGGATGGATGGATGTATGGATGTATGTTTGTTACTCAATCACGCTCCAACGGATGAACGGATCTGGATGAAATTTGGCACAGAGATAGATTATAGTCTGGAATAGCACATAGGCTGCTTTTTATCCCGGAAAATTAAAGAGTTCCCGCGGGAAACGAAAAACCTCAATCCACGCGGACGAAGTCGCGGACATCAGCTAGTATGTTTATAAACTGCTTACCGGAAATTCATCAGCAGTTTTCCCTGTGTTCTGCATGTAGATTTTGATGAGGACCTCCCTCGCTTCGTCGTATCTATGCTGTGTTATGTAGTACTTCGGACTTTCAGGTAGGAAGCAGTACAGGATAGTAGCAAATAACGACCATAATGACACGACGAATAGGTAGAAGTTCCAACTGTGGAGAACTGCAAAGGAGGTAAAATAATCATCAGTCATTTCAATATCTACGGGGCGAAAACACACTTCAGACATTGGATAGAAGCAGGCGTTACTTTGCGGAAGTCCATGATAATCAAGGAACAAGAAGCTATGAGAAACGCCTATGTCGTACGGATAACATGTTTTGTTTTGTCTCGGAATTATGTGCAGCTCCTAGTTAATGAACTGTTGTTGCAGGCAAAATAAGCATAATAATTTCTGAAAAATTGCTCAGGAATTTAAAGGAGTAAAAATATTCATCAGTCATTTAATTTAAATTTTTTATTTTATTTTTGTCAGAAATACTTACAGCTACATACAAAAAACTGGATAGATAAATATATCAGTGGATAAATGATATTATATTAATACCTACATTAAGATTGTTCTTTATAACTGCACAATTTCGGAACAAAATTGTCTGAATATCTGTATCAAGGAGAAATTAATTGTCATATAATACTCAAAGACATGTTCTTTATAGAAGCACTGTTTCAGGCAAAGCTTACTTACTATCTAAAAAGACCGGCGTACATCTTTACCGGAACTAATACGAGTGAACCAACTTACCTTTCCACCACTACAGCCCATTAATGTCCCACTGCTGGGCACAGGCCTCTCATAGGAGAATGGGAATTAGAGCTTAGACCCACCACGCTGCTCCAATGCGGGTTGGCGAGATTTAACGACTATTATCATGTTAGTGATAATAACCGGGACCGACGGCTTAACGTGCTCTCCGAAGCACGGGGGTGAAACTTCCACCAACTTCCTAACTCCGGGCTAGTACTGAGAATTTCTAGACAGAAAAACCCAATACTCAATTATGGCCCGACCCGGGACTGGAACCCGGGACCTCGTCGGCCGCAGTTGAACATGCTAACCTCTAGTCTAGACCAACGAGGCAGTTAAGACGAACTTACCTTTGCCTATTTTAAATTAAAAACTTGCTGAGGTACGGTTAATTGATTAAAATAAAATGGTTTGGAATAAAAAATTAACATGGATTCGTAAATCTTGGCTTTCTGGTCATACCCGAAACCAGTTTAGGTATTCCGTAAGGCATTAACTATTTACAGCCGAAGTCTAAACCCGAGGAAATTCCCAGACCTGAGCCAATTTAGATAAACTAGTTTCCTACATCACAAACGGAAATTGACTCTTGAGACCTAACGGAACATGCAAGAGTAATTTTATTACTATACACTTACTTATCCATACTAATATTATAAATGCGAAAGTGTGTCTGTCTGCTACGCTTTAACGGCCCATCTATTCAACCGATTTTGATGAAATTTAGTAAGAACTTTTTTTAAGAACCTTATTTCACGCGGACGAAGTCGCGGGCAAACGCTAGTATACTATTATAGCCTACTCAATTGGCTCTTTAGGTTATGAAAATCACTTACCAATAGTGCCATTGAAGTATGAATCGTTCCAGTCTTGAGTCAATATCGCCCAGGATAGTAAAGCAGTAATAACTTGAGCGACTGCCGAAAACGAGGACTGCAGAATCATTAAACGGTCCCTGATGTCGTTGTGGCAAAACTCAGCTGATAAAGCTATCACAGAGGAGAATGATGTGCCAAACCTGGAAAAGCATAAGAATTTGATGTTAATAAGACCGAAAACAAACTCTCTTAGCAACCCACAAATATCTCGTGGACAAAAAATCCGCGACAACCACTTTTGGAGCACGTCTTCGACACGGACGTTCGACAGCACTAACAAAAGAAAAGTATATAGAACATTTTGGTACACGATGACTTTTAAAATAATATACCCAAAATATATGTAATAAGTCTACTACCATGTAAATTTTACTTTAGGTGACTCTCGAAACCTTTGGTGAATAATTTTTATTCATCAAAGGGTGAAAAATATAAGCTTCAAAAGCGTAAAAATGTCCATGCAAAAATTATTACTAAGTAGCTAAAACCATAGCTGGGCACCTACCAACCTACATTATATTTGTATTAGGTTCTATTAGGTTAATTTTACGATGTTATTTATGTACGTACTTTTTATCTTTTTTCTACTGACTCTACTGTAAACAAAATAATAATTGTCTTCTGTCATGTTTTACTTTCATTCATATTTTATCATTTTTTTGTATTTCTGGCTGATGTCTGGCATCCTTAAGTGTACGGGCACGAAATGAGCGACGACCGAGCGACGGCGACAGCGGGGCGATGGAATTCGAGAGCTGGCGACGAATTTCGGGAAGGTGTTTTTAGGCAATCTGAAATTGTGGAAAAATATAATTTCGTTCATTGCCGAATCCAGTTCTGCCAGTCTGGTAGAGCGTTTGCGGTTATTTCGCTACTGTGCAGCATATAACATTTGCAAAAAAAAACCGAAAAAACATTTTTTTGACAACTTGATTTTTTTATCTTTAAATTTTATACTTAAAGAATTCGAAAAAATAAATCCCAGACGGTTATAAAGTCGGTCGGTTATAAAGTATTACCAGACCTCTTTCAAATTGTTCCCGAAATTCGTCGCCAGCTTTCCGACTAGTCGCATCGCCCCTCTACCGCCGTCGCCCCGCTACCGCTAGTTTCGTGCCCGTACACTTAGTCTTTTTTAAGCCAGTTAAAGTTATCTCAATTTTAGTCCCCCTACAGCTATACTATCACCTTTTCTGTGCTAATACGTTTGAGCCTTGCAAGCGCTAAATTAAAGTTAGAGTTTTGGCTTCTAAACACATCAAGCGTGTTTCAAAGTCTAAACAGAACAGCTTAGAATGTTGTCTAAAACAGTCTTCGCCTGCGGTCAAGTTCGCACTCAACACCAGCTTAATAAAGCTTGTACACTATACAAAATTCCTAATGGAATAACCGTATTCGGGAATTTACTAAATTATTGCTCACTAGCTGATGCCCGCGACTTCGTCCGCGTGGACTAAGTTTTTTCGATTCCCGCGGGAACTCATTAATTTTCCAGGATAAAAAGAAGCCTATATTACTATCCCACGGTATAATCCCCCTATAATGGTGAAACACGTACTTCTTCATATTTTAACGAAAGCCCAAATGCTGTTTCATGGCTATAACTTGAGAAATTAAGGATTTTCATACAAACCCTCAACCCCTATTTCACCCCTTCGGGGGTGGAATTTTGAAAAACTGTGAAACACATATGTTTTCATTTTCAACCCGCAGCTCATATATCAAGTTTCATGGCTATAACTTGAGAAATTAAGGACTTTCATACAAACTCTCAATCCCTATTTCACCCCTTCGGGGGTGGAATTTTGAATAACTGTGAAACACATATGTTTTCATTTTCAACCCGCAGCTCATATAATATCAAGTTTCATGGCTATAACTTGAGAAATTAAGGACTTTCATACAAACCTTCAACCCCTATTTCACCCCTTCGGGGGTAGAATTTCGGGATAAAAAGTATCCCATGTCCTACCTCGTAGTATGGGCTCAAATCGTGCCGAGTTTCGTTTGAATTCATTCAGTAGTTTCGGCGTGATGCGCGGCCAAGATACAGACAGACAGACAGACAGACAGACAGACAAAAATGAAAAAAATTACAGATTTGGCTTCAGTATCGAATAATGAGTGCCCTCCAAAAAAAATTTTCAAAATATCTTCAATGTACAGAATTGGACCTGTTACAGTTTTATTATAAGTATAGAAGAAGATAGATATAGATATTTGCGCGTGAATTCTAGCATCATAATATGAAAAGAGCAATGAATATAGCGTAATAGTTTAGCTGGCTGGTTTTCTAAATGAAGGAACTAGAAGTTTAATTCGCTATAATCCGCCACAATAGGTAAATCTATCTCCTGAAGATGCTCCGGTATCGGAGTGAAACGTACGTTGAGAATAGTTTAGAAGATTTCTGTGGTGTGGTGAATATCGCAAGATACACAATGTACCACATAGATTTACCTATTGTGGCGGATTAATGTAAATTAAACTTCTAGTTCCTTCATTGTCATGGACTTCCGCAAAATAACACCTGCTTCTATCCAATGGCTGGTTTTCTATTGGGGTGGGTGAGAGTTCGATCTTTGGGCATGCACTACTAACTTCGCTACACTTTTATGTGCGTTTTATGCAATTAAATATCACTTTTGATGGCCTACGTGGCGCAGTGTTGAGCGCTGTTGCCTTAACGTGTGGAGGTCCCGGGCTCGATCCCCGACAGAGTCAATTTGGGAATTTATAATTTCTGAATTTTCCCTGGTCTGGCCTGGTGGGAGGCTTCAGCCGTGGCTAGTAACCACCCTACTGGCAAAGACTTGCCGCCAAGCGATTTGGCGTTCCGGTACGATACCGTGTAGCAACCGAATAGGGGTATGGGTTTAATATAACTGCCATGCCCCTAACAGGTTAGCCCGCTACCATCTTAGACTGCATCATCACTTACCATCGGGTGAGATCGCAGTCAAGGGCTAACTTGTAGTGGATTAAAAAAAAATTGCTCAACGTGGCTGAAGAAGTTTTCACTCAGAGTATCACAAGTACTTACAGCATTCCTTCGAAAAATTTCGCAGTAACCAATAGAATATAGCTTTGGCTGGTGCCACTTATAGCTGTAAAAATAAACAGTCCCCCGAAACCAAGTAACACGAAGTATTTGCGACCAAAGGTGTCAGTCAAGAAGCCTGCTAATACTGACACTAATATCATACCTAAAAATAAAATAAAAATGTGACCCATACTAATATTATAAATTCGACTGTGGGTTTTTTCGGTTTTTAAGCCTTCACTGCACTGCCCATCTTTTTCAATCGATTTTGATTAATTTGATACAGAAGTATTCGCTGGCGTCATATACATAGAGTATTGTACGCACTGCAAAAATTCTCCGCACGAAATTTTTGCCCCAGAATACTGTGCGTATATTATGTACGTTACATAATTTCGTAGTTTGGACTATTCTTACTAGTAGGCAAGCTTAATTATAACCTTAAAAGTTAAAACTGATTGATAATTATTAATTAAGTTATCAATACTTAATATTGTGTTTAGCTGACACGATATTTTATTACATTTGACTTTTTGTTACAGGTAATGACCCACTGAGTTACGCAGTCATCTCCAGATCTTAACGTAAGATTACATACAAATAAGATAAAATTGTCAAGTGCAAATATGAGAACAGCAAATATGACTACCACAATTTTCCTTTTACGAGTACAATAATATATTAATAATCAGATTTCTCTAACTCCAACAAGTAACCTATAAATAAATTCGATGTTTTGATAGATATCGTATAGTAATGCTGTCAAAATTCACATTTATTGGGAGGTTAAACGGAGTTGGATAAATCAGTACTGAAACATAAATTCTTCAGCCAGATCTGTGGACCAACTAGTAATAAATCACGTAAACGAAACCAACAAAAGAAGTCAGTTCGGACCCACCCTAAGATAGTCTCAATGAAAAGAACTTACCAAGAAAAGGCATAGCATTCAACACGCCTTTCTCCAAGAGATTCATGTTGAGATCGCATTCAGCTATTGGCAGTATATAAGGCGTGCTGTTAGACACCACAATGCCGGCCATACAGCCAAAGAAGGAGGTACATAACAGCTGTAGGTGGAACAGACCGAACCCACATTCTTTCAATGCCAGGTTTACCTCCTGCATTGCTGTTGTAGCTTTGTGCTCATCGTTATCTGTAAATAAATAAATTACATTTTACTCGAAAATTGAAAAAACTAGAAATTTAATTCGAATTAAAATTCTAGTTTTTTCAATATCATGGACTTCCGCAAAGTAATGCCTGCTTCTATCCAATATTCCATTTTACTCGTCGTAATCAACTGAGTCTCTTGCAAGGATTTCCACAATCTGCAATCTTGAGCCGCGCGCCTGGATCCAGCGTCTCCCTGCGACTCGTTTGATGTCGTCCGTTAGGGGGTCTGAGTCGCCGAGTAGGGTCACCGAGTAGGGGGTCTGCCAACGTTGCGCTTTCCAGTGAGCACTTCGGGATCCCAACATCTATCAGTTCTTCGAACTATGCCGCCCATTGCCACTTCAGGTCCGCAACACGTCGAGCAATGACTGTTACTTTAGTTCTTCTGCGGATCTCCTCATTTCTCATTTCTGATTTCCATTTTACTATAATTTTAAAAGTTTCGAATATGGATATAGATTCAATTCTACTATTAAGCCCAAGCCATTTGCAAGTTGAGTGACAGTAGGCAGGCCATTCATATTATGTATACTTACCTAATAGGTACTTTGTTTTTTAAACATAGTATGTACTCAATAATTTATTTTTAATATATTTTTCGAGGTTAAAGGGTTCTAAATAATGTGTAACTCGATTCGGTCCCATAATTTGGATTGCAAAACAACAATGTCTTTGCTTTCTAACACTAGTAACTATAGTACATTATTCACTGAGGGGAGAAAGTGACCGATTAATAACGAGGGTGTAGTTTGGAGTTAGGAATCGTACTTTCTCATAGTGCTTTATACTACACTTGCGAGGAAAATAAGCGATAATATTTTGAAGTATCACTATCACTGCTAGGCTAAATTTTGAGGATCTTTTTTTTAAATACAAAATTTACGTTACGACGAATTCTGTGTACCTAACCTATTCGGATTTCGGACTGATAACTTTGAAATCCATCTCTCCTACAATATGACCTCTGCCGTAGCTCGAAATGAGTTATTTAAATGCTGTTTAAATAATTTTTAACTTTAAATGAAAACTTCAAGGGCTCTCGCAGCTCTCAAAGCCAATTCAAGTGCTGCTAGTGAAGCGTGGGAGTATCGTTCAATATTTTTTTACATTTTTTTTCCTAAAGTTTATTTAAGTGGAAGCCGACGTCTAGTACGTCGCTCGCTATAAGATCTACTTGATATTGTTGTGATAAGCTGTTCTCAAGACTTAGCTAGAATACCTTCCTAATAGAAATTGCGTTTTTAAGTTATATGAAAAATTCTAAATTTCACCTACCCAACACTATCATACTTCATATCATATCATACCATACTTTATTTACTTTATTATATTATAAATGCGAAAGTGTGTTTGATTGTTGGTTTATTGGTTCGTTGGTTTGTCGTTCAATCACGCCGCAACGGAGCAACGGATCAACGTGATTTTTGGCATGGGTATTGTTGAAGACCTGGAGAGTGACATGGGCTACTTTTGATCACGGAAAATCAAAGAGTTCTCGCGGAAATAAAAAAAACATAAACCACGCGGACGAAGTCGCAGGCATCAGCTAGTAATAATATTATCATTATACTACAACTAGACGATGCCCACGATTTCGTCCGCGTGGTTATGTTATTTTGGTTCCCGCTGGAATTCCTTAATTTTCCGGCCTATTTATGTCCTTCCCCGGGATACAACCTAAACCTGTACCAAACGTTAAAATCGGTTGAAAAGTTGGGCCGGCAAAGCGGAGCAGACAGACAGATAGACAGATTAACGCTTACGTATTTATACTTACGCGTTTGAGTGGATTTAGTTTTTTTATACGACTGCCTGAAAAAAGGAGTATATTGTTTTCAGGGTTCACGTACTCGTATGTATGTATGTGAGTTTGTATATTCCACCATAACTTCTATACGCCTGAACGGATTTTGATGAATGAGGTATCGTTAGAATCCTTAGCTTATTCCGGGTGACATAGGCTAAAATTTTTAACAAAATTGATAGGGTGACCATGGTCCCGCATCAAATACTAAAGTTGTTTTTTTTCCCAAATGAGATTAACTATATTGTCATCAGACATCATCAAGAAAATGATGAGTAGATTCCAAAAATATATAAGACTATATTTCAATATTCAGTGATTCACAAAAAAATATCATTTAACTATGGCAGTCGTATTTTTTAATTCTTTGAGTTATATTCACTTGTTAATTAATGCAAAAAATCACGACAAAAATGTTGCTCCGTTTTATTGATGTGTGATTGAAGAAATATTAATCAACCATAAAGCATAGAAGCATAGAGCATTAATCCTTAAAAAAATAAATTTAAAAGTCTAGTTAACCCTAGAAAATTAAATTAATGTCGCAAATTTCAAAGAACACTCCATTATATTGAAAACCTCTTGCCATTTAAAATGGGATTTTAACAAAATTTATCTCAAGGGATTTAGCAATTAAGCTCTCGATATCCACTGGACTGTGATAATACAATAATGGCTTTCGATTATAATTTACGGGTCTTAAATACCATCCAACCGGTTTTCTCCACAGAGTTACCACTACCTATCCATTATTGCGAAAGATAAAAGTTGATCTTAATAAAGACTTTGATGTTCCTTAGACTTGCCCTGACTAGCTGGATGATCGATCAAACAGCGCTGAGGTTAAAAACTTTACAATAGGGTTCCTATTAAGACGGAGGCACTTACTAAGAAATAATTCGTGGAAATTTATACCAGAAAAACATGTACTAGGGAATTATAATTTGTATCTATTAAATTAGCTTTTGCCCGCGGATTTTTATACGAATTTAAACCCCTATTTTACCTCTTATGGGTTTCACTTTCAAAAAAGATAGAAAAGATAGAATACCTTAGAATATAAACATCCCTTCAAGAAACCCAAGTCCAGCAGGTAGACCTCCGTCGGTTGAGACAACGACGAATGAGTAGATAATTTGGAAATGACTAAGGAGTAGGTATATCGATTAATTATCGGTACACATAATATTATGCGTAAATCCTGTTGTAATGGGTAAAATTCTCGCAGATTACTAAGCCATTACAGAAAAAGAAAGCTAACAAGCAAGATAACGAGAAATGTGCAAAAACAAGCAATCTCAATCTATTAGAGAGCTCCGGTTCTTCTGACTCGTAATGATGCAATTCCTCTGAATTTCCCTCAAGAGCGATTTCAGACTGGCGTTTTATTTTTGCGCGTAGGTATAAGCTTATATATGTGTTGACGCGCGTACACGCCGCGTAAGTTGAACTATGCGCAGAAACACATTTCGGGTGTCAAACGAAGTGCGGTATGAGGTGCGCCGCGAGGGGCCGCGCGTTACCATACCCCTAGCTCCCCGCGCATGCTCCGCTCAGCCCTGTAGTACAATGTACCTGTGCAGACGACCGCCATTTTGGGTCAACTTACGGTCCGCGATTTATACACACGTTTATTGTGATTCGCTCGGACCCATGGGTCAGTCAGTAGTAAAAGTCAGTATAGTATAGGAGCTTATCAGCGCGTCAATGCTCCTAAGAGTTGCGCGTGTGGCATAGGGCGCGCCTTTATGTAATAAGCGCTTGAAAAAACGAGTTTATACACGCCGAAAAAACGCCTATCTGTAACCGCCCTAACGTTTCTAATGATAGCCGTTTTGCCTTCGTACGCATTTGTTGCCTTGATCAATTGATTAAGGATACAAATCTGTGTTTCCGTGAAAGGGTAATACGTCTAATGGTAATCAACTTCGGGTTCTGATTGAATGATATAACAACGCCCACCAAAGTCCAATCCAAAATTGTTTTAGTAAATTAATAGTAGTAACCTACTGCAGCTACAATTAATCATACTCCATATATATATATATAAATGCGAAAGTGTGTTTATTTATGTTGGTTTTTTGGTTTGCCCTTCAATCACGCTGCACCAGAGCGACGCGACAGATCAACGTGATTTTTTGAATGGACATACTTGAGGACCTGGAGAGTGACATAGGCTAAGTACTTTTTATACCGGAAAAGTAAGAAGTTCCCTTGGGAATCAAAAAAAGCTTATTTCCACGCGGACATAGACAAACTCAGATTATCTTTATTTCATGCAAGAATTGTAACTTTACTATTTCAAGACTCTACTACTGGTCCAGAAAGTATGAGCTCCTTGACAAAAACTAAACTTACTCGTTTCAAAAAGCAATATTTTGTAACTATTTCGATGTAACAAGTTATTAATTGTGAGTTGCCGAATATCAAACCAATTTTACTGTGTACACTCGAAAAATAAAACGTTCCACTGACCGATCCGATGTAATCCATAGAGGATATACCAAGTGCAATTAAAAAGAGATCGATAGCGGTACGTAAAGAAGAAAATGGAACGGTTGAACACACAATGGGGTGTAGGGTGTAGACGAAAGAATACCGCCTCAATTTCGCCAGAGCGCGAACACGTTTAAAGGAATTGTGTGAGAGCCAATGGAAAATACCGAGAAGGTGCTTAATTTAAAAGCTATAAGTCGATAGATTGGTTTTTCTGCGTTGATTATGGGAAACTAGATCTATAAGCTATAATATGGTCGCCGTCCAATATACTAGTACAAATGCTTTTGTTCAACATTTTTTTTACGAACTGTTGGAACTCCCTTCCGGCGTCAAATCAACGTTTTCCAGGTACGACTTATGTACTTTAAAGGCAAGAGTGAATAATATGCGTTTTATAGACAAACGCGCTCATACAAACCTAGACCTCATCATTGCTTTTGACAAGGAAGAAGCACAAGCCTATCTTGTAAAAAAAAAAGCTGAAGCCCCGACTCAATCAGTGTGAAATAATAGCTTTCTTACGCCTTTGCAATACTTGTCGAGGCAAGAGCCAATCCTGTTTACAACCTGCAGGGTATTTCGAGTTATATCTTGTTATCGGTGGTGAGAAATACCTAGGTGATATAATATTTTAATTCACATTAAGCGCCTTTTCTTGTTTTTCGAAAACTATAACCTTTTTGACTCCAGTGGAATCAACACGCAAATTTTATTGATTTAACCACATTATTAGACCGTGCACTGCTTTAACTTGAAATATATTATTTCTATTTCTGTTCCAAATTTTGAAAGTGAGGCAATAAAAGAGTTCCCACAGAATTTTCGTAAATCTAAATCCACATTGTTAAAGTCGCGGGTATCATCTAGTTTTATATAAAAAGAAAAAGCAGGATCAGCTTACAAACTTTCGAAGTTTGTTACATTCACCTCCTCAAAATTTCTTCTGGCTCTTTGACTTCAGCGTTAATCAAACGAGACCGTTTAAGACGAGATCTGCTCTCGGCTCTATTGCTATGAATTTTAATGGAAAAAATTCAGCCTTGCGATCAAAGAGAAAATAAACGTCGCTAAAACTGAATTTAAAATTAGGTCAATCATCAAGAAAGTCTTTGTTAGGAACCTCTGATAACATAATTTTTTACCTTATAGAGTAAAACAAGATAAAAAGAGTTTTTCTAAGTTACTGTTCTGGAATCTTTAAAGGATCTGGATTATTAAATATTAATAATAATCTCAAAAAATCAATCTCTCTAAAAATCAAAATTAATAATTAATTATAAGATTATTAGTATTATGATTCCAGAGAAAGATATTAGGTAGTGTTCTATGGAGATCTAGACTTAGTCTTATATTATTTACCATCTTCGACGACCTCCGTGGCGCAGTGTTGAGCGCTGTTGCCTTAACGTGCGGAGGTCCCGGGTTCGATTCCCGGCAGGGTTTGGAAATTTATAATTTCTGAATTTCCCTGGTCTGGCCTGGTGGGAGGCTTCGGCCGTGGCTAGTTACCACCCTACCGGCAAAGACGTGCCGCTAAGCGATTTAGCGTTCCGGTACGATGCCGTGTAGAAACCGAATAGGGGTATGGGTTTAATATAACTGCCATGCCCCTAACAGGTTAGCCCGTTACCATCTTAGACTGCATCATCACTTACCATCAGGTGAGATCGCAGTCAAGGACTAACTTGTAGTGGATTAAAAAAAAAAAAAAAACTTGTGTCGTCTTTTGGGTTAATCGACGACAACGATGAAAAAAAACTTATATTCACAAACCTGCCGACTTAGCTTAAAAAAAAACTACAAATTTGTTAGTATCAAGAATGCTAGCTACTTTTTCATGCCTAAAAGCCAGTCATGTCATTTTCATGTCCAGGGTAAAAATGAGTTAACCAAGCGAAAATAAAACTTTATGGTACCAGGATCTGAAGGCGAAAAAAATAAGCCGTAAAAAAACCAATCAAGATTTACAGAAAGTTTAATTGAATCTATTATCCATATATGTAATTAGTATAATATATTACGAACAATTACATTTCATTCCTTCAGGAACGACTTTTTTCCTTCTATATAATTGCTTGTTAAGCTAAGTCTCTCAAAGTAGGTCACGAACTGTAGATATCAATAAATTGTACCATATTGCGATCTCCTTCTGCGTATTTTTATCCAAGTTAAATAATTATAAATGCGAGTTTACTAATCTAAGAATCTTGTAAATCTAAAAATTCCAGGTATCGCAAACAATTTTACTGAGAACCATTAACTTGAGAATCATACTGCGTTTGCCTATAAATAAATAAAATATAAAAAACTAAACAGTTGTGAGCATTATGTTTAAAAATAGCAAAAGAAACGACCAAATCATATATTTAAAACAAAAAATGTACATGCAAAAATTACAGAAAAAATTACGAAAGGACAGAGATCATAACAGTCTATACTACATTAGTACTACAGCCTAGTAACGTCCCACTGCTCTGCACATCCCTCCACTCTCATAGGAGAGAAGGAATTAGAGCTTAGACCCACCACGCTGCTCCAATGTGGAATTGCGGGCTTGCAATATATTATATGAACTGTTAAATCGAATAATAGGTATGTATCCATATCCATATCCATACTAATATTATAAATGCGAAAGTGTATCTGTCTATCTGTCTGTCTGCTACGCTTTCACGGCCCATCTGTTCAACCGTACCCTTACTCTGAGATTGATCGAATTTAAAATACGGTCTCACTAAGTGAGGTGAATTACATTTGCATCAAACTAAAATGAATCTTAATCTTATTAATTTAAAGCTCAATTTCGTGTATGCATTCACAGCTAGCGCTCCAAACGATACGTTTCGAAATTTGAATCGGTTGCACTGAATTTGTGGCTTTAAATCAAGAGTTTTTGCGTCCATTTTAGTTTGACGCAAATGTGATTCACCTCACTTAGTGAGACCGTATTTTCAATTCGATCAATCTCAGAGTAAGGGTACTGATTTTGATGAAATTTGGCATAGGGATAGTTTGTATCCCGGGGAAGGACTTAGGCTATTTTTTATCCCGAAAAATTAAAGAGTTCCCGCGGGAATCAAAAACCTTCATCCACGCGGACGAAGTCGGGCATCATCTAGTTAGAAATTAGTTTAAATTAGAACGCTGGAAAAAGAAAGTAAAAGTAAATTTATTTTCATTAGACAATTTCATTAGGCATTGATCTCTTCAAGCACATAAAGGAAGCATTAGATTGAATATTTAATGGCATCGGATTGCCATGGGAAATCTGTACGCATTGGAAGAGCATCTTGAATGGATAAAGTATCATTACTTTTTGAGGATACGATTTTATTTACTACATTATTAGCCGGCAGATTCAAATGCGTAATTTCTGTAATGATAAAAGATACAATAAGACCCAAAAATTCGAAAGTAATAAACCAGTGTAATTTTTGATTCTAATTCAGTAAACTGAGATTGACTATTGCAAAGACTAGCCGAATATTATTATTTTTGATCAAATACTAAAACTATCAGCAAAATTATGAGTGAATACGACGAGGAAAATAATAATGGAGAATAATAAGTAATATAATACCCATTAAATTAAAATGCAATGTAGATTATCAACTCATCGAAGGGAATTCAACATTATATTGTAAGAACTTTCTATGTACCTACAATCAGCAAATAAATATTATGATTATGATTATGATTATTAAAGACATGATTCCTCCTAGTTACGATAATTTAGCCATAGTTACACTAACCTAAGAATAATATCGTAGCATATAAAATACGTAAACTGATGCTTTTTTAAGTGAGTTAAGTGACAATTCGACTCCAAAATGCTTACCTACCAGACTTCTGAGCATTTTTTCTTTCAGTTATTAATTCTTAGTTATTCAAATATACGTGTTTAAATGGCAGTCCCGAATGCAACTTGGTAAGAACGAAATGCAACACAAAATGATTATTCAGAAAAAAATCAATTAGGTATTACAAGTTGGTACCTAATGAAATTTAAATTACTTATAAATAATCATTTCCACGAGGTTTTTTTGTAATGTGTGTTTTTTTTTGTAGCGCTATTAATAAAGATGATAAATAATATTACCAAATTTATAACGTCGTTCATGACGCGCCCCGGCTTTGTATGGATAGGCTTAACTATTATGTAGGAAAATGTAAATCTTTATTCTATACTAGCTGATGCCCGCGACTTCGTCCGCGTGGATTGAGGTTTTTCGGTTCCCGCGGGAACTCTTTAATTTTCCGGGATAAAAAGTAGCCTATGTGCTAATAAGTAATCTATCTCTGTGCCAAATTTCATCCAGATCCGTTCATCCGTTGGAGCGTGATTGAGTAACAAACATACATCCATACATCCATCCATCCAAACTTTCGCATTTATAATATTTATTTGACTAGATGATGCCCGCGAATTCGTCCGCGTGGTTTATATTTTTTGATTCCCGCGGGAACTCATTGATTTTCCGGGATAAAGAGTAGCCTATGTCCTTCCCCGGGATACAACCTATCCCTGTACCAAATTTCATCAAAATCGGTTGAACGGTTGAGCCGTGAAAGCGTAGCAGACAGACAGACAGACAGACACACTTTCGCATTTATAATATTAGTATGGAAGTATGGATATGCATGGAAGTATGGATATAGATAGTATGGATTAATATTATAAATGCAAAAGTTTGGATGAATGGATGGACAGATGTTTGTTACTCAATCATGCCAGAACGGCTGAACGGATCTAGATGATTTTTTTCTGGATTAACGCATAGGCTACTTTTTATCCCGGAAAATTAAAAGGTTTAGTAATTTTTACTATAGTGTTTACCCACACTGAGGGATGTTTCTAAACAATGCTTGAATACATATTATCAAAATCTGCGGAACTTGCAGGGTTTGAACCTGCGTCTCTCAAAGTTAAAAAGAGAACTAAACAACTTCAATCCAGGCGGACGAAATCGCGGGCATCAGCTAGAAATACTATATTCCAGATACTACCCTTGGCTTTGAGGTTCACCATCTCTAATATAAAATGGTAACTCTATTTATATTGCTATCCCTATGTTAATACTCCCTCCGGAAAGGTGCAGCACTAGATTTAGAGTTGAAATTTTAATTTGGTTCAGAGATTGTGTTGAAAAGAATTGGCCACAATGAATGTGAGTGAGTGTCCTCACTGTGTGTCAATTGTCCTCTACATTTGTTTTTATTGTATGAAAATATAAACCTACGTAACAGTGGTGAATGATAATGAAACCAGTCTTGGATTGCATAAAGAAGATCAGTTTTTATCGACACATAACCTGTTACCAATAATGAAGTAAAATTTAAAAATTCAAAATTCTTTACTTGTAGAAACATTTTTTACAATGAGGAGTTATATAATAATTTTCAGTGTTCCTCGTTACCTTCCACGTTAAGACAACAGCGCTCAACAATGCGCCAGAAAAATCGAGACCTTCTGAATTCAGGTAGTGTCGGCGTGTAGAAGTTCCTGGAAGAGACCTACTTATATCCAGAAGTGGACCTCGACCTCAGATATAAATCTAGTCTATCTAGTTCTCCTTAGTTTGTTTTGGGGCTTTTATTAATTGTGTAAACCGCACAGCACAATTTACTTCGCCAATGGCACGTTGCTTGGAGAAAACACAAAGGAGTTTGATCGGTTGTTGTTTTTTGATGCGTCTCACTAGTTCTATATATATAAGTCAAATCAGTTCAATAAATCGACTTAAAACTGCAAACGTGCGATTAAGTGCGAATATATTCAAATTTATTCTTGCAGCACGATTGCAATATTTAGAACTAAAACGTGAAACTCATTCAAATAGCTTCTATTGGATTTTAGTTAAACCTGTATGTATCCATACAAATAATATTATAAACTGGATAATGCCTGCGACTTCATCCGCGTAAATTAAGGTTTTTCGATCAAAGACCTCAATCCACGCGGACGAAGTCGCGGGATTCAGCTAGTATAAAATAAATGATATGAAATGAAAAGGTGGGCCGTTAAAGCGTAGCAGACAGATAGACAGACAGATACACTTTCGCGTTAATTCCTATGAATTAAAATAATGGCATAATATTATACCTCGTATGAATAAAACAATCCTGCATCAGAAGGTTAAATTTATACGTGAGTTTAGAACACTGCTGGTATTTTCACAAATTCATAACTAGCACTCATGAAAGTTTTAATTCAAAACTATGTGTGTTGCGAAACGTTATAGTGTTTGCGGTTTTGGTTCACGTGTTTGAATTAAACTACAAAATGACTACCTACTCAACTACTCTATCTCTAAAGAAGAGCATAATACCTATAACTTTATCACCTATGATAACGTATACAGCTATAGATATATGATCAAGCTAATCGACATCAGCTATACTAATATTATAAATGCGATTGGGTTTGGATGGATGGATGTTTGTTACTCCATCACGCCAGAACGGCTGAACGGATCTGGATGAAATTTGGCACAGAGATAGATTATAGTCAGGAATAACACATAGGCTAATTTTTATCCCCGAAAATTAAAAAATTCCCGCGGGAACCAAAAAACCTCAATCCACGCGGACGAAGTCGCAGGCATCAACTAGTGATTGATAATTGTCTGCTAATCCGCACTTTGCCAGCGTGGTGGAATATAGCCAGAGCCTTCGCACTCTGAGAAGAGACTCGGCTTGACTCAACTCGGAAGTGACATTGCTGGGTTGAAGTGCTGAAACGATTTACTAAGTTGGAAGTCACTTAGGGATTCAGCTATAGGTACCTACGTTGCTTTTACGTTGCCGTCGTTAAACAACAAAATAAATACTAACAACTATTTACCTATTCTGTTATACTAAGTTAAAATATTATCATTAAGAAAAAGAGAGATAAAAAATTGATCTTTTTTTCATTTTTCTTTTGATACAATTATTATTGTACACATTGAAGCTTAAATAAATATTAAGTAAATAAGTAATTCTTATTATAATAATTTAGAATTTAAAAAAAAAATCATTTTAAACAACTCAGCGCAGCGTCACAGTAACGCAAGTCTCACAATTATGAAATATGAAATATTCAAATATTTATCTTGTTAATTATTATGCTACCTTGATACACTTTTATCATTTTATGTACTTACTGTGTAGTTACTTACGTGAGATATTTTTACCTCAAACAATCTGTTTTCGCTAACAAACACCCATATTTACTTGACTTAACAAAACAGTCGCATTGCGAAATTGAAAATGTAGCAAAATATTAAAATTGAGGGGTATTAATTGTAGCCCACGCCTTCCATGCATGACTAAAGCTCTAACCCCACTTGAGGTCCGCGGAGCGGCGTGGCGGCAAATATTATTATTTGTATGAGTTTGTACTGGACCACGTCGCGCAGTGCGTCTCCGTGCCTCGTCGCTTAAGTGGACCCAGCTTCATACAACCTCATACAAAGTATACTTGCCCCTACGTGCCGTGCGTCTCAGACGAATCACACACTATGACGCGATCCGCGACGGAACCCGGTGCTGCGTAATAATTCCACGCGCGAAGAGGCGTTGTTAATGTGTGGTACTGCGCGTATTTTGTATACTATTAGGTACTAGCTGATGCCCGCGACTTCGTCCGCGTGGTTTAAGTTTTTTTGAGTTTTTTATAGTATGATCTTTACGATTAACCGTGCAAAACGCCGCGATCATTCGCGGGACGCGTCGCAGTGTGAGATTCGCGTTTTCAGTTTTAATTTCACGGGAATTCTTTGATTTTCAAAATGAGGCGCACGTGTAAGCGTGTAAAATACGCTCTGAAACCGCCCTTACACGTAGAATATTAAATAGTGAAATATTCTAAACTATGAGGAAAACCGCATTTGAAAGTTAAAAACCGCATCCATACAAAAGTTAAAAACTTATAAGCGTTACGTAGTAGACAAATTAAGACGAAAACACAATACTTACGGACAATAATATTGTCGAACTGAATCAAGAGTGAATAGGCATCTTCTAGGCAAGTCTGATTGCAGCCAAGCGCTAGCCTATATATTAAAAAAAAAAGACAAAATATACACCTCCACGACGAACTCCGTGGCGCAGTGTTGAGCGCTGTTGTCTTAAGGTACGGAGGTTCCGGGTTCGATCCCCAGCAGGGTCAATTTGAGAATTTATAATTTCTGAATTTTCCCTGGTCTGGCCTGGTGGTAGGCTTCGGCCTCCCGTGCCGCCAAGCGAATTAGCGTTCCGGTACGACGCCGTGTAGAAACCGAATAGGGATATGGGTTTAATATAACTGCCATGCCCCTGAACAGGTTAGCCCGCTACCATCTTAGACTGCATCATCACTTACCATCAGGTGAGATCGCAGTCAAGGGCTAACTTGTACCTAGTGGATAAAAAACACGCGTGCCCTTTTATAATATATGCCTGTACACACAAGCACGACAGGATGAAACGTGTTTCACAACTTTATACCATTCAGGCATTTTATGTTTAGATACCCTTTCATCTGAAATGTCGCAACGGGCAAGTTTTAATTGCTTTTATCCGCATTCAAAGAGGAATGATGAAATGGAACGTACTCGTAATGTTTTCAGTGAAAAATATAATCTTTTTGTACGAAGTAAAATTATTCTATTGCCTTTGGTAGTAGCAAAGGTCTTTTTTTCGGTGGTGTGATAGACAAGCTGATAAGCGCCGGCGTCACTCGCGTGGAATTTTTTAAAAAATGTTTTTTCTGTGAGAATAATAATATTAATTGTGTTATAACGATAACTCTGATTTGACGACCTCTCTGGTGCAGTGTTGAGCGCTGTTGTCTTGACGTAAGAGGTCCCGGGTTCGATCCCCGGCAGGGTTAATTTGGGAGTTTATAATTTCTGAATTTTCTCTGGTATGGCCTGGTGGGAGGCTTCGGCCGTGGCTATAGTTACCACCCTTCCGGCAAAGACGTGCAAGCGATTTAGCGCTTCGGTACGATGCCGTGAAGAAACCGATTAGTGGAAACCGTGTAGACTGCAATCATCACTATCAGGTGAGATCGCAGTCAAGGACTAACTTGTAGTGGAAATCAAATTAAATGAAAAAAACCGGCCAAGTGCGAGTCGGATTCGCGCACCGAGGGTTCCGTACAAACCTGTAGTAGGTAAGTTTTACGATTTATGACGTATTAAAA
Organism: Erebia ligea; assembly: GCA_917051295.2. NCBI lineage: Eukaryota > Metazoa > Arthropoda > Insecta > Lepidoptera > Nymphalidae > Erebia > Erebia ligea. Next base: position 3,390,716 of record OU785239.1, read on the forward strand.
ATAAAAATTACGTTTGTTGTATGGGAGCCCCCCTTTAATATTTACTTTATTGATATTTAATTATTTATTTTGAAAGGTAATATACAAGTTAATATTCTGTGAAAATTTGAACCGTCTACCTGTTACCGTTTTTAATATTGAGCAAAAAAATACGAAAAAAACACGTTTATTGTATGGGGACCCCCCTTAATATATATATTTTTTTAATTTTTAGTATTTGTTGTTATAGCGGCAACGGAAATACATCATTTGTGAAAATTTCAGCTTTCTAGCTATCACGGTTTATGAGATACAGCCTGGAGACAGACAGACAGCGGAGTCTTAGTAATAGGGTCCCGTTTTTACCCTTTGGGTACGGAACCCTAAAAACAGAAAAATACAGGGAAGAAGCTGTACAATAGGCGGCCTTATCGCTAATAAGCGATCTCTTCCAGGCAACCTAAAGAGGAAATAATGATAGCAATATTGGAATTTGAAAAAAAACTAGGCATCCTCTAGGTTAGCACGCTCCACTTTAGACAGCATCACTACTTGCCAGAATGGTGGTGCATGGTGACGCACCCTTAAGGTGTACAAGTTTGTTTGCAGCCAAGTCTTTAAACTACCAAAAAAACTTACCTCTTCCAGCTAACGCTTGCAGATTAATTTCACTCATTTTGATCTTAGTTCCGTTAACAAAAACCAACTTTATTTTCTATTTCCATTATGACCCGATCAACATCAAGGTATTTTGCTACTGAAGTTACTCATTTTAACATAATGCGAGCCTGTTATACAAATATTTATCTTTTGTCAACAGTGATGTTGTTTTGACAAACAATTTTATCATGAACTACAAGAGTAAAAGATATTTTTGTCTTGCCAATTACAATATCTACTTTTAGAGTATAGTTTTCGGCTTTCAGTCTGTGTCTTTCTGTCTGTCTGCTTATATACCTGTCTGTTATAATTACACGGCCCATTCACTTAACTGATTTTGACAATTTTTACATGGCGATAACTTACATTTCGGAGATGGACATATTATTAGGTTACTTTTTATCCCAGAAAATCAAGGTGTCCCCATGTGAGTTTGGAAAAACATAAATCCACGTTGACGAAGTCGTGGGCGCCATCTCGTTTCAACTAAAAGTTAATCTTTACAATCGTGCATTGTCGGGTCAACATCTCCTGAAGATGCTCCGGTGTCGGAGTGAAACGTACGTTGAGAATAATTTGGAAGATTTATGTGGTGTGGTGAATATCGCAGGCTACAAGTGCAAGATACACACTGTACTACATAGATTTACCTACTGTGACGGATTATGGCGAATTAAATTTCTAGTTCCTTCAAATAATGATCGTTCACTCACAGGAGTGAACGATCATTCTTTGAAGGAACTACAAATACTAGGAGTACAGACTCCTGGTCTCCATAGGACACGGTCTTGTGCCGCTTACTTCGAGCGGCTACTCGATTGAGATCAACCGTTATCCTAGTGGGGGGTCAACCACAACAACAATACACAATACAATTCCTGCGAGGCCGTCATTCAAGTACCTTGGGACCCCAGCTTCTATCGGTTCTTCGAACTATATGCCCCGCCCATTGCCACTTAGCTTAGCGACTCATCGAGCTATGTCGGATACTCTGGTTCTCCTACGGATCTCCTCATTTGTGATTTGATCATGTAGGGATTCTCCAAGCATCATTTATTTTAACATTATAATATTATTATCTACGCCAATGACGTCTTGGATACAAAGGCATATAGCTTTCCATGAACAAAAAAGCCTGTTGATGTCTGATAATATCGTTATTCGTTAATTTAACTCAGTTTATAGTTCCGGGAAGTCAGACTTTTTTTTGGGGTATTTTCTCCTCTTTGTGAATCTCTTTTCAAAGTTTATATTTTATATGTAAATGAAAGGTATTTCAATGCTGGTAGGTATTGTAAAGGGTATTGTGTTGACTTTGAAAGAATGATTTGGCAGTTATTGTACTTACCTTATTTTGTTATCAATTGTTTATTATTATAAAATATTATATAGGTACAAGGCTTATATCATAGAATTAATTTTTCGAAATATTATGTATTAGATACAAAATTATGCAGATAGCTGATACTTTGACGAGATAGGAGTTACAAACAAGATTTTTTAAAAAACATTTATTTTAAAAATAACAATTGTTCTATTAGGTATACTTATTTTTATTGATAAATCACTTTTTCTTCACTGGTATCACAAGTGTCAATAGTGTTGTGCCTGAAAAAAAAAACAATTTTATATTTAAAACAATAACTAACTTTTGTAATTGAAAGTACCTTGACGACCTCCTTAAAAGTGCGCGGGTTTGATCCCCGGCAGGGTCAAATAGGCTGTGAGTATAATCATGCAGGATGCCCATAATAATCAGGAGAAGTTGACTCAACAATTCTATTGATTGAGATTTTTAATCGTGCATTGTCGAGTCAAACTCTCCTGAGGATGCTCCGGTGTTGGAGTGAAACGTACGTTGAGAGTGGTGTGGTGTGTGTATGGTGGTCCGAATTGCTGGCTTATTGGGCGGTGAATATCGCAAGTGAATATAACGTACACGTTACAACGTTACACCTATTACCTATTCTGTGGTTACACGTTACGTCGTTACACGTTACACGGTACAAGCTACAGCTTATGATATTCACCGCTCAATAACTTAGCAATACCAATTACCTATTCTGTGGCAATACGCACCGCCACAACACCACACCACACAAATCTTCCAAATTAATCTCAACGTACGTTTCAGGATTCATCTTCAGGAGACGTTGACTCAACAATGCACGATTGTAAAGTTTAAGTTTACCCATGTAGGTAAATTGCATGGATCTTCTCACCTATCATAGTCCCCGCTAAAGTGAAGAATGGTACAGCGCAACCCATGTCCAGTAGGATCGGAAACAACACGTTGCCAACTACACTACCGATTCGACCAATCGTCATTATCACAGCTAGTGAAAGTGATCTGAAAATTAAAGATATTGTTTAATAATTTTAGGCAAATATGCAGTACGCAAACACATAAATTAATAAACCACTGATATAGTAAATTATTATTAAAAAAAAAAATTGCCAGTCATAGGGACTGCCGATAGAAGTGAAAACGAATATTTAAGTTTTTTTTTTAAATATCTGGGGGCACGGGAGTGCCCCCGCCAAGACGAGACAAAGGATTAGTATTGACTGAGGAATTAAAGTTTAATTTCGAATGTAGTGTATTGTGTCTTCGTAACAACGCGAGCATGTCGGCGACATGCATGCCGAAGACGCGCCGCGAATCCACATTTTTACCCCCTACCAAAAAGTGCTCAACGCGGCTAAAGAAGTTTTCACTTCAAAAAATCGAAATAGAGGCCACTCATAAAACATGTTAATGCCACCTATTGATTATGTATTAATCAATAGGTGGCATTAACATGTTTTATGAGTGGCCTCTATTTCGAAGTGGCATTAACACAAGCAAATCTTCTAAAGCAAATCTTCTAAAGCGATAGGTTTCCGAGATAATATTATATATAATCTATCAAAGTTATAATCTACTCGACGATGGCTTTGCCAGTGCAGCTTTGATAGCAATATCTCGGAATCCAGTCGCTTTAGAGTTTCGAAGATATTGTGACCGATTCATTATAACACAATCTCTAAACTAAACTAAAATGGCTGCTTTAAATCTAGTTCTGTCCCTTTCCGTAGGGAGTATTATGAAAGGGTTAGCAATATTTGTAATGCTCTAATTTTAGTTAAGTTTAGAGATTGTGCACTACAGAATCAGCCCCATTGTCACTTATAATACTTGCTTGTATTAATGCCAGCTAATGATTAATACAGGTTCAATAATTAGTGGCCGTTATTTCGAAAGAAAATTAAAATGGCGGAAATGTAGGCTTGAGTCCATGCAAAAATATTCTAATCCCTTTGTCAAACCCTCCTTTATTTAAAGTTGTTTTTTTTTTTGGAAAATTTTGGAAATTTCACTGCAAAGGGGGTTTTAGGGGGCATAGGAGATGATAGTTTTCCCATACAAACTTTCATAATTCATAATTTTTATTTTGCCAAATTGTGGTATTTCAGTCACTATTTTATCGTCTGTCATAGTTATATCATTGAAAACTGGAATTTGTGTTTTTTGGTGGACTGACGATATTAAAGAGGAATAAGGACTTCATCTTCACAGATTTGGAAAGATTCGTGAATATATTGCTAAAATTGTACCTCATAGTGGTCGGAAATAGTTCCACAACTAGAGCTTGATTGAGGCTCTTCATTGTCTGTGAAATAGAGACATCGAACGAGAATAATGCCACGAATCCAATCTTGGAGCTTGCCCATCTAAGTCCCAAGGTAGCCCCCACGGAGATTAGACAGCAAGCTATATACAGGTTCTTCTTCCCGACCTTGTTCACTAGCACGCCTGTGATTATATACGGCGCTATACATACGGAACCCAGGATCACGCTGTTTATGTATGTTTCTGTTCCACTAACGGCCTGAAATATGCGTAAAAACGGTCATTGCCACAGACAACCTTATTTTTCTATCTAATCTTTATTTTCAAATTCTTCTTTAATCCACTATAAGTTAACCCTTGACTGCGATTTCACCTGATGGTAAGTGATGATACAGTCTAAGATGGAAGCGGGCTAATCTGTTAGGGGCATTGCAGTTATATAAAACCCATACCCCTATTCGGTTTCTAAATGGCATCGTACCCGAACACTAAATCGCTTGGCGGCATGTCTTTGTCGATAGGGTGGTAACTAGCCTTGGCCGAAGCTTCCCAAAAGGCCAGACCAGGGAAAATTCAGAAATGATAAGTTCCCAAATTGACCTTGCCGGGGATCGAACCCGTGACCTCCGCACGCTAAGACAACAGCGCTCAACACTGCGCCACGGTCGTCAGAAATGTAGAAAATTAAGCATTTTTAAAATGTGAAAGTAAAGTAAAAATAACACTTACTGGTACGCAAACTTCGTCCAGTGTAACATTAGTGCTTCGTTCTGCTAAGTCGTGAGTATAGGCATCTAACATGACGCACAAGTCTTGATTGTCTTTACTGCTGTAGTGCTCGACAATCGTTGACAGTTGAGGGAACCACAGCCTGATTACATTGTACCTGAAATTACATAAGTATGACTTGATAAACCGGTAAATAAAATAGAAAAGTTTTCCTACGACATTTAGGATTTGATAACGTAGAGTCTGCTGAACTCCCTCTAACTAGGACTAGAACTATAGTAAAATACTACTATACTAATATACTATTTTACTATTAGTAAAATATTTGAAAAATTAATACTGATTCAATTGCTTAAACATTTTGGTAACAATGACTTATTACATAGTAAACAGTTTGGATTTACACGCGGTCGCTCAACAATCGACGCTGGTGTTGAGTTAATTCAAAACATATTCGAAGCCTGGGAGGAGTCGCGTGATGCACTTGGCGTTTTCTGTGATTTATCCAAGACTTTTGATTGTGTTGATCACGAAACATTAGTCAGGAAATTGCACCATTATGGAATTAGGGGTGTAGCACTGGATATGATGAAATCCTACTTAAAAAACAGGATACAAAAGGTAGACGTCAATGGAAAGCGGTCTTCCGGATCGATTGTAAAAATGGGGGTTCCGCAAGGTTCAATTTTAGGGCCTTTTCTGTTCCTCATTTACATCAATGATCTTCCTTATCTCGCTAAGGATAATCATGGGATAGTATTGTTTGCTGATGATACATCACCTTTGTTTAAAATTAATCGTTACGAAGCAACTCCTGACGAAGTAAACAATTCTCTCACTAAAGTGGTACAGTGGTTTGAAGCGAATAACCTACTCCTTAATGGAAAAAAGACAAAGTGTATTAAATTTACATTACCTAATGTCAAACAGGTAAAAACCACTGTACAACTTGATCATGAGGAATTAGATTTAGTGGATACCGCTGTTTTTCTCGGAATAACGTTGGATGCTAAACTCCAATGGGGCCCTCATATAGATGACTTGTCGAACAGACTCAGTTCTGCTGCATATGCGGTTAAAAAGATTCGCCAGTTGACAGACTTAGAAACTGCGAGATTAGTATACTTTGGTTACTTTCACATTATTATGTCATGTGGCATATTATTATGGGGTAATGCTGCTGATATTCATTCTGTTTTCGTGCTGCAGAAAAGGGCTGTTCGTGCCATTTACAACATGGGACCTAGAGAGTCCCTAAGAACTAAATTCAAAGAAGTTAAAATTATGACAGTCCACAACCAATACATATTTGAAAATTTAGTATATCGTCGCTGTAGTTGGAAAAATGAATAACTAACAAAACCAATATCGCGAGTAAAACGCGATTTACTGTTTTTTTGCGTTAAAAATGGGGATAACTATTTTTTCATAAACAATTTAACCGTCCATGTTTTTATATGTTATAGATTGTTGCTGTATCTATTTTAGAATCTACTTGTCATACATTTTTATTCATTTGTTTGTGAGAAAAAAAATAAAAAGCAACTATTTAATTTTCCCTCGCCGAACTTTTGAATATTTGGTGCACTTATTTATTTGTGCGTGTTAGTTATTTAGTTCTTCTTCGTCAATATTGCGTTGAAGTTCGAAAAGTTGATGATATAAGTACCTTTATTTAATTTTTCCCCTTTAGTGAGATGATTAAATGACCTATTATTTACTTATTTTACTATGACTATCCTGTTCATGGAACTAAAAATAGGAAGTTTTTTAAAGGGAAACCAATAAATAAACATTTATTTTTATTAGAACTGTGAAAAGTAATCAACAAAACTACTGAAACACTTAGATTCTTCTATCAGACGTACAAAATTAAATATAAATAAAATAAAACCACTTATCAATCTATTAATCAACTCTACTCATGAATTCAACAAAATTTCACTTTTAATAAATAACAATTATACTTATCAAAAACTTAGTATCAACTGAAATGATAACTATCAACTTTTCTTCAGTTAACAATTGAGATCAGCCTTTTCAAACCAAATAGCTTAATAATTTATGAGTAACGTACAGTATAATCAAAACTATATATTTAAAGATTATTATTAACTAAGAATTAACTAAGAATGGTTTAATCGGACTAAAATTATGTAAGTGAAGCTAGTAATTGTTATAATAATGACTCTATTCATAAAATAATAACAATTTACACAGTTTGTAGAACACAACGATTAAAGACTAGCTGATGATTGATTCCCGCGGAAGTTCTCTTAATTTCCGGGATAAAATATTGTTTATGTGCTATTCTGATGTATAAGCTATTACATCATGAAGTTTTATCAAAATCCGTCGTGTAGTTTTTGCGTGAAAGTGTAACAAACATTCATCCATCCACTCTCACAAACTTTCGCATTTATAATACCTAGGTACTTAATTATTACTAGTAGGCATAGATTTATTATATTAGTAGGACATCAAAATCAAAAAGGTACGCACGTCCATTAAAATTTAAACTAAGTAGTTATCTATTGAAATTATAACAGCTATCAACTTTCCTTTAGTTTTACCTCTATAAATTTTACATTTTAAATCAGATCAGTTCAAACGAACTAAGCTTAAGCAACGTTCACTAAAATCAAAACTATCAGTTATAAATATAATTAAGTAACTGAGAAAGGTTTAATTATAAAACTAGTACGCGATAGAACTTATTTCAATGTAGATAGGTATGCTAAAAAATTACTATGCCTGTAAGATTTAGCCTAATTATTCACGTACAGTTCTTTAAACCATTCTTAAGCAGTCCAATCATTTATTAATCAACTTTTTAGTTAACTACGAATTATTAATTGGCTATTGGGAATTATTTCCGGATTGCTTATAAAATTTTTATAGTACGTATATCTTTGCAATCATGGGATGAATAATTAAATAACTGACTTTGTTTAATTTTTCCGAACTGAATTGCCCCTGTAAAGAATATACGCGTCGAGGGAAAACTAAATAACGAACTTTATGTATGTAGTATGTACTGTTAAGTAAGTTTATTATATTGCAATAGCTGTTGTAATAGTTAAGTACATAGTTAGTAGGTTGTTATAATTTTTTTTTTTTCTTTTAAAAATTTACACGTGTGCACCGCCCTGTCATCATGCAACCAATCTCCTTTCTTAGAAAGGTTGCCTGGAAGAGATCACTCATAGTGATAAGGCCGCCTTTACACCGTAACAAGTTGTAAATCCTGTCACCATTAGTTTTACCTCTGTTTTGTTATTTGTTTGTGTGTAATAAAGTGTTTTTACTTACTTACTTACTTACTTACTTTATGCATTTTATTCGCTCTAGAAGTGATGCATGAGAGAACTTGTTTATTATTTGATAAGTTATTTAACTTTCATTCGCTACTTTTTTATCAATTTTTCAATATTTATTTTTCCACCTTTGCCGCCTTGCGAGATTAATTTCATATTATCTTTTTAATTTAAACTAGCTAAGAAAAATTAGAAATACAGAAAGATGCGGCTTTAATTGGACTTTCAGGAAATGCAATAAAGTCGATTTCGCAAAAAGAGTAATTATTCATTTTTCCAACTACAGCGACGATATGTGCATAAAAACATGCATAAATTCAAGAAAAAAAGTGACTGTCATAATAATAAAAGACAACAACAAGAAATAAGAATAAAATTGTTGTGCCCTCTTCTAGACTTTGTAAAATTAGTAATTCATTTGTCGGTAGCAGTATACGTTTTTATAATAAACTCCCAGAAGACATATTGGAGATGTCTCTCAACAAGTTCAAAGTTTTTATAAAACGGAAACTAATTGAAAAGTCATATTATAGTGTAAAGGATTATTTGAATGATAGGCAACCATGGGTATGAATTGTTCCAGCGGCTAATTATGTTATATTAAAAATATAATTTAGTAATTTACTATATTTGTGAGATGGTGATAATAAAAAAAAAAAACCCCGGCTGAGTTTGTTGTGGGCTCTTCTCAGATCAGGGCGCGTTTGGAACCCTCGTAGCTTTAGTCTTAAGATACCGTTGTTAATTATCACCATCAATTCTTATTCTTTATAAACATGACGTTCAGAAGGTGTACTTTGTAGGTACCAATTTTGAATAAAGATGATTTGATTTGATTTGATTTGAACTGCCTCGTTGATCTAGTGGTTAGTATGTTCGACTGCGACCGACGAGGTCCCAGGTTCGAGACCCGGGTCGAGCCAAAATTAAGTAATGGGTTTTTCGGACTAGAAATTCTCAGTACTTGCCCAGAGTTAGGAAGTTGGCGGTGTTCCACCAACGTGCCTCGGAGAGCACGTTAAGCTGTCGGTCCCGGTTATTATAACTAACATGATAATAGTCGTCAAAGCCCGACAACCCGCATTGGAGCAGCGTGGTGGGTCTAAGCTCTAATTCCCTCTCTCCTATGAGAGTGGAGGCCTTTGCCCAGCATTGGGACGTTAATGGGCTGTAGTGGAACGTGGAGTCTATAGTCCGTCAAACTTATTTGGCCCAGTGACAGCATCGCTAGTATTTATGAAAAATAGTATAAAAATTGGTTCCAATTTTGGCTACCGATAAGTTTGTGATACTTTACTTGATAAAATTCCAGATGTGGAAATTCGCAGAAAAACTAAAGGGACCGCACATAGCTCGACGGATTGCGAAGCTGAAGTGGCAATGGGTGGGGCACATAGATCGATACTAAAATTATAAATGCGAAAGATTGGATGGATGGATGGAGGTTTGTTACTCAATCACGTCAGAACGACTCAACGGATCTGAATAAAATTTGGCACATAGATAGATTATTGTCTGGAATAATACATGGGCTATTTTGTGTCCCGGTAAATAAAAGAGTTCCCGAGGGAACCGAAAAACCTCAATCCACGCGGACGAATTCGCGGGCATCAGCTAGTAATAAAATATAAGCTGAAGTAGCAAAGATCGGGGCACATAGATGATCCGATAGACGACGAAGTCCTTACAATGGACCTATGTCCAGCATTGAACGTCTATCAGTTGACAGCGTTGACGATAAAAGCGATATTATTTATTTTGTAACTATAGCTATAATTTTTAACTTTCCATTTCCAACATAGAAAGTTTCTTTGAAAGTAACTTTCAACGAAGTACCTAATTACAAAAGTTTAATAGTTAATTGTCATATTTGAGGAACGGTCAAAGGGTAATTATGTAGGTACTTAATTAAAAGTTTCTCTGTATAGTTTGGACACTTGTTACAACAGTACTCCATGTAGTTAAGGGCTAAAACACACTACGGATAAAAATGCTTTCTGGCTGAAAAGAAACCCGCGCGCGCACGTTTATATAGAGCTGCACAGGCTAACGTGCCGGGATGAAACGTATTTATCATACGACGTGACGTAACGATTTGCGTACACTTCTTGTCCTTACCTGTCCGTAGTGTGTTTTCGCTCCAATAGTGAGAAAGCTATACTGAACACACTTAAAAATATGTGCGTCTGTCTACATGTACAGATGATTCTACTGAGAAGAGCCGGTAAGAAACTCGGCAGTTGCTCTTCTCTTAAAAAAGAAAAAGGTTACAATATGTAGACAATACAACTCATACAATACGTTACAAGTATTACACTGTGATAGGTTCTTAAAATTCTGCACATATGTAGTAAATAAAACATTAGATAGAAATAAGACTCGATAGTAGTGAAATATCATATTGAAGGCCATGATAACTTTGTTAAATAGAACTAAGATAAATAATTGTATTATGTAAGAAATTATGTATATAATATATTATGAAGTAATATGTTACATATGCATATAAATATAAGTTAAAAATATATTAAAAGAAACAAAATGTACGGCTAAAACAGTACTCATGACCACAGTAAAAAAAAAAGAACCTGTTCATGACAATTATAACAGAATAAGGTAAAAAAAAAAAAAAAAAAGAGCCGTGTTAAGCTATATAAAGTCTCCGATAACCATGTTGGAGGATACCTAGCAAAACACACATTAAAAAAAAAAAAAAAGTATTACACTGACTTGAGGGTCACTGGATGCGAGGCCGGTTGCTTCCATGCAATCTCTAAACTAAACTAAAATGACAGCATTAAAAATTTTGTAACCCTTTCATTATACTCCCTGTGGAAAGGGACAGAATCTGTCATTTTAGTTTAGTTTAGAAATTGTGTTATCCAGAATTGGCCACAATATCAACATAAGTCAGACAAAGTTCAAAGTGCAAAGGTGAAGAAGGTGGTATAACCCAGTATAAAAAAGTAACAAAACACTCACAAAAGCATCGAGAAGAAGTTTAGAGTGCAGAAAAGTAACAGATACAGTCCACGGGGCTTGTGGAACAAAGGTTTAATGTTATGTAGACCAGCCGAAAGCATGTTCTCTAGGTTTTTCCTCGAAGTAGGCCCTGAAGACTCTTCTATGTCTTGTTTAGTCTTTTCTTTCCAAACATTTTTATACTGAAATTAAAACAAAATCTTACTCTACTACCCGTATTACGAAACTATTACTCGTATACTTTATGCGAAAATGTGTTTGTTAGTTCTTAAGATGTTTTGTCCTACAATCTCGTCGTAACCTAGCAACTTTAATGGACTTAATTAAAAACCTGCCCCTATTATCTCTAACTCAGTGCCTATCACTAAATGAAAGCCATTGACAAATTTTTTTTTATCCATTGAGGATTTGCTGTGTAATTAAACATAACATTTCATAGCAAACCTTCAATGGATGATAATATGTATATGTCAGTGGTTTTTATTTTTTCGTAACTAATATAGCCAATGAGAGAAAATTGACCTGCTGGAGAATAGGATTTTAGATGTTTATTCGGAAAAATATAAAAAAATAAAAAGATTTTAAAACCACAAATACCGTGGACGAAGTTGCGGTCATTATCTAGTCTGGTTTTATAATTTCATTTTGTACCAACATTTTGGTACTTACTATAAAGTCTTTAAAAACAAGCAGAAAGAACTTACTTAAAGAGATTATTGCTTTCGGTTAAATAAACATTTACTTAACTTAGAAAAACAAATTTCAAAGTAATTTGAGAAAACATACTTAAATATTAAATTAAACCTTCGAAGGCCCAATCTGATATAGCCACAGTTTAGTAATTATACAGAACAGAAACGGTTCCCACTGGAAAATAGGTGCATACCATGCAAATGGATTAACAAGATTGCATGTTCGTCTTCGTTGGTGATCTGTGAGATTATTTAGGTATTAAACAAATTCTTTAATGAATTTATCGTGACTCTGCATTTTATAAGCTGTTCAAAATTCAATTAAGAGTCAAAAAGTAACATGATTCCTGCCTAGGAGGATTCTACCTTTGTCACCATTTAATGATCCGAAGTACGTTGACTCGAGATTTTATTTACAACTACTTTCGAATGTAAATTATAATAACACTCCAAGTTACTATTTAGCTTGCAATAATAGAATTTGGCACCTACTGCAATCAAATAATTAAATATGCTTAAAGTGAGCAAACGAGGAGGTAGAGTGATTCGTGAAAATTGCCAGCACTAAAAATCCGCCTTTGCTTTTGAGTAATTTGTATTCAAATATTTAACGTTGGTAGAATATGTAACGTAAGCCAAATTTCACATTTTAGTGTCGTAAAAAATTAAGAAAATAAAAAAAACAGAAACCCACGAGAATTTGAACTGTATGATTGCTAAACTGTGACACCGGCTATCTCGGGAAAAACATGAAGCATTAAAATGTAAGCATACGTACGAGAAAAGTATCGGCCGGTTTCCCTGTATTTTGCTTATAAATTTTAATGAGCACATCCCTCGCTTCCTGATATCGTTTCTGCGTTATGTAGTACTTGGGACTTTCGGGTAGAAAAGCGTATAGGATAGTCGCCGTTAGTGACCATAACGACATGATGAAAAGATAGAAATTCCATGTATGCAGTACTGAAAATGGTTTTATTACATCAGAGAATTGCTATTCAAACTTACATTATTAAAGTTAATATTATGTAACCTCGAGTATCTTAGAGAGTAACTATCTTTTTAGCGGAGAACTTTGAAATAAAGTAAAGAGGCCTTCGAGTGGACACTCTGTCTTGGCAAACGGATTGGAGTGGAGTGACGATATTATTATCAAGTCAAGTTTTTTTTTATCCACTACAAGTTAGCCCTTGACTGCAATCTCACCTTATGGTAAGTGATGATGATTGCAGTCTAAGATGGTAGCGGGCTAACCTGTTAGGGGCATGGCAGTTATATTAAACCCATACCCCTATTCAACCGAACACACACACACTACACGGCATCGTACCGGAACGCTTGGCGCTTGGCACGGCACGTCTTTGCCGGTAGGGTGGTAACTAGCCACGGTCGAAGCCTTCTACCAGGCCAAACCAGGGAAAATTCAGAAATTATAACTTCCCAAATTGACCCTGCCGGGGATCGAACCCAGGACCTCCGTACGTTAAGACAACAACGCTCAACACTGCGCCACGGAGGTCGTCAAGTAAGTTTACTTTGAGACTACGGATCCATTAACTCTTGAGATTTTCCTTAATAAATGTTGTCCTCACGTGTTATATTGTGTCATATTGACACGGGTTAATATGAAGAGGCGAGCGGAGTCACTAGCAAGGAAAAATAGAAATCTCTGTTGCCAATAGCGACGTTTTCCAGCGCATGGACTGACACGTAATAGTGTACAGGACATTTCAAGCGCTGCTTTCAACAGTCACTGTCTCAATATAAATATTCCTTTATATGCAGCAGTAGTTACATTTTCTCCGTTCCATGGTTTCCTCAGAGAGGCCGCCAACTATACCGACTTTGATTTGTTGACTTAAAAGATGACTGACGGACCAATCTATCAACGCACAGCTCAAATCACTTGACGGATCGGGCTGAAACTTGATACTGTTATCTATTATCACGTAGGCATCCGCTATAAATGGATTTTTGAAAATTCTGCCACTAAAGGGGTCAAAATAATAGGGGTTTCTTAATGTAAGCGAAGCCACGAGCACAAGCTGGTTCGTTCATAAAAATAAATCCAGAAAGATATGATCTGTAATCATCTTACCAATGGCCCCATTGAAAAAAGTATATTCCCAGTGTTGAGGCAATATAGCCCATGACATGAGAGCAATTACCACTTGAGAGATTGCCGTGAACGAGGACTGGAGTAGCATCACTCGATCTCTGACGTCACTGTGACAAAACTCTGACGTCAGAGTTATCATGGGCGAGAAGGAGGTGGCTGACCTGAAAAAATATCATAATCGGATTAAAATCTCAGCGTGTAGATAAAAATCAAATCTATTTACTTATACAATTATGACGATTTTCGTATTTTTTTTTTGTTTGTCCTCCGACATGATGATCGGAGACCTTTGATAGCTGACATGGCTTCATGTTTTTTTTTGCCTTGCTCTGTTGGACGAGAATGAGCTGCTATGTGTGAAAGCTGTGGTCTTATATTTACGTGGGACGTCCCTGGTTCGATTTCTGGTATTAAATTTTCAAACTCGACTCAGGTCTGGTCTGATCTTTTGGAAGGTCTCAGCCTTTACTAGTAACTTTTTTACTGGGAAAGCTGTGTCTCCAAGTGATTAAATGTTCGGGTACGATTTGGCATACATATCGAAAAGTTGTATGGGTATCATATACGAGTACCTTCCACTTATATTTCACTACGGACCTAGATCACCTTCAAGAAATAAAATGCCGTATCAGCCAAGCAAAAGTTGTATTTCACAGGATGTCCAAGACCCTCTGCAATCCAAAATTACAGCTCGAGCGATGCCGCCTTGTGAAATGCTACGTCTGGTCCACTCTCTTGTATGGTTGCGAAACATGGGTTCTCAAAAAAGAAGCAACTAACCGATTGCAAGCTTTCGAAATGAGAATATACAGGAAAATGCTTAAGATCACCTGGAACAGCTTTACACCTAACACTAAGGTACTGGAACTAGTCCACAAAAACAGAGAACTCATGTCCACCATCATGCAGAGAAAACTGGCTTTCTTCGGACATCTGCAAAGAGGAACCCAATTCTTACTTCCAAGACTAATTTTGGAAAGAAAGATTGCAGGCAAGAGAGTACCAGGTCGCCAAAGGCGCAAGTGGTCGGACGATTTAGGAGGTGGACAGGTTACTACTATTACCTATTCTGTGGGACAGGGCTTAGCTATCCAAGACTAAAAGATGCGGCGTAAAATAGAGAAGATTTTCGTTTATACTTACAATAATCCCTCAAAAAATTTGCAAACGGCTAACACTAAATAAGTTTGGCTGGTTCCACTTATGACCGTAAATATGAAGAGTCCACCAAATCCACCCAATATAAATAATTTACGGCCGAATATGTCAGTTAAAAAACCTGCGACCACCGATATTAATACCATGCCTGAAAAAATAATAATATCTTTCAATATTGGCACAGAATACATAATTTAGTACAATACTGGTAACAAAACTAATTTATTGTTTTTTTAATACATTAAGCATTTTTTATGCGACAATGAGGTCAAATGGCAAACACAGCAATTTTTTTTCAAAAAATCTTACCATTGCATAATAAGCGTGTGTTTATTACTTGGTTTGTCCTTCAATCACGCCGCAACCGAGCAACGGTTCAGCGTGAATATTTATTCCGGAAAATATGAGAGGTTTCCAAGGGATTTTCAAAAACTTAAATCCAAGCAAACGAAGTCACGGGTTGATACCCGTCACTTCGTTATATTAAATTTTACGTAAAGCTCACTAAATTTAGTACCTACTATAATTAATGTAACTAGGGTGTGCCCACATGTCACCTTATGTGACGTGCTAAACCCTTTTGATGTGGCAATAAGACCGCCCGAGCGGTCGAATGCGTCTTAACACGTGACGTTAATAAATTAACGTGTTAATAAATTAACGCGTTAATCTCACAGAAATTAAACACAGTTATGGCGCGATTACAACTTACAACTGCTTTTAATAATGACAAGTGACATAGTCTCGTCAACATCGAACGATAAACATCCCCTACTAGACTTAGGTGATAGGCCCCATAGAGACTCCCAGAGGCCACGGTCTTGCGTCTGGACCCAGCATTGAGGTATAATGTATTACTTGCGACACGTTTGATGTCTTTGGTCTACCTACTGACCTGGGCCCCTGCAATCATGTAAGAATGTCCGATCAATCGTTTAAGATTTTTGTCAAAGTAAAATAAACTATAACTGCATTGAATTAGAGCTCAATTTCGTCTGCCCATTCTTATTAATTAATTAATGCTGTTATGGTTTATTTACTTCGCCGCAGATTTTTAACGATTTCATCGGTCATCCTTACATGATTGGGGGGCTGGTCTAATCGCACTGAAGTCATATTATGTACTAGCGTAAAGTATTGCGAGAAGCAATTAGCATTAGATGTGTCCCATACGGGCCCAAATGTTCAATCTTTGGCTAATTTTATTATTGACTAGCGGACGCCCGCGACTTCGTTCGCGTGGCATAAGTTTTTTATTACCACAGGCACCCCTTAATTTTCCGGGATAAAAAGAAGCCTATGTCACTGTCCAGGTCCTCATCTATACCCATCATAAAATCACGTTAATCCGTTGCTCTGTTGCGGCGTGAGTGAAGGACAAACTCTCTATTTAACGTCCTTGGGGATAGAAATTACAAAAATTGTGAAATACGTATTTAATCATTTTAAAACGGAAGCCCACATACCAAGTTTCATGGCTTTAACTTGAAAAACGATGGAATTTCATACAAACTTTCAACCCCTATTTAAAAATTGATTTTTAAAAAATTGTGACACACGTGCTTCTTTATTTTTACCGAAAGCCAAAATATCAAGTTTCGTATTAATATATAACTTGAAAAATATCTTGTAAAATGTAAAGGACTTTCATACAAACTTTCATTCCCTATTTCAGCCCTTTGGGGGTAGAATTTTCAAAAATGGCGAAACACGTATTAGCCAGAATATCAAGTTTCATGGCTATAACTTAATAAACGACGGACTTTCATACAAACTTTCAACTCCTATTTTACCCCTTTGGGGGTAGAATTTCGAAAAATCCTTTCTTATACCTACTCTTCACAAAGAACACACCCTCCGAATGATATATAGTGTTGATATATAAGTCAGTCAGTCAGTCAGTCAGGACTTTGAATTTTATATATATAGATTTATAGTTTTATGATAATTATGTACACATAATACAAAAATCTAGATTATATTCTATTAGATTATTAAAACTTTTCTATTATACATTGAAACTAACTATTTAGACTAAAGTGATGCCTAGATATTATTGTTAATAGAAAATAGACTTGTAACCTTGAGCTGTTCTTTTCTAAAACACTTTATAATATCACAGTACTAACTGAAACATTACCAGCAAAAGGCATAGCATTCAAAACTCCTTTCTGCAGTAGACTCATATTAAGGTCACACTCCGCTACAGGCAAAATATAGGGTGTACTATTCAACACGGCAACTCCACACGCTACGCCAAAGAAGGATGTAAATAGCAGTCGTATGTGGAAGAGGCCTAATCCGCATTCCTTTAACGCCAGATTGACTTCCTGCATTGCAGTGGGTGCGCTGGCATCTGAAAATAAAAAGTTGTACGGTCAGCATAACAGTAAATAACATAATATAAATACCCCACTACCATTCACGTCCTACTGCTGTGCACAGGCCTCCACTCTCATAGGAGAGAGGGAATTAGAGATTAGACCCACCACGCTGCTCCAATACGGGTTGGCGGGCTTTAACGACTAATATCACGTTTGTGATAATAACCGGGACCGACGGCTTAACGTGCTGTCCGAGGCACGGGGTTGAAACACCGCCAACTTCCTAACTCCAGGCTAGTAATGAGAATTTACAGTCAGAAAAAACCAATACTTATTTTTTTTTTTTTTTAATATATAGGCTATCGCTTGGCTGCAATCAGACTTGCAAGCAAGTGGTGATGCAGCCTAAGGTGGAGCGCGCTTGCCTAGAAGATGCCTATTCTCTCTTGATTTGAAATAGGAGGGGAAGACGGAAGCCGGAAGGGCATTCCATATCCTAGCGGTTCAAATTAGAAACGAGGAAGCAAATCGCTTCGTACGAGCCTGCGGAATTTCGACTGCGTAAGGGAACTTGAACCCGGGACCTCGTCGGCAGCAGTTGAACATGCTAACCACTAGAGTTAGACCAACGAGGCAGTTAGAATAACAATAACGATATCTTAAAGTTTTGTTTCCACTTCTCGTATTGAAAAGCAAAGCAAAAGCTCGACTCTCGGAATGAAAGCGTTTTTTTTTGTACTTGTATATTTCGAAACACGATTGCCACTTTAATTTTACATGTCTACATTGTATTGTTCCCTAATGTCTCTTAATACCCGTAAAAACCTTTTTGGTTTTCGAGAGAGCAAACCGATTTTTGAGCTGTGAACAATAGCCGCTCATATTTTCACAAAATGGGATGCGTTGAAAACAAAATGCCGGCGTTGCCAGCGTTCCAAGGATTTATACGGCTTAAATTTGATTCCACTGTTTCCCAGTTATAAAAAAAAACTGTTAAATTCATTTGAGTGAAACAGTGTTAATATAAATCTATTCTAAACATAATTTACAGGACATAATGTAGCTAGTGCAAATTTTGTAATCGGTTCGATAAACTAGGAAAAGCCTTGGTCGCTCAGAGGTTGATGTATTGATGTTCAAATGATCAGAACGCATTTGTTTTCTACGTGCGGTTGACCTAAGGGTGAAAACACACTACAGACTAAAAGTTTTGCTTATTAGCCACATAATCCGCGTCGCCAACTTTGAAGTGACAAATCCCTGTCATGAAACAAAGATAAAATATAAAACCCGCTTTTATTTGGAGGCGCACCCAAGTTTCCCCTCTTTTGGTTCTTGCCCTGGGGGTTTACTATCATCGCTTAGAGCAATATCCTTTTATAATGACAGTTTTATATGACGTACCTTGACATCCCTAGTCATACTTAATAAATTTTATTATACATTATAAATACGAAAGTGTGTTTGTTTGTTAGTTTGTCCTTCAATCACGTCGCAACGGAGCAACGGATTGACGTGATTTTTTTGCATGGATATAGTTGACCACCTGGAGAGTAACGTGGAGTACTTTTAATCCCGGGATATAATAAGGAGTTCCCGTGGGAATTTTAAAAAAACATATTCCACTCGGACGAAGTCGCGCTGGCATCAGCTAGTAAGTATTATAATTATTATGAAACAAAAGTATCCGTATTGCGTTTTTGCTCTTCATTACTTTTTTGAGAACATCACTCGAAGTATTGTATAATATTATGATACATACCGCATACTGCCGTAGTCTGTGCATTGATTTCACTCATTTTAAACTACAGTTTAAAAAAAACAAGGACATGAAAGTATGAGGATTTATTTATATCCATGTGTAATAGCAGCTATACACATCAGAGCTACTGAATTCGTTTTCATCATGGACGTCATTTGTTGTAACTAATTTATCTCGTTTATCTAATTTTATCTCATGAGCTAATAGACGTAAGTCTTAGTATCTATTAGGTGCCCCACTATACAAACGGGAAGTATTTTAATTTTTTACCTATTGGGTATTTCATTTAACTAGCGACGAATTACTGAGATAAAGTTCTTATTCCCATTGAACTGATTCACTTTAAGAATTTCTTTCCTAGAATAAAACAAGTGCGAGTCGGACTCGCGCACCGAGGGTTCCGTACAAACCTGTAGTAAGTTTAAAATTATTAAAAAAAAAACACGTTTATTGTATGGGGACCCCCCTTAATATATATATTTTTTTAATTTTTAGTATTTGTTGTTATAGCGGCAACGGAAATACATCATTTGTGAAAATTTCAGCTTTCTAGCTATCACGGTTAATGAGATACAGCCTGGAGACAGACAGACAGACAGACAGACAGACAGACAGCGGAGTCTTAGTAATAGGGAACCCTAAAAAAATGTGTATAATTGTAAATAGCCAAGTTGTTGACTTCGGCCTCGTAATCAGGGGGTTTTAGATTCGGACTCCAGGTACTACCCACTTCCAAGTTCCAGGGAAACCGTAAAGGGTTATGACAACTTTTAACCCATACCATTATTAGGGATGATGCTTATTTCAAAAGTAAACTATTTCTTACTGATTATTAGAGGGTCTTGCAAAAAACCTAAACATATACACATCCTCGGTTAGTTAAGTTTGATAACCATTTGAAACCATAGATTAAGAAAAACAATGAGTTGAAATTTGATGACGTCACAACTATGTATTTCATACATACTCCCATTTTAGAAGCGCGTTTGATAAATGGTTTGGTGATTTAATTGAGTTGTCATCATCCGTATTGTTTTCTACGCAACCTTAGCGTTACGTTTTTGCTGGTAGGGTGTTATCTAGCCATTTCCGATACTTACCTTCCACTAAATTGCAACAAAGATAGATTTACCTCCAGCAGTGCAAGAACTCGAATCTAAGACCTTTTCACTTATAAAGCACAGGTTTACTACCATCGCTCAAAGTATTATTTCAATATTGTTGTAGCTTTTGTCTCTGAAATATAATCCTTATTTAAGAGACGTCAAGGTACACCATATAAATCTGTCATTTTAAAATAATACTGCTCTCACCACAGCGCTAGAAAAGTCATCAATCGTACAAACTTGCAGCCAACTCTCTGAGACATAAATCACCCAAGCTCTGAATCTAGCTTTCCCAGAACCATTTTACTACTAGGTCAAAGACTCTATAAAGATGCATAGTATTAACAGTCCGTAAACCAATAAACCGACATTTTAAGAACTTTTGATGAGCTTTGTTTATGAGATATTAGTATTATAACAAAAAGAAAATTAAAACATTAAAGATTAATCCCTCCTTAGTAGACTGTTGCAAATAAAAATTTAATTTTATTGAAATATAATAGTGAAATTCTCATTCTTGCAGAATACGTTTACCATTTTTGCACTTTTGGGTGACACTTTTCACCCATATAAATCCACGAAAAATTATATTATATGACTTATAAAAAATACAAATATGATAAACACGCTCTTAAAATTGGACTGTTGCAATTCGTTTTTATTCGTTCTATACAAAATTAGTTAATAAAAAAATCAAATCAATGTGCACGATTTATCAAAATTTACGCGTCACAATAACCTGTATTTCTTAAAAGTTTTACGAAATTACTGATAAAATAAAATTTACTATGAATGTTTAGTATTTATATAATACAAATTGTGTAAAAATAAAGTTCTATAAAATACCTATATGACCAAAAAATATTATCAAAGTCTGATCAAATTCACGTGTAAAATGGTACTGCAGATCGTACGACCGCACGTACGTACGAACTTGACTACGCAAAGTATCAAAGTATCTTTACTGGCCTATGTCGTCTATGTATGAGTGCAGCCTAACGGTCTACTGTGCGGTATACCTACAGATTCCAAAATTGACCGATGGCTAGTATACGGCCTCTTAAGCAGTTAGGAAGTTCTTTCGTCTTTACATCAAAGAAATTTACGAGTGCCGACTCAAATTAAACCACACCCCGTTGGGTGTCAATGAATCGCTGCAGTATATCGTCAATTCGCAGATAAAACCCTAGCTTCAGAATTAGAAAACAAAATTGTGCTTTAATCTAGACTCATCATGAGTCTACCTGTACTACTATACTACACTACAATACTACTGTATACTATACTATAATAGTATGGTTTTACGTCGCAGGACACGAATCGCTTAATGTCTGCCAGCATACCAGTAATTTTTTTTGCCCTATTTTTTTCGCGCTTATTTTGTCGAGCCTATAATGTTAACTTAATTACAGTATAATGAACTTTGACTCCATCTATAGATCTATAGATACCTAATTTTCATTTGGGAATTCATTATTTCAGTAAATATTAAAAGATATTTATCTTCATACATAACTACACAATAACGTTTGATAACATTAATGAGTTCTAAACTTGCGCATTAACAAAGGTATATTGAAAATTTGAAGATAAAAGTTTATTAAGACCTTTTGGCCTTTTATCTACGGTGAATATTATTAATCTAAAACACAGTAGCTCTGAAAGTTCATTCGCTTTCAAATTTAAACAATATTCTAACACGCAGCGAATTACTTTCCATCTCGTTTTGTTGAATGTCAACAAAATAACTCTCAAGAGCATTTAATATTCAAGATATTCTGCAGAGTGATCGGCTAAAAATGACAGCTACAGTGTAACGATCGCAATCACCTCTGATTGGCTAACAATCTTCCACTATTGGACATAATCCATTGACGCAGCAAGAATGCCATAAATTCAGCCAATTACAACAATTGATACTGTAACAATGATTGATGCAGAAGTTACGCGATCGCTCGGCAGATGAAAATCTACTTCATTTCTAGCTGTTCTGTTCGCAAGGGAGGTTCTCACCTTATGAACAACAGCCTTCACTTATAATAACACTAGCTGATGCCTGCGACTTCGTTCGCGTCGAATAACTTTATTAATTCTCACGGGAACTCCTTAATCTTCCGGGATAAAAAGGAGCCTATGTCACTATCCAATTCCTCAAATATATCTATGCAAAAAATCACGTTTTTCCATTGCTCTGTAGCGACGTGATTGATGGACAAACCAGTAAACCAACAAACAAACACACTTTCACATTTATTATATTATTATGATTGTGTTTAGTGAAGTTTCGATTTAAAATTAAAAATGAAAACGTTTATATACCTACAAATGTTGGTAGTAAATGGAGGAAAATTAGATAGTTATTATAATTATACAGTGACTAGCTGATGCCCGCGACTTCGTCCGCGTGGTTTAAGTTTTTTGATTCCCGCGGAAACTCCCTCATTTTCCGGGATAAAAAGTAGCCTATGTCTCCAGGTCCTCAACTATACCCATGCCAAAAATCACGTCGATCTGTTGCTCCGTCACGGCGTGATTGAAGGACAAACCAACAAACCAACAAACCCATAAACCAACAAACCAACAAACAAACACACTTTCGCATTTATAATATTAGTATGATATACTATGATGTACCTACATAAGATTAAACATTAACTTTTATTTATTAGTGAAACTAATAATTAAATGTTAAATTACTTCAATTTAAAGTCAAGTTGTTTGACAAAGAAAAATAATTCCTAGGTACCAACCTATTCTATACCTATACTTAGACAAAAAACAAGCTATACGTTTGACAAAGAACCTTTAGCTAACAACCTATTCTATACTTAGATAGACAAAAAAAAAACAATTATATGGGTATTTCGGGCCACTTATTTCGATAGTCTATAATATTACCAAGCGGTCGGAGTTAACTAGTATTCAGAGTAAGCAATTCATGGGCAAACGGGTGAATTAGATTACGCCACGCTCTGTTGGACTCTAACAGAGATATTACAGCAGTATATCGTAAACTTGGAGATTAAACTCAAGCCATCATAATATTGTTATTTGACTATTATGATTCTCGTGAACTGCTCTGTTAAGCAAACTATGATTTACCACAGCTGCATACCAATTCATTATTTAAGTGAACATTCCGTTAAAAAGAAATGGATAAACTTAGAGAGTATTTGACTTTACTATTATTATACACTAGCTTTTGCCCGCGTCTTCATCCGCGTGGAATTGGGTTCTTAGAAAAAGAAGTTTAAAAAACAGTGAAAAACTAATTTCTTCATTTTTCACCGAAAGCACTAAATACCAATTTTCATGGATTTAACTTGAACCGCCTATATAACCTTCTCGGAGGTGGAATTTCGAAAATTCCTTCCTCAGTACACCTAGGCTGCTCAAGGAATATTCTCTCAAAATTTCAAACTACGTTTAACCACATGAGCTGTAGATTGTCCGTCAGTCACTCAGGACAATTTATTTTACAGTTACTGGTTGTTGAGTCAACATCGAAGATGCTCCCGTGTCGAAATGAAACGTATATATGTCCATCAAACCGAATAACCGGCAAATGGTTGTTCCGCAGTCGAGGGGGTGACCCGGTGGCCAAAATTGGAACTAACTTTTATGCCTGCTAAGTTTTTTGAAATTTTGTTTTTCATATCTACTAGCGACGCTGATAATGTGTAAATTTTTTCAAAAGAGCACCGAGTTTCTTGCTGTTTCTTCTCGGTAGAAGTGGCATTTCCAACCAGATTCACTCGACGATTCAAAAGTACATTTGAAGCGACTTTGACTTTGACTTGACTTTGACTTTGATTTGAGTTTGACTTTGACTTTGCCTACACCGCCACAAGTAATTTTCTTTTTAATCCATCTAAATTGAGAAAGTCATGCTCTGAATATTAATTCATATGAACGAATGCTACTTAAGAATATTGCTTTGAAGTAATTATACTAAGTAAAGGAAAAGCTGTTCGTTATTCCTTGTTGCTGAGTTTCAGACCTAGTGTAATAATTTTCCACATAATTTAGATAATGTATCTTAATAATAAATACATTAATGCCACGCTTTAATGACATTTTTAGGATAAACTAGCTGATGCCTGCGACTTCACCCGCGTGATATAAGTTTTTATAATTCCCACAGGAACTCTTTAATTTTCCGGGATAAAAAATTGCCTATGTCACTTTCCAGGTCCTCAACTGTACCCATGCAAAACTCCGTCGATCCGTTGCTCTGATCTGCGTGATTGAAGGGCAAATCATAAAACAAACACATTTGTATTTATAATACAATAACTATCTGATTTTCCTCCATTTACTACCAACATTTGTATATAAACGTTTTCATTTTTTAATTTTATTTCGAAACTTCACTAAACACAATTAATCATACTAATATTATAAATGCGAAAGTGTGTTTGTTTGTTAGTTTATTGGTTTGTTGGTTTGTCCTTCAATCACGCCGCAAAGGAGCAACGGATCGACGTGATTTTTGGCATGGGTATAGTTGAGTACCTGGAGAGTGACATAGGCTACTTTTTATCCCGGAAAATTGAGGAGTTCCCGTGGGAATTAAAAAAACTTATTCCACGAGGACGAAGTCGCGGGCATCAGCTAGTAATTAATAATTCAAAAGCCTTTCCCTGTCTGTCCGTCTTTCTAACCAATAATGATAAAATTCAGCACAGAGAAAGATTGTGTCCTGGAGACGGACATAGGCTATTATTTAACCTGGAAAATCATATTTTTCTCATAGAATCAATTAAAAGTATAGCTGATATTGTTTGCGTATTTTAAACTAGCTGATGCCCGCGACTTCATCCGTTGACTCCGACTTCATGGTTTAAGTTTTTTTTTATTCCCTCGGGAAGTCCCTAACTTTCCGGGATAAAAAGTAGCCTATGTCACTCTCCAGGTCCTCAACTATACCCATGCCAAAAATCAAGTCGATCCGTTGCTCTGTTGCGGCGTGATTGAAGAACAAACCAACAAACCAACAAACAAACACACTCTCGCATTTATAATATTAGTATTAGTATATCATCCCATTTTCTACTAAGAAATTATAAAATAAAATGCATAAAATTTAAGGAATATAATTCCTATATTGATATTTTTTTAATTTCTGAGTAGAAAATTGAATGATACCGTCTCGCCCATATACGCCGAGTGGAATAATTCGTGTACTAAATTATTCCGTTGGAATTAATCATTTGTTAATGTAGGTAGCTAGTAGATGCTACATAATGGATGCCTAGAATCCACCTGATACTGTACGTGTTAGCTAGAATTGCTTCAGTGCTATTGGTGACACCATGTTGTGCGAAAATGTAGGACAAAACTACTACTAACTAACTATAATTGCTATGGAGATAGGTTGCATCCTGGGGTACCTGGGGTAGGGCATTAGCTACTTTTTATCCTGGAAAATCAAAGAATTCCCACGAGTATTTCAAAAAACTTAACTCAAGCGCACGAAATTGCGGGAATCATTTAGTATCGACAAACTTTACTAAACCGATGGTTTTCTAGCGTTATTTGAAAACCGTCGTTACGCTCTCGAATCATTTTCGGACAACAGTCTTGAAATTCGCTTATTTATTACCTCAGCCGTGATGGTGAACATCAATGTAAACATCACGGAATAGGAATCTACTTTATTCTGTCAACGACACAAATTGGAAAGGGCACGAGCGTGGTGAGTATAGTGGAGTAGTGACAATTAGTGGTGGAGTCTTAAGAAAGTGGAATACACCAATTTTACTTCTCATATCTTTAGCACAATTAGGTACGTATTTGGACAGGAAAGAAAACATTAATCATGGTGTAAACCACTCACAATAATTTACAAAACACAGGAAACTGTCCAAGTTAACCTATATAAATGGTAGTCCTACTCCAAGAACGATCTGCACCATAAATTGCAGCGGGTTAGGCTACAAAAACACGTGCTACATAGCAATCTACTATTTGCGAGTACCGAGTTATACCCACTGTAATCTTGTTTAGTTTAGTTGGTGATGAGATTGGATATCCTAGCTACTACAAAACGTCTGTTTTGGTCTCATAGTTTTATTCGATGACGAAGCACTTCCATAGTATACAATACAGTCTAAGTTACCATGACTTTTTTATCAACCGTTCACCACGTAGGTACATCTACAAAAAACTATAGGTAGGTACATCGATTTTTTTTAAACTCACCATATGCCGCATAATATTCTGAAAGAGTACATTTTAATTTGAGAGGTAAACTCTGGGAGCTCTTGGTCGTTTATTATTTTCCACTAAACGCATTAGGCCTATACTTGCGCAAGGCCGTTAAACGTGTTAAATTTTCTATTATACCTGTCCTTTTCATGTTTAGTTAGTTTAGACAGTGCTGTGGACCTTTAGCGGGACTAAATAATTCGGTAGTCGGTAAGTAAATTAAGTCGGTAACTGGGTGCAGAGAGTAGTGAGTTACGCTTAAACAATACACTATTTGGCTACATTAACTAACAACTAACATTAGTCCGATATAGATCTTAAAAATAAACCTTAGAGTCGAAACTCTCAGTCAAGCCATTTGCGTATAACTATTTGGAAGCACGCCGCATTTTTACTCCAAGAATAATAATGCATTATTTTAATTACATATTATTTTATTGTAAGTACATATTAATTATTTTAATAATATTATTTATTGTCTGCAATATTCGTTGGCAGGTCAACAAATAAAATAAAATAAGAACAATACTATAAGGGTCTCGACCCTCAGTAATGAGGGATAAGGCGCAGAGAAAGAAAACAATTTACCAGTAATTGAACTTGGGAGATAGTATAACAAGGTATATTACCCCTTTACGTTACCAAGGTCGTAAAAATCGTGTTTCATGCGAGTGTTTCATACTCCGAAATATGAAACATTTTCTGCCCTCTATTTAGGTGTCTTTTTTATCTGCGAGTTTTATATCTCAATTTCCCTCCACCCCGGCGCGGGTTGGGACTTGATATCTAGTCCACCCTTAGCCAGGGTTAATGACACGTGGGTTATGTACGACTCTATTTAGATGCCTCCTTGTTAATGATACGGGATGATGTCCATGGGATTTTATCTTGAGATATGGAATTATCTTCTTTTTTCATTTCTGATATTTTTTGTGCAGAATTTGTCATGGCTACCAGCACCGCATAATACTTAATAGTACCTTAGCACGTCCTGGGGTATGCTTGTCCTGACGTGTCATTTTAAAAGTGTTTTGGCATTGAAATCTTTGAAATTAGCTGAGACTTGGCTCGTTTACCTGCAAGGTTAAATTTTATATGGGTAAATACAATTTCTGTTTCCGTAAAGTAGTTTTAATATATTATTAATTAATAATTATAATAATGAGTAAGTAATTTTCAGATTAAAATGATTTACCCACGGCTATAACAAAAAATCAACATAGACAACCCAAAAAGACGAAGGGAGCATTATTGTGCCAATTTTCTTAGATACCTTGTAAATAACATTTTTCTTCGAGTACCATGCAGAAAAATACCTAACTACCTAAAAGGAAGCTTCCCTGTGTACAATAATAGGCCACCCTAATGGAGGAGCCTAAATTAATCAGGTCAGTTGGCCGCTGCGCCTCAAACACGGACGCTATGGAAGCGTAGGGCTGATTAGAGCTTACAAGCTTATATCTTGGTATTCGTCTAAGAGCCACTACACTACGACCTTCACCGATCTGTTACCCAGATGAAACATACTTTTTATTTTTATTTAATAATAGATAAATTCGCCTAAAATAGCTTGCCTATGAAAATCCTGACCAGGCTATTTTTAAATTAATTAATTTTAAATTTTTTTTTGACAGGTTTATTGTAGGCAATGCTATACCATCGCGTTTGTTATAAAATTACCTATATTTTGATATATGACTCAAGAATTTATCCATTATTAAATACAAATAAAAAGTATATGTTTCGTCTGGTTAACAGATCGGTGAAGGTCGTGGTATATCCGGCTCTCGGACCATATGGGCAAAGCTGCAAAAGATTGAAGCTACTCTTATCACAGAAAATATCCTTATTTCGTAAGCTATGCTCGAAGTGAATCTACTCTAAGTGGAAAATTTGACGACCTCCCTGGCGCAGTATTGAGCGCTGTTGTTATCGTGGGATGTCCCGGGTTCGATCCCCGGCAGAGTCAATTTGGGAATTTATAATTTCTGAATTTTCTCTGGTCAGGCCTGGTGGGAGGCTTCGGCCGTGGCTAGTTACCACCCTACTGGCAAAGGTTTATTATTTAAGTGCCATACCCCTAACTGGTTAGCCCGCTACCATCTTAGACTGCATAATCACTTACCATCAGGTGAGATCATAGTCAAGGGCTAACTTGTAGAACAGTTGATTAAAAAAAATCGTGAGTTAATCAGAAATAAGGAGTTCTCCTGCTTATGGGTCTAATCTGGGATAGAATGAAGCTAATTTGTGTAAGTGTATTTCAGAAAGGTTCCTGTGCTCTTACTTTCAAAGATGTTCATTTTGTTCATCACCATCTAAGATGATCGGAGTTTTCCTCTTCACAAATCAGGTGATTTGTTGAAGTAGTAGAGTAACCTACACAATTCAATGAGATGCGAAACTTTTTTTTATCCACTACAAGTTAACCCTTGACTGCTATCTTACGTAGTAGCATGTGATGATGCAGTCTAAGATCGTAGCGGGCTAACCTGTTATGGGCATGGCAGTTATAATAAACCCCCCCAGTTAAATAACCCCTATTCGGTTTCTACACGGCATCGTACCGGAACGTTAAATCGCTTGGCGGCACGTCTTTGCCGGTAGGGTGGTAACTACCCACGGCCGAAGCCTCCCACCACGGCCGACCAGGGAAAATTCAGAAATTATAAATTCCCAATTTGACCTTGCCGGGGATCGAACCTCCGCACGTTAAGACAACAGTGCTCAACACTGCGCCACGGAGATCGTCAAAGTAATTAGTAAAGAAGTTATTCTTTGGAAATTCTGCCTAGGTAGGTACATGGTAGATAATAATATTTCGCTTCATAAGCTGACCTATTTAACACCAGGTATGGAAAAATGCGAAGACAAGCAAAAAGAGAAGCCGAAAAGAAAAAGGAAAGCTTTGTTCAATCGAAGGTGAAATATCGAATTCGGGAATTGAAACAGGTGTGGGCGATGACCTATTTAAAGTTTCATCTCGAAAATTCTCTGTGAATATTTAATTATGTTACCTATTGCTTAGAAATTCTGATTTCTTTTGTATTGTCTCGAAGGCTTCAAGTTTCTAATTAAACTTTCCCAAAATATAATTATGCTTTATCTAGAATAATGTATTGTTGTATTCTTTACGGTTTTCTTTGTACATTATTTGACTAGTTAAAAAACATAGTTAATTGTTTACTTTTTACTTGACATATTAGGTATATTTTTAAAATCATATAATAACATCATATTCACATATTTCAAATAGGCCCAAATAGTGACGTCCAAAGAAAAAATTTAGATTTCTCGTACCTAGACCTATCAGAAAATACCCCATGTATGGTCAGCGATTTTTGGTAGTTTTCGAGTTATAATTTTTTTAAGTTTTTTCGTGACATTTCTGAGGGAGTGTGTTAAATTCTTTTTCTTTTTATTTAGTATTTTTTTCCGAATTTCTTTTTGTGAACATGCTTGCTATAAAATGTGCTACTTTGCATAAAATAATTACCATCATAACATTAACCCAAGTTGGAAAATTTTTGGTCGAAAGTGAAAAGTTTGCGATCAACCGAAGTAGAGACGAATTTTCAACTTAAGATTAAAAATACTTAAACCTGTCTACGTCACTTCCGACTAATTTCAAAAACTTTTGGGGTTCCTAAACTTCCCTTATTAGTTAAAAAATTTGGTACTTTAGGGGGCATTATTGTGAGAAATCGAACTTCAAATGTGGTAAGGCGGTAATTTATGAACTTAAAATTTGATTCTTAAAACTGAGTTTTGCCTATTTTTGACAATTTTATAGCTAGGTAATTGCAGTAGGAAATTTTTGAATTTAAGTATTTTCTACAAAAATAATCGATATTTTTCGATTAAGTGGCATCAAGGTCACGTAAAAGTTATTTGGATTTTTTTAGTTTTTTACAGTCAGTAGGACAAAAAAACCGAGTGCAATTCGGTTTTTTTGCATTTCGGAAAAAAATACTAAATAAAAAGAAAAAAAAATTAACACTCACTCCCTGAGAAATCTTACGAAAAAACTTTAAAAAATTATAACTCGAAAACTACCAAAAATCGCTGAACATACATCCCCGGTATTTTCTGATAGGTCTAGGTACGAGGAATCTAAATTTTTTCTTTGGACGTCACTATTTGGGCCACCCTGTACTTATATGTTTGTAAACACCTCTTCAACTTTTTGAGTTTAATTTTTCACGTTACATGGAGCAAAAATAATGTAATAAACGAAAATAAACTACATCTATGCTCTTGAAACTTGCCATATTATTAAAATTCAATAATATTATGATAAATGGGGATTAAAAAAATTAGTTCACGCGGACATCAGTTAGTTTAATACATATTAAGATAAATATTAGTTCAGTAGTTGCCGCGTGAAGGAGTAACAAACATACACACATACAAACTTTAATATTATTATTGCCGATAGGTGGCGATTTGCACCCTTAAACAGTATTCAATTCTATGCCTTGATATGGGTAGTCGGGTATGTCACACTCTCTTTAACGTTTCTGTGGTGGTGTCGTGTGGTGCGGGTTGTTACGTTCCCTCAAATATGGTTGAGCGAAGCAATGGCTGGATCATGCGTCATGCTCGTGAACGGGTGCCACCGTCGGAAATGGGGCTGCCTCTGTCTGCCAGTCTTGGCGTGTATTGAGTATTGTATGCTCGTGAGAAAAGCTTACTATACAATCGAAGATTACGTAAATGATAAAAAAAAAACAGCGTGGATTTGATTCGCTCCAGCTATGCGTGGGACTGCAGTTACTTGTATTATTATGATGATTGTAAGTTTTGATGGAAAAGAGCAACCACCGAGTTTCTTGCTGGCTCTTCTCGGTAGGAATGGCATTCCGAACCAGCGGTAGATTCATATTATAACGATTCAAAAGCGCTTGTAAAAGCTTATTTGAATAAAAAACATTTGAATTTGAATTTGAATTATACTTAGGTACATTCAAAACGTTTGTCGACCCTTTGGGCTTTACCACATTAGGCAAAAAGACTTAATTTTAAACACATACTGTTTCACCTACCAAGTGCTTACGTAAGACCTGTGTAACCTAGCCCGTGGACATAAAAGGGACGCAGCAGTGACCCAAATTCAGGGCCGCAGTTGGTATTAACTAAGCAATTTGCGGCCGACGTAGGTATACAGAGAGTCAGACTTAAAACTTTTAGAAGGCTTTGTAATTATAACTTTCCAAATGTTGCCCACGACTTCGTCTGCGTGGATAAAGTTTTCTTTAATTCTCGTGGGATATAAAGTAGCCTATGTCCTTCTCCGGGATGTTGCATCCCGGACAAGTTTATAGGCTCATCTCCGTACCAAATTTTATCAAAATTGGTTAAAAAGACGGGCCGTGAAAGCGTAGCATAGCAGACACAATTTATGTCTTCATTGTACTATTTCTATTGAATTTAGTTTCCTGCTAGTAACAGTCAATTTATTTTTTATCAAAGCGAGGTGCTCATGTCATCATTATTTGTGCATTTTACATACTGTTATTTATATGAAACAAATGCCCGTTTGCACTAAACTTAGGAATCGCCTAATTTCCTGCCCAACTTGTTTAGGCTTATCCTAGCGTTTAAAAAGCTTGCACTAACCTTAGGCCATTCCTAAATCCACTTAGGAGATGCCTAACTTTATGAGCCCGATTAGTAAGCGCCCAAGCGTAGGCGATACTTAAGTTGAATTTTTTGTAGTCTGTGGACCATTTTGTTGTCATTATTTATTGGTCTCACGGTTGGGTATCACAACCACAGAGTACCTACACACTACACTGATCACAAGCAAAATGGCACAAGATTTATTAGATTCTTTCTCCTTCTTTCTCATTATGTCACCACTGGAATTGTGAATTTGGGTGATTTTTGCCCAAGCCTGTTCTTTCTCTTTATTTGATGCAGTATCGTGTGCTGTTACTTTGGAAATAATGCACTGCCCCTCTTCGCACAACAACCGTACAAACCGCAACTTCTCCTCTGCCGTAAAATTGGCAGTTCTTTTTCGTTTATTTATTTGTCTTTCCATTTTAATTGCTGATTTATAAAATCACCTAAAATAAATAACCTTCAACTCCACGTACTTAATGTCACCTGTGCAATATATAAACCAATAAAATAAAATACACCAATGTTTTAGCTTTTGTCTCTATTCAACTCATGCCTGAGGTTATGACAAGATAAGGTAAAAAAATATTATAGTGTTTACATTACTTTGCAAGATATATTTAAAAAAAAAAACCATAAACAATCATTCATTCCATTCGTTCCTAGAGATGCCTAACTAGGCAATGCTTAAGTTACGACACAGCAAGGACAAAACTGTCAGTGCAAACGAATTTTTTTGCTAGGCCGTTCATAAGCCTAGGTGTATCTTAACTAGGACAAGCCTAACTTGAGTTTAGTGCAAACGGGCAAAAGTGTAGGTATATAATGTATAAACGAGTACCTATAGAAACACTGACAACCCTATTTAATAGAGTTCAGCGACTGCCATTGAAATTAATAAATAGAGCATGACAAGTCAACTTAAATACATTTTTCCTGAAAGACAGGACACAAAAGCTTATGTACCTACATTTTACTTGCTCATATGGAAACAATGTATCTACAAACATGGAAATATTACGTCCTCTCTAAGGGCATGACTGGACGGGTGACGGAATTTGGAAGACTTTGGCCTTTTCGCTTCCTCCGTGCCTCCGTTGAAATAGTCCTCTAAGTCGAGTCGTCAGCGAAAAAGATCTGGGAATTCGCCGCATTATTATCCCTGCCATTATCTTATAAATGGAATGGAGTCACGACTCTCAGCAATGAGGAATACGACTTATAGTGAGAGAAGGACAAGATTTTATAAAACTTAAATTGATGTTGACAAAGTCAGGTAGCATCTTCTAGTAGTTCCATGATATATTAACATAGTACTTATATAATATAATAATAAAATTTTACTCCTCATCTTTAGAGCATTTAAAGTTCATATCAACTCAAAATAAAATGAAATCCTGTATGAGGATTGAGGTTAAGTTCAAAAACCGACGAACATAAAGTGGCCAAGAGTCATCGATTGTTTTCTCTAGTGAAAGGCCCTTGAATACGTAATTTGACAGGCGTGAATAAAAATATTGTGAACAACCACTTATACGAAGCCTAGTTCGCGAAGGTAACCTAGATCGCGAAAACATACGAACGGAAAAGATGTGTGTACCGCCACGTTTTATCTATACTTTGTTTTACTTTATTTTAAACTAATATTATAAATGCGAAAGTTTGGATAAATGGATGGATGGATGTTTGTTACTTAATCACGCCCCAACGGCTGAACGCATCTGGATGAAATTTGGCACATAGATAGATTATAGTCTTGTATAACACATAAGCTACTTTTTATCCCGGAAGATAAAAGAGTTCCCATTTTGTCAAGAGTTGCCGTGTTTTATTGCCGCCGCTATTTGAATGTGTTTCGGAAAAATCATAATTAATTAATCAGACGTCCTTAATTAAGGGGTTAATATAAAAAACCAATATAGGTTGTAAGCACGCAGCTTGTTGACCTAGGTATGAAAACTAGGTCGTACTCGTATTATTGTGAACTGGATGATGCCCGCGACTTAGTCCGTGTGGATTAAGTTTTTTTTGATTCCCAGGGGAACTCCTTAATTTTCCGGGATAAGAAGTAGCCTGAGACCTTCCTGAGAATTTCTTTAAAATCGGTTGAAAAGATGGGCCGTGAAATCGTAGCAGACAGACGACAGACAGACAGACACACTTCCGCATTTACAATATTAGTATGGATTTGCTTATAAAGCTTCATTAGGTATGTATTGCCATGTATTGCTTTTCGGGATTAGC
Source organism: Erebia ligea (assembly GCA_917051295.2). NCBI lineage: Eukaryota > Metazoa > Arthropoda > Insecta > Lepidoptera > Nymphalidae > Erebia > Erebia ligea. Next base: position 3,425,236 of record OU785239.1, read on the forward strand.
AAGAGGCGTAAGAACCGCCAAACGGTAAATTTTTCTGTACTTACAATGAGACTGTTTTGCGGACGTGTGATCTCCTCAGGGCAAAACACACAACGGATATGACATGACAAAAAGTGAGCGCAAACGCCCTTATCGTATGGGAAATACGTTCCGAGCAATTTCGTATGTCGCGCAGGGTGTGCAGTTCCATCTACTCGTATACTAATATTATAAATGCAAAAGTTTGGATGGATGTTTGTCAGTCAATCACGCCAGAATGGCTGAACGGATCTGGATGAAATTTAGCATAGAGATAGATTATAGTCTGTTAGAACACATATGCTACTTTTTATCCCAGAAAATTGAACAATTTATTCTTAAAAAAATCTTCAATCCACATGGATAATGTCATGGGCATCAGCTAGTAATATTATAAAAGGTTGCGCGTTTTGTACTGTCCTGCCAATAGTGTGTTTTTGCCTTGAGAATCCAATTCAACGTTATAATATGTGTAAAAGTGAGTCGTTACTTATTGCTGGAACTTATTTCTTCCAAATAAATTAACTGAAGAAACCGATTAAACTTGAACTTTAAGTTTATTCTATAGTTCATTTACATTTATAACCATAAGTTCATTTAGATTGTCTTAAAACCATAATAATTATTATTTCTATTTAATCTGTAATTTTTTATTGAGTTATTATCTTGAAGTTTATACTTATAGTACCATTAGAAGCTCTCGTAACCTTAAAGTCCCGTGGCAATTGTTTCTTTTCGTGGCATAAATATTTATTGTGTAACATTTAGAATTCATTTACATTTCTATTTAATTGTAATTAAAGAAATTGACCTCGTAACTGTAATATAATATCTTCATATTAAAATGACTGAAAGCTAAATTTATTTTGTACGATAAAAAATGTCGCCACCTCAAAGGGAGATCGAAAGTTAATCCGCAGCGACTGGAGACTGCTGTGGCGTATTTTTCATGTAAATCACCAGGGCTCCTTTGAGCCAACTGACAAACTTGTCATACCGGGTTTGATTGATTACACACTTATCTAAGGACTTGTGTAAGCGGATATGTTACCAAGACAGTCCTGCGATAAGCTTGCGAGATGAAAAACGGTTTAACTTAACGCGTGGACTGGTAGGAAGATATTATCCAACTTCGTTATGGAGTCGATGATTACTCATAGATTTGCTCGATTAGAGAGAGCGTTAGGGTGCCTGTTTATTAAAGCGGAGCAGAGTGGAGATGGACCAAACAGGCCAATTTGATTCCTGACAGGTGACTTAAAAGCAATATCCTCGATTAGAGAGAGCGTTAGGGTGCCTGTTTATTAAAGCGGAGCAGAGTGGAGATGTACCAAACAGGCCAATTTGATTCCTGACAGGTGACTTAAAAGCAATATCCTCGATTAGAGAGAGCGTTAGGGTGCCTGTTTATTAAAGCGGAGCAGAGTGGAGATGTACCAAACAGGCCAATTTGATTCCTGGCAGGTGACTTAAAAGCAATATCCTCGATTAGAGAGAGCGTTAGGGTGCCTGTTTATTAAAGCGGAGCGGAGTGGAGATGAACCAAACAGGCCAATTTGATTCCTGACAGGTGACTTAAAAGCAATATCCTCGATTAGAGAGAGCGTTAGGGTGCCTGTTTATTAAAGCGGAGCTGAGTGAAGATGAACCAAACAGGCCAATTTGATTCCTGACAGGTGACTTAAAAGCTATATCGCATCATCGATCAACAATCCAGGCTGATTTTGTTGTGGGCTCTTCTCAGACCAGAGCGCGCTTGGAATCCTCGGAGCATTTAGCCTTTATTTATGCCTCCGGGATACTGTGTTTTTATTTTGACATCTCCCTGGCGCAGTGGTGAACACTGCATTTTTATAAGTGAGAGGTATGGGGTTCGATCCCTGACGATTTTAATTTATTTATTTAATCGTATAGCGTTTACATATAGGCGTTTTTATAAAAAGAACGCTTATTTCGCCTGCAAGTTCTTCGCTCGTTTAGCACCACCCAGGGGACACGTGCAGAGAGGTAGAAGGTACATAGTTCCTGCGGACGTGAGCGACGGGGCATCCCCCAAATTTATCCTGTCAGTTGTGTCCATCAAAAAAAAGTTTACTCACTTAAATTGTAAACTCAGTTATAGGTAGTTGTAACAACTTTTGAATTTTATTTGCAAAGCATCCAGAATATTAAAAAAAATATTTATATTTTAGGCTAGGCTAGTGGAAAATACGTTATAGCTCGATTCAAACGCGATATGAATATTCGATAGAAATATTAGACCAATTTATTTATTCTTGCCGTGTAGATATGAAGAGATGTACATTTTTTGAACGATAAAATATTTTTTGCGAGAAGTCAATTCGTTCACATAGGATCATTTTCGTCATTTACTTTATCGTCACGTACCACATTAGCGTGAGATCTTATTTAGATATTTTACTAACCAAAACTACTGTATAAATCTATTAAGAGGATCGTCTAGTTGTAAATCTCCATACAAAAAGCGATAACGTTTTTCTTCCCGTAAATGTTGTCCAATTTTCATAATTTTTAGAAATGTTGTAGATACAATAAAGAACTATGCTCGTACGTTTTAATTTTAAAGAAATGTTAAAAGTTATTACCGTCTAAATATCCATATTTTTGACCTAAAAACTTCCTCGAGTATTTTAATTTTTTAAAATTTAACTAAACTAAAATACTAAAAAAATAAAACTTACGAGCCTAGATTAAGGTATACTGAATCTAATGAGACCAAAATTGTCTAATTTCGTAAACGTTTGGGGGGGTACAAACGTTATCACCCGAAACAATATTTCAAGAATAAAATGTAGGCATATGCCTACTGGACTTGCAACTCTCTCTATCGCACGATACGGAGAAGGCAGCGAAGCGTTGTGAAACAGATAGCATTATTGAAAATACCTACTCGCGTCGCGTTTCGTCTCTAGACGATCCTCTTAAATAGTGCTTTCACACCTGCTGAAGAACGAAGCAACTTCCTGTATTTATTATCACTTTGCGAACGTTAGGTACCTATGTATATTTAGGTATACTTTATCGCTTACACTCTCGTATGGGTATTACCTACTTTATCAGTCGAATCAACATCCGGACTGAGAAAGGAACATCGCAGTTTTTGTGAATTGGTAAAACCCCGAAATAAGATAAAACCTACGTACCTAAACGAAACGTACCTATTAAAGTTATTATTATCAGTTATTATTGTCAATTTGACGATATTATGACAATTTACCCCACATGAGGATAAGTATAGTATTTATTCGAAATATAGTGATGAAACACAGAGTCACTTGATCTGTGTGAAAAAGTTTCATCTGCCCCGATAAGCGACAACGCCGAGGCTAGCGGGGCCGATGGCACTATTTTTCCCAACTGCCCCGTTAACGGGGCAGAGCCAGCGGGGCAGATGGGACCAAGTCGAGTAATCTTTATACTAATATTACAAAGAGGTAAAGTTTGGGAGTTTGTGACGTTGTAGGGGGTAATCTCTGGATCTACTGAACCGATTTTGAAAATTCTGGTACCAATAGAAAGCCACATTATTTGTGAGTGTCATAATAATATATTAACCCGAAAAATTAGGAAGTTCCCATGGAATTTAAAAAACTTATTTCACGCGGACGAAGTCGCGGGCATACCTCCTTGATTGACTGAAGTTTTTTCAACGTTACTTATAAGTGTAAAATCATAAACTTATCAAACTGGTATAGAGCTTACAATACTGTGTTCAGGCTGCTCTACGGTGCGGCTGATAGTACATTACGGGCCAGGTCGGAAATAAAGCAATTCACGGCTGAGTAATATTGGTTTGTATTTATAATTTGTGTGTACTTAATTAAAATGCTAAAAACTAAATATTAAACTAACTATAAAATAAATTTAAAACAAATCCTTATATACCTACTAACAATAAAATTAAAATAAACCCTTAATCAAAAAGACCACCCCTGGTTGCCCCTGGGCCAAAGGTACCCATCAAGCTTGCAGCATTGCCACGCTGAATGGCGATGGATAACCTTTGAACCAGGTAGGAACCAGAACGTGGGTCGCAGCCCCTTTCCCTCAAACGACGACCGATCTCTTTTATAAAATTTTTTGCTTCCCCACCCCAGCATCCCATCGTCTCCACCGCCAGTGGGACAAATAAATATGTATAATATATATGTGTACTTAATTAGAAGCTTTTTTTATTCTACAGATAGGCGTATTATCTCTTTTACAAAAAAGAAAAAAATATTTTCTCATAACTTTTGATAGAGTGGTCGTTGCTTCTGGAATGATGTAGGTAAGCTAGGTCCATCGGTCATTTGAGTAGCACCGCCTCTTGCGAGATGCGTCTCTACTCCACTAATAAAAAATATATTATTATCGACTTAAGCTTACCCAACATTAAACATTAAATTAACTCAAGATAGCTAGTGAAATATATTCAGGTCACACAAGGCCTATAAAATATAGATTTGTCTAGGGAACATTTTTCTTTGTCACGTGAAAGATCGTAAGTACATGTTTAGTTTGTTAAATAGTTTGTATTTGTTCGTCTTATTACAAAAAAAATAGAAATAATGAAAGCCAGTTAGTTACCTTGTTGTTAAATACTACTCAAAGTACTTGTGTCTCAATAATGACCTTTTTCTCAATAAAAACACGAATTTAGAACTTTAAAAGGCACACCTAAAGATAGATTCGATAAAAAGTTTATAAATGTGACGAGATTACGAACTCTACCAATAAAAATATTGTTCAAAAAAGAAACATCTAACTTTCCATGTCAAGGGGTCCCAAAAAAAACTTAATATTCTTGGGAGTGACACATCACAAAAAATACAAGAAAAACTTCATATAAGGCTTTATGAACGGGATATCAAAACGGACGATGTACACAAACTTGGCAAGAGACGAAGTTATAAGAATTTTGGCTTCAGCTAAATTGTATGAAGTTTGTGAGACGGACTTTTCCTTAGGAAAAATATCTTTAAGGTAGAGTCTGACTCGGGGATTCGATCGTAATGTTAACGAACCGAGCGCAGGTTGCGATAGAAAAAAGATGTACTTATATCATACACGTAATTTCGAACAGCTCCTTACAACTCTTTAAAATCATTATTTTATAGTAAAATGTCCTAATCTCGTCAAAAGACAAAACAAAACACCCTAAAAAAAATACACGTTTCGTATGCGCTAAACCAATTTTCCATTAAAATCAAATTGAAAACCCATTTTGCTTTACTGTAAATGTTATTTCAAACAATTTTGACAGCGACTTCTGAAAATATTTTTTCCTTGTGATAGTACTAATGTAATAATATGCAATGGTATTCGCACAATGCCAAAAAACGCTCTCTAGGAACAACGACAACAATTGAGTGATAATATCATGTGATGTTTATACATCGGCCTATAATTGGCCTACCCTAGGATAGGTACCTTTGGATGCAGAGCATTTCCTTACTTATCACGGTCTTGTACCTAAGTATATATAACGAATGCCTCAACAGGTCTGTCACCACCTTTAAATATCTGTGGATATCCCTAAGTATCTGTGGAACTGACTTCGATATTACATCATTAGAGTTTGGTTAGTTGATTGATTGTTGATTTGTTGCTCTACTACTTTTGGATTTCCGATATCTTTGGTATTTTGGGAGTAATAATATTATTTATTGAGTTCTATATTGTGGTAGTTTTTCCGATTTCTGTTCAAAGTTCATCTTACGATAACATCATTTTGTTGGTTACTTTTCAGCAACAATACCAACTTGATTTAGGAAATTTCTAGTGGTAGAGTAGTAACTGAGATGGGTGGTAGCTATAGAAAGAGCTGAAACCACCCATCATACCGAGCCATAGATTTAGAATTTAAAAGTTGCCTTTATTGGGAACTAACTGATGCCCGCGACTTCGTCTGCGTGGATTGAGGTTATTTTTGTTCCCGCGGGAACACTTTAATTTTCCGGGATAAAAAGTCTATGTTTTATTCCAGACTATAATTTATGTTTGTGCCAAATTTCATCCAGATCCGTTCAGCCTTTCTGGCGTGATTGAGTAACAAACGTCCAAACATCCATCCAAACTTTCGCATTTATATATATTAGTATAGATAGTTTAGATAAAACCTGAAACATTTGGCTTATAATGCCTAATCAAAGGTACAAAACAGAGACCAAAGTATCCGAAAACATCGGTAAAAGAAAATAAGAATTCAGCTATTTTTATTAAGTTTGTATCAGAGTTTTTGCTTCGTTTTGGAATCAAATTACGCGTGTATCTATGAACCTTACTTTGACGTCAACTGATAAGTTTAGAAGTATATTGAAGTTAGATTCTTGACTTGGGACCTGAGGGATCTTTTAAGACAACTTTTTTTATTAGATTCTAGCTATGTCATCTTTAGTCTGGACGCCCTTTCTCTTTGCGTTGGATTTCTCACAGGGGAATGCTGTGACCCCTATGAGAGGCATATACCTAATTTTAATAGATATTCTCTAGGATAATAATGCAACTCCTAGATTTTTCTGCAATTAACTCTACTAAGAGGGCAATTCCTAGTCTTATCATTTCCACCCTCCATCTCAAAACTATTCATCACGAAATTCACGTTGGACCAACTTGACAGCATAAGCATTGCACACTATCAAAATGTTTAAAACCAAGAAAAGAAGAAAGAATATAAATCTATATAACGTTTAGATAAACGAATAGATTTTATCAGATGATAAAATATACATGAAAATATAAAGAACTAGATGATGCCCGTGACTTCGTCCTCGTGGATTAAAGTTTTTTGATTCCCGCGGAACTCTTTAATTTTCCGAGATAAAAAGTAGCCTATGTCCTTCGCCGGGTATCAATCTATCCCTTTACGAATTTCATCAAAATTGGTTGAACAGATAAGTCGTGTAATCGTAGCAGGCAGACAGACACACACTTTTACATTTATAATATTAGTATGAATTACAAGACAGAAATATTATTTTCAAGTTACGTAAAAAACTGTAAGTACATTTTCATTAAAATAAGTCTCATATAATACAAACTTGATAATAAACGACCGCTGAAACTAATAGCTTAGGTACTATTCAAGTGAAAGCTACAATAAAATTCTATTATAGACAATTTTATTAAAAACAGCAGGCCAATAACATAAAGGCAAATAAAAAGCTGTCGCAGTACAAAACCGGAACGTCATTCCGATATTGGAAAAATCGTAGATGTGTAAAACCATTTTTATATGAATTATACATTTCTTCAATTCGTTTCATTTTAGACCTGTTACTACAACAACGGTTGCATTTGTTGCAAACTTTCATCTCCAATTTAACCATTTTGGGGGTTGCATACTTTGCACGTATGATAGTCGTCAAGCGCAAACCTATCTCACAATAAAAATAAATAAAAACTTGGGAACACGTATACCTTTTTATTTAAACAAATTTCATAAATATCGGTAAAAATGGGCCCCAAAAGCGTAGCAGATAGACAGATAGACTTTCGCATTTACAATTATTTATAATAATTTGTATGTAAGTGTGGATTTCTATTTTTAATGATGCTAATATAAAACGTTTTTAAGAAATTCCATCCGAGCAGAGCCAGGGTGGGTCAGTAAGTCAATAATACATTAAACTATCCCAGTGCAGAATTGAAAACAGGCCGCAGGCTATAGAAACAAACCGCTTCAAAATCATAATCGTATCCGTCAAACTTCCAACTCATAATTAAAACTTGGTAGCGCTTTTTAAATACAAACAGGGAGATAAGCCGAGATTTCCATTCCTCGGGAAATGTAAGATGATTAAGTTTCTAATAAGTCCTTTAATATTTCATCTTCTTTATATAAACCTATACAAATACCGGGCAGTAGGTAATTCTCAGCTTCGAACTTATGCCACGTGATTTGGTATAAGGGTATGTTTATCTGTGTGAAATAATTGTCTAATGACTACCGGTACTAATCCATATCCATACTTCCATACTACTCTGTACATACTGCCCATACATACTGTCTGTCTGTCTGTCTGTCTATCTGTCTGTCTGCTACGCTTTCCCGGCCCATCGTTTCAACCGATTTTGCTGTAATTTGGTATAGAGGTTAGGTTATATCCCGGGGAAGGACATAGGCATACTTTTTATCCCGGAAAATTAAGGAGTTCCCGCGGGAATCAAAAACCTTTATCCACGCGGATGAAGTCGCGGGCATCATCTAGTTTATTACAATTTTGTGTGTATGTCCGTCTGCTTCGTTTTCATGACGCGTATATTCATCCGATTTTGACGGTTAAAAAAATAGTTGCATAGCGGGGAAGGACAAAGGCTACTTTTTATTCCGGAAAATTAACGAGCTTCCGCGGGTTTTTCCAAAACCTAAATACACGCGGATGTATTCGCGGGCATAGTCTTATAGTGTCAATATATTAGTCGTAAAGTCTTATAGTGTCTGAGGAAACTTATTTTATAAAAGGTTTCTGACGTCTTTTCAGAGGATAACTGAATGCGAAATAAATGTTTTTTTTATTATGTTGTTTTGATTAAATTTTCCGGGATACAATGTTTTTTATGGACGTTCTACTGTACTACATTTCATCCTAATAGATTAACGGATGGATCGTAAAAAGAAGGAGACAGACAGACACTTTCTTCGGTTGAGGGACGCATCGCTTCGCTTTGATTCTGCTCCAGTATTCTTTAAGCTCTATCTAACCTTCTATCTCATTGATGTAGAATTTTAGTATATTCTATCTAAATAAATATAAAAGGAAAAGGTGACTAACGGACTAATCTATTAACACAGCGCAAACCACTGCACTGATCGGGCTGAAAGGCGTACAGATAGCTATTACGACAGGCTTCCATTAAGAAATGCTTTTTAAGTATGCTTACATCCCCTAAGGTGGTAAAACAGGGGTTGGAAGTTTTCCAATCATACGTAAATCGAACTTAACGTTAACGCATGCAAAATCTAGTTGACAAAAATATCATTGAACACATATTTTGTGATAATCAGTGTTAATAATAAAGTTTTTTATTTTAGCGCTTACTTTCGTGTACTTAATGTAGTCCATTGAGACGTCCAAATTCAATTTTGCCAACGCCTGGCACGGTCTACTTTCCTGGTGCCCGTACGTTGATGGAATCCGTAATAGCCTTTCCTGGGGACCAAACAAGTTTAAGAATATCGGGAAAGGTATCAGCTTAACACGAGAAGTGTCCGAAATTTTGTTTCAGTCAACTAACTTGGAGTTGGTCTTTTCGAGAGAACTTTTATGAAGAAAGATACTATTACTACTGTATTACTAGTGTACTGTCACTAATGTATTTTCTTTTCTGTGAGAGTATATTAAATCTTTACTAAGTAACGTAGGTTGCATCCTAGAGAAGGACACAGGCTATTTTAATCCCGGAAAATCAACCACGCGGACGAAGTCGCGGGCATCTGTTACCTATATGCACCACGCATTTGTTTAACTGATTTTTAAAAAAAATGCCACAGAGTTTGCCACCCAGGGACAGTTATAGGCTTTTATCCCGAAAATTTAGAGAGTTCCCTCGCTAACTAAAAAACTAAATCCACGCGGACATAGTCGCGGGAATAATCTTGATTACAATAAATATAGGCGCAACGCTCACCGGCAAAGTAGAGTGGAGCAAATTAGTTATTTCCATATGGGTAATTCCGCCTATTTATTTACATCGCAACTAATCGCTTGTTGACGTGACTTTCGGTTAATCACTTGTTTTCAAGGAAGCACCGGAATTGAATGTGATTAAACGTGGTATCAATTCAATATTAACAGTATATAGCTTATCGGTTTGGGGTTCACACTATAAATTAAAGGTCGTAGGTTCATCAAATAAATATTATAAATGCGAAAGTTTGGATGTATGGATGTATGGATGTATGGAAGTTTGTTACTCAATCACGCTCCAACGGCTGAACGGATCTGGATGAAATTTGGCACAAAGATAGAATATTATAGTCTGGAGTAGCACATAGGCTACTTTTTATCCCGGAAAATTAAAGAGTTCCCGCAGGAACCGAAAAACCTCAATCCACGCGGACGAAGTCGCGGGCATCAGCTAGTTTTACATAAGTACAGTTGAAGCAGTGCTCCGTCTGATGAAATACACCGATACCTGAGAGGGCTTGAAAACAAACAATGTGGATTAGATTACAGTTTTTTGGATTAAAAATTTAACTCAACATTATTTAATTTGACATACAGCTAAAATTAGTTTACGTAATGAAACCAAATTATGCAGGAGACTCGCGGCATGTCAGAGCCTGCTGTTTGCCGCTGCCGCTCTATGTCAAAGCAAGTTTGTCTTTTATTCAGAAATACAATGCTCAACTTCACATCATCTCTGCCGGTATGCGTTACGCTTTATTTACTTCGCAGTTTGACGTATTGTGTATCGCGTTTTGTGTATTTGATAATTGTGGTAGAGCAGAAAGTTTTTAAAATACATTATTTAAAAAAATATTGTAATAAAAACAATATGCGAACAGCCGATAGCTACTCGTAGTATAGCATAAAAGCTAATGCAAAGTAGCAGTGCATAAAAATTAACCTGATGCAGCTTGCATTTAATTTTTTTTTAAATAAAAGCACATAAAGCTTGTTATAGACGATTAAACACAGCGGGGCAATATCGATACGCTCGACAAATAAAAATATCCATTACAAAAGCGGACGTCACTATCGATATTGAAAAAATCAGGCACAATAGGGAAACTATACAATAAAATATCTGCTATACGTTTATTAGATGCCAATGTTTTATACAGCTAAGCTTTTTCCTGCGACGTTTTCTGCGTAAATCAAGGTTTTAAGTATTATCTCTTTGTTAGGTTAGTTACAATACTTGAAGTTAGAAAACCAGACCTCTGGCTTTATAGCTAAGATACAGTTCAAAATAAGCTATTTCTACTGTTAGGTATTGCCTAACTTCCGCATGGATTTTTTTGGATCTTTTTGTGCCAGTTTTGGATCATTCCATACTAAATCCCAGCTAAGTTTCATAAACCGAGGATTTAATGTAGGGGTCTCCATACTACAGACCGCTCGGTTTCCTACTAAAGTTCTGTCTAGCCCTTCAAATCATCTAACCACATGCATCTTTAACAATCTATCAACTTGCCTGCAATCCTTCCAACAGTTTGTAATGTAAGGATCGTAATGTACTTAAAATACTGTGAGTTATGAGTAAAATAACACAGAAGAGGAGCAAAGTGATGAATGCATTTTATCACGTTACATCGGCCGGATCTCAGATAGGCTCCTTTTTATCCCAACAAAATTCAAAAAAAACAAATCGTTTCCGGAAAATTTCCAAAATACCTAATTCCACGTACAGTCGCGGACATTATTAAGTGTAGTGATTCGGTTAAAGAAATTTTTTTAATGTAAGGCTGACATTGTGGCCCATTCTGTATATCACAATCTCTAAACTAAAATGACACCTCTAAACCTAGTTCTGTTCTGTTCTGTCTGCAGCATTGAGGTAATATTGTACATATAGTTCAATGGTCTGCAGAGAGTATTATGAAAGGGCTAGCAATACTTATATAGTGCTGTTATTTTAGGTTAGTTTAGAGATTGTGTACAACAATTTCTAAACTAAATAGACAGCATGAAAAATATTGGTAACCCTTTCACAATACTCCCTGCGCAAAGGGACAGAACTAGATTTAAAGCTTCATTTTAGTTTAGAGATTGAGTTATACAGAATTGGCCACACTATCTTGTTTAGAAAAACCTTATGGAACTTTTTGATGTGACTGCCAGTAATGAGCAAAATAACTCAGAAAGGGGGCAAAGTGAGAACTGCATTTGATTCCAATAGCTATAAAACATGATACACGAGTAAAGAGTAGATAAATAAAAACTGTTGACTACAGACTATGAGACTACAGTACACCGAGCAGGCACGCTGCCAACGTAGGCGGCACAAGTTTGTGAATTATTTCAAGGCAGACTGTGCTCATTGATGTAACCATTGATTCGTGGTTTGACTTACTTCATGATAAAATTTTAAAAGACCAACAAGCCCGCCAACCCGCATTGGAGCAGCGTGGTGGGTCTAAGCTTTAATTCCCTCTCTCCTATGAGAGTGGAGGCCTGTGCCCAGCAGTGGGACGTTAATGGGCTGTAGTGAACTAGTATTTGCCCGCTGCTTCGGTCACGTTAGGTTCGATTTTTATACAAATTTCAAAGCTCTATTTTACTCCCTAAAGGATAGAATTTTCAAAAATCCTTTTGTAGTTAATCCTTGCATCATAATAGCTATCTGTATGCCAAATTTCAGCCTGATCCTTCCAGGGTCTTGAGCTGTGCGTTAATAGATCAGTCAGTCACCCTTTCCCTTCACTAAGGAACAAAATAATATGTCCTGCGACACGTGTCGCTACAGAAGTCGGGCGATCTCGCTCGACTTCGTCTGATATCGCACGATAATCTTGAAACCGGCAAAAATTACGATACTAGATGTCTGGCGACGTCAGTCAATATTGCCCAATGTAGGCCGACATCTTTAGCGATACTTGTCGCGAGACATTTGTCCCCTAGTGTATACGAGACCCTAAGTGAGCTATAGACGTATGAGTAGGTAAGTACGCGTCACGCGTACATTGGCTCGGCGACCTCTTTCATACTTGTATCAACCTAATTACACGAGCTTTACAAGTAAAATCCGAGTGTCCGCTTCTACAATAAGCTCCCAGAAGACATGTTGAAGATGTCTCTGAATAAGTTCAAAGTTAATGTAAAACGTAAACTCATTGGAAAATCTTATTACCATGTGAAGGATTACTTAAATGACAAGGAAGCTTGGCAATAATTTGCTCTAATGGCTCTGATAGTTCCTTAGCTATGATGATTTGTGAGATGGTGATAATGAAAAAAAATAAAAAAACCCCAGCTGAGTTTGTTGTGGGCTCTTCTCAGACCTGGGCGCGTTTGGAACCCTCGTAGCTTTAGTTTTAAGATACCGTAACAGATTATCACCATCATATTTTTATTTTTATGTAACTGGACGTCAATAAGTGTAGTGTACCTACCTAAATTGAATAAATATTTATGACTATGACTAAATTAATACGCGTACTACACGTTCAAAAAAGGTTGCTTTAACGTCTATCATTGCAATCATAAAAAAATCCATACTATTTACTGCTAAAAATGCGAAAGTGTGTTATTCTATCAATTAATCTCATTTTACAGTGATAGCTTGCATCCTGGATCCCAGAGGTACAAAGGCTGTTATCCCGGAAAATCAGCCTTTGATTCCCTCACCTCATTTCTGAATTGATCACATTAAGAAACTCCAAGAGCTCTCTCTTTCCCGCTGAGTGAATCTGAGCTTTTTATATAATAAGGCACATTAATAGCGACCATGTTTCTCTCTATCTGACATTTATGAATTAATAAATAACGATTTACTAGTACTAGTAAAATTATGATATTTTAATAAATAGTTCCGTTATAACAGTTGAATAACTAAAAACCTACAGCAAAAATAAACAGAACGGGAACGCTTGCCAGAGAACTGGGTACACAACACTTCTACCGAGTTTGTGTATTTTAAAGGAGGACCAAGAACTGTACGGCTTGTTTACACCATTCAAGCTGCTACGTTCTTGTGCTGTCGACTATCGGACCCGACTTCAGACTGCAGACATTCACATTTTGTTTAATTTATGGACAGCCCGTGGATATAGGCAAACATGAAGATTATCTGAAGCCGCTTCGATTACATGGTGTTAAATACCTTTCGATTTGCTTCTGAAGTAGTACGAACATCCAAGAAAGGCTAAATTTATATACTTAAAATTGAGTGTATAAAGTTATTTTATTGCCTGTACTTTTTCGTTAGGATACAAGCTCGATAATTTTTAAAGGGCTTCTAGGACTCTATTTTTTTTCACTCCCCAGCATTCTAGCTAGCATGTTACAATAATATATTAAGACTAGCTGATGCCCGCGACTTCGTCCGCGTGGATCGAGGTTTTTCGTTTCGGGAACTCCTTAATTTTCCGGGATAAAAAGTAGCCTATGTGTTATTCCAGACTATAATCTATCTCTGTGCCAAATTTCATCCAGATCCGTTCAGCCGTTGGGGCGTGATTGAGTAACAAACATCCATCCATACATCCATACATCCATCCAAACTTTCGCATTTATAATATTTATTTGATTAATGCATTCAGACTAACATGGCTATAATAGCTACTGCAGCAATTAGTAAGTAACCAGGCCAACTCGCACTATATAAACAAGCCAGTACTGTAACCATGCGCGATACTTGCTGATAGTGGATTTTTTCTTGATTACGCACGAAGGGCCTGTTCCACTAGTCCCTACCAACGTATCCCCCCTGGGGGGGAAAAGTGGGATCGAATGTATACATCCAATTGAAAAACACATATTAAAAACAGAAAGTACTTAAAATCTAAGTTATTTATCGTTAAAAATGTGTCGTGCCAACGAAAGTGTCCTAAGTCAGCTTAATGTTGTGGGTACAAAATGTAACCACAACGGTGTTATTCTGTTAGGGCCGAAAACGAGGGAAGTTCAGGTGTTATTGAATGCAATATCATTAAGTTATACGAAAGAAAAAAAACAATATGGGTTGACGTGACGATGACGATGATGATATGAGGAACACATACCAACTGATCCAGTTATCCCGCTTGTCAGCCCGTCGATTGTGTAAGGAAATCGTAATCGTAATCGTTTGTCAAACGGATAATAGATAATTGCCTGTACGTCAAAAAGCATGTGTGAACTCCTTAAACAGTTCGAGTAATACGTTTTAAGCTGTCAAATGATTACGATTTGCTTAGACAATTGGACCTCTGATTAGTATGAAATCTATCACTATGTAAATTATGAACCACACGAACAGTCTTATATACTTCCTAACACTAAAACCAAGATATTTAGTATAAGAAAAAGAAAAACGCGTGTCGAATCGGGACCGGTTAATAATTAATTATAGTACGTCATGAATTACTTGAATATAGTATTATAAGAACCTACCTAGTAGAAGTATTTTAGATATTGTATTGTAAAGTAGGTCTTAGGCTTTAACTGCATTGCAAGATATGCGATATTTGATATCGCGTATATTATATTTTTATTGGATACCAAATCATGAGTTGTTTTTAACGATCTTCCTGACCTAGTTGTAAGCGCTATAGTCATTTAGTACATTATAAGTACTATAAGTATAAATTGACGCGGAACGAATCCGATTATATAGTCTCACGACTGATTGTGGGTTTAATTAAAAAAAAATTGGAAATAAAATGGAGTTGAAAAAGTTTTTTCCTAGAACCAGACAGATATTTAAATGAAGCCTCGATTAACGGTGTGAATAAAATGAAATAAACTTATCATTTGTTGCTAACCTCAGTTAACGATCCGTATGACAGATGTTAATTACGAATAAGAAGTTTCGAAGTATAATCTTTTTAAATAAATGCATTTCTGCTATTATTGACTTCTGCAATGATGATGAATGATGACAATAAATCAATAACTGCATTAATCGGCCGATTAATTTGGCCGAGGCTAGTAGCATTAACTTCCTTTTGGCGTTTAAATTTTGAGGTACTTTATCTAAATATAGCATAGCTTGCAGTACCTAATCAACACTAAACAGGTTTACAATAATTAAGATAGCGATAAGTAGTTAATTATAGTTTTAATCCATTGCCTCCAATTGTTACATTAACAAATATCAAGTTAGTATGGTGCTAGAATCTTTATTACCTAAGTACTTACTTATTTCGAAATTGAAGATTATAAGGCTAGCCTTGGTAATAGTAGGCTAGCCTTATAATCTAACCACCACTTCTTATATATCCACTTATATCCACTTCTTATGCTGCTTGTCGCTATAACTGCAGTGCCCTCACGATGTGAACCGTCTCCTCCCTGTTCGAGCCTGTTTAGCGAGCCCGGCGCTGCTAGGTCTGCGATGCCCCTTTCGGCCGCTTCCACTGCTAGCACCAGCTCCTGCCCGACATTTCCATTGTCACCCTGCCTGCAAGCGGACCACCGCTCTCGTATGCTGCCCGCGGCTATTACCAAAGCCTAGCCTACATATTACAAAATTACCTACATATTAAATTATGGTATAAATATAAATATCATTTCCTTCCTGAATCCATTTAATATCTACCATTTTATTCCAGTAGGTATCTGAATTTACTCAATGTTAAATCGGTTGGCGATATGAAGCAATTCACAATGTGTTTGTTTCATAACTAATATAACCAGACCTGGGGATCTCACCTTACGGTAAATGATGATGCAGTCTAAGATGGTAGCGGTCTAACCTGTTAGGGGCATGGCAGTTATATTAAACCCATACCTATACCTACCCATACAATTTTGACGACCTCCGTGGCGCGGTGTGTAGCGCTGTTGTCTTTAATGTGCGGAGGTCCCGGGTTCGATCCCCGGCAGGGTCAATTTGGGAATTTATAATTTCTGAATTTTCCCCGGTCTGGCCTGGTGGGAGGCTTAAGGGCCGTGGCTAGTTACCACCCTACCGGCAAAGACGTGCCGCCAAGCGATTTAGCGTTCCGGTACGATGCCGTGTAGAAACCGAATAGGGGTATGGGTTTAATATAACTGCCATGCCCCTAACAGGTTAGCCCGCTACCACCTTTAGATTGCATCATCACTTACCATCAGGTGAGATCGCAGTCAAGGGCTAACTTGTAGTGGATAATAAAAAAATAAAAAAATACCCCTATTCGGTTTCTACACGGCATCGTACCGGAACACTAAATCGCTTGGCGGCACGTCTTTGCTGGTGGGGTGGAAACTAGCCACGGCCGAAGCCACCAGGCCAGACCAGGGAATATTCAGAAATTATACATTCCCAAATTAACCCTGCCGGGGATCGAACCCGTACCCTCAGCACGTTAAGACAACAGCGCTCAACACTGCACCACGGAGTTCGTCAAAAACGAGGTTGAAACATATTATTGCCGTTAAAGCGTAACAGACAGACAGACACGTTTCGCATTTATAATATCAAAATGGTACGTTTGGACTATGGTATAGCCTAATTATGCAAAACATGCATCGTCAGCAAATTAAACTCTGAATTATCAGCTACCTATCTATCTAAACTACTGTCTTCAACTTCATTGTCAAACAAATCATAACAGCCGAGCGATCGCGTAACTTCTGCATCAATCATTGATACATCGCAATCACCTCTGATTGGTTAACACTCTTCCACTATTGGTCATAATCCATTGACGCAGCAAGAATGCCATAAATTCAGCCAATTACAACAATTGATACTGTAACAATGATTGATACAGAAGTTACGCGATCGCTCGGCTGATATCCTGTTAAAATGGACAGGTAAGTAGTCGCAACTTGTATCGATGCAAAGTTTTGATTAAGTTACGGGACTTACGGCTTCATTTTGTAGAAGGTATCCCCTAATCTCAAACGATGATGTAACTAGACTAGAAGGTACATTACCGATTTAGATGTAAAGTCTGCTCCTATAGCGAAGTCCTATTTTTTCACGTCTGATCACGTTATTTTATCTGCCACTTGACGTGAGATTTAGAGCCGCTTGCACAAGAACATTTAAACTGATAGACGCCCGGAGCGGGCGTTTCGCCAGTGGAGCGGGTTGCCTCCCGACTGTTTATATGAATTTATACCTCAATGGGCTATTTCCACAGAGATTATTATTATTCAAAAGGATAAATTCCTGATTAGTCCTAAAAACTTATCTGGCCCGGTGGCCAAAATTGGATCAATTTTTTATGCCTGTTTCCGGTCGTTTTGGGTTTTCCCACACGACCGTAGAGCATTTCATTGGGCTATGAGAGAAAAGGAATACAGTGCACCTGCATTTGTGCACGCACTTCTGCACTTTGATATCGCCCGCGTTGATGGCTAATCTCTCTGGAGATTGGTCGGTATGAAATCTGGTCCGGAAATCCGGTCAGGAGCACATTATACGGTATAACATGACAAATACTATAAGCACCAAAGGCCATTCGTAGCGCCGCCGTCTGGTCCCGAACTAAAAGTGGTGTGAAGTATTTCGATATACAAACTAAACTTGGGTTTTTGCCTCTCGGACTTTGTGAGGATATCCTGGAGGCTGGACCCTTAGGCTTAATAGTTTAGAGCTCTGAGAGGGTTCAAACTCAAAACATGTGAAATGTTATGTTTCTCGACCAAGTGGTTTGAACTACTGATAATTGTATGTATTTCTTTTATTAAGTTTAGCTCGCTTTGTTGTTTAAGCAAATTAATCAATTAAATTAACAATTTAAAACCCCATGACACGTCAGTTAAGCGGACTTTTAAACATATCAAACGTATGTCTGAAATCCCTGCACCGGCTGAAAAAACTGCTGTTAAAATTATTTTTAAACCGCTTAACAGATTTTCATCAAATATAACTAGAAACAATCCTAAAAAACCCACCGTTGAATTAAAAAAAACAGCGCATTTCAATCGGTGTATTCGTTTGAACTCTACTTGGACGAAGAAGTGGTTTATTCGTCCAAGAAATTCTATGATGACACATACATCTGAGACATCAGACATTAAAGGTCGAAGTGACATTAGGGTCAAATAGTTCACTGGCAGAAGACAAAAATAATACCACAAATTTTCACCTTTTTAGGGTTCCGTACCCAAAGGGTAAAAACGGGACCCTATTACTAAGACTCCGCTGTCTGTCTGTCTCCAGGCTGTATCTCATAAACCGTGATAGCTAGAAAGCTGAAATTTTCACAAATGATGTATTTCCGTTGCCGCTATAACAACAAATACTAAAAATTAAAAAAATATATATATTAAGGGGGGTTCCCATACAATAAACGTGTTTTTTTCGTATTTTTTTGCTCAATATTAAAAACGGTAACAGGTAGACGGTTAAAATTTTCACAGAATATTAACTTGTATATTACCTTTCAAAATAAATAATTAAATATCAATAAAGTAAATATTAAAGGGGGGCTCCCATACATCAAACGTAATTTTTATTTTTAATACGTCATAAATCGTAAAACTTACTACAGGTTTGTACGGAACCCTCGGTGCGCGAGTCCGACTCGCACTTGGCCGGTTTTTCAAACAATACCCCACGCTCCCGCCTGCGTGCTGCGGCTATGTTTGTGATTTTTCTACATATAATATTGTCTATGAAGCTATCTCAAATTTTAATTTGAGAAAGCTTCATAATTCAGTAATTTATATCTCGTTCTTGAACGAGATATAAATTACTGAATTAAAATTTCAAGATGAAAGAAAATTATTAGTTATGGCATCAATTTCTTAATTTAATTTTTAATGTTTTATTTTATTGCTTTTATTCGAGTTAACTATTTAATATCGTTGAAAAAATATCTATAGGTATTATTGTTGTATAAATATTGTACTATATAAGAGATGTATACTAGATAACCGTGACCTTGTCCGCGTGGATTTAAGATTTTGTGGTCCCGTGGGAACTCTTTGATTTTCAGGGATACAAGATAGCCTATTATCCTCTCTAGGGATTAAATCTATACGTACCTTTCATCAAAATCGGATGAAAAGATGGGCCGTGAAAAGTCAGACACGCTTTCACATTTATAACATTTATAACTAGCTGATGCCCGCGACTTCGTCCGCGTGGTTTAAGTTTTATTCCCGTGGGAACTCCTTAATTTTCCGGGATAAAAAGAAGCCTATGTCACTCTCCAGGTCCTCAGCTATCCCCATGCCAAGAATCACGTCGATCCGTTGCTCCGTTGCGGCGTGATTGAAGGAAAAACAAACACACTTTCGCATTTTTAATATTAGTATGATAGTTTGGAAGTATGGATTTCGCTGTTTCATTCGATATTAATTCGATATCTTTGAAATACCGCGGCGCATTTCCATAAGCTACTAACGCAAAGTTTCCCTAGTTATAAACCCTTTCAAGCCTAATGAAATTCCCCTGAAATGTAAGTACATTTGTATGTTAAATTAGCTTCAGCCAGCCAACGTTGATTGATGTGAATGGATTTGGGCATTGATCCCTCTTATCCCGCATTGAACGAGAGGGATCGAATACTCAAAATGTATCCGATTTTATACGTCAGATTTACCTAATGTAATGTTTTATCACATGACCCTTATAGACCCATGTGTTCTTTGAGTGTAGAAGTTTTGATTGATCTTTTAAATCTATTTACTAGATGATGCTCACGACTTTGTTCGCGTGGATTATTGCGTGCTACTACAGCCCATTAGCGTCCCACTGCTGGGCACAGGCCTCCACTCTCATAGGGGAGAGGGAATTAGAGCTTAGACCCACCACGCTGCTCCAATGCAGGTTTGCAGGCTTTAACGACTATTATCATGTTAGTGATAATAACCGGGACCGATGGCTTAACGTGCTCTCCGAGACACAGGAGTGGCACACCGCCAACTTCCTAACCAGTACCAACTATTACCTATTTTGTGCTAGTACTGAGAATTTCTAGTCAGAAAACCCCAATACTTGACTATGGCCCGACGCGGGACTCGAACCCGGGACCTCGTCAGCCGCAGTCGAACATGGTAACCACTAGATCAACGAGGCAGATACCTAGAACTAGATACCATCAGGTAATAATAAATAACCAAAGTGATCTCAGAATTTACACGCGTTTAATTTTATATCGTTAGTAGACATCTCATTCAAGCAAATCATTGAAAGGGTACAGAAATAGGACCTCAGTTGGTTGACCCCTTTTTCCAATACAACTTTTCATCCCAACATTCGTTCTGTCTTTCTGTCCGTTCCAACCGCAAACCACTCGACCGTTGGTAATGAAACCTTAGCTTTACCTTCGGTTTTTACTTAGGTACTAAAATTCTACATCAATGTTTTTTCGAGAATAATTTAACCACTCACCTCACCAAAGGCGTTAACTCACTACGGGCATTTTTTTTTTCACTGGTTGCCAAAAGTCCGCGCGCTGAAATCACTAAAACTAAATCAAAATCTGTCCATCCCTTTGGAAGCTACGATTCCACGTACGTATACTTCAACTTATAGCATGTTCCTATGTATGCGGTGGCTATTAAAAACGAATATAAATAATAATCTATAGATTCTATACTAATACTAATATTATAAACTAGAGGTCGCTACCGACTTCGTCCGCGTACAATTTTTGATTTCCTATGAGATTATGAAATTTTCCCGCTGCAAAAAGTCTATCTAAAGAGGCTTTATATAGCTTATGCAGGTGTTTATTATTTAAAACTAATAACCTAAATCCCCATTTTCTAGTCTCTAACTTCTAAAACTTAGAACCTTCATGCAACCTTCCAACCCCCATTTCACCCCCTTTGTGGTAGATTTTCGTAAAACTGCTTATACAGTTTTTTATTATTTTAAACTTATAACCTAAGTGCCAATTTTCATGTCTCTAACTTCTGCAAAAACAAAGGACTTTCATACAAACCAACCCCCATTTCAACCCCTTAGGGGTAAATTTTCTCATAACCGTTTCTTAGCTGACGTCTACACCATAGAAGGAACCTACTTGCCAAATTTCAAGTCTGTATGTTTTATAGTTCCTGAAATATCGTGATTAGTCAGTCAGTGAGTGCAATTTCGCTTTTATATAAAAAATATAATAAAATGAATAATTAAATTAAAATATAATAATTTCGTTTTTATATAAATATACGTATGGATGCGAAAGTTTGGATGGATGGATGGATGTATGGATGGATGTTTGTTACTCAATCACGCCAGAACGGCTGAACGGATTTGAATAAAATTTGGCACAGGGCTAATAGAATAACACTTAGGCTACTTTTTATCCCGGAAAATTAAAGAGTTCTCGCGGGAACCGAAAAACCTTGGTTGAACCTTGGAAGAAGGAAGGAAGGAAAAATGGCACCAGCTAGTATAATATAATGACGACCTCCTTGGCGCAGTGGTGAGTGCTGTTGTCTTATAACGGGAGGTCCAGGGTTTAATCCCGAAGATTTGGGAATTAATAATTTCTGTTTTTTTCTACTCTGGACTGGTGGGTGACTTCGGCCGTGACTAGTAACCAACCTACCGACAAAGACGTGCCGCCTTCGATTAAGTGTTTGTGGTTCCGGTACAATGTCTTGTAGAAACCCATAGGGGGGCTTAAAACTCAAACCCAAACTCAAAGTATATAATATATTTTATTCAAAATAGGTACCTACAAAGTACCTACACCTTCTGAACGTCACGTTTACAAAGTATAAGACGTGATGGTGGTAATTAGCCACGGTATCTTACAAAACTAAAGCTACGAGGGTACCAAAAGCGCCCTGGTCTGAGAAGAGCAAACTCAGTCGGGTTTTAACTGACAATATAACTAAATATAACTGACATACACCTAACAGGTTAACCCGCTACCATCTTGGATTGGGTCATCTTACCACCAGGTGAGATCGCAGTCAAGAGCTAACTTGTAGTGAAATAAATAAACCTATGTTTCAATGAAGGCATTTAAGTTAGAATAAAAAAAGAAAAGTCGACGACCTCCGTGGCGTAGTGTTGAGGGCTGTTGCCTTAACGTGCGGAGGTCCCGGGTTCGATCCCCGGCAGGGTTTGGAAATTTATAATTCCTGAAATTTCCCTGGTCTGGCCTGGTGGGAGGCTTCGGCCGTGGCTAGTTACCACCCTACCGGCAAAGACGTGCCGCCAAGCGATTTAGCGTTCCGGTACGATGCCGTGTAGAAACCAAATAGGGGTATGGGTTTAATTAACTGCCATGCCTCTAACAGGTTAGCCCGCTACCATCCTAGACTGCATCATCACTTACCATCAGGTGAGATCGCAGTCAAGGGCTAACTTGTAGTGGATTAAAAAAAAAAAAAAAAAAACTAAGACTACATTATCGACAGTTGAGTATCGAATTTACATTTGAAATTGGAATAAGCAAATTCCCTGTTCCATGGCAATTGGAACGGAGCTAACTTGAAAGTCAATATCGATTTATGTCTGAACTGTACAAGGTAAGAACTTATTAAGATTTAGTAAGGACTTCACAATGTCGATGAAACATCAATAGGTCAACGGTATAAGGGCACACGTGTCACCGAAAGTTCGAAAGATATTGATTTTGGTATTGAAAATAACATTAGCATTTTGAAAATGGCGTTAATTAGTAGCCCCCAGGAGTATTACCACTTTGATTCAGTACGGTTAGTTTAAGTTTTACATTACGTTCGATTCGATTGAGCGTAACCAATTCATTTGGAAACATTTCCGTTTGGAACCCTGGCTGTGAATGCATACACTAAATCAAGCTCTAAATCAATGGACTTGAAGTTCATTTTACTTTGACGCAAATGTGATCGATCGCTCGATTACGATCAATCGAATTTGCAATATAAAAACTACTAAGCTAAGACTAAGCGTACTGAAGTCAATTAATTCAGTAAAGGTCTGAAAATATTTACCACTTTAACAGGTACTAAAATTCTACATCTATGACTTTAAGGTTATAATTGCATGCACACAATATCTGCTTCAGCAGGTGATTTGATTAGGCATTGATGAATAGTATATTACACATCTAGGGCATTAAAATAAGAAATGTCTCAGATCACATGTAATTGTTGTCCGAGGCGAAGCCGAGGTCAATAAACATGTGATCTGAGGCTTTCTTATTTACTGCCCGTGGTGTGTATACTATTTTTCTCCTCGACGGAGGCGGAAAGCGGCATTTTCGTTTAGCGCAGCGGGAGGAAAATTGACGCTTTCCGCCCGGAGGTGAGAAAATATTTTTTCACATTAACTGCAACGATATTGCATTAAGTTTTGAAGTTTCGCACCAAATTTCGTGTAATGTCCTTCATGAGCAATGACTGGGCATCTATATAGCATAGAGTTAGGGACGATGTAAACAGACAGTATGGAGTGGGCCCGAATCTTAGATATCATTATGTACATAATATTATATGCATACTCAGTATTAGTACATTAATATTACCTTAGACAAACGAGTGAAAGGGGTTGTTTCAAATTTATATGGAGCCTGGGCCAGGTATTTGTACGGTATTTCAAAATGTTCGGGGTCATAAAATAGTAACATTTTTTTCTTTATTTCTTACTAAAAAGTTCAATTTACGAGGTACAATGCGAAATTATTTTGCAAAATAAAAGCGCAACAACATGCGTCCATTTTGACATTGACGTATATTACATGTGTCATGATGACATTTGACATAAAATTACCTGGGAAATGTGAAATAACCATACATTATCCAACAGCAGTCAGATTGATGGATGGATGCGCTGCGAGAGTTGCTATTCTACCTAATTAAACATTTTATTTTTGTACCTCTTAATCACTGTGAAACTGCCAAAAAGCATATTTTATTTTGTTTTCTATGATTTTATACTATTTTTTGGAATTCTGTACAAGTACCTGGCCCAAGATGAAACAACCCCTTTGTATACTTACTGATTAACACGGAGGAAACTATACAAAGTTTTTTTTAATACCAGAAAATTAGAGTTTATAAAGACAGGCTCCGCTCCACTTTGTGAGTGTGATGTGTGCCTAATAATTACCTCGAAAGACATCTATCTACTTGGCTTAAGCTTCGACTACATTAGCAAGAGTTCTCGGTGTCGGTTTTACATTAGCATTTCAAATGGCTCAAACTAAGGAGTCAATATCGATTCCAGTTGATATGTACAAGTATCGTGTAAGACCTACAGCTAAAGGGCTATTATGAGCTATACGAGTAAGGCTAAGACCTATAGCGTTCTTTGACTTTGCTCAGATTTGAATAATTGTGCCTCTAAAAAAGTCTTAACACAGTTTAAACAAGACAAGGGGCAAAGGTTAAGACTTATAGAGGGTTTTTTGACTTTGCTCAGATTTTGTGCGTCTAAAAAAGTCTTAACACAGTTTAATCTAGACAGGGAGCATACTACCATCGCCGTACCAAAGCCGTATTGTTTTAATATTGATGACCTACGTGTTTAAGAATCATAATCCCATCGGTGCAACGAGGAGAGACGCAAGATGGCTGACATTTTTTGGTATCCTTATATCTGGCTCTCTTTAAATGTCACAGATGACAGAATCAAAATGAGAACAAAAAAAAAATACAAAAACATACCTATTTATTCCTTCGTGTGCCTTCGACATTGTCCCATTCTAATTCTATCACAATGGTTGTACTAGAGCTCATCATAATAACCATCATAAACCATTTGCCCGCTCACTACTGAGCACAAATCTTCTCTCCGATTGAGAAAGGTCTTTAACAACAGTCCACAACGCTAACCAAGTGTGTATTGGTAGGCTTTATCCACCTTTGAGAACAATTACACAAAAGAGAGAAGATTTTTTTTTTTTTATTTTATAAATTCTATATTAAAATAAATATGTATGAAGAAATCTCGGGCCTGCAGGCTTCCTAACGATATTTTTCTTCAATTATATCAAATGATATTATTAATTGTAATTATAAACTGGTCCTGTACGTGCCTGTGGCTCAAACCCCGACTCTCTCTCTCTGCGTCGTATTCCTCATTACTGAGGGTCGTGTAGGAGTGATAGTAGGAGTTTTCTTGGGATAGTAATGCGATGGGTTCTCACGTCCTTCCGCATACGGCTCGACTAAATGTATTTAAAAGCTTAGGTTTTTGTAACGATTATTATCCGATGTTAGTGATAATAGCCGGGACCGACGGCTTTACGTGCTCTCCGAGGCACGGAGGAAACGAAGAGGCCAAATTTGAACCTTCAAATTCGGTCGACCATCCAATTACCAACATAGGTCGACGTTGCTTAACAATCGCAACCGACTGATATGCCTTGTCACAACTGGACCACTCGTCCCTCAAACCCCGACTAACCGAACGCCGGAAACCGACTCCATTTGGCTATCTCACGGTAGTTAGGTATAGGCATCGACCACACAACCAATAGACGCCTAATTACTATGCTTTCGTAATGCAAACAATTCAGTCAAATGTGGCAAACTTTTGCTTGCATAATTTAATCAGAACTACAAAAATGAGTACCAAAACTATGAAACCCAAAAAATGTGCGGCGTGCTCTGAAGACCTTTTAACGCCTGAACAACTTAAGTGCTCTTCTTGTGGTCTGCGTTACCACTTTGAATGCATCAATACCAGCAACAAGAAATATAAAGAGCTCCCCACAGAGTACAAAACCAAATGGGTATGCCCATCTTGCCGCTCGAAGCAGCCAAAAGGAGATAACTCTAACACGCCTGTGCGTGCTACCGGTAGCTCGCCAAACGATACGAGCCCGTCATCCAACATCACACATAGACGCACACAGCCTCAAACACTAAGTCATGACTCTCTCACCCTTGACAATGTCAAGCAGTTAATCCAACAAGAAATGAAAATCCTGTTAGGAAATATAGAAAAAAACATTTCTAAAATAATCGATAACAAAACCAAAGAAATGTCAAAGGAGATCAACGAAATAAAGGATTCTATCTGCTTCATAAATAACCAATACGAGGACTTTAAAAAGGAACTACAAGGGAAACTGACACAAGTAAATGAACTAAAAGTGGAAAATGAAAACCTGAAATCAACCGTAAGGGACCTTAACAGTCGACTTAACATAATCGAGCAGCATTCACGTATGTGTAATTTAGAGATACAATGCTTGCCTGAGCACAAATCAGAAAATCTTCCAAACATTATCGCACAAATTGGCAAGGCAACAGGCACCTGTATCTCAGACGCAGAAATCCATAAATGCACCAGAATAGCCAAAATAAACCTGGACAATGCACGCCCGCGTTCAGTGATCGTGAAGTTTTCAAGCCCGCGCATCCGAGATACATTCCTAGCTGGAGTCATCAAGTTTAATAAGAAATACAAGGATGACAAACTGAACACGAGCCACATTGGTATAGGAGGAGAGAAAAAACCGATCTATGTAGTCGAACACTTGACACCGGAGTTAAAGAAAATACACGCTTTCGCTAGATTGACGGCTAAAAAATTAAAATATAGATTCGTCTGGATAAAACACGGTCGCGTACTTTTGAGGAAAACCGAAGTTTCTGAACACATTGTTGTGCGTGATATTGAACAGCTGGAACATTTAACCTCATAAGTCTTAGGTTCTACTGTCTAGTCTATCATAGTTATTCTGTTAACATACGATTCTTTAAATATATACTATCAAAATGTTAGGGGAATCCGTAGCAAAACCCGAGAAGTTAAACTCAATATTTTATCAAACGATTTCGATATAATAATCTTTACAGAGACCTGGCTCAATGATGGGGTTTTCGATGGCGAGTTTATTGATAGTCGCTATACGGTTTATCGTAGGGATAGGGCTCAAACAAACATACATAAAATAAAAAATGGGGGGGGAGTTTTGATTGCAGTTAAAAATAATTTAAAATCATGCCGCAAAATAGAATGGGAAAGTATTCACGAAGATCTATGGATTACGGTGGACCTAGACACAATTCAAGGTAAACCAGGTCATATTGCAATCTGTGCCGCATATTTGCCACCACCAATAAAAAAAGATACTCTTAACGACTTATTGACGAACTTATCTAAAATTATCGACCATAATGAACATGTCCTGCTAATAGGAGATTTTAATGTGAGTTCAATATCTTGGTCAAAAGTGCCTGAACTAAATCACTTACACCCATCTAGTAGTTGCATTTTAGATTCCACATTCGTGGATTTTATAGAAGAAAATGACTTAAAACAATTTAACTCCATTTTCAATACCAATGATAGGCTACTTGATTTAGTTCTATCTAACATTACCCAAGTACTAGTTAAAGAACATCTTAACCCTATTAGTATCATCGACAACCACCACCCACCACTTAACATAAAGATTAAGCTGGGCAAGATGACAAATATCAAGGAAAAGCTCTCTGAAAAATATAACTTTTACAAGGCTAACTACAACGCCATAAACAAGGAATTAGACAATACACCCTGGTTAGATTTATTTAAAAATTGCGATGATGTCAATTCCATGCTCTCTATATTCTACCACAAATTAAACACAATTATAGAAAAATATGTCCCAAAGACCAAGCCTAAAAATCTTAAGTATCCTGTCTGGTATACACATAAACTTATCTCTATATTAAACCTAAAAAACAAATGCAGAATAAAGGCTAAAATTTACAAAAATCCGTTAGATATACTTAGGTTCGAAACGTATAGATCTGACAGCAGCAAGCTAATTCAAGAATGCTACAACGTGTATATTGAGTCTATTGAAAGTAACTTAGCAAAGAATCCTAAATACTTCTGGACACATCTAAAAAATGTTAAAAGCTCACCAAACACGTATCCAGCTGAAATGATTTTTAAATCTAAAAAAGCTACTGATGGACCTAGTACATGCAATCTCTTTGCTGAATACTTCGCTTCAGTCTATGAGAGCAGTGACCCTCCAAGCAATAAATATCCAATGCATGACATCTGTACAAACCACCTCTGCTCCGTTAATATCACCGTCAAGGAAGTTATTCGGAAGCTAAAAAGACTTGATATAAAGAAAGGTGCTGGTCCTGACAATCTACCCCCATTACTTATTAATAAATGTGCTGTACCATTATCATTACCCATCACCCTGATCTTTAACAAATCACTCCATACTGGAAGCTTTCCCGATTTGTGGAAATGCGCCAGAACAGTACCCATCTATAAGAAGGGTGGTCGCGAGAATATTGCCAATTACAGGCCGATCTCGATCCTGTCAGCCTTGCCGAAGGTCTTCGAATCTCTCATACATCCTGTACTATTACGTCATGTACATCATGCGCTTTCGAAAGCTCAACACGGCTTCATGGCGGCTCGATCCACTATCACTAATTTAGCCAACTTTACGAGCTATGTGATAGCTTCTGTAGATTCCCGTCTACAAGTGGATGCCATCTATACAGATTTCTCGAAGGCCTTCGACAAGGTGAATCATAAACTGTTGGTGGATAAACTGTCTGTTTTTGGACTGGGTGGATCGTTTCTTTCGTGGCTTTCTTCTTATTTGACTGGAAGATTCTCATTTGTAGCAGTTAAGGGCCATACATCCCAAACCTACAGCGTATCATCTGGAGTTCCTCAGGGATCAATTTTGGGACCACTTTTATTCAACATTTTCATAAATGACATCACGAACTGCATTCAAAATTCAAAATACTTCATCTTCGCAGACGATCTGAAACTTGCCAAAAAAATTGATAAGACAGATGACATCACCCTGTTACAAGAGGACATAAACAGAGTAGCAGATTGGTGTAAGCTAAATGGCATGGAACTCAATCCTGCAAAATGCTCCTTTATAAGTTTCACACGCAAACACTCTAAACTCGATGGCAATTATTTGATTAATAATAATTTGCTACAAAGACTGGATCTTGTTCGCGATCTGGGAATTACACTAGATGCTAAATTACGTTTTAACCACCATATCGACAACATTTGCAGATCTGCGCGTAAAATGCTAGGTTTTGTCTTTAGAAACTCCAAACCATTCAAAAAACTCCAAACCAAAAAGCTTTTGTACACGAGCCTAGTCAGAAGTAAACTCGAGTACGGGACGGTGATATGGAACCCTAGTTACCAGATTCACAAAGATCGAATAGAAAGTATACAGAGACGATTCACAAAGTTCTATTCCGGATCAAATAGAATAGTACCCTACTCTTCTCGCCTTAAAACCTTTAAATTAAACTCACTATCAGACAGACGAAAGTTACATGATATGTTGTTCTTATATAAGCTTATCAACGGAACTATAGATAACCCAGAATTACTAAGCCAGATTTCTCTCAAAACTCCCTCGCATCTGCCGCGGCACCCTATCCAACAGCTGTTTGCACACAAATTCAACAGAACCAACCTTGGCAATCATTCAATAATACCCCGGCTGAGCAGGCTGTATAGGGAACTTACGGTCAAGGATAAGTCTGTCGACGTGTTCCACGACAATATCAAAAAATTTAAAGCGAAAGTGATCAACACTTTTAAAAGCGCTACTTAATTTAATTAACAATAAGTTTAGTAAGGTAATAAGTCTAGTTTAAATTTTTTAGCAATAAGTATAAGTAGTTGTTATAATTTAATAATTTATTTCGTTTAACTTAATAATTTGTTTATGTATTGTACGACCTTTATTTTGTGCATGATGTGGCTGCCTATAAGTGAAATTATGTGTGTTTCGCTACCCTAAGTTTATTTATGTCTAAGTTTAATGTACATGTAATTTTGTTGGTAACCCAAGTAAAAATAAAATAAAATAAAAATAAATGACTCAAGTAAGCGGGCGCGGGGTACTAAACGCTTATTGGTCTACTCAAGGTCAAAAAAATCATAAATCAAATGGGATGGGGTCCTAACTTCTAATAATTATTTATCGATAATTAATTATTGATATACTCTAATTAATATTTAAATAACTCGGTAGGTTTTGTTACAAGGGTGTGGAATTATATAAGACCTATTAAGTCTGATGTGTTGTCTGAAAGTATTCGCCCTATATGAGGAGTCTATTAGTTGTATGGTCGATGGGTATAGGTATTCGCAAATTGTTCAGGCATATTTCACGTCAAGTGCGAAATGTTAAAAAAAATTACAGCGACCTCGATGTTTGAGATGATTGATGGTCTATATTATTGTGTTGTTCGCGAAAAAAAGATCTCGCGTTCGCGTGCTATTACCAAATAGAATTTGGTATACATTGTGGAAAAAATTCATAGTAAATTATATTACTAGATCTCTACAGCTGTTTGACTGGAAAACGCAGCGTTGGAAGACCCTCCACTATGAGGAAGGATGACATCAAACGAGTCGCAGGGAGGGGATTCAGGCGGTGCTAGACCGCGGCATGTTTTTTTTTATCCACTACAAGTTAGCCCTGCGATCTCACCTGATGATAGGTGATGATGCAGTCTAAGATGGTAGCGGGCTAACCTGTTAGGGGCATGGCAGAATATATTAAACCCATACCCCTATTTGGTTTATACACGGCATCGTACCGGAACGCTAAATCGCTTGGCGGCACGTCTTTACCGGTAGGGTGGTAACTAGCCACGGCCGAAGCCTCCCACCAGGCCAGACCAGGGAAAATTCAGAAATTATAAATTCCCAAATTGACCCTGCCGGGGATCGAACCCGGGACCTGCGCACGTTAAGACAACAGCGCTACACACTGCGCCACGGAGGTCGTCAAAAAATGTGGAAAAACAAGAGACCTATGTCCAGCTGTGGACGTCTATCGGTTTGACGGTGAATAATGTTTTATTGATTAGCAAAGGGGTTAGTGGATTACGTATTTGTGGAGACCTCACTACACATTAGCCAAATGCGTTTGGCGCTTGCACTCGGCTAACAAAGTACACATACAGAAAAAGTAACCGCTGAGTTTCTTGCCGGCTCTTCGCAGCAGAATCTGCTTTCCGATCCAATTGGAGAGCTCTGACGTAGCTAAAGTACCACAAATAGGACCAAATAAAATATATATAAGGTTTATATAGTAATTAGGTTAGGCTAGCTAGGTTTATTGTTTCTATTGTATTGAAATGGTGAAACACCGCCAATTTCCTAACTCCGGGCTAGTACTGAGAATTTCCCACTACTCAATCATGGCCCGACCCGGGACCTCGTCGGCCGCAGTCGAACATGCCAACCACTAGACCAACGAGGCAGGCATGGATATATTTATAATACACCATAATATTACAAAGGTGAAAGTTTGTATGTGTGTGTGTACGTTTGTTAATCATTCATGCAAAAACTACTGGACGGATTGGCTGAAATTTAGAATGGAGATAGATTATACCCTATATTAACAAATAGGTTACTTCTTATCCCGGAAAACTAAAGAGTTCCCGCGGGAACGAAAAAATCTCAATCCACGCGTACGAAGTCGCGGGCATCATCTAGTCCTATATAAATATGGATTCTGTGGCTTTGCTCAAAGGTTAGTATACAATTCCCAATGCATTCGGCAAGTACCAACCAATGTGTAAAAGCTGTTTACGAATAAAACTTTCTTTATATAGAATTAGGTCCGCAATTCCGAGCGTGTTAACAGAACAACGCAAATGTTTGCGAACCTTCGTACTTAACCCGTGACAAATGTTGCGTCCAAAAGGAACATATTTTTATCCATTTCGATGTTTTTCGCTTTATTTCGAAACTATGCGTACGCCTATTAGTTGGTAATTTTATCATGAGCATATTATTACTAATATTAAAAATGCAAAAGTTTAGAACTTTGGATGGATGGATGTTTGTTACCCAATCACGTCAGAACGGCTCAACGGATCTGGATGAAATTAATTTGGCACTCAAAGGCTACTTTTTATTCCGGAATATTAAAGAATTCCGGTATAGGAACCAAAAACCTCAATCCACGCGGTCGAAGTCGCGGGCATCGCTAGTTTATTATTAGAATAAATTTAACTCAAATGCCAGCAACTGCAAAGTTTACCTAGTTATCTGTTCGACTTACATGAAAATCTATTGCAATTCCTTCGCAAGCATTAAATCAGACTTACTTACCAAGTGAAGTATCAGAAGTAAATAATTAGATAAAAAAATATAAATTATTTATTATTAAAATTAGAAGCTATTACAAAATAAAAAATAAATATCTAACTTAATAAATCATTCTCAATACTAGAATTACCGAATTCAAGCGATCTGCTTAATTGTAGTGCATTAAAATTATTGCTATTTGGACTCTTGAAATACTTAAAATAAACAATTACTATAAGGACTATAATAACAATCATTATTAGCATTGTAGACCATACAAAGTATACTAGTGCTGATGAGTGTTGTGACGAGCTAGCTTCTTTGTGGTCAGGTTTCAATGTAGTGGTGCTGTTATTGACATTACCACACTTAATCCCGTGAACATTATCTTCGTGATATATCTTATCCATTGATGTCACTTCCATCGGATGGAAAAATATTGTATGATTAACTGATTTTATATTTCGGACAATCTCTTTACAGGATATGGGATTTCCTCCCAAACTTATAGAACTTAATTTTGGAGTGACAAATAGCAATCTTACAAAATCTATGTTTTCAACATGGTTGTAATCTATGATTAGTTTCTTGAGCTCTACACATTCGTGAAAAATATTCACGTCTAATTCTGTTAAATCGTTTTTAGATAAATCTAATACTTCTGTTCTATGCAACCCTCTGAAACTACCATATCTTAAGGTGGATATATGATTAGATGACAAATTGAGCATTTTCAAAATTTTTATATTCTGGAATGTTCCCGGTGGCAGTTCTGTGATGTTGTTTTTACTCAAATCTAAAGCTTGTAAGTTGTCCATATCTTTTAAGAAATGTTCCTTAATTTTATTAAATCGATTATTACTTAAGTCCAAACTAATTAACTCCTTAAAAAAGCGCAAATCAATGGTACTTATTTCATTATGAGATAAACTTAAGTCTGTTAGTTCTGCTAGAGAATTCGTATAATTATTGTTAAATCGTGTTATTTTATTAAAGGACATATGCAACGCTTTAAGATTTTGTAACTGTTTGAAAAATGGGTCAGTTATATTCGCAATACTGTTATGCGATAGATCTAAATACAGAACACCCGAGACATTAGCTTTTGGAAGAATTTTTAAATTATTGTCATTTAAATACAGAGATTTCAAATTATTAAATTCGTTTGTCACTTCTAACTTTTCAAGCCGATTTTGTGAAAGATCTAAAGAATACAAATTATTTACACCAATAAAATTATTATATCCTATTTCATCAATATCATTGTTTGAGAGATTCATCCGTGCCAGTACTGGCAGATTAACAAATGACATGTTATTTACTTTACTCAAATTAAAGCTGCTTAAGTCTAAGTATCTCAAATATTTAGCTGGACTAAAAGTATCTGGTTCTATCGCTCCCGTTAAATAATTTCCAGTTACATTCAAATATTGTAAATTTTCAAGCGGTAAAGAAAACCTTTCAATACTTTTAATATTATTCATAGACAGATCTAATTTCCTTAATTGAGTCTGGTTAGCAAATTGATGTGAAGTTAATTTTAGCAGTTTATTGCTTTTCAATATTAATTCTGTTAGATTTATCAATGAATTCTCAACAAAAACTAGATCCGATATCGCATTATGTGATAGGTCTAAAACACTTAGATTTTTCATTAAACCAAAACAGGTACTATCAATCGCCGATATGCTATTTCTACTTAGATTAAGAACTTTTAAAGCTGTCATTTCTGAAAAAGCACCAGCACCAAGTGATGTAACACTTTGATCAAACAAACTAAGTTCGTTAATATTTTTCAAACCAGCAAAGGTAGACCCTGTGATAGGTCCAGATATATTGTTTTTAGCTAAGTTCAAAACACTCAGATTGTTATGCTTAAAAGCATTATCTTCTATCTCAGTAATTGAATTTGATTCGAAATTTAAATATCTTAATTTAATATTATTAATAAGCATTACGTTTTCTACAATTGACTTTATTTTATTATTTTTGAAATCTAAAACTTCTAAGTTAAAAGCTTGATTGAAACAATTCGACTCAAGGGTTTCAATAACATTGTTAGAAAAGTTCGCTGAAACTAAAGATGTCAATCGATTTAATTCATAGCCAAACAACCGTTTCAAACTATTCATTGACGCATCTAGGTATTCCAATGATTTTAAGTTTATTAAAGTCATATTTAATGCTGTCAAATTATTATTGTGTAAATTCAATGTTGTTAAGTTTATCAAGTTCATGAACACATCGTCGGGCAAGTCATTTATTTTGTTACATTTTAGGTCTAACTGTTTTATTTTGTTCATGTATTTGAACAAGCCACTTTGCAGATGTTCTAAATTGTTGTATGAGAGATCCAACACAAGTATTTCTGAATCTTTATTGTCATGCGTATACAGTGAACTCAATCCAAGATTGCTGATTTCGTTTCTTGATAAATTCAGTGTTTCCAGATATATCAAATTTTTAAATGCCATATTTTGTACAACTTTAATCCTGTTATTAGAAATATGCATGTGCTGTACTTTCGAGTAATACCTGAAAACTGATTCTGCGATAGTGTTCCAGTTGTTTTCACTTGCATTAATAACTTTCACTCTTGAGTCAAAATTCGTCGATCCAAAGAAACCTGCACTGAGAATGTTGACCGTAGACTTTTTTATGACAAAAGTGACATAAGGGTCGAAATTACAACGTGGGATTGCAGCACTTCCAGCATAAGTTTCACACACAACAGTGAAAACACAAGTCGAGTACTCATCTTGGATGTCGCAGTTATGGGTCGAGTACACGCCCATAAAAGTTGAAGTGGCGACAAGGAAATCTGCAATTTAAAAAAAACGTACATGTTAAAAGGGCAAATAGGTCAGGTATATTGGGGTTAGTTAAAGAAGTATTTTTAGATCCTTTTTCTATCTTAGCTCTTCTCAATAACATTTTTTTTAAACCATTCATTAAAAAGTTTCTTTGTTTTGGCCAGAGTTTAACACTGAATCGTTATTTTCAATAAATACAGTATATTGTATTCACATTATAACTTCTGTATTGTTTAGTTTTTGAGATATCCCCCGTAAAGGCTCGGAGGGAGATTTCCGTGAAATAATACTCGAATCTTGCGCGAAATCAATACATTCATCACTTCCTTATCATAAATTTAACACTTCATTGAATAATACAGCAATTGGCAACATTACGTCTTAATCTCTGAATACGTCTACTGTCGTCCATCGAATGAATCATGAGATCCAAAACGTTCTCGTTTTATAAAAGTTGTTATCACTCCCACCTCAGTATGTCAATATACGTCAACAAACGGATATTGACTAATCTAGTTAATTAAATTAAGTATATCGACGTAGTTACACTCCTTGTCTCATGAGATATATTGACAAACAGTATTAACTTAATAATATTTTCAATGTACACCCAGGTCAAATTGGATAAAGAGTCATGAAATAAGTCAAATTGACAACTATCGAAATAATAAACCTTACACCCGTAACAAAAACTGTCTAAAACTTCCAAAGGCATTCACCAATTTCTTCATTAATTATGAAGTAGTATAAAAAGTAGCCGCTTGTTTACCAAATTTTATTCAATCTATATATATAAAATTCAAAGTCCTGACTGACTGACTGACTGACTTATATATCAACGCACAGCCTAAACCGCTGGGGCTAGAAACTCGAAATTTTGACAGTAGGTTCCTTTTGTGACGTAGGCGCTCACTAAGAAAGGATTTCTCAAAATTCCACCCCTACGGGGGTGAAATAAGGGGTTAAAATTTGTATGAAAGTCCGTCATTTCTCAAGTTATATCCATGAAACTTGGTAAATGGGCTACCAGTTAAAAATAAAGAAATACGTGTTTCACAGTTTTTCAAAATTCCATCCCCAAAGGGGTAACATAGGGGTTTAAAGTTTATATGAAAGTCTTTCAATTCTCAAGCTAAAGCCATGAAACTTGGTATATGAGCTGCGGGTTAAAAATGAAGAAATACGTGTTTCACAGTTTTTGAAAATTCGACCCCAAAAGGGTGAAATAGGGGATGAAAATTGGTATAAAAGTCTTTCATTTCACAAGTTATAGCCCTGAAACTTGGTATTTGGGCTTCCGATTTAAAATTATGAAATACGTATTCCTCAGTTTGGAAATTTCTATCCCCAAGGACGTTAAATAGAGAGTTTGTCCTTCAATCACGCCGCAACAGAGCAACGGATCGATGTGATTTTTTGCATGGGTAGGTATAGGTGAGGATCTGGAGAGTGACATAGGCATCTTTTTATCCCGAAAATGAAGGAGTGCCTGTGGGAATTAAAAAACTTATGCCACGCGAACGAAGTCGCGGGCGTCCTCTAGTAGGAAATAATATTCAAACATAAAAATTCCTAGATT
Organism: Erebia ligea; assembly: GCA_917051295.2. Lineage (NCBI taxonomy): Eukaryota > Metazoa > Arthropoda > Insecta > Lepidoptera > Nymphalidae > Erebia > Erebia ligea. The sequence goes on from OU785239.1 coordinate 3,462,190, forward strand.
TTGATTAAAATATCTACTTACAAATAAATACACTCCTGTCCTTCATTTTGGAAGTGGATTACACTTTTAGTTAAGTCTTAACTTTGTGACATTATTAACATGACATTATTAATAACATGCAAAAGATTTGACGGAATGTTGGATCAACTGGGTATGACATCGCATATACTTAAACTCTGAACGAGTGATAAGAATTGCAATACAAAACACCATTATTAATAGTTTAGGGTTCCACAAACATTTCATTATATGCACTCTCAGCAAACGACGTCTGACAGTCAGACTTTCTTTAAAAGCATAGGAGTAACTCATCGATGCTTCATGAGAGAATCCTATTAATATTATTAGTGTGAAAGTTTGGATGCTTGGATAATATAATATATTGAATTTGATCAAAATTGTCATTCTGTATAACATTTTTATGCGCTACTGGATGGGATGATATGCTGACCCCCTATTGTATAAGAAAAACTTTATCAGTTCCTTTTTCAAAAGGATGGAACTAGTAGAACTACAAAAAGTTAGTTTGACTCTTAACTACTAGTTAACTAGTAGTAACCTTAACTGCATTAATTTAGAGCTCAATTTCGTGTATGCATCCACAGCCAGCGGTCCAAATGATACGATTCGAGTTTAAAATCGGTTGTCCCGAATTTGTGAGTTTTAAATCAATAGCTTTCGGGTCCATTTTACTATGACGCTAATGTGATTGAACGCTCAATACGATCAATCGAATTTGCAATGTAAAAACTCAGACAAGCGTACTGCGTAACAAAACACGACAAACATGAAAATTAGTACGTTCTGAAATCGTAAAAAAGAAATACGGAACCTTCATATTTAGTGTATACTTAATACTCTATTATTCGGTTTTTATTAGTGAATGGACACATAATGTAACGGAGAAGCACAGTACAAAAAAAATCGGAATCGAAATTGTCAATTCTTTCTTTTCGGATTGGTCCTAACGTCATACGTTGGATGAATAATGTACCTTACCGTCTTATTCACTATGTGGTATATGTCATGATGTCACAACATTATAATATTTGCCACAGACAAATTTTTTAAGTTGGAAGATCTAAAACATGCATTTACATAGAAATCATTATTTACACCGCTAGGATAGTAACTGCTGGCTGTAACCCTTCCAGCTTCCGTTTTCCTTCTGCTTTTAAAATATCTCTCTTTAACGATAGAGTGAATATTCATCTTCTAGGCAAGCGCGCTCTGCCATTTAGACTGCTACTCCACTTGCAGGCTGCAGGAAGTTAGATTGCAGCCAAGCGCTACTCCAAAATTAAAAAATAAACCAATCTTATATCACAATAAAAATTGTATTGTATTCAAACATTTATAATTAAATATAATATGTAGTGTACAGATAGATAGATAGAATATCAACTAGATGATGCCCGCAACTTCGTCCGCGTGGGTTAAGGTTTTCGATTCCCGCGGGATCTCCTTTATTTTCCAGGTTAAAAGTAGTCTATGTCCTTCCCCGGGATACACCCTATCCCTGTACCGAATTTCATGAAAATCGGTGGAACAGGTGGGCCGTGGAAGCGTAGCAGACAGAAAGACAGACATTTACACTTTCGCATTTATTTTATTTTTATTTTTTATTTTGTTTATTTGTCTGTAATCAACTACTACTACTAGCAAATTATAATATTAATATGGATTATTTATTTTTATTGTAGCACTTTGATCAAATAATCAAATAAATATTATAAATGCGAAAGTTTGGATGGATGTATGGATGTATGGATGTATGGATGTTTGTTACTCAATCACGCCCCAACGGCTGAACGGATCTGGATGAAATTTGGCACAGATATAGATTATAGTCTGGAATAACACATAGGCTACTTTTTATCCCGGAAAATTAAGGAGTTCCCGCGGGAACCGAAAAACCTCGATCCACGCGGACGAAGTCGCGGGGATCAGCTAGTAAATATTATAAATGCGAAAGTTTGGATGTATGGATGTATGTTTGTTACTCAATCACGCTCCAACGGATGAACGGATCTGGATGAAATTTGGCACAGAGATAGATTATAGTCTGGAATAGCACATAGGCTACTTTTTATCCCGGAAAATTAAAGAGTTCCCGCGGGAACCGAAAAACCTCAATCCACGCGGACGAAGTCGCGGGCATCAGCTAGTATTAAATAATTCATTGATTCGCAATGCTGCTAGATGGAGTAAATAAATTATTAAGGGGCTTAAACTTTAACACTTATAAGATATTTACATAATTTATCATCATATCATACTAATATTATAAATGCGAAAGTGTGTTTGTTTGTTGGTTTGTCCTTCAATCACGCCGCAACGGAGCAACGGATCGACGTGATTTTTGGCATGGGTATAGTTGAGGACCTGGAGAGTGACATAGGCTATCCCGGAAAATTAACGAGTTCCCACGGGAATAACAAAAACTTAAACCACGCGGATGAAGTCGCGGGCATCAGCTAGTAGTAAATTAAATAAAATAGTCTGATAAAAACGTCATTCTATTGACTATCCATAGTTTAATAAAATATATATTCATCAAATACAACTCCATAGGTTTTTTGTCCGGCCACCGGAAACTTTTATCGTGTTGTCCACGAGATAATATACTGGCACAATGGCGATGGAACTTGAGTGCGATCGGCTGTACTGAAATATCATAACGATAATACATACTTAAATTATAGACCTAGTAAGTAAGTATTATATAAATGCGAAAGTGTGTTCGTTTGCGCCGCAACAGAGCTACGGATCGACGTGGTTCTTTTCTGTGGGTATTGTTGACGGCGGAGAGTGACATAGGCTTCTTTTAACCCCGGAAAAACAAAGAGTTATCACTGGACTTAGAAATAAGAAGTCGCGATCATCAGCTAATTAGTTGGTAGTATAGTTAGCGATAAACTGCCGATAACCTATAGTCTGGCCGCGTTAAGATTTTTTTTATATTTTATCCACTACTTAGCCATTGACTGCGATCTCACCTGATGGTAAGTGATGATGCAGTCTAAGATGGCAGCGGGCTTACCTGTTAAGGGCATGGCTGTTTTATTATACCCATACCCCTAGTCGGTTTCGACACGGCATCGTACCGGAACGCTAAATCGCTTGGCGGCACGTCTTTCCCACCAGGCCAGACTAGGGAAAATTCAAAAATTATACATTTCCAAACCCTGCCGGGGATCGATCCCGGGACCTCCGCATGTTAAGGCAACAGCGCTCAACACTGCGCCACGGAGGTCGTCAAAATAAAATAGTGTGGCCACTGGCCAATTCTGTATAACACAATCTCTAAACTAAACTAAAATGACAGCTTTAATTATTCTAGTTCTGTCCCTTTCTGCAGGGAGTATTATGAAAGTGTTAGCACTATTTTTAATGCTGTCATTTTGGTTAGTTTAGAGATTGTGTATTACAGAATCAGCCCCATTGACTTACCACTGTACCGGTAGTCTAAGCCTCGCACTGTGCACCTCCTTATAAAAGTGTGGTCACTTTAGCATTATCCCTAGTGTGTTTTCACCCTTAATCACGTGTGGAAACGCATACATTTTCTAGCGTAAGCAAAAAGCACTTTAAGCTGAGAAACAATAAATAAATTAAGTTACCCCCAGCATAGTTTATGAGTATTGCGGTCCAAGACTCCAGACGACACTTAGGGGGAAAATTGGCTGAAGCTACGCAATATAATTAAGAATACAGTGAATTTATATACAAAGTGCGGCTAGGGAGCTATTCGGGATACTAGAGGAGTTATGCTAGTTTTAAGAAACTATCTCCCCGACGCGACGCATCGGTGAGCACTGTGGTCTTAAGGCCAAAACACACAGGGAGATATAATTTCTAACCCGTTGTCCTACGTGAGCGACACACGCGACACCGCGATTCGATACAATGCGACGCGACAGTATTAAACAGCCACGTACCTGCAAATTGTGGAACCAGCTTCCATCTTCTGTGTTCCCTAATGATTATAATATGGGGCTCTTCAAAGGGCGGATAAACAAATTTCTCAAAAGCCAGCAACGCATTGGCGGTTCCTCTGGTGATGTAAATGTTCATGGGCGGCGTTCATCACTTACCATCAGGTGACCCGCCTGCTCGTTTGTTCGCTACTTATATTGAAGTAATGTGGTTTTTTGGTTCGTATAAAATGATAAGATATTGGTGGAGACGTCTTTATTCAGTGCAGGCTTAATATCTACTCTTTAATAACTAACAGAAAGAATAACGAAACCTTACATGCTATTGTTATAATATTATTTCCTAATCTAACCTACTTACATTTTCAATGGACCTTTCTTCCAAATCGATGAGTATACAACCTACATCGATTTATTGAGGAGTTGCATCTTTATGTTGAACTGAGTACATATTACAACTCCCCCGAAAATCTATGCGGTTCACCCCTCTTCTTAAAGAAAAAAAATGTTGAGCGGTACTCCGATTGGGAAAAAAGGTGAAATACAAAAAAAATAAAACTAACCCTAATGGGAAAAGAGAAACATTTTTTTTTTACGCTTGTTCTTGTGCAATTTATTTTACTACTTCGTATGGGCATTCGAAATAATAATATAGAACAATAATAATAAAATAATAGCGGATAATAATGGATCCACTTTACATTGTAAAGGGATAATTCTACAAAATAAGGCAAGAATCAGCTATGATCAACTCACGATAGTGATAATCTTACTTCAAAGCCAAATGTAAATATTATAGGCGTATTTTGTCAAATCAAGGTACCTATATACGCAATTCAAAATCACTAATTTAATTTGTCACAAAAGATTCTCTGTATCACTACTCCTACCTCCGTCATAATAGAAATGTTGCCGTAGCATCGCTTCGAGCATTTAACTCGTAATAGCATCATCGTTTAACATGCTTGTCCAATAAATAATACCTATAAGGTTTCTTTCTTTCTTTCTTTCTTTCTTAGGTATTTATAATACCTGAATCGTCATATTATTTCATAATAAATCTTCGAGGCTCTAGTCTTCATCTTTCTTTTATATTTCTCCACTGCATATCAACAAATAAATTAATTAACGCGGCACGTACACTCCTAATTATAAAACATAACATCCTTTCAAATATTCTCCATAATTCATATATTCTTCATTATTGACATTCAACAAGGCTCTTCACTAACACCAGCGCGGTAGATAATGATCAAGAGTCTAGACAAAATATACATCGTTGAATGAGGAGGTACTAAGTATGCGCAAAATATCGCGTTCAAATAATAATCATCTTCACATATGAACGTCTGTCAGTCCGATTTAAATATTCGTCAATACCTATTTAAATATATGTAGCACTTCTACAGCCGAAGGGTGATCAAGCCTTAGGTTAGTAGAGTCCTAATTTGTCCAAGTCGGGTAAAGTCTCTATTTAATTCACAATTATTAGCACACACTTCTGTGCTTCAACAGAAAGAAAAATAATTCTCCTTATTTCGTACTCATTTCCTTGTACTTGCAAATTGCATCTCGAGCAATATCATTGTCTCGTAATACAATGAATTTTAGGTAAGCGTGTATCGTTGACCACGCGATTATACCTTAATAATTCCTTGAATTATTATTTAACTTCTATTTAATTAAGAGAGGGCGCTGCTCGTACACAAAACAACTTGTCTGTATTTAAAAGTCTTTAAAAATTTGAAAAGTATTTAAATAGTGCTAAAATGTAATTAATTCTGAAGAATACCTGCCAATTTAAGTGAGAAAGTGTTATTACTGCGTTAAACCTGTGGACTATTACTAAAAACCATATGAACAATACGTAACGGTTTGTGACCGTTAACTGTGATCAACAAAAACTACTTAATTGAACAATTGCAAAAAGCAAAGTGGACAATGAACCAAAATAATTAATCTGCATACATTAAGTTACTTAATTATATCGACGTAACGAGTGCGAAGAGAAACGTTAAATATCTGACAAATTGTGAACAACAGTGAAAATGAACAGAACATAAGACTACGAAATATAGTGAAACAAATCTGAACTATTATGGACGAAATTATATTTGCGTGTAAATACTAGTGTCTTTAATATTATAATTAGATGAATCAGTAAAATTTATGTGTAAACTAAGTAATAATATAATACATAAACATAACCTCAAAAACGGTGAAATAAATTGTGGACTATGTACTATGGACAATATTACATTTGTGATTAAATGCTTGTGATTAATAAATAATTAGTCGTATGAAAATAAAGACTTGAAAACTGAATATCGATAAAAGGTGAAATCAATAAAGTCACTCATCATCTACTATTTCAAATTCTAGAACTTTTGGAGGACGCGTATCGCCATATATCGACAAGCGGTGGGACTAACATTTACAAGTCTTCGTCGCTCACCGCTAGATGGAAGTCTTCGTGTCTCAAAAGAACGTTTGGAGGAAGCGTATCGCCATCTATCGACAAGTAGTGGGACTAACATTTACAAGTCTTCGTCGCTCACCGCTAGATGGAACTCTTCGTGTCTAATAAAGTCATCACAATTAATTAACGCCATCTACTGACAAGTATTTCATACATTCCACTACTTACCGCTAGATCGTAATAGAACACGTTACATGTGAATTTTATTAAGGTAAAATAATAATAATAATATAAACACAAGATGGAAGAAATGATGAAAATGCTAAAAGAAATCCAAACAGATATGCAAGGCCAAAAACAAGAAATGAATAAAATTCAAGAAAATTTACGAAAAATTAACGAAAATATCAACCAAAAATTTGAAAATATTGAAATAAAAACAAAAGCACTAGAAGAAAAGTTGGAAAAACAGCAGGCATGCCTAGACAGATTGGAACAACAGACGAAAAAAAGAAATGTCATATTTTTTGGACTAGAAGAGAAGGAAAGATACTATAGCGATTTAGAAGAAAATTTACTTAACATAATAAATAATACGATGAAAATTTCCTGCGAAAAACGAGACATAGAGTTGGTGAGAAGAATTGGAAAAAAGAATGGAAATATTAGACCTGTGGCATTGACTGTATCTACAATGGGCTTAAAAATACAAATCCTAAGGAATAAGAACTATTTAAGAGATACGTCTTTATATATAAAAGAGGACTTTACACCTAAGGTTCTCCAAAAAAGGAAGGAGTTGCGTGAAGAATTCGTTGCCAGAAGAGAACAAGGTGAAAACGTCATTATGAAATACGATAAAATTGTTTCACTAGGCAGTAAAAGCCCCAAAAAACACAAGACGAAAACAAAACAAAGCAGTCCAGAAACAAGAAACAACAAAAGAAAAACACAATCTTCTCCTGAAACTCTACCACCCTCCCAGCAGAGCTTTAACATTTATAAAAAGAATAAAGCTACTATAGAGTCCTATATGACATCTAATAGCACTCGTCCAAGTTCCGCAACACCATCACAACGTACTTAGCAACGAAAGGCCTCTCTCCCGCCACAATATGAAAAACCAATATCTAATAGTATCTCTCCCAAGCCGGTTGGTCCCCGAGGGAGCAGTAGACCGACACCCTCCATCCAGCGCCTGTATATAAATACGCTCAATGTAAGATCTCTTGTAGGTATTGGACGTCAGGAAGAATTAGAACACGCTCTACAGAACATTAAGTGGGACATTTTGGGTATCTCGGAAGTTAAAAAAGAGGGAACTCACATAACAGAATATGACGAGTACATTTTACTATACACAGGAAAGAAAAGTGGAAGGAATGGAGTAGGCTTCATGGTTAAAAAATGGTTGAAAAATAATATAATCGATTTTACTACTGTGTCAGATAGAGTAGCTAGATTGGACATGTGTATCGAAAATACTTCACTTACTATCGTACAAGTTTACTCCCCCACTGAAAAGTCATCTGAAGAGGAACTAGAGTCATTCTTCAACGATATAACATTAGCTCTGGAAAATACTCTGTCAAAAACATATTTAATAGGGGACTTCAACGCCAAGATCGGTCAAGCTACTCCTGAAGATACCACAATAATGGGCCCCTGGGGATATGGAATCCGAAACAAAAGAGGATCAAGACTTATTGACTTCTGTTTTGAAAATGAACTCTACATTTTGAACACTCATTTTAATAAAAAATCTAAACGGAAATGGACGTGGCGATCGCCAGACGGACAGACACTGAACGAAATAGATTTCATTATCACTAAAAAGGTTGATGTTTCCACAATACAGAATATAGAGGTCATTAGTACCTCACACCCAACTGATCACAGAATGGTCAGAGCAACAGTTTCCATGTGTTCAAAACTACCGAAATCCCGAAAGACATTTAGGCAAAAACAGTCCGGATACCTACCAGTTGAATGTGAGCATCTAAAAAACGCTTTTATAGAGCTATCAAAAACAACAGAAAACACGGATGATATACAAATAACCTACACAAATCTAATCTGCACCATCCAAGAAAGTGTAAATGAACTACCAAAAGTAACTAGAGACGATAAAACTAAATGCATAATAACAGAGGACTTAAAGAAATTAATATCTGAAAGGACAGAGCTAAAAGAAAAACCCATAAAAACTGATTTTGAAAAGAAACGACTCAAACGCCTATACAAGAAAATTAGGAAACTTCTAAAACTAAGCAAAGAAAACTATAAAATACAAATATTTGAAGAAGAGTTACACAAAAATAGGTCAGTTAAACGAGGGAATAAACGTTTAATTAATACTAAGGAGTGGATACCTACACTAAAAACCAAGGACGGCGCAACTTCGACAAACAGAAATTCTATTTTAGAGACTGCTACCGAATTTTATCAACAACTATACAGCACACCAGAAACATATAACATAGACTCTACATTTAGAGAAGCTGATTCGGAAGAGGTACCGCTATTTTTGGAGAGCGAAATTCGGCACGCTATCAGCTCTCTGAAGTCAATGAAAAGCCCAGGCGAAGATGGTATAACCAACGACACCATCAAAACAATGATAGAGCCTATAACTCCCGTTTTAACCCAACTCTTTAACAACATTATGCTCCAAGAAAAAATACCAGAGCAATGGGAAACTTCCATTATTAAATTACTATATAAAAAGGGGGACCCCCAAGATATCAACAATTACAGGCCTATCAGTCTCCTGCAGGCTACTTATAAGTTATTTACTAAAGTCATACTCTATAGACTAAAGAAAGAGTTTGAATTTCAGCAACCACGAGAACAGGCTGGCTTCCGAAGCAACTACTCTACTTTAGACCACATTTTCACTTTGAAACAAATCGTAGAAAAATATGTAGAGTATGGAAAAACTCTGTACCTGGCGTTCGTAGATTATACTAAGGCCTTCGATTCGATTTTTTACGAAGCTCTATGGATCGCCCTTAGAGACCAGAACATACCTACAATATATATAAACGTCCTTAAGGAAATTTACTCGAAGTGTAAAGGTCGTATAAAACTCGAGAAAAAAGGTAGAGCGTTCGAAGTAAAGCGCGGGGTAAAGCAGGGAGACCCGATCTCTCCTAACCTGTTTACTGCTCTTTTAGAAAATATCTTTAGGAAATTAGATTGGACCGGTTTAGGAATAAATGTTAACGGGGAAAATTTAAACCATCTGCGCTTCGCTGATGACATTGTCATAATTTCGGAAACACATGAACAGCTCTCATTTATGCTAAAAACTCTAGATATCCGTAGCCGAGAGTGCGGCTTGACAATGAATCCCGAAAAAACTTGCATAATGTCAAACAGTACAGAACAGAAAAACGTGCAAGTGCAAGATAGAGCTATAAAATACGTCGAAGAGTACGTGTACTTGGGCCAAACCATATCTTTTAAGGGACATTATGCTGAAGAAGTCGAAAGGAGGATAAAGAAAGCATGGGCAGCATATTGGTCCTTAAAACATATTTTTAAATCAAACTTAGACATAAGACTAAAGAAGATAGCACTAGACTCCGTTGTGACGCCAACACTCCTGTATGGTTTCCAGACATGGCCTATGAGTAAGGATACAGTACATAAAATACAGGTTGCCCAGAGAGCTATGGAAAGGAGCATGCTAGGCCTAAAATTAAAGGACAAGATTAAGAACAAAGTAATAAGAAAGAGGACAAGAATTACTGACGCGGCAAAGCTAGCATGTCTCCTTAAATGGCGCTGGGCTGGACACATAGCGAGAGCAACCGACGGCCGTTGGACTGAGAAGCTGCTCCATTGGTATCCGCGCGACGCGCGTCGCCCGAGGGGTCGGCCGCGGCGCCGTTGGCGCGACGACATCAATGAGGCGGCGGGGACCACTTGGACCAGGATTGCGAAAGATCGGGAAGAATGGAAAAGGATGGAGGAGGCCTATGCCCAGAAATGGGCGTTCCAGTACGATATGACGAAATTAAATATAAAATAACACCTAACATATTATGACAAACACTTAATAATATAATATCCTACTTAATTATTTTTTGACATTATATACATTATATAGTTTGACATCAATTTTAATTTTAATTGACATTGTAACGCATGGTAATCATATTATATTTTAATTTGTCTTGATAATATTTTTGTAAAGACGGTGTTAGGTGAACTGAAATTGTATGGAAATAAAGGCTTTATTTATTTATTTATTTATTTTTATTTATTTAATTAACAGCTAACAATATCTAACATTGTAGGAAAAAATATTATGACATCTACTTGATTAAAATAATACCTAGGTACTACCGAGAAAAATACGAGCTAAATTGCTAACAGAAAAAAAATATTACCGAAACGAATAATGCCAAAATAATAATAATTAGAAAAAACCTAATGCCCATAACGAAGTAATAAATGCACTTACTTTTTCGACGCATATTCATTTCTCTGGCCTATGCGTGCTTCGTCGTAGATAACTATTTCATGCGATGGTCTTCAGACAACAGCTTTGGGGCCTGGACTTTTTCATGCTGCATCTGGGTGGGCCGGGATAACCCTGGACTCCTCGAACTGGGCCGGGAATACCCTGGACACCTCCTAGTTGTGGCCGGGATAACCCTGGACGCACGGTGATGGTAGGCAAACGATGAAGCTTGCTGAGATGAGCTTGCGATTTAGATATCTTCTGAATTGTAGACTACTTATTGTGCTTTCTTCTTGGTATTTTTGAGCTTCTTTATTATAATTGTCTTCTTTCTTAATCTTCATATTATTGGCTGGGTATATAATTAAAATCTTGAATCTTGATAACTAATAATTATCTTCTATATTATTCTTCTTGCTGGCCGCGTCTTGAGGCTTTGTGGTCATCTTCGTAATATTCGGTGCCCAGCCGGTGCACGCAGATTAGTAGCGCGCACCGACTGGCAGGGTCGCCATGAAGTAATGTGGTTTTTTGGTTCGTATAAAATGATAAGATATTGGTGGAGACGTCTTTATTCAGTGCAGGCTTAATATCTACTCTTTAATAACTAACAGAAAGAATAACGAAACCTTACATGCTATTGTTATAATATTATTTCCTAATCTAACCTACTTACATTTTCAATGGACCTTTCTTCCAAATCGATGAGTATACAACCTACATCGATTTATTGAGGAGTTGCATCTTTATGTTGAACTGAGTACATATTACAATATATATTTAAAAAAAAAAACAGTAGCTGACCCTTCACGTGGCATATGTTGTCGCGTAGATAAGTTTGTTAATTTCTATGGCATCGTGTCGCGCTTCTGTCAATCATTATAAATTCCCAAATTGACACTGCCGGGGATCGAACCCGGGACCTCCGCACGTTAAGACAACAGCGCTGCACACTGCGCCACGGAGGTCGTCTGGTGGAAGGTTTCACTCGTGGCCGATACTTACCACCCAACTGGCTAAGCTGTGCCTTTATTATACTATATATAGCTCAATTACCACTGACTCATTGACACAATTGTTCTCCTAGAAAGAGACAGAAAACGATATAATGATGTACGGGAGATGTGTTCGGGTACGGGATTCGAGTGGGGAAAAATTATGACATTTCGGAAAAACAAGATGGCGGCCGACTTGATTTTTGCAACTCTTTTGTTTTCCAACCGATTTCGTTACAACTCGCAATTATTGAAGAAATTAGGAAACGATTAACAGAAAAAGTGGAAAAAATTGGAAAAACAAGATGGCGGCCGAGCTGTAGTGTTTTCAAATTTTTGATTTTTCGACCCCGAACCGCGGCGCCACAGATCCGAAACGGCGTGGTCGAGCATGATAATTTTTTCTTTTTTCGACTACAATTATCCTGTATTTTGACAGAATGGGAGTGGTTTTTAAAAATTCAAGATGGCGGCTGTCGCGGCGGCCTTTTTGTTTGAGGTACGAAAAAACGCAATTTTAAAATTCAAATTTCTCATAGTTGGCAACGTCGGAGCGTTTCGACTTCTATGGGGCGATTGTGTGTACAGACTCGAGGTATGGATTTGGGAAAAAAAATTACCCCATTTCTCGGGAAATTTTCAAGATTTACCCCAAAAATAAAAAAATCGAAATACGGACTTTTTGCAAAATTCGAGTACGAGCAACCACGTGTCCTACTTGTACAAATGACATTTGGGTATTTTCGTCGCCGAGGTCTGGCAACACTGGAATTTATCAAAGTAAAAGTGATTTTCGACATGGTCTTTTTTCAGGGGCGATCATTTCGGCTGGGTGCGAGCGAGATGAAAAATTGAAACGTCATCAGGAGTGGTATATCCTGCACTTTACGGGAAAATTATGAAACTATGTAAAATGTTTCCGTGAAACGAGGTGGCGGCCATTTTGTATTCATCTTGTGTTTTTCAAAATTTCGATCACGTTTTTGAGGCAGTTGGCAACATTTGGGAAAGTTGACATGTATGGATCGATTGTGTAGCTTGACCGGCAGTATCGAGATATCTAAACAGTGTTGCCACATTTGGGGTAGTTTTCGAGATTTTCCCAAAAATGTCCTCCTGTAAAATTTTGAATGAAAAATTTTTTTTTCACTGATGGCTTCGTATACCCGTCAGAAAATTAAAGTTGAACAAAAATATGGAGACAGCTGATGATTGAGGATTTCGGAGACGGGTAAAGAGCACGGCCGAGGTATTGAAGATAGGTGGGGGGTGCTCGACCAAATATCATTCGAAACTTCATCCAAAAGACAATGAGCTGAAAAAAAATTCAAAATGGCGGATTTAAGATGGCCGCCATACAAATTTATTAGGTGTCCATCTCAGAAAGTATAAGAGATGGAAGTGTGGTTTCTTGGCAAGAGATGATCAGGACGAGGAGGTCTATGTAGCGAAATGAAAAAAATTTCAAGATGGCGAAAAATTTTTTTTCTCACCTCCGGGCGGAAAGCGTCAATTTTCCTCCCGCTGCGCTAAACGAAAATGCCGCTTTCCGCCTCCGTCGAGGAGAAAAATAGTATACACACCACGGGCAGTAAATAAGAAAGCCTCAGATCACATGTTTATTGACCTCGGCTTCGCCTCGGACAACAATTACATGTGATCTGAGACATTTCTTATTTTACTGCCCTAGATGCGTAATATACTATTTCATACCAAATTATATGGCGATTAGGACTCATTAGCATAATTTATTGTTCTCCAAGAAAGAGACAGAAAACGATACAATGATGTATGGGAGATGTGTTCGGGTGCAGGATGGAAGTAGGGAAAAAATATGATATTTCGGAAAAACAAGATGGCGGCCGTAGTGCTTTTTGTAAGTTTTTTGTTATCCAACCGATTTAGTTACAACTTACAATTATTGAAGAAATTAGGAAACGATCAATAGAAAAAGTGGAAAAAATTGGAAAACCAAGATGGCGGCTGAGCTGTAGTGATTTCAAATTTTTGATTTTTCGACCCCGAACCGCGGCGCCGCAGATCAGAAACGGCGTGGTCGAGCATGATATTTTTTCCTTTTTTCGCCTAGAATTATCCTGTATTTTGACATAATGGAAGTGGTTTTTAAAAATTCAAGATGGCGGCTGTCGCGGCAGCCGTTCGGTTTGAGGTACGAAAAAATGCAATTTTAAAATTCAAATTTCTCACAGTTGGCAACGTCGGAGCGTTTCGACTTCTATGGAGCGATTATGTGTACGGACTCGAGGTATGGATTGGGGAAAAAAAATTACCCCATTTCTCGGGAAAATTTCAAGATTTACCCCAAAAATGAAAAAATCAAAATACGTATTTTTTGCAAAATTTGAGTACGAGCAACCACGTGTCTCACTTGTATGAATGACTGGCAACACTGGAATTTATCAAAGTAAAAGTGATTTTCGATATGGTCTTTTTTCAGGGGCGATCATTTTGGCTGGGTGCGAGCGAGATAAAAAATTGAAACGTCATCAGGAGTGGTATATCCTGTAGTTCACAGGAGAATTATAAAACTATGTAAAATGTTTCTGTGAAACGAGGTGGCGGCCATTTTGTATTCTTTTTGTTTTTGAAAATTTCGATCACGTTTTGGAGGCAGTTGGCAACATTTGGGAAAGTTGACATCTATGGATCGATTGTGTAACTCGACCGGCGTATCGAGATATCTAAACAGTGTTGCCACATTTGGGGTAGTTTTCGAGACTTTCCCCAAAAATTTCCTTTTGTAAAATTTTGTATGAATATTTTTTTTTGACTGATGGCTTCGTATACAAGTCAGAAAATTAAACATGAAGAAAAATATGGAGACAGCTGATGAATGAGGATTTCGAAGACGGGTAAAGAGCACGGCCAAGGTATTGAAGATAGGTGGGGGGTGATCGAACAAATCTCACTCGAAACCTCATCCAATTGGCGATGAGTTTAAAAAAAACTCCAAAATGGTGCATTCAAGATGTCGCCATACAAATTTATTTGGTGTCTATCTCAGAAAGTAAAAAGATAGAAGAGTGGTTTTTTGGCAAAAGATGATCAAGACGAGGAGGTCTATTTAGCGAAATGAAAAAAAATTCAAGATGGAGGAATATTTTTTTTCATACCAAATTATATGGCGATTAGGAACTATAAAATACGTCATTGTTCTCCTAGAAAGAGACAGAAAACGATACAATGATGCACGGGAGATATGTTTGGGTGCGGGATTCGAGTAGGGAAAAATTATGACATTTCGGATAAACAAGATGGCGGCCGACGTGATTCTTGCAACTCTTTTGTTTTCCAACCGATTTCGTTACAACTCGCAATTATTGAAGAAATTAGGAAATGATCAATAGAAAAAGTGGAAAAAATTGGAAAAACAAGATGGCGGCCAAGCTGTAGTGTTTTCAAATTTTTGATTTTTTGACCCCGAACCGCGACGCCACATATCCGAAACGGCCTGGTCGAGCATGATATTTTTTTCTTTTTTCGCCTGCAATTATCCTGTATTTTGACAGAATGGGAGTGATTTTTAAAAATTCAAGATGGCGGCTGTCGCGGCGGCCTTTTTGTTTGAGGTACGAAAAAACGCAATTTTAAAATTCAAATTTCTCACAGTTGGCAATGTCGGAGCGTTTCGACTTCTAGGGGGCGATTGTGTGCACAGGCTTGAGGTATGGATTGGGGAAAAAAAAATACCCCATTTATCGGGGAATTTTCAAGATTTACCCCAAAAATAAAAAAATCGAAATACGGACTTTTTGCAAAATTTTAAAATTCAAATTTCTCACAGTTGGCAATGTCGGAGCGTTTCGACTTCCAGGGGGCGATTGTGTGCACAGGCTTGAGGTATGGATTGGGGAAAAAAAAATACCCCATTTATCGGGGAATTTTCAAGATTTACCCCAAAAATAAAAAAATCGAAATACGGACTTTTTGCAAAATTAGAGTACGAGCAACCACGTGTCTCACGTGTGCGAATGTCATTTGGGTATTTTCGTCGCCGAGGTCTGGCAACACTGGAATTTATCAAAGTAAAAGTGATTTTCGACATGGTCTTTTTTCAGGGGCGATCATTTCGGCTGGGTGCGAGCGAGATGAACGTCATCAGGAGCGGTATATCCTGTAGTTTACGGAAAAATTATGAAACTATGTAAAATGTTTCTGTGCAACGAGGTGGCGGCCATTTTGTATTCTTTTTGTGTTTTTGAAAATTTCGAACACGTTTTTGAGGCAGGTGGCAACATTTGGGAAAGTTGTCATGTATAAATCGATTGTGTAACTCAACCAGCGGTATCGAGATATTTAAACAGTGTTGCCACATTTGGGGTAGTTTTCGAGATTTTCCCAAAAATGTCCTCCTATAAAATTTTGTATGAACAATTTTTTTTTCACTGATGGCTTCGTATACACGTCAGAAAGTTGAACTTGAACAAAAATATGGAGACAGCTGATGATTGAGGATTTCGGAGACGGGTAAAGAGCACGGCCGAGGTATTGAAGATAGGTGGGGGGTGCTCGACCAAATGTCATTCGAAACTTCATCCAAAAGACAATGAGCTGAAAAAATTATTAAAGAAATTAGTAAACGATCAATAGAAAAAGTGGAAAAAATTGGAAAAACAAGATGGCGGCCGAGCTGTAGTGTTTTCAAATTTTTGATTTTTCGACCCTGAACCTTTGCGCCACAGATCCGAAACGGGGTAGTTTATATATAGGAGATATGTTCGGGTGCGGGATGGGAGTAGGGAAAAATTATGACATTTCGGAAGAACAAGATGGCGGCCAATTTGCCGAAATGAACCGATCGAAGCATTGAAGATAGGTGGGAAGTGCTAGACCAAATGTCATTCGAAACTTCATCCCATAGACAATGAACTGAAAAAAAAATCAAAATGGCGGATTTAAGATGGCTGCCATACAAATTTATTTGGTGTCTATCTCAGAAAGTATAAAAGATGGAAGAGTGGTTTCTTGGCAAACTTGATGATCAGGAAAAAAATTCCAGATGGCGGAATTAATTTTTCCATAGAAAATATATGGCGAATATTGAAGAGACTAAAGTGCGTTCGGTAACATAGTGTCGGTACACCTTACGTAGTAACCTGATTTGTGGGTACACTCGCAGGGGCTGCAGACACTTATTATTTTGCTTTTATTTCATTATTCTGCTTTTGTGTACTTTTGTTAACTAAATGTTTTTCTATTCTAAGAATAAAAAAAAGAATACTATTTTATTTATTCTGATGGTTATTGTAATAAAATTCGAATATAAATAATAAACACAAGTTAGGTAGAAAAAAGAATTTTAATGAAAAAGGTAAAAAGTATACATAAACAATAGGTAATAGGTATAGGTCCTATGAAATTGCCTTTCTTCAGTACTGGTCATTTCAAATAAAAAAAAGTTTGTAATGGCTCTGTATTCTAAATTCAAATTAATTTTGTTTTAAAACCATGACATTCTTTTTACAAACTCAGTCTTTTGTTTTTTGATTATTGTAGTATTTTCATTACATTTCAACATTTTACGGAAACTGTTACAAAAATTTAAAAAAATCAGCGCCATGTTGAAATTCTTTGTTAATTGACCGATTACGTTCAAAGTAGATATTTAGGACTCCCTGGGGTTACAAAACAGGAAACTGTTACCAAAATTAAAAAAAATCCGCGCCATTTTGAAATTCTTTGTTAATTGACCGATTTCGTTCAAAATCGATATATTTAGGACTTCCTGGGATTACAAAACAGGAAACTTGTACCAAAATTAAAAAAATCAGCACCATTTTGAAATTCTTTGCTAATTGACCGAATTCGTTCAAAATCGATATTTAGCACTTCCTGGGATAACAAAACAGGAAACTTGTACTTACCAAAATTTAAAAAAATCAGCGCCATTTTGAAATTCTTTGTTAGTTGACCGATTTCGTTCAAAATCGATATTTAGGGATCCCTGGGATTTCAAAACAGGACACTGATACCAAAGTTTTAAAAAATCAGCCCCATTTTGAAATTCTTTGTTAATTTACCGATTTCGTTCAAAATTGATATTTACGCTACCAGCAGGGCTAGCATGGATCGGAGATAAAAAAATTATCCCCCGATTTTATCCACTGACAAGAGAAAAAATTAACTTATCCACCCCTCAGAGCACGGCAACAGGGGAGAGGAGAAGTTTATCACCGTTTGACATTTCACGGGGACTCGGGGGACTATTTATCCACCGTTATTTAACGTTTTTATTTATTTATTTATGAATAAAATGTTTATCCTTTCCTCGGGGAGAAAATTATCTCGGCCCATGCTAGGGGGGCTGGGATTACAAAATAGGAAACGGATACCAAAGTTTTAAAAAATCAGCGCCATTTTGAAATTCTTTGTTAATTTACCGATTTCGTTCAAAATCGTTATTTCGGGCTACCTGGGATTACAAAATAGGAAACGGATACCAAAGTTTTAAAAAATCAGTGCCATTTTGAAATTCTTTGTTAATTGACCGATTTCGTTCAAAATCGCTATTTAGGACTCCCTGGGATTACAAAACAGGAAACTGATACCAAAGTTTTAAAAATCAGCGACATTTTGAAATTCTTGGTTAATTGAGCGATTTCGTTCAAAATCGATATTTGGACTTCCTGGGATTACAAAACAGGACACTGGTACCAAAATTTAAAAAAATCAGCGCGATTTTGAAATTCTTTGTTAATTTACTGATTTCGTTCAAAAACGATATTTAGGGCTCCCTGGGATTACAAAACCAGAAACTGATACCAAAGTTTTAAAAAATCAGCGCCATTTTGAAATTCTTTGTTAATATACCGATTTCGTTCAAAATCGATATTTACGCTACCTGGGATTACAAAATAGGAAACGGATACCAAAGTTTTAAAAAATCAGCGCCATTTTGAAATTCTTTGTTAATTGACCGATTTCGTTCAAAAACGATATTTAGGGCTCCCTGGGATTACAAAACAGGAAACTGATACCAAAGTTTAAAAAAATCAGCGCCAAACTGAAATTCTTTGTTAATTGACCGATTTCTTTCAAAATTGATATTAGGGCTCCCTGGGATTACAAAACAGGAAACTGATACCAAAGTTTAAAAAAATCAGCGCCAATCTGAAATTCTTTGTTAATTGACAGATTTCGTTCAAAATCGATATCAGGGCTCCCTGGGATTACAAAACAGGAAACTGTTACAAAAATTTAAAAAAATCAGCGCCATGTTGAAATTCTTTGTTAATTGACCGAATTCGTTCAAAATAGATATTTAGGACTCCCTGGGGTTACAAAACAGGAAACTATTACCAAAATTTAAAAAAATCCGCGCCATTTTGAAATTATTTGTTAACTAGCTATTACCCGCGGCTTCGCTTCGCGTGGCTCAGGGGAACAATAACTGAGTTTTTGTTGAGAATACTTGGTTTATTATTTTCTTGAAAATGGTAATTGTTTTTTACTTTAATGAGAACAATTTCCAAGAACTCAGATCTTGATATTTTAGTGGAGAAAAACTGCAAGCAATTTAGCATGCAAGAGGGCGCCATGGAGAAGAATACTGAGACGTTCAGAATTGACGTATTTCATCGAGTGGCAAAAGCTCACACACACACATGACAGACACACACAGTGTACACACACCCACAGGTGACACAGGGCATAACATTATTTTAACACGCTACTGTAAACAATGTTGTAAGTTCTTCCATTTGGAGCCAATACGTGTAAATTTTGGGCATTAGATACACGCGAGCACGCTACATAAAGCTGACCATGAGAGAAGCATGGTTTTTCCAGGTGAACACCTGCTACAATTCAACAAATCTATTCCAAAGTGCAATCAGTACAATCCTTTCACGGTCAGATTTAATTGAAAATTAAAATCAACAAAGCCAAATCACAAAGCAAATCAGAAACAGCAATAATGAAAGCGGTCAAAGAACATAAAGATAATGAATGAAAGAAATAAAATCAACAAAGCCAAATCACAAAGCAAATCAGACAAAACCAATAACGAAAGCAGTCAAAGAATGTAAAGATATTGAATAAAAGCCGAGAAAGAAAATAGGTACCGTATGCACTATAAGATGAAACGCACATTTTCGAGGGATCTTATGATTCTTCAGAAAAACAAACTGCTAGCGCGTTGTAATAACAGACAGTGCCATCTATAATTCTTATGGGAATTAATACAATTCAAAATGGGTTTTACAGGCAAGTGCCTAATTTAATTTAATTTAAAAAGTGATTATTGACTACTTGAAGCAATTTTTTTTTGTTTATTTTTGGCATATAGATTCCATATTATAATAACATGCTATCCTGCGGGATCTGTTTGATTTTCCGGGACGAAAAGTAGCCTACGATACTTTCCAGGACCTCAACTATATTTTATCAGTGCAAACAAATCCTTAACTCCGTTGCCGCGTAATTGAAGGACAGATGGGTGAAAAGTGACGTCATGTTATAATGAACGCGGGAACTATTAGATTTCCCAGGACAAAGGTAGCCTATGTGACTTTCCTAAACAAAAATCACGTCGATCTGTATCTCCGTTCCCATATAAATGACGGACTAATTGATTAAAAATAGCATTCTATCTCGTAGGAAATGTTTGTTTTTCTGGGATAATAATTAGCCCATGCCACTTTCCTTCGAACAGATCACGTTGATTTGTTATTTCGTTGCCGTATGATTGAAGGAAAAATGCGTAAAAATCAGCATGATATCCCACAGGAACTGTTAGTGTTTCTGGGACAAAAAGTAGCCTCTCATTCTCCAGGTTCATCACGTTGATGTAAATTACTCCGTTGCCGTATGAATGAATGATAATGAACCCACAGGAACTGTTAATTTTTCCGGAACAAAAAGGTAGCCTATGTCACTTTCCAGGTCCTAAACAATAATCACGTCGATATCAGTTACCACATAATTAAAGGGAAAATGTGTTAAAAGCAGCATACCAATATCCCCCAGGAACTGTCGGGTTTTCCGGGATAAAAAGAAATATATATAATTTTCCAGCTCCTCGATTATACCTGTGCAAAACATCACGTCAATTTGTAACTCCGTTTCCGCCTAATTGAATAACAAAATGCGAGAAAAGAGAAAAATATCCCACAGGAACTGTTTGTTTTCCCGGATAAAAAGTTTGTATGTCACTCTTCCAGTCCTCAAATATACCCAAGCAAAAAATCACGTTGATCCGTTGCGACGTTGCCGCCTAATTGACGAAAAATGCGAAAAAAAAGAGCATGCTATCCCACAGGAACTGTTTGTTTTTCCGGGATAAAAAGTAGCCTATGTCACTCTCCAGGTTCTCAAATATACCCATGCAAAAAATCACGTCGATCCGTTGCGCCGTTGAAGACATTTCACTCGGCGCTCTGAACACTGAACTTTGCACTCTGAACTCTGCACTCTGAACTCTGCACTCTGAACTCTGCACTCTGAACTCTGCACTCTGAACTCTGCACTCTGAACTCTGCACTCTGAACTCTGCACTCTGAACTCTGCACTCTGAACTATGCACTCTGAACTCTGCACTCTGAACTCTGAACTCTGCACTCTGAACTCTGACCTCTGCACTCTGCACTCTGAACTATGCACTCTGAACTGTGCACTCTGAACTCTGAATTCTGCACTCTGAACTCTGCACTCTGAACTCTGCACTCTGACCTCTGCACTCTGCACTCTGTACTCTGACCTCTTCACTCTGAACACTGCACTCTGATTTTTTTCTATTTTTTAGTCATTCTTATACTTACTATTTACCCCCCAAAAAGCAAAAAAAGAAAATTTTTGATTTTTTTTCACCTGCGAACTAAAGGGTTAATGCCTTTGTTTTTTACTTTAATGAGAACAACTTCCAAGAACACTTTCGCATTTATAAAATATATTAGGATATTAGGATTATAGGATGTTACTAAGGTAGCACATGTTACTTTCCTGGTCCTAAAATAAATCTGAACGACGGCTAACCTGAACGTGGGCTAACCTGAACGTGGGCTAACTTGGACGTCGGATAACTTGAACGTCGGCTAATTTAAACGACGGCGTATCTGAACGTCGGCTAACCTGAACGTGGGCTAACCTGAACGTGGGCTAACCTGAACGTGGGCTAACCTGAACGTGGGATAACCTGAACGTGGGCTAACTTGGACGTCGGATAACTTGAACGTCGGCTAACTTAAACGACGGTGTATCTGAACGTCGGCTAACCTGAACGTCGGCTAACCGGACGGTTATGATAACCTGAACGTGGGCTAACCTGAACGTGGGAACGGTGAAACAAATGCGAGAAAAAGAGCATACTATCCCACAGGAATTGTTGGTTACGGGATAAAAAGTTACAATCACTTTCCAGCTATTCAACTATACCTGTGCAAAAAATCACGTCAATCTGTTACTCCGTTGCCGCCTAATTAAAGAACAAATGCGAGAAAAAGAGCATTATATCCCACAGGAACTGTACGTTTTTCCGGGATAAAAAGTGGCCTTTGTCACTCTAGGGGTCCTCAAATATACCGATGCAAAAAATCACGTCGATCCGTTGCGCCGTTGCCGCCTGATTGACGAAAAATGCGAAAAAAAAGAGCATGCTATCCCACAGGAACTGTTTGTTTTTCCGGGATAAAAAGTAGCCTATGTCACTCTCCAGGTCCTCAAATATACCCTTGCAAAAAATCACTTCGATCCGTTGCGCCGTTAAAGCGTGATTGAAAAACAAATTCGAGAAAAAGAGCATTATATCCCACAGGAACTGTTAATTTTTCCGGGATAAAAAGTAGCCTATGTCACTCTTCGGGTCCTCAAATATACCGATGCAAAAAATCACGTCGATCCGTTGCGCCGTTGCCGCCTAATTGACGAAAAATGCGAAAAAAAGAGCATGCTATCCCACAGGAACTGTTTGTTTTTCCGGGATAAAAAGTAGCCTATGTCACTCTCCAGGTCCTCAAATATACCCATGCAAAAAATCACGTCGATCCGTTGCGCCGTTGAAGCGTGATTGAAGGACAAACCAACAAACCAACAAACCAACAAACCAACAAACCAACAAACAAACTGACTTTCGCATTTATAATATTAGTATGGATTAGGATATTAGGATTATAGGATGTTACTAAGGTAGCACATGTTACTTTCCTGGTCCTAAAATAAATCTGAACGACGGCTAACCTGAACGTGGGCTAACCTGAACGTGGGCTAACTTGGACGTCGGATAACTTGAACGTCGGCTAATTTAAACGACGGCGTATCTGAACGTCGGCTAACCTGAACGTGGGCTAACCTGAACGTGGGCTAACCTG
Source organism: Erebia ligea (assembly GCA_917051295.2). NCBI lineage: Eukaryota > Metazoa > Arthropoda > Insecta > Lepidoptera > Nymphalidae > Erebia > Erebia ligea. The sequence goes on from OU785239.1 coordinate 3,485,337, forward strand.
AACGTGGGCTAACCTGAACGTGGGATAACCTGAACGTGGGCTAACTTGGACGTCGGATAACTTGAACGTCGGCTAACTTAAACGACGGTGTATCTGAACGTCGGCTAACCTGAACGTCGGCTAACCGGACGGTTATGATAACCTGAACGTGGGCTAACCTGAACGTGGGAACGGTGAAACAAATGCGAGAAAAAGAGCATACTATCCCACAGGAATTGTTGGTTACGGGATAAAAAGTTACAATCACTTTCCAGCTATTCAACTATACCTGTGCAAAAAATCACGTCAATCTGTAACTCCGTTGCCGCCTAATTAAAGAACAAATGCGAGAAAAAGAGCATTATATCCCACAGGAACTGTACGTTTTTCCGGGATAAAAAGTGGCCTTTGTCACTCTAGGGGTCCTCAAATATACCGATGCAAAAAATCACGTCGATCCGTTGCGCCGTTGCCGCCTGATTGACGAAAAATGCGAAAAAAAAGAGCATGCTATCCCACAGGAACTGTTTGTTTTTCCGGGATAAAAAGTAGCCTATGTCACTCTCCAGGTCCTCAAATATACCCTTGCAAAAAATCACTTCGATCCGTTGCGCCGTTAAAGCGTGATTGAAAAACAAATTCGAGAAAAAGAGCATTATATCCCACAGGAACTGTTAATTTTTCCGGGATAAAAAGTAGCCTATGTCACTCTTCGGGTCCTCAAATATACCGATGCAAAAAATCACGTCGATCCGTTGCGCCGTTGCCGCCTAATTGACGAAAAATGCGAAAAAAAGAGCATGCTATCCCACAGGAACTGTTTGTTTTTCCGGGATAAAAAGTAGCCTATGTCACTCTCCAGGTCCTCAAATATACCCATGCAAAAAATCACGTCGATCCGTTGCGCCGTTGAAGCGTGATTGAAGGACAAACCAACAAACCAACAAACCAACAAACCAACAAACCAACAAACAAACTGACTTTCGCATTTATAATATTAGTATGGATTGACCGATTTCGTTCAAAATCGATATTAAGGGCTCCCTGGGATCACAAAACAGGAAACTGATACCAAAGTTTTAAAAAATCAGCGCCAATCTGAAATTCTTTGTTAATTGACCGATTTCGTTCAAAATCGATATTAGGGCTCCCTGGGATTACAAAACAGGAAAGTGATAATAAAGTTTTAAAAAATCAGCGCTATTTTTAAAATCTTTATACTTAAAGGTGAATTGTGTATCTAAGTAAATAAATTCGGTTTAATACAATAAAGACGTCAAGTCTGTACTACTTAGTACTAACGTCTAACCACATCTCGTGAGCTGCTTTAGCAGCTCGCGCACAGAGCGAAACACTAGTAATAATATATATATAGCTGCTCGTGCTGACTCATTGATCACCTCTCCTGTAAAATTTTGTATGAAAAAATTTTTTTTTACTCATCGTTTCGTATAGAAGACAAAAATTCATTAAGAGGAAAAATACGGAGAGAGCTGATGATTGAGGATTTCGAAGACGGATGAAGAGCACCAGCCAGGGTATCGAAGATAGGTGGGGGGTGCTCGACCAAATGTCACTCGAAACTTCATCCAATTGACAGTGAGCTGAAAAAAAATTCAAAATGGCGGATTTAAGATGGCCGCCATACAAATTTCGACGGTGTCTATCTCGGAGAGTATAAAAGATGGAAGAGTGGTTTCTTGGCAAAAGATGATCGGGACATGAGGGTCTACTTGATGAACAGGAAAAAAATTCAAGATGGCGGAAATTGTTTTTCCATAGAAAAGGGTATTGAAGATAGGTGGGGGGTGCTCGACCAAATGTCACTCAAAACTTCATTCAATTGACAGTGAGCTGAAAAAAATTTCAAAATGGCGGATTTAAGATGGCCGCCATACAAATTTCGTCGGTGTCTATCACGGAGAGTATAAAAGATGGAAGAGTGGTTTCTTGGCAAAAGATGATCGGGACATGAGGGTCTACTTGATGAACAGGAAAAAAATTCAAGATGCCGGAATTTATTTTTCCATAGAAAATGTATGGCGAATATTGAAGAGGCTACACATGTAGAACAATGCAAGACTACGGTTCCTTTTCAAGATTTGTTTTTATGGAAGAATTCTCATTTTGACGAATGGTCCGGAGAAAAAATATGGAGAGAGATGATGATCGAAGGTTCGGATGATGGTTGAAGAGCACACTCAGGGTATTAAAGATAGGTAGGGGCTGCTCAAACAAAAAGGGAGGGGCGGGGGGTTGGTGGTCTTTGTTTTATGTTTTTCCTTTATGAGAATTTTCTTTTACGTCGGACGCTTGGCGTGCTGGCGCTTCCACTGTGCTCACTAGCATAGCAGTGTGTTGTTCAGATCAGAACACGTAGACAGTAAACCAGCTGCCCGATTATGTAAGAATTGTCGATAAAATCGTAAAAGTTCGGCGTCAAAGTAAAATAAACCATAACAGCATTGAATTAGAGCTCAATTTCGTGTATCGAAATTGAGCTCTAATTTAATGCTGTTGTGGTTTATTTTACTTTGACGCCGAACTTTGACGATTTGATCGGCCATTCTTACACAATCGGGGGGCAGGATAGTAGGACAGCGAGTAAGTAGACAGTGGACCACGCGGTCCACTACGCGGTCCGCTAGCGGGCCGCGCACCCACGCGCCATACTAGTTAATTAATATATATATAGCTGCTCGTGCTGATTGACTGATTGATCACCTCTCCTGTAAAATTTTGTATGAACATTTTTTTTTTCACTTATCCTTTCGTATAGAAGACCAAAATTCATGGGGAGGAAAAATACGAAGAGAGCTGATGATTGAGGATTTCGAAGACGGATGAAGAGCACCAGCCAGGGTATCGAAGATAGGTGGGGGGTGCTCGACCAAATGTCACTCGAAACTTCATCCAATTGACAGTGAGCTGAAAAAAAATTCAAAATGGCGGATTTAAGATGGCCGCCATACAAATTTCTTCGGTGTCTATCTCGGAGAGTATAAAAGATGGAAGAGTGATTTCTTGGCAAAAGATGATCAGGACATGAGGGTCTACTTGATGAACAGGAAAAAAATTCAAGATGGCGGAATTTATTTTTCCATAGAAAAGGGTATTGAAGATAGGTGGGGGGTGTTCGACCAAATGTCACTCGAAACTTCATCCAATTGACAGTGAGCTGAAAAAAAATTCAAAATGGCGGATTTAAGATGGCCGCCATACAAATTTCGACGGTGTCTATCTCGGAGAGTATAAAAGATGGAAGAGTGGTTTCTTGGCAAAAGATGATCAGGACATGAAGGTCTACTTGATGAACAGGAAAAAAATTCAAGATGGCGGAATTTATTTTTCATAGAAAATGTGTGGCGAATATTGAAGAGGCTACGTTTCCTTTTCAAGATTTGTTTTTATGCAAGAAATCTCATTTTGACGAATGGTTCGGAGAAAAAATATGGAGAGAGATGATGATCGAAGGTTCGGATGATGGGTGAGGAGCACGGTCAGGGTATTAAAGATAGGTACCTACTTAGGGGCTGCTCAAACAAAAAGGGAGGGGCGGGGGGTTGGTGGTCTTTGTTTTATGTTTTTCCTTTATGAGAATTTTCTTTTACGTCGGACGCTTGGCGTGCTGGCCCTTCCACTGTGCTCACTAGCATAGCAGTGTGTTGTTCAGATCAGAACACGTAGACAGTAAACCAGCTGCCCGATTATGTAAGAATTGTCGATCAAATCGTCAAAGTTCGGCGTCAAAGTAAAATAAACCATAACTGCATTAAATTAGATTAGATCTAATTTAATGCTGTTATGGTTTATTTTACTTTGACGCCGAACTTTGACGATTTGATCGGCCATTCTTACATAATCGGGGGGCAGGATAGTAGGACAGCGAGTAAGTAGACAGTGGACCACGCGCTCCAGTACGCGGTCCGCTTTAGCGGGCCGCGCAGCCACGCGCCATACTAGTAATAATATATATATAGCTGCTCGTGCTGACTGACTCATTGATCACCTCTCCTGTAAAATTTTGTATGAACATTTTTTTTTTCACTCATCGTTTCGTATAGAAGACAAAAATTCATTAAGAGGAAAAATACAGAGAGAGCTGATGATTGAGGATTTCGAAGACGGATGAAGAGCACCAGCCAGGGTATCGAAGATAGGTGGGGGGTGCTCGACCAAATGTCACTCGAAACTTCATCCGATTGACAGTGAGCTGAAAAAAATTTCAAAATGGCGGATTTAAGATGGCCGCCATACAAATTTCGACGGTGTCTATCTCGGAGAGTATAAAAGATGGAAGAGTGGTTTCTTGGCAAAAGATGATCAGGACATGAGGGTCTACTTGATGAACAGGAAAAAAATTCAAGATGGCGGAATTTATTTTTCCATAGAAAATGTATGGCGAATATTAAAGAGGCTACAAGTGTAGAACTATGCAAGACTTTGATGCGGTTCCTTTTCAAAAATTGTTTTTAAAGAAGAACTCTCCATAATTTTTCGGAGAAAAAAATATATGGAGCGCGATGATGATCGAGGGTTTGAAAAATGGGACTACAAGTGTCTAACTATGCAAGACTACGGTTCCTTTTCAAAATTTGTTTTTATGGAAGAATTCTCATTTTGACGAATGGTTCGGAGAAAAAATATGGAGAGAGATGATGATCGAAGGTTCGGATTATGGGTGGAGGACCACGGTCAGGGTATTAGAGATAGGTAGGGGCTGCTCAAACAAAAAATACTCGAAACTTCATACAATTGGCAGTGAGCTGAAAAAAAATCCAAAATGGCGGATTCAAGATGGCGTCTATCTCAGACAGTATTTAGAAGATGGAAGAGTGGTTTTTGGGTAGAAAATTATCAGGGCCTGAAAGTCTACTTGATGAGCAGAAAAAATTGAGATGGCAGAATCTACGAACATTGAAGATAGTAGAAAAAGTTAGGAAATATGCATGATTTTGATATGGGCTTTTTACAAGATTTTCTTTATGAAAGAATTATTGTCGGTTTGCCATTAGGAAAGTCAAGTTGCCGAAGTTCGATGGCACCCAAAGGTATTGATACAAGAGGGTGAGGAGGGGTGGGAGGGGGGAGGGGTGTTTTATGTTTTTTCCTTTATGAGAATTTTCTTTTTCGTCGGACGCTTGGCGTGCTGGCGCTTCCACTGTCCTCACTGGCATAGTAGTGTGTTGTTCAGTTCAGAACACGTAGGTCCAGTAAACCAGGATAGTAGGACAGCGAGTAAGTAGACAGTGGACCGCGCGGTCCAATACGCGGTCCGCTTTAGCGGGCCGCGCAGCCACGCGCCATACTAGTTTATTATTCAACTACAACTTTCTTGACTGATCTAACTTGATGAAGGGCGATGACGCAGTCTTATATTATGGAAGCAGGCGACCTCCGTGGCGCAGTGTGTAACGCTGTTGTCTTAACTTGCGGAGGTCCCGGGTTCGATCCCGGCAGGGTCAATTTGGGAATTTATAATTTCCCTGGTCTGACCTGGTGGGAGGCTTCGGTCGTGGCTAGTTACCACCCTACCGTCAATTAAGACCGTGTAGAAACCGAATAGGGGTATGGGTATAATATAACTGCCATGCCGCTAATAGGTTAGCCCGCATCTTAGACTGAATCATCACTTAAGTACCATCAGGTGAGATCGCAGTCAAGGGCTAACTTGTAGTGGATAAAAAAAAAAAGGTTCAGCTGTTAGGGTACGGCCTTGGTACGGGCCCTATATTGTGATTTGTTATTCCGATGCGATACTGCCTGAAGACTACAGTTCCGAGTTGATTTGCTTACTCCTACTGAGAGAGTAATTTTACTAGTATTTATATCTTTAATTAGTATTACCTAATATTATTATAGGTAATATTGACTGATATTTATGTAGATATTTATAGGGACGAGTGGACACAGCGAAATTTCGCCGTGGAATAATTATACAAAAAAGATCGATTAGAAATTAAGCTTAACTCAAGATTATTTTACAATTTCATAGATTATCTTAAAAAATGGCTGGTAACAAAATCAGACAATAGTAATTCGCGAGAAAGATAAAATTTTCTTGGAAATAAAAATTTGCATTGCTAATTTTAATCTTATTGAGGGACGTAAATTTTTACAGTGCAAATGGATGTTCCTGTTTAAAATATTCCGTTGATTTTGTAATGGCGGGAAAATGTATTGTATGTATTGTATATTTAAATTGTATAAAAAGATAGACTAACTAACTCATTATAAACGTACAGCTCAAATCGCTGCGTCTAAAAAGTAAAATTACAGGTTCCGTAAGAATGGATTTTTTTAAATAATTCAAACGAAATCGAGCCATGGTCAGCTAGTTCTTTCTTTTTTATTCAGGAAAAATCGATACAATATTATTAGTTTTTAACATTCAGTTATCACTTCAGCATATTATAGGTAACAAAGGAAAAGATAAACACTAAAAAACATTAGAAATCATATCATACTTCATATAATATTATAAATGCGAAAGTGTGTTTGTTTGTTGGTTTATTGGTTTGTTGGTTTGGCCTTCAATCACGCTGCAACGGAACAACGGATCGACGTGATTTTTTGCATGGGTATAGATAAGGACCTGGAGAGTGACATAGGCATATTTTTATCCCGGAAAATAAAGGAGTTCCCGAGGGAATCAAAAAAATTTAAACCACGCGAACGAAGTCGCGGTCATCAGCTAGTTTTAAATATTGTAACTACCGTGCACAATTTTCTGGGTTATTACTGTTAGCTATTGTGTATAAATAAGAAGGAAACGGTGCGTATCATTCCACCGGTGAGCACTAGGCCTTACTCCACATAATGCTTTGTAGGCGTTTCATATTACGCGTTTGATTGATGGTTGCCACTACAATAGTTAATGGAAAGCTTGGAAAGCTGGCTCCCACTATCTAGTATACTATAACACTATAGGTTAGTTTAGACGGCCTCAGGTTGTATTGTGATAGCGTGACTATCGGTTTTTTTGTGAATCCTTTGTCGACGTAAATTATAAGATATTGGATTGCGGCCTTGATCTTTTGTTACAATAGAAGCTGTATTAATAGCTTTAAATATATTAGGTTTATTTCCAGAATAGGGATGGCTAACAATTTCATAAGTCGTGTTTTAATCTTCGGTTTCAGTTAAAAGTTTGATGACCTCTCTGGCGCAGCGCAGTTTTTTAATAAGCGGGAGGTCCCGGATTCAATGCCCAACAGGGTCAATTTGGGAATTTATTGTTTCTGAATTTTCTCTAGTCGTGTTTGGTGGGATGCTGTGACTAGTTATCGCCCTATCGGCAAAGAAGTGTTACGAAGTGATTTAGCGTTCCGGTACGCTGCCGCGTAGAAACCGACAACGGGTACGAATTTATTATAACCGCCATAGGTACTCCTAACAGGTTAGCCCGCTACCATCTAAGATTGCATCATCACTTCCCACCATGCGAAACCGCAGTCAACGGCTAACTTGTAGTGGAATAAAAAAAATATATTTTCTTGCTGTGAAAAAAAGAAAATCAGCCCTGAGGTATTACAAATTAATATAATTTTCTAAGTAAAGTCCGCTATTTACGAGTGCGAAGGACTACGAGTACGTGCTAACATAAAACCTGATTCCACCAATATTTCCTGCCGTCAAAGGAAGTGCGTGGTATAAAGGATCAAAAGAACTCCCGGCTCTCGTATAGATTAGAAAACCGACGCTCTGTCACGTGCCGTTTGATACGAAATGGAAATTTTCGTCCTTCGTCCTTTTAAAGCTTTCATCTGTAAGTTGATTACAGGTGAGAGGTAATATTATAGGTATTTTTTACTAAATGATGCGACTTCGTCCGTGTGGATTAAGTTTTTTAATTCCCGCGGGAACTCCTTAATTTACCGGTATAAATACCCTATGTCCTTCCCCGGGATACAACCTGTCCCTGTACCAAATTTCATCAAAATCGGTTGAACAGGTGGGCCGTGAAACCGTAGCAAACAGACAGACAGATAGACAGACAGACAGACAGATAGACAGACAGACAGATAGACAGACACACTTTCACATTTATAATATTAGTATGGATATAGATTGATCATCTCTTTCCTAAAGTTTACAGAATTATGATTTCATTTAGTATAAACTCTGACAGTGTTTGAAGCCATATTAATAATTATCCGACATCAGCTAAAAACAGGATGTCAGATATCGGTTAGCAAAATATTGACCAGACGCTTGAACCGATTGTCAACGTACTATTACCTATTCTGTGGTATTATTACGCCCCTTATCAGAAGTTAACCCAGTAGGTACGAGTACTACCATATTAAGCAGATTTTGGCCACTAGACCTTTAGTCAGTCACTTTTCCCTTTTTATCCGACTACGGTAAAGACTAAAGAAAGGGTAATGATTTTAGCAGTATGTTTGTATGTATGACTGCGATCTCGCCTGATGGTAAGTGATGATGCAGTCTTAGATGATAGCGGGCTGACCTGTTAGGAGTATGACAGTTATATTAAACTCATACCCCTAGTCGGTTTCTACACGGCATCGTATAACCGGAACACTAAATCGATTGGCGGTACCTCTTTGCCGGTAAGGTGGTAACTAGCCACGGCCGAAGCCTCCCACCAGGCCAGACCAGGGAAAATTCAGAAATTATTAATTCCCAAATTGACTCTGCCGGGGATCGAACCCGGGGCCTCCGCACGTTAAGACAACAGCGCTGCCCCCCTAGCATGGGCCGGAGATAAAAATTTTATCCCCCGATTTTATCCACTGACAAGAGATAAAATTAAATTATCTACATCTCAGAGCACAGCAACAGGGGAGAGGAGAAGTTTATCCCCGTTTGACATTTCACGGGGACTCGGGGGACTATTTATCCACCGTTATTTAGCGTTTTTATTTATTTATTTAGGAATAAAATTTTTATCCTTTCCTCGGGGAGAAAATTGTCTCGGCCCATGCTAGGGGGGCTGAACACTGCGCCACGGAAGTCGTCAATAAGTATCTAATGTGTTAAGATTCATGCTAGACCGTGGCTCAGTCGTTCGTCTCGTCACAAATTCACAAATTCCCGTCAAGAGCACGGCTAGAATACGAAAAATTATTATATTAAACCATTTCTATACAAAAATAAATAACCAACAAAATGAGTTGTTTATTCCCCTTTTGTACATAATTTTGAATGGTATTGTACTCAAAACAGGGCTTTGCATGGAACATTATTGTTTACTGAACGGGCGTTGTGTAATTCCTTTAATTAACGTTATGTCAATTACAATTCACCATACAATGGGTTTCGCCAGTTCCAATTTGAAACAAACGCATTCATAGCTATACATATTGTACAGCGCATTTTGCAAAGTGACATTATGTAACCCTATCACACTTTGTCTTGTTATATTTGTATCGCATATATTTTTGTTTTACGTCTGTTACTTTGGGCTGTGGTAGGATTATCAAATAAATATTATAAATGCGAAAGTTTAGATGGATGTATGGATGTATGGATGTATGGATGTATGGATGTATGGATGTATGGATGTATGGATGTATGGATGTTATGATGTATGGATGTATGAATGTATGGATGTATGGATGTTTGGTACTCAATCACGCCCCAACGGCTGAACGGATCTGGATGAAATTTGGCACAGAGATAGATTATAGTCTGGAATAACGCATAGGCTACTTTTTATCCCGGAAAATTAATGAGTTCCGGCGGGAATCAAAAAAACTTTAACCACGCGGACGAAGTCGCGGGCATCAGCTAGTAGAAGTATAAGTTAATAAGCCATAAGCTTGTAACAGCGTCATATCGCGTGCGCAAGGTGCAGAAATCCTTTGTGGGGTCGAGCATACGCTTTTATAACATGGTACCAAAAGAGTTTCTGGAGTTGCCATTACATAAATTTAAAGACTGTGTTAAACAGCATCTGTTAAGTCGAGGGTATTATAGTATAAATGTTTTGCTCGCTGACAAAGTTGCATGGAAGCAACCGGCTTCGCATCCAGCAACCCACAAGTCAGTGTAATACCTACTTGTAACGTAGCGTATGTATTTTATATTAAGTATGTATATACAAATTGTTACATTTTTCTGATTTTGAAAAGAGCAACTGCTGAGTTTTTTGCCGGTTCTTCTCAGTAGAATCATCTTTCCGAACCGGTGGTAGATTCTTACGACTTATCATAAGTGACACAAGTGACATGAAATAAATCATTTTCATTTTCATTTTCATTTTCATTTTCATTTTCATTTTCATAACTTACTTAGAAATGTGCACAGAATTGTAAATCCGCTTTCTGCAGTGCTCAGACTGTCAAATGCTAACAAATTAGTTTATATTTTGGTTTTCAGTTTTATTTGTTTTTTCAGTTTTGATAAATGCGATAGTATATCTGTCTGTTTGTCTTCTACGTTTTCACGACTCCTCTGAACGAACATTTTTTGTCTCCTACTTTTCCCTCTTCTATTTTCCAGGACACCGGAAACTATAGGTAGTTCTATCTATTATTTGTGAAAATTAACACACTGCTTATATACCTACTAGCTGATACGCCCGACTTCGTCTGCGTGGAATAAGTTTATTGATTCCCACGGGAACTCCTGAATTTTCCGGGATAAAAAGTATCCCGGAGCCTATGTCACACTTCAGGTCCTCAACTATACCCGTGAAAAAAATCACTTCGATCCGTTGCTCCGTCGCGGCGTGATTGAAGGACAAACCAATCAACCAATAAACCAACAAACAAACACACTTTCGCATTTATAATATTAGCATGATAGTTACATGATATTTCTGTAATTATTGACTTGTATTACTTACTGAGCAATGTATCGTAAAATCATTGTATATTACCATTATAACGATCGTAAACCAAAAACAGACACATACAGTGATGAGTTTTTGCGTAATTCAATCAGCGACATTAAGTGGCGCAGCCAACTTTATTAAGGATCAAGGCCTGAGCATAAAAACTAACGCCGAAAGACCTATTTATATGCCGGAGTTATTTCGCGAGAATGGGAGTTTTATGACGGGAAGAGCAGATTCCCCGATTTTATGACTCCACTTGCCAGCCTAACGGTTTACGATCTAATGTTGAGATTACCTGCCTTTTAGGACGGTGCGCCTTCATTTGTCGCACGTAGCGGTTTTTATCTTTTGAAACGTGTCCAAAATGAGTGATTTATGTATATCCTTTTTTGATGCATATTATGCCAAGCAAAAGCATTTTATGTGTTTTTGGCTTGATTTTGGTCAATTTCATATCAAAAACGTCACGCCATTTAAAGACCTGGGGGTCTACTCTCTTTCTCTCAAACGAAACTTCGCAAACGAACGTAATTAGTCGGTTATTAGACCCACACAAAATCGTTCAAACCAATCGGTCACGAAAATTTTCTATGGATCCGTACTTCGTCTGCGTGTACGAAAACGAAATAGAGAGGAGCATAGAGATAATATTATGTATGAGAGGAGTTAACGAAATTTCGTTCGTTTGTTTGCGAAGTTTCGTTTTAGTGAAAGAGAGTAGACCCCCTGAGATCAATAATTATTTCGTGAAAAAAAGCACACTGCGTGCGGTAGGATAGAACTTGGCCTGGTGCACTGCCATGCGCCTCGATATTACATAATATCGACTAAAAACGAATTTAAATCATGCAAATTGAACTGGCCAACAAATATTGAGATTTTTAAAGAGAGGTATTTATTATAACTATAAATATATCATCAGTTGTAACTCACTTGTTTTGTCGGAAAATTTCCGACTAGTTTCGACCCCGTCCGGAGCCCTTATTCACGAGCTGGTTCATATTTAAGTACTTTTATTTAAAATCAAAGGGCAAAGAACCCCCTTTTTTTAAGTTGTCAGATGTTAAAGCAAATCAACCTTACCTCAACTAATTTCCAACACACGAATCATACAGAACATGATTACTAATAACACAAAGTTCATAATTCCATGCGCGTTCCAGCAAATAACATTTCAAAACAGTATTGCTGACGTGTTAACTGCTCATGGTAAAATGAAACTTACTTGTTGACAATACTTAGTTACTAATACACGGAATATTTTCAGCTAAACGCGAGGAACGTGCCGAAACTGGTTTTGGCGATAATGAAAATCACTTCTCACGTAGTCCTTGTGACTATTCCCTGTGCATCATTTAAAAGTTTGTTTTGTTCAAATTTTACTAATTTTTTACAACAATTATTTTAATGCCCTAGAGTCGCTTTTCGCCCAATTTTCTATTAACAATACAAAAGGTATTAACTGCGCTGCGTATATTTGTATTATTTATATTTATTCTTCGATTTTAGTTTATAAATTTCCTATCGGTACAGTAGATACAATACAATATATAAAGTAAATAATTAAAGTAAATAGTAACCCATGTAAAGCCCGCGTTTAGTCTTAAAACCAGTAAAGTAGAGTTAGTCCTAACTCGTATACTCTAATATAACCGCGACTGAGGACAACTTTATCTAATATTTTAGGCTACCTTATAATCTAATGACGTGTTTAGGTTTCTTATTTTTATCTATTTGGTGCACTTACACTTAAAAAAAATTCTTGCTGAATTTATTGACCACGTATCAAATATATCAAATAAATATTATAAATGCGAAAGTTTGGTTGGATGTATGCATGTATGGAGGTTTGTTACTCAATCACGCTCCAACGGCTGAACGGACCTGGATGAAATTTGGCACAGAGATAGATTATAGTCTGGAATAGCACATAGGCTACCTTTTATCCCGGAAAATTAAAGAGTTCCCGCGGGAACAGAAAAACCTCAATCCACGCGAACGAAGTCGCGGGCATCAGCTAGTTAGGATATAAAACATCCTCGTAGGATTAAAATTAAAAAATAAAAATCACGACTGCCCTGCCATGAGCCCAAAAAAAATATAGCCAATGTCACTTTGGATGATACTATAAGAATTCTAAACGTACCCCTTATATATCCAAATCTGTTCAGGCGTTTAGAAGTTATGGTGGAATAAAGAAACTCACACACATACTTAAATGAACGCTGAAATCATTACACTCCTTTTTTAGGGCAGTCCTGTAAAATGATCTCTAAAACTTTCTTTCAGATTATAGTTTTGTATTGATTCAGTATTATCCCTAAATTAATCTAAATATAGCTTTTTTATCCTATAATTATAAAATAAACCCTATAATAAACGAGCTGGGTCCATAAGGATCAACCCGGTGAGATTACTGGACTATGAAATCGAGGGATGGAACGAAATTTCTAGAGCGTGAACAAGTTCCTACTTACGTCACGTAGGAACTTCGGAACTAACCACTTACAACACACAAAGCGTCGAGGTATCACGTAATATGAAGTCAGTTGTTATTGAAGGATCCTCAAGCTTAATTTTATTGACAACTAGCTGATTCCCGCGACTACGTCCGCGTGAAATGAGGTTTTTTCGTTCCCGCGAGAACTTCTTAGTTTTCCGGGATAAAAAGTAACCTATGTGTTATTCCAGACTATAATCTATCTCTGTGCCAAATTTCATCCAGATCCGTTCAGCCGTTCGGGCGTGATTGAGTAACAAACATCTATCCATACATCCATCCAAACTTTCGTAAGATACATTCGAATTTCAATTGCATTTGACGACCTCCCTGGCCCTATCGCGCGGTCTAACAGTCCCACACACTTATCTGACCTGAATGGCTAGCATGCGCACTACGAGTAAAATTATGTCAACCCGTTATCTCTCTCTGTCTACCGAAGCTAACATGCCCCCCGATTACGTAAGAATTGTCGATCAAACGTTAAAGATTTTCGTCAAAGTAAAATAAACCATGATAGCATTGAATTAGAGCTCAATTTCGTCTGCCCATTCTTATACGTTTAGGGTATCGTACATACCTAAACGTATAAGAATGGGCAGACGAAATTGAGCTCTAATTCAATGCAGTTATGGTTTTTTTTACTTTGACGAAAATCTTTAACGTTTGATCGGCCATTCTTACATGATTGGGGCCCCAGTTACTTGTCTCGTTACGTCAAAAGTAGAGATAAAAGTAATATTTCTTACCTGTGGTATTTTTCTCTACGAACCTTTACATGTCGACTAATTTTTTTCTTGTAATATATGCCGCATTTTGTGCATGTTAGGTTAAATGAAAAATTTGCCGGCAACGACAACATCTCTCTCTCTCGTCGCGAGATAATCTCGTTGTGCGCATGCTTAGCACACAGGTCACAGCGTCGCTAGTTTATATCTATACTAATCTATACTATAATATTATAAATGCGAAAGTTTGGATATATGTATGGATGTATGGATGGATGGATGTTTGTTACTCAATCACGCCCCAACGGCTGAACGGATTTGAATGAAATTTGGCACAGAGACAGATTATAGTCTGGAATGACACATAGGCTACTTTTTATCCCGGAAAATTAAAGAGTTCCTGCGGGAACCAAAAAACCTCAAAAAGAGTTAATCCCGTGAGAATAAAAAATCTTAATCCACGTGGGTTAGGTCGTTGGCATCATCAAGTAGGTTCTTCCTATATTTGGGCCACCTACAGCTTTTAATTTAGGTACTCTCGTTCCCTACAGGAGCCTAGAAATGTCACCCTTAATACCGTCCCGATAACTCCAGACATCCGCAGATCCGTTTACGGATAGCTCATCAATTTACTGCCAGGGATTTGTGGGATAAAGGTCTATCGCGTCCAAGTGATTTCGGATTTCATACTTTAGTGACCAAACGATAAGAAGAAATGTTACGTGCTTGGAATACCTACATTTTGTGGTTCCATACTAAGTACTTATATATTATTGTAAAATAGCTTTTGCCCGCAGCTTCGCTCACGTTAAGTTCGATTTTTATACAAATTTCTAACCACTATTTTGCTTTTAGGGGTTATTTTCAGGGGTTCAGCCACTTGCTTAGACAATATTTTTTACAGTGGTGATATAATTTTGGAAAATGCTGTTATAAACAAGCTAAGGTCGGATCATAGCGGGCAACAGATAACTGTTTTAAGTAGTGACCAATAACTAAACATAAATTGACGCGGTTGTAAAGATCCTATAAAATTCCTGCACTCACCTATAAAAAGGGTCACCCAGACAGCATCTATACTAGTCTCTTCAAGACAATAGAACAATCTTAAACTTATAATAAAACTGTAACATGTCCAATTCTGTACATTGAAGATATTTTGAAAATTTTTTTTGGAGGGCACTCATTATTCGATACTGAAGCCAAATCTGTAATTTTTTTCATTTTTGTCTGTCTGTCTGTCTGTCTGTATCTTGGCCGCGCATCACGCCGAAACTACTGAATGAATTCAAACGAAACTTAGCACGATTTGAGCCCATACTACGAGGTAGGACATAGGATACTTTTTATCCCGAAATTCTACCCCCGAAGGGGTGAAATAGGGGTTGAAATTTTGTATGACAGTCCTTCATTTCTCAAGTTATAGCCATGAAACTTGGTATATGAGCTGCGGGTTAAAAATGAAGACATACGTGTTTCACAGTTTGTCAAAATTTCACCCTCAAAGGGGTGAAATAGGGTTGAAAGTTTGTATGAAAGTCCTTCATTTCTCAAGTTATATCGATGAAACTTGGTATACAAGCTACAATTTAAAAATAAAGAAACGCGTGTTTCACAGTTTTTGTAAATTTTACCCCCGAAGGGGTGAAATAGGGGTTGAAAGTTTGTATGAAAGTCCTTCATTTCTCAAGTTATATCCATGAAACTTGGTATATGAGCTGCGGGTTAGAAATGAAAACATACGTGTTTCACAGTTTTTCATATACTTATAATAAAACTGTAACATGTCCAATTCTGTACATTGAAGATATTTTGAAAATTTTTTTTGGAGGGCACTCATTATTCGATACTGAAGCCAAATCTGTAATTTTTTTCATTTTTGTCTGTCTGTCTGTCTGTCTGTCTGTATCTTGGCCGCGCATCACGCCGAAACTACTGAATGAATTCAAACGAAACTTAGCACGATTTGAGCCCATACTACGAGGTAGGACATAGGATACTTTTAATCCCGAAATTCTACCCCCGAAGGGGTGAAATAGGGGTTGAAAGTTTGTATGAAAGTCCTTCATTTCTCAAGTTATAGCCATGAAACTTGGTATATGAGCTGCGGGTTAAAAATGAAGACATACGTGTTTCACAGTTTGTCAAAATTTCACCCTCAAAGGGGTGAAATAGGGGTTGAAAGTTTGTATGAAAGTCCTTCATTTCTCAAGTTATATCGATGAAACTTGGTATACAAGCTACAATTTAAAAATGAAGAAACGCGTGTTTCACAGTTTTTGTAAATTTTACCCCCGAAGGGGTGAAATAGGGGTTGAAAGTTTGTATGAAAGTCCTTCATTTCTCAAGTTATTTCCATGAAACTTGGTATATGAGCTGCGGGTTAGAAATGAAAACATACGTGTTTCACAGTTTTACAAAATTCCACCCCCAAAGGGGTGAAATAGGGGTTGAAAGTTTGTATAAAAGTCCGTCATTTCTCAAGTTATTTCGATGAAACTTGGTATATCCACGCGGACGAAGTCGCGGGCATCAGCTAGTGAATTTAATAAAGTATTCAATTTTAAGCAAATAGAAATAAGTGACAAATTAAAGTTCAGTGATTGGGCTACTGTAGGTATTTACAAAAGTAGAGACAAGTTGTACGAGTTATACGATGAAAAACAATACAACCGGTCCCCCAGTTTTGTTGAACGCGTGAAAACCTACTCAAAGACTTTCAAAAATGTTTGTATTCATGCTAAGGCACTACATATTAAAGAGAGAATTGTGAAGTCGGATAACAAAATAAAAACCACTTGGAACATAGTAAATGACGAATCTGGTAAAACTAAATCTCGTGATGTCAACTACGAGATTGTTATTGATAATAATAAAATAACGTCTGATAAAGAGGTTGCCAAAAATTTCGAAAAGTTTTTCCAGGATGTTCCTATTTTGTTGACCGACTCACTAAACTCCTCACCCACCGCCGCTCAGAGTATATTAATGGACAATGTAAAAGAGTGCAATGTTTCATTTGAATTTAGACACATCACTGCTATAGATATTTTGAAAAACTTTAAGTTATAAAAATTAAAAAATACTGGTGACCTATGGGGTATGTCTGTGAAAGTCATATCTAACATAATAAGCGACATTGCCCCTTACTTAGCTGTAATTTTTAACGATTGTGTAGACAATAGAAAACGACCTTAATAATTACAGACCTATTTCAATTTTACCAACTCTCAGTAAGGTTTTTGAAAAAATTATTTTGGGCCAACTAATAAATCATTTTAACACAAATAACTTACTGCCCCGTGCAGTACGGCTTCACTAAAGGTCGTAATACAACCGATGTTATATAGTTCTATATCTATACCCATTACGTAAAAGTAATTTGATCTAGCGTACCAAACTGAATTTAACCTTTTAAAGGATATATAATACGAAAGTTTAAAACAATATTTTGTTGGAAACTTTTGTAAAAGCGGGCAAGATAACAGTTTCAAAATTGAGTTTTATACTTCAGTGAACAATGGATGCTGTCCCGACTCCCGACTCGGGACGGCATGTGGCAGGTGTTTTATATGTCGACTCCGACTAGTATGAGCAGTGACGTAGTGTACACTGTTTATTTATTTAATAACAAACTCCTTTCTATAATATTTTTCTAGACTAGCTTATTAATGCTCATCGTATTTGATCAGAGAATTAGTAAGGTAACTGGATCTAGACAGGGTACATCAGGGTTCATTTAAAAATACTTATCACTAAACCTTTTAGGGATCATCCTTAAAGTACGGCATACGTTAAGGGGGAAGGAGGGGGTCGACGAAATGTGACACTGTGTGACAAGGGGTGGGAGGGGTCCTAAGTTTCGTGACGTCACATTTCAAAATCTTAAACATTCCAATAAAATGCCAAATTTGAACTCTTAACGAAAAACTTAAAAATATTTCCAACTGTATCTGCATCTGTAAGGTTTATTAATTAATTGTTTTGTAGGCGAGTTTTCTAAATGTATCTAGATGTAAAAATTATTGCAAGATATGTGACGTCACACTGGGGAGGAGGGGGTCTTACAAATGTGACAAGGGCGGGGGGAGGGGTCAAAAAATCATGAAATTAGTGTGACGTACTATATGGATGACCCCTTATGGGCAGGTTGTCCACATATGTAGTACATATAATATAGAAAAATTAATATATTCACCAAAATTTTTTTTTACTTTTCAATATAGACGTTTCACCGCAGACCCTCTATACACTTTTTATTAGCTCTTTGTTTTCGACCGGAAATCGCCCGATGACCGCGCGTTGAATAATGTTTTAAAGCAGCCTATTTTTTGTTTTTAATATCATTAGTATTATTCCTTTTTTTTATTCCACTACAAGTTAGCCTTTGCTTGCGATCTCACCTGATGGTAGGTAAGTGATAATGCAATCTTAGATGGTAGCGGGCTAACTCGGTACGGCAGCTATATTCAACCCATACCCTTAGACCAGACCAGAGACCAGATAAATTCAGAAATTATAAATTCCCAAATTGACCCTGCCATTAATCGAACCCGGGACCTCCCACTGTAAGACCACCGCTCACCGCTGCGCCAAGGAGGTCGCCAAACTATTATCCCTGTCAAAATAACATGCCTGTAAACTTCACATCCAATACCATAACTAATGGGCAACAATGTATCCAGGGGCCATACTGCCAACGCGTTAAGCAATACTTAAGCAATATTACTCAAAATGTCAGATTGATGTCATGCACCTTGACGTTCCTAAAATAAGGACTATAATTCTAAGACACGAAAGTCAACAATAATGTAACAATATGGATTTAAGCGTTGGCAGTATGACCTCTGATATATTGCGAGCTAGGCGTAAGCGTATGGTCAAACAATTAATACGTTACAAATTATTGCGACTTGGGGAATGGCGTACGATTAATGTGAAGGTTGTTTGTATCGAATTTACTGACGTACGATTTGGGCTTGAGCGTTGACGCCAATAATAATTGTTGTTGGAATAAATGGCCTAGGATAAACCGTTCCAGGGCATTACCACCCATTTCTCTCTTCAATCAATAGTTTATCGAAGGTTTCCCTACTTATTTAAGGTATTTTTATTTAGTGTATTATTATTTCGTATGTGGTAGCGTGCAATCATAGTTGGGTATTTGACAACTAGTCAAATCAGCAACTTTTTTTCAAACGTATACACGTATGTGCATAAATATAATAAACATAGCAAATGTATGGTGACACATACTCGTACATAAGTCTGCATTCTACTCGCGCGCGAACTGTACGTGTAAGTGTATAAACGTATAACGTATTTAACGTGTAACGCGTGCTTAGTATGGGATTTGTATGAAATTTTAAATTGTGTCGTCGTCAAAATTCGACGCATTTTTTTACTTTAATCGATAGTTTAAAATGGTTATTCAACACAAAACTAGCAGGGGGAGTGGATATTACAACTTTTGGGAGACCCTTTATTTAATAATCACAAAAAAATAATTTATTTCACTAGTAGTCAAATACTCAATTATTATACTAATAGTGATTCTCTTTTATACCGCAAAGTAAAGGTCTAGCCCGACTTCATAGGTGCGGCTCTTAGCGGCAAGTATTCGTTGCACAATTCGTTTTTTTTTTCGTTGTTATGTCGCAGTGCATCTCCGTGCCGCGTCGCATAGGTGGCCCAGCTCCATAGATACTCATACAAAGAATGTTTGCCGCTAAGTGCCGCACCGCGCCGTGCATCTATAGTGGGGCTAGACCTTATCGCGTCAATGAACGGAGAAGTGAGCAAGGCCTTACAATGGGTCTCAAGGACCGACCAGGGTCCCCTTGACTTCCTTTGAACACTCTGACCCTCTTACTAAGGACCTGGGCACATATTTTCAATATAGAGCTCGATTGGGTATCGAGTAGGAAGATACTAAGTTTAGCCTCATATAATATTGTGTTGATTTCCCTGAATGATTGCAAATTGTATAGATATTTTTTTATTTTAGTATAAGATTATGCTCGCAAATTCGTCCGCGTGGTTATCTCTGTGATTTTTCAGAAGTCAATTCAGAGTTCTAAGTTCTGGAAAAATTTCAGAGTTGAGGAGCTGGAGAGTGACATTTTGGTTTGTTGGTTTGTCCTTCAATCACGCCGCAACGGAGCAACGGATCGACGTGATTTTTGGCATGGGTATAGTTGAGGACCTGGAGAGTGACATAGGCTACTTTTTATCTCAGAAAATTCAGGAGTTTCCGCGGGAATCAAAAAAAATTAAACCAGGTGGACGAAGTCTTGGGCATCAGCTAGTTCTTTTATAGTTTGAAGCAAGAAACTGCAAAAAATCCTGTAACTAGTAGGAAATACACAATTCGCAAATCAATAATAATTATTTCGGTACAGTATTATTAATTGTGTTTCTGTAATATTAGATCCACGGGTAGGTATAACAAACCCGCTGTGAATTGAATTACAATCGGTACCAAGTTCCCGAAAGTCACGTACCGCTCGCACCGAGCGATGTTACAGAAACTTTATTATATAGAAAGCGTCTTAAATAGAACCCGGTAACTTTACACTTTGTGTAGGAATTTGTTCAAAAAGTGGCTTAGTGAGAAATAAATTCACTTTAAGAATAAAGCTACATTTTTAAAAAAAATCATTAGTGAAAATAATACAGTAGGACAAGTACGATTACCTATTCTGATGTTACAGAAACTTTATTATATAGAAAGCGTCGTAAATAGGACCCGGTAACTTTACACTTTGTGTAGGAATTTGTTCAAAAAGTGGCTTGGTAAGAGTTAAATTCACTTCTAGGATAAAGCTACATTTTTTTAAAAATCATTGATGTGAATAATACAGTAGAACAAGTACTATTACCTTTTCTGATGTTACAGAAACTTTATTATATAGAAAGCGTCGTAAATAGGACCCGGTAACTTTACACTTTGTGTAGGAATTTGTTCAAAAAGTGGCTTAGTAAGAGTTAAATTCACTTCTAGGATAAAGCTAATTTTTTTTAAAAATCATTGATGTGAATAATACAGTAGAACAAGTACTATTCTGATGTTACAGAAACTTTATTATATAGAAAGCGTCCTAAATAGGACCCGGTAACGGAATTTGTTCAAAAAGTGGCTTAGTGAGAGATAAATTCACTTTTAGGATAAATCTACATTTTTTTAAAAATCATTAATGCAAATAATACAGCAGAACAAGTACTATTGTCTATTGTGTGGTAGAACTTAAAGCTAGCCAGCTTTTAGCCAGCCTAACTTAAATACTATACAAATAGAACTCGGTAATTTAACACTTTGTGTAGGAATTTGTTCATAAAGTGGCTTAGTAAGAATTAAATTCACTTATTGAAAACTCTCATTCATTCATTCATACATTCATAATTTTTTATTTTGCCAAAGTGAGTAACAACAGTTGTTTTCATATAAATAGTCCCGTACACAATTTACTGCCAGTGGCAGAAACTACAGTAGAACTTAAAGCTAGCTAGCCTAACCTAATCATACTAATATTATAAATGCGAAAGTGTGTTTGTTTGTTGGTTTGTTGGTTTGTCCTTCAATCACGCCGCAACGGAGCAACGGATCGACGTGATTTGTGGCATGGGTATAGTCGAGGGTCTGAAGAGTGACACAGGCTCTTTGTATCCCGGAAAATTAAAGAGTTTCCGCGGGAACAAAAAAACCTCAATTCACGCGGATGAAGTCGCGGGCATTAGCTAGTTACAATATAAATCATGCCCGCGTGGAATGGTAACAAGAATGCTGAATACATTTCCGCGCTAGATAGCCAGGCTGATCCTTTGCGCAAAAATGAGCCAGCCCTTCTGTGACGCAATTAACCGCGGTGCAATACCTATCTCGAAGTTTTTTTTTAATGAAATTAATAGGATGTCTTTTTTTTTTAGGTAAATTGTCAGATGCTGCTCATTCCACCGTGTGGAGTAAGGTCTCAATCCCCATCGGGTCACAGATTTTCTCTCTTGCGAAGAGCTTCGGATATAGTCCACCACGCTGGTCAAGTCTGAATTGGCAGATTTCACACACCTTTGAGAATACTGCGAATTATCTCAGACATACATATTTCTTCAGTATGTTTTCCTTCGCCGATTATAATATAGCAATTTATATAGCACTAGCGATCCGCCCCGGCTTCGCACGGGTAGCACTAATAATCCTAATCTATATAATATAAACTATCCTATCTCTCAAGTTAGATCGAACTGCACATGGTGTGCGAATTTTATTATAATCGGTTAAGTGGTTTAGAAGTCCATTGAGGACAAACATTGTGACACGAGATTTATATATATATAGATAGATATTTGATAGGTTAGATGTACCTACGTGTCCAGGAATCGAACCCCGGATCCGTTTGAAGAGGAGGCCGAAGTTTTAAACACTAGGCTATCGATAGTTTTAATTTAATGTGTTCATTTTTGTATAGATATTTTGCCATAAAAGCTCCCATTTCGTTCATGCTATTTTAGCAAGCGATTTTATCAGAAATTTTCACGTGTATTTTATCCTGTTAAATTACCAAATTTTCATAAATTTACATAGGTTCTCTTTAAGTACTTCATTGTTTTTGTGTTTTGGTTCGAAGTAAAAGCACAAAAAAAATACTTAAACTAAACAATCGTAGTGCCCTCCCTCAATGTATATGAATCGACCTTTCATAGAAATTTAAGTGGAATTAATAAAACTGTATTTATAGGACTTCTGGACGGATTTGATGATAGTTTCTGATATAAATTGTAATCCATTAATAGGAAACTTCCATTCTATAATATATAGGTACTATATAATATTATAAATGCGAAAGTGTGTCTGCCTGTCTGTCTGTCAACCGATTTTGATGAAATTTGGTACAGTGATAGGTTATATCCCTGGGAAGGACATAGGCTTTTTATCCCGGAAAATTAAAGAGTTCCCGAGAGAGGAATCGAAATGGTTAAAGAGTAGTTAATGCCCACACTATATTAGTTATTCCAGACTATAATTATTTATCTCTCTGCCAAATTTCATCCAGATCTGTTCAGCCATTCTGGCGCGATTGAGTAACAAACATTCATCCATCCATCCATACATCCAAATTTCGCATTTATAATATTAGCTGAAATCCTAAATGTCAACTTTTGTATGGCCATCTCATCTCAGATTTACCTAATTCTGTACTAAGTACCAAGTCTAAAAGTACCAATAATAGCACCCTATTCAACACAAACGAAGTACGTAACGTTAATACGTTATTTTAACTTATTACCCGATTTATTTTATTACAGGAAGATGGTCGGAGTGATTAAGAAACTTTTTGATTGGCTGAAGTTATTTTATAGATTACCAATAACCGTTTTATCGATAAGCATTATTACTAAATAGGCTGTGTAAAGTATTGTAATAAAAAATAACAAACAAACGAGTATACTAATATAGTTAATAAACTAATTTACTTACGCAAAGTTTTTAAGTATTTGATTTATGGTTGGATATTAGATTTATGGTTGGATATTAGATTTGATTGATTTAGACGTGATCGCTATCGAAGCGAAAAATATTAGCTTTACAGCATTTTTATTGTACCTACTAGCTATCAGTTTAATTAGAATATTGTACTATTTTTCTTTTTATGAAAAGAGCAACTGTTGAGTTTCTTTCCGGCCGTCTGATTGGTGGAGTTTTTATTTTTTATTTTTTATCCACTAAAAGTTAGCGCTTGACCGCAATCTTACCTGATGGTAAGTGATTATGAAGTCTAAGATGGTACTTAGCGGGCTAACCTGTTGGGGGTATGGCAGTTATATTAAACCCATATACCCCTAATCGGTTTCTTCACGGCATCCTACCGGAATGCTAAATTGCTTGACGGTACGTCTTTTCCGGTAACTAGCCACGGCCGAAGCTTCCTACTAGACCAGACCAGAGAAAGTTCAGAAATTATGAATTCCCGAATTGACCCTGCCGAGGATCGAAACCGGGACCTCCCACTTATAAGACCACAGATCAAAGTCCAATCAGATACTTTCCTTTCTACCAGTTATCCAACGAAGTCTAAACCATAGAGCTAGGATACTTTTTGTTGACGGTTTAAAACTCTAAACAGAGCTACCTGAGACTAGACTTAGGCGTAGGTAACGTGCGGAGGACCCGGGTTCGATCCCCGGCAGGGTCAATTTAGAAATTTATGATTTCTGAATTTTCCCTGGTCTGGCCTGGTGGGAGGCTTCGGCCGTGGCAAGTTATCACCCTACCGGCAAAGACGTGCCTCCAAGAGATTTAGCGTTCCGGTACGATGCCGTGTAGAAACCGAATAGGGGTATAGGTTTAATATAACTGCCATGCCCCTAACAGGTTGGCCCGCTACCATTTTAGACTGCATCATCACTTACCATCAGGTGAGATTGCAGTCAAGGGTTAACTTGTAGTGGATAAAAAAAATACATCAAATAAATATGAGTATATCAGCTATTTTGAGACCAAGCTATCAAATCCGTAAAATCGTAAAACTGATCATCATAATAAAGTGCCAATAAAGTGATGTCCAAAAACAGGAAGCCTTCTTATAATCACATCGAAAATATTGGCCCGACACTCAGTCGATAATTATTATCGAGTGTCGATAAACAAGCGCTGCCCTCGCGTTGTTTGCTAAGCGTTTAATGGCCATTAATACGATGATGGGTCCATATTTTATCTGATACACTATAACACCACACTATATATTATAACACCACACTATTTTGATCTTACTATCTATCTATCTTAATATTATAAATGCGGAAGATTGGATGGATGTTTGTTACTCAATCACGCATGAGCGGCAGAACCGATCTGAATGAAATTTTTCAGAGAGATAGAGACATTAGCCATCTGCGCGGAAGATGTTAGTGTGCAAACACAGGTACATTCTCTGTTCCTTTATCCGCATAGCCCGATGGGACAGAAAATCCGACACGACCGGAGAGAGATCAGGCGCAGGACCGACGGCTTTACGTGCTCACCGAGATAGATTAAAACAACACTTATGCTACTTTCTATCGTGGAAAATTAGAGTTCCCGCGGGAACCAAAAAAAAACATAATCCACGAGGACAAATATCTCGCGGACATCACCTATGTAGGTACTATAGAAGATATTCGTTCTCTGTATCGGACTATGCATATTTATATTTTGCCAGGAAAAACTTCGAGCACGTTTTTCCGCTTGCGAAAATCCGCTAAATCAGTGTGTAGCCTAAGTTCAAATTTAGCCGACGATGCTTTTTAACTGCAAAATGCATAGAACTGAAACTCTAAATGTTTAATGATCCAATTTGCAGCGCTTTAACCGAATATCCGCACAAACTGTGGCCACTAATTCAGCGGAATAGCTGGCATAAGCGAATATTATATTTGCAAGCTGCGGCCATTGAAACAGATTTATTGTGATGAGCAATAAGCGGATTACTATTAATTATTAATGTAAAGGTTAGGCTAGCCCCATTACAGAGGAGCAGCGCAGCGCGGCACGTAGCGGCATGTATTCTTTGTACAATTATGTCGTAGTGCATTACCGTGCCGCGTCGCTTAAGTGGCCAGCTAGTCCATACAAACTCATACAAAAAATATTTGCCGCTACGTTGCCGCGCCGCGCCGTGCATCAATAGTGGGGCTGGAAAAGCCTGTAGTGGTTGTACCTACATAAAATGAAAAGCGATAGCTGTAATCATATAGAATCATATTTATTAGTATTATGACACGCCAATACATGGAGTCCATTAGAAATTTTTCTTTACGGTCTAAAGATATCTTGCATTCCGGGTCACTTTTTGACCTGAAAAATAAAAAAAGCTTTCTGATTTTTAAAAACTTAAATCTACGTGAATGAAGACGCCGGCATAATCGATGCATGATCGTTCCTTAAGTCTATTCGTGCCCATGACTCAAGAAACTAGGCTGAAATATTGAAACTTGTAGGTAGGTACATTTCATTTTTCGTTTAGTTACAGAACGTTTTAGGACGTACAATTATATATTTTTATTCGAATAAGACACCTCGCTACCTCAAAAACCCAAAAATACAAAAGGTAATAAATAAATAGGTAAAATTAAATTAAATTAAATATAGCTAGCTAATTATTGACGGAATGTAACGTAGGGCCATTAATGCAGCGATTTGATGATGAGTGGAAATGGCCATGTACACCGCTATACATAATTAGTGTTTCATTCTGCGCGTATGGCGATTGCATAATTTAATACTAAATCAGTGGAAAGGGTTACGCTGAATCAGTTCAATTCACGGTTTTGTGGTATTGGTAATAGATAATGAGCGTTAACTAACCATGGATTTGTAGGTGCTATAACTATAGAGAACAGCTTTATAGAAACGAGACTATTTTTTTAATGCTTCGCACTCAGTTACATATCCTCTGACATGATGTCAAAGACCTTTTTAATACGATTTTGACGTGACAACGTCTTATAAATTGGTTTGCCGGGTGGCACTTCAAGAAACTGCGTTACGCTCCGCGCGTTATGCGCTAACAATGAGAGCGAGTGAGAGGCACGCGTCCCTTCCACTCGGGCATGGTTAGCCCGCCTAATAGCGAGAGAGACAGACATAAAAAGTGAAAGGCACGCGTAAGTCGTTGTCACGTAAAACTTTCGCGCGTATACCGACTTTACAGGCAACCAATTTTTTTTGCTCTAAAGTTGGTTTCACTCACGATGGTCGTTAAGACACAACCGTCGTGACGATAAGGTCGTTACGACCGTGTGTTAGTAAAAACATATTTTTTGAAATATTTGCTAGTAGATATAGTGAAAATTTCATACAGAAGCAGTAAACGAAAGATGAGTGTAAGACAAACGATAAATGATAAGTGCTAAGTAATTTTGCTATGCTAAGTGTTTCCTTAGTTTCCTTGGTGGTTTTTTGATTAAAACGAAAAGCAAGTACACAGCAATTACTGTGAACTGGCTTTAACAAAGTATTTTTAATCAATGTAACTTAATACAGTATTCTAAATTGCATCTAAATGAAAAACATTTCAAATTAAATTAAATTGAGTATAAAGCTAAGTAAATTACTTAATAATTATATTGTGTACCATTATTGTAAGTTGGAAGCCTTTTCATAACATCGCAAAAAAAAGATCTCTGGCACCACATTGTTAGAGGATAATTGAGTGCCAATAAAACGTAATATTATATTCATGAGCCCCTTCTAAAACATTTCTAAGAACAAAATGTATCTACTCGTATTTCTGAAATTTATAAACGTTATTTGATTTTACATTATCTCGACAGTTCCATGGCCTCGTTTCTAGGATTATCTGGAATGCCGCCGGCAAAGTTGGAGTCCGCAAATTTGTTCTTTTGTTTTTTCCACTTGAAACTTAATACCAAAAATACCCGCCAGTTTGTAGCGTTCCTGGCATCAAGCCACACACTACAGAAAAGACACGTCATATTAGTGTCAGATAAAGCTCTACCTACCTATTTAACGCGGTGTGGACATGCAGAGTTATTTGAATTAAAAAAAAAAATACGCACCGAATTGAGAACCTCCTCCTTTTTTGGAAGTCGGTTAAAAATTGGTTGAAAAGATGGGGCGGCCACTGAAAATCAGCGTTGGGGACCTGGTACCTCAGATGTGCGCCATTATAGTGTTAGCGTTGCCAATAATTAATTCGTATTTTAATCTTATTAAAGGCAATATTAAATTAATTCTATTGAAATAGCTTAGTTTCCAAATACCATATTTATGTGAACGAGTATTGTAAACAAAGATAATGTAAATAAAATAGCCTATAGCAGAAAGGCCGGGCATTCGTGTGCGACTAACCGATGAGGTCGGACATCCTTAATTGTTTGTATTTTGTCAATTGTGGAATTAAGAGAGTGGAATTATAATATTATTTTAATATACACCAAGTCAATTGTGGAATTAGCAGAATAAAAATACATTATATTTTAATATATCCAATGGGTCTAAGATAAGTATAGTTTGCATGGATTTTAATAATATCAAATTATTGGTTAGTCAATTAAATATGTTGATATAGAAATACCTGGTACTTTAATCAACTATAACCACCTATATTCAATTCATAAATGTATATCGTTTATAATAGTGGCCCGGAGTCCCAACACAAGCTGAGTGGCTTACGTATTTGTTGCACTGCTGCAGAATACAGTGTTGATATCGCATGTACCTAAGTGTTTAAATATCTAAAGTAACATGCAGGAGTGCTCAAATAAAGATTTTTCTTTCTTTCTTTCTTCTTTCTAAAAGCGTAACCAACAAATTCCTATTAGCATTTAAGTATAATATTAAAAGTAAAAATCTACCTCATATTTTTTTCTGACTTTCACAAGCTTTTAGTCTATTTTTTAAGCGCTAATTATTTTGTATTTGTTTTTTATAAGTTCCTTTAGGTTCTGGTACTAGGTACTTCATGGCACTGATTGCTAAGCGGTTGATTCAAACAATTCAAACTCACTCATTCCCGTCAGATTAATGTCACTCTTAGTTTTTGAAATTAAAGGGAAGTAGTATAACATAATAAACATGAACAGCTAACGCAGTGTCGACTATGTATTGTAACCAGACTGCACTTTAAACACACTACAAATAATTAATTACGCTTAGGTATATGACCAAATGGTCCGGCACTTAAGGAAACAGAAAAGTTTTGCATAGTCTATTCTCCTCAAAAGTGTTTGTTGCTTTTCGCTCAACACCAGAAATACCGGCCAGTTTGTAGCGCTTACGTTCGACACTCGCAGAATTTTAAGCGGAGAATAAATTTAACAGGCGAAGCTAATTCACTGAAGCTTTAGTTGGAATTATTGACATTCCAAAACTTGCGAGTGTTTGTATTTAGGCCTTTTTCAGCGTATTATATAAAATATCCTTTTTATACAATGAAAGTATCGTCTGCTTATTGATTGATAGGTTGGCAATGTGGTCGTGTATAATATAAGTTAACATGGACTTACTCTTACTTCCATGGAGTTAGTTTTTACGGCGGCTCAACCGATAGGCGCCCATAACCGGGATAAAACCTATCTCTCTCGTTATCTATCTCTATACCAAATTTCATCATAATCGGTTGAAAAGATGGGCCGTCAAAGCGTAGCAGGTAGAGGCAGGTTAGCCCGCTACCATCTTAGACTGCATCATCACTTACCATCAGGTGAGATCGCAGTCAAGGGCTAACTCGTATAGTGGATAAAAAAAATAGCCGTACCAATTATAAATGCGAAAGTGTGTTTGTTTGTTGGTTTGTTGGTTTGTCCTTCAATTACGCCGCAACGGAGCAACGGATCGACGTGATTTTTGGCATGGGTAGGTATAGTTGAGGACCTGGAGAGTGACATAGGCTACTTTTTATCCCGGAAAATTAAAAAAACTTATTCCACGCGGACGAAGTCGCGGCATCAGCTAGTAATAAATAGTTACTAGTAGAAAATAGTAAATAATTTAATTTTTTAGCTTTTAACAGGCGGTGCTGGTTACATAATATCTTATTCTTCTCTTTGACACTTAGAAACATTTAGACAACAAACAAATTTTGTTTTAAAATTTCCTGCGAAATAATTAATTTGCCTTAACGAGGATAGCATTACGCAGCCGAGTTTGAATGTTTCCCCTTAATTATACAATAACAAAATTCTAAGTACGACGTCAAAATTTTTGTTCAGCTATTCGCAACATAACTCAAGAGAGCACCAAAGTTTAGTAAACATACAGAGAGCAAACCTTAACATTTTCTTCAAATTAAAATTGAGACACTGGAGCTACGGAATTGTGTATGGAAATGTCAAATCATGACGTTTCCTCTCTATACTAAATAAGAAATTTACATGTCACATTAGTTAATTTGCAAAAGTAAGACATTGAAGTCGAATACGTGTCCAAAAAGAATATAATTAAGTTTAACTCACCATCGTAGCGTCTTCGTAGCGCCTACGTAAAGCCTACTAAAGAAATTGTGTGGATTCTCCATCATTATTTTAGCACAAATACAACGTCCTATATTTGCTTCCTTGTTCCTAATTCAAACCGCTAGGATATGGAATGCCCTTCCGGCTTCCCGCTTCCGTTTTCCCCTCCTCTTTCAATACAGGTACTTTCAAATCAAGAGTTAATAGGCATCTTCAGGCAAGCCCGCTCCACCTTAGGCTGCATGACCACTTGCAAGCAGGTCTGATTGCAGCCAAACGCTAGTCTATATTATATATTTTTTTTAACTTTGAATCTTATAATATTAATGCAAGGTCGACATTCAAGCAACCTGGTATTTCTGGTGTTCTTCAGTCGGCTAATTGAGCCCAGTACTTGCAATTCACTTGCAATTTGTTGGCTGTTCCGTAAGTTGAACTATGTCGGTTGAGTTAACTGTTATATATTGCAGCAACTAGGTATCACGACTAACGTTCTAATATTTCGCCGTTTTGGGTCTGTATGTTGGTCAAATTGTGGTTGAGTTTTGACATTTACAAACTGGAAATACTTTACTTTGAATAAGTCGGCTTTGTCCTCCGCAAAGTGTTTTGACATTTTGTATCGGAGAAGTAAGTTATTAACCGACTTCCAAAAAGGATGAGGTTTTCAATTCGGCGCGTGTTTTTTTTTTTTTTTTAAGTTCATTTTAAATATTGTATTGTGTTAGCTGCTTATGATTCTAAAACAATACTTGCGGGATATATTCGTATTCGAACTTATGTAATTACAAATTAATGACATTGTTAATTTTTTTTTACAAGATCAACCGCCGAGTTTCTTGCTGGTTCTTCTCGGTAGGAACGGCATTCTGAACCAGTGGTATATTCATTCGACTATTCATAAGCACTTGTAAAAAGTCTATTTGAATAAAAACTTTTGAATTTATTTATTTTTTATACATTAGGCCACAACGCAAGTAGTCGTAAGTAAGTTAGATAACATTAATATTATTTGCAAAAGATAACAACTCGACTTACAAGACTGGTACTTACACATTTGGTAAATTACTCATGTAAGCGACTTTCACGAATCAAATTTACAATTTAATTTAATTTATTTATTTTAGGACATCCAACAGGTATCAATACATTAACAGGAAAAATATAGCTAGATAATAATAGTAATAATGCATTGTTGTATAATGTATACCCACTTATAGGTTGCCACCACGTTGCCACAGCTTGCAATATAAAGTTAAATTACACCATGGGTCGGAGAAAAAAGTAATAAAAGAGGAAAAGATACAAAGAAGTGTACCTAATCGCGGTCTAATATTAAAAAGATATAAAAATATTGAAATTACAATGTTTCGACCATAGATTTAGGTTCCTTAATCTATGGTGTCGACGAATAAACGTCGTTTCCCGGCGGATACTTCTTACCTATTGCAACAAATAAATTGACACAGTAAATTGATTTCGATTGTTTTGACGTCTAGGACCGTCGTTTTTTCCTGTCCGATTGATTTAGGGTTGCAATATGAATATTGGAACCCTAAATCAAGAAAATAATTTGAAATATAATACCTTTAACGATATTTTCCTTTAGCGCCTTTGTCAATATTTACATAGAACGTTGTTTAATATCTACTCTAAATGGAGAACACGAGCGAGACGCTTTAATAAGGAAAAGGAAAAGCTTTTGTACGATACGTGTAACAGTGTAATATCATAGCGTAAATGCTCGCACATATTATAAGTATCTCCTTAGGTTTCGGTAATAATATTATGTTATGTTGAAATTGCTGAAACAATATCTTTACTGTAATTAAAAATACCAAAGTATGTCTGTCTGTTTGCTACCTACGCATCAGCTGTTCGACCACGCTGTGCCACGATCGTGGCATTTCACGGCATAAACCTGAAATATAATCGTATGCGTAATCTTAGTGCCGATTTCACCAACTTTGAGTTTTGTTTAACCTACAAATAAAGATGTTTTTATAGCTAGGTAATTTTGTTTAAAGGAATTATATCAAAATATCTTTATTTATACATTATATAGGTAAGTGGTACTAATAACAGACTACCATCGCTTAAATCAGTATTGTTTTAATATTGTTGACGTCTGTGTTTTAGAATTATAATTCGACATCAAGTCCATCAAGGTCTTCTTTACCTATATGTCTGTGATCAAGGTACGCGTCATAGAACTGACAGTATTATAATAATAGATGTCTTTGGTTAAGTGTTCCTTGGAGATGGAGAAATTGGTACTTAAAAGTTCCTAAGTAATGATAATATGGTATGAATAGAAATGTATTTTCAATACAGTTGTCAAACATGGCGCACTTTCAGAGGCTGTAGTTATGATTCGAAAATTGAATCTTTCGCATAGGCATCTTACTTTTACACGGTCGTGACTTACTTTTACAAGCTCGATACTTACTTTTGCAGTTTAGTTTTAAATTTTTCAAGTCAATTAAAAAAGTTTAGTAGCAAGGAGTTTTCATACATAGAATATAATCGGATAGGCTTTTTACGAGGAAAAATGAATGAATCCGTACCTTTTAGCATTGAATTTCCAAAATTCTTTTGAATGGTTGTTAATTATATTTAATTTAATTATTTTCAACATTTGGCAAAAATCGAATAGGCTGTATACGCGTAGGTACGAACCCGTAGCCTAGTTTCGTTGAAAAAAAAAAAATATGTCCAGGTGTAAATACGCGCCATTTGCTGAAACTTTTTATTTTTTAAGTGATAAATTGATTATATTTTTGTTAATATGAGTTCTAGTACTAATGATGAAATGGAATTAACTCCACCAGATATTTTATATGAGGCGAAAACTGCGCAAGATGGAATTTTGCCCCCAAAATCTCGAGAAAGATATATGACGGCTTACAATAATTTTATTTCATGGAAAAAACATAAAAAAACTAAGTCATTCTCAGAAAATGTTTTGTTAGCTTATTTTCATGAATTGAGTGGAAAATATAAACCATCTACAATGTGGTCAAGTTATTCCATGTTAAAAACTATCTCAATTTTCAGAATTAATTACTATGTACGTATGTATGTTGAAATAAACTTGAAATTCTTTGATTTGTTTATTACTATTTCTCACAACTGTATTGAAAAACGTCGTGTGATACACGGGTGTGAAGGTTATTGCAAACTCGTGACATTAAAAACCCTCACCTTCGGCTCGGGCTTATTAATGACAGCTCGTTTGCAATAACCTACTTTCCACCCTTGTATCACAATATACTATTTTCATTCAAAGCGTGCTAAAAGCGTAAAATGTCAAATACACTCCGTGATAATCTGAAAATTAGAAACGACTACCATTCATTACGGCGAGACACCAACGCCGGAGTTCAACCTACTTCGGATGATTAACATTGTTCCCATGAAACTGGGCTATACTTGACGGCCTGTCTATTATACTGTTGTATACTCTATTTACGACAGTCCCTATTTCTCATTTTTTTCTCTTGCCTAGAAATCAATTATTAGAGAAATGTTTTTTTTTTTTTTTTTTAATTATTTTATTCACATTTACACTTTTTACATTTACTTGGGTTCA
Source organism: Erebia ligea (assembly GCA_917051295.2). NCBI lineage: Eukaryota > Metazoa > Arthropoda > Insecta > Lepidoptera > Nymphalidae > Erebia > Erebia ligea. Next base: position 3,518,894 of record OU785239.1, read on the forward strand.
TAACACCCTTAAGCCTCGTCGGCTTGTCTGGGTGCTGCACATTCCTCTATGTGTTTGTTTAGGTACGGCAAACAGAGAAAAATGTAAGGTATTATTTCTGTGTTTAAAAAAGTTTGAGACACGTAAGAATAGAGTGAGGAAGATTAGCCTAATTTTTTTCAACCGTCAAAACGCGCGCTTAGTATGAGATGGTGTATGAAATACTGAAACAATGACGTCATCGAAATTCGACGCACAATCGATAGTTTAAAATAGTTTTCGAACATAAAACTAACAGGGGACGTGGTTATTAAGACTTTTGGGAGATCCTCTATTTAATAATCACTAATTTATTTGAATATTTTTGTCAAATACCAAATTCGAGCAGCTTAGACTCTATACCCTCCCCCACATTGTCCCTGTCACCCCGCAGCGTTGCTCTATGTAGAACTATATAGAGTTTTACAGACAATGTACTTTTTATAGAGTTTTGTTTCAAGCAAGCTAATTTTTACCTCAGAATGAAAAGCAGGAGTGTTTGTAAATGGAGCGCGTGGGTGGAGAGCGTCGACGCCCGCGGCCATTCTCAATGTCACCCGCCTTTGTTCCAACGCTGTATTCCAACTTCAATAGCCGTCTCGTACTGAACGACTCCGTCATGGTTTATATGCCACCTGTTTTGGATCGATAAAAAACATACTCAGGTTTTTGGGCAGATTGGGAGATCACAGTTCTGGGAGATAACTACCATTGCATATAGCAGTTTATGTCAAGTACCTTGAGGTCCCTAAAATCCATACTTCCATACTAATATTATAAATGCGAAAGTGTGTCCGTCTGTCCGCGTGTCTGACTGTCTGTCTGCTACGCTTTCACGGCCCATCTGCTCAACCGATTTTGATGAAATTTGGTACAGGGGTAGATTGTATCCCGGGGAAGGACATAGGCTTTTACATAAGGACATATACCGCGGGAATAAAAAAATCTTAATCCACGCGGACGAAGTCGCGGGCATCATCTAGTAAGGATTATAATTCTGAAACACGAAAGTCAATAATATAAAAACAATCCGGCTTTAAGCGATGGTAGTATACTCCCTGATACCGTTAAACCGTTTACTCGTAGTACTCAAAATACATAAATTAAACATTTTCAGTACTGAAAATGGTACAAATATCAAAAAAACAATTTTTAGGTACTGTAAATACATCAGTAGCATCCGCTTGCGTCATTATATCTTCCAAAAGCGGTCCCTTTTAGCCTAAATACGCATACAATTTATATTAATTGCATCTCATGGATCACCAATTATTTCCGCCAGTGCCATTTTTTCACTCATTGGTGAAATTTTGACACCAAGAAACTGCAGGCCGAGTGGGAGTTTTTTTTACGACAACGCGACGTTAACTGCCATTTATATGGAACTAGATGAGGCCTGCGACTTTACTCCCGCGAAAATTCCTTAATTTTCCGGTATAAAAAGTAGCCTATTTCCTTCCCCGGGATGCAACCTATGTCTGTTCCCAATTTCATCAAAATCGGTTGAAAAGATCGGCCCTTCTGTCTGTCCGCAGACAGCCAGACACACATTCGCATTTTTAATATTAGTATCAATATATTGATCGAGCGCCAGCTGTCAAGTGCTTGACAATTCCATACAAATCGTAGTTAACGTTGTCGCGAGCGAATGGGAAGAAAATCTCCCACTAGGGCTAGGCACTCTATAATCGTTGTACGACAGAGTCAGCGTGGTAGTGTACGGGCACGAAACTAGCGATAGCGGGGCGACGAATTTCGGGAACAATTTGAAAGAGGTCTGATAATATTTTATAACCGACAAAAACGTCTGGGATTTATTTTTTCGAATGCTATAAGTAGATATAAAATTTAAAGATAAAAAAATCAAGTTGCCAAAAAAATGCTTTTTCGCATTTTTTTTTGCAAATGATGCTGCGCAGTTGCGAAATAACCGCAAACGCTTTTCCAGCCTGGCAGAACTGGATTCGCCATTAACCGAAATTATATTTTTCCACAATAATAATTTCAGCTTGCACAAAGGACCGTCCCGAAATTCGTCACCAGCCCTCGGATTCCATCGCCCCGCTGTCGCCGTCGCTCGGCCGTCGCTAGTTTCGTGTCTGACGCCTACGAGTTTACCTAGTGCTATGGTATAGTGATTAGTCAATACCTTGTTAGTCTAGTACAGGGAGTTAAAAACTCACGGTTATTCGGTTAGCATAAAAGCTGTAACATAACATAACATGCTGTCGGTTAGCATAACAGTGGCTTAATCTAGTTGTATTGAGCATTGCTAACAGCAAATTGATCTTGCTGTTGTTTGTAGGAAATCCCGATAAACGTCTACATCTTTCGACGGATAGATAAAACAAAGATAGATCCAAACCAATTGCCATCTGCAGAGTCGGTATCCTTTGTTTCATCTATCAATGGACGTTACACTACGCTGCAGCAAACACAATAATAAAAAACTAAACAGATTCGCACGAAGATAGGATTCCATTACGTTTGCTAAGGGTGAAAACACACTACGGACAGGGAAGGACAAAAATTACATATGGGAAACACGTTTCTTAATCGGGGTAGTCTGTGGAGCTCCATACTTTGAGGACCTCCCTAGCACAATGTTTGCTGTTTTATAAGCGGAAGTTCCCGGGTTCGACACCCGCGAACCCTGGGTTCGACACCCGCGAACCCTGGGTTCGATAAGGGACGATCTGAGAATTTATAATTTAAGAATTTTCTCTGGTCTAGTAGGAGGCTTCGGCCGTGGCTAGTTAAGTACCATCCCACCAGCAAAGACCGCCAAGTAATTTAGCGTTCCGGCACGATGCCGTGTAGAAACCGATTAGGGGTATGCGTTTAGAATAACTACTATACACCTAACAGGTTAGCCCGCTACGATCTTAGATGGCTTCATCACTTACTATCAGGTGAGGGCGCAGTCAAGGGCTAACTTGTGTAATTTTTCGTCTGCCAGACAAAATGTTTTTAGTTTGTTTTCGCCCAAATCCTATTCTATGGATCAGTCGTAAAGTATATTTTACAAAATGTTGAATGGATAGCTGAAAAGCAATTTTCTCCAAAGGACACCTACGAATTACGTTCTCAACAGGTTAGTCCTGGAACTTTTAGGTTTTAATAGTTTCTCTACGAATTCAGAAATGGTGAAAAGTTGAGGGCAAAAGCACTGTGATTGCTTTTACGATAGTAATGGGTACGAGTATCTAGGTATACCTTATATATTATAAATGCGAAAGTTTGGATGGATGGATGGATGTTTGTTACTCGATCACGCCAGAACGGCTGAACGGATCTGGATAAAATTTTGCACAGAGATAGATAATAGTCTGGAATAACGCAAAGGCTACTTTATATCCCCGAAAATTAAAAAGTTCATGCGTTCACGATAAAATTTTGAACACTTTTGCAGTTGAGTAATATTCTCAACTATTCCATTCAAGTCTAAAACTTTGAATACTGAAATATCCAAATGTGACAGACAGATGAACAGAAGGTAATCTATATATATAAAATTCAAAGTCCTGACTGACTGACTGACTGACTGACTGACTGACTGACTTATATATCAACGCACAGCCCAAACCGCTGGGGTTAGAAACTTGAAATTTTGACAGTAGGTTCCTTTTGTGACGTAGGCGCTCACTAAGGAAGGATTTTTCAAAATTCCACCCCTAAGGGGGTGAAATAGGGGGTTAAAGTTTGTATGAAAGTCCGTCATTTCTCAAGTTATATCCATGAAACTTGGTATATGAGCTACCAGTAAAAAATAAAGAAGTAGGTGTGTCACAGTTTTTCAAAATTCTACCCCCAAAGGGTTAAAATAAGGGTTGAAAGTTTGTATGAAAGTCCTTCATTTCTCAAGTTATAGCCATGAAACTTAGCATTTGGGCTTTCAGTTAGATATGAAGAAGTAAGTACTTCACCATTTTTGAAATTTCAACCCCCAAAGGAATGGAATAGGGGATGAAAGTTTGTAAAAAAGTCCTTTATTTCTCAAGATATTTCTCAAGTTATATCAACGAACCTTGGTATTTTGGCTATCGGTAAAAAATAAAGAAGTACGTGTGTCAAAATATTTTAAAATTTCTCCACCAAAGGGGTTGGTCCAAATAGGGGTTGAAACTTTGAATGAAAGTCCGTCGTTTTTCAAGTTATCGCCCTGAAACTTGGTATTTGGGCTTCCGATTTAAATTTATGAAATACGTATTCCACAGTCTTGAAATTTCTATCCCCAAGAACGTTAAATAGAGAGTTTGTCCTTCAATCACGCCGCAACAGAGCAACAACGGATTGATGTGATTTTTTGCATGGGTAGGTATAGTTGAGGATCTGGAGAGTGACATAGGCTTCTTTTTATCCCGGAAATGTGGGAGTGCCTGTGGGAATTAAAAAAACTTATGCCACGCGAACGAAGTCGCGGGCGTCCTCTAGTAACTAATAAGTAACTAATATTAGTATAAAATAAATTAATAATTTTAACGTTTAAACTATCGTGAGTGATATTCATTATAACTATACATAATATCCGGATAAACTCACGTGTTCCGTCGGAAAAATGCCCGACTAGCGGCCGCGTCGCGCGAACAGTACCCTTACTCTGAGATTGATCGAATTTAAAATACGGTCTCACTAGGTGAGGTGAATCACATTTGAGTCAAACTAAAATGGACCCAAAAACTCTTGATTTAAAGCCACAAATTCAGTGCAACCGATTCAAATTTCGTATCGTTTGGAGCGCTAGCTGTGAATGCATACACGAAATTGAGCTCTAAATTAATAACCTTAAGATTCATTTTAGTTTGATGCATATGTAATTCACCTCACTTAGTGAGACCGTATTTTAAATTCGATCAATCTCAGAGTAAGGGTACAGGCTCATGAATAAGGGCCCCAAACGGGTTCGAAACTAGTGGGGCATTTTTCCGACGGAACCCGTGAGTTTATCCGGATATTATGTATAGTTATAAATTAATAATGTTTGAATTAAAAAATAATTGAAATTTGTAACAATGTTTCAATGTAGAATAAATCTTCATATCAATGGAAAGCATTATTTATACAAAATTGGCAATATCATAATAGGTAGGTATTATTATTATAGAGAGGCTTCCTTGATCCATTGTTTCCCTGCTATCTTGATAATGTCATCTGTCCATTTGGATTTGTGTCTGCCCCTTTTTCTTTTACCTTGCTTTCTTTAATTTACTTTATTCGGCAAATCAAACAATTCCCACGGGATTTGACAAATCTAAATTAACGCGGACGAAGTCGCGTGTATCATAATATAGTAGGTTATTATATAAAAGTCGTAAAGATGCTTGTAAGGTCTTATAGTACACGAAATAATATTAATTTAGAGGTCAATTTCAGCACATTTGCGGATTAGCCAATCTATATTACTAATACCTATTATAAATGCGAAAGTTTGGATGGATGGATGTTTGTTACTCAAACACGCCAGAACGGCGGAACGGATCTAGATGAAATTTGGCGCAGAAATAGATTATAGTCTGGAAAAACATATAGGCTACTTTTTATCCCGGAAAATTAAAGAGTTCGCGCGGGAACCAAAAAACCTCAAACCACGCGGACGAAGTCGCGGGCATCAGCTAGTATACGTATAAAGGGTTCCTTTTATGCCATTTCGGTACGGAACCTTAAAAATAGATTTAAACACATATAAGTGCCTAGTTTGTAACTTGGGGACACTGAAAAAGACAATGCAAACCGTTTTAAAGGCAATTATTGTCGTTTTGTTTTTTGGCCTGCAACTAAACGATCTATTCAGACATTCATTAGTCAGCAAATTATGAAGTTTATACAGTACACTTAGTCCCAGTTTTAACATTGCAATTTCGATTGATTGTATTCGAGCATTCGAACACATTCATGTCAAAGTAAAATTAACTTTAACGAAATTAGTTTAGGGCTCAATTTCACGTATGCTTTAAATGTGGTCAAATTAAGCGTATAGTACCGTTAGTCCTAGTTTTAACATCACGCCTACGTTGATAGTAATCGAGCTTATCTACGAATACATTAGCGTCAAAGTAAAATAGACCCAAAAGCTAAGTCACAAAAGTGATTTAAGGCTAAGTGATTTAAGTCACAAATTCAGTACAACCTATTTTCATGTCGAAACGTTTCCTTATGGATCGCTGGCTGTGAATGCATACATGAAATTTAGCTTTTTTTCAGGTTTTAAAGGTTAAGGTTCATTTTACTTTGACGTCAATATTTTCGAACGCTCGAATACGATGAACGTATGTGTGATTTAAAAACTTTGAATAAGCGTACGGTTGATCACGCAAGGCATGAGCCGAGGTTGGAACAATACAAGCATACCAACCTGCACGGTAAGCGGGTTTAATCCGCTGGAAATGAACGCTATTATCCGCTTTTATTGCGAAAACATCTGCATAAGCTTACCTGATAGCTATAATATAGGAAATGAGCGGCCGCAGAAGAATTAAAACTATCCGTAATACTATAAAATTTAATCGTTTAATACTCTACTGTTAACTAGATCATGCGCACGACTTTGTCTGCGTGCATTTGTAAATCCCGTGGGAAATCTTTAATTTTTCAAGATAAAAGTGTGGCAATGTCACAGCTCTCCAAGTCCTGAACTATAGTCATCGATTGATCACATAAGCATCCGATGTAGTACAGACAAAGTAACGTCAGTGTCTTAGGCACCATGCACATGAATGTAAAAATATTTTTCGGGCGGTAAGTAATTAAAAAAAGTATGATGGTTAGATGTACGCGAACTTTTTGAAAGAGTGAAGAGTTTTTTTTTTAAATTACTTACCGCCCTAGGGCTTTTCTAGCTACATTATTACCCTGGAGCGCTAATTGGTCACCTTCAAGCTCCATTTGGGGGTAATAAGGACCTACTGACCTCACAATCGAGATGTAAAGCAGAGTAGTTAGCTCGGGTGTAAGCATCAATTGCACCCTCGAACTATAGGCGCCCTCGCTGTGCTCGTGCGCCTAAATATCTCGGGCTGCAATTGATGCCTTACAGCCCTTGGCTACTAATCTACTATTACGGTACATACTTTTTGTAAAAATTTTAGCTATGCCTACGCCCTACGTCCACAGTATAAGAAAAACCATACAGTAGCCCAATATTTTATAGGAAGTGATGTCGTGCTATCATTAATGAGTTAATGACCTTACAGTGGCAGTGCACCCTGCAGCTCGCCACAATTACTTGGTCTAGAGTCTAGACGTTTCTACACCAATTTACCTTTCTTCCAAGTCACCGCTCCCCTATCCTAGGATACACTTAATGTGGTCAAATCTAGTCCAGCGTAATAATCTAGTTTTATCGTCCAACCCATTTATGTTATCCGTGAAAACTTAGCAATTTTGTCAACGGATTTCAATGAAAGTTCGCACCGCAATAATGGTTTAGGGCGGTACCCACATTAATAATTTTGGGGCAGCGGTCAAAACACATTGCCTTTTGGTATAATCGATGATAAGACCATTTTCCTTATGCGAATATATCCCCTTTAAAGTAAATTCAAATTATGGCTGTATTATGCAAAATTTTTGGTCTCAGTAGTTATTTCAAGTTTTATCATTTACATAATATAATAAAACAAAATTGTGCTTATTTTAATATGATTTCAAACTCAAATGTTCTATATTCAAATAAACTTTTACTATTTAACTAAAAAGTAAAAGTTTATTTGTAAATTTAATTCATTAATTTGATTAAATTAATTTATTTTATTTTATTTTTATTTTATTTTTTTATTCAATTTAATTAATTTTATTAGTTGGATTATGTAGGATTTTTACATACTTAAATCCCCTTGATGGCCACCTTCAATGCGTTAGGAGATGTGCTTTTTAGGTGGGCATTTTGACGAATATTTTATTAAAAATATTGTATTGTCAGTTTTAATTTAGATATTATGATTAATTTGTTATTTACCTAGTTAATTGATTACAATATTTTTTTTACAGTATTGGCATGCTCGCAGAACTAAATTGCCTCTACACGCGAATGAACCCGGGACCTCCCACATATTAGACCACAGCGCTCACCACTGTGCCAGGAAGATGGTCAAAAATATAAAATTAAAAAGCTAATGTAAGCAAACTCCCACAAAAGGATTCAATTGAGCAGACGAAGGCGAGCATTCTACCACAAAGCTGCACTAATTCCCTCGTTTTTGTTAGTGAAATTCATTTTCCCCGCGGAGCAACCTCGCCGATCGGAAGGAAAACTTCCGGCTAAGTAATTTATGATATCGTAAAAATACAACAAAATACACAACCTCGTTAGGATGGAAAACACTATGAGGATTCCATACTAATATTATAAACGTGTCTGCTACGTTTTCAAGGTCATTCTGTTCCACCGATTTTGCGGCACTTACCACTGCGCCAGGGAAGTGGTCAAAAAGATAAAATTAAAAAGCTAATGTAAGCAAACTTCCACAAAAGGATTCAATTGAGCAGAAGAAAGCGAGCATTCTACCACAAAGCAGCACTAATTCCCTCGCTTTTGTTAGTGAAATTTATTTTCCCCGCGGAGCAACCTCGCCGATCGGAAGGAAAACTTCCGGCTATGTAATATGATATCGTAAAAATACAACAAATACACAACCTTGTTAGGATGGAAAACACTATGAGGATTCCATACTAATATTATAAACGTGTCTGCTACGTTTTCAAGGTCATTCACCGATTTTGCGGCACTTACCACTGCGCCAGGGAAGTGGTCAAAAAGATAAGATTAAAAAGCTAATGTAAACAAACTTCCACAAAAGGATTCAATTGAGCAGAAGAAAGCGAGCATTCTACCACAAAGCAGCACTAATTCCCTCGCTTTTGTTAGTGAAATTCATTTTCCCCGCGGAGCAACCTCGCCGATCGGAAGGAAAACTTCCGGCTATGTAATATGATATCGTAAAAATACAACAAATACACAACCTCGTTAGGATGGAAAACACTATGAGGATTCCATACTAATATTATAATTATTATAACTTTATACCTAATATTATAAATGCGAATGTGTCTGTGTTTCTATCCTACTGTCTGTCTGCTACGTTGTCGCGGTCTATCTGACGATCAATTTTGTCAAAATTTGGTAAAAATATAGATTGCATCCCGGGAAAGGATATTATAAGGCTACTTTTTATCTCGTAATATCAATTCAATTTCAATTTTTATTTTCCAAAACCTCACAAATATAATCAACACTAGCAGATCTACAAGTTACAACCTCACAAACTCAAAATTTACCTCTTTATAATATTAGTATAGGTTATACTTATTTACTAGAAAACTTACTCAATAATAATTTGACCATTTGCGTTTGGTTTGGTTGGGTCTGAATCCTAACTAGATAACTGTATCTAGGATTTCATGCCAATTTCCTTCGCGGTTTGCGGCTCGTAAATTTGACCAGTTTATTAAATTAAATAAGACATTGAGATCCCACGGGGTTTTCAAAAAACTATATCCACGCGGACGCAGTATTAAGGCAGAACTATTAATATAAAAATGACTAATTAATATAAAAATGACTATTAATATAAAAATCACTGTCTATTGGCTGCCTGGCATAGCCAAAAACACTGATGTAAAACATGGCTATATAGCTTCGTTTTACAAGTTAGTCATTCACTAAGAAAAGATTTTTAGAAATTGCAGGGGGATAAATAGGGGATTAAATTTTGCATGGAAATCCGACATTTTTCAAGTTATGAAAATTGGTATTTTTTTTAGTTTAAATTCAAAAAATTCAAAATTCAAATGTTTTTTTGTTCAAATAAACTTTTACAAGTGCTTTTGAATCGTGAATGAATCTACCACTGGTTCCAAATGCCATTGCCACATTCCATTACACTCTCTCTCCAATTTTCTAAAAATTCACTCACGTGAAGCCGGGTCGTTTCAACTAGTGTTATAATAACACTGAAGGTATTTTTTTAATATATATTTTCCTGTTCTCTGAAGGGGAAGTGCGTGACCGGTTTCCAGTGGACCGAAAACTAAATTGGAACGTGGTTTGACCTATGTGTGGTTATAAGGTCTAGCCCCACTTGAGATGCACGGAGCGGCGCGGCACGTAACGGCGACCTCCGTGGTGCAGTGTTCAGCGCTGTTGCCTTAACGTGCGGAGATCCCGGGTTCGATCCCCGGCAGGGTTTAGAAATTTATAATTTCTGAATTTCCCTGGTCTGGCCTGGTGGGAGGCTTCGGCCGTGGCTAGTTACCACGCTACCGGCAAAGAAGTGCCACCAAGCGATTTAGCGTTCCGGTACGATGCCGTGTAGAAACCGAATAGGGGTATGGCTTTAATATAACTGCCATGCCCCTAACAGGTTAGCCCGCTACCATCTTAGACTACATCATCACTTACCATCAGGTGAGATCGCAGTCAAGGGCTAACTTATAGTGGATTAAAAAAAACGGCAAATATTATTTGTATGAGTTTGTATGCATCTCCGTGCCGCATCGCTTAAGTGGGCCCAGCTCCATACAACCTCATACCATAGAATAGGTAATAAATAATAATAACGCTGTACTCATACATAGAATACTTGCCGCTACGTGCCGCGCCGTTCTGCGTCTCTGTATTGGGGCTAAACCTTTACTGTTGTTGAGAGTTAAGACTCTCTATGGTAAGACTGGTCTTTTGGTTTCCAAACTCTAGCATTATTTTATAGATCGACCTTTTTGGTAAGTTTCTACATCCAGTGAGTTGAGCTGTTATTTGATTAATTGTATAACAGTCAGTCATAAAAAAAGCATGTACAAGTTTCGTCATCGTCGTCGTCATCGTTGTCGTAAGCCTCGATATAGACGGCCACTGCTGGACATAGAAATTGATTGATTGCAAGGACTTCCACATGCCAATTACTTTATACTGTTGAAGATTATGTAAATGATAAAAAAGCACGGATTAGACTTACTTCAGCAATGCTTAGAACTGTGGTTACTTATGTATCTACACATTGATGTGATTGACAAATAAATTTTCAACAGAGCAACCACCGAGTTTTTTGCTGGTTCTTCTTGGTAGCAATGGCATTCCGAACAAGTGGTAGATTCACTCGACGATTCAAAAGCACTTGTAAAAGTATAATTGAATACAACATTTGAGTTTGAGTTTGCCGCGGTCTTGTACCGCCTGGATCCAGCGGCTTTCTAGGACTCGTTTGATATCGTTCGTCCACCTCGTATGTTCCGACGATGCTGATTCTTTGCAGCATGTTTTCAGAACTGTTGGTAGGGTATAGTTTAATATCGTAAAAGCCATATTGTTATGTTGACCTAAACGCATTTTTATCTAGGACCATTTAAGATTAGCTGATGATTGTTTGTTGAGTTGATTTTCCAGGCTGAAAATTCCATCCATCCATCTCGAGGATGAAAGCTATATCTGCACGATCTGCACTTTCTTCAAGATCGATCCATGAGTTGAATCTTGATAAGGTAGGCAGACAAACAGACACTTTTTGCATTTATATTATTCGTATGTATACAAAAAATTCCCGTCATAAAAAAGCAACCCAGTTTTTACGCCCTATTACTACAATATTTATTTAGGCTGTTTTCCTAAGGGTGACAGCTACGTAGTGTTTTGTATTGTAGCTTCAAAAGTACGGGCTGGTCAGACAAAAAGGAGCCATAAATACAACCTTGGCACAATTCGTCTTTGTCCGTGGGATTATCCCTAAAAGAGATCTAACATTTATTTTGTAATTTGAAAGATAGTTTAGTCGACGCAGGGACAATTAAGGGCTGACGCAAACGTCACACAATGATCGATGATGTCTGACATATTATGATGAAAGACGTCAAGCGATTTAGCGTTCCGGTACGATGCCGTGTAGAAACCGAATAGGGGTGTGGGTTTAATATAACTGCCATGCCCCTAACATGTTAGCCCTACCATCTTAGACTGCACCGTCACTTACCATCAGATGAGATCGCAGTCAAGGGCTGACTTGTAGTGGATAAAAAAGGGTGTCTGAGATTTTTTTACGGTAAATCGTTGAATGCAATTTTTTTAAATCGACTTTGAAGTTCCATAAAGCAAATTCCTGTACTTAAATTCGTCTGACCAGTCCGCGATAAGAATGTCATAACCGTACTTTTTTACGTACGCATTTAAGAGAAAAGCGATGTTATTACAAGACTGCCCAAAAAAGGAGTGTAATGTGATCTAAGGGTTCGTATATGTATTTAATATTTATGTATATACTCATATGTGAGTTTCTTTTTTCCACCATAACTTCTAAATGCCTGAACAGATTTGATTGTGGGGGGTATCACCGTATCGTTAGAAATCTTACATCATCTCGAGTGACAATGGCTATAAATGTTTTGAAAAAATATTTATCTACACTAATGTTATAACATTCTACTTATGTTTCCAATACTTGACTTATAATTACTACTGTTATAGCGCAGATAACAAAACACTCAATTTAAGCAATTTCACATGATGGTATAATATCCACATCGATATCGTAAAATCTCATTATAACATCAATAAAACGCGACCAATTAACCTGGCGAGCCTTATGTCAAAATCCTCATACAAGTTGTATAAAATTTTGATATTAGGCCGGCTTTTGAAAACAGTTGGGTTATACGTGAAAACTTCGTCGAAACTACTAAACTTACATACACAAAACTCTTTGGTAAGATCTTGTGCCAATTAAATAAAAAACGAACAGCGCGCGCTCGCTCCTGATTGGCCCTGCGCGCGCAGCTGCGCTCTCATTGGTTAGATTTTAATGGCGGCAAGTTCACTGTGACAATACACGTATATACATAAACTATTGTCAGCTTTTACTCTTGTTGTTTGATAAATTGCATTAGTGAAGATAAAGTAGTGTATGCAACTGCATATAACACGGGTATTAAAACACTCGTTACTATTATGAAACTCGCTGCGCTCGTTTCATAAACTCACACTCGTGTTTTAATACCCTTCATTATATGACAGTTGCATAAACTACTATAATGGCAGGGCAGTATAGCTAGTTTAGCTTTTAAACCAGCTTAAAAAAATGATTGTATTTTGTAGGCCGCCAACTAAAACTATAGTCCGATAAAAAGTTTGTATTCTACACGGCCTCTAAAACTTAGTCTGTCCGTACGTAGTAAAAGTTTTCCGCTATATTTTTTTGTTCGGAGTTCATATCAATTGTATAGTGTTTTTTGTTGTGCTCTTTTATTTCATCGTGGAAAAACTGTCTATTGTGAGTTTATTCTTTGCTGAATAAACGACCTTAACTGTGTAGGCTAGTTTATGAAACTATGAGTTGGCTTACTAAAAATGTTTATGTTTGTATCACATTTTACTACCGAGCTATCTGATTCGTCCCGCATTTGTGATTTATCCGAATTGAAATAGGTACCGATTATTTTATTCTTTAATTTGAAAACACTACCTACAGTAAACACGATCAACGTTGCCAACCCTGGTGGGGCAGATTACACTATTAGTTTTTAGTCGACGTAATTTGCAAAAATAAAATACTTGTAATCCGTAGCAGTAGGTAAATGTATGTGGTACAGTTGCACTTGTAGCTTGCGAAATTCACCACACCACACAAACCTTCCAAATTATTCTCAACCTACTTACGTTTCAAGCGAATTAAACTTCTAATTCTTTCATTATCATGTACTTCCGCAAAGTAACGCCTGCTTCCATTCAAATTAATTTAAATCATAAGAAAATGTGAGGACTTCTCTAGGACCATAAACTAGTGGTTCGCCCCGAACTGAGACCTCGCGGCATCACAGAGCGCCATCTATTGACATCATTGTGAAGTTTAAAAGTACTAAAGCTCATTAAAAATTAAATAATTTCGTTTCCTTATTTTATTTATCTAATTTTAGTATTTGTTGTTCAAGTAGGTACAGAATATAATTCAAATAATTGATCAATTTTCAGGCTCAGCCTTTCAGAAAATTGAGAGTTCTGAGGTCAACTTTGGACGTTAGAAAATCTCCACTTTGAAAGCCCCCCATTTCGTCAATTTTAAGGGAAAAATTTAAAAAAAAAACTACTGGACTAGGACTCTATTCCTAATTATCTTTAAAATGATATACCGCAACCCTATGTAACGCTATAAAAAATAGTTTACTTCGCATTCGCTTCTATGAGAGCCCCCCTGAAATAAAGATTTTTATAACTTTTATGCCATATTCGGCGGGAGGCCTTCGGTTTACATATTATTATATTTAAATTTGAAGTAATTACGTTCAGTAATATAAGGCTCTGACAGACGGACGGACGGACGGACGGACGGACGGACAAGTGCCAATTCACTGAAGTAGACTCAAAGACCTTCGCTTCGCTCGGTCAAATATAATGATGTACGAATTTAAGATCAAACTTTAAATCCTGCGTCACGTAATTTATGTTAATTATTATTATAGTAATGAGATTAAGCACAGCTGTTTACTTTGCAAGATTTGTGGAAAGATCGCGCCAATATTAAGGCACCGTTTCACCTCGGTTTAACTCTCATGCTATGTGCCTTGAACTTTACTCCAAAGCTGATGTCAAGTTAGTTTACTTGCAAACTTAGCCTCTGAGCTTTTCAAATATTCTCTTTGAGGCACTGTTCATTTTCTCATGCGTAATAATTAATCACATTTCTCGCTAACTCTAGCGGCAAGTTTTCATGCAACAAGTTAACTCTCAAAGCTCAGAATATTATTATCGTCATCTTTAATGTGTGTCTAAACATAGAGCGGCAATAATGCGCGGCTGCCGCGCGTGATATGCCATGTCGCTACTATCCTCATATCAGGTACTACGTAGGTGTTGTTGCCGCTCTATGTTTGGACACACCTTAAGACGGTAGACTGGGCAATTATATACTACGAACAGGACGGGATAAATCGTTCTCGAGAAATGCCCGCGAAGAAACACATTTTTCCTGTCGCGCTAGTTTGTGCATTAGTCTGTAAATATGTCGTAAAACACAGCTATTGTTTCAAAATGTTCCTACGTATAAGAATTTCATAAAGAAAGCAGCGAATTTTTTTTATTTCAATACACAAAAGTCTGAAACATGTATTATTCAGAGGAAAGTCAAGGATATTCCAAATCCGATCAAGGATACCGATCGTTACCAAAACAAAATCTAATTTTCTCTCTATCAAAATACGGCTATTACTCCTTAGTTAGATATAAGTCCAATCAGTGGACATTACTTGGGATATAAAGCTGATAATGTAAAGACAACGCTTGTGACGTCACAAATTACTAGCGACAGAATTTAACACAGCGTAAATATGCCCTTCGATATCTACTTAGGTTTATGCTACGGGTAGTATAGGACAAAACTCGTGAAACATTGGTGTCGTATGAGAAACACGTTTCACCCTGTCGCGTTTTCTGTACCGTTCCATGTAAAGATGCGCGTGGGGACTTTTTTCAGCTAGACACTAAAAAAAATTTTCCATAGTGTGTATTATTTTAACTGTGACTAATTAAAAAAAAGTTCAGCTCTGGCCTCGCGGACTGAATAGAGAAAGTCCTAACTCAATAAAGGAATATTTTCATGAAATGCCAAACATGCACATTATACACCAATATAGAATGCTTAATAACAACCCACCCTTAATCGGGTACAAAACACGAGTGAATAGGTCGTTTTTATGCCATTGGCCTACTAACAATCAAAACATCTAACAATTATGGGTCATTACAACTACGTTATAATAATTAACAACCGTTTGTATGGGTTTTTTCCACATGGTTTTAGGTTTTTTTAGTAATCCGCTATACAACAAGGAACCCAATAAATAATACTTTTAACCGGCTGTTAATGCCTTTGAAGGACGAGTGGCCTAGTTGCGACAACGCGTATCAGTCGATTGCGATTGTTAAGCAACGTTGACCCAAGTCGGTAACTGGATGGGTGACCGAATTTGGAAGTCCGAATCTGGCCCTTTTGTTTCCTCCGTGCCTCGGTGAGCACGTTAATAACAAACATGTGATTAACAACTAAACTAAGATACCTAACCTATCCAATCCAGTTACCTATTTGGACCAACAATGCTTTACCAGCATAATCGATTGTCGTGTTACAGACTTTTACTTACTCAAACATACATATTTAGAGTTATCCAAGTAAAACTCTCTAGTGAGAGTTTTACTTGGATAACTAATAACTACTAACTACTAACTAATAACTAATAACTAATAACTAGTGCGAGATACTAGAGTTAGTACTCTAGTATCTCGCACTTCAAATGTAAAATATCATACTTAATATTATAAAAGCCAAAATGTGTTTGTTTGTCCTTCAATCGCGCCGCAACGGAGCAACGGATCGACGTGATTTTTTGCATGATGTTGAAGACCTATAGAGAGTGACATAGGCTTAGAATAACTACATATAGAAGGTATGTTTCCAAACAACGCCTTCTCAAAACGCAAGCTACAAATTCGCTATTTTTGCTGTGTTTACTTGCCTTGTCACGCACACAGACACAAACATAATGTTTCCAGTTTAAATGTTTTCCCCCTAAAAGTTGGGTAAGTAATTGGTTAGTTTGTTTGTAGCATTGTAGCTTCTAAAAACTAAGTTAACCAGCTTTTTCGGACTTGACGGTGCCATTTATGGCACCAATTTAGCGGCTTACATTTCGCGAGTGTACTGGGTTTCTATAGGTAGTTATTCTAAGGACATAGGCTTTTTTTTATAAAAAAATGTTCCACGCGGAATTAGTCACAGGCATCAGCTAGTGAAATTATAAAGCTACGAGTTCCTAATATATACACGTCTGTTTTTGCTGAAGGTTCACTATTCGCAACTTCTGACATTATTCTTCACTGTTCATAAATTCTGTGACTATGCCGAAATATTAAAATAAATAATGAAGGCAAGTTGAAGGTCGCAACGACTAAGTTGATATATTTCGTGGAATATTGATAAGAAATAAGCCACCCTCAAAGGATACAAGGCCAATTTGAAATTATAATGAGCGTACACGTGAGGGCAAAATTCTATACCTTCAAAAATTGAAATTCTCATTGTTTCAGCTATAGGCAGCAGTTGCTATAGGTACTTTATATAAAGAAACACACTGCACGTTATATAGCCGTACAGTCCCGGACAGAAAATGTTTTCTGTATCATAAGGTCGTTAATATGTGGTTTTATTAGGAATAGATAAGATTTTTTAACTTTTTCAGTTGGTGACAAATGTGACAACTTAGAAAAACTCTTTCTATATTTTTAGTAAATGGTACAAACGCAAGCCATAAAACTAAGAATTGAATTGAATTTAGTAAATGTCTTTGACAAAATATGCAAATATGCGATGATGCTAATGTGTCTAAATTGAAATTATAAAATGAATTTTATTTTAATAAAAATACTCTTTTTCGATGTTTGAAAACTTTTATTGATATTTTTTTTGATAATTTTGGAACGTAATAAATACCTGCCGTTTTAGACCTTAATAATGCACGCAGTGTTTAAAAGCAACTAATTTGAAATCTGGTAAACATTTACAGACCGCGACGCGCGGTTAAGTATAGCAATACCTACTACGTTTGTGATAGATTCGTACTCAATAACAAAATTTGACTATAAAAAAAACTAAGACAATTTTCTGCAAAGCATAATCAATAAATAACGCTTTTTTTAATCCACTACAAGTTAGCCCTTGACTGCGATCTCACCAAATAGTAAGTGATGATGCAGTCTAAGATGGTAGCGGGCTAAATTGTTAGGGGTACGACAGGTGTTAGGTGTATTTAACTCATACCCCCAGTCGGTTGCTACACGGCATCACACCGTAACGCTAAATCGCTTGGCGGTACGTCTTTGCCGGTAAGGTAAGGTGGTGGGGTGGTACTTAAGCTGCAATAAGTGTGGTTAAGTGAAGTTTACTTTGGAATTTTGATGAAACATTCGATGGCGTTCGCAATTAATATGGAATCACCAATTTATTACAATAATTCATTATAATATTTCATCTACAGTCTGAATGCTAAAGCTCTAAATAACTATGTCGCTACTCGCTAGATATGTCGGATGTCTAAAGAATTCTGAGTACTATTTATGCTTAATATTATTCCGAATATTTAGACGAAAATTTAATGAATATTTGGGAGTATACTATTTTATTATGCGTATCAGCAAAGTCGGTAGTCGTGCGATTCAGAATTTGGCAATTCTATAGATTATTAAAATAATTCCACGAGATATTGTTTTCGTAAAACTTTTACTATTTACGCAGCGCACGCCACGGAAGCTCTCAGATGAGAGGATTTTTTCCGACTTAATTCACATTAATGCAATTTTCGTAGGGATCTAATTTTTTCAAAATAAAATAAACCTAGCTTATGTTACTCGCTGATAATATGTAGCTTTATTCAAATAAAAGAATTTTTAAAATCGGTCGAGTACTTTTTGAGTTTATCCATTACAAACAAACAATCAAACAAATCTTTCCTCTTTATCATATTAGTTTAGAAACTATTAAAATGATAGACTAAGATGGTAGCGGGTGGGGCGGAATAATTATTATAAAAATGAAAATCTCTAACTAAAAGGTTCGCCTGCTATCATCTTAGTTTATCATTTTATAATTATCTGTTTTACCTAAAAAAGTTCTTATAAATTTCGCTCAAACAGCATTGTCTTCAAGAAAATTTAAGTCCGCTAAAATTAAGTAGATAAATCGTTTACGGCCCGAATGAAACGAAGTCCGGGATAATCGAGAAATTTTATCGGAAATTACTCGGCGAAATGGCGGTTCTCGAAGCGAAGTTTAAGTTCCGGAGCGATCTTAATGTATCATTTCCAAAACTTCGCAAGTGATGCGATGACAACTTTTATTTTCGGCTGACTTTTCGACCAATAAAAAAATGTTATCATACTAAATTGCACAGGAAATGGTTCGTAATTTTATATTTGAAGAAGAACTTCCTTTGGGGCGCAGTTTGCGAGTAACTCTGATCTTTTTTCAGGTGGAAGCGTCAAGCGTTTAGCCGTCACTTCCACCGAAAATGGTAATCAAAACGAACAGCTGTTTGCAGGCCGCCATCTTTTATCGAAGTACATAGCACCGAGTATCAAATAATCAAATAAATATTATAAATGCGAAAGTTTGGATGGATGGATGTATGGATGTTTGTTACTCAATCACGCTCCAACGGATGAACGGATCTGGATGAAATTTGGCACAGAGATAGATTATAGTCTGGAATAGCACATAGGCTACTTTTTATCCCGGAAAATTAAAGAGTTCCCGCGGGAACCGAAAAACCTCAATCCACGCGGACGAAGTCGCGGGCATCAGCTAGTTTCGTAATAAAATAAATATTATGATCTGATAGAGAAAAATTAGAATTCCTTTACAAGTTTTACCAAAATTCTCTATTTTCAAAAATAGAATCTCACCATGTTTTTATTCAGGATGACGTGCCCCAATAAACGATTGCTTTTTTTTAAACAATCATGCTTAAGTTCACAATTCTTTGAATCATACCTTGTCTGAGGTTTTAATACTTGCTGAGTATTTTAAAAATAAATACAGCCATTACTTAATCAATAAATCAAACTAAAGCAGGGGCTTCATCGATTTTCAGATGTCGTGCATGAAATTGGGCTGTTACCAATTGCCTTCAGATATTGTGAATGAATGTCGATGTTTATTGAAAACTTCTATTTAGCATTGAATTGTTAACATGTTTGTTAGCCTATCACACATCGATTAAATCATAGAAAAAAAACACACATGAGTTAAATCCCACTTATTTTTTTCACTTACCTTATTATTTTTAGTCCGCCAACCCGCATTGGAGCAGCATGGTGGGTCTAAGCTCTAAATCCCTCTCTCCTACGAGAGTGGACGTCCCACTGCTGAGCACCGTCTGTGACTGTCTGTCCGTCTGTCTGTCTGTCTGTCTGCTACGCTTTCACGGCCCAACTACTCAACCGAAAATCCAACGAATCGCTCCCGGTTTTAGGTGCTTTTCCACCAGAGATGTACTACGTAGCTAAGCTAAGGATACTTGTCAACCCCACCAATACGAGCGGTTGATTTTCAAAGCTTATAATCTGTCCAACCATTTATTTTACTTTTGACATAAGCACGCCTTTGAAGTTTCATAATTATTGACAAGCAAGCGTCGACAAAAAAATGCAATACTTCACAGACGCAGACATTTTTTACTATAGTGAAGCGACGTTCCCTTTTATCCGATATTTCGTAACTCGTATACTCATCTTGTAAATACAATTTTGGAATTTCCTTTTCAAAATAGTTACGAAGCTGCAACGCAAGCTCTCTTGATTGTCCTTTAAAAGCACCACATCTTGCTCGATGGATGGTTTATATGACCTGCCTGATTCATGTACATTTACTCTACTCTTTTACATAAATGATTTATTTTAATACATCTCGTACATTAAAATACTTAGTCATTTAAACGATTGGGTATGTTTATAAAACAATAAAAAAATGTTAAGCGAAGATAAATATCAATGAGTCAAATCGATTAAAACTTCTTCATAAAGAAAGTCGATTGTTATCAAAAATCATCGAATCAGTAACGCATTAGAACATCATTGACTCGAGATGCCAAAAGTAAATTAAATAATTGGACAAAGAATAGATCGCTAGATGTTAGATCGCACCTATTGGTGGGTTTGACACACATCTATAGCTTAGCAACTTAGCACATCTCTGGTGGAATGGCACCCTTAATGTAGCCGGTGATATCGGGGAAATTTTATCGGAAATGACTCGTTGAAATGGCGGTTTACGTTGAAGTTTTGACGCGATCTTAATGTATCGTAAAACATTTTCAAGCGATGCGGCGCTAACTTTTATTTCCGGCTAAATTTTGCCTTCGATATTTTCACGGAATGCTGTCGAATAATACGACTTTGCAGTTGTTGACGTAAGAGTTTAAAAAGGTAATAAAAAATCTTTATTGGCTCACAGTATCATTTTTTTTCAGATACAATTTGTGGGGGGTTACTACCATCGCTTAATGCAGTATTATTTCAAAATCACAGTTTTATGTCACGTACCTTGACGTCCCTAAAATAAGGATTATTATTGTCAAACACGAACGTCAACAATAATGAAACAATACCGCTTTAAGCGATGGTTGTATTCCCCCATATTGGATAAGTAAGTATGGTTTTTTTTTTTAAATCCATACCTTTTACCCAAATCTTCTACTTAGTATCACCAAGGAACTAGTATTCTGTGGTATAACAATGAAACGCTGAAGCGTTGTTCTACGTCCGCAACGAAAACAACGACGCGACTCAATGCGACGCGACAGAATCAAACAGTAGCTGATCCTTCACGCGGCCTTCGTTGTCGCGAACTCAGCACTTAATTTGTTTATTTATTAAAGAACATACAGATGCCTCTCATGCTGTCTTGTTTCGACACTAGCACATAAAGATACACATAGATAATTTTGTCATTTTCCCTGACGTCGTGTCGCGTTGCGCTACATCGCTTCGCTCATCTAGGAAAACAGGTCTTGGCAATACGAAATTGCCACTATGATGGTAAATAGCCAGGGCAATACCTCCCAAGCTTCTCTTATAGCCCCCAAGAGACTTTAAAATAACATTGAAAGCAGAGAAAGAAGGTTTTTATTCCACCATGGAAGCTCGCAGTTTTACATGATGATGATGGTAGTACATACAAAACAAAATAGGTATTACGGTACGTCGAGTACTTTCAAAATCATATGCACCGATTCTCTACAGCGGTGTTTTGATGCAAAGCTTTAATGTAAAGTTTTAGGGTAAAAGCAAACTACTGAAAGTACAAAACAGAACGTCCACCACTTCAAGAGTTGGCATTGTATGGGAAACACGCTTCGTACTGTCGCGCTAGTCTTTACAGCTCTACGTAAAGTGCATTATAGCGTGACTTATAATACACTAGCAGATGCCCGCGACTTCGTCCGCGCGAAATAAGTTTTTAAATCCCCACGAGAACTCCCTAATGTTTCGGGTTAATATTATATAGCCTATGACAATCACAAATAATGTGACTTTCTATTGGTACCAGAATTTTCAAAATCGGTTCTGTAGATCCAGAGATTACCCCCTACCACCTCACAAACTTTACCTCTTTATAATATTAGTATATAGATTTTGTCCATAGCACGTCATCGCCCTTAATGTAGATGTGATTAAAATTCGCAGTCACATAATATTTACGTACGGGTTCGTGAAAAAAAATAGTAGTACACACATTGTAAAATACGCCATTACCTCATATTTTTCTTAATTAAATGCTTCGTGGAAATAAAGGGTGTTCCAGTTTTTTTTTTCACAGCGCGCTGAGTCGTGTTTTCAATCGTACTTTTTTTATTTAGTCCACGATCTCACCAAGGGCGCTGAGTCGTCTTTGTTCAGGGTTATTTGTGAAACACCGGCGTGCTTTATCAGTGAAAATTGTATAATTAAAAACAAACAAAATTCTAGAGAAGACTGTCTGCTTGCTCATGTATATTATTATGAGACTGGTTACTTGAATATTTTAAGTAATTTTAGTTATCTTACTAATATTATATTATCTTATAATATTATATATCTATTATTAATTAAGAGATCGCTTCAAAGCGATAAGGCCGCCAATTGTACCGACTTGTATTTTTGTTTTGTAGTTTCTAATCATTTATTTTATGTTTTGGTGTACAATAAAGAATATTTCATTCATTCATTCATTTCATTATTATATTACCGCCCGCGTGGTATAAGTTTTTTTTAATTCCCACAGGTAATTTTTAAATTTCCGGTGTAAAAAGTAGTCTCCAGGTCCTCAACTATACTCTGTTGCGGCGTGATTGAAGAACAAACCAACAAACAAACACACTTTTGCATTTATAATATTAGTACGAAGTATGATGTGAAAGTTTTGATGTTTGTCACACTATACTCCTTTACGCTGCAATGACTGAACCGATATGGCTGTTACTTAGAAATACTTTAGTAACCAAAAAAGGCTTTGATATTATTATACTAGCTGATGCCCGCGACTTCGTCCGCGTGGATTGAGGTTTTTTGGTTCCCGCGGGAACCCTTTAATTTTCCGGGATTAAAAGTAACCTGTGTGTTGTTCCAGACTATAATCTTATCTCTGTGCCAAATTTCAACCAGATCCGCTTAGCCGTTCTGGCGTGATTGAGTAACAAACATCCATTTGAGGTTTTTTGGTTCCCGCGGGAACTCTTAATTTTTTTTATATACAAACCTTGTCCTAACTATAACGAACACAAAAAAAAAATTATCCAATTTGGTGCAGTCGTTCGGAAGTTATGCGCTTAGCAACATTCATTTTTATTTATATAAGATTATTAATTAATGTAGCGAATAATGTTGATATTTTTCCTCACGCAAAAAACTACTATTTTATCTTCGTTTAACGAAGAAATATTTCACCGTTCTGTCTGACTCTATGTGATTTTTTTTTTTATTGCCAGAAGCGTACCTCAATTGAATACCTTTGGAATACTTAATAATTTACATTGAACTGCTCCAATAACATTTTTCATAGTTTAGACTTTAGGGAGAATTTCCAACTTAGTCTCTATTTAAACGCACCACACAAGCAAATTTCTCAAAGAATAGTTTACGTTTGTACCTGAATTTGCGCTTGCACTCTCAGAAATTACTAAAAATAGTACGATTGTCGTGATGTCGTCCAACGTGAGTGCCACTAGAGATTGCGTACCACATTATATATCCATACCATTATTTTATCATTATTTTATAATATATGGTGTAATCAATCTCCTCCATGCAATGGGTAGGAAATACTCTCTCACTATTGGCTGAAAAGCACAAGTGCAGCAAGAATACCGAATACCAGCAATACTTCAGCCAATCACAACAAGGCGTTTTATAAAAATACTTTAAACCCATACCACTTATAGGTTTCTACTAGTCATCGTACTGGCTAAATCTCTTGGCGGAATGTCTTTGCCGATAGAGGGGTAACTAGCCACGGCCGAAGTTTCCCACCAGACAAACATTGTGGCACGTCTAAATAAACCTTTAGTAGTTACCTAGAAATCCTTCACCGTTCAGGCATGAAATATTATCTACGAATTCTAGTAACTTTGTGAACAATTCTGAGAAAGAAAAATTGCTTTTGTTGGCAGAGAATTTGATATTTTAACGTTATTCCAAATTTTTGTTCTTCAAAATATTTGGACGTAATTCGGTTGAAAGCTGGCCTGCCTTAATATTGAATTAAGGCAGGCCAGTCTTACTTGTTGTCACCTGACCCAAGATCCATACTAATATTATAAATGCGAAAGTGTGTCTGTCTCCCTGCTACGCTTTCTTCGGCCCATCTTTTCAACCGATTTTGCTGAAATTTGATACAGAGGTAGGTTGCATCCCGGGGAAGGATATAGGCTACTTTTTATCCCGTCTATATATATAAATTAAGGAGTTCCCGTAGGAATCAAAAAACCTTAACCCACGCGGACGAAGTGGCGGTCATTATCTAGTAAATAATACAAGCTGCTTCATTTCAGTGGTTGTTTTCCGACAGCCAATAGTATATTTCATTACAAGTGTGGAAAGGCTGTCATTGCAAAGAGTTCCGACAAATGTCTACCCGAGCCGAGGCGCAGCCGAAAGTGAGGGTTGACAGTCGGAACAAGTGTTCCGTGTACGTGTACTGAACGACTATTTTTAATACAGTTGCGAAAAAATGAAGCAATTTAATAAAATAATAAAAACACAATAAACTCAACTAACATAACATTTATTTCTTATAAAAGTTATAATTCACATATTACATTGAAATTGGTACAGTTTTTTATACTAACTGGGGAAGTTTTAGGTTGCATATTTACTGTTTGAGACAAACTATTATTAATTTCGTATGATTGTTCATGTATATTTGTCATACAATGGCGTTTGCTAGTTGATGGAATTGGATCTGATGAATTATCATTATCAACGAAGGTAGATGGACGAACGTTCTCTGCAACATGTGAAGGAGACGGACTGGACCTTAAATTAATGGAGTGTGTGATTTTTTTCCCAGTTTCTAGTTTGTTGCATTTTCAGCATACTTTTTATCATCGAAAACCTCGACCATAACGTAGAAGGTTTTAATTTTGCTGAGAGTTCGGAGAAGTATGCCAACATAACATTTTCTGAAAAACTATTTGCTCTTTTCTCTTCTCTCCACGCAATAAATTCGTCGTTTGTAGATATGTAGCGACTTTTTGACTTTTCCGGTAAAATGTTCTCCGAAGCATTTTGTGCAATTATACTGAGTTCCGGTGGTGTTAATTCAAAAAAACTAGGGTCGAAATTACTCATTTTGTGCAACAAACAACTAAACTCGCAAAGAAAATTTCTGAAAAATGGCGCCAACCGTAGAATATAAGCAGAGTTTTTTTTTCTTCACCCATTCTGGTAGGCAAAGGGAACTATGCCCATACAGCCAAGTCTTCAGTAGAATTTTTTTATTGATATGAAATGAAAATGAAATTTAATGAGATGAAATGAAATGAAACCTAACCAAACACATTCAATCAAATCATTAAATCTGATATTAAAAACAAATTAGTAGCTTCTTTTCAGAAATATACGTATTTGCATGAATCATAAAAACTTCTATGAATTTTTTTAGTAAAAACTTCATGGTTGGTTTTTCTTTTTAATAGACATTATTTTGACAGTTGGGAAAGAGAACGCACGAGTTCGGGAAAGGTAAAAAAAAAGCACGAGTATGTAATAGCCCACATCCCGAACGCTATACGTCCCTGCAATACGCCACTTTTTGAGCAACTGTATTAAAAATGATTTTGTCTCAGTTGAACAGTCAAATCATAAAAACTTGACTTTGAATTCTTAAAACTTTTAAAAAAATACAACACTAAAAAGCGGCGAAGAACCCCTAGAAACCACGTAGATTAAGAATTATTAAGGACATAATATTATAGAAAAAAAAAACATCCGGAAAGGTTTTGAATTTGTTATTTTTTTTAGCAGGTTTCACACTGTAGAGACAAAAATTCCGTCACGAGTATGCGCGCGTTGTCTGTGACGTTGCTATCAGTCACGTTACACCTACTTGTTTGAAGCTTTATTTTATTACTATCTGATGCCTGCGACTTTGTCTGCGTGGATTGAGGTTTTTGGTTTCTGCGGGAAATCTTTAATTTTCCGCAATAAAAAAAGTAGCCTATGTGTTATTCCAGACTATAATCCATATCTGTGCCAAATTTCATCCGATAGGTTTAGCCGTTCTGGTGTGATTGAGCAACAAATATCCATCCATCCATCCAAACTTTCGCATTTATAATATTAGTATATAATAATATTAGTATATCTAATATATAAACAGAGCTAAATATAGTATATAGTATATAAACAGAGCTAAATATTTAGAAAATAGAAATCCTTGAGAATTTAAGCCGTAGATCAACTAACTGTTAACAATTCCAAGGAAAATAAAAATAAGATCGAAATTAGACAGCTTTAATGACAAATAAATTCCCGAAATATTCAGTAAACGCCCGACTAAATATTTAGAGGCAATTCGTCAGCCCGCGGCAACCTCTCATTATAATTTCAGATTGGCCTTTATATCCTTTGAGAGCGGTTTACGTCTTATCAATATTCCATGAAATACATTAAGTTACCAGCCTGCAATTTCGCCTTTATTAGGATATTTTTTATCACGAGAAGGCAGGCTTATTAAGTGGTAAGGAGTATTCTATAAACCTACTCAGTTGTGTTGAAAACCTTAGAAAGTTCGGTTAAATTGTCTAAGGTGAAAACCTATTGAAAATTGAGCTATGATATCCATTTAAATTACAAGAGCGACTGCCTCGTTGGTCTAGTGGTTGGCAATTGGCATGTTCGACTGCGGCCGACGAGGTCCCGGGTTCGAGTCCCGGGTCGGGCCATAAATAAGTATTGGGTTTTTCAGTCTAGAAATTCTCAGTACTAGCTCGGAGTTACGAAGTTGGCGGTGTTTCACCCCTGTGCCTCGGAGAGCACGTTAAGCCGTCGGTCCTGGTTATTATCACTAAAATGATAATAGTCATTAAAGCCCGCCAACCCGCATTGGAGCAGCGTGGTGGGTCTAAGCTCTATCCCTCTCTCCTGTGAAAGTGGAGGCCTGTGCCCAGCAGTGGGACGTTAATGGGCTGGTGGTGGTTGATTATAAGAGCGACAGTCATCAAAGAAAATAAGGGGTTATTCATGGTATTTATAAAAACCTAAATGGACACAGGACGAAGTCGCGGGCATCAGCTATATTACCTTTTATAATAAGCTTATTATCTAAAATGTATAAATCATCTTAGTATCAATCACGGGCAGCCCAAACAACAAACAGAATCCTTTTCATTAATTTGATTGCTCAGCGTTCGCGCTAAAAGCCAATTTCGGGCAGACCACTAAAATTAATTTTCCCTTCTAACAAAGTCGGCAAAATCGTTGAGTTATCGAAAACGGCGGAGAAAGGGGCTTTTGTAAGTTTAAACTTTGAGAGTGTTTCAAATCTTACCTCTAACAAAATAAAGTTCAGTAAGGCCCTCTCTCTGCGTCGTATTTCTCACTAGTCCCGACTTTGCCTATATACGAATACTTATGGATTACTAGGTGATTCTCGCGGCTTCGTACGCGTGGAATAAGGTATTTTGATTTCCACGTAAGCTCTTTGATTTCCTGGAATAAAAGGGTAGCCTATGTTCTTCCCCAGGACTCAACCAGTACTAAATTTCGCCAAAATTGGTTGAAAAGATGGGCCGAGAAAGCGTAGCAGACAGACAGACATAAAGACGGACACACAGCCAGACATACTTTCGGATTTATAATATAAGTATAGATAGATGTACGTCTTAAAAGTCTACTTTTTTTCGCGACTGATTTGTTGTAATTTTCAAATTAATATATTTAAGTATGCTCCTGAAAAAAGCTTATTAGACTGTTGAAGATTATGTAAATTATAAAAGGGCGTGGATTTGTATTTACACATTGATAAACTTAAATTGTAAATGATTTTTGAAAAAGAGCAACCTCCGATTTTCTTGCTGGTTCTTCTCGGTAGGAATGTCATTCCGAACCAGTGGTAGATTCACTCGACAATTCGAAAGCACTTTTAATAAGTTTATTTGAATAAAAAATATGAGTTTGCGTTTAATGTACAGGAATCGTCTATATAGTTACAGTTTTTTGTAAGTATAATAATATGTTTTTTTTTAATCCAGACTCCGACAAATTTTATTGAAAATAATACAATAGAAACAATAAACCTAGCTAGCCTAACCTAATTACTATATAAATCATGCCCGCGTGGAATGATGGCGAGAATGCTGGCTGCATTCCCGCGCTAGACAGCCAGGCTGATCCTTTGAGCAAAAAATGAGCCAGCCCTTCTGTCACCAGATGAGGCAATAAACCGCGGTGAGATATCTCGCAAAAAAAATTTGGCACTAAGACTCCACGGCCCCAGGGTCTCCATAATATTATCTTCTATACTTATAATAAAACTGTAACAGGTCCAATTCTGTACATTGAAGATATTTTGAAATTTTTTTTTGGAGGGCACTCATTATTCGATACTGAAGCCAAATGTGTAATTTTTTTCATTTTTGTCTGTCTGTCTGTCTGTCTGTCTGTCTGTCTGTCTGTATCTTGGCCGCGCATCACGCCGAAACCACTGAATGAATTCAAACGAAACTTGGCACGATTTGAGCCCATACTACGAGGTAGGACATAGGATACTTTTTATCCCGAAATTCTACCCCCGAAGGGGTAAAATAGGGGTTGAAAGTTTGTATGAAAGTCCTTAATTTCTCAAGTTATAGCCATGAAACTTGATATATGAGCTGCCGGTTGAAAACGAAAACATAAGTGTTTCACAGTTTTTCAAAATTCCAACAAATTCCATTCAAAAGGGGTGAAATAGGGGTTGAGAGTTTGTATGAAAATCCTCAATTTCTCAAGTTATAGACATGAAACTTGACATATGAGCTGCGGGTTGAAAATGAAAACATATGTGTTTCACAGTTTGTCAAAATTCCACCCCCGAAGGGGTGAAATAGGGGTTGAGAGTTTCTATGAAAATCCTTAATTTCTCAAGTTATAGCCATGAAACTTGATATATGAGCTGCGGGTTGAAAATGAAAACATATGCGTTTCACAGTTTTTCGAAATTCCACCCCGAAGGGGTAAAATAGGGGTTGAGAGTTTGTATGAAAGTCCTTAATTTCTCAAGTTATAGCCATGAAACTTGATATATGAGCTGCGGGTTGAAAATGAAAACATATGTGTTTCACAGTTTTTCAAAATTCCACCCCCGAAGGGGTGAAATAGGGGTTGAGAGTTTGTATGAAAGTCCTTAATTTCTCAAGTTATAGCCATGAAACTTGATATATGAGCTGCGGGTTGAAAATGAAAACATATGTGTTTCACAGTTTTTCAAAATTCCACCCCCGAAAGGGTGAAATAGGAGTTGAGAGTTTGTATGAAAATCCTTAATTTCTCAAGTTATAGCCATGAAACAGCATTTGGGCTTTCGTTAAAATATGAAAAAGTACGTGTTTCACCATTATAGGGGTATTATACCGTGGGATAGTAATATAGGCTACTTTTTATCCTGGAAAATTAACTGAAAAACTTATTCCACGCGGACGAAGTCGCGGGCATCAGCTATAAAGAATATACATACATACATACATAGGCTACTTTTTATCCCGGAAAATTAATGAGTTCCCGCGGGAAATGAAAAAAGTTAGTCCACGCGGACGAAGTCGCGGGCATCAGCTAGTTTTAATTAAAAAATAAAATAAATACAAAATTAGACAACAAAACATTTCTACGGAAATAATCATAACAAAAAGTGCTAAAGCAAAATGTGCTTAAAATATTTTTAACGCAGCGCCCTTTTGTGTGAAATTCGTTTGAAATCTCGTTGGTAAATGAAAACACGCGTTCTCATACTCATATCATTAACCTATATTTTAAGTAATTAAATGTTTGGTCGAAATATAAGTAGTTGCTCTACTTTTATCAGAGTATAGAGCTCGGCGGTGATTACTAAAATATCGTAGGTTTGAACCCACTTTTAAATTTTAAT
This sequence comes from Erebia ligea, assembly GCA_917051295.2. Lineage (NCBI taxonomy): Eukaryota > Metazoa > Arthropoda > Insecta > Lepidoptera > Nymphalidae > Erebia > Erebia ligea. The sequence continues at coordinate 3,549,034 of OU785239.1, forward strand.
TATGTATGACGTCATTTTTGTATGCTTTTGCGCAGTTTATCGAATTATACTCTTTGATCGCATCCATTCTAAATAATAATCTATTTAGTATTACCATCTGTTTAGGTCAGGTTAAAAAGTCAGTAGGACACATAATTCAAATTTTTCTGAGTTACGTGCGTTATAAGAAATCTAAACATCACTTATATGGTCCACCAACATATATATGACCCTGTGGCCAAAATTGGAACTATTTTTTTTGCCTCTTTAGTTTTTGTTTACGCGTCTCAACGCCCAATAAGGAAATCGACATGGGTCCTGCACGCGGTGATGACTATGCCAGCCGCAGTGCGGACCCCACATCGAAAACCCCCAACTCAAGGGGTCTGTAGTCTCCTAGGCAGGCCCAAGTCGTTGAATACGGCTTAAAGTTACTCACCGGGGCACAGAGTTGCCCCGAGCCCCGCCCGGGTAAATGGCTCAGCCTCGAGGCCCGTACCCCCGCTTGGTCCTCACGGGCCAAACGGAGAAGACCCACACGTCGTAGTTTTTGTTTTAATTTTACTTTTCATATAATATACTAGATGATGCCCGCGACTTCGTCCGCGTGGATTGAGCTACTTTTTAGGACCTCCTTGATTTTTCGGGATAAAAAGTAGCCTATCCGGGATAAAAAGTAGCCTATGTCCTGCCCCGGGATCTAACCTATCCCTGTACCAAATTTCAGCAAAATCGGTTGAACAGATGGGCCGTGAAAGCGTAGCAGACAGACAGACAGACAGACACACTTTCGCATTTATAATATTAGTATGGATACTATCGCTGTCACCGGGTCAGATAAGTTTGTGGGACTATACTTTAACGGTAAAGGACAACAATTTTATCTTATTAATCACATACTCTATGATCAAAATTCAATATTTTCAAAGTCTGAGATGCAATGTTCTTTATTGCAGTTGTTGATATATGCGTACACTGCTAGTATAGAACCTGTACGTATAATACAGGCTCATCAATACCCGTTCCTAATGAGTACCTATCACGTATTGTAATCCAGTGCGCCGCGCCGTTGGAATCAGCACTATAGACACACGCATTGTCTAATTCTATTGTGTTTCTAATATAGAGGGAATTTCAAAATACATCATTTTCAATTTCTTCGTTAGTATCATTTTCTTTTAAACTTACCATTACAGCCCATTATAATAATAATAATAATGTCCTCCCGACCGAATTTCGGCCACGGCGACCAATCTCCAGAGAGATTAGCCATCTGCGCGGGAGATATTATAGTGCACAAGTGTGTGCGCAAACACAGGTGCACTCTCTGTTCCTTTACTCTCATAGCCCGATGGGACGGAAAATCCGACACGACCGGAGAGAGATCAGGCGCAGGACCGACGGCTTAACGTGCTCTCCGAGGCACGGGGGTGCAACACCGCCAACTTTCTAACTCCGGGCTAGCACTGAGAATTTCTTGTCAGAAAATCCCAGACTTGTTGTGACCCGACCCGGGACTCGAACCCGGGACCTCGTCGGCCGCAGTCGAACATGCTAACCACTAGACCAACGAGGCAGTTACAGCCCATTAACCTCCCACTGACGTAAGACCTAGCTAGAGCTTAGACCCACCACGCTGCTCTAATGCGGGTTGGCGGGCTAGGGCTTGAGACTTGCCTATTTACTATTAATGACAATGACGGAAGTCAAATCTCTCTCAAGCAAATGGCATCCACACAATTTGGGCGTTAACACTTTTTTTTTGTATGAATAGCGAGCAAACGAGTAACTTCTCGTTTTGGAGTCACCTGAAGGTTTTGTATTAGATTTTTTGTCTCATTAATAAGTATTTGCAGCATCAAAGGAATAGACCAAGCGTTGCCGTACATAATAATAATAATTATTATACATAACTAGCTGATGCCCGCGACTTTATCCGCGTGGAATAAGTTTTTTTTATTCCCAGGGTAACTCCTTAATTAACCGGGCAAAAAGACTAAGTATGTCTTTCCCTGGGATGTATCCTACCCCTATACCAAATTTCATCAAAATCTGTTGTAAAAATCGGCCGTTAAAGCGTAGCAGACAAACAAACAGACAGACAGACACATTTTCGCATTTATAATATTAGAATGGCAATTATGGATTAACAATGAACGAGCGACTAGAAATTTCGAAAAATTTAACCTTATTCCTTGTCTACATTATAAATGGACCTTCTGTGCAAAAGTTCAGCTTTGTTGAGCTGGACGTTGATGCGTCAGTCAGTATGTAAATGAGTGTATGCAGAATCAGCTTACTCCGCCCAAATGTTACAAGTTGCTACAAACCAAATATGCGGGCGGAAAAAATTTATGAAATTTCAGTTTTTACGTGCGGGCAGAAAAGTATATGAAAAAAAAAAAAAAACATACGCGCCTCCTCCTTTTTTGGAAGTCGGTTAAAAATCCATTGTTAACGCGCTGTTTTTTTAAATTGTATGACATGACAGGCCAGTAATAAGTCATACCTACCCGAAGCCTCGTCCGATGGCCTGGAAAAAATCCTTCAACCATTTGCATCTAACGCCGCATTGCGCTGCCGCTCCACTGTACCAGTAATTTTGGCATAATGTAGTAGGTGCTCGTTATCGTCATATCGGTATCGGTGGAGCGTTGTATCAGACTATCACAAAGCGCAATATTCATAACAACGACCCAGCCTGGCTTAACCTCGATACGTATTGATGAGGACATAACAGTCAACACACATCACTCTGCGCTCGTGGATTTTATGACGGTACACTTTATAGATCACTAACATTGCGAATGTTAGTCATATCATACTAATAATATAAATGCGAAAGTGTGTTTGTTTGTTGGTTCGTTGGTTTATTGGTTTGTTGGTTTGACTTCAATCAGGCCGCAACGGAGCAACGGGTTGCCGTGATTTTTGACTTGGTTATAATTGAGGACCTGGAGAGTGACATAGGCTACTTTTTATCCCGGAAAATTAAGGAGTTCATTGCGGCGTGATTGAAGGACAAACCAACAAATCACCAATTACCATATTGTAATACTACCTTTAGGCATACAAATAAAGACAATTTTTAAATAGATATCATATTATGTAAAACTGGGACAGAAGAGTAGGTATTTTAATTAGGCGTATTTATTTCGGATCCATTGCCAAAAGTAGGCGAAAGAGGTCAGTTGGCAGCCGAGTAAGCCAGATGTGCAAAATATGGAGATTTTTTATTTTATTTGCGGTTTTCTTCTGTATACAATATTATTTATTCTTTCTTTTTAAGACCACAAGTGTTATAACATAAGCAGAGGCCCAATTGTCTAAGCTAATCGTATATAATCATTACGCTTACTCCCAGTTTTAACATTGCAAATACGATTGATCGACGCGACGTGAGCGTTCGATCGCATTTGCGTCAAACTAAAATGAACCTTAATGGCATTGATTTAGAGCTCAATTTCGTGTATGCATTCACAGCCAGCGCTCCAAACGATACGTTTCGAAATTTAAATCGGTTGCACTGAATTTGTGGCTCTAAATCAATGCAGTTAAGGTTCATTTTAGTTTGACGCAAATGTGATCGCACGCTCACGTCGATCAATCGTATCTGCAATGTTAAAACTGGGAGTAAGCGTACATTTGACTACTTCAATCGTATTACTCGGAATGTATAAGGAGTTGATACATGCTTTTTTTAGTGCAGGCATCAATGAAATCCTTAAATATCCGTTTGACAAACGATTACGATTTCTTTATACAATCGGGAGGCAGATTCCTAGTTCCATGGTTATGACTATGAATAATATCAACGGTTGTAACTCACTTGTCTTGTCGGAAAAGGCCCGGCTAAAATTTTGAAAATTCCCTCTTCTAACAGATTTTTAAAATCCCACTCGATCAAATCCGAGGTAGGGCTGCTAATCATACCCATGACAACATCAACGTTCTCATGATTTTAATAGAGATTCGTTACTAATAGTTATGTCCGTGCATAGGTGAAATTTGAAATATTTACGACAATAATATTCGTACTTAGGTACTTATTTAGTAACCAAACTAGCCACTTTTAAGTACGAGATAAAAACTCCCATTCAATCAATAAAATTATATTTAAATATGAGCATATCTATTGTTCCAAAACTTTCTTCGATCTATACCACTCGAAGTAATCCGAAGGCCAAGGAAATCGTAAGTGGCTATAGATTTGCGTAAAAAACATTGCCAACGACGAAATAAGTCGCGAACAGACAATAAATGTGAATAGGGATATAGATCGATGACCTCGAGAGTTTTTCCATGGTCGAATTATTAACCCGACAGGAGGCGTTATTAGGTAAATAATACCGCAGAGGTGTCAAATCTTGTCGTCTCTTTTCATAATTCAAAAGTTTTTTATTCAAATAGACTTTTTACAAGTGCTTATGAATAGTCGAATTAATCTTTTATTTTCTTAAACAGTGTTTTGTAGAAAACTACTGAAGCTTCCTAAAATGTTTTTCTATTCTAGACACGTTAAATCTTACTTTTAAATTTTAGCTAATGAAATCATACACATTTATTTATTTATTTCAAAACTAGCTGATGCCCGCGACTTCGTCTGCGTGGAAAGTCGAGGACCTGAAGCTATATACAGGCTAAATATATATAGGCTAAATATATAGGCCCATGCAAAAAATCACGTCGATCCGTTGGTCCGTTGCGGAGTGATTAAAGGACAAACCAACAAACAAACACAATTTCGCATTTATAATATTAGTATGATATGGTATACAACAATCGTAGACTTTTATGAAGACAGAAATATGCCTGTTTGTTGCCTTTTTATGTCTCATCCACTTATAAACCGATGACGTTGAAATTCGTTACAGATGTAGCGTGCAAGCATGCGGAAAATCCAAGTGCTCCTACGGGATTTTTAAATGCTTACAATGACGCAGACACATTATTACTATGTATACCCTGGGTACTTTGTACCCCATAGTGCTTTTTATTTTCTAAATAGAAGCGGGGCTTAGACCGGGTTAAGAGAGGAAGAGTGGGTCTTTTATCTTGTCGGGAATGGGGCAAAACAGCGGGGTTATCCTTGTTTACGCTGACGTCAAATCCTTAGAATCCCGCTGAGAGTAATTTCACTCGTCTGTAGGATCCGTCGATGTAAAAATACCTTTTTGATAAAGATTGAAGATTCAATCAAAACTTTGGAAGTTGAAGTGATTCAGTGATTTAATTTTGATTTGCAACGATTGTATTGGATAGAATATGTTAGCAATCATTTTAGTTGTTTATCCGTCGAAATGTACTTCGATTTATACTTATGATTTCATATTTACATTGATGTATAATTTTAGTACGTAGGTATATGTAAAAATCTCAGCTGTCAAAAAAGTAAGGGTCTACAGCGTATCATATGTCTACGGACATCTACGGCGTAGCTTTAAGCTACAGACTACTGATCGTTCACTCTGCTACCGATAATGTAAAGTAACACTTTTTCGGTATTCCACTTCTGAATTCGGCGCGTAAGTATTATTATTATTTTTGTGTCATCTTTATACACATACTACAAACAGGATATGACAAAATGTCCGCATGGGAAACACGTTTTGTCGTCAAGTCTGGGCTCAGTTTTTCTGGGCTCAGTAATATGTCTCATCCATTACAGAATCACTTTTAAAATTTGTTAAACACTAGATAATAATAATCCCACCAACTTATCTTGCCCGGTGGCCAAAATTGGAACTAATTTTTATACCTGTTTAGTTTTTGTTTAATTTTTAGGGTTCCGTAGCCAAATGGCAAAAACGGAACCCTTATGTCGTTCGATTCGTCATGTCTGTCTGTGTGTCTCTCTGCCTGTATGTCACAGTCACTTTTTTCCGAAACTATAAGAACTATACTGTTGGAACTTGGTAATTAGATGTATTCTGTGAACCGCATTAAGATTTTCACACAAAAATAGAAAAAAAACAATAAATTTTGGAGGTGCCCATACTTAGAACTGAAACTCAAAAATTTTTTTTTCATCATACCCATACGTGTGGGGTATCTATGGATAGGTTTACAAAAATGATAAATTGAGGTTTCTAATATCATTTTTTTCTAAACTGAATAGTTTGCGCGAGAGACACTTCCAAATTGGTAAAATGTGTGTCCCCCCCCCCCCCCCCCCTGTAACTTCCAAAATAAGAGAATGATAAAACTAAAAAAAATATATGATGTACATTACCATGCAAACTTCCACCGAAAATTGGTTTGAACGTGATCTAGTAACTAGTTTAAGTTTGTACGGAACCCTCGGTGCGCGAGTCCGACTCACACTTGGCCGGTTTTTTAATATTTACTAGCGGCGCTGTCGCCGGGTCAAATAAGTTTATGGGACTTTACTTCCTGTTGAAATTACGCCACGCAGTAGACCATATCGTCTCTAAAAAACCCATTAACCCTACAGTTGTCTTAGTATGGAAAGAGTACCGACCCTCATCAATGGGAATACGACGCGAAGAGTGAGAGAATCAAATTAATGAAGTTATGGCATCAATTCAAGGAGTACGTGATCACTTACCAATCTACTCACTCCTTCGGCCTCCTAGTACGGTGATCCCTTCAGTATCAGGCTAAATTATCAGTTTAGGTCTCGTGTTTGCGGTCCTTAAATACTCTTTTGAAACTGACATTACGACACACAAGTGTTATAACATAAGCAGAGGCCCAATTGTCTAAGCAAATCGTCTATAATCATTTGACAGCTTCAATAGTATTACTCGAACTGTTTAAGGAGTTGATACATGCTTTTTTAAGTGCAGGCATCAATGAAATCCTTAAATATCCGTTTGACAAACGATTACTAGTACGATTTCCTTACGCAATCGGGGGGCAGATTCCTAATAATCTGCCCTATGATATAACACTAAAACTATGACAAATATCAACGATTGTAACTCACTTGTTTTGTCGGAAACTCTTGATAATTTCCGAAGAGAGAAAGAGAGAGAGAGAGAGAGAGAGAGAGGTTATCAAATTAATGAAGCTATGGCATTAATTCCATGATTATAAAAAACCGGCCAAGTGCGAGTCGGACTCGCGCACCGAGGGTTCCGTACAAACCTGTAGTAAGTTTTACGATTTATGACGTATTAAAAATAAAAATTACGTTTGTTGTATGGGAGCCCCCCTTTAATATTTACTTTATTGATATTTAATTATTTATTTTGAAAGGTAATATACAAGTTAATATTCTGTGAAAATTTGAACCGTCTACCTGTTACCGTTTTTAATATTGAGCAAAAATATACGAAAAAACACGTTTATTGTATGGGGACCCCCCTTAATATATATATTTTTTTAATTTTTAGTATTTGTTGTTATAGCGGCAACGGAAATACATCATTTGTGAAAATTTCAGCTTTCTAGCTATCACGGTTTATGAGATACAGCCTGGAGACAGACAGACAGACAGACAGACAGACAGACAGACAGCGGAGTCTTAGTAATAGGGTCCCGTTTTTACCCTTTGGGTACGGAACCCTAAAAAGTACGTGATCGCTTACCAATCTACTCACTCTTTTGACCCCTAGGGCTAGGCCGATGATCCCTTCCGTATCAGGCTATTATCAATTCAGGTCTCGTGTTTGTGGTCCTTAAATACTCTTTTGAATCAGACATTACGACCGCGGGATCTTCTTATCTCCACGATTAATGGAAAACAAACCGATTGGGAGGTCTCGGACCTTTAGATAGAAATCTATTATTGTTAGCTGAATAAATTTACCCCAACATATTATTACACTAGCTGATGCCCGCGGCTTCGTCCGCGTGGACTGAGGTTTTCGATTCGAGAACACTTTAATTTTCCGGGATAGGAAGAGGCCTATATTTGTTTCCAGACTATAATCTATCTCCGTGCCAAATTTCATCCAGATCCGTTCAGTCGTTCTGGCGTGATTGAGTAACAAACATCCATCCTGCATCCAAACTTTCGTATTTACAATATTAAGTACAGATATAGATTAGTGTAGATATATATTTATCGACCTTCGTAGTTCAGTGTTGAGCGCTGTTGTCTTAACGTACGGTTGTGTTAAGGAACGCCTTAGGTTCGATCCCCGGCAGGGTCAATTTGCGAATTTAGAATTTCTGAATTTTCTCACGATTCGGGCATGGTGAGATGCTTCGATCGTGGCTAGTTACGACCCTACCGGCACTCTCTCGGTCGATTTAGCGTTCCGGTGCGATTCCGTGTAGAAACCGATGCCCCTAACAGGTTACCCCGTTACCATCTTCGACAGCATCATCACTTACCATCAGGTGAGATCGCAGTCATGGGCTAACAGTGGATAAAATATTCTTTTTTTTTCCAGTCTTAGACGAGACCTTACACATACAAATGTTACGTTAGTTACATTAATCATTTCGTTTATATTATACCACGTAATATATGAAATATACGTTGATTAATAAGTGAACCCTAATCATTTGGAAGAATTACTGTCAAGTTAACAAACAACTTACATTCAAACGGTTCCGTAGAAACATCATACTAATATTATACGTATGCGAAAGCGTGGTTTGTTGGATTGAACAATGATAAGCCATCTGCTCGGAAAATATTACTGTACACAAGTGTGTACGCAAACACAGGTGCACGCTCCATTCCCTTACTCTCATAAATCGGACCGTAATCCGACACGACCTGAGAGAGATCAGGCGCAGTACTGATGGAATAACGTGCTCTCAGAGGCACGGGATTAATGTTATTCGCAGGTATTACGGTAAGGTGAGGCACATAGTTCGTAGATCCGATAGGCGTTGGGGTCTCAAAGTGCTTGAATGGCGGCCTCGCACCGTTAAGCGCAGCGTTGGACGACCCCCCACTAGGTCGACGGACGATCTCAAGCGTGCAGCTGGGAGCCGCTGGAAACAAGCGACACAAAACCGTGCTCTGTGGCGATCCAAGTAGGAGACCTTCGTCCAGCAGTGGACGTCTATTATAGGTTGAGACAACGACGACGACGAAGCAGGTATTACAAATCAAAAGAAACCTTCTCCTTGTAAGGAGAGCATTTTCTATCAAATTACGGAACGCTAAAAGCCAATAGCACAGGGTGTTCGGGTAATGAATCATTGTTTGCCTTCAATTATAACCTAAGCGTGCCGCAATTACAACTCGCCCACAAATTACGCCCCATTTGTGTCCAACTTTGATTCCAGTACGCTTAGTCCCAGTTGTCAAAACGTTTCGAAATCAAAATCGGTTGTACTGAATTTGTGACTTTAAATTAAGGGCTTTCCGGTTCATTTTACTTTCGTGCCACGGCCTTAGCGACGGCCGAAGCCTCCTACCAGGCAAAAAAATCCATATCCATACTAATAATAAATATGCGAAAGTGTGTCTGTCTGTCTGTATGTCTGCTACGTTTTCAACTTTTCACGGCCCATCTGTTCAACCTATTTTGTTTAAATTTGGTACATTGATAGGTTGTATCCCGGGGAAGGACATAGAGGCTGCTTTTTATCCCGGAAAATTAAGGAGTTCCCGCGGGAATAAAAAACTTAACCCACGCGGACGAAGACGCGGGCATTATCTAGTATATTATAATCTAAATAATTTTCATTAGAAATGATAAACTGCATTATAAGAATGAATAATAATAAAGTTTGAGCGAGCAATTAAGTGAATTCGGGAGTCGCGTGTTTGAGCCCAAATTAAAACTTCGCCGCTTAATGATAATTATGTTCACCAGTTTGGAATGAGCAATCGCTTACCGCTTTTGCTTTTTAATTATTAGATACACACAAATGAGATAAAATTTGGGTCAAATATCGATCGTAGTATGTTCATCATTTTAACCCATTGCCGACTCAGTACCTACTACGAGAACTTATGTAACACAAATCTTGCCAGTTCCGCAAATTTTTGATATGTATATAAGTAACTTTAGAAACTTTCCTCGTGTGTGAAGCACTGTAATAAAATTATTTAAAAAAAAATGAGTAACACAAGTCGTTCAAACAATTTCATTTCCTTTCGAAGCCTCCCCTGCCGGATATTGAACCCAAGACTACCGCCACTGCGCTAGAGTTGTCAAAAACATGTACGCACTTTAAAAATGTCTTTCTGTGTAGGTTCAGTTATATTATGTTTAGCAGACAAAATCAGGAGCGGGACCAGACCTTTTTTTTTTTTATCCACGACAAGTTAGCCCTTGACTGCCATCTCACCTGATGGTAAGTGATGATGCAGTCTAAGATAGTAGCGGGCTAACCTGTTAGGGGGGCTGCAGTTGTATTAAACCCATACCCCTATTCGGTTTCTACACGGCATCGTACCGGAACGCTAAATCGCTTGGCGGCACGTCTTTGCCGGTAGGGTGGTAACTAGCCAAGGCCGAAGCCTCCCACCAGGCCAGACCAGGGAAAAATCAGAAATTATAAATTCCGAAATTGACCCTGCCGGGGATCGAACCCGGGACCTCCGCACGTTAAGACAACAGCGCTACACACTGCGCCACGGAGGTCATCAAAACCAGACCACGACGAAAACGTTTTATACTATCTACTATCTAGTCCCTAGTGTGTTTCCTCATTTTGGAGATAACTATGTTAACCAGAACAAACTACAAAAGCTCGTTTGCGCCAACTAAACTAAATTGCATGCGACATGATTAGAGATTTAGGCGTTGAAACTATTCATTTTCAATTTTTCAACGGCCTCGCTCACAGGTATTAATTACGGAGGCAAGCGAATAAAATGCGAACGAGCGTTTATTGATAGGTAAAAGAAAGGAAAAATGAACTATTTATAACAGCTGTCATCACGAAAATATATACCATTATAATAAAACTGTACATTGTTTTATTATAATGTTTTATTATAATACGAGCACTGAGCTATAGAAGCAAACGCAAAGTGACACGACGATATTATAACTCTGAAAGATACATATCTCCCTTTCCTTTCAATAAGATACCTTGCACACCTCTAGTAGCTAGTTATAAGGTACGTAGATATTGCGAGCGCTCTTTTTGTTCCCATTTATACCACAGTCTATGGAAATACGGTGTTTCCTACCAGTCGTTCGACGTATTTATAGTAGGATCCTTGTTTGTCGACTCGTTGTTAGTTTTAACGACCTCCCTGGTACAGTGATCAGCACCGTTGTCTTAACGTGCGGAGGTACCGGGTTCGATTCCCGGCAGGGTCAATTTAGGAATTTATAATTTCTGAATTTTCCCTGGTCTGGCTTGGTGGGAGGCTTCGGCCGTGGCTAGTTACCTGTGCAAGACGCCTGTTCACGATTTAGGGCATGAACGTCTGCGACATGACTTAAGCACGAGGATGTGTTATTTTCAGCACGGCCGATCTGTCAGATTTACGTTTTAAAGTTTAATTTTAAGAAATGATACAAGTTGTATAATTATTAAATAAGATACAGTAATCAATAATCAGTTTTTATTTCAGTCCGGGCTCTAGATATTAATAATTATATTCCTAATTCTATGGTTTCCTAACTCTCTCAACCTTAGGTGAGAGTACCGTATCTCTAGGTGGTACAACTATCATGATAGCCGAGTATGTTGGGGCCTGCGCCCTTATTGTGTAAGGAAATCGTGATCGTAATCGATTGTTAAACGTATAATTCGACTTATTTAAGGATTTTATAGATGGCTGCACGTCAACAGTTCGAGTAATACGTTTTAAGCTGTCAAATGATTACGATTTGCTTAGACAATCGGGCCTCTGTTGTTTGTATGGGCGTCGACCCACTGTGAACATACTCGTATATACGCTGTGTCATTTCAGTGCCAGTCGGCGACGTCAACCCTTTGAACATGGGATGGGCACGGAGTAGGCGGTTTTACATGTTAGAGAGTCGAAGGAATTTTCGTGACTGGGAAATTTTAAATTGAGTCAGAGTTTGCACTTTAGTAATAGGAATATTGGAATAGTTTAACTGAAATGTATGTCTGTAAATGAAATGTCGCTTCAGTGGAATATTGTGTTGCGTTCTTGGTCAAAATACCACGAACACCTTGTAAAAGAAACCCTTTTACCTTATTTATAACTCTTTATTGTCGATTGTGAGGTTCTTATTGATATTTTTAAACTAGGAGGTGCAATCATAATACTTTTAGTGAAGCCTGCATGCGGACCTGGGACATTCAAGATTCAAACTTTATTACTACTCTGTACATTTCTTGAACGTCTAATATGTATAAAAACTTATCATCACTATTAACTTAAACTGGTCTCAATAAACTCAGCTTGGTTATTATTCTAACCCACCGTATTATTACACTAAGAAAACCCTTAGGGTCGTAAACCATTCCTATTAAACACATAATGTAACAAGTAAACTCAGTATAATAGTAGGTAACTGTAGTAACCTACCTAGTAGCAAATCCCTCATTTTACTAATTTATTACAAGTAGATCGTAGAGACTGTGTTTTGCAAGACCGCTGTATTGGTACCTAGGTACTTAAAGATACTAACTATTTCATTTAGAAGTGAAAAAAGTAGGTAACTGTGCAATCAGTGATAAAACTACAAGTGCATACTTATAGCGGAGCGCGTGATACTTATAGTAGAAGATACACCTATCTTTCAACCAATTTAACTAACCAATTAATATTAAAATAAAATATATGGTCTATTCTATGAAAATTTAGCTGTCATAAAAATGAGCATGGCTCACGCGCGAGCGATCAAAGCCGTTAATCGCGCGGACAGAGGTCCGGCATCAATGCACCGCGGGTAACGACCCGGTTTTGTTCCACTGAAACATCTAGTTCACGGCCCGAGAGATATGAAATAGCGAATGTTATCTACTTTAAAGTCGTTTTGAAGTGAAAACTTCTTTAGCCGCGTTGAGCACTTTTTGGTAGGCGGTAAACTTGTGGATTCGCGTCACCGTCACCGAAATGCTCGCGCTGTTGCGAAGACCAACGGTCATAAATATAAATATAAAGTTTTTTTTTTATCCACTACAAGTTAGCCCTTGACTGTGATCTCACCTGATGGTAAGTGATGATGCAGTCTAAGATGGTAGCGGGCTAACCTGTTAGGGGCACGGCAGTTATGTTAAACCCATATACCCCTATTCGGTTTCTACACGGCATCGTACCGGAACGCTAAATCGCTTGGCGGCACGACTTTACTGGTAGGGTGGTAACTAGCCACGGCCGAAGCCTCCCACCAGGCCAGACCAGGGAAAATTCAGAAATTATAAATTTCCAAACCCTGCCGGGAATCGAACCCGGGACCTCCGCACATTAAGGCAACAGCGCTCAACACTGCGCCACGGAGATCGTCAAGTAATCTCTACGATCTAATAAGTTTAAACTTTAAAACCTTACTTTTAAGGTTCATATTTTAATATTTTAAATATTCGTTTTCACTTCTATCGACAGTCCCTATGACTGCCAATTTTTTTTTTTGTTTCAATTTCAGGCATACATTATTATTATTTTATTATTAGCCTTTATTAACAACCTTACATTATTTACAAAGTTACGAATTTACAAAATTAAATAACTAAAATCTAAGACACCGGTAATGTTCGATTATTTTGCTTATTAGCATAGGCCTATACCAGGTTCTTCCATGTTTTGCGGTCATGCGTTATTCTTCGTCCATAAAATTCCTGCTGTGGCTCAGGCATAAATAGAGGGTATAATATGACTTTGTCGAGAAAATCCGCGAAAATGCGCGCGAGATATTTTTCTCGAAAGTGTGGTCAACCTCCTTTTTTGGAAGTCGGTTAAAAAATAGGTCAATATGCTTAAATTTACTGCTTATGTGAACCGACCCTTAAATGGCTACCAGAGCGTCGTATAAAGAATCGCATAAAATAATCATAAAACGCTATCTTTTTATTATGTGCCTAGTTAGATAGGTATATTATCTTCACCTCACTAAAGCCCACAAAAAGGTAAAAAGGTAGAGGATCTTCCCAATACTTACTAAAGCGTAGATATCAGTAATCACCTACGAACACGGTAATAGGAAAAAGATGCGCTATAAAACGTTACGCCTTATCGTAGCTTGGTTAACTTAATGGGCACCTAAGAAGAGAGATGTGGGAGGGACGCTGATGTATCGATTGTCTATCTAATTTCGCTTTAGGATATCGATATAATCGAGTACCTAAGTGTATCGATTCTCCACATTAAATTAATGGAACTGGGCGCGATCGGCTTTCGTTTGACTTGGTATAAGTTCTGGACCCAGTGAATTCTAAGTTATACGGATATATTAGACATATTTTAAGGTCTATTCCCACTTGAGTTGCACGGAGCGGCGCGACACGTAGCGGCAAATATTATTTGTATGAGTTTGTACGGGGCCGCGTCAAAAGTGTCGTGGGCCAAGCTCCATATAACCCCATACAAAAAATACTTGCCGTTACGTGCCGCACCTCTGTAGTGGGGCTAGACCGTTATTGTAATCACCCACTCACTCGTGAGTCTGATTCGTCAACGCCCCGTTGAACTTAGACTAGAATGCTGAAATTTTGTACAGAGGCCTCCGTTATAATGTAGACAACGAACGAGTTTAGATTTTTAAAATGCCTTGTTTAATAGTCCGAGAAACTTATCTGACCCGGAGACAGCTGCGTCGCTAGTATATACCTATACGAAAAATAAAATAAAAACTAAAACTAAACAGGCATAAAAATTAGCTCCAATTTTGGCCACTGGGTCAGTTAAGTTTGATTTTATCAAGATTTCCAAATCAAATGTCACAATGGTGATAATAAATCAAATAATGGAGCATTATTCAAAAAAATAACATAACAAAACGCATTCCCAGATTCCCATAGAGACACAGGTTCAAATCCTGCCGGTTCCGCAATTGTTGATATGTATTTAAAAATAGTTTAATAAAAAATGCCTGTACGTAGCTTAGTTAAAATAATGGGTATTGGGTGAGTTATGCAATTTGTTTACTTTCAAAACTGCGTGTAACCAAACACCGCGTAGTCAGCAGTATACGCAACTGCCACATGTTTTGTAAGTATGGCATGGCGGTAAAGACAGTACAATATTTGATCATCTGCGCGGAAAATACCCCTCATCAATATCAATCAATTTATATCATTAATATTATCATCATTATATTATAACAGTAAAATACATTTCACGTTAAACTATCATATTATTTATCATTTCATCAACCACCACAAAAAACTGCACCATTAATTTTGAAAAATAAATGATTTATTATTCAGAAAAAACACCTAGCAAAAACGCCTTTACGTAACTCGGTTAAAATAATGGGTATTGGGTAGAAAGAGAGATGTGGGTGGGACGCTGATGTATCGATTGTCGCTCTAATTTCTTTAAAAGGATATCGAGTAGGTTTGTCGTTTTCTCTGCAATCTCGTATAGAATACATTTTATTTTAGTACATTCATGCAGACCTGGATGATCGATATACTGAATTTAACTTTTATTTGCAAAATTCGGCTTACCATAGTGATACACGTTATAGTTAAACTAACAAGTTATTTTTTTCAAAATTCCACTTTGTCGGCGTGATTAATACCATACCCATGCAAAATTATAGCTTTCTAGTACTAACAGTTTGTGAGCTAAGCCGCGGACAGGCAAACGGATGGACTTGGTGAAACTATAAGGGTTCCTTGTTGACTAAGAAACCCTAAAAACCGCTATACGCTAGCAACCGCGTCATAATTATCGTGTGGGCACTGGGGAAGTTCTAGAAATCCTTTTTTAGGTCGAGTGTACGCTTTTATAACATGGTTTCTAAAGAGATTTAAGATTATTCATACTAGCCGGGCATTTTTCCGATAGAACACGTGAGTTTATCCGGATATTATGTATAGTATAATGAATATCACTCACGATAGTTTAAACGTTAAGATTTAAGATTAGCCATTGCATAAATTAAAATATTGTCTAAAACAGCTTTTGCGCCGAGGCTATTATTCTATTGATGAATTTCTAGAAATCGGCTTCGCATTTAGCAGATCACGTAATAGGTACTTGTTGTTGTATTGTATATTAGCTATATAATATTGTAACATTCCTTTTTCATTTTAAAAAGAGCAACTGCTGAGTTTCTTGTCGGTTCTTCTCAGTAGAATGTGTTTTCTGAACCAGTGGTAGAGTATTGACTTATCAAGTTGGCCTACGTAAAATAAATTACTTCATTTCACATGCGAAATTTTAATCGCATCTCCCATTTAACTAATGATGTACAAGTAAATATTACCTATTATTTATTATTATTTTTATAGTCAAGTTAATAGGAAATTTTTCGTTCTTATTATCTTAGAAGCGCTAATGGCAATATTTAATCGGATACACGACGCATAATATTTTATAGGTACCTTCTATTTTCACACAGCATTCAATTCCAGCTCTCACCTTTCAAAGCAAAGTGATATCATTTTTTTCCTCTAAATAACACGATCCGAGGTGTTACGTATCTAAACCAGATAACCTACATCTCGCTTCGATGAGCTTACGCTGAAAGTATATTCTATCCACCATTATTCAATTCTGACGTCTAGACGATTCAATTTCGACATTACCACCGGGCTCTCTTACAAAGCTTTTAAAACTGATCTTTCTGAGTTAGAGACTAGGTACATTTTTATTGCTAAAATCAGATTTTTTCTAATAGGAAAAGGCGTGATGTTAAAGACAATCACGCCTAGTGGAAACGTTTTGTCTTGTGGGCTTCGGCCGTGGCTCGTTACCACCCTACCGGCAGAGACGTATCGCCGAGCGATTGCCTTCTGGTAAGTACGATGTCGTGTAAAAACTGATAGGGATATGGGTTCCAACAAGTTAGCCCGCTACCATCTTAGACTGCATCATCAGGTGAGATCGCAGTCAAGGGCTAACTTGTAGTGGAATAAAAAAAAAGTTTTTAATAGCTTGGAACCATGAAACTAGGAATCTGCTTAATGCTTGCTAATGTCTAGAAAATCATTTTCACCCTTCTGTTAAATAAATAAATACAGTGGTTTATTCTGTTGTTCACAATCTCTAAGTTAAATGAAATTAAAAAAATAAAGACAGGCAGGCAGCATTATGAAAGGGCACTGTTTATTGTACTCCTTTACACTCCTTTAAACAAAGAAACAGTAGGTATATAAGAAGAGAGAAAATCCACACAAATATTATAAACTAGATGATTCCCGCGACTTCGTCCGTGAGGATTATTTTACTCTTTAATTTACCGGGATGAAAAGTCTATGCCCTTCCCCAGGATACAACATACTCCTATACCAAATTTCATCAAAATCGGTTGAAAGGCTGTGAAAGCGTAGCAGACAGACAGGCACACTTTCGCATTTATAATATGAGGTATGGATGCGAAAGAGTCTGTCTGTTGATTTTTACGAAATTTTGTTAGTTTGCATTCCAAGGATATACGCTCTTTATCCCGGAAAATCATGGAGTTCCCACGGGAACGGATGCCTATAGAATTCGTAGGCACTATATCTATTGATAACCGTTGTCTTTTCCGAGGCTTAAGCTTCCATTATGAGCCAGCTCTGATTAATTACCAAGAAAATGCCAACACAAAGACTCGAAAAAGAATTTTCCAAAGTATAAGCAGTGAAATAACAAGCACCCTGAAATAAAAGCGGCCAAGCAATAACTCAGCGTTTTCTCAGTTACATAATGAAACGGAGCGAGCAATTAGCATATAAAAGAAAATCCGATAATAATGGATACGTTTTCAGGAATATTAAACTGAAGCTGGCGACTAAATCGCACTCTCATTAATTAAGTTTCTTTTAACTACCCGATTACTAGCGTTTGCCCGCAGCTTCTCACTTCCATTTTCATACAAACAAAATCCTATTCTATCCCCCTATGGAATCCTACGTCATTTATACCATCTTTAAGCCCAAATTCCAGCCCGTTCCATCCAGTGGTTTGAGCTGAGCGTTGATCGATCAGTCAGCCACCCTTTCCTTTTAAATCCGTGATTTATTTATTTTATTTAGTAAGCACACTTGCAATTTACATATTTGGCATTAATACAGAAACGAACACATTATTATAATTGCTGATATGTAAATCAATTAAAAGTGTACATACGAGTAGCATTCATGCAAACAAATTTTGAAAGTTGAGTTATTAAAAACTTACATCCTAGCCAATAATTCATACAAAGAATATACAAAGAGGAAAAACAAAGACACGAGAAAAAGTAACCTTTCTCCTTTCGCAGGATGTCTTAAAAAATTAGGTCACTACTTCTTACAATATTAGTATGGAATAATATTAATTTAAATCCATCTATCAATAACAACAGCGTACAGTTCGTAGTACAAAAGCAACAGTTTGAGCAGACAAGATAATTGCTCTGTTGAACTTACCAGTTTGTTTGTAAGACAGCTTGAAGGCAACCATTTTAGTTTGGCGTCACGCTCGGGTTGGATTTATACAGGATGTTTACTGTTTACTTATTCGAATAATTTTATTCGTTAAGTTTAATGAATAACTGTTTATCATAAATTATTTTACTGTAAAACTAGATTATGCCCGCGATTTGGTCCGCGTTTTTTTTAATTACCTTAGGAAGTCTTTCATTTTCGGGGATTTTCCGCGATGCCTACGTCCTTCCCCGGGATACAACCTATCTCTGTACCAAATTTAGTCAAAATTGGTCGAAAGATGGACCGTTAAAGCGTAGCAGACAGACAGACACACTAGTTTCGCATTTTTTATTTTTTATTTATTCACTTTTTACATCATCTTTATAATATTAATACGGATGTCGCACCTTCGTGAGCCATTATTATTATTATTATTTTAGAAAATCAAGTTACTATTCTAATAGTAAACAAATATTACCTACTTATAATAAAACCAGGTTTAGTTTTTGCTATTTAGTTAGATGAAATATTAATTGAAATATAAATACTTAAGTTTTTTAAAAATTTAACAAGTGTCGTAAACTTATATTTAAATAATAAATACATAATACAATATTAGGTAAAATGCTAAAAACTAAATATTAAACTAACTATAAAATAAATTTAAAACAGTACTATTCTTGGTTTTTCTGTAATTTTTTTCCCAGCACTGATGTTCGTCTACAAACTGTGTGAAGACTATCTCAAGTTCTTATGAGGAAATGCTTGGTGCGTGCTCGAAGATACTCTTCTTAAGCTTATCATTATCTTTAGAAACAGCCTGTATGTATAATGATATCCTGTCATACACAAACACTTAAACAAAACTACCTATTTCGTGGAAATGATTGGATGAATAATCCATTGGATTCATAATTGAAACACAAAATTGTTTTAGTTACCTATGAATTAACTATGATTTTATAAAGCAACTATTTATATGTAGCTCATTTTGGAGCTATTTTATTCCGCGCAAATGAGAGATGGGGTTGTAAAGCCCACAGGTGAAATTATACCTTCGATTGATACCCAAAAGAATGCTCGAAGAAATATATGAATTAATTCGTGGAATGTATTTTACAAGCATTTTGTTAATTCCTATCCATGGACATATCGCCATCACCAATATACAAGCAATTAGTCAAATACCACCTTTCGATGCTGCGGATCGACTTCGATGGATCTCGGAGACAAACAGACAAACAGACAGGCCCCTATTTAATAAAAGTTACAATCCGACATTTTTTTTAAAGTGACATAATTATTGTCACTCACTTGTTTAAAAATTATGTCACTTTCACACACACCCTAATCAAAAAGACCACCCCTGGTTGCCCCTGGGCCAAAGGTACCCATCAAGCTTATAGCATTGCCACCCTGAATGGCGATGGATAACCTTTGAACCAGGTAGGAAACAGAACGTGGGTCGCAGCCCCTTTCCCTCAAACGACGGCCGACCTTATTATAATTTTTTTAAAATAAAAAATTATAATAAGGTTAAATTTTTGTAAAATTGTACTACTAATCTCATACAGAAATGTCGTACTATTTAACAATTTTTCATGTCGCTTTTTTACAACTTTGTCGGATTGTAACATTTTATTAAACAGGAGCCTGAACGAATCCATAAGTCTTAAAAGTAATGTTTTGTATAATTTCTTTCTTTTCACGATTATCGAAAAAATAACCTGAAAATTTATTAGCTGATTCCGTAAACGTTTTCATTGTGAAAAGTGTTTACATTGATATATTTTTTATGGGGCGCTCGTAAAAGTTGTTTATACAAGGAAATTGTTGTTTGTCTACCTGCCAGGCTCTGTCGGGATTTGAATATTAAAGGTGGCTTCTTCGAAGACGCGATGAATTGGTAACGCTAGGAATGGCTTCAATTATTTTTTACAATACTCAGGTATAGTTAGGTATAGCCTGGTGAGAGGCTTTGGCCGTCACTAGTTACCACCCTACCGGCAAAGACAAACCGCCAAGCAATATTACTTTCTATTTTTTTTAATGTGTCCATCACTATTTTAAGATGTCATTGATGTCGTAACTTGTCACACGTGTGGCCTAAATCATTACAATATGGATGATGATAGCTCATTCAGCAAATCTTTATCAAAATTCAAAACGCGCTTCTAGTATGGAAGTTTGTACAAAATACATAGTGGTGGTGATCCACCCCCGTGCCTCGGAGAGCACGTTAAGCCGTCAGTCCCGGTTATTATCACTAACATGATAATAGTCGTTAAAGCCCGCCAACCCGCATTGGAGCAGCGTCGTGGGTATAAGCTCTAATTCCCTCTCTCCTATGAGAGTGGAGGCCTGTGCCCAGCAGTGGGACGTTAATGGGTTGTGGTGGTGGTGGTGGACATAGTTGTGACTTCATCAAATTGCAACGCCCATTTTTTCTTTAATCTATAGTTTAAAATGGTTATCAAACCTAAAACTAACCGAGGATGTGAATTTTAGGTCTTTTGGAAGACCCTCTATATTTAATAATCAGTTTATTTTTGACATAGGCGTACGTACTCGTAAATAGCTATCCACCGGGTGATATCGTAGTCAAGTTCTTATTTAGGTCGTCTTAATTATAATGCTCCTACATTTTTAGTGAAATTTAATTTAAAAACATTCGTTGTTGAAAAATCCAATTAACGTAACGAAAATAATTCCAATCCTCCGCGCACCTCACAATGAGAGACAGGCGAGCTCTCCGAAAATGTAGAGCGGTTCAAAATTACATTTAATTTTGTTTTACGTTTAATTAACGGAATTGTATGCAATTTTATACTATTTTGAATCTCAACGAATTTCTGGTTAGTGAAAATATATTATAATATGACAGAGTTAAGTGATATAAGTCCGAATTTACGCCATAAATAAACTCAAACTCATATTTTTTTAAATTCAAATAAACTTATTTGAATCGTCGAGTGAATGTACGACTGGGCGGTTTTAGATGAGAAATTTGCAGTTTTAGCGCAGTGTTTAGCGCGGATGGGTATGGGTTTAATATAACTGCCATGCCCCTAATAGGTTAGCCTGCTACAATCTTAGACTGTATCATCACTTACCATCAGATGAGATCGCAGTCAAGGGCTAACTTACAGTGGATCAAAAGAAAAATTTTGACGGTCAAAATAAAAATCATTCGCAAGATTCCTTAATGGTTGAAAGACCTTGATAGCCCTGTTTCAGAATTTTACGAGATCACGCTTTTATCTCATAAGTTCACGTATGAGTATTCTGAGTTAATACCGTCACTAACCTAAAACAACAAAAATAGAAAACTTTTTGCTTTGTTCATTTATAAAAAGACCCCATAAAAATCTAATACCCGCAGTTAAGATCGTACCTATTTAGTTAATAACCGGGAAACCACTTTGAAATGAGTTATCTTAGTATTAATATTTCTTTACCGGCGTTTCTGAACACTCATTTTCTTTAGAATAAAAGTCCTGACCCCGTTACACTCGGGGAAATGTAAAGAAAAATAATGTCATAGTACCCAGGCTATTCAAAAGATTTGTGCACTGTATAAATCCAGAGAGGCATTTGACCGATATTTTTTGCTACAGACCCTTAACCTAAAAACTTATTTTAAACCATTTCACCGAATAACGAACGAATTGCTACACAATGTTTTATTAATACCAATAAAGTAGTGCAAAATATTAGTCAATAGTCAATTGAATGATAAAACTTAACATAAAAATCACTGCCCATAATAAATATTATTATCCAAGCATAATACTAACCAAGTAGGTACTGCAAAATCCATACTAATATTATAAATGCGAAAGTGTGTCTGTTTGTTAGTCTGCTACGCTTTCACGGCCCATCTGTTCAGCCGATTTTACTGAAATTTGATACAGGGATAGGTTGTAACCCGGGGAAGGACATAGGCCTCTTTTTATCCCGGAAAATTCAAGAGTTCCCGCGGGGGAAAAACCTTAATCCACGCAGACGAAGTCGCGGGCATCATCTAGTTTTAAATACATTCAAATTCAAATTCAAATGTTTTTTATTCAAATAAACTTTTACAAGTGCTTTTCAATCGTTAAGTGAATCTACCACTGGTTCGGAATGCCATTCCTAACGAGACGAACCAGCAAGAAACTCGGTGGTTGCTCTTTTGAAAAAAATAATTTTCAATTTTATTGTGTATACATACATAGGTAACCGCTGTCCTTGGCATTGCTGGAGCGAGTAAAATCAATTCTTTTTTATCATTTACGTTATCTTCAACAGTATAATAAGCTTTTTTCAGAAGCATACTTTTAATGGATTTAACATCCTTTAACATTCCTAGTAACTGCTATTTAATACTTGACTGAAGTACTCGTAGGTATAATAATATGTTCTAGGCATGAATTAGTTAATTAATAAGCTACTTAGCTTAAGTAAGTGCCTACTCCAAACAGCTACGTAATCTAAGTGATTACTGTCTGTGCAACTAATTAAAATAATAAAATGTACCTACGCGTATAATCTATACTAATATTATAAATGCGAAAGTTTATATGGATGGATGGATGTTTGTAACTCAATCACACCGGATCGGTTGAACGAATCTGAATGAAATTTCGCATAAGGATAGATTGTAGTCTGTAATAACACATAGGCTACTGTTTATACCGGAAAATTAAGGAATTCCCGCGGGAACCAAAAACCTCAATCCACGCGGACGAAGTTAAGGGCATCAGCTAGTATCCATACTAATATTATAAATGCGAAAGTATGCCTATGTCCTTCCCCGGGATGCTACCTATTCCTGTCGCCAAATTTCATCAAAATCGGTTGGAAAGATGGGCCGTGAAAGCGTAGCAGACAGACAGATGGACAGACAGATTTTCGCATTTATAATATTAATATGGATTAGAAATGAATCTACCCACTCGCTATTCCGTCAAACAATAAAATAATATAACAGAGATGTGTCACAATTTGCATGAAACATGAAAATCCCCGCAGATATTCGGAGAAAACGGGGAAGGCAAATAATTTCCCTATATAAACAGAATTTCTCTACGCCCCACAAAAAGGTATTAAAGCAAACACCGACTACAATGGAATCGTTTATGTGGCATCAAATGGAAAAGTATTTTTCGGAGTTTTGAAGAAAAATTGAGTTATTCCATTCGTTTTCGTCCATCGCTCTGAATGGTTGGAAGTGCCGGTCTGGCAGAGATTGCATGTGGCGATAAATTATCTGATCAGATACTAGATTGGGCGAGTATTCATTTCTGTTATCAAAAAGCTGTATTTTTCATCGATGTATAGTATTTTGGTGTAAATAATTTAAGTCATTTGTTCACTTACTCGTAACAATTCAGTTTCAACAATATCGTGTCAATACACATCATGGCAATTTCACTTCTGTAGTACCCATGCTTAAGGTAGGTTCGTAGCCGACTACAAACAGCAACTGCAGGCGACGTGTCGCCGCGACACGCGATTTGTTTTATGGCGTTTATTAGTGCCACACCAGTCTATATGTATTTCTATGAAATATGTTCCGAAGCTAGCGACACGACGCCGCGTTGCCTGCCACGAACCTTTAGCACAGGGTAGATAAACCTATGTGCCTTTAGTCCTTACTTCTTACACAAAGCGTAAAGTCAAAGTTGTCATGTCATTAAAATGCTCGATCACATAAATAATGTTCGATCACATTTACGTCAAAGTTAACTTTGACGCTAATGTGATCGAACGCTAAATACGATCAATTGGATTTATAGAAATGAAGTTGCCACGATGAGTTGACACGACATTGTTGAAACATGACTTATTTTTTACGCATTTACCCACAAAAATGTTAAAAGTTTGAGGTTCGTGGCAGCGATCGAATGTTATATCGTCGATTAAATGCGTCATAATTTGACGACCTCCGTGGCGCAGTGTTGAGCGCTGTTGCCTTAACGTGCGGAGGTCCCGGGTTCGATCCCCGGCAGGGTTTGGAAATTTATAATTTCTGAATTTCCCTGGTCTGGCCTGGTGGGAGGCTTCGGCCGTGGCTAGTTACCACCCTACCGGCAAAGTCGTGCCGCCAAGCGATTTAGCGTTCCGGTACGATGCCGTGTAGAAACCGAATAGGGGTATGGGTTTAATATAACTGCCATGCCCCTAACATGTTTGCCCGCTACCATCTTAGACTGCATCATCACTTACCATCAGGTGAGATCGCAGTCAAGGGCTAACTTGTAGTGGATAAAAAAAATAAAAAACAAAAAAAAAAAAAATGACTTCCTTGTTCTATTTCAGTGGGCTCAGCGCAGCTTAGTCATCATCATTGTCGTTGTAATTTCTAGACTAATGGACGTCAACTGCCGGACTCGGACTTCCCGGACTTTCCCGAGATCAAAGTAGACACTCTGACACTATCTTATGCTGCTTGAAAATTATTCATTAGAGGAGAATCTCCCAGAGCTGCATTTTCCGCCATGGATCATCGTTTTCGATCGGTTCTTTAGATTTGCCATTGCAAATTCAGCTTCGCGAGTTGATAAGTGATCAAGCTGGTTTCCCTATGGGTTTCATACTTTTTTAGAATATTATCACTGAGATACTCCGAGCTTAACTTTATACATCTTCTGCCTAGCGACTAAAGGCTTTTTATACATAGGCTTAAATTAAAAGAAACCAAAATAAAAGAAAGATCCAGAAGTACCTACTATTTACGGAAAAGACAAAAATATTATTCCAAACTCGAAAAGAGAAATCATCAAAACTGTGAATTCTGATTCCATAACAGTTACAATAACACAAAACTTTTGTGCTATTGTTGATGAAAGCACAAAAATGTTTTCCCGTCCCAATTTATTAAAGTCCATCAATTTTATTTCTACCAAACCAA
Source organism: Erebia ligea (assembly GCA_917051295.2). Taxonomy (NCBI): domain Eukaryota; kingdom Metazoa; phylum Arthropoda; class Insecta; order Lepidoptera; family Nymphalidae; genus Erebia; species Erebia ligea. Next base: position 3,574,277 of record OU785239.1, read on the forward strand.
CGCCTTTTTCCTTGAGGGGGAGAGATCAGGGCAAAATTTTCTTGTGCCTATGTGCTGGACCATTCGGTCAAATTCATTTAAATTTCACCGATTTGAGAACATTATGTCGAACGCTCAGGCATGTTGCTGGTGTCCTCAAGCACATACGAAAGTATGTTTGTTTGTTGGTTTGTCCTTCAATCACACCGCAACAGAGCGACGGATCGACGTGATTTTTGCATGGGTATAGTTGAGGTTCGTATATTTAAGGTATAGCGTGCCACAACACCAAAGTGACGACCACGACCACTCTGACAAGAGCGATACGACCAAGAAGAAGAAGGTAGTTGAGGTTCGGAGAGTGACATAGGCTATTAAGGAGTTCCCGTGGGAACCAAAAATACTTATTCCACGCGGACGTCAGCTAGTTATTAAATAAAAATGGTGATTGTTTCAGATGAAATGGCGAGTGGCTGGCGGGATGGGCATACCGTTCGCCGCTGCTGTGTTCTGCATGCTGCCCCTTTTCACATCGTCCAATGTAGACATACGTGAGTATCCTATTTCTTCTCTTTCTGCTTCGTATTCCTCATTTCCGATAGTCGAGATTCCTTCCATTATTCTAAATAATATTTAAAAAGCAAAGGTTTATTTATTTTAAACTAAATGATGCCAACGACTTCGCCTGCGTATATTGAGGTTATTTTTTATAAATCCTGTGAAAATTCTTTGAATTTCCGTATCCTATTGCACTTATAGGAATCTCTCAAAAATCATCTAAATATTTAAAAGGAAAAGGACTGACTGACTGATTGATCTATTAATGCACAGCTCAAACCGCTTGACGAATCATGCTGAAATTTGGCAAGCTATTATCACGTAGTCATCTACTAAAGGATTTAAAAAAAAATTAAAGTTTTGAAGTTTGAAAATCGAACATATTAAGCTAGTTAATCAATCCATAAAACTTATTCTGACCTTTACAACCGTAGGGCATCACGGAACATCGCGAGCCCGTGGTTGGCGCGGCAATGCCCCGCCCGCCGACGTGACAGCCAACAACTCCGTCAGCAACGTGACAGCCCAGCTCGGCGGGACAGCGTACTTGCACTGCCTTGTCGGACACTTGAGCGAAAGAGGCGTAAGTAGCATTTATTTAGACATAAAACGCAAAGACTTTGTCAGCATTGTGACAGCGCAGCTCGGCGGGACAGCGTACTTGCACTGCCTTGTCAGACACTTGAGCGAAAGAGGCGTAAGTGGCATTTGTTTAGACATAATAAGCATAGACATTGTCAGCAACGTGACAGCGCAGCTCGGCGGGACAGCGTACTTGCACTGCCTTGTAGGACACTTGAGCGAAAGAGGCGTAAGTAACACTTGTTTAAACATAAAATGCATAAATTAGTCAGCAACGTGACAGCCCAGCTCGGCGGGACAGCGTACTTGCACTGCATTATCGGACACTTGAGCGAAAGAGGCGTAAGTAGCATTTAATTACACGTAATAGGCAAAACTTGGTCAGCAACGTGACAGCGCAGCTCGGCGGGACAGCGTACATTACTGCCTTGTCGGACACTTGAGCGGAAGAGGCGTAAGTAGCATTTATTTAGAAATAATAGGCAAAACTAAGTCAGCAACGTGACAGCGCAGCTCGGCGGGACAGCGTGCTTACACTGCCTTGTCGGACTTACCTCGTATACTATATTGGACTGTTTATGGCATAAAAGAACTTTACTAGAGCAGCAAAAGAAGAACAAAAGTTTCCAACTGCATGGCGGTACAAAGCTAAAGTAGTTAATGTATAAAAAAAAATTAATATCGAAATGTGTGTTTATCACAAAAATCTAAGAAAATCCTTTCACAAACTTAAAGAGAAATTATATCTAATTACGAACTTCGCTGATCGTAATCTCACGCCGTCGCAATGCAGATTGTAGAAGTCACAACGGTCTTTGTTAAAGGGAACGTATGCTATATTGTGTTTGGTATTAACTAGGGCAACCAGATGATTAGGTTTTCTAGGACTTTCCTATAAACTGTTACTTCACACATTTTAGTGGGCAAGTTCCAATACAGAGTGCATACATAAGAAAAGAGAATCCGGTTCTTAAACTTTTGGTGCACGCGGTTCTCAAACCATATTATGAGATGACTGTTTTGCTGAGTAATCAGTGAAGTCAATGTGAACCTAGCAGGTTATCCGTCAAATCAGATCGCACCCTTACGCGAGCATAACTCGCCAGATGATAAGCGATATTTTGCCGCCTAGTATGTATAATGTACATGGAATGCCATAAGTTTTAGGGGCAACATTTATAGAGATCATAGGATCGGAAAAAGTAGATTATTGTATTTTTAGGTTGAGGAATACAGACGTCGAATCATGTGTATTGTGTAGTGGCGCTTTCTCGAAAACGCTCGCTCGTCTACCAGTGGACGCATGCAAGTGATGAATGGATGCTAGATAAGACACCAAGTAACGAAAGCAAGATTGCCACAGTTCTAAAGGATATCAGAAATATCCTAGAAAAATGGGCAATGTGGTAGCCCCGAATACTAGATCGTGAAATTTTTATATCCTTCCTTTTTATCAAAATGAAGTCCTACATTACAATAGCTTAGTACCAGAAATATCCTAGAAAAATAGACAGTATGGTACCCCAACTACTAAGAGAAGCGAACTAATTGTGTTCTGTTTATTTCGCAGCAAGTGTCGTGGATTAGAAAGCGGGATTGGCACATCCTGAGCTCGGGGAAGTTCACTTACACGAACGATGAAAGATTCCAGGTGAGGAAAATTTATTATTTATTTAGTTAACTTTATTGCACACAGAATATACAGTACTGGATGACGCCAGCGACTTCATCCGCGTTAAGTTTTTTTTATTCCCACGGGAACTCCTTAATTTTCCGGGATAAAAAGTAGTCTATATCCTTTCCCGGGATACAACCTATCTTCATACCTTTTATTCATACAAATTTCATCAAAATCGGATAAAAAGATGGACCGTTGAAGCATAGCAGACAGACACACTTTCGCATTTATAATAACAGTATGGAGACAGTTAAAAAGAAGTATTAAGACTGCATAGAAACGTGCAAAGGCAGTATTATTGCTTAAGCAATCTCCGACAGACAACCTTTGGTAAAAGGATCAATAAACCTTATTTGAGAACGTTTATTTTGGTTTGAGATAATATTGAGTTTTTATCCATTTTCATTGTTATGAATCCAAAAGTGTGTCTGCAGTTTGTTACTTCTTTACACCTCGACGTCTTAACCGATACATTGTTTTGCAAAGCTGTAGTGGGTAGGAATAGGATAGCTGGTTTTTATCTCGAGATGATAATGGCCTCCTACAAAGTAAAAAATCTCCAATCCTGTTGAAATAAAATTGCTTGCCGAGCAGCCTATTTATTTTTTTAGCGCATTTCGTACATGGAAAATACTTACATAAAAAATTCTAAGCATTTAACACTACGGAAATTATTTCGTTTGTTGATTTGCCCTTCAATCCAACGGATCGACATACAGACCTAGAGAGTGACATAGGTTACCGGAAAATTGAAGAGTTTCCACGGGTCCATAGATCTAAGTCCGCGTGGGCAAATTATCAACATCATCTTGTCTTTCTTTAAAGATAAAAGAAGATTGACTTTCTAACCCGTCGCACCCCGATACGACGCGACTCTATCAATTAATCGTCTATCATATAGTCGGGTCTAGAAACCTGTTATTTTGATTCATAAAAGTAAGGTTGACCCAATTCTACTACATGATTCTGAGACTACCAGCAGGATATTAAATAATCTTTACTCACGCGGACGAAGTCGAGAGATAAGCTATAGCATCTCACTGCCTTCATTCTCATTACATTACAGGTGTAACGAAAAGAATGAAAATCAATTTCGTAACTGTGTAATACCGCGTTTACACCTTATCATAAGAAACTCCCAACAAGCTTTGGATGCAAGTTTTGTATATATATATATATATATATATACTAGCCATCCTCTAAAAACTAAAAAAAACCGGCCAAGTGCGAGTCGGACTCGCGCACCGAGGGTTCCGTACAAACCTGTAGTAAGTTTTACGATTTATGACGTATTAAAAATAAAAATTACGTTTGTTGTATGGGAGCCCCCCTTTAATATTTACTTTATTGATATTTAATTATTTATTTTGAAAGGTAATATACAAGTTAATATTCTGTGAAAATTTGAACCGTCTACCTGTTACCGTTTTTAATATTGAGCAAAAAAATACGAAAAAAACACGTTTATTGTATGGGGACCCCCCTTAATATATATATTTTTTTAATTTTTAGTATTTGTTGTTATAGCGGCAACGGAAATACATCATTTGTGAAAATTTCAGCTTTCTAGCTATCACGGTTTATGAGATACAGCCTGGAGACAGACAGACAGACAGACAGACAGACAGACAGACAGACAGCGGAGTCTTAGTAATAGGGTCCCGTTTTTACCCTTTGGGTACGGAACCCTAAAAACTGTCCGTGTGAGCATGGCCTTGTTAGTAATAGATCACGTCCTCCGAGTTTGTATAGATTGGATCTGATCCGGTCGATATTATTAATTATACTCGTACCTAATCTCGCTTGCTTGTTAGAACTTGGTCTGCGTTGAGCCAATAAGAATATTACCTTAATCCACGAATAATAGCCCGAGGCTAATTCCGGAACAAACTTTGAAATTTGATAAACTGTTAACTGCTACAAAGCGATAAATTAATGATAAATTATTAGGTAAGTACCTACTAGCTGTTCCATCCGCGTGGAATATTTTTATTAATTCCCGCGGGAATTCCTTCATTTTCGGGCAAACCAACAAACAAACACACTTTCGCATTTTCGACGCGTAGCGCTCGCCCCCAGCCACGTTTTAAGTTTTAGTGCTGAAGTGTTATATTAGCTGCAAGTTATAGTTTGCGTATTTTCCTATGAAAGCGATTATCTTTGTATTTAACAACCTAACTATTTCACAAAAAAACTAAAACTAATTTGAAAATTATAAAAAAGCATTAATAAAACGATGCAGATATGTTGCCTGTATAAAGTCCGATCTTCATTTTTAAATTACACTTGGCAACCCTTACCTACTAAAATATAACACACAATCAGTAGTTTAGTGCACAAATAGTGAATTGATTTAGCATTGGTGGGCTGAGTCATCGTTAGCTATTTCGATAGTCATCTAAACCGCGCGGCACGGGTTAACATTTTCATTAGTGCTTCGAAGCGTTAATTTCGCGGTTCTCGATTCGTGCCCATTCACGGTTTAGTGCTGAAGTGTCTAATTTCCTGTTTCCACTAATTAATTAAACTCTAGTTACATTTTGCGTATTTCTCCATGAAAGCGATTATCTTTGTATCTAAAAACCTTACTATTTCACCAAGAAATCAAAACTATAATTTAAAAACGATAAAAAAGCACTAATTACACCTAAGTTACATACCTATATCGAAAGTCCGATCTTCATTTTTAATTATACTTTGTAAACCTTACTAGAATAATATAACGCACAATCACCAGTAGTTTAGTGCACTAGTAGTGGGCCTACGCACCATCAATCAATCAATCATCATCATCAGCTTAATCAGAAAAAACAGGCCTATCCTGTTGATCGGTAATCAAATAAATATTATAAATGCGAAAGTTTGGATGGATGGATGTATGGATGTATGTTTGTTACTCAATCACGCTCCAACGGATGAACGGATCTGGATGAAATTTGGCACAGAGATAGATTATAGTCTGGAATAGCACATAGGCTACTTTTTATCCCGGAAAATTAAAGAGTTCCCGCGGGAACCGAAAAACCTCAATCCACGCGGACGAAGACGCGGGCATCAGCTAGTTAAAATATAAATTTAAGAGTCCGAATGTAAGTTTTTTTTTATCCACTACAAGTTAGCCCTTGACTGCAATCTCACCTGATGGTAAGTGATGATGCAGTCTAAGATGGTAGCGGGCTAACCTGTTAGGGGCATGGCAGTTATATTAAACCCATACCCCTATTCGGTTTCTACACAGCATCACACCGGAACGCTAAGTCGCTTGGCGGCACGTCTTTGCCGGTAGGGTGGTAACTAGCCACGGCCGAAGCCTCCCACCGGGCCAGACCAGGGAAAATTCAGAAATTATAAATTCCCAAATTGACCCTGCCGGGGATCGAACCCAGAACCTCCGCACGTTAAGTCGACAGCGCTACACACTGTGCCACATAGGTCGTCAAAAAGTGGGCCCTAGTGCACAAATAGTGAACCGATTTAGCATTGGTGGCTGAGTCAGTAAGTTAATTCGATAGTCATCTAAAACTCGCGGCACGGGTTAACGTTTTCATTAGTGCTTCGAAGCGTTAATTTCGCGGTTCTCGATTCGTGCCCATTCACGGTTTAGTGCTGAAGTGTCTAATTTCCTGTTTCCACAATTAATTAGTTTTGCTGTAGTTGTATTCTATTCTATTATATTCTACGAGTGCATTGCGAGTGCAACATACCTACGTTTATCTGTTTCGGTTAATTTTCTATATAATTAGCGGTTATAGTTAGTACTATTACCTATTCTGTGGTTATAGCCTAGTGGTTAAGATACCCGACCTCTTACGTGGTTGCGGGTTCGGTCCTCGGCCACGCACTACGGACCTTTCGGGGTTATGTGCGTTTAAGATATTTCACACTCCTGGGGATTACTTGCATCGCTTATAGTAATATCTTTCTAATATTGTTAACGCTCTCGTTTAATAAATATAATCCTTACTAGATGATGCCCGCGACTTCGTTCGCGTGGATAAAGGTTTTTTGGTTCCCTTTGAAACTCTATTATGTAGCCTATATTTGTCCACAGGATGCCGTACTTGTGTCCGTACCAAATTTCATCAAAATGGGTTCAACAGATGGCCCGTGAAAGCGTAGCAGACATACAGACAGACACACTTTCGCATTTATAATATTACTAGCTGATACCCGCGACTTCGTCCGCGTGGTTTAAGTTTTTTAATTCCCGCGGGAACTCCTCAATTTTCCGGGATAAAAACCCTATGTCACTCTGGATATGGACTATGGAGGAGGGCTTCAGCTGAAAATCAGCGCTGAATGCCCTTGTAATTCATTGCAAGGGTTTCAGCATTATGCTGAGCTGATGCCTTTTTTCAGGTTGTGCCACACACCACAAGTGTTATCGTGGTGCTATGACTTGATCATGAGTCTAATGCTCAGGTACTGGAAGCGCCATGGTAACATTTACCTTGAGGTGTTGTTTTGTGTGGCACAATGCTGTCAATAAATGTTTTTTCTTTCTTTTTTCTCTTCAGGTCTTCAACTATACCCATGCCAAAAATCACGTCGATCCATTGCTCCGTTGCGGCGTGATTGACGGACAAACCAACAAACAAACACACTTTCGCATTTATAATATTAGTATGGATTATAGGGACGTCAAGGTACGTCACATAAATCTGGCTTTTAAAATAATACCTATAACTATTGAAAGTGATGGTATAGTACCTACCTGGTAAAAACTAATAAATTATGAACGATACTGAAACTCATCTAAGATATCAGTGGAGGCTGACTGATCGTCAGTGATTGGAAGGATCCGATACGCACAATATATCAAGTTCAATCAATCTTATCACACAAATTACATGCCATTACATCGCAAGGTACTTCCTTACTATAATGACTATCAAACATTCACCAGCAATAACAATTTACTCCAAAATCCGTACTAATATTAGTTTAGAATCTAAGATCAATAAATAGAATAAATGGTGGATTGTTTATGTAGTTTGTTACTTGTTTGGATCTTCCTAGTGATAGTTAGGGAGCAAGAAGGGAGATTTTCAGCAACCTCCAATTTCAAGGCAAGAAACATGATGCGACAAAATTAAGTTTAGGTACGGAACGTCACGTGCAGTTTGACTAAGTAGCAATAGGGTATTTTCAAAATTGACAGTATTAAAAGATACACAGTTTCATTTGGCTATTTGAGCTTAGTGACGAGTTCATAATTCAATACACACAAACAGCCATGTTCTGTTTCACTCACATTCAGTGATGCTAATAGACAAAAATTGAATAAGATAATACCACAGAATAGGTAATATAATACTCAGTTTTAATTTCAGTCCGGGATCCATATATATATTCCTACATCCATGTATAGTTGATTGAAATTTCGTGGGAACTTTTAGATTTTTCGCGATAAGTAAATGCTTGTACTTTCCCCGGTATGTACACTATCACTATATACCAAATTTCATGGAAATCGGTTGAACTTATGACACAGCTTATAGGCCGCTTAAGTGGAGCAGACACGTATAAAGACTGGCGATCTTTAGTATTTTTTAACATATTACTTCTTCATAACATGTATAGATTAAAGTACCTATATTACTAACTCCTACGTAATGACTATCTACTACTAAACAATAATTTCATTCATACATAACCTATCCAGAACTTATCGACCCTTGAAATAAACCCGTAGACATGTCAAACAATTCACGTCCGAGATTTTCCGTTCTATTTCATATAAGAAAGTGTGCCGATGAGAACATAGATTTTTCGAAATAATAAAGAAAGAAAGAAAATATATTTATTCAGTAATGGTGTCACAAATGACTCAGCCTTTTGGCCTGCATCAATACTTGCAATTGAAACTAACTTGCATTTGCACTAATGTAGGACCCTGATTTTTCGAGATCTTTTAGACAATAACCGTTGAGCGCGATTCGTCCTAATAATGTAATGAATCCGGAAGTGTGGAATGTATTTATTATTTCCTGATAGAGTCTCTGCTGTTAATCGGTTAATGAACATTTTGCGATACAGACCATACCTTTCTTTTATTCCACCACAAGTTAGTCCTAGTTATATAATATCATGATAAGGGGTTAGAGTTATATTGAACCCATCCCCGTAATCGGTTTCTACACGGCATCGCACCAGAATGTTATATCGCTTGGCGCCACGTCTTTGCCGGTAGGGTGGTAACCAGCTACGGCCGAAGCCTCCCACCAGACGGAAGTACTTTATGGCAAGGTCTTCATTTGCCCTTTATTTTGTTTTGTGTAGTAAGTTGGAGCAGGTCTTATATTAAATTTTATTAATTTTTATTTTACTTATTTCAGGTGCTCCACGGCGAGGGCTCAGAGGACTGGACTCTACAAATCAAGTTCGTTCAGAAAAGGGACAACGGTACCTACGAATGTCAGGTAAATTAATTTTATACTGCGGACCGTACAAGACTTAACGTCCACGTGAAACGGCCAAGTCGGAAGGGAAGGATGTCTTATCAGTTTTACTCGTATTTGAGCGCTTCATATAAAATTGAATGACGCGGTGTTTTTGAGGTTGACGCCACTAGGATCGTCGAGTCTAATAGAATCAAATCGCAATGAGTCACCACCTACAATTTTACATCATTTAACATTTTTTATATTGGTAACAACCTCATATAATTAGGTGCACAATAATGAACCCATGCAAACGGGAGTTGCGACACAGTAAAAAAATTAAGAACATAACAAACCCACAGTCGAATTTATAATATTAGTATGGGTCACATTTTTTTTGTTTTTAGGTATGATATTAGTGTCAGTATTAGCATGCTTCTTGACTGACACCTTTGGTCGCAAATACTTCGTGTTACTTGGTTTCGGATGACTGTGTATTTTTACAGCTATAAGTGGCACCAGCCAAAACTATATTCTATTGGTTACTGCGTAATTTTTTCGAAGGAATGCTGTAAGTATCTACTTGTGATACTCTAAGTGAAAACTTCTTTAGCCGCGTTGAGCACGGCGTTGTACCGGAACGCTAAATCGCTTGGCGGTACGTCTTTGCCGGTAGGGTGGTAACTAGCCACGGCTGAAGCCTCCCACCAGAAAACTTAAGAAAAATGTTCCGGAAAAATTCGTTAGCTACTCTCTTAGCTTTTAGTACATTTAAATGACAAATCTCTTGCTTCTTACTTCCCTGATAATATAATAATACGCAAGCAAAGAAATTCCTCGAAAATGGTCACTAAAAAGGGGTTTTTACATTCATGCAATTTAAATTGCAAATGTTAGAGTGCTCTCGGGAATGGCGGCGCTGTTTGAGATAAAACTATTTTAAGTATAGTGGATACTGTATACTTATAAACTAAAAAGGAATCCTACTAATGTTATTTATGGATTGCGTAAATATATTGTTTGTTTCTTGGTTTGTGGGTTTGTCCTCAAATCACGCCGAAACGCAGTAACCGATCGATGTTTTGCATATTTTTTATCCATCATACTTATTAATATTATAAATGCGAAAGTGTGTTTGTTTGTTGGTTTGTTGGTTTGTCCTTCAATCACGCCGCAACGGAGTAACGGATCGACGTGATTTTTGGCATGGGCATAGTTGAGGACCTGGAGAGTGACATAGGCTACTTTTTATCCCGGAAAATTAAGGAGTTCCCGCGGGAATCAAAAAAACTTAAACCACGCGGACGAAGTCGCGGGCATCAGCTAGTAGATTAATAAATGCGAACGTACCTATGCCTATACATAAGTCTATCTGTATTTTACCTTTTTTACTTTTTACGTACGTAAGTATACCTATAGTACCTCATACAACTACTTAACCGATTTTGATGAAATCTGGTAGCTTACACACCGGAGATGGATATAGGCAAATTTTTCTTACGGAAAATGTAAGAGTTCCCACGGGATATTAAATATTCCTTAATCCTCGCGGGTCTCATCTATTTAGTTAAGTTTTTATTAATTTATTAACGTAGTTTAATTTATTTAACATGCATTGTTTAATTAGTTGACATAAACATGTAGCAATGCTCCTAATAACTATTTCGCAATTAGGTAATAACCGAATAAAAGCTCCCGTAGGGTTAAAAACATGCAATTAAGTGTAAAAGGCACTATAGAAAATGACAAAAGGGCTATTATTGTAAAGCAACAGTATTTAATGGAAATGAGGTTTTAATTTATACTGCTACAACCTCTGTGACGAAGCAATATTAAATAGGTAAGTACATCAGTACTTTAATAATACTACAGATCACAGTGTATATAATATGCTTACAGTGGACCAACGCTAATGCAAACTGCAGTGGACCAGGCTCCACACCTACATAGTATAAAGTATTATACCTTTAAACAAAAATGAAACGCTGCTTGTTGGTTAACGCATCGCTTGAAAAAGGCTGGACCGATTTGGCTAATGTTTTCTTTAATGTTCGTAATAGTTCGTATATGGTAGGGAAAGAAAAACTGAAAAGTTACCTGAAAAATTGGAATATTCGAGAAAAACTCAAAGTGCTTTTTTCTATGGGATTCTTGTGTGAACTTAATGTTTTGAAATTTGGACAAAACGACGTCTGTCAGGACAGATAGTATATAAAGATCTCGCCCCACTTGATATGCACGGAGTGAAGCGGCACGTAGCGGCAAATATTATATGTATGAGTTTGTACGGGGCGGCGTCGCGCTGGACATCTCCGTACCGCGTCGCTTAAGTGGGCCTGGCTCCATACAACCTCATACAAAGAATACTTGACACTACGTGCCGTGCCTCTGTAGTGAGGCTAGACCTTAAGAAAAACCGTACCTATCTCCTTAGACTATGATATTAGTACCTAAATATGGACTATAAATCCACCAAAAAAACCTGCAAATAAATCCAAAATTAGTATAAATGCGAAAGTGTGTCTGTTTGTCTGTCTGTCTGCTACGCTTTCACGGCCCATCTGTTCAACCGATTTTGATGAAATTTGGTACAGGAATAGGTTGTATCCCGGGGAAGGACATAGGCTACTTTTGATCCCGAAAACTTAAGGAGTTCCCACGAGAATCAAAAAAACTTAATCTACGCGGACGAAGTCGCGGGCATCATCTTGTAATATAATATGAAATTGGGTAAATAAGGCCGCGCGCGGAACACGTCCTGCGAAATTGGCAACCTGTATGAGGATATTGTCACTCGTTTCGTTTCGAGTGAGAACCGTATTGTTTGACGGTTTTTATTGGCATTTCCCCGCGCCTCGAATTGAAAATGTTTCACACAAAAATTCCTTTTTGTGTCAAGGACATAGCAATGTGTCTCAAAAACGTTTATTAAAAAATCCATCGACTGCATTTTAAAGCACGCTTTTTCTTTTTTCTTTAGTATGTGTCTGTTTTCGCTTGAATGCGATCTCATTTTAATATTTTTATATTCGATGAAAAACTAGGTAAAAAATTAAAATACATACAAGACCTTATTGTCTCTATGGTTGTAGACTCTAGTTTAATGAATGAACGACTCTTTGGCAACACTGGTCGGGGACGCGATGACTTTTATCTTCAAGATGGCGGCGCGGCCGCGTTATCATATTATAATTATGTAGAAAACCAGCGTTTCCTTTAATAGTTCATTATCTCCTGAGGTAATGCCACTGAAATGATATTGTGATTAATGACGTCTAAATATGAAGCCGGCTTACTTAGTTGTCTAAAGTTTGCGCGCGAGTTGAATGCAGAGTAAATGTAGGTATGTGTCATACATTTACTCTGCATTCAACTCGCGCGCGAACTATAGGTAATATGCACCGACCGTGGCGGGAAATGGCTGGATTGGGAAAGCTTATAGGATATAGGGTGTGATGGGACTGGTCAGGGAGAGCCTAAATATCCATCAGTGGACGTCTACAGTTGGTGGTGTTTACCCCCGTGCCTCAGACCGCTCGTAAAAATAAATCATTATTTAAAAAAACTATGCTAAGTTATACAATGTAATATTAGAAATTGTTATTTTGTACAGCAGTGCAACGCTACCAACAGGTGAGTCACTCAGCTTGTGTTGGGGCCTCTCATACTTAAAACTGGCGTAAAAAGAGTACTTAAATACAGCTTAAGGAATGAAATCATAATCCATCAACCTGTGTACGCATACAGGCCTATGCAAATTAATATGCCTCTAGAAATATTATGCCTTTCGAGAGCGGGCCACCAAACACGGTCCTCCGCCAAATCCACTCGCTTCCCGCCACCTTCTTTAAATGATTTATTTATTTCATGTAGGACAACTTGTGATACGTTAAGACTCTACCACCGGTTCGGAAAGTGATTCTACTGAGAAGAGCCGGCAAAAAACTCAGCAGTTGCTCTTTTCTTAAAAAAGAAAACGGTTACAATAAGTAAACAATACAACACATACATTATGTACGTTACAAGCATTACACTAAAAGCCCGCAAATAAATGAGATATAAAAATTAAAAAAAGTATTACACTGACTAATAATTGTGGGTCACTGGATGCGAGGCCGGTTGCTTCCATGCAACTTTGCCATTCAATTCAGAAAATCATCGATAGTGTAATAACCTCGACTTAACAAAAATGCTGTTTAACGCAGTCTTTAAGTAGGTTTTAGGTGGTTGATACTACAAATTTTACTTGTATAATATGCACGGGAAAGTACCCGCCCACCTATGTTTGTAAGAATGAAGGTTACACCACAGGTTACACCCAGTATTTGCATATCGTTACATGTACGTTAAGTTTTCTTACAAAACATTATAATATTCATGATCCTTGGCAAAATTATTCAGCATGCACGCTCTGGGAAGCAGCGAGTTACATTTTAAGATCTTCCTTACCCTCTCATGTTTAATTCACGGAATGTTTCTTTTTAACGGACTTCAGACATGGAAAATACTATCCGAAACGGTATGTTTAAGTTTTGTTAAAATGCAGGTGAGGTAACTAGATACGTTTACTATAGGTTTTTAGTTTTTCCCGTGCCTCGGAGAGCACGTAAAGTCCTGCACCTGATCTCTCTCCGGTAGTGTCGGATTTTCCGTCCCATCGGGCCTTGGAGGAATTAACCAAGGGACGCGTGATATCGACCATATTCGCCATATACTAATAATTGGACAGAAAAATGACAAGGCACTCTCCCCTCGCCCCGCAAAAGTTAGTCGAACGTGATTTCATACATTTTTCTTACGTTTCCTATCCTGTGCTTATTTCATCCAAGCATCGGGCTATGAGAGTAAGGGAACAGAAAGGGCACCTGTGTATGCGCACACACTTGTGCACTATAATAGGTATATCGCGTGCAAATGGCTAATCTCTCTGGAGATAGGCCGCCGTGGCCGAAATTCGGTCGGGAGGGCATTATTACATTATTATTACGTTTAATAAGTAAAAGAAATATTTTTGCCGTCTCATATAAGGTTAACTTATTAACTTATAGGGTCGGAAAAATCTTTTAGTTGATAATATTTAAAGTAAGTATATTTTTGGGATAAAGCTCAAACTTGTCTATGGTAGCGTATTGTGCGCGGACGGCCTTACAAAGTAGCATTTCATCTGCCGAGCGATCGCGTAACTTCTGCATCAATCATTGTTACAGTATCAATTGTTGTAATTGGCTGAATTTATGGCATTCTTGCTGCGTCAATGGATTATGTCCAATAGTGGAAGAGTGTTAACCAATCAGAGGTGATTGCGATGTATCAATGATTGATGCAGAAGTTACGCGATCGCTCGGCTGATCTCGCATACTGTCTGGTTACTTAAGGCTCGCTACAAATTCATATTCATGCTCCAGATTCGAATTCTGCATGTAGGTATGGCGCAGCGGCGCCAGGGGACCGCGACGGGATACGTCATGAGATCTCCGGCAACCTCATGTTAAATTCATGCAACGTTTCATTTTTAAATCGACTTCAGTAAGGAAGTCGAGGTTACTTAATTTATTTAACGCGTTCTCGGTTCACGAGTTCTGATTGTGAGTTGTATTTTATTTTTGAGATGCGTCTGAGATGATCTTGAAAACAACGTATTTGTATATAGCAACGTGTTTGTATGAACATATTAGTTTTTCAAGCATACATAATAGGTCACCGTTTGATAGACACAATGCTTTAAAAAACTTCGTTTTGCCGATTTTTGACAGTTTCATTACATAATTCAGTAGTGGCTCTGGAGGGTTGACCATTTTCCATTATAATCTTTTGTATGATAATTTTGTTTAGGGGAATGTATGATATCATGCTAATATCGAAAGTGTGTTTGTTCGATAGTTTGTCTTTCAGTCACGCTGCAATAAAGCAACCGTCACGTCAATCCGTGGACGTGATTCTCAAATGGGTCTACGTTATAAAGGGAAATTTCAGCTTTCTTGGTGCAAGGTTTTGGGCTCGGCTTTGAAGAGTCAGTCAGCGAGTGCATGAGAAGACAGACAATTGTATAAAAATTTAATAAATAGGTATTACTATGAGTATTTAAGGATCAACAAATGTTTTCGTACGAAAATTTTAGCTTACAAGCTAGAAAACACAAAAAAATACGCGCACAATTGAGAGAGAATTGAGAAATTTTTTAAGAAGTTGGTTAAAAATGGGTAAGATTTTGTAAATATTATGAGAATTTTTATTTATTTAGATAACATACCCAAAGAGACCTTACAGTTACGCAATGGTTCTCTCCGGGCTACAGAATTAGAGTGACAATAAATAAAAAACTTAATATTATACTTGCTTACAATTAACAAAAATACACAAAAAACAAATGATTTGGTACACAGATCACAAAAACAATGTAATTCCAATAAGACTACACTATAAACATAATACACATAAAACAATAAATTAACTAAAATACTGATATTCCAATATTTTTTTTATCCCTTTTGCAAGCTGAAGCGGTGGGGTGTTAAATGCTAAAATCCCTCCAAAGCCTTTTCCGTGTAAGAACAAAAGGCGTCCGCACGCTTGAAGCGACTTAACGCGATTAAGGATTAAAGTCTGCGACTGCGTCTGTAGGAAGAAATGCGTAGAAATCGATTACGGTTTATACAAAGAGTTGTTTACAATAATTTGTAAGTTTCTTTTTGGTAATCATTATTGCAAACTAAGCTTTTGACACTGCAGCTCTTCGGATCGCGCACCGAGGGTTCCGTACAAACCTGTAGGTATATAAGTAAAAGTTATTTGATTGTGTTGACATAGAAGTTTGATTTTGTTACAGCCTAAAGGTATTATAGACCTGAGTATTTGATATGAATTTCAATTTAATACCTCTACGCGTTCATGAGGAAAGGGGTAGTAAGTTTAAAATCATTAAAAATATTTTTATTATATGATGTAACTAAAAATTTATGCTTTTCGCAATTTTTCCTTTATCTGAGCTATAAGACGTTGCGTCGTACCAAATTTCAAGATTCTGAGTTCACGGGAAGTACCCTGTAGGTTTTGATTCCCTTGCGAGTGTCGAAAATTTGCAGCATAAACTGCTTTATCTTTTGATTGCGTTGGCTTAGAAGTTCGATTTTTTTTCACAGCTCCAAGGTACAGTAGACCTGAGTATTTGATATGAATTTCAGCTTGATACCTCTATGCGTTCCTGAGAAGGTCTGACAGACAGACAGACGGACAACAAAGTGATCCTATAGGGGTTCCGATTTTACCTTTTGAGGTACGGAACCCTAAAAAGAATAGTAATACGTTTTGAACTCTTAAATTATTACGATTCTCTTAGACAATTATTGGGCCTCTGATCTTTTTTGTAAACTATGGCATCAATTAAACAATTATTTATTATATTTATTGATAAATTGATTTATATATATTATTAATACTGGTGTTTTTGTTGAACTGCCACTGCTAGCTTCTAGTTAGAACTAGGAGCTTCAACCAGGGGTCTTCTTTCATTGACAAAAAGCGACCTATCATTAGGTGAAAAAATCATTCCGTCAAAACTCAAAACCCTTTTCAAATTATTTAAAATCGTGTACCTACACATAGGCCGCTTTATAATTTATGTAATTAACGCGGACTGTCCAAATTACGTAGGTATACAAACATACATGATGTAAAAGTCAGTTTATGTGATTCATAAAACCGCAATTTGCAATTCGGCGCTAATGTGACGACTGCTGGCTGTTACATTAATTCTGTAAATAAGAGCGTTTTTCCACTTATCACTGCACGACACGATTTGCGAGGACGATATGGCATACGACATGTCAATGTTTTTTCACTAATACCAGCAGCGATACGGCAATTGCGAAGCTTTATTTTCACGTATTTATGAATAGATGCTACCAGTGACTTCGCCCACGTGGATTTACATTATTTAAAAATTAATTAATTTTCCGGCATAAAGCCTTTGTCGGTATGTAGACTAGACTGCAAGTTATCTTTGTACAAAATTTCGCCAATATCGGTTAAACGGAAGGGCCGTGAAAATGTAACAGACCGAATTTAACCGAATTAAGTACATAAAAGGTACAGTGATAAGTTGCATCACTTGCAACCCGGAGGAGTACATAGACTACTTTCGATCCGCGACTGATTCAATTTAATAAAACCTAAACACACGTTGACGAAGTCGTGGCCGTTATCTAGTGGAAGAAAAATATGCCGCATGGAATCGTTACGACATTTTGGCTTGTCGTAAGGTTATCTGTGGATAAAAACTCTACCCTCACAGGTCACCCTCGTGAAGGGACGGGAGTGCCGCATGAAAAAATTAACGTATGCATGTGCTCTTAGAACGGCTGTTTTGTAAAGGGTCTGAACTCTGAAACATTCTACGCGATTTTAGGTTACTTTTACATGAAGTAGGTAATTAATTATATGAGTTGCTATCGTGTTTGAGTTTGCATAATATTCAGGTACGAGAGTTTACGTTTGTGTGTTTTATTTACTAACTTTTACTACAGATAGGAGGGACGAGTGGTCTAGTTGTGACAACGCATATCAATCGATTGCGAATGTTAAGTGAACTCGGTAACTGATGGGTGACCGAATTTGGAGGTTCAAATTTGTTTTTTTCATTTCCTCCGTGTCTGGGAGAGCCGTCGGTCCCGGTTACTATCACTAACATATGATAATAATCGTTACAAAAACCTTAGACTTTAAATACTCTTTAAATTCAAGTCGTATGCGGACATGGGAACCCACGGCATTATTATGCCAAGAAAACTTCTACCGTTATTTGATTAATGGAAAAGGGGTCGCGACCCTCAGTAATGAGGAATACGACGCAGAGAGACTACAGATATTGCAAAATTTCATTTCATTTCATTTATTTATTTGTGAATACAGTAGGTACAAAAAGTGTTACAATTAAAAAAGTTTCCTGTATTCTAACACAGTGTGGCGCACAAAATAATAATATGCGTAACATGCTTTAACATTACAAAAAATTATAATGATAATGATAGCATGGAGTATTTATAATAACTTTCAACAACCAGACTTACAGCATAGTCAACCAAAGACAGCATATACCTAGGTACATGAATTATGTAGATAATTAGATAATAAAAGTATATAATATTTGTTACCGGTTAATGTTGTCGATACTGCCAGGTAGAGTCGACCACCAGTGGCGATTCCTCTAAGATTGCGCAGCTTGCGCCGCAATACCAATAATTATGAATAAGTTACTTACCAATTATTCTAGATCTATATTTAAGTAATATACTAATACTTATTTTATAACATGAAATAGTTACCTACCATTCACAAATCATATAAGTTTATCAATTATATGATTGTGTTAATCGATAATTATTTAAAATCACGCACGCTCCATGACCACCTCGCACCTTGGTTGTGAGTTGTGACTTGTGACTTGTGACGTGCGCAGCATCGCCACGTGGCTCGTACTGCGAGAATCTTCGAACTCCGTCAGCGCGCTTACTCCCGCTCACTACGGGCCGAAGGCGTGCACTATGAGTTGCGCATGTGCTGTGTAGTATTATTTTCAAAACTCAAAAACTACTCAACCGATTTTAAAAATTCTTTCACCTATAGAAAGCTACATTTTCGGCGAGTAACATAGGCTGTATTTTATTTTCAAAAACATTAAAGATCCCTACGAAAATTGCAATAATGTGAATGAAGTCGGAAAAAATTGTCTCATGTGAGAGCTTCCGTGGCGTGCGCTACGTAAATGGTAAAAGTTACACGAAAACAATGTATGGTGGAATTGTTCCTCTCAAAAAGTTCTAAAAAAAAGTCCGCGACAGCATATAGCTATGTTTTAAGGTCGTCTCACAATAACCGTCATTATGATTTTCAAATTTGGTCTAAAACAATGCTTTACTCGCGAAGGTGTTTTTACCAACATAGTATCAATCCTTATCAAAATAAAATGGTTGTTCATCTCAAGTATTTAATATAGATCAAATTCGCCCTTACACCATTTAATTCAGAATAATATCTTAGAAGATATTATCATAGTGATAATGTAACGCGCACTATACTAATATATATAAAGAGGTAAAGTTTGTGAGGTTGTAGGGGGTAATCTCTGGATCTACTGAACCGATTTTGAAAATTCTGGTACCAACAGAAAGCCACATTATTTGTGAGTGTCATAGGCTTGGTACGAGAACCGAGATTAACCCGAAAAATTAGGGAGGTCCCGTGGGAATTTAAAAAACTTATTTCACGCGGACGAAGTCGCGGGAATCTGTTAGTGTAAGATAAATAAAAATAGTATTCTTTATTCTAGTAAGTACAAGTTAGCCCTTGACTGCAATGTCACCAGGTGGTGGGTGATGATGTAAGTACCTACTCTAAGATGGCGGGCAAACCTGTTAGGGATATATGAGGTAAATGTGTTTTATTGAGAAAATACCTAACCATCAGCTAGCGCAAACCCCAGATTGACCACCAGGAATCGCCACTGTCGACCACAGGTGCACGCGAGAGGTACTCAGAAGTTTCCTGATCTATCAATTTCGCGATTTAACGGTGGAGGGGTGGTGGAGGGACCGTTGTTGTTGTTTTTGACTATTCCTAGGTAAAGTTCTGAAATCATCTAATTCACGGAAAATTTCGAACTCTAACGTAGGTATGAAAACCGTAGCGGTTTTCGGACTTAAAAGCGGTAACATATTAATCTATCTATTCTATTCTATATATATAAATAAATAAATATATATATAAAATCGTTATCTAATCAACGCACAGCCTAAACCGCTGGGGTTGGAAACTTGAAATTTTGACCGTAGGTTCCTTTTATGACGTAGGCGCTCACTAAGGAAGGATTTTACCAAATTCCACACCTAAGGGGGTGAAATAGGGGGTGAAAGTTTGTATGAAAGTCCGTCATTTCTCAAGTTATATCGATGAATCTTGGTATACGAGCTACAGGTTGAAAATGAAGAAACACGTGTTTCACAGTTTTTGAAAATTATACGAAGGGGTGAAATAGGGGATGAAAGTTTTTATAAAAGTCCTTCATTTCTCAAGATATTCTCAAGTTATATCAACGAAACTTGGTATTTTGGCTTTCGGTAAGAAATAAAGAAGTACGTGTGTCACAGTTTTTCAGAATTCTACCCCCAAAGGGGTAAAATAGGGATTGAAAGTTTGTATGAAAGTCCTCCATTTTTCAAGTTACAGCTATGAAAGTTGGTATTTGAGCTTCTGGTTTAAAATAAAGAAATACGTGTTTCACAGTTTTTGAAAATTTTATCCCCAAGGAAGTTAAATAGAGAGTTTGTCCTTCAATCACGCCGCGACAGAGCAACGGTACAACGTGATTTTTTGCATGGGTATAGTTGGAGAGTGATAAAGGTTACTTTTTATCCCGGAAAATTAAGGAGTGCCTGTGGGAATTAAAGAAACTTATGCCACGCGAACGAAGTCGCGAGCATCCGCTAGTTATAATAATAAACATTCAATAATATTTACCAAACACTAACTAAATGCGCAAGTGTCACAGCCCATCAATTCCACCGATTTCTGTGCTTTGACTCTAGAGGTACTTTGACATTCCGGAAACAGACGTACCTATTGGCACGTCTGTTACCACGTCTGTGTATCACGGAAAATCAAGGAGATCCTGTGAGCGCCGCCCGATGACTACAGATGGCGCTGGAGCTGTAGTGCGCCAAACACTACTACAATCCAACGGGTTTGTAAAAAAAACATCCGCGCTGAATTGGGTAGGTACCACCTACCTCCTACTTTTTGGAAGTCAGTTGAAAAAAACTAAATTGACAACGAAAGAAGAAGTCACAGGCGTCTTCTAGTATTGAAATAAGACCTTTATACAGTTTTTGCTCACAACTCGTCGGCCTACTTATACGATTTTATAAAAAATTACGATTTCTCCATTTATATATTAGATATTATGTAACGAGGGCCATCAGGCAGAGTTATGAGGATACATCGAAGAAAAACGAAAAAGACGATCAGGGATATTACAAGTGTTCAACAACTTTATGGCCCAGTTTGAGTCTGGAAAATCCTGATTTAGCAGTTTTAAGGCTCGATTCCGAGACGGCAAGCGGCGGCGACTGGCGACAGCGCCGTGCGACACTACTGGTTAATATACAGTTGCTATGACTTTGTATGAAGATGTAAAAAGAAGCCATTCACACACCTAGAACAGTCTCCGATCGCCATGTCGGAGGAAAAAAGGGACGAACACATATTAAAAAAAACGTGTGGTGTCGTGGTACACCAGATAGGAACGAAGTTCCTTATTACATAAATATTAATTTCAAATTCTAGTCGAGATAAAAAGAATATAATTATTCAGGTATAAATTATTTATTACGATTTTTTTATCGATAAAAATTAAAAACTACTTCACAAAATTATCTTAACACTTTTATTTTATTCACAATGATTCATGAAAATATGTAATAATAATTAAACAATGTATAGCGAACATACATAAACTATACATAAAAATTTTACTCCACGCATTTTCCTTACGGACGTTTTTTGCCGGCTAGGGTCTGGGACCGGCTAGACCCTAGCCTAGGGTACCTATGGGACGATGCGAAGGGGTAACCTCCGTTCCAAAATTACTTGAACTACTAAATATAAAGTCTCAGAACTTACACCTTTACCTACGAGTACGTGTGTAAGAGGCTTTAGCTTTTCCATTAGCTGATCCCTTACAGAGTGTTTAAGTGGACGCTCTAAGTTGTTTGGATTTGATCAAATAATAACAGGGGCGACTTTACACTCCGTATTTTTAATGAGGTTGGTTTTATCCCGGGTTAAAACTAAAAGTCCCTTATTTGGGCCAACATTGGCATAATTAGTGAATAGATTTGTTTATTTTAAGCCCTTATCTGTGGACTTTAGACTTCGAATTATAAAAGGTCGGCTCGGTAAGGCTCGGAGTTTAATTTTAAAAAAGCAGCAACAAACATCAAAAAGTATTAAAAAAAAGAGTTAAGTTATTGAAAAGAATATTAAAGTAAACTAAGACTTGAGAGTTAACGAAGAGTTAAGAAGATGCGAAACTAAATAAAAAAAATATCTAATATATAAAATTTCCATGTCACAATGTTTGTTACCGTACTCCTCCGAAACGGCTAGACCGATTTTTACCAAATTTTTTATGCATATTCAGTAAGTATGAGAATCGGCTACTATCTATATTTCAAACCCCCACGCGGACGGAGTCGCGGGCATCAGCTAGTAATTCTATAAGTTTTGACTTTCAAAAACTAGCATTTACTTAAACAGATTGCGACTCAGTATAACGATAGTACCTAATTGGGTACCTAGTACCTACAAATGCTGAAATATAAGAAAATCAAATTACATTTTATGTCCAAAGCGCACAGGGCAAAGACCTCTTCCTCAAAGAGGTTCTACGGAGTGAACTCTTGAGGGTCTTGAAAGAAAAATGAATTTCGCTACGACATTCCTGTTTCAAACGTCCTTTTGCACTCGCGTTTCGTACGTACCTTTCCATAAGGTAATATTATGAAAACTTATTTTTCCAAGAAATAATTTTATAATTAATGTGGGCAGGCAGGAAATTTAATGTTAAGTTCATTACTTTTGATTCTATAATTATTTATACAGAAATACTTAAATGACGCCTGCATTAGATATTTAAATCCGCGCGGATCCAATGGGATTGATTTTCCGGGATAAATTGTAGCCTGATTCCGGGATAAATGTTCGTGTCCGTGATCACAAAATTGTATATTAAGTATTTTGTTTTTGTACAAAATTAGTAAAACGTATGGCTCGTGAAAATGAAATACTTAGATAGCAAGACAAACATTTTATCATATTACGTAAGTACAAATAATTTTAAAATTGGTCAATTAAATTTAGGTAAGTATATACTAATATTATAAATGCGAAACTATCTGTCTGCTACGCTTTCACGGCCGATTTTGACGAAACATGGTGTATATTATAGAGATAGATAGGTAAACTTTGAGAAAAACAACCTGCAGTAGGTAAGAATTTAGCATTTCAATAATTCTTGAACAATTTTCAGTTCGCTATAATGCTTAAATACACAACCAGAGAAACCTTTTATCTTTGCCTACTTACAAAATAATTAAAATAATAATTGCAAAGGAATTAAATTTTCAACCGTCATAAAAGTGTCGAGTTTTCAAATCGCCAACAGGCTGAATTTACAATAATATGATTATCCCCCGTCCAAATTATACAATAACAGAAACACGGACAAAGCAATTTTGTATATTTTGAATACAGAATCCGCATGATATAATACCTTAATGGTAATGAAGACCGTATTTTTTTTTTATAAAAGTGAACAAAAAACTGGACAAGTGCGAGTTGGTCGACCAAATAAAATGTAAGGTCCCGTAGAGGCCAACTAAGATAGAGCATATTATTATTATACATACTATTTGTTATAGTAGGTAGCTATTCACATTACAAATATTCACAGCTTTCAGGCTATACTTATCTACCGCATAAACTCACGTGTTATGTCGGAAAATGTCCGACTAGTTACGAACCCGTTCGGGCCCCTTATTCATGAGCCTGCTCGCGCGACGCGGTCGCTGTCTGACTCATGAATAAGGGCCCCGAACGGGTTCGAAACTAGTCGGGCATTTTCCGACATAACACGTGAGTCTATCCAGTAATTATGTATAGTTAAAATGAATATCACTCACGATGGTTTAAACGTTAAAGTAGCTTTCAGACTCTGCATAATTTAACTTATGTAAAAAGTAGCGATTGTAAATAATTCTCAATTTTCATGCGAGATATACTTAATTAGGGTAACAAAGTGAAAGGCGCAGTATAATAATTGATAAGGCTCCATTCGATGGACAACTTACATCAAATAAGACTGTTAATAAAGCGGCATAAGATAGGAAAATGTAGTTTTACCTTGCTAATAGACCTATTTCCAATAGGGTTAGTATAGGGCATGTATAGGGCTTTACATCTCATAAACGTTAATACAATAATTTAGCGTCGAAGCACTTAAAGAAAAAAACTTCACCGTAAATTCTTGATTTAAAGCTCAAGTTCGTCCATACATCAACAGTGTCTGTGGAAAGTGGAGACTAAGGGAATTAAAAAACTTCAATTTGCAACTAAATGCTGAATTTTTGACTTTAAATCAAGCAACTTTGCAACCATTTTAATCTGACGGTATTATATTTTGAAATTCGTAAATCCATACTATCCATACTAATTTTATAAATGCGAAAGTGTGTCTATCTGTCTGTCCGTCCGTCTGTCTGCTACGCTTTAACCTTTATCTATTCAACCGATTTTTATAAAATTTTGTATACAGATAGGTTGTATCCCAGGGAAGTTGAAGAGTGAAGAGACCAAAAGACCTTAATCCGCGCGGACGAAGTCGTGGGCATCGTCTAGTGTTAATTAAATGTAAAATCTTGTACATGACTTCGTCGTTTGAAACTTGTCCGTTCCGTTGAAACGTAGGTACAACTAATATTTTTTTAGACTTCGCAACGGGACCCTAAACTGACCCTAAGGCTGACGCAAAATAAAGGATGATCAGCGGATCTGGGAGATAATTTTTGCTTTGTTTTTATTTACATCACGAATTGAATTCATTCGAGCTCAACGTAATCCGCGCAACCAATACGAAAAAAATTAATTAAGGACTGGAATGAACTGAGTCCTTTTCTTTTGTACATATACATAAAAATTTATAATACAAAATCCATATCCATACTAATATTATAAATGACTTCCTGTCTGTATGTCCGTCTGATTACGCTCAAACGACCAATGTGTTTAACCGATTTTAACGAAATTTCATAGGTGTAAGTAGAGATAGGTTGTGTCCCAGGGTAACAAATACGCTACTTTTTATACCAGAAAATCTAAGAGTCGCTGGAATTCTGTAGATAAAATAGATTATAAAATATACTAAATTGTATACCGTATTGTATGCCAGGCCTTACTATCTCTATGGCTCTCCAGTTAGCCTATAATAGCTAGTGATCTGCAGGGAACTCTATGGTGGATGATAGACAATGGCGGCATTACCTACCTTACTTTAATTGCGAAGTATTTCAATTACTTAGTGGATAAACAGTTTCCTTCTATTATTATTTATCTAGTAACAAACTTATTAAATAGGTATTACGTGATTTGAAACTAAATAAACAAATTAGGACTGGATCGGATTCGCTTGAGCTTAATCCGTTTATTTCATTAAAAGCCTATTTAAAGGCGTCCAGAAATAAGTGTGAGTTGCGACGTTCAGGGTTTAAGGGCATATTTATAGAGGTTCTCGAACGTTTTCCAAATGATTTGCAAATAAGGGAGACACTTATTTTCTCAAATTTTATTTCGATGTTTATATTCACATTGCCCGCACAGTCAATGTCGAAAGTCCTTACTTATCATAAAGGCTGAAACTGCGTGCAAGCAATCACCCACTCACACAAGTATAAATCTATACTAATTCTATAGGTATGTACTAATAATAAATCAAATAAATATTATAAATGCGAAAGTTTGGATGGATGGATGTATGTATGGATGTATGTTTGTTACTCAATCACGCTCCAACGGATGAACGGATCTGGATGAAATTTGGCACAGAGATAGATTATGGTCTGGAATAGCACATAGGCTACTTTTTATCCCGGAAAATTAAAGAGTTCCCGCGGGAACCGAAAAACCTCAATCCACGCGGACGAAGTCGCGGGCATCAGCTAGTAATACTATAATATTATAAATGCGAAAGTTTGAATGGATGTATGGATGGATGGATGTTTGTTGCTCAATTACGCCAGTACGGCTGAACGGATCTGCATGAAATTTGGCACAGAGATAGGTTATAGTCTGGAATTACACATAAGTAGATAGATAGATAGATAAATTCTTTATTGCCACACATAACATAGATATAACTTAATTATTTAAAACAAAAAAACACAAAACAACGCGTGCGCAAAGGCAGTCTTATCACTAAAAGCGATCTCCTACAAACAACCTGTTTCTTAAGGAACTTTAAAAATACTTCAAAGGCTACCCTGCTTAGGCTTTTTATCCCGGAAAATTATAGAGTTCCCGCGGGAACCAAAAAAACGCGGATGAAGTCACGGGCATCAGCTAGTCGTCCATAAAATCAATAATATTAGCTTCAAACATGCAACGCGTACCTATAGCAACCCTGATAATTCACCCTTATAATATTTTCACGTCAGTTTGTGTTACCAAAAAGCTCTGGAACGTCGTTTCAATACTTGAAGTCATTTTCCTTAAGTAAATGGGGATATAATATCATCTACATACTTACTACGCAGGATACGCGTTGAAAAATTCAAGCCTCTTATTCGTTTTCTTTGCTTTGTTTTCTCTCTGCTCCGGAAGTGGGACGTTCCTAATGGGTTGAGCGTTAGTTACATTAAGTGTATAGTAGATAGGTAAATAGCGGCGAATTCTTTTTGTAAGTAATAATTTACTGTTGCAATTTACACGTCACGCGTCATTTGGTTAACTTAAGATCCAACATAAATACCTACCTTGAGTTTTTTTCTTGACTTAGATATCTTTATTTATGCATTAGATTAGATTAGATTTAGATTTATTTATTTGCTTTGAACCCCGAAATCTCATAACGTAGTCCCGTGTTAGATTTGCGGTAGGGGCAATATGAGCATTTATAATTTTTAAACCGGCAAAGACCAAGACTTAGCGCTTTTATAGATGCCGCGTAGAAACCGATTAGGCTAAAATGGGTAAGATAAAAACTGACCTACCCTTACCCTACCTTAGCATGTTTGTAACATTTTTTAAAAATGATACAAAAGGAAATCTAAGAGAAAAAAAGGTTTTTTTGTTGAAGATTTGCTGAAGGTAAGTTATTTCGGATCCGCATTTCGTAGGCTTATAAATAATAGGGTAGTACTACTCATAACACATAAACCTAAAGGTTTATTTATAGGGGTTCAGGTCTTTTGTAAGAGCTTTGTGCTAGTATTCACGTTGCCCGTGAATTTATTTCCCTTTATACTTTCACGTCCTTTAATTCTATGTTAACATCACTATGTGTTCCCAAAATACTTTTAACAGCCTTTTAATACTTGAAACCATTTATTTTTATGTAGATATATAAATAGGACTGTTCGCGAAATCCCACGGAGGTGGAGAATCTTTTATTAACATTCCCCTGTACCAAAGTATCTGACCACTAGGTCCATACAATAGTGAGCATATGACGCTTTAAAATTTTACGTCTCAGTTGTTTTGAGATCAAATCGTAGAAAGATATCGCTACGGAAAGTTATCACTGATACTAAAAAAAACACCATTAATTATTGTTCATCCATATAGTTACTAACAAGAGCTTATTACATTAAAGTTACCCGAAAAAAAAATACAATGAACCGGAAACAAAAAAAAAGTATAAAATAATTAAGATTAATAGTTTAATCCGTCAGTCTGCGTTGAATTTAAAGTACTCCGTAATCCCAAAACAATTTTGTTAATGCTGATAGCGTTGTCTTCTAGGTTTGCTTCTTGATGTGACTTCTGCATACAAGGGGAGGATAGACTTTAAAAGATTCAGGCTTGTTCCCGTTTTATCTCTCTTTGTCCTCTGTCGACTCAATAAATAGATCTAAATCGCTTTTAAGGCTTATGTGTGAGTTGTGACACGCTACCCTTTCAAATGCAGACGCTTTTGTCGATATTTATATCGTTAAAAGAGTTAAAGTTTATAAAAAGGTACAACCTAAGGGTACAACCTTTGGACTGAATTACACTTTTTTAAGTTAATAGTGCGGGTGAAAAGTGCAGGTGTTAAGTGATTAGTAAAATCCACATGTAAACGGTTACCTACGCACTTAAGTGTGACTTGCGTGACACGACGAAACATGTTTCCCACACGACGTAGACGTTTCATGCTGACGTTTTCGGTTTATCCGTAGCGAGCTTTCGCCCTATCAGTTTATCATTCTTCCTCAGATTATATTTTCAAGCATCTTTAAAAAAAAATCCGCAAAGAAATTGTAAAAGATCTTCAGAAACAAAACAGATACCTAACAAAAGGAATGATTACATTTTTCACGATATTCCTTACAATACGGGCAATATAATTGGCATTGGACGAAAATAAAGGCTGAATTTTTTTCTTTATTCGAAAGCCTTAAAGGAAAGGTGTTATTTTTTGAGTTATTATTACAACTGTCTAGTTTATTAGGTCAGAGAAAAGGGAATTTGGTATAAGACCGTCCAAAGTCAGCCTCCTCGTTTCCCTTGGTTTGATAATAGGTAGTTATTAGGTTTAGTAGGAAATATGTAGTGGTAGCTCATAGGTTGCGTTCCGGGCATTAATAACCTTCTAAGAAATTTGCATTTTTAATGAAAAAGTAGAGTCTGCTTATTGTGATATTTGTTTAAAGATAGACGATGTCCAGCTCGTCCGAGTCGAATGTAGCAAGTATAGCGCTTAGAGGGAGCTCCTTATGCAGAAATATCATTTGAATAAAATTTATTCAAATGATATTTAATATGACGTAGGTAGTTTTACAAGCCTTCTCAGCCTATCGTCGACAGAAGGTTGAAATATTTCTGCATACCTGACCAATTGTATATTAATGATATTTTGATTAAGTATTTTTTTTTAAATAATAATTTAGGTTACGATGGGGCTGGCGTGTCCGTGTGGACAAAAGTCCCAAATAAATTAAGATACAAAAAAAAACTAAGAACAGCTTTTTTGTTCTTCCACCCAAAGCCGACAAGTCAGATAGTTAAATAAAATACCAGTCAAATCCTAATCAACAACTTTCGGATTTTTTTCATTACTCGTGCTGTGAGATCTTGCTTCTTGCCGAATTTCATGATTCTAGGTCAACGGGAAGTACCCTATAAGGTACCTACCTACTAAAATTCTACATCAATGACTCTATGTATATTATAGGTTTTGATTTATTGGCGAGTGTCAAAATATGTGGCATAAACGGCCGTATCTTTTTATTACGTTAACTTAGAAGCTTGATTTTTTTACCTACTTACATATTTGATATTAATTTCGACTTAATACTTCCACGCATTCCCAAGATAAAGGTGGTTAACAGACAGACAGATAGACAGACGGACAACGAAGTGATCCTAAGAGTTTCTTTTTCCTCTTGAGGTACGGAAGCTTAAAAAAATAATCAAGCAATCAACTCGTAGAAGTCCACCCGCATCACCATTAATTTCTATATCACAAGTTATGAATCCACATAAAATAGATTTAGCGTGGCGTAGGATCACAAATAAAGGGTCAGCTGTATTCAGCTCACGCATCACTCTGATTGTTTGTGTATCTCTTTGTAACGGATATTCTTTATTTGCGGGATCTTTGCTCGGGTTAGACCGAAAATACACAACGGACTCAATCTGCATCGGAATCTGTCTCTCTCCATATAGGTATATGGATACTAAAGAGAGACAGACAGAGTTAAACGCTTTTTGTCACGAACGATTTATCCAGACTTAGCATGCGCACAACGAGACATCTCGCGACGAGAGAGAGAAATATGTTGTCGTTGCCGGCTAATTTCTCGTTTAGCATAACATGCACAAAATCCGATATACTACTCTGTCAAGAAAGTATCGGGAAAAGGTGTATAATACACAAAATGTTAATTATTATTCCAAATTTATTGTATCTCCTTCAAAGTAGGCCCCTTCGGAAATAATACACTTAAGCCAACGAATAATCCAATTTTCAAAGCATTTTTTAAAGGCATTTTTCGGCATCGACTTCAGTTCTTGCCGCGAATTCTCTTTTATGTCTTCTATTGATTGAAAACGGGTGCCACAAAGTGGTAATTTGAGTTTTGGAAAGAGAAAAAAGTCGGCCGGAGCCATATCCGGTGAATACGGTGGTTGTTCGATGGTATTTGTTGAGTTTTTGGTCAAAAATTCATTCACAATGATGGCCTTGTGCGATGGCGCATTGTCGTGGTGCATCCAAGAATTTTCTTTCCACAAATCTGGCCTTCATCGTCGTTTAAAATGATACGAATCGATTCTTGAGACACAGAAAGTTCAGCAGCTATCTCTCTCAAACTTGAATGAGGATT
Source organism: Erebia ligea (assembly GCA_917051295.2). Lineage (NCBI taxonomy): Eukaryota > Metazoa > Arthropoda > Insecta > Lepidoptera > Nymphalidae > Erebia > Erebia ligea. The sequence continues at coordinate 3,604,588 of OU785239.1, forward strand.
TTCAGTCACCATTTCTTTCACATTAGCGATGTTAACTTTAGTTGAAGACGTTGATGGCCGACCAGAGCGAGGCAAATCTTCCACCACATCTCGACCACTTTTGAATGCATGGTATGCACGTGTTTTTGATAAAATCGATTCCCCGTAAGCTTTCTGCAACATTTCCAGCGACTCTGAACACGAAATTCCATTTGCGATGCAAAATTTGAGACAAACTCTTTGTTCGATATTTTTAATCATTGTAAAAATCGCAAAACATTATTGAGATGAACTGACAAAATGGCGCACTGTAAACAAAGTAAATAACAATTGACGCTCAAACTTCGCGGCAATATAGACGACAGTTGTGCCAACTTAGCGACAAAAAAGAATTTTCTCACCTCCGGGCGGAAAGCGTCAATTTTCCTCCCGCTGCGCTAAACGAAAATGCCGCTTTCCGCCTCCGTCGAGGAGAAAAATAGTATACACACCACGGGCAGTAAATAAGAAAGCCTCAGATCACATGTTTATTGACCTCGGCTTCGCCTCGGACAACAATTACATGTGATCTGAGACATTTCTTATTTTACTGCCCTAGATGTGTAATGTACTATTTTGAATTGAATTTGGAATTAGAAACAAATGATGAATTCCTGGTACTTTTTTGACAGAATGTATTACGTGAAAAAAATAGTCGGCATGTAAGGGTTCGTAGAGAAAAATACCACAGATAAGAACTAGACTTTCATCTCTACTTTTGACGTATGTACCTAACGAGACAAGTCTTAATATGTGTAACCCACAGGTGTAACCATGTTTGCTTCGATTGATAAAATATAGAGATAATATTATAATTTTACTCGTTGTGCGCATTCTAGCCCTACTGGCCAAATCCAGGAATTTTATCCTGCTATAAAGAACTAATTACTAACTAACTAATTCCTAAAATGTTTCAATTCCAGGTATCAACGCGGACAGGCATCGTCTCTCACTACGTAAGGCTTCAGATAGTGGTGCCCGAGGCGTTCATCCTCGGCTCTGGAGAGCATCACGTCGACTTAGGCAGCGTCATACATCTCATCTGCATTGTTGAGAAGGTGGGTAACTTTGATCAGGTATCAACGCGAACCAGCAGTGTTATAATCAGTATCGGTTTTAATGGACGTATTATTCAGTCTGACGCACATAAAGTTTTAATTGAGAGATAGGAAACATCGGATTTCCTATACGACGCGGACAATTTTCATGTCCTGCCTCCATTATCCGGTCCGGATACGGTAAACATCGGCCCGAAACATCCGCGTTGGAGGGGAAAGACTTCTTGTCCTGCCGCAAAAGTTTGTGCGGATCCGTATAAAAGTGTGTTAAGCGGACTGTTTACTAGTATCGCGTTTGAGCATTACTTCCGTCCGAAATTTTTTTATTACTTCCTCACAAAGTTTTATTCAAAAGCCTAGTCAAATATAAATATTATAAATGCGAAAGTTTGGATGGATGTATGTATGGATGTATGGATGTTTGTTACTCAATCATGCCCCAACGGCTGAACGGATCTAGATGAAATTTGGCACAGAGATAGATTATAGTCAGGAATTACACATAGGCTACTTTTTATCCTGGAAGATTAAGGAGTTCCCACGGGAACCGAAAAACCTCGATCCACGCGGACGAAGTCGCGGGCATCAGCTAGTACATCAATGTGCCCAAATCCATCAATCTAATAATACTACCTATTGTATTGCACACAATGTGTACTCAATCAACTATCCCGTTTGTGTTTATCCGGAGCGGATAATCTTGTACCGGATCAAGATATAATACCCGGCTATGATCATCCAGTGGGCTTTCCGAACCCGGATCAATGTTGTATTGCGTACGGACTGAGTGATCGTGAATACTTTATAAGTTTTTAGAGGATAATGGAGTTGAGTCCAAAGAGATAATGTTTGAATGGGAGGTTTGTTTGTTTGAGAGGTCTTTGAACGTACCTTTTACATTTTGGATCAAGGGGAAAATTCGTTTCGTCGATTTTGTATGTAGACTGTAGAATCAGTGATGTATTATAGGGTATTACTTTCGTAGATTAGTAGCGAAGGGGGTGACAAGTAAAACAAAAGTCCAAAAAAATGAAACTGTTCCCTGAGTACGGGTCTCAAAATGAGAAGGGTTAAGCCATAGTCTAATAACTGACGAAGTTCTGATTGGCGTACTTCACACACCAATTGAGGACCTCTCTGGCGCAGTGGTGAGCGTCGAGGTCCCGGGTTCGATCCCCGGCAGGGTCAATTTGGGATTTTATACTTTCTAAATTTTCCCTTGTCTGGCCTGGTGGGAGGCTTCGGCCGTGGTTAGTTACCACTCTACCGGCAAAGACGTGCCGCCACGCGATTTAGCGTTCCGGTACGATGTCGTGTAGAAACGAATAGGGGTATGGGTTTAATATAACTGCCATGCCCTTAACAGATTAGTCCGCTACCATCTTAGACTGCATCATCACTTACTATCAGGTGAGACCGCAGTCAAGGGCTAACTTGTAGTGGATAAAAAAACGGGCCAAAGATGATCGTTGGACCCGTTTGCTACTGGAATGGAGACCACGTACCGGCAAACGAAACGTAGGAAGACAACCATCTCGTTGGTCTGACGACATCACCAAGCTAGCAAAACCTCTCAAAAATGGTACTTTGCTATAAATTCCAGTGTCCAACACCTCCACAATACGCGTTCTGGGTTCCAATTCCGAATAGGAGGCCGGTGTTATAGTAACCACTATAGGTTATTCAATCAGACGTTGCTTGTTTTTTTCCAAACCTCTCAAAAATTGTACTTTTGCTATAAATCCCAGAGTCCAACACCTCCCACGGTGGATACGTGTTCTGGGTTCCAATTCTGAATAGGAGGCCGATGTTATAGTAACCACTATAGGTTATTCAATCAGATTTTGCTTGATTTTTCCAAACGTAACGGTACTTTTGTTCTAAATTCCAGAGTCCAACGCCTCCACAGTACGTGTTCTGGTATCACAACGACCGTATGATCAACTACGACGCGACGCGAGGCGGCATCACTGTGGAGACGGAGCCGGGCGCCAGAACGCAGTCCAGGCTCACAGTCCGCGGCGCCACGCTCAAGGACTCGGGGAATTATACGTGCAGCGCTAGCAACACTGAACCGGCGTCTATACACGTCTTCGTGTCGGAAGGCAGTGAGTATCCAGTCCGCGGCGCCACGCTCCAGTACTCGGGGAATTATACGTGCAGTTCTAGCAATACTGAACCGGCGTCTATACACGTCTTCGTGTCTGAAGGCAGTAAGTATCCAGTCCGCGGCGCCACGCTCCAGTACTCAGGGAATTATACGTGCAGCGCTAGCAACACTGAACCGGCGTCTATACACGTCTTCGTGTCGGAAGGCAGTAAGTATCCAGTCCGCGGCGCCACGCTCCAGTACTCGGGGAATTATACGTGCAGCGCTAGCAACACTGAACCGGCGTCTATACACGTCTTCGTGTCGGAAGGCAGTAAGTATCCAGTCCGCGGCGCCACGCTCCAGTACTCGGGGAATTATACGTGCAGCGCTAGCAACACTGAACCGGCGTCTATACACGTCTTCGTGTCGGAAGGCAGTTAGTATCCAGTCGCGGCGCCACGCTCCAGTACTCGGGGAATTATACGTGCAGCGCTAGCAACACTGAACCGGCGTCTATACACGTCTTCGTGTCGGAAGGCAGTAAGTATCCAGTCCGCGGCACCATGCTCCTGTGAAGAATGGACACCGTTAACAGTATTCTTACGATACTAAGTTGTGATTCATACATAAATTGAACATGAAATTTAATGTAAAATTATGTATGAATCACAACTTAGTATCGTAAGAATACTGTTAACGGTGTCCATTCTTCACACTCCAGTACTCGGGGAATTATACGTGCACCGCTAGCAACACTGAACCGGCGTCTATACACGTGTTCGTGTCGGAAGGCAGTAAGTATCCAGTCCGCGGCGCCACACACCAGTACTCGGGGAATTATACGTGCAGCGCTAGCAATACTGAACCGGCGTCTGTACGCGTCTTCGTGTCTGAAGACAGTAAGAATCTAACCACTTATAGTCCCACCAACTTAACTGACCCGGTGGCCAAAATTGGAACTAATTTTTATGCCTGTTTAGTTTTTGTTTTAGGCTATGGATTATGTTGGGTACGGAATTATGGAGACGCCGCTCACTGCGTTTCGCGTGGTGAGTCGAGTCGCACAATGGTGTCTCCATAGCAGAGTATAAACAGTCCCATAAACTTATCTGCATAGAGATAATAATATCTGGCCCGGTAGTAGCCGCTCCCCGCCACCTGTTGACGGCGAGCGGCGTATCCTAGCCATACGGTACTACCTGTTAGCGGGGCGCCACTTCGAAAACGGGTCCAGAAACTGTGTGTGTGACGTCGTGTTTAGTAACGCAACTCGCCACTGCTAGGTAGCGCCACTGCAAAAAGTAGTCGAACCGCTAATAATAAATAGCTACTCCAGGTGGCCAAAATTGGAACGAATTTTTATGACTGTTTAGTTTTTGTTTTTATTTTATTTTGAAAATATTTACTTGCAACGAATATGTGATAACAGTGACGTTGTAACTGCGTCAGATAGGTACCTATTAAGTTTGTGGGACTACTTATACAGAGGGTTGGTGTTTCACTCCGACACTGGAGCATTCTGAGGAGACGTTGCCTCTGAAATGCACGATTGCATGACGAGTGCAGTATGCAATGAGCAAGTAAAGCACAACCTATATTGCGTAGGTATTTAAATTTCTGAAAATCAATACAAAGAAACATTCTAAGGTTAGTTTACCGTGATATTTTTGTGAGTAGATTTTCTCATACAGTACTACCATTCAATTCCAGGTAACAAAATGGCCGCTATACTCCGTCGCAACACCAGCGCTATCCACGGTATTACCTCAAGCATTACTTGTCTTCTCCTCTTCTTTTCCGTGATGATACACTTCGGCCTCCGATGACGTTAGACGAATGGAGGCTCTACCACTCATAGAATACGGTTTATTTTTAAACATTTCAATACCATACGTAAATTTAAGATGTTCATGCAGCTTGGACAAATGTGTGGACTGGGCTGGATAACTTCGTAAGCATGATTGGGATACGTACAGCGCCATCTAGTTTTTGTTTATGTTGAAATAATTGCTACGAATCATAATTTTATTCATTGTCCCGTTCAGTCCGTACTTTTGTCTACAGCTAAGCCAAATGCGGCTCAGCTAAAGTTTAAGAAATAAAATAATAAAAGTTCTTTATTTTTTTGTGTTGTATAGTTACTTTATGCTCTATAATTATTATTATCGAATTCTAGTCTTCAGTTTGGGGACAAAATTATTTATTGTAGGAACTTTTGTAGCTGATTCATTTCTATGAAAATCATGTTTTTCCAAAAAAAATATTAAATATTGTCTAAATTGTTACAAAATTGAAATGTATAAATTTAATTAAATTTTTATGGTAGTTAAAGGCACTTAAAGTATTCGAATTTATATTATAGACTATAAAAATAATATAGTAGGTACATAATCTAATTTGAAGAATCACCATTTATGATTATTATGCTAAAAAATTCTAAACCCGTTCTAAACCTAATTGATATCAAAGGTAGGTTTTTTATTGAACCTTCTACGCCATGATCATCTTTAAGTTCCAAACGTTAAACGTTAAAAAATCTTTAAGTTTATAATAAGTATTTATATGGTTTTATCCACGACATGTTAGTAAGTAATAAGTATCTACAATCTACATAATATTATTATTTAAGTAGTAAGTACTATTAAAAATAATTATTATCAAAAAAAAGTAAAATACCTATTTTTAATTATATTTAGAGGGATCCACAGCTCAATGGAAAAGATCCAAACGAATTCGAAGCAATAGGGCCCGGCCGCCATCTTGAAATTTTAGTTACCTATTTATTTAGATAGAGGTCCTACTCCTACTCGTAGAAGATCAACAACAGATAAAACGGTTGGTTATGAAGAACTAATAAAATGTTATTACATTGTCATGAAACACCTCTTAGTCCATTCATTTTAGATTTTTTCGCGGCAAAATTTATAATTTTTTGAAACCACTGTGGTTTTATACCTATGAGTGAGTACATTAAAAAACAAAACTCTCCCCCCCCTCCGGTGGTGGCTTCCCCCCTCCCCGCCTTGAAAAGTGTGCCATTTTGCAGATTTCCTAGATTTTCCAGAAAACTATACAAGCTAGGACAAAACCGTCAAAGAGAACATTGTTCCTTAATAAATTACCTACAAATAAGTTCATAACATTTATTATGATAGGAGTTATAGTTTACAAGCTATGGTGCGTTAAAGTTGACTAAAAATCGCAGCTCAGTAAAATAAGCCAATTTTCAACATTTTATATGTATTCTGTAATCTCTAGAAAACTATTAGAGTTAGGCAAAAACTGTCAGAAGTAAAAATAAACACCATTTAATGACCTATAAAAAAAATATTTAGTTCATAAAGATAGGACTAATAATTTCGCATATATATCCACGTATTGTATACGAAGAAAAATAAAAAAATTGTTAGAATCCTGTGTTATTTGCAATTTGCACAAAAACTATTAGAGCTAGGAAAAATCCTTCGAAGAGCAATTAATTTCATTAAATTACCTACAAAAAAATGTTATGGTTTATTTAGATAGGACCAATAGTTCGAAAAATATGACTACCTTTATTCCATGAATTTTTTTTTTTTAAAACCATGTATATATTTTTTAATTTTCACAGAAACTATTAGAACTAGGAAAAAAAATATCATAAGCAAAAATGAACTTCATTAAATTACCTCCAAAATAGTTTTTAGTTTATTTTGACAGAACTAATAGTTTCGGAAATATGGCTGTCTAACTTGCATAAAAAAAGAAACCCTTGTAAAATCCGTGAATGTTTTTTGTAATTTCAAGAAGAAGTATTAGAGCTAGGAAAAAAGCTGTCAGAACTTAGGACAAAGATAATTAATTTACCTATAAAATAGTGTTTAGTTTATTTTGATAGGACAAATAGTTTTTGAAATATACCTTGCTATTTTGTAAGAACCGGTGGTAGTCATCTTGACTTACATAATAGTATGGAATAAATAGAAATTAAATAACTTTTTTTTTAACGCATCATAGCTTGTAAACTATAACTCCTATCACCATTGTAGGTGCACACATACCTACATGGATGACGTAACATGACGCGGCCACGTTAGCCAATCGCGTGCCGCCGCCTGAATCACGATAACGAAGTTCTTTCGGAATTGGACTATATATAGAACTTTCAACCTACAACAGTCGGCCCAGCTGGCAGCCCCGAGCATGACACCGGCTCGGAGGAAGATCTTCCTATTGCATCGGTCGAGCATACTATACGCTCCCGACATTGGTGACCACCGACAAGCAACACAAACAAGTCAAAGTCATGGATGGAGTCAACAGTCAAAATCATGGATAGAGTCAACAGTCAAAATCAAAGTCAAGAACAAGAAATCATTTGTAAGTCGTCAGCACTGCATCAGACACAGACGGGTCGACAGCACAGCATCAGACGAATACATCGGGTCAGCAAGTAACGCAGCAATAATGAGGTCACACACAGCATCAGAATAGTACGAGCCTGCCACGACGCCACCTACTCTGGATGCTACGCAGGAACGTTACACGGGCGCCGCTACACTGGATGCTCAGACGCCGCTTCAATGGATGCTCAACGACTTTCAGTAAGAGGGGGAGTAATGTAGGGGCACACATACCTACCTACATGGATGACGTAACATGACGCGGCCACGTTAGCCAATCACGTGCCGCCGCCTGAATCACGATTACGAAGTTATTTCAGAATTGTACTATATATAGAACTTTCAACCTACAACAGTTGGCCCAGCTGGCAGCCCCGAGCATGACACCGGCTCGGAGGAAGATCTTCCTATTGTCTCGGGAGCATACACCATTCGCTCCCGACAACCATAAATGTTATGAACTTGTTTGTAGGTAATTTATTAAGGAACAATGTTCTCTTTGACAGTTTTGTCCTAGCTTGTATAGTTTTCTTGAAAATCTAGGAAATCTGCAAAATGGCACACTTTTCAAGGCGGGGAGGGGGGAAGCCACCACCGGAGGGGGGGGGAGAGTTGTGTTTTTAATGTACTCACTCATAGGTATAAAACAACAGTAGTTTCAAACAATTATTAATTTTGCCGTTTTCCCCATACATTGAAATCTAGAATGAATGGACTATCTGGCGTAAACACAAATCTGATGATTTATGTCCTCTAGCGATTTATAAAAGTTACAAGATGGAATAGTGATTTTGGAATTTAAAAAACATGATAGCATTACACCATTGCATATACCTTCCATACTAAAATGTCCGAACCTGATGAGTTTTAATAAAAAATCATTTTATGTCCATGTCTATTAACTTATAATAACCAACAAAAATATATAAATATAATTCCGAATTGTGGTCAATTAAACATTATATTGCTACGCAATATTTATTTTCGAAATAAATATTATGTACCTACCTATTATTAGAGAAATATAATAATACCTACTTACTTACTAAATTTTAAGTTTAACCAGCAGATTTTTTTTCTACTTATTAATTTAATAATATTTATTTATTGACTGACTTTATTTTATTATAATAAGTATAATCTTAAATTTTCTGAGCAAAAACATTTTCAAATCAAAAGTATTATTTTCTTAGTAACATATTAAATTCCAAGGAATTAAAACTTAACATAAGATTTATATGTAATTTATTAGTGTAGTTTGCATAACTGTAAAAAGCTTTGTTACATTTAACTATGGCATGTCATTTTTGTTAATATTTCTACACAGAATTAAAGAATCTAATGAACTGCCTTTCAGAATACTCATAAGGTAGAGTTAGAAAATGTCTAACCTCAATGATTTTGAATTTTTCCTACCGATGGGTAGAAATGAAATTAAGATGATGAGTGATGACTCCTAATCTTAATTTCTGCGCTGTTTTAGATAGTATACTATCAAAGATGAAGAAAAATTTACAAAAATGACGTCTAGTTGAATAAGCTCTATGATCAGACCAGTGGCGTAGTCTCCATCAAGGCAAAATGACACTGGGGCTGATTCTGTAGTGCACAATCTCTAAACTAAACTAAAATTAGAGCATTACAAATATTGCTATCCCTTTCATAATACTCCCTACGGAAAGGGACATAACTAGATTTAAAGCTGCTATTTTAGTTTAGTTTAGAGATTGTGCACTACAGAATCAGCCCCACTGCCCACCCCACTATTTAATTGTACAGACTATCCATAGTTTAATAAATTGCTATAATTTAAAGCAAGTTATATTTATTTTAAAAAATACCATTTTGAAAAAAAATACAAGGCACTGGTCATACCATAAAAATGTATTAGTCTTATAAATAAATCTCATCTTGATTTCTCTTTAAAATATAAATAAAATTAGCGAAGAACCGAAATCCTTGGAATATCTTTATTTTTGTCAAATCTTCGTGCAGATGTAATAACATGTATAATAACAATTCAACATTGCTTGGGAAAAATAATAAACTAGATCTAAATACCTATTAATCCACACTAATAAAATGCGAAAGTATTTGTCTGATATATTAATTAAAGCATGAAATAAGGTTTTTTGTTTTTAATTTATTTATAAGACGATACAGGTTTATGGTACAATAGAGAATATAGAATTAAACAACCTAAAAGTATACCTATTTTTTATTCTATTTAATTCTAAGAGGTAATTCTAAATTTGTTAGTCTGTAAATATAATAATAAATATACGATTACACAGTAAAAATTAAACGTAGGTAAATAGTGTAATAGGTACATTATAATAGGTAATTTATTAATGTAAATAAATTATTGTCAGTGTTATCTAAAATAATTACTCTGTACATAAACATTTTTGGTGATCCTGTATGCAATAAATATTTCTTCGGACTTTTATTTTTATTGAAGTGAAAACTAGCGAAGCCGCGTAGAGCACTTTTTGGTAGGGCCTAGGGGGTAAACTTGTGGATTCGCGTCACCGACACCGTCACCGACATTCTCGTGTTGTTACGAAGACAAAAGGTCTTAAATATAAATATAGGTACTACATTCGTAATTAAACTCTAATATCTTAGTTCTAAGGTTTAAGTATATTTAACTTTTTTTTTATTTTGTTTTTAATTCTTTTTAATATTCGTTTTCACTTCTATCGGCAGTCCCTATGACTGCCAATTTTTTAAATTATGACATAAAACCAGTGATGAATATTTCTTGAGTAACAAATTGGGTTACTTTTTAGTTGTATGCTCAATATTTAAGGTAAACGAAAATGATAGGACTAGAAGGACAGGAATTTAGTTATATCCATTTCACGATGTTCTCCAATGACAAGGATAACACTACTACTAAAGAAATATGGAAAATAGTACTTGCCTGATAGTAGGCAGTAGGGTAAGTTTTATTTTAAAACCACAATTATAATAATATGACGTTCTTGTTAAAAAAGTACAATAATTTCAGAATGTTCTTTTTTAACACTTTATTTACATGTTATTTTTCGAGCCATTTCACTACCATCGATATATATGTAGGAACTAGATGGGCCCTTTCATAGAAAAAAAATTTGGGCGTCCGACCTGTAGAGCGCGCTCCACACCTGTATGACCTGTCCTTGTCCCCGCCATAGCGCTGTCTCGCTTTTCAGACTAGATGGCATTAGTAAAACACGCCCACATTATTTGTTTGTTGTTGCCCGTCTACGTAAATTGGTTACTACACATGATTTAGAATCATCGAGTATAATTATCTTTAAAGTTTATGGTTGCAATAAAATACCATAAATTAATAACAAAAAAAACATTTATTTTGTTTCACCGACCGCAAGTCACCATAAAATTATAAACTATTACAACAATTAATTTAACAATAACCATAAATAATATTTTTACATAATCACAAGAGTTATCTAATACAATACAATTTCCTAACCCAATCCATTGCGGCATCAGTGGTGGCATCACACCTGCATCAGCGACAAACGCGACAACGCGACAAACGGCTCAATACGCCGCGACGCGACACTATCAAACAGTAGCTGACCCCTCACGTGGTCTACATTGTCGATAAGTTTGTCATGTTCTTAGGAGTCGTATCGCGGCATGTCGCTTTCGTCGCTCACCTAGGACAACAAGTCGTCTTAACTAAGATAGTACCAGTCGAATTTGACCCAAAAAAAGTTGACCCAAATCGTCCCAAATTTGTCCTATACAAATCGTCAACCGCCAACCTTCGGTTCTAAACTTCTAGCCCAGTACTTTGATAGGATTACTACGCATTAAATTGTATTTCAGTTCGCACACGCGCTGTTGAATCAACGCCTCTCATTCTAACGCGTAAACTCTTATCACTGTCTCTCTCATAAAATAACAAAGTGCCTAGTGGGAGTTTTTCTTCCCATTCGATAGCGACAACTTTGACTACGATTTGTATGGAATTGTCAAGCGCTTGACAGATGGCACTCGATCAATCCATACTAATGTTATAAATGCGAAAGTGTGTCTGTCTGTCTGTATGCTACGCTTTCACGACCCACCCCTTCAACCGATTTTGATGAAATTTGGTACAGGGATAGGTTGTATCCCGGGGAAGGACAGGAAAATTAAGGAGTTCCAGCGGGAATTGAATGGTAGTTAACGTTGTCACGATCGAATACGTAAAAAAACTCCCACGTAAACCCGGCCTGAGGCATACTACCATCACTTAAAGCCTTATTGTTTTAATATTATTAACATTCGCGTTTAAGAATTATAATCCTTATTTTAAGGGACGTCAAAGTACGTGACAAAACTGTAATTTTGAAATAATACTGCTTTAATCAATGGTAGTAACCTGGTTCTACTTATAATCACTAGAGCCGAGGTTTGTAGCGCTCTTGCCTAGAAAGCAACTCTTATCTTAAAGGTACTTAGGTTATACTACGTGGCAGGAAAAACGGAAACCGTTTCATACCTTTTTCATATCAGAGGCCCAGTTGTCTAAACTAATCGTAATCATTTGACAGCTTAAAACGTATTACTCGAACTGTTTAAGGAGTTCCTACATACTTTTTGACTTGACGTGCAGGCATCTATGAACTCCTTAAACAGGTCGAATTATCCGTTTGACAAACGATTACGATTACACAATCGGGGAGCAAAAACGTCTGCGCCAATGAGCTGGCTCAAATGATCATAGATCATTAAGAGGCCTGCGATCGCCACCCGCAACTTCTATTCAACCCGCAAATAATTTGTCGGTATATTGCTATCTCTATTTGGCTGATGACACATGATCGCGTGCAAGCGCGATAGAAATATGAGCGTTCCGAATTTTTATACATACATTTTTTACAAATCCCAAAAAAAAACCAAAAAAAAATACCAAAAATGATGAATGAAAACTTGTTGTGTAACTTCGTGTTGTCATTCTGTAACTTGACTCTATAGGCTTTGTTCCTGATCAATTAGTACGTAAGATATCGTTGGTTTTAATATGAAACAAATAAGGAGAAAACATGTCATTTATGTCGTAAAAACATGCAAAACGCAATGCTTGGGTATTTTGAAAACATAATTAAACTAGATAAATACAAGTTCAATCTTAATAATCGCATAATATGGTGGAAATATTCTCGAATTACAAATTATTTTGGTATTACGTTTGTATGGGCAATTCACCCTCCGGAGCCACCTTAAACATTTAATACTTACTTTTCTAATTAGTGCACTTAAGGAATTCAACTAATAGCTTTGGCTAGCACATTCAACTATATTCATAAAGACCTGGACGTGTCTTCGGCTTCTTGATCTTGTTGTTTTATGAGGTTCCAGTAATGACCTTTTAATTTTTTCAGTTGATCGTGAGTACCCATCTGTGAATAAAATTTTACATATTTTTTCGATACAAATATTAAAAGTGAGAAGTTGGATGGATGGATGGATGTTTGTTACTCAATCACGCCAAAACGGCTGAACGGATCTGGATGAAATTTGGCACAGAGTTTATAGCACGACGATGAGGTCCGCGTTTATGACAGTGGACAGTCTATGTGCTATGACCAACACCGTGCGGCTTTTTGCCGCCGTTTCTAACACATTTACTATATCCTTAGATTAAATAAATACAATAAAGTTAAATAGATACCTCAACAATCTTCCCCTTGCTCAGCACGACGATGACATCCGCGTTCATGACAGTGGACAGTCTGTGTGCTATGACCAGAACCGTGCGGCCTTTTGCCGCCGTTTCTAACACATTTACTATATCCTTAGATCAAATAAATACAATAAATTTAAATAGATACCTCGACAATCTTCCCCTTGGTCAGCACGACGATGGCATCCGCGTTCATGACAGTGGACAGTCTGTGTGCTATGACCAGAACCGTGCGGCCTTTTGCCGCCGTTTCTAACACATTTACTATATCCTTAGATCAAATAAATACAATAAATTTAAATAGATACCTCGACAATCTTCCCCTTGCTCAGCACGACGATGACATCCGCGTTCATGACAGTGGAAAGTCTGTGTGCTATGACCAGAACCGTGCGGCCTTTTGCCGCCGTTTCTAACGCTGTTTGTACCACCTTCTCACTGGCGGAGTCTAAGGCACTGCAATTTAAATATTAATAACTGCATTATCCCTTGTAGGTGGCTAATAACATTATTCACACATTTACCTTATTATTTAAAACTAGATCGCTCCATATCATAAGGTCCTAAAAGCATTTTAAGTAACTTTATAGCAAAAAGACCTATTATTAAAATGGCCCAAGAGTAGTATGTCCTATTAGCAGAATATATGAGAAAGTTGACATTGTGACACATGGCACACACACACACACAGAATATCTTGCAATATTACTTAAGATGTTTTACAAACATCCAAACATTCACTTCATACTAATATTATAAATGCGAAACTGTGTTTGTTTGTTGGTTTATTGGTTTGTCCTTCAATCACGCCGCAACGGAGCAACAGATCAACGTGATTTTTGGCATGGGTATAGTTGAGGACCTGGAGAGTGACATAGGCTACTTTTTATCCCGGAAAATTAAGGAGTTCCCGCGGGAACCAAAAAACTTAAACCACGCGGACGAAGTCGCGGGCATCAGCTAGTTTCTAATATCATTCAAAAACCAGATCCATATCAAGAAACGCCGGGTTAACCCTTTAACACAGAGTTAGCGGCTAACCTGAGGTTGATCTGATACCTTGTCTTGCACCGGCAAAAATCAGGCACAAACCCACTATTGGTGTATGTGCCTGTGATAACCTGTGGTAAGGTTAGCTAACCCTGAGTTAGTGTTTAATGGTGCCAGACAATCATTGGATAAAATGAATACCATTTTAACCCTGAGTTAATACTCTGCTTTAAAAAATTTAACTCGGTATTTTCCGCAAGCGGGCCTTAGGGCCTTTATTTACCATAAAAGTTCATTACCTTGTGGCTTCATCCAGTATCATAACAGGCGGGTTCTTGAGAACGGCCCGCGCTATGGCGATGCGTTGTTTCTGTCCACCGCTCAACGACATGCCTCGCTCCCCGACCATCGTGCTATACCCTTCCGGGAATCCCCGGATGAAGTCGTCTGCATTGGCTGTTTTTGCTGCTTGGTACACCTGGACAGGAATTAGTATATCTATACTAATATTAAAAATGCGAAAGTTTGGATGGATGGATGTATGGATGTTTGTTACTCAATCACGCCCTACGGCTGAACGGATCTGGATGAAATTTGGCACAGAGATAGATTATAGATATAGTCTGGAATAACATAGGCGACTTTTTATCCCGGAAAATTAAGGAGTTCCCGCGGGAACCAAAAAAAAACCTCAATCCACGCGGACAAAGCCGCGGGCATCAGCTAGTGAAACAGTATGTCAGTGTGGCCTTTTTCCTGTATGAGACAGTTACCTCAGCATCGCTCGCGTCCGTTCGGCCGTATCGTATGTTCTCCATCACCGTGGTAGCGAACAGCACCGGCTCTTGGCTGATGAGGCCCAACGCCCGGCCCCTAAGCCAACGGCAGTCGAACTCGCGCAGATCTATGCCGTCTATCGTCACTGAACCACCGTTTACGTCATAGAATCTGTAAAATTGTTTATAAAATATGTGCAAAATAATTCATTGAAAACTGTTTTGGTTTAAGTAAGTATATCTGTATTGTATGTTAAATAACTGTGTGTTTTCAAAATTAAAAAAATAAAATAAAAATCAAGTCATAATTCGGAGGCATAAACCTGAAGGCCGTAGAGGCTGAGGAAGACCTAGAGGCCGGTGGATTGACGGAGTGGTAAAGGACATGAGAGTTTTGGGAGTACTGGGGGTCTACTCTCTTTCTCTCAAACGAAACTTCGCAAACGAACGTAATTAGTCTGTTATTAGATCCACACAAAATCGTTCTATCCAATCGGTCACGAAAATTTTCTATGGATCCGTACTTCGTCTGCGTGTACGAAAACGAAATAGAGAGGAGCATAGAGATAATATTATGTAGGAGAGGAGTTAACGAAATTTCGTTCGTTTGTTTGCGAAGTTTCGTTTTAGAGAAAGAGAGTAGACCCCCTGAGTTGGAGAGAGGCTGCTAATGATCGCCTCCGATGGAGAAATTTTCTTAATCAATCCAAGGGCCATCCAGGGCTGTAGTGCTTTGATGATGATGAATTTGAAGACAAAAAGAAGATAAGTAAGAAAAGAATGACAGAAGCGAGTGGAAGAAAAATACTTAATTATTAATTATGCCGACCCCGCATAGCGTGGGACAAGGACAAAAAGAAGAAGATGCTGTTTTGTATGCACCTAAATCATACTAATCAAATAAATATTATAAATGCGAAAGTTTGGATGGATGGATGTATGGATGTATGTTTGTTACTCAATCACGCTCCAACAGATGAACGAATCTGGATGAAATTTGGCACAGAGATAGATTATAGTCTGGAATAGCACATAGGCTACTTTTTATCCCGGAAAATTAAAGAGTTCCCGCGGGAACCGAAAAACCTCAATCCACGCGGACGAAGTCGCGGGCATCAGCTAGTATTATAAATGCCAAAGTGTGTTTGTTTGTTGGTTTGTCCTTCAATCACGACGCAACGGAGCAACGGATCGACGTGATTTTTGGCATGGTTATAGTTGAGGAGCTGGAGAGAGACATGGGTTACTTTTTATCTCAGAAAATTAAGGAATTAACAAGCCTAGCAAGACATTACGAAGAAAAAAATGTAGGCATATTTATTACGCTACGCGAAGCCGGGGCGAGTTGCTAGTAATGAATATTTCAAGCATACTTTAGGGGTTTTAATTGGATCCCAATCTGCTGTTCTCATATTGTGACTATTTTTAGTCGTATCCTGTTTTGACAAGGCTGATACCAATCTCAAAAAACTGTACCTTTCTAATAAAGCAGCAATCGTAGACTTTCCGTTTCCAGAAGTCCCAACAATAGCGACGGTCTTGCCCGCTGGGATCTTCAAATTGAAATTCTTCAGAACTATCTGAAAACAAAATCTATGTATTACCGGTTTTCGTACTGTATGTAACCACTTTTGGCAAAACATTAATAGTCTAGGAAACAGAGTGGTTTGTTGTATGGAGACTCCAACATTAAATCCTCAGTCGTTGAAGCTTAGCTGGGTATGAACCATACCATATGAAAAAAGATCCAAAAAAATCCATACGGAAGTTCGGTATAGATAGTTCAATCCACGAGGACGCGCCCCACTCTTTTCCGCAATCGCTTACAGTGCAAGTGTGCAATGTAAACTACAAGAATGTGAGTTCTATTACTACGCAGCGAGTAGCAATGTGGGCACACGCACACAAAGTTAAATAGCGAGAAATGTCATAATTAACTTGAAGTATGCTCTACTTCATTTCACCTACTTTAAAAAATAAAATATAAGTCGTGATGGTCCTGCATAGAATGAATTAATTGTGATATTGGTTAATAATAATATTTTAATAACAAGAAATAATGTAGCAAGAAAAAAATTTACATTTATTTTGCTATAATCCATGAACCTTCTTTTCGCGTAAAATTCTAGTGACCGTGCTTTCAGACACTCCAACAGCCTGTGCTGTTCTCCAGCGTGCATCGGTTATTTTTTCTGCATAATTATTACATGTTTCCTTTTTCATAAAATCGTATACTTTCGAAATTATTGCTCTTGCCTAGAAAAATCAATTTAATTGTTATAATAAATTCTGTTTATACTGGTTTATAGAACACCCAGTGATTAAATTTCAAAATACCGACCTGGCTTTTAAGGACAATTCGTTCCGTTTTTTTGGACATACTTAATAAAAATAATATTTTACAAAAAATTAAAGTAGAGCAACTTTCCGGTGGGTCGCGATACGCAGCAAAGCCAACCAACTTAACCGTGTATACTGAGCCGTGGTCGACTCGAGACTAATGTTCGGGCTGAACTCCCCACACCCCGTTGTTTCCCCTCGCGATAAATAGTGGGGCGCGTCGTCGTGGATTGAACTATCTATATGCATTTTGGTTTTTAAATGATAGTAGGTAAGTCACATTTACAGTCAAAACCGAAGAAAAATAATAATCAAGCAGCACATCAATATTTTAACCGATCATATAATCAAACCTAAACTGCGTTTACGCGATAATATACCTTCATACTTTAACAATTGGATATAGTATAAAAATACCTAACTCTATTTCAATTTTTTTTGGAGATATATATAATATGTTTATCTCATGATACTTTATCATACTGTAAAGTTTCATCTGACTGTTGGGGTCCACTGACTTCTTTTCCTACATTATAAAATAAAAACACATTCGACTTTAGAGCCAGCCCCATACAGACCACATAGTCTTCGCTTGTTATTGGATAGTCGTACAGATAGATACACCATAGAGATATTATAGTGGAGTAGATGATGCAGTTTTGATGAAAAGTCAGCTTGTCGACATAGAGTTGGAATTGGTATACTTAAGCAAAACATAGAGAAGAGAGAACTGGACGCCGCCTTTATGACCAAGTAAATTAAGTTACTTTGATTTGTTATCAAGATAAACACTACACCTCCGCTCGAATTTACTCAGCCGGTAGGTGATACGCCTTAGTTTAAATAGTGTAAAGAAATAGCAGATTGTTAAGCGAGGGTTAAAGGGTAAATATTATACTCTCGAGATGTTTGAACGGACGAGCGAAGCGAGGGCATTATAGTTTTGACATACTAACCGCTTCAGGCCGCGTAGGATAGGCAAAGGTGACGTCCTTGAACTCGATGTCTCCATGGAACTCGTGGTATTTAATTATTTTAGTGCCTGAAGTGTCCATCTTTGGTTCTTTGTTTATATACTGTTGAAAAAAACACACAAATTCATCTAAGATGCAATAAAAATTTAATACAATAATCGGAAATTACAAAGCCTTGATTAAATCAATAAATTTTATTATTACTTTAATAAAAAAAATAATTTATTATTATAAATTTATAAATAATAATAGTTTCTAAACATAAAATATCCATTTTTGACACACCAAGTAGGTATGTCCCGCCCCTAAAATATGTTGAGTGAAATAGCAAGCTCGCTTTTCTCGCTCACACTTGATTTATTTACTTATGATCAATAATAATTGTTGTGATAGCTTAGTGGTTTAAACGTTGGGCCTCTTGTTTGGGTGGTCGGGGGATCAACCCTCGTACGCGCAATTGGGTATTTGTCAATTACCCAATATTCACTTTTCTGAGTTATCTGCTTTCTAAGCAATTAATATTACTCGCTATAACAGTGAAGGAAAACGTCGTGAGCAAACAACCTGCATGCAAGGTTATGTGAAGTTTGCTAATCCGCACTTGGCCAGCGTGGTGGACTATGGCCTAACCCTTCTCTTTCCGAGAGGGGACTCGTGCTCGCCGTTAATTATTTGAAACTAGATGATAACCGCGACTTCGTCCGCGTGGATTAAGTATTTTTGATTCCCGCGGGAACTCTTGAGTTTTCCGGCATAAAAATCTATAATATGTCCTTCTCCGGGATGTAACCTACCTCTGTACCAAATTTCATCAAAATCGGTTTAACAGATGGGCCGTGAAACCGTAGCAGACAGACACACTTTAGCATTTATAATATTAGTATGGATTATGATGATCTATAAAATACCTCAAAAACTCTGCCTCCAGCGCTGAGTCCTTTGACAATGGATCCGAATAACAGCGATAGTTGGGCGACAGAACGCTGCACTGTCTGTGCGTTGACGAGGAAAGCCATGACGTCACCGGCTGACATCTGACCAGTAGACATTAGATGACCGCCTAAGAACATTGTCGCTAGCACCATACTGAAAGGAAAATTCAGACTTTTATGACTTAATTCTTAGAATTCAGTAATAAAACAGTCCGTTATTAAGAAAATTGCCTCCAGCGCTATCCTAAAACATTAGAGTCGAATAAGAGCGATAGTTGGGCAACTGAACGCTGCACTATTTGTGCGTTGACGAGGAAAGCCATGACGTCACCGGCTGACATCTGGCCCGTTGACAGTGGGTATGTTCCGATACACACTGCGAGCACTGTAAGGTGTGACGTCAATTTAGTATACTGCGAAGCCGTTCCTTTATAGTTAGCTATACTGGTTACTGCAGCACTGAGAGCATCTCACCTCGAAAACGCCAGTGCTCACAGTACAAAAATGGCGACGATTTATGACGTCATATATTTCCCTAGGATACTGCGGCAGTATACTGTCAGTCCTTAACGGAACGAATTTCTCCCCAGTAAGAACACTGAACGGTGCCCGCAGTGCATATCGGAACATAGACAGTGTCACGAAGCGTTTTATCCTAAAAGAATACAGATTGTGATATCTGGCAGAACCTCCCAAAACCAAATCGTTTTTAGCGGTCGAGCTTGGCTGCGGTTTGATTCGTAACGCATATATGTTCCAATAGATGGCACCACCCATGTTTATATGGTTTTGTTATTAAATGTAAAAAATTTATTTGTTTGTTTATTGTTTTAACTCCTTAATTTAAAGTAGCCTTTTGGAAATTATTTCGTGTTCTTTTTTTAATGTTTAAAAATAATTTGTATTTTGATACACTTTGTATTTGCCATTTGCTTCACCAACCATGGCCAGTAAGAAATAGACTCACCCATTTAAAAACAAATTAGTCCCTGCTTGGAACATCCCAACGCCCAGCCCTAGCTCCATACTAAGGTCTGCAGCGGCGTTACATTCCTCAGCAAACATTTTCGCTTCGTTCTCTTCACCGGCGAACGCTCGCACCGTTCTAACGTTAGCTATCGCTTCTTCTGCGACCAGCGTGGCTTTTTCTATCTGGGAAAGATTTTTTATTTATTTTTTCTTCTATTCGAAATTTTACAATAAAAAATGTATAGTCCCGCCAACTTAACCAGAACAATTTGACAAATTGATATTTATTTTTACAGTTTTATTGCCATATTGCATAAACATACGAAGCGTATAAATGACTGACTGTTCGTGACTGTTTTGAAAAGCAAATTCGTACTGGTAATTACGAGATGACTATACGAGTTGCGAAATATCGGATAAAAGGGAACGTCGCTTCACATTGTAAAAAACAATCTGCGTCTATGAAGTATAGCATTTATTTTGTCGATGGTTGCCTGTCGATAATTATAAAACTTCATGGACGTGCTTATGTCAAATGTAAAATAAATGGTTGGACACATAAAGTTATGATATTTAATGATTGCAATATAACCTGAGCCTGCGCGTCTCTAGAGAGCTTCCTCAGCAGCGAGCCGATGAACGTCCCGCCGACAACAACGGACGGCACGCAGACCAGCGTCAAGCTCGTTAGGTGTGGAGATATCACGAGCAAACTCACCGCCGAGCCCACTACCTGCGGTGAAAAATACAGAAATCAAATATTTTTTATTCAAGAAGACTTTTAACAATTGCGTTTGAATAGTCGAGTGAATCTACCACTGGTTCGGAATGCCGTTCCTACCGAGAAGAACCAGCAAGAGACTCGGTGGTTGCTCTTTTGTTAACTTAGGTCTAAGAAGCATAATTTTTTTACAGCTCAAAGAGACCGTGGACCTATCACCTAAGTAGGTATTTGATATTAATTTCATTTGATTTGATTGATACACGTCCTCGCGTTCCCAAGAAAAAGGTGGTTGATAGACAGACGGAAGGACAACGAAGTTTTTTTTCCTTTAACAATAAAGCACCATCTAACATGGTAGCCTTGTTTTATATTACGATCTAGCCTATGGGCTAATAAGTAATATTACGTTAACGTAAACTTCTACTTATGAGTAATTTCTACATCTAATTTACAGTCCAATAACGAAGTGATCCTATTTTCTTTTTTTTCTCTGAGGTTCGAAACCCTAAAAAGGGAAATAGGTAAATGTTCTGATTTATTGTTAGAAACTAAGAACGAATCAAATAAATATTATAAATGCGAAAGTTTGGATGGATGTATGGATGTTTGTTACTCAATCACGCCCCAACGGCTGAACGGATCTGGATGAAATTTGACACAGATATAGATTATAGTCTGGAATAACACATAGGCTACTTTTTATCCCGGAAAATTAAGGAGTTCCCGCGGGAACCGAAAAACCTCAATCCACGCGGACGAGGTCGCGGGCATCAACTAGTATTTTAAAAATGTTTATTCACCTGAGTGATTGCGCGTAAGCCACCAGATATAGTTTGCTTGAAAGAACTTTTAAAGTCCTGTACATCTACAGTTATCCTGAAACATGAACAGGATATTCCATATATTAAATTAATTAAAATAATAACGCTCAATAATTTATGTCCGTAGCTTACATGTCGCCTGTCGGGCACTCAAAATGCCACTCAAAATTCAAGAGAGCGAATTCGCAAATTAGGCATTGGGGCTGATTCTGTAGTGCACAATGTGGCCAATTCTGTATAACACAATCTCTAAACTAAACTAAAATGGCAGCTTTAAATCTAGTTCTGTCCCTTTCTATAGGGAGTATTATGAAAGGGTTAGCAATATTTGTAATGCTCTAATTTTAGTTAAGTTTAGAGATTGTGCACTACAGAATCAGCCCCAATCTCTAAACTAAACTAAAATTAGAGCATTACAAATATTGCTAACCCTTTCATAATACTCCCTACGGAAAGGGACAGAACTAGATTTAAAGCTGCCATTTTAGTTTAGTTTAGAGATTGTGTTATACAGAATCAGCCCCACTAGCATGCAGAGAACGCAAGTACACATTTCATAGTAAGTGTGAAAGAGCCATAACTATATAATTATATCTTACTAGATGATGCCTGCGGCTTCGTCTGCGTGGATTGTTTTTTTTTTAATTCCCGCGGGAACTCCTTAATTTTCCGGGATAAAAAATAGCCTATGTCCTTCCCCGGGATACAAACTATCCCTGTACCAAACATCAAAATCGGTTGAACGGGTGGGTCATGAAAGCGTAGCAGACAGACAGACACACTTTCGCATTTATAATATTCTAGCTTAGTATATATGTACTTAAAAGTTCTTATAATAGTAGGGGATTAACAAGAAATCTTTAAGCAAAAAGATTGAAAGCATAAGACAGTAGAAAATACTGACTACACTGACCTTTCTACTGTCTCTGTTTCTGTACTGTTACTTTTCTGTGATGGCCACAAATCGCATAAGGCGTATTCATAATATTACTAATAATGAATGAACGAGAAGTTTAATTAGCTATAATCCGCCACAGCAGACCAATCTATGTGGTACAGTGCGTGTCCTTCACCAATAGCATGCGAACAACCACCACCCAGCAATTCGCACCGGCACCGCACCACACCACACAAATCCTCCAAATCACTCTCAACGTACGTTTCACTCCGAAACCGGAGCATCTTCAGGAGATGTTGACTCGACAATGCACGATTGTAAAGTATTTTACAATCGTGCATTGTCGAGTCAACATCTTCCGCAAAGTAACGCCTGCTTCGATTCAATATTACTAATATTATGAATATTATGTGCTCAGTTGTAGACCGGTGCTGAGTTTGAGAAATGTTTCTTTTTACGTTGCTACAAGTTAGCCCTTGTCTGCAATCTCGCCTGATGGTAAGATGTAATATAAGATGCCTAATATGACCATAGACCATAAACCATCTGTTTTGGTTGCCAAATAAATGAAAATAAATAAATAAATAAATTACGAATTTTGGAAAACACACCTATTCACAAGTTCGCCAGTTCTCTCCTGGTCGAAAAACGCCATATCCTGTTGCAGTATGGACACAAACAAGTCCTGTTTCATTTGCGCCGCAACACGCTCGCCCACTTGAGCTAGGAGGTGGATGTAGAAAAAAGTGAAGATTGCCTGGAAATTACAATCCATACTAATACTATGGTTGACTGCCTCGTTGGTCTAGTGGTTAGCATGTTCGTCTGCGGCCAACGAGGTCCCGGGTTCGAGAAATGAAATGAAATGAAATGAAATGAAGTTTATTTGCTAAATATGGGTGGTTTACAAGGTTCTTAAAATTAAAGAGGCCCTGCATATTTTACTGAAACTTCAGCATGCAAATATTTATAACACACGTATACAAAGAGTGTGTAGGTCTATTATAATGTCAATTCTAAAATTATAAAGTTCTATGTCAAATATATAATATTACAACTTCCATGATAGGTGATTAAGGTAATCTGAAACAGAGTAAAACGATTTATCGCACAACCACTCAAAGAGCTTCCTTTTAAAGAGATTTGTCGGTAGCTTTTTCATATTTATGTCCAGTTTATTATAAAGGACATGACCAGTAACTGCCCTCCGATTCGGGACAATGTGCAGGATTTCCGTTTTTACAGTAAGGTTTAAAAATTAAAACACAAATTACTATGGATTTATTATTCCGAATAAGGTCAAGGTTAAAATGTCTATAAAAACAATACGTTTATTGTTTAAATCTTGAGCGTCCGGTTTCCTCTTTAAGCACTACTCCATTTTGACGTTCCGTTTTATCCATGCCTAATAATAATCTTGTTACCCTACATGAATACCATATAAGTAACTTAGTCACTATATTATGAGTGATTTATTTTTGATCAATTAAATAGTAATTAAAAGGAAATGTATGTTTTGTTTTTATTATTTTTGTTACTTGACAAGCCTCAAACGAACAAAGCATTTTTAAATAACCACTGCATTTAAAGGAACGTAACGCCCTCTGGCATTGCATCTGTCTGCCATCTGTGGTCGAATAGTTGAACAAACTCGCTAACCAAAACGTTTAGCGTCATCTGTTGTCGAATAGTTGAAAAGATTCGCTAGCGCCATCTAGTGTGGCAGCAGTACAATGTAGCGTGATTTTTTAAGGAATTACATAATTCTTGCAAATTATAGTTTTATTATTCCAGTATTATCCTCATTCATGCCCAAATAATGCAAAGCTTAATTATTTTCCTGAGAAACGTGGTTAGCAAACCTTAAAATATTTTTTAGACTCGCTCACCACAACAACTAGTGCCATCTAGTGTGGGAAAGCAGTTTTTTGGTGAAACTTCTTTTATTTATTTTCTCAGTTTTCAGAGCCTTCAGACTCCTGAAGCTTTTTTATTTGAAAACTATGAAATTTAAAAATTACAATAATAAAGAGTTCATTGCTGCACATTAATTTTTGATATCTAGGCAAGCTCCCATAGTTGCGCTGGTCAAGTCATTTGAATGCTCATTGCGTAAGGCGATTTTAGACTTTGTCTGAGACGGTATTGTGGTATTACAAGTTTATCTTGATTTCTTGTGATACTATTTTGATTAACATCGGATTTCTTGACAAAATTGACGAGTCCCAGGTCGGGCCATAACAAGCATTGGGTTTTTCTGACAAGAAATTCTCAGTACTAGCCCGGAGTCAGGAAGTTGGCGGTGTTTCACCCCCGTGCCTCGGAGAGCACGTTAAGCCGTCGGTCCTGCGCCTGATCTCTCTCCGGTCGTGTCGGATCTTCCGTCCCATCGGGCTATGAGAACAAAGGAACAGAGAGGCACTTGTGCACTATAATATCTCCCGCGCAGATGGCTAATCTCTGTGGAGATTGGCCGCCGTGGTCGAAATTCGATCGGGAGGACATTATTAATACTATGGTTGCATATGGTCCCGAACGGCTAGAGACAGAGAGGCATGGAAAATGTAAGAGGAGGTCTTTGCCATCAGGCAAACGGACGGGGTTGTCGAGTGAAGCATATTAATAGTTAAGATCAAGAAATTGTAAAATGTCTGAATAAAGGCTTTATTTATTTTATTTACTAATACTATAAAAGCGAAAGTGTGTCTGTCTATCTGATACGCTTTAACGGCCCCTCTTTTCAACTAGTTTCAACAAAATTTTGGTACAGACAAAGGTTGTGTCCCGGGGAAGGTCATAAGCTATGTTTTAACCCGGAAAATCAAGGAATTCCCGCAGGAATAAAAAAAAAACCACCAAAACAAAGTCGCTGGCATTATCAAGTTTTGACTATTCTCACAACAAAACCATAAGGTTCGAAATTCTTTTCATTACTATTAAAAATTTCGAACACATAGCTCTAGTACCTAGCTACTGAAATAAGGAAGTGCGACAGACAGACAGATGGACAGTCAAACATCGTAACACAAACAGGGTACAGAACCATAAAATAGGAGGTTGTGGAAAAACTGGAGGTAAGCCACTTTGCCCAGTCATGGGACAGTACACACTAAATTTGAATTTGATTATAATATAGAAGGAAAGAAAGAAAGAAAATCTTTATTCGGGAATAAAGATTTCCTTCTATAGTACAAGTACAAGAAATAACTAATAATTAAAAAAGACTATAAAAAGAAAAAGAAACGCGAAATGTGACTTGATCCCCAAAATGGTCTTCACTCAGCATGTGCTATATCTGTTGGGATATAGCGCTGATCTTCCGTGAAGCCAATATGCTTGGACGCCAATATCTAGATAGATTAAACATAGTTATTCACTCACCTGTCCAATATACAATGAGATCAGTTTGAGGGCTGGCATCTTGATTTCTTCAATGAAATCTGCAGTAGGGTTGTTCTTCATTCCCGCTAAAATATTCACTATCACACCCAACATTGCCGGAATGTACACGTTCAGGAATGCCACTGCTAGGGCTGACTGAAACAAAAACGATGTACCTTCCTATAATCATCATTTTTGCCGCCCTCTCTGGTAGTGGTGAGAGCTGTGATCTTATAGTTAAGTTAAGTTTAAGTTGAGGTTTTTTGCTTCCCACAGGAACTCTTTTATTTTCCCAGATATAAAGTAGCCTATGTATTATTCCAGACTATAATTTATCTCTGTGCCAAATTTTATCTACATCTGTATCTGTTCTGGTGTGATTGAGTAGCAAACATTCATTCATCCATTTTAACTTTTGCATTTATAATGTTTATTTAAAGATTTGATTGTTATTTGAATTTTGACATTATTATTTTTAACATTGACAAAAGGCTAGACGATGGTAAGTATGATGATACTTAATATTATGAATGTGAAAGTGTGTTGGTTTATTGCTTTGTCCTTCAATCACACCGCAACAGAGCAACGGATCGACGTGATTTTTGGCATGGATATGGAGTTGAGAACCTGGAGAGTGACATAGGCTACTTTTTATTCCGGAACATTAAGGAGTTCCCGCGGGAATAAAAAAAAACTTAAACCACGCAGATGAAGTCGCAGGCATCAGCTAGTTACTTAATACTTTGAATATTGTTGAAAAGTTCTAACTATTGCAAATTTCATTACTTACAGCCACTGCAGCAGCCAACAGCCATTTGTGCGGCAGGAGGTACTCCCAAAACCTCTTCCAATCAAATTTAGCACTGTCTTCATTTATATTTGGTCTACGTTGTATAACCCTTGATGGCAGAGCTTTACAATATACCGAACTATTATACAACAAACGTGCAGCTAACCCTAAACTGATGCCTGAGCACAGTTTCCATGGACTACAGAGTAAAAATAACCCTTTTGAAACCTCTTTTTCAGCAGAATTTTTCGCATTTGATACATACTGTCTCACCGCTTGGGACGGCTTATTTTTCATCAAATTTACAAAGTAGCCATAACTTCTAACCGGTAGTAATCTGAAAACATCATTATAACACTATTATTTCCTCATAAAACAGGATAAATAAGTAATATTATCACGTAATAGGTTAGGAAGACAAACCTTTGTCGTATAATGTTACAAGAGTTTGCATGTAGTAAATGCCACATTTTTATGATTTTAGTTATTACGAATTGCGGATAGATATAATTATTTTCATGATTTCATTGATAACACGGAAGTTTTACGCTGAAAATTAATTCGATTACGCTGTCGCCTGTCGCTATTGGCATTTGGCATAATTATTGTCAATATCGATTGACATATTTGACGTGTCACAGTCAAATTGAAAACGTCAATGCCAGAATTCAACTCGGATAATCGTATCATGAAAAATATTAATATTTTTCAGTATTTTGCCAACAATGATTAAAAGATCTAAAGATCTAATGATCATAAATAATTAATGCTGGAAGTAACATAGTATTAAAATTTAATATTGTTATCATTATTTTTATTTACTATAATAGAAACAAAATTGGTCTTAAGATTATAATATTAAAAATTATCAATAGATGGCATTAGATACGTCATACGAAAAGCTATTTTAGGTAGGTACCTGCTGTGCTACCTACTACCCTCAGATCTGAGCTACTACCTACCTGACACCCATATACTAGGTACCTATTTAATAGGCCATAGGGGAAGCTCGTAAAAAAAAAATACCTATGTTCTTTGCTCGTAATGTTGCCGTATTTTTAGGGTTTTTTACCAAAATAGGTGCAACTCTAAAGCAAACGATAATCTATAGCTGATATAGTGTGTGTTCCGTTATAAGCACTGCAAGCACTGGCAGTGCTCTTTACTGGGGACTTCCAGTGCTCTCAGTGTATTTCGGAACGCACCCCTTGTGTGTGTTCCGTTATAAGCACTGCGAGCACTGGCAGTGCTCTTTACTGGGGACTTCCAGTGCTCTCAGTGTATTTCGGAACGCACCCATAATATATAAATAGAAGTGTTTTTAATTTTGCAGTTCTATTACCTACTAACATTAAGTAGGTACCTAACTATAGGTCTACCAGAATCTGATGGCAAAAAGTTACACCGTATACTGGTACATACTTTTAGGTGTATTTTTTGCCATCAGATTCTGGTAGACCTATACTAAGTATTTTATGTACTTACTGTACCTACATACCATACGTCTGTGGTACCTACATACAAAGTACAAACTAACTAAATAGGTCTTACAACATAAAAAATAGTAGGTACCTATCTACCAACCTACCTAATAATCGCCCCGAAGACCAGGAAGTTCACAAACTTACTAAAATCAATAAACTAATAATATATTTATCTTTAATTTCAATAGAAATAAATTGTGTTGACTAACTACAGTATTCGGGAGCATCACAAACGGTGATTAAACCTTAGGTACCACCCTTTATTGTACTTAATGTATATCTGTGATGCAGTAATCCTTTTCGACCCCCGTTAACCCTCCGTTACGGATGGCTCTACGAATCGCTTAAAGGCCCGGCTATAAAATATAGGATTAATGTTTGACCATAGAGTGCCTACCGAACTCGCAGAGTTTGACCACAGAAAAGGTAATAGGTACTTAGTAGGTACGTTGGTTTGACATCGTATTTCTGTGGTATTTCTATTATTGAATAAAGCGCGATTAGACCTGTAATCAAACTCAAGTTTTTGCCACCCTACCAATGAGGGGTTTAAAACAGTTTAAAACACGGAATAGAAAAATAGGTTCTCTTTTTAGTGGAAAGCACCTCCTATAAACAAAATCAAAGGAAAGAACACAGAGTTATGGAAAGCCAGTTAATTAAAAAAAATGGATTGGAGCCCTTCTGAGCCTAGTATAGCTCAAATATTATAGTGTACCTACGCACAGAATAATGAATTTGTATCTAGAAGTCATAGATTTAATTTGGTCTCGCTGAGGGAGCGCAGCGAATGATAAATCTATGCTAGAAGTACCTATTATCTTCGCTAAAACGTTGTTTTCAAACGTAGGTTTGAAAACAACGTTTCTACCTATTTAAAAACGATTTGGCGAAATTTGGGCCTTCCTTGGGGACGGCCAAAATCTACTTTATAGTTTCTATCCCTGAGAAGTAGAGGAACCTATAGCTGCTACAGGATTTAAAACACTTCAATCTACACGGACGAAGTTGCGTGCATCATCAATTTAAAATGATAAAAAATTTTCAAAAATAAAATAAAAACCGACTTCAAAAACCACAAACTATATACTTATATATAACGTAACTATGTGAAATGTAACTATATGAATGTAGTTCTATAATAACATTTTTTGGAGTCGGTACCAATTAGCCGCATGAACCGTCTACCTACTCTTCATTATTGTTGACGTGACTCCACATTGGCATCGACTCCAAAAAATGTTATTATAGAACTACATTAACTCTTGTATACATACCTAATAAATTAAATTATTTTTTACTTTTTAGTGTTTGTGGTTTTTGAAGGCGGTTTTTATTTTTTTTTTGAAATTTTTTTATTTCACAATTTTTAGTGGCCCCACTGTTTTAAAATACAGGTTGTAACCAGAACGAGATATGCTATGCATGGTTAAAACATACTGTTTACAAAACTATCACACTGATCGCGAGTAATTTGCTCTTATCCATTGAGGAGTTCCGTTCTCCATCTCCGGAGATATTCATCAGATCTTCACCAAATTAAAATGGGACCACCTCTGAAGTATGACCTACCAAACAAAAAAAGAATTAAGTATCAAAATCGGTTCATAATTGGCGGAGGAATCGCGTAACAAACATACAAAAAAAAAAACATACAGTCGAATTGAGAACCTCCTCCTTTTTTTGAAGTCGGTTAAAAATAGTACGAACTTTTTGGTACACAAACTTTTTTACATTGGAATAAAACAATTTAAAAATCGAATCGTATTCACTCCCGCAATCACACAGATGGCCAAGTGGCGTATGCACCCCGATTTTGGCGCCAATAAACCTATTGTTTATCTCAAGTGCAGCGAGTTTAACGCAATTATTTGTATATCGCTGTTTTTTATTTCATTTCTACTTAGAAGGTAGGTATGCCATTTAAGGTTTTTAGGTAAGTAGTTATTTTTAAATCTCAATTTTTTTACTTAGTCGAACTCAGGGTGTTCCGCTTTGGTGTATTCGCCTAGTGCCGCAACAAGCCTTTTATGTGCCCGGTGCCACCATTAGACTGCGCAGACCATCCTTAGCTCAATAGTATCGGCGCCCTCCAGGGTCTGCGCCCCGTGCCTGGGCACAGGGCACAGCCCTAGTAACGGCACTGATGAGACCACAGCACTCGCATTATAACAGATAGGTTGAACAAGTCCAACGTCTATCTCAAACTCAAATGTTTTTTTATTCAAATAAACTTTTACCTTTTACAAGTGGTTTTGAAACGTCGAGTGAATCTACCACTGGTTCGGAATTCCGTCCTACCGAGAAGAACCAGTACGAAAATCGGTGGTTGCTCTTTTGAAAAAAATAATTTGCAATTAAGTAAGTAGGTACATCAAAGTGTAGATCTACATAAGTAGGTAACCGCAGTCCATAGCATTGCTGGACCTCGGTCCATCCTTGAAGATAAAAGTTTGACGAGCCAAATCCATGCTCTTTTATCATCATACTAATCATACTTCATGCTAATATAATAAATGCGAAAGTGTGTTGGTTTGTTGGTTTATTGGTTTGTCCTTCAATCACGCCGCAACGGAACAACGGATCAAGTTGATTTTTGGCATGGGTATAGTTGAGGACCTTGAGAGTGACATAGGCTATATCGGAAAAATAAGGAGTTCCTCCAGGATCAAAAAAACTTAAACCTCGCGGACGAAGTCGCGGACATTGCTAGTTTTAGTACAATAGTGTATATAAGCTTTTTTCACGAGCATACTTTTAATGGATTTCATAAACTTGTGTAACTTGGCAAGTTTTTAATTTTGTGGAATTTACCTAGGTAGGTACCTAAGTACCTATTTGATTCAAAGTTATCAAACCCAGACTGGTTCCCGGTGTCTGTAGCGATCAAATTGAAGTTTTAATAACCCAACCGTGCAAATAAAAGTCAAACCGTGAATCATAACCAATAAAACCATAATCATCTCACACCATTTTATAACATCACGACTCACGCCCTAACCATTTGGAGAGGAGACAAGCAGGGGTGGTTAATCACATATTCCGATGTCACCACAACTCATAAATTGTGGTATTAGCGGGATCTGCATTACGAGAATTTGTCATTCGATATTGCTTCCACCTATTGAAATATTGGCATGTGGGTAAACTATTAATTTAATAGGTACTGTTATGAATATAAGCCATGGGTTTTATTAGTGAGTTTAGTAAGTTAAACTAAGTTTAGACTTTAGAGCAACCATGCTAGGACAGCTTACGTACCGTTAGATGAACTTTCGTTGTTTTAGTACTCGCAACTTGACAGTTTATGTGTAGGTAAGTAGTGTGGAAGGTGTGGAAATGTAAGGTTCCAGCGCACGTGTTTCCTGCCACGTATAGGTAACTTATGTACCTTCAGTAAAAGAGTGAATATGCATCTTGGCAAGCGCGTTCCAACCTATACCTACCTCATCATTGATAAGCACTAAGCATGATTATCGTCAAGCGCAAGCCCATCTCACAATTTAAAAAAAGTAAGTACCTACTTAGTTGAATGTTCGTTGTTCTAGTAGTGACGACTACTTGAAGCTGTCATAATTGCTCAAACAGTCTCGTGTTTTCTATGTTTTATAAGTCTGCTAGCCGTGCATGTTAAAGCGGTCAGTCATGAGCAAGATTGCTTCAAATTGCAGCACTTTTCACAAATTCTTTCATCATGATATGAAGCGGTTGGTTGTCTCTCTGAGCAAACTACTCTTTAGTAGAACTGCTTTATTAATATTAATTTAGATTTAATAATACTTACTTTGTAAAAAGTGTCGTTAAGTATATTATATGAGTAATTTTTAATTTTTTTGGGTAAATTTTGTAAAAACCAAACTGTTGTTACAAAATTGTTGTAACAAAAAAATTTCAAAAAAAAAAAAAACCGACTTCAAAAACCACAAACACTAAAAAGTAAAAAATAATTTAATTTATTATGTATACAAGAGTTAATGTAGTTCTATAATAACATTTTTTGGAGTCGGTACCAATTAGCCGCATGAACCGTCTACCTATAACCTACTCTTAATTATTATTGTTGACGTGACTCCACATTGGCACCGACTCCAAAAAATGTTATAATAGAACTACATTAACTCTTGTATACATAATAAATTAAATTATTTTTTACTATTTAGTGTTTGTGGTTTTTGAAGTCGGTTTTTGTTTTTTTTTTTGAAATTATTTTATTTCACAATTTTTAGTGGCCCCACTGTTTTAAAATACAGGCTGTAACCAGAATGTTTACAAAAGTATCACACTAATCGCGGGCAATTTACTATTATCCATTGAGGAGTTCCGTTCTCCATCTCCGGAGATATTCATCACAATATCTTCACCAAATTAAAATGGGACTACCTCTGAAGTATGACCTACCAAACAAAAAAAGAATTATCAAAATCGGTTCATAATTGGCGGAGAAATCGCGTAACAAACATACAAAAAAAAAAACATACAGTCGAATTGAGAACCTCCTCCTTTTTTTGAAGTCGGTTAAGAACTTTTGTAAACTATACGAAAGGATATTATCCTATCCTTCATACTTTCGCATTTAAATTCTCAGCACTAGCCCGGAGTTAGGAAGTTGGCGGTTTTCAAATCACCCCCGTGCCTCGGAAAGCGCGTAAAGCCGTCGGTCCTGCGCCTGATCTTTCTCCGGTCGTGTCGGATTTTCCGTCCCATCGAGCTATGAGAGTAAAGGAACAGAGAGTGCACCTGTATTTGCACACACACTTGTGCACTATAATACTCCCACGCAGATGGCTAATCTCTCTGGAGATTCTCTCTTGGCCGAAATTCGGTCGGGAGGATACTTTCGCATTTATAATTAATATCAGTATGGATTGGTTAAATCCCACATAACTGAGAAAAGTAATTTATAAGTTAAGTACCTAGTTACTTATGAAAAGTTAAGATAAGGAAAAGTTACAGAAAAGTACAAACTTAGTGCGTGCTCGAGGATCGAATCCAAATACGAACGTCGGTCCTCGTCGCGCAATCATATAGAAAGGTCGAACGTCTAAAGCTACCGGCTATCACTGCACCGCTTCGGCTATCTAATTAGCAATTTGTTATATGCTAATACCTCGACAAGTCCCGCTACTTTATTAATAGTTTGTCCAGACATCCAGCGGCACCTAAGCGCCCGCGTCGTATAATCGCTTCAAAACACCTAATCCTATTATAGTACAGCACACTTGTCCTATGCAAGTGCTCAATGAATCAGATTAAAGCGACATCAATTCCTATGTTGTGAGGGAGCGTTAAAATGACGCGTTTTGGAGACCCTTTTTTGGAGATCCGCAAACTGACTCAAAAAATGCAGATTTTTTTCTTCAGTTTATCGATAATCGTGGGATGAACTAAATAACAATTATTTTTCTACTTTTCTCAGTATTTAACAGAAGGTGATGATGACTGTTAGCTGATGCTCGCGGCTTCGTCCTCGTGGTTTAGTTTTATAATTCCCGCGGGAAATCCTTGATTTTCTGGAATAAAAAATCTCAGAACACAACCGAATGCAGTTATACCGAATTTCATCAAAATCGTTGGAAAGATGGGCTGTTAAATAATGCGTAACAAACAAACATATCTACTAACATTCGTGTATATTTATTTATTCGCTTATGAGTATTAGTCAAGATTTTCCTTTTTCAAAAAGAGCAACTGCTGAGTTTCTTTCCAGCACTTTTTAGTCGAATCTGCTACCGGCGCGGCGCTGTGGTAGGTAGGATCTAGAGTTGATACCTAGCTGACGTACCTACTTATTATAAGAGACATCTGTATGAGTTTAAGTTTTTTTTAAATACCTACTATTTTTTTTTTTTTTTTTTATCCACTACAAGTTAGCCCTTGACTGCGATCTCACCTGATGGTAAGTGATGATGCAGTCTAAGATGGTAGCGGGCTAATCTGTTAGAGGCATGGCAGTTATATTAAACCCATACCCCTATTCGGTTACTACACGGCATCGCACCGGAACGCTAAAT
Organism: Erebia ligea; assembly: GCA_917051295.2. Lineage (NCBI taxonomy): Eukaryota > Metazoa > Arthropoda > Insecta > Lepidoptera > Nymphalidae > Erebia > Erebia ligea. Next base: position 3,638,914 of record OU785239.1, read on the forward strand.
CGCTTGGCGGCACGTCTTTGCCGGTAGGGTGGTAACTAGCCACGGCCGGAGCCTCCCACCAGGCCAGACCAGGGAAATTCAGAAATTATGAATTTCCAAACCCTGCCGGGGATCGAACCCGGGACCTCCGCACGTTAAGGCAACAGCGCTACACACTGCGCCACGGAGGTCGTCAAACTACTATGTTTAGTTTCAATTCTGTTGTTGGTGCAGTTACCAGTTTTCACCCGTTTTTCCGCCATTATGGCAATCTTCTACTTTTTAAGGCAGAACTGATAATCTGGTATCCTACAACTGCTTAGGTACCGATTTATCATAGATTCAGGATTGGTCTCAACTCTCAGCTGAGGAGCGCAGTGGAGACCAATCCTAAATCTATGCGATTTATCAACATTTTAGTGGCCCTCGTCGTGACATCACAGCTGCAAACGGCCACCCGCGTGGTAGGAAGCTCACCACGATTTGACTCTACATTTACTTCCAAATTACTTACACCACCTACAAAAACTACACACACTCTTATCCCATATACATAAGGCTTAGATTCCCTCAATTCTTGATACACAAAATAGTTTATTATCATGGTATTTTCGGTCTTGCCGACAGATGGCGTGGCTGAGGATAATACCGCACGTATTATAGGGCGTATATTCTTTATGAGCAATAAATATTGTTTGTTTTCTAATCGATATGACTGTTGGGTGTTTTATTAGTTGAACCGATTGGCCAAGTGCCTAATACTTAATAGGTTTTATAGGGTACTAGCTGATCACTGATGCCCGCGACTTCGTCCGCGTGGTTTAAGTTTTTTTTATTTCCGCGGGAGCTCTTAAATTTTCCGGGATAAAATGGATACAACCTACCCCTGCACCAAATTTCATCAAAATCGGTTATACGGATGAGATGTAAAAGCGTAGCAGAGAGACAGACAGACACACTATCGCATTTATAATATTAGTACCTATATGTACTATGTAGTAGATCTTAACCACTGATATCTTGATATCTTTTGAATAGCCTAAGTAGTAAGTACCTATTCAAATTCAATAATACAGACACTGATGAGTTGCAAAGGCTACAAGAATGCGTTATCAGTTATCACACTGCACGAGCAAGGACTGATGACCATATTTTGCTAAATATCTCAATCCATACTTAAATATCTGGGTGACCGTATTTTTTTTTAGTAAATAAAATTTAAATTTAAATAATAATAATAATCGGAAAAAAAAGAAAAAATAATTGGACAGGAGACATCTGGACTCGAACCGGGGTCTTTGGTTTCGGGACCACCCGATTTCCCATATGAGCTATTATAATTTAATATGTAGAAAATACAGGTGTCTAAATACACATGTGTCTCTTGTGATATGAGTTCGCGTTCGGACCTAGAAAAAAAGTAAGAAGATATCGTAACACAAATATGACGATAGCTATGAGTTATGACTTTATCAAACTAAAACCCAGTAGGTAGTTGCTATAACATTAAAATCAGCTTTAATCTAACGAAATCACGGCAAACACATGACGTTCACTAAATATTTACAGTAGGGGTAAGCGTCCGCGTCTTAGCGGGGATTATGGGATTTTTACTGTGTGAACCTCCATAGCTCATAACCGTACCTAGCCTTAGTACGAGCTAGCTCATCACGACAACGATGGGATATTTCGAGTCCTATCTAAACAGTATAAATTCAGAGTAGAAATATGGATCTTCATTCCCTACGTACATTTAATAATATTTGCTGGTGATCGATTACATGAAAGCTACATTAAATTACTCAATTCGGAATTGTGATTTGATATTGTTGTGATGGGCTGAATTAATGGTTTACTTGCAAAACAATGGATTTAGGCTAATAGCAATTGGGTATTTGACTATATGTATGTACTAGTGAAATAAATTATTTTTTAGTGATTATTAAATACAGGATCTCCCAAAAGTCGTAATATCCACGTCCCCTGCTAGTTTTATTTTGAATAACCGTTTTAAACTATCGATTATAGTAAAAAAAGTGCGTCGAACTTTGATGACGTCACAAATTCAAATTTCATACAAAATCTGTACTAGGCACGTGTTTTGACGCTTGAAAAAAAAATTTGCTGTTTTGACTAGTTGTCAAATACCCAATTAGAATAGCAGTATTGCAGCCAGTCAGAGGTAATTGATTACTACTATACTTTGATTGTAGCTGTCATTTTAACGTAATAATTTACGAGCAGATTTTTATTTTGAAAAACTTTCGCTTGTAATGTTATGGTTTTAGCTGTTTATGGACGAACTTGACAAGGTGATTTAACCATTATACTACGCTACAGATTTTCGTATACTCGTATTGTACTAACGTTGTCGAGAAGTTCAAACCTGTACTAGAGGTACTGTTCAGGGGGATACAACTGTTGAAGGATAAACAAAGTGAGTAAATACAAAAAACTAAATCGTAATTGAGCTATTAAGAGAGTATTTTGTTTGACGGCCTCTTGCGCAGCTGTGTGCAATAAGTCTGTATGTTCGTTTTTCTGTTCAGGCTTGGCAAAATACAATGCGCAGCGAGAATGTCGGACCGCTATTGAATATTCTGTGGCTATAGGTATTCTGTGGCCTGTATTAGATATTGAGTCTAACCAACGCAGCTCCTACAAATAGGTAGGTACACCGCGCAATATAGTCGTTTTTCACCCACTCTTGTATGATACAATACAAAAGTGGGTGAAAACACCAATTTGTCTTAATGAGTGTATAACATGTTCTAGTTATGGGCCTAAAAAGTAAGTGATTCTTTGGCATTTTTGTTGTTCAACATAAGAGGACAACATGGCGAAAACCTGACATTCTCTATTGGCCTGAAAATATTAAAAACATTGTTATTAAGATTAAAATAGGTTATTATTATCTTACTACGCCAATTACTAGATGAAGACCGCGACTTCGTCCGCGTGGTTTCCGAGATAAAAAGTAACCTATGTCCTACCCCGGGATGTAACCTATCTCTGAACCAAATTTAACCAAAATCGGTTGAACAGGTGGGCCGTGAAAGCGTACAAGACAGACAGACACCATTTCACATTTTTAATATTAGTATAGACTACTAACGGTAGGTACACGTAACCTGTATGAACTATGAAGTGAAATAAACATAAAAATTTAATTCCACTCAAAGGCAGACGAATCTACATATACCTACTTGGCATTTAAAATTTTAAGAGAATTATAGAGTCAATCCTAAAAATAGAAAATTAGTATGAAACACTTAATAAAACCCGCATCTCAACGAGCCAAGTCGTACCTACCCTAAGATCAAAGTTCAGAGGTTGCCTTACATCTACTTTCGCCGACAAATGGGCCCGCAATTTTAACATAGCCCTTTGACTCGGTCGTGTATCAAATTCATAATAATTTGAGGAACAATTAACGTCCCCTTTCATCTCTTACACCTTTGTGGTTAAGCCCATTGCGTCCTATTTGACTTTGAGCGTTTAATAGAGAGTAACCTCAAAGAAAAATGTACTTACAAACAATTACACCTACGTATGTAACTATGAGGCACTTGGTTTGAGCTGAGTCAGTCGATAGGGTTGGGAGGATAGCTGTTGTCGATAAATAAAAGTACTTAATATTAGTAGTAATATTATAATTATTATTTATAATATGTTTTATTTCACACCTAACATATTAATGTTCCTTTTACAATCGTTCTATCAGAACTCCAGCATGATGTGATTGACATTTTGTAGAGAAAATTATTTTACGAAAAATAATACCTAGTTAACGCTTTTTACTAACCTACTATAATCTGTCTAGTACAAGTCCTGCAGAGTGTAAATTTAAAAAATTATTAATTATTAAATATTATATTAAATTAATTTGGCTATTGACATGCTGGCCAACTGCAGAATGACAAACTTCACACACTTTTAAGAATATTAAAAAGAACTCTCACGCGATTGGTTTCCTTACGTTTTTTCCTTCACCGTTGATATTTAATTTCTTAAAATGCACTAATTAACACCGTTAAGTTAGAGGTGTGTGCCCGCGGATCGAACCCCCGACCACCCGAATAGGAGGCCAAGTGTCTAATCATGATAGATTTAAATAGTTTCACACAAAAAATTGCCAGCGAAAAATTCAGTTTTTTATTTTCAGTAATATATTATTTACTATCGATAGCAAATTTACAGTCGATAAAATAATAAGACGTCCAGCACAGGCCTAATGGCCTACCCAAGCTTCGCCCGGCGGGTGGCTTTTGTGGAAGCTCTCCAATATTCGCTTTGTTACTCTGAAAAACGTTCCGTTAGCCGCTCCCGTCTACTTTGTCTGTGTTTGCCTTTATAATAAATACATTTTATGTGCCGAAAAATGGGCGAATGTTTCTAAAGTTGCCCAATTTTGAACGCTTCGTGAACGACTTTGGTCGAAATTTTTATTGTTATTCAAAATATATACTGATATTTTTACTTTGCTGCAAAATGGGCAGATAATTCTAAGTTCTTATGTTTCTTAATTATGTTTTTAAAGTATGTTTAAAGCTTCGTAGCTTTGGCTATACCTAAGCATAAATTGTGATAAAAATTCTAAGCTCATCATACTTTAAAATTATAAATGCGAAAGTATGTTTGTTTGTTGGTTTGTCCTTCAATCACGCCGCAACGGAGCAACAGATCGACGTGATTTTTGGCATGGGCATAGTTGAGGTCCTGGAGAGTGACATAGGTTACTTTCTAGTACTTCAAATCAAATTATTATTCTAGGATGTCGAAACACAGTTCGTCAAACTCCACTGACCCGGTGGCCACAATTGGAACTAATTTTTATGTCTGTTTAGTTTTTGATGGTTTTTGTTTCTATTTTATTTTTCATATCTACTAGCGACGCTGTCACCGGGTCAGATAAGTTTGTCGGACAAACTTAACTTCAAATTGATGAGGAATGAGGATATAGTTCTAGGAAGGTAGGGACGATACAATATACTTCAGTAACAGTACCTACCTAGGTATGGAATATACAAACTTATATCTAGGTATGTATATAGACACCACCCTCAAGACCATTAAATACTGTTATCAGAAAAACACAACGACTAAAGCAATCTCCCGAATGGCCGGCGGAATTGTTTTTTCCTAAATAAATTACTTGGTCACTAATGAATTTGACCGGAGAAAATTGCAGACCATTGAATATACTATACTATGTACATACCTACTGTATACCGTAATAAGGGACGGGAGAAACGAAATATAGTCCGACAGATATTTTCGCCAGGGAATATAGAGCTTAAGAAAATGGGGCTGATTCTGTAGTAAACAATCTTTACACTAAATTGAAATACTTTCATAATACTTCCTGCGGTGTACTGGGGGATAAAAAGAGAAGGTGTGAGAGAGTGATGAGAGAAAAGCCCACGGTAAAATAATAGTACATTCCGAGGCATATAATAGTGCTTTTCTCAAAAGAATGCAGGGAAATAAAACATACTTTTTATAGGTATTATCATAAAATTTTCATATACTTTCATGTATTTTTTTTTTTGACTTCGCTGGAAGCAGGTTTTCCATTGCCAATTTGGCTTCTTATCTTAAATCTGGTGCAGTACAATCAATCTCCATTTCACTGTCTGAACCGTTGGAAACCATTTTAATTATTATTAAATTTATATTTATTAAGTATGTAAATAACAAATCAAGACGAATTTTCAACTTTGCCGTCAATTTTTTTTTATCATCTGTGCCGACAGGCAATGGCAAACGCATTTATGGCTATACAGCCACGTAAACGCAATTTGTACTAAGCAAAGAGACTATGGTATGCCAAGAATGACAAAGAGATCCGATCAAATAGTATCTAATAACCCCAGCACGCCTTTTCATACAACATTGCAGGAGCGTTGTAATGTTCCAAATTCAAAAAACGCTCCTGCAATGGATTTGATTTTCTTTGTCCGAAAATTCGATACTTCGCGTATTCTTTTTTCGAAATAATGACAATATTTCCGTGCATGTTTGAGAAAAATAAATTATATATTCAATTGACCAATTTTACCGGTACAAGGATTTATTTACCGCGGCTAGCTCTAAAAATAGGTACACAAAATTAAATTTGGGTCGTGAGTTGCTAGATCCTGGCTTGACCTAGGTGACCACCTAACAAGGGGAGTACTTATACACTACCACTCTCTCTCTCCGCTCTCTTTTTATCCCCCGGTACAGCGGGAAGCGACAGAACTAGTTATTTTAGAGATTGTGTTATAGGTACATAATTGGCCACAATGTATGAAAAACTCAACAGGAGAAAACTAACGAAATATTACTAGTTTCAAAAGTATTTTTTAATATCCAGTGGGAATTTTCAATTTTTAGAAACTAAAAGTAGATGTAAGCGATAAGTAGAAAATTTTGCATTTTAAATTTTCTCCTTCAATCGCTCAAGAATTATCAATATTGCTAAAGCCTTTAAATATTGAACAGATAGGAAGCTCTTAAAAAAATATTTTTAAAAGGAAAAAACGCGTAAGCGACGTTCTATTCACACAACATACTTTTTAAATGAAACTTACGTCATCAGCACATCACTGGCTCATATAACGGAACACGGATCTCCTCTAAGTATGAAAGAGTTTAGCCATAGTCCACCACGCTGGCCAAGTGTGGATTTGCCGATAAAATTATTTTGATACAAGTAAAAACTATAGCTATGTAAAAGAAACCATTCACAACAATCTTTCTACTTTAATGATGGAATCTAATGAACACCTAAGCGCCAGGCATAACGAGTCGCTTAGGTGTTTGTAGCCGAGTTTTCAAATAAAATTAATCCATTCAATTCCTTATCTAACTACGGGTAGATTCCTCTAAGATATTCCAAGCAAACGATAGCAGCCCAATAAGGGCACAAATACAAAATCCCGAACATAATTTTCCATGTACAGGCCAACGTTATGGTTGACATCGGTTATTGCCGCCTCTACACACAAGTATGCGCTGTCCGGCTACGACATTATTGACTCGTGCAATAAGCGAGCGATCGTCGCGTGCCTTATGACAGCTTCTTGCGGAAAACTATGGAAACGGCTTCCAAAAGTAGTTTAATTTAATGAAAAAAGGAGAAATAATCGCAAGCAAGCGCTTGGACAAAGTTCATTTCACATATAAATACCTACCAGTATCGTAACTGCACAGCAGACGATTTAGAAATATGTTTCGTAGCAGGAAGTGAGTGGCGAAGTCGTCTATTCAGCCGCGTATTGGTTCGTTCAGCAGACTGTAAGTAACAGCAGTAGGTTCAACCGTATTTCATGCACAAACATGCGGGCCTGCATCATTATTCAGCGGTTATTTTAAAGGACAATAGTTCGAGCGGTACGGTTATGTTAGTCTGCAGTCAGTTTGTCCCCGTTCCGTTTACAGGCCAACGTTATGGTTGACATCGGTTATTGCCGCCTCTACACACAAGTATGCGCTGTCCGGCTACGACATTATTGACTCGTGCAATAAGCGAACGATCGCCGCGTGCCCTTTGACAGCTTCTTGCGGAAAACTATGGAAACGGCTTCCAAAAGTCGTTTAATTTGATGAAAAAAGGAGAAATAATCGCAAGCAAGCGCTTGGACAAAGTTCATTTCACATATAAATACCTACCAGTATCGTAACTGCACAGCAGACGATTTAGAAATATTTTTAGTAGCAGGAAGTGAGTGGCGAAGTCGTCTATTCAGCCGCGTATTGGTTCGTTCAGCAGACTGTAAGTAACAGAAGTAGGTTCAACCGTATTTCATGCACAAACATGCGGGCCTGCATCATTATTCAGCGGTTATTTTAAAGGACAATAGTTCGAGCGGTACGGTTATGTTAGTCTGCAGTCAGTTTGTCCCCTTTCCGTTTACAGGCCAACGTTATGGTTGACATCGGTTATTGCCGCCTCTACACAAGTATGCGCTGTCCGGCTACGACATTATTGACTCGTGCAATAAGCGAGCGATCGTCGCGTGCCTTATGACAGCTTCTTGCGGAAAACTGTGGAAACTGCTTCCAAAAGTAGTTTAATTTGATATTAGACAGAAAAGTGACTTATGTTATCGTTGGCAGTTCTTTAAAGACGCATTTTGTCCACTAGTGCGTTTTATAAGTACAATTTTCTTAATATTCTGAAATGCCGACTCCATAGTAGCTTCTACGGCAATACATTCCTTCGCGTGATTAAATGAGTCGCCGGCGGCTATCGCGATATTGCCGACGAGCTTCCGAACACGTGAACCCTCCCCGGGGGCTGACCGTTCCGCCGAGACTACACGTTATGAGCAATAAGAACATTATGTAAGGAAATATTTACAACTGCCTTTGTTTTTCTCCTCTTAATATTGTATTTATCTTAACATCGTTGGCTGAAATTAAAAGAAGCATTTTACGCACTAGTGTGTTTTATTTTACAGTTTTGATTTACTAAGTATTTATGGAATGCTGTCTCTATAGATCTGTATGGTGAACCTTGTGTCGTGACTGAGTACGTACATGTTATGCGCTGTATGTACCTATAGCCTACAATATGAATACTTAATAGGTATTTAAATGAAAAACAGGTGGATATTTGCTTTTTAATTGTAAATATCCACCTGTAATAATTTAACATTATTGTATAGTAAATAGTATAGAACTATATAGACTATACAAATGTTGTAGTAAAAGGTTTTTTCACCTAACCTATTAATAGATAAGCTTATTTGATAACCATAAATACCTTTCAGGCTTTCAGAGGTACCTACTGTTTAGTGCATTTTATGGTACCTACCTATAAAGGTACAGACATCTTAGTCACGCATATAGAAACTGAAAAACATCCTCGCCATTCCGACCAAACGAATCCAGAAAGGTTCGCAAAAAGTATCCAGCTCCATTGTCCGTAAAACATTTCTCATCTTGGAGTGAACGTTCGCGCTTTCAAGAGCCTAATCCTCAAGGAATCGTCACCATTGTAGCTCTGCAGGACATTAATCCTGCCTTTAGAAGACAAGCCCCCCGATTACGTAAGAATTGTCGATCAAACGTTAAAGATTTTCGTCAAAGTAAAATAAACCATGACAGCATTGAATTAGAGCTCAATTTCGTCTGCCCATTCTTATACGTTTAGGTTATCGTATATACCTAAACGTATAAGAATAGGCAGACGAAATTGAGCTCTAATTCAATGCAGTTACGGTTTATTTTACTTTGACAAAAATCTTAAACGATTGATCGGACATTCTTACATGATTGGGGCCAAGAGATATCCATCAATTGTCAACATTGGACTGGCGGGGAAGGCCCTACCTCACTCCCCCATTGGGTGTGCCTCCCTACTCACACAGCGGAAAACTGTCATAGATTAAACAGGGGCATCTCGATGTATCGATAATAGGTAGTTTTTTTTACTCAATGGCTATATCCAAACTATAATATTATAAATGCTAAAGTCTGTCTGCCTTTCGGTCTGTCTGTCTGCTACGCTTTCCCGGCCTATCTTTTCAACCGATTTGATAAAATTTGGTAGGTAGACAGGTAGAGGTAGGAAGGATATAGGCTGTTTATCCCGGAAAATTAGGTAGGTATATAATAATTAAGTACTAGGTATATCCTTAATCCACGCGGACGAAGACGCGAGCATCATCTAGTCTCTAATAAGTTTCATCATACTCACAAGGAAATCATCATTCATTTTTATGCATACTTAGAGGTCAGCCCGCAGTCTAAAATTTCTCAAAAACTGCTAAGCTGAAGTTTTTATCAATAATATTTCCTTTTGCTGATTCTCAAAAAAAATCATGGCCACCGCAACTACTACTTCTGATTCTTTATAAAATTGTTATTCAATATTATGTATCTTAATAGATTTGTAGATTAGGAATTATGATCGCTACCGTCAAAAATCATGGTAGGCCGTAGGCTAGGTATAGTTAGGTACCTACCCAAAGTATCACAGTGTTTTGCGAGCTTTTCATAAAATCCAATATTTCATCCTGGGGAAGGACAAAATACGTAGTTAACTGATTTTATATCCCGGAAAATCAGAGTTTCCACGAGACCACTAAAACCTAAATCTAGTTTTTAAAAGCTGTACGTTCTACGTGACTTCGTTACTCTTTGGCAGCAATCCGCCAAACATAGATATAGCGAGTGAGCTAGTGATTGTCAAAATTTGGCTTGGTAGAACAAAGCGTTATTTACCGAGCGGGGAGGGCCTTTGTGGCGCATTACACCACTCTACATAATATTGTGAAAGTTCTAACAATACACTGTTTGCAGCGAACGTATTATGGGGCCTTTTGTTCGGAATCGCGACTTATTTGGATCTTTCTGAGGCGCCGATGATTAGTTTTGGATGGAGGAACTTTCCGACTTTGAGGTTCGTGTTTGCGTCTTGGTAATTATAATACTGTTGCGAGTTGGTAGGTAGGTACTTGGTAGGAGTTTCGCGTCTTTTGTATAGTGATTAAAAGCTTTTTTATGGTTGGCTGATTTTATTCGTGGATTACTTTTTGTCTTATGTTACTTTATTGTGTATGATTAGAAAGTTTGTGTCGGGATGTAGGTCGGTAGTAAGTAGGTAGATTTTTTTTTATTATGAAGAACATAAATCAAAAGATACCTTTTTCATTTGGTAAAAGATAGAAGTAACGATAATTTTTTTACATTAGTTATGTTATGTGCAAAAAAAAACATTTTCTACTGGGTGTAACTTACGAATTCGTATGTTTACCTACTTGGTATCTAGTAGGTATCTACGGAAACATTACCTAAAGTACTATTAGGATAGTGAGGTACAACCTTTAGTATAGAAAATATGTATTATGAAGTAGCTGGTACGCTGGTAGGTACTTCAGTTTTAATTTGTAAGTATATAATATGTAGGTAGGTTCCTATACCTAACTAGAGTGAGAAATTTTATTGCAGGATACCTTGGGCGAAATTATTGTTTTACAAAATATTTCCTTTTGTAAAAGTTAACTAGGTAGGTATGCCTTTATAGTAAACCTTTAAAACAACGAAATTATTTGTAATTTATAAACTAATGTTTTAAATGTTTAACGATATAGGTAATTAACTCTATAACAAATTAGCATCGGTGTTTTATTCCATTCTTCAATGAAACACCACAAAAATGGACCCCACATTATTACCAATTAAACAACGATAAAGCCAAAATAGAAGCGGTTGAAACCGAATTATTCTGAAATTAATTGGCCGAAAACCCGTTTGGAAATTCAAGCACACGTTCGAAAAGCTCGGGTTCGAAATTCAAATGAGGCGGCACGCCCCACCCCCTGCTCCGCCCCGGCGCCATCTTGAATCCGTGCGGGGGACGTTGGGGGGCTATTAAATTATTTCATTCCGCATCGGGCCGCGCTAGCTATCGGATTAAAATAATTGCCTGCGAAAGCGTAAACGGATAATGATTTTTGTGAACAAAATAATATGGTATGAAATTTAATTTTACATCAAGCGTTCCCGCATTTTGTTCCTTTTAGCGGAAATGTCGGTAGCCGTTATGAATTAATAGGAAGACAGTGTAAGTGTAATGAAACGCGTTTTTATATTTTAATAACTGTCATTACTCGTTACTTTTAAGATAATTCTTTTGTTTCGTTTTTATTTTATTGAATGAGTATACTTTACAACTTCACATAACATTAATATAATTTAATATTTCACAGTACCTACACAATTTTATTACAACTTCAATAGCGTAAAACATTGTCGTTAAAAATATGAAGTAGCTCTACCCAACACACTATTAGTTATAAAGAACTACCTAGGTACTAGGTATTTAACGAAAATAAAATATTCTATTACTCCAGAGTAGATATACCTATAGCTTCTACTTTTTTATAATTTTATATCTACCCTACGTACTTGAACTACCTACTGGAATATAAATTCGCACTTTACAGGCATCTATGCTAATATTATAAATGCGAAAGTTTGGATAGTCTGGAATAATAAATAGGCAACTTTTAATCCCGGAAATTAAAGACTTCACGCGGGAACCAATAAACTTCAATCTACGCAGACTCAAAGTCGCGGGCATCAGCTAACTTTAATTTAAATTGTTATTTTTGTTGGGCTTTATGCTAATTATACTAACAGGGACCCCGTTATAAGATGAACCAGGACGCATCTAGATTCTAGACCCTAATATAACAAACCAACCAGACTACTAATTGCAACAATGTACATATAGGTAACTTTACTGTGTTATTTAATTTTTCCATTCCCAACTTTAAGCTTAAACTTTCTTATTCGCTAAACTGGAATATAAATCCTCACTTCAAAAGCCAAGTGTTAAGAACATGTTAATCCCACTACAGTTTCAACTGCAAGGTGGAAGTGACCCGAAGTTTCAAAAACTCCCGACTTGAGAGTTGAGTGTAGCAAACTTGCGGCCTCGGTTAGGCTAGGAGGTGATGGCAACTTTGTAGAGAATATTGCGGTAGGGGGATACTGAATGAAGGATGCTCTATTTTAGTTAACTATTTTGTATTGAGAAATTTTGACACGTCCCTGCCTAATTGTAGATAGGTAGGTACATACCTACGTAGGCAAATTGATATATAATAATTAATTTAATCAGGCATTAGAAATTATGCTCTAATCTAACATCTAATTCACATACATACAACTCTCTCTGAGGATAGACAAATGCGTATCATTGGTATTAACGTAGCATTGGTTCATTCTTTTAGAAGTAGGTCTAAGACACAAACGTTACTAAATTATATTACTAAGTTAGTTAGTTTATTAAGTTAATACTAGGTAGTAAGTATTATTCATTATTAATTTATTGAATGTTTAATTTAATAAATTAATTTACAACAGCAGTAAAAATAAACATTACAGCAACAGGTGATAACAACGAGATTTGAGAGTTATATAGTCGATCTTATATTATATATGTATTTATTTATAGTACCTAAATCACCGAAAGTTACCACTGACATAATATTTAGGGGCCATACTGGCCCAACGCTTAAAACTATTCTCCTCTAAATGACAGTTTGATGTCACGTACCTTGACGTTTCTAAAATTAGTATTATAATTCTAAAACACGAATGTCAACAATATTGAAACAATATGGATTTAATTGTTGGCAGTATAGCCCCAGGGATGTCAAAGAGATCGTTACTGCAAAGAAAAAGTTTAAGTAGAGCATACCTCTTTGCGATTCGCAAGTCAGGTGCAAATCGAACACGATTTAGCCATCAGCGCGGCGTCGTCAGTCGCACCCCCTCCCCACTTGTCTCATCAAATTGAATCCAGTTGCATTCGCGTCAACTGCACATCACTACTAGATGCTACTATCGTAACACTTATGCTACTATCGTTACATTTATGTTACTAGCTTCCTATGTGAACAATATCGTGTGCGTGTGTAACATTAGCAGTTGGTAACACTTGATTGACAATACGAATCATTAGGCGCAATACACGTAATTTAATACTTGAGTTAACTATTAACGCTTGATTGTCAGAAGTAGGGAGGTACCTAGGGAGGAGTGCACGAAGTGTTCCTTAACCGATGTTTAGGTAACTGCTGGCTAATCCCTAAACATCGCTTAAACAACCGTTTAATTGAAGATTATCTGTTCACTAGGATATTTGGAACCACGATCAATAAATCAGTATACAGCCAACCGTTGACAGCAATTGGAACCCGAAAAAAGGTTGTGGTGGTGGTGTGGGATTAAAAAATAGTTATTTAATCAGCCTTTTAACTGATGATAATCAGCCGTTTTAAAAGTCGGTGCACTCGACCATTAAATAGTTGCAGTAGTACCTACAGAATAATAATATTATGAATATTCTTTGTTGTATCCAAAAGCTATAAGATTTCTTTTTCAATTTTCATATCTTTAAGTTGAAACAAATACCTAAGTTTCCAAACTGTTTATGTTTACTGTATCCAGTCTAAGTAGGATAGTAGTATTTGTGGGTGCGTCATGTACCTAAATAAATAAAAATATGTTTAAGGGAAATATTGAAAACTATTGAAAAATTTGAAACTAAATGTTTTATGTAATCATTATCAGCGTTTATCTGCATAGGTAGGAATATTGGAGTGAAATATGTTCCGCAACCGGTTCGGAATAATTAAGTACCTACCTATTCTGACGAAAAAAATACCGACCAATACCTATTTTCGTTATTATTTGTTTTTATTATACGAATATGTATTGGGTAGGTACTACATATTTTAAAACGAACAGCTTTTCGAAGCCGTTATTGAAAACACATTTTAAAAATGATTTAGAAAAATAATCACACCCTAATCATCCATCCATCCAGGTCACATCCACCTATTAATCTACCTATCTAATATTACCACAGAATAGGTAATAGTAGTAACAGAAGAGTTACTCCGCGAAGACCTTTTAACCATCAGCGACTCAGGTTACGTCGTAATAAAGTGCAATTCAGCTCGCACAGCGCTGCGAGTGAAAATAATTAAATACCTACCTCTATATATCTCTTTCTATCGCGTAACACTTATCCCTTCAGACGCGGCGCGTGTAGCCTTAGGGTTGACTACTTCTAAATTCTTACTATCGGTATCATTACTATGGGTCGGTAATCGGTTGCAATGATGACGACAATTACTTTAAAAATAGATAAAAGATATATTATTATTATTCATAGATTTTGTAGAAACCAAATAGGGATATGGGTTTAACATGCTGCCATGCCCCTAACTGGTTAGCCCGCTACCATCTTACACTGCATCATCACTTACCATCAGGTGAGATTGCAGTCAAGGGCTAACTTGTAGTGGATAAAAAAAAGTCGTTATATATTCCACAAGTAGTGAAATATCAATGAATATTTTACACTTATATGGGGTGGAAGGGGGCCCATGCCAGAGTTTACGAGACAAAATAATATACCCACATTATGGATTAATCATCATCGACTCATCGGCGGCCCACTAGTCTCACTACTAAGCACGACTCACGAGGCTCTTCTCAGAATGAGAAGGGTTTAAGCCATATATTCCTCCACACTGGCCAATTTCTTGTTGGCAGACATATTAGAGTTTTTTATAATGATTATAGAACTTCAGGCATGTTTTCAGCTTTACACACGATTTTTGTTAACCGTAAATGATATACTTATTTTAATTAATTAAGTTGGAGGTGCGTTCCCAGGATCGAACCCCAGACTTGGAGGCTGAAGTCTACCCATTAGGCTATCACTATAATATTGGATACTACCTATGGTTTATATTTACTTTTGTTTAAAACTGTATCTTGTGTGGATATAAAAATAAAACTACCCACATTATGTATTAATATTAGTTTTGTTTAGAACTCTAAGTAGGTACGTATGTACTATGTACCTAGATAGGCAAATAATACAAACTTACCTTTTAGGGTCCTTAGGAAGTGCAAAGAGCGATTAGTTAGGTCTTAATAATTAGAGTTTAAACGACCTAATGTGATACGATATCGTTTACTGATCTTTCTTTGTTTATCCATAACGAGAACTTGAGTAAAAGTCAAACGTATATAACTACGGTCCGCGCGCAACACTCGACTGATACGAGTGCCGTCGAGCGTCCACGCAGCAGTAGTTAAATATCTCAGGTCACGTGACAAGTGAGCCAGGCCTGATATTACTAATCAACATATTTGTTGTAATTCACACCGTAAGACGAAAAAGATTGGGTAAATCTATTAAAATAATTCGAATTAAACTAATTTCGTACTGTTTGCCGGTGTATAGAGCTATAACATTTTTATAAGGGCATCTAGAGTTTGATTTGAGAATCTATACCCTCCTCCCCATTCTTACTCCACTATCAAATTGAATTCGCTGGAACTGCATTGCGTAGCTTCATCCGATGAAGCCGTGCGGTTGTTTGTTCGGAACACTTGGTACTGCTGGCAAACGGCATAGATAGATAGGTAGATACGTACACAGACATATTGCTTCTAATTTGTATGGATTTTGCAGACATTGATTTCATCGAAAACTAGGACATATTGCTTGGTGATTTCTCTTCTCCTTTTCTCAACCTATTTTTCTTTCATCTAGCTCCCCGTGATTACTGTTGTCTTAAAAGTGGGATTATCGACAGGGTCAATTTGGCCAAGTTATAATTTTAGATTTTTTTCTGATTTAGCCTAATGGGAGGCTTCGACCGTGGCTACTGGCTAGTTACCAATCTGCCGGCCTAAACGTGCCATAGCCCTAACCGTTTAGTCGGCTAGATATCTCAGACTGTATCATTACATAGCATAAAGTGAGATGAGAGATCACAGTCAAAGGCTTTTTATCCACTACCATTCTAGAGGCTTTAAGTTTCAAAATCTTGTGAAAACTCTTAAACTTAGAGTCAGCTATTATTACTGTCGGCATGTTGTCTCATAACTGTTTTGAGCAAAGTGCACACCTACTCAGGCATTCAAAATAATATATTCATCCCTACACTATAGCATTGCTCGCCAGTGATTGATAGACAATGTATTTTACCCGTATATACCCAACATCTACTCTATATACAGATATATATACAGCAACAATCGCTCAGTCCGTTAAGTGATTTGTCCGCTTGCGTGCATTATTGATGCGCCATACTCCCCGCTTCTATCGCAATTTACCAACACCCGAAACGAAATGGAATGCCTATATTATTACTTAGGTAGGTATAGCTATGTTTATTATATAGGGTTTCTGAAAATATCAGTATGTATTCTGAAGTGAATTAAAAGATTATATTATCTCTATATATAAAAATGAATCCCTATTTCCCTTGGTCACGGCATCACGCGTGAACGGCTGGACCAACTTCGCTAATTCTTTTTTTGTTGTGTTTGTTGTTATTGTAAGGAGAAGGTTCTTATGAAAGAAAATGTTTGAAAAATTGTACGGAAAAGTAAAAAAATTGGGTTAAAAAAACTATATATACAAAAGTAAATGAGACATAAGACAGTAGAGAGATCTTCAAATATATTGTCAGCCTGACGGTCATTTATTCAGTTTCATATATTATATACATTTATACTGGGAAAAAACCAGTTCCCACGGGACTCTATAAGACCTAAACCCACGCGGACGAAGTCGCGGGCATCAGCTAGTCTACTATAGATATTATACTTAGGTGTGTTCTTAGATTATATTATTTATATATTTCTTACCAATACTTAGGCACCTACATGTTCTGTAGCCAACAAATAGCACAATTATTAAAGTTTTGAATTCGGTAAAAACAAATTAAGAAACAAAATAATTTCCGGGTTGGTTTCATTGTGCCTTCTTCAGTGCTAAAAATGATTATTATTTTGCAGTTTTATTTTACATTTATTTTATTTTAAATAAATTAATTATTTCATCAGACTAATACTATTATAAATGCGAAAGTGTATTTGTTTGTTGGTTTGTCCTTCAATCACGCCGCAATGGAGCAACGGATCGACGTGATTATTCGCATGGGTATAGTTGAGGACCTGGAGAGTGATATAAGCTACTTTTTATCCCAGAAAATTAAGGAGTTTCCGCGGGAATAAAAAAAAACTTAAACCACGCGGGCGAAGTCGCGGGCATCAGCTAGTTTTAAATAACGAAACAGAGCCATCTTGTTTTCTGATAGCAATCGGAATGCATGTTTTATGCAGCCCGATGGATGGTACGCGTTTGATGCCGAGAATTATTTCGTTTCACCAGACCTAGTGAGAAGTCTAAATTTTTAAAAATGCTAAGGTTATAGGCACTAAAACATCCATAATCAAATATCCATACTAATATTATAAATGCGAAAGTGTGTCTGTCTGTCTGTCTGTCTGCTACGCTTTCCCGGCCCATCTTTTCAACCGATTTTGCTGAAATTTGGTATAGAGGTAGGTTATATCCCGGGGAAGGACATAGGCTACTTTTTATCCCGGAAAATTAAGGAGTTCCCGCGGGAATCAAAAAACCTTAATCCACGCGGACGAAGTCGCGGGCATCATCTAGTAAATATTATAAATGCGAAAGTTTGGATGGATGGATGTATGGATGTATGTTTGTTACTCAATCACGCTCCAAAGGATGAACGGATCTGGATGAAATTTGGCACAGAGATAGATTATCGTCTGGAATAGCACATAGGCTACTTTTTATCCCGGAAAATTAAAGAGTTCCCACGGGAACCGAAAAACCTCAATCCACGCGGACGAAGTCGCGGGCATCAGCTAGTAATATTATAAAGTGTGTCTGTCTGTCTGTCTGTCTGCTGCGCTTTCACAGCCCATCTGTACAGCCGATATTGGCGAAATTCGGCACATACTCGTAGGTATTTGCATCCCGGGGAGGACACAGTCTTTTTTCGACAGGAAGCCGCGGGCATCAGCTAGTTAGGTTAGGTTAGGTTAGGATAATTTCATGGCGGTATGTTTTTTTAATTTATTTTTTTGTTATCCACTACAAGTTAGCCCTTGACTTCGATCTCACCTGATGGTAAGTCATGATGCAGTCTAAGATGGTAGCGGGCTAACCTGTTAGGGCAATGGCATTTATATTCAACCCATAACCCTATTCGGTTTCTACACGGCATCGTTCCGGAACGCTAAATCGCTTGGCGGCACGTCTTTGCCGTTAGGGTGGTAACTAGCCACGGCGGAAGCCGACCGGGGAATGTACCACACACCACACCACACAGTGGATTCGCTTTCCAATCTAAATCTTATACTTTAATTCAAATCTATTTCAATAAAGTTCGTTGGAAAAACGAAAGTTGGAAAAACATAAATCAACCGAAGAAGCAAAGCACTTAGCACGCGTCCGTAACAGACAGGTATAGAGACATGGTATTAGGAATTACGACTATGTATAGAGACATCTATAAAATCAATATATCAACATCATTCACTTAGATTGTCAGTTGAGCACAAAGAAAAGCGCAGTCGATTCTCTTAGACGGGCACAAAAAACAAAGGCGTCCAAAGAAAGACGTCGCGGCCTTTTTAAAATGGACATTCTTCATTAGAAAAGTCGATGGCATCCTAGAATGTGAGATCTTTTCTTTCAAGTTCCAGCGACTTAATGAAATACCTTTTTGATGAAGCCGTAGTGGAATTTTTTTTGGAGGGAAAATGTTCCTTCGGGTCTGGAAAAGACTTGCTGGAATAACTTAATTTTTACGGTTATTTTTGTTACACCAGTTGATAATCCATTTATATACTCACTATAACTCGTGACTTCGTCCGCGTGGATTAACGTTTTTGATTCCGCCGGAAATTCTTTAGTGTACTAAGATAAAATGTAGGATAAAGTTAAGCTATCTCCATTGCAAATATAAGCCAAATCGGTTCAGTATTGTGGCTTTAAGGAGTAACAACGATCTAAACATACAAACTTACAATCATCCTAACTTTCACATTCAGGTATAATATTAGTAAGAAAAGATGTTTCTTTATCGTTCGTTATCTACAATCTGTAATCTCTCGAGGTGCATGACTATAGAGTATAGACTATAGATGTCCTACGCTCTACGAAACGGCTACGAGCTACGACGTTGCTACGCGGATCCAGCTTTTGTATTCGATGACAATAATATTATTTAGAGTTGGACTGCAGATTATAATGCTAATCTTATTACGTACAGTATTATAATATTAAATATCTTCGCTTCTTTTAAGTCCCACAAACTTATCTGACATCTACCTCTACCCCTGATCTACTACCTATCTCCTAATCTATGTTACACGGGTATATAATATAATCTATGTTATGGGTAGTCGGGTATGTTACACTCTCTTTAACGTTTCTGTGGTGGTGTCGTGTGGTGCGGGTTGTTACGTTCCCTCAAATATGGTTGAGCGAAGCAATGGCTGGATCATGCGTCATGCTCGTGAACGGGTGCCACCGTCGGAAATGGGGCTGCCTCTGTCTGCCAGTCTTGGCGTGTATTGAATATTGTAGGTATGCTCGTGAAAAAAGCTTACTATACAATCGAAGATTACGTAAATGATAAAAAAAACAGCGTGGATTTGATTCGCTCCAGCTATGCGTGGGACTGCAGTTACTTGTATCATTATGATGATTGTAAGTTTTGATGGAAAAGAGCAACCACCGAGTTTCTTGCTGGCTCTTCTCGGTAGGAATGGCATTCCGAACCAGCGGTAGATTCATATTATAACGATTCAAAAGCGCTTGTAAAAGCTTATTTGAATAAAAAACATTTTGAATTTTTTTTTTTTTTTCTATATATATAAAATTCAAAGTCCTGACTGACTGACTGACTGACTGACTAACTGACTGACTTATATATCAACGCACAGCCTAAACCGCTGGGGTTAGAAACTTGAAATTTTGACAGTAGGTTCCTTTAGTGACGTAGGCGCTCTCTAAGGAAGAATTTTTCAAAATTCCACCTCTAAAGGGGTGAAATAGGGGGTTAAAGTTTGTATGAAAGTCCGTCATTTCTCAAGTTATATCCATGAAACTTGGTATATGAGCTACCAGTAAAAAATAAAGAAGTACGTGTGTCACAGTTTTTCAAATTTCCACCCCCAAAGAGGTAAAACAGGGGTTGAAAGTTTGTATGAAAGTCCTTCATTTCTCAAGTTATAGCACAGAATAGGTAATGTTATAGCCATGAAACTTAGCATTTGGGCTTTTGGTTAAATATGATGAAGTACGTGTTTCAACATTTTTGAAAATTCCCAAAGGGGTGAAATAGGGGATGAAAGTTTGTAGGAACGTTTTTCAAATTATATCAACGAAACTTGGTATTTTGGCTTTCGTTAAAAAATAAAGAAGATCATGTGTCACAGTTTTTCAAAATTCTACCCCCAAAGGGTTAAAATAAGGGTTGAAAGTTTGTATGAAAGCTAAGTTATAGCCGTGAAACTTGGCACTTGGACTTCCAGTTAAATATGAAGAAGTACCTACGTAATTTTAACCATTTTTAAAAATTCGACCCCCAAGGCCGTTAAATAGAGTTTGTCCTTCAATCACACTGCAGCAACGGATCAACGTGATTTTTTGCATGGGTATAGTTGAGGTACCTGGAGAGTGACATAGACTAAGAGTGCCTGTGGGGAAAAAAAACTTAAACCACGCGGACGAAGTCGCGGGCATAAGCTAGTATTATACATGCGAAAGTGTTTGTTTGATGGTTTGTCCTTCAATCACGCCGCAACGGAGACACGGATCGACGTGATTTTTGGCATGGATATAGTTGAGGACCTGGAGAGTGACATAGGGTACTTTTTATCCCGGAAAATTAAGGAGTTCCCGCGGGAATCAGAAAAACTTAAATCACGCGGACAAAGCGTGCCGCCAAGCGATTTACCGTTCCGGTACGATGCCGTTTAGAAACCGAATAGGGGTATGGGTTTAATATAACTGCCATGCTCCTAACAGGTTAGCCCGCTACCATCTTAGACTGCATCATCACTTACCATCAGGTGAGATCGCAGTCAAGGGCTAACTTGTATTGGATTTAAAAAAACCTTGAATTTGGACTTTTGAGATTTCGTCAGGGACCAAGTCTGAGCACCATAATATTATGTAAGAGCTGCACAAAAAAATCACTATTTTCTAGGAAACATCGTAATAAACTTAAAAACGAACATAGTACATCAATCTCATCGCCTAAAGCAATACCCGGGGGTAGGTACTCCAGACTCAATGTATAAAGAACAACAAAATCCGTACGTAATACAATTTCCATGGGAATGGACAGCCATCACAAAGAACATTGTCAAATAGTACGCCACTCAAACGCAGCCCTAATATCCGATGAGCAAACGACAAACAGCACAAAAACCAACTTATATTTACCATTTCCAAACCAAAACATTTTTTAAAACTAACCTTTATCATGATAAGAATACATGCTAGTGAAATGTTAGTAGAGTGGAAATGTAAGTGGTGTGCAATAGTAGTTTATCGATATACGTTGACAACTTTTGAAGGGGGTCGTATAGTCAAATAAAAAACTAATATCGACACAGGTCGGGCCACGTGCCGCGGGGTCTAAAAGCGGCAATATTGAGATGGTGTTGAGATAATTGTCGTTTAATTTGACGGGATGCGTGTTAGAGCGATCTGTGATAACACACTCGAGTGGATTCGGTGGAGTGTTAAAATTATATTTTTTAAGTACCTACCTAGGTACGTACCCATATTTATATTCTCATTTTATCGATAGCCACATTAGGTCTTCACTACGATAATAGGTCTTATAAACATACTAGCTGATGCCCGCGACTTCTTCCGCGTGGATTGAGGTTTTTTGGTTCCTCCGAGTTCCCTCTTTCATTTTTCGGGATAAAAAGTAGCCTATGTGCTATTCCAGACGATAATCTACCTCTGTGCCAAATTTCATCCAGATCCGCTCAGCCATTCTGGATTGATTGAGTAACAAACATCCATCCATACATACATCCATCCATCCATCCAAACTTTCGCATTTCTAATACTAGCTGAAGTATAGATGGAGTCACCGCTTTCCATAGGCAAACATATTCGTATGTAGGTACAATGGAGAAGTTTCATGATGTGAATATCATATTTAACGCAACGGAAGTAAAATATATATAAAAACTAATTAATCAGTGTATTTTATTTAAATCCATCAATAAATGGCTGAGAAATTAATTATTTAATAAGTTTAATTATTTAATGTACTTACACCGATTGCTGTAGGATCTTATTCGAGTGAGAAATTTTGTGAGTGAGTTTTAGATTTAAAACTTTAAAATTATCTTCACACACAAATTAAGTGCTTTTAATTCAATTATGTCCATTTCTTTCTTTTGTTCCGCTTTATAAAGTCGATTGCTAAGGTCGTGTGACGCCACACGACCGTAATGTAAGCGCAACTTTAAAGTTCCATAACTTTTTCATTTGTTGAAATATTTTAATGATTCTTTCATATTTTTGTTTTATTTTGTCTTTATTTTAATCTTCTTCTTCTTCTTTCGGTGCCTCTTCTATCGAAGGTTGGCGATCATATTGGCAACTTGAACTTTCGACACTGCAGTTCTAAATATTGATCGGGTGCTTTTTGCACTGGCGTAAGTTCTTCAGCCAGGATGTCCTTCTCCGTCCCACGCCCCTTTTAACTTGTATCTTGCCCTGAATAATTAATTGTAGTAGGTCATACTTAGGACCACGAATTATATGACCCAGGTACTCTAATTTCCTCTTTTTTACCGTTAGAAGAATCTCCTTCTTTTTCCCAACGCGCTGATTTCTAACTTTATCTCTCCAGGATATTCTTAACATTCTTCTGTAAACCCACAATTACAATTAATTTTAATAATAAATTTAAAAAAAAATAGAAACCTCTCCATTGTATGTTAAATGTTTGTCTGTGTCACCACTACGGGATAAATGTATTTTCTTTATTTCCTAGAAAACCGTTCCTATTTCCTAGCGTTAGGGAAGTATCTCAAAAATCTAATAACAAACACAATCACGTCTGTTTGTCAATATGGAGCGCGTCGATTGATTAAGGAACACGATTGGGGGCACGCGACACATCAAACGGAGAGTGTTCACGCATTTTGCACACGAGTTCGTCTACACATACTTATCACTTGCTTAATACATTGCAAATATTTCATTACTACCACGATATAATTTGCGTGGATTTTAAAAATTCAAAGAAGTCTCTGTTTTCCAGAATAAAAGGATACTTTTTATTTCGCAAAAAAAGAGTCAATGAGAGTGAGTTTTCACTCACTAGCTCAAAAAGGGCACCTTTGCTGCCTAAAACCAGTGAGCAAAAGTCGTTTTTGCTCACCCCAGTGAGAAAAAGTGTCTTTGAATTTAGAACGCTCTGGATTTGACCTTTTATACAAATGTGCTTTTAAGACTTTATAATTTTGTAAAACGACATGAAATATAGAAAATTAAAATTAATAAGTTATATATACATATTATTTATTCTATGAATGACGCTATTCCGAACACAGACAATCAAGAATTTTAAAAAATGGCAGGAAAAAATAGAAATTTGTATCTTATGGTACTTTCTTTTGTAAGTTTGAAAATTAACAAAATAAAAAATTGTGTCTAACGCTGAATTAAACTTACCTACTTCCGAAAAAGTCCCGTGAAAAATATACTTGAAAGCCTATGAATTATTTAATGATTGGAAACTTGCTTAAAAGGCGCTAAGACCTGTTCTGATACGGTGGTTTACAATTATTAGGAAATTGTAAACAATTTAGAAATAAATTATTGCTGGCGACCTCCATGGCGGCGGCGGGGGCGGCGGCCACTAATGCAGAAAGCCGTCATTTTTGTGCCTTTTGATGTTGAAACCCTGGGGTCGTGGGGTGAAGATGCTAGATATTTTTTTAAGGATCTATCTCGTCTCACAGTGTCCACAGGTGGTCCGGAGGGCTCGCAGTTACCTCGGCCAACATAATAAAAGTTTGGCTATTCAGCGGGGTGACACTGCCAGCATTTTGGGCACATTGCATCATTGTAGCGGCTTAGATGATATTTTTAATGTTGAGCTTATGTTAATAAATAAATAAATCAAATAAGTATCAAATAAATATTATAAATGCGAAAGTTTGGATGTATGGATGTATGTTTGTTACTCAATCACGCTCCAACGGCTGAACGGATCTAGATGAAATTTGGCACAGAGATAGATTATGGTCTGGAATAGCACATAGGCTACTTTTTATCCCGGAAAATTAAAGAGTTCCCGCGGGAACCGAAAAACCTAAATCCACGCGGACGAAGTCGCGAGCATCAGCTAGTTAGGTATAAATGCGAAAGTTTGGATGGATGTATGGATGTTTGTTACTCAATCACGCTCTAACGGCTGAACGGATCTGGATGAAATTTGGCACAGAGATAGATTGTAGTCTGGAATAGCACATAGGCTACATTTTATCCCGGAAAATTAAAGAGCTCCCGCGGGAACCGAAAAACCTCAATCCACGCAGACGAACTCGCGGGCATCAGCTATAGTAATAAATAAATTTCTTTATTGAGGCAGCCAAAAGGCCCATTTGTTAGTAGTACATAAGCGTAAAATGTAATGTATGTTAATGTATTTCAAAGTTTTAATTTGAATAAAGTTGCTATTTCATTTGTGAAAAAAAAATTTGAAATTGTAACATTGAACCTATTGCACCCAAAACCAAACCGCTCACAACTGCGCCCAAGAGGTAGTCCGGTTACATACAACTTTTCACAGAGACTAAGCAAATAGAATATTTTTCGCTCAGTCACGTATTACTATGAGAGCGACAAATCCAGTGCGAATCGCAAACACCCCCGCGGCGCCACGCGGCCTTACAATTACGACACTTGTAATTGATATCAATATTGTAGGGGGACGTTACATTTTTGGTAAAATCCATGCTAATATTATAAATGCGAAAGTGTATCTGTCTGTCTGTCTGCTACGCTTTAACGGCCCATCTTTTCAGCCGATGTTACATCCCGGGAAAGGACTACTTACTTCTACCGGGGAAGGCAACTTTTTATCTTGGAAAATTAAAGGTTTCCTGCGGGAACCAAAAAAACGTAACCCACGCGGACGAAGTTGCGGGCATCTTCTAGTATTACAATAAAACTTAAAATCTAGCTAGCCTAACGTCTGTTCCCTTACTCTCAAAGCAAGATGGGACGGAAAATCCGGCACGACCGGAGAGGTCAGGCGCAGGGGTGTCAGGATACCACTTGTTTGACTCTACCACCGGTTCGGAATTCTGGCAAGTTCTGTGCCAATAAGAAATTCAGCAGTTGCTCTTTTTAACTAGAAGTTGCCGCGTGGAGTCAGTTTCTAAAATATCCTGTGGGAGCGCATGATTGTTCGTAGTGTAAAGTAGATAATATGTCCCACGATACAATCTATTAAAATCGGTTCAGCAGATCAAAGATGAGCCTGGTTGTTTATAAAAGCAATGCAGCCAAGTTCCCAAATGATTGCAGTAGGTACGTAAAGTCTGTTCCATTAGGGATGATTTATTTTTTCAGCGAGATCTTCTATTATCAGACGTTAAGGAAGATCTTCATCAGACATGGGGCCCGATTGTCTAAGCATATCGTAATCATTTGACAGTTTAAAACGTATTACTCGAACTGTTTAAGGAGTTCATGCATGCTTTTTGAAGTGCAGGCATCTATGAACTCCTCAAACAGGTCGAATTATACGTTTGACAAACGATCGATTTGACGACAATTGGGGGGTTGATCTTGTAGTCTTTCAATAACTAATCTTTCAATACTCTCATCAACTACTACTACTATACTACACTATATAGGTATATCTACTAATAAAATAATCTTTCTTTTTCTACTAACTTTACTACGTATTTTTGTAACTGCCAATTTAAAACACGACGTCAATAGGTACCAGGGGCGCTTCATAGACAAAAACTTATTAAACATTCATCCTTAGTGGAATAAAAAGTGGAAAATGCAGCAAAAGCGTTTAAACTGAGCGAATAAATTAAGCGCCAGCCGCCGGATATAAGTGTTAACTCGCGGATAATGAAAATTATTCATCCCCCTTGCATTTTGAATATTGTTTACAGTGTTACACCAAAAAATATAGGACTACGTAAAATACTGGGGCTGATTTTGTAGTGCACAATCAATCTCTAAACTAAACTAAAATGACAGCTTTAAATCAAGTTTAGAATATTCAATTGAAAAACCTCACAATTTCCTATAATCTTTGTTTTAAAAGTCAATCCGTCGTTGATCCGTCGCAAGAAAGTAACTTATTTATGATTGCTAAATTTGACGTAAATCCTTCGTAAAACATTAATGCTAACTTGATAGTACGAATTGAGTGAATGATTTGCATACGACGTCAGGAAACAATGTTCTAATAAGCTTACTTTTGGGGACGTCATGGTAGGATTTGTCGAAACAATATCAAAATAAGCTTATATCAGTTTACTTTAAGCAGTGGCAGTAACCCCCCTGTACCTTTCCGCAGGGAGTATAATTGACATGCTCATTGATGTGCTCATGAGATTGTCACAGAATTGGCCACATTGATTACCGAAGTCGTATTGGCAATAGGCATCCACCCGTGGCCAGTTTGATGAACTATGGCCAAACCCTTCTCATTCTGAGAATAGATTCCTGCTCAGTGAAATACGACGATCTAAGATCTTGACTTGAAGGTGTTGTATAATCATTTTGTTATTTCAAGGAAATTCCGCAGCGCAATCTGAAAGCCTCCTAAAAATACTGGCATGGCTGCGAATCCGTCTGGTTTATAATTGAAATATATTTATAACTAGCTGATGCCCGCGACTTCGTCCGCGTGGGTATACCAAGTTTCATCGAAATAACTTGAGAAATGACGGACTTTTATACAAACTTTCAATCCCTATTTCACCCCTTCGGGGGTAAAATTTACGAAAACTGTGAAACACGTATTTCTTCATTTTTAACTGGTAGCTTGTACACCAAGTTTCATCGATATAACTTGAGAAATGAAGGACTTTCATACAAACTTTCAACCCCTATTTCACCCCTTTGAGGGTGAAATTTTGAAAAACTGTGAAACACGTATGTCTTCATTTTTAACCCGCAGCTCATATACCAAGTTTCATGGCTATAACTTGAGAAATGAAGGACTTTCATACAAACTTTCAACCCCTATTTCACCCCTTCGGGGGTAAAATTTACAAAACTGTGAAACACTTATTTCTTCATTTTCAACCAGTAGCTTGTATACCAAGTTTAATCGATATAACTTGAGAAATGACGGACTTTCATACAAACTTTCACCCCCTATTTCACCCCCTTAGGGGTGGAATTTTGAAAAACTGTGACACACGTACTTCTTTATTTTTTACCGTAAGCCAAAATAAAAAGTTTCGTTGATATAACTTGTAAAACATCTTGAGAAACGAAGGACTTTCATACCAACTTTCATCCCCTATTTCACCCTTTTGGGGGTCGAATTTTCAAAAACTGTGAAACACGTTTGTCTCCATTTTCAACCCGCAGCTCATATATCAAGTTTCATGGCTATAACTTGAGAAATTAAGGACTTTCATACAAACTTTCAACCCCTATTTCACCCCTTTGTGGGTAGAATTTCGGGATAAAAAGTATCCTATGTCCTACCTCGTAGTATAGGCTCAAATCTTGCCAAGTTTCGTTTGAATTCATTCAGTAGTTTCGGCGTGATGCGCGGCCAAGATACAGACAGACAGACAGACAGACAGACAGACAGACAGACAGACAGACAAAAATGAAAAAAATTACAGATTTGGCTTCAGTATCGAATAATGAGTGCCCCCCAAAAAAAATTTTCAAAATATCTTCAATGTACAGAATTGGACCTGTTACAGTTTTATTATAAGTATAGATTGCGCGTCGCTCTCCCAACCGACGGTATTGCGGGAAGCGAAAATACGGAGCACGAACTGTCTACCAATTATTCTAACCTATTTATTTATTTATTTATTTTCTTTTTTTTCTGCTCAGATTTCTGAACCGATTTTGATACTTTTTTTAATGGCATAAGCAGTAAGGTATACGCAAAATCGATGCGTCACGCTCAACCGAATTCTATATAGTGTGTAGGTCTCCTTCCCTCTATGCGTCGTGCTCCTCATTGTTGAGGGTCGTGATCCCTTTCCATTAATGACATAGTGGCAGGGGGTTTTCTTGGGATAATAATGCGGTGGGTACCCGGGTCCTTCCGCATCTGACTCGACTAAGGTACTTACTATTAAGTTTCTAACGATTATTATTAGATGTTAGTGATAATAACCAGTCCGGACCGAAACTTAACGTGCTCTCTTAGGCACGGAGGAAAAGAAAAGGCCAAATGCGGTCAAAGTTGCTGTATAAATTGCACTCGACTAGTATGCGTTGTCGCAACTAGGCCACCGTCGCTTTGGTCTTGTCTGGTGGGAGGTTTCAGCCGTGGCTAGTTACCACCCTACCGGTAAAGATGTGCCGCCAAGCGATTGAGCGTTCCGGTACAATGCCGTGTAGACACCGATTCATTAGGGATATGGGTTAAATATATAACTGCCATACCCCTAACAGGTTAGCCTAATACCATCTAAGACTGCATCATAACTTACAAACGCAAATGTACAATCTTTAACATCGCAGGCAAAAGCAAAAAAGCTACTTAAGTATAAACATATAGCGAGGTACATAAAGATGAAACACATAGTATAAAGGTGGTATAAGCCGTAATCGTCAAAGAATTCGCTGGAGACAAAGCTCAATACTCAACCTAGGTACAGTCATCTACAGTCGTCTCATACGTCGTTAGACCCGCGTGTGAGAGAGCAGTACAGTCGACGACGTCATCCCCTCAAGTATTGTGTCCACACAATATAAGCGCAAATAAACCGGATCTCTTGCCGCGCCCGGATGTACTCGCGGCTTTAGTGAGGTTCTAGGCAAATGGCTGTTGCGTGCAATATTAAAAAAAAACTTTTCCCAAGTCTCTTGTTTTAGGGATACCCTTCCTCAAGGGTTCTTCGAGTTTGCCCCACCAAGACTTTTTTTTATCCACTACGTTAGCCCTTGACTGCGATCTCACCTGATGGTAAGTGATGATGCAGTCTAAAATGGTAGCGGGCTAACCTGTTACATGTTAAGGTAGGTATAGTTAAGGACTTGGACAGGCTACGTGTTTTCCCAGAAAATTAAGGAGTACCTGCGGCAATTAAAAAACGTGTGGTGTCGTGGGACACCAGATAGGAACGAAGTTCCTTAATACATAAATATTAATTTCAATTTCTAGCCGAGGTAAAAAGAAAATAATTATTCAGCTATAATCAGTGTTATCCTAATAGTGGGACAAAGTGTATTTTTTTTCCCACTTAGTATACTAATTTTATAAAATATGTACATACTAGCTGATGCCCGCGACTTCGTCCGCGTGGATTGAGGTTTTTCGGTTCCCGCGGGAACTCTTTAATTTTCCGGGATAAAAAGTAGCCTATGTGCTATTCCAGACTATAATCTATCTCTGTGCCAAATTTCATCCAGATCCGTTCAGCAGTTGGAGCGTGATTGAGTAACAAACATCCATACATCCATACATCCACACATCCATACATCCATCCGAACTTTCGCATTTATAATATTTATTTGATATTTGATTATGTCTGCCTGTTTGCAGGATACACATCCCACAGAATGTTTTTAAAACCTATTTGTAAAAGTTGCGGAATAGTTTGTTATCATCCAGATGGACAACTTACTTAATGCGAAAGTGTGCTAGTTGGTTTGTCCTTAAATCCGCAGGCAAGCAACTTATCGACGTAATTTTAACATGGATAGGTATGGTTAAGGACTTGGACAGGCTACGTGTTTTCCCGGAAAATTAAGGAGTACCTGCGGCAATCAAAAAACGAGTGGTGTCGTGGGACACCAGATAGGAACGAAGTTCCTTATTACATAAATATTAATTTCAAGTTCTAGCCGAGGTAAAAAGAAAATAATTATTCAGCTATAAATGTTTTATTATGATTTTATATCGATAAAAATCAATAAATAGTTTACAAAATTATCTTAACACTTTTATTTTATTCACAATGATTCATAAAAATATTTAATACCTAATAATAGCAAACTGAAATAATAATAACAGTCATCACGTAGACTATACATTAGACACTGTATAGCGAACATACATTAACTATACATAAAAATCTTACTCCACGCATTTTCGTTACGGACGTTTTTGCCGGCTAGGGTACTCCTCCGCATCGTCCCATAAGGAACTTGGTTCCAAAAACAATTAAACCACGCGGAAGAGGTCGCGGACATCAGTTAGTAACTATTATACAATACGTGAAGTAGCCAATCCACAGTGGCTCGACTATGTACGTATGAAAATAGTGCCTTTCAGTATGATGACACATTTTGAAGGAGACTTTGAGCACAGCACAAGTGAGATTAAGCCAGACAGCGGTTACGCGGTAGTTGTGTGTACACACGTGCGTACATAACTGTGTACGTATATACTATGTACATAGCTGTGTACATTTTAGTGTACATATATTCAGAACTATGTAACGACGTGCAAAACAAAGAGGCATGTAACTCTAACTTTCATTTCTTTTTTATATCTTACTAGATAATGCCCGCGAGTCGCGACGTCGCGCGTCGTCTGCGTGGATTAAGGTTCCAGGATAAAAAGCAGCCTATGTCACTCTCCAGATCCACAACTATACGTCGCGTCGATTCGTTTCTTTGTTGCGGTGTCCTGTGATTGAAGGACAATCAAACACACTTTCGCGTTTACTTACAATATTATTATGATCTTGGAAGTCACAATCAAAGGACTTCGGCCAATAGTGGAAGAGTGCTAACCAATCCCTTTGGATTGAGATCGTTACACTGTAGCAATCATTTTTACGAAATAAAACCCCTGTGTGTGTCTCTAACAAATACACTTGTAACGTGTAAACTGTAAATCTTTTCTCTGATTTTAATTCCAAAAACAACGGGCCAAGTCCCAAGGACTACATTTTTCCGCAATCTCAAAATAAAGGGAGCAGTATAAAATATTCCACGGGGAAGCTGTGTGCGGATAAGCTTAGCAGATGCGCTCTCCCAGGCTCTCCCTGGAATCACTTCGCTAAAGCCCAAACATCAACTTGTTTAGATTTAGCCCATTGCCTGTTTAGGTTTAAGATCTTATAAGCCGTTGTGCTAAGTTGAGCAGAGCTGGAGGTCCTTCGTCTACAGCGAGGCAAAAGAATCGTTATGATTTTAGCAGTTTATTGATCGATACTAATGTTATAAATGCGAAAGTTTGGATGGATGTATGGATGGATGGATGTTTGTTAGTTGTTACTCAATCACGCCAGAACGGCTGAACGGATCTGGATAAATGCTGACACTAGATATAGATTATAGTCTAAGCTAAGTCATAAGCTACTTTTTATCCCGGAAAATTAAAGAGTTCCCGCGGCTAGTGTTTTATATTATAAGACTAGCTGATGCCCACGACTTCGTCCGCGTAGATTGAGGTCTTTTGGTTCCCGCGGGAAATTTTCCGAGATAAAAAGTAGCCTATGTGGCATTTCAGACTACAATCTATCTCCGTGCCAAATTTCATCCGGATCCGTTTAGCCGCTCTGGCGTGATTGAGTAACATACATCCATAAATCCATACATCCACACATCCATACATCCATACATCCATCCAAACTTTCGCATTTATAATATTTATATATTTGATATTTGTAGCATCGCATTTCCCCTTCCGGTCAATAACTTAACTAATAATGGTAAAATTGGTGCAAAACACCCTCATAGCTTTATCACCCCTAATAGCAAACACAAAAACACACAATCAAACTCTCATCCTAGCCCGGAGCTGCAATTTAAATCTAATTTGTAATTTTTCCAGCCTCGTGCACATGTGGACACTTGAAGTTTTATTTGAATGTTAATTGTTATTGAGTTAATTTAACGTATTAAGTGCCGTTTGTTTCTTCGCGTTTGATGTTTCTTGTACCAACTCTCGTATTTATAAACGAGTAAATTTTTTTTGCTTATGTATAAGTAATTACTTCAGTAACGATTGTATGATAGTTAAGAAAATTTAATCCTTTCTTCCGCCAAGCTTTTAAGTTTCTCTCTGTCTCCCCTTTTCTAACACTTTCAATGATTGTAAAAGTCTCAGTATACTTCTGCGAAAAATATCCTTTGCCACTGTAAAAATTGAATTTAGCCATAAATATTATGTTTAAGTTGGTAACTATTTCGATGATTAATACATTGTAACTGACTATAATTATTTCAATTTATGTCAAAATCTCGACTCGGCTGTGTTTAGTGTTTACATAGCAATACCAAAATAGGGAGCAATAAAAAATATCCGCATAGAGTAGGTATACCCAAGTCATAAAATCAACACAAATCATTATTGCCGTCATTCAAATCGTCAATCCAGCATTCTCTGAGTATTATAAAAGTACAAACGAGGAATGTTGATTATAAAGTTGCAACTATAATTTTTATTTATGAGAATGTAGGATATTATATGACTTTCGAGTTTCATGCTATGTTTACTCACATTGAAAAGGTTATTTACTCTTATGAAATCACTTAAACTTGATTTATTTATAAACCTATAAGTATACGATTTTTATTTTTATTGTTTTGATAGATGTTGTATGAATTCTATCAAATAAATAAATAAAAACCGTTACGAAGTAATTAATTTTTCATCCCACCATCTCGGAAAGAGTATTTTTACTCTTCGATATCTGAAGGTAAAAGCCGTTATTATCCTCTAGAGGATAAAGTAAATTGAATTTAGAACATCGTGTGCACGTTAGTAAATAATATCACTCGTCTATGAAGTTTGTGAATTCAAAACATCATTAAAACCTATTTACTTGTACCTCTATAGTGCCGAATTTCCATACAATCGTTTTTAATTTGTTAAAAACTCACACTCGTAACCTTCTTGGTGTACTTTTTAGGGTTCCGTACCCAAAGGGTAAAAACGGGACCCTATTACTAAGACTCCGCTGTCTGTCTGTCTGTCTGTCTGTCTGTCTGTCTGTCTGTCTGTCTGTCTGTCTGTCTGTCTGTCTGTCTGTCTGTCTGTCTCCAGGCTGTATCTCATAAACCGTGATAGCTAGAAAGCTGAAATTTTCACAAATGATGTATTTCCGTTGCCGCTATAACAACAAATACTAAAAATTAAAAAATATATATATTAAGGGGGGTCCCCATACAATAAACGTGTTTTTTTCGTATTTTTTTGCTCAATATTAAAAACGGTAACAGGTAGACGGTTCAAATTTTCACAGAATATTAACTTGTATATTACCTTTCAAAATAAATAATTAAATATCAATAAAGTAAATATTAAAGGGGGGCTCCCATACAACAAACGTAATTTTTATTTTTAATACGTCATAAATCGTAAAACTTACTACAGGTTTGTACGGAACCCTCGGTGCGCGAGTCCGACTCGCACTTGGCCGGTTTTTTTAATTTGCTTTGCGCGCACCATTTTCTTTCACGTCATATTGTTTAAAACTAAAACCGATTAAAAATAAGAAAATTGAAAATAAGTGAAAAACCTAAAATGAGTGATTCTAGTGACGAAGAAATTAACAGAATTGAATTTAATCTTGTGATTTTTTTTGCATTTAGTCATTTCCTCGCTGAGGTGGGATGAATAGTTACTGTGTGATTTTTTTTGCATTTAGTCATTTCCTCGCTGAGGTGGGATGAAAAGTTACGTGTTGCACTCGAGTGAAAAGATTTTTCACCTCGTGCCCTTTTGAATCCCTCGCTGACGCTCAGGATTCTAATTTTTGAATCACTCGCTCCGCTCGTGATTCAATTTTAGAATCCTTCGCTTGCTCGGTCATCAAAATTGAGCACGCGGTTAAAAAACAACTTTTCACTCTTGTATAAAAAATAACTATTTCAACACACTTGCTCATAAAGTGGCTCTAAGTTCACCGCAATTTGGCACATAATGACACCTATAATCAAACTGTGACTTTTTCATTGCTATTATTGTGAGTTAAGTGAGTTATAGAGTTTTTTATTTATTTTATTGGTTGAGTTGCTTTGTTCTTAAAAAAGTTTCGATACAAAAAAAAACGTGTTCAATAGTACCTACAAATAAATTAATGTACCTATAGTGCTTGCTCTTTTCATGCAACTTCGTATTTAAATATATAATTTCAACTTGTACGTGTTTAATAAATAAAACTTTCACTCAAATATAACTTTTGTTTTTTCTGTAATAAAGAAAACTTGAAATTCCCCATTTTGTACGTGGCTAAAACGCTATCGGCGAAAAGCCAAAAAAAATAAACCTCAGTCTTTTAGTCTAGTTTTCAATGTTGAAATTACAGTTATTTATTAATTAAAATGTCTACAAGTACTAATTATGAAGAAAATGATTTATGTTGTACACCGCCCGTTATAAGATGTGAAAAGCCCTTAACGTTATGGAAAATTTACTACCTGAAAACTCCAAGGAAAAATTATTTTTTAGTATTATTTTCTTCACAAGTGTGTTTAAAAACGTCGTATGATGACTCAGCGGTAATCACCAACATTACACACTTGTACCATAATGTACTATTACTCATGCATTGCTAGGTACTTATAAATACGAGCGTAAGTTTTTGTTTAATACCTATATTAGTGTACTGTGTACGTGACTATTAATAGATCAAATAAATAAAATAAAAATATTATAACTGACACACACGGTACAGCTCTACCCCTGGCAGGATTTAGAAAATTTAGATTTTGCAAGTTAGTTCCTACAAAACTTTAATAGTCAATAGTCAATATAATATTATATTTATTCAATTTAGCTACAATGTACACTTATTGACGTCCAGTTAGGTACCTATAAAATATGATGGTGATATTCAGTTTTACGGTATCTTAAAACAGCTACGGGGGTTCCAAACACGCCCTGGTCTGAGAAGAGCCCACAACAAACTCAGCCGGGTGTGGACTATCTGTAGACGCCCAACTAAGAAATATATAATTTTGTTGTACCTGCTTGTAACCGGGGCGACTCAGTACTTCTAGGTTACAAGGAAATAGTTACTGAATAGTGTTTTTAAACGAAATTTTGAACCAACAATTTAACTGTACAGGAATTATTTAATCACTGATAAATTTTAACAGCTTAAACATTCTCAAGGCGCATGACATCACTCCACCGAAACACATTAAAGACACCCTCACGTTTATTACAAGTAAAATTAAGAGGACCAGTGACAGTGTGGACGATTTAAATGAATCTCACTTACCCCTTATCTGGTTTTACTATGCAAAACGATACGTTAGCTAATTTCAACCCTAGAGCTGCCAATTTAAAGTTTAATTTAGTTTGAAGGCTTTGTTGACAATGGCACTGCGTTTGATCGTGGCATTATCCTGACAATAGTGCTTCGCATTGAACCTACGTTGACAAATACTTGTTGTTCAATTTTTAACCTTATATGGTGTTAGTTAAGGTGGGTTTTGGTTTTGTGTAAGTGACAATATCACCACAGGGGTCGAAAAAATCCAGCCCTCGATTGTGACGCCTCGCGAAGTAAGCTATGATCTGTTCCTATACTATCATGTTGTTGGTAAAGTTGGGGAGTGAGATAATTTTCAAGCTTCTGAATTAGGCTTTACTAATTTATCATATACTAGATAAATGCCCGGGACTTCGTCCGTGTGAATTAAGGATATCTGGAAGGCTTGAAATATCGGATTGACGGTAACTTTTTTTTTTTTTTTTTATCCACTACAAGTTAGCCCTTGACTGCGATCACACCTGATGGTAAGTGATGATGCAGTTTAAGATGGTAGCGGGCTAACCTGTTAGGGGCATGACAGCTATTATTAAACCCATACCCCTATTCGGTTTCTACACGGCATCGTACCGGAACGCTAAATCGCTTTGCGGCACGTCTTTGCCGGTAGGGTGGTAACTAGCCACGGCCGAAGCCTCCCACCAGGCCATACCAGGAAAATTCAGAAGTTATAAATTTCCAAACCCTGCCGGGGATCGAACCCGGGACCTCCGCACGATAAGGCAACAGTGCTCAACACTGCGCCACAGAGGTCGTCGTTCTTATTTTCCAGGACAAAATACAAGTAGCTTTAACCGTGATGCAACCTACCTCTGTACCAACTTTCGTCAACAGATGGGCTGTGACAGACAGCGAGACAGACGGACAGACAAACATACTTTCGCATTTGAGTAGATATATTATTAGTATGGGCTAGAATCTAGATGATGCACGCGACTTCGGCCGTGTAGATTTAGGTTTTTGGTAAACTTTCCTTTGGAACTCTCCGGATTCCTTCCTTCCATTGGGACTTTTTGGATTCTCCGGGACAGAAAGCATTATGTCCATCCGCGGAATGCAACCTACCGCCGCGCTGTACAGTATACAGTATTCATTAAAATCGATTGTACCGTGAACAGATGGGTCATGAAAAGGTTTAGCAGACGGACACACTTTTAGTTTTACAATATTAGTAATTAGTATCCAGGATCTTTTAATGAGACTGACTGTTTGAAATGTATAAATACGAGTAAGAAGCTGTTCGTGTTCATGCTAAAGTGCAAGGATTTTAGCTCTGTCAGTAAAAATTTAAAAAAAAATTGGCAGTCATAGAAACTGCCGATAGAAGTGAAAACGAATATTTAAAATACTTTAAGGGCTGATTTTTCAATCGTCAGATAAAGTTTATCGGAGGAATAAATTTGACGTTTTGACAGGTTTTGTATTGAAAATCTGCCAAAATGTCAAATTTATTCCTCTGATAAAATTTATCTGACGATTGAAAAATTAGCCCTAAAACAATTTTTTTTAATATATATATAGCTGCTCGTGCTGACTCATTGATCACCTCTCCTGTATAATTTTGTATGAAAATATTTTTTTTATCTCATCGTTTCGTATAGAAGGTAAAAATTCATTAAGAGGAAAAATACGGAGAGAGCTGATGATTGAGGATTTCGAAGACGGATGAAGAGCACAGCCCAAGGTATCGAAGATAGGTGGGGGGTGCTCGACCAAATGTCACTCGAAACTTCATCCAATTGACAGTAAGCTGAAAAAAATTTCAAAATGGCGGATTTAAGATGGCCGCCATACAAATTTCGACGGTGTCTATCTCGGAGAGTATAAAAGATGGAAGAGTGGTTTCTTGGCAAAAGATGATCAGGACACGAGGGTCTACTTGATGAACAGGAAAAAAATTCAAGATGGCGGAATTTATTTTTCCATAGAAGAGGGTATAGAAGATAGGTGAGGGGTGCTCGAACAAATGTCACTCGAAACTTCATCCAATTGACAGTGAGCTGAAAAAAAATTTCAAAATGGCGGATTTAAGATGGCCGCCATACAAATTTCGTCGGTGTCTATCTCGGAGAGTATAAAAGATGGAAGAGTGGTTTCTTGGCAAAAGATGATCAGAACATGAAGGTCTACTTGATGAACAGGAAAAAAATTCAAGATGGCGGAATTTATTTTCCATAGAAAATGTACCTATGGCGAATATTGAAGAGGCTACAAGTGTAGAACTATGCAAGACTACGGTTCCTTTTCAAGATTTGTTTTTATGGAAGAAATCTCATTTTGACTAATGGTTCGGAGAAAAAAATATGGAGAGAGATGATGATCGAAGGTTCGGATGACGGGTGAGGAGCACGGTCAGGGTATTAAAGACAGGTACATACTTAGGGGCTGCTCAAACAAAAAGGGAGGGGCGGGGTGTTGGTGGTCTTTGTTTTATGTTTTTCCTTTAAGAGAATTTTCTTTTACGTCGGACGCTTGGCGTGCTGGCGCTTCCACTGTGCTCACTAGCATAGCAGTGTGTTGTTCAGATCAGAACACGTAGACAGTAAACCAGCTGCCCGATTATGTAAGAATTGTCGATGAAATCGTAAAAGTTCGGCGTCAAAGTAAAATAAACCATAACAGCATTGAATTAGAGCTCAATTTCGTGTTTCGAAATTGAGCTCTAATTTAATGGTGTTGTGGTTTATTTTACTTTGACGCCGAACTTTTACGATTTGATCGGCCATTCTTACATAATCGGGGGGCAGGATAGTAGGATAGCGAGTAAGTAGACAGTGGTCCACGCGGTCCACTACGCGGTCCGCTGCAGCGGGCCGCGCAACCACGCGCCATACTAGTTAATATATATATAGCTGCTCGTGCTGACTGACTCATTGATCACCTCTCCTGTAAAATTTTGTATGAACATTTTTTTTTTCACTCATCGTTTCGTATAGAAGACCAAAATTCATTAAGAGGAAAAATACAGAGAGAGCTGATGATTGAGGATTTCGAAGACGGATGAAGAGCACCGGCCAGGGAATCGAAGATAGGTGGGGGGTGCTCGACCAAATGTCACTCGAAACTTCATCCGATTGACAGTGAGCTAAAAAAAATTTCAAAATGGCGGATTTAAGATGGCCGCCATACAAATTTCGTCGGTGTCTATCACGGAGAGTATAAAAGATGGAAGAGTGGTTTCTTAGCAAAAGATGATCGGGACGTGAAGGTCTACTTGATGAACAGGAAAAAAATTCAAGATGGCGGAATTTATTTTTCCATAGTTAATGTATGGCGAATATTGAAGAGGCTACAAGTGTAGAACTATGCAAGACTACGGTTTCTTTTCAAGATTTGTTTTTATGGAAGAAATCTCATTTTGACGAATGGTTCGGAGAAAAAAATATGGAGATAGATGATGATCGAAGGTTCGGATGATGGGTGAGGAGCACGGTCAGGGTATTAAAGATAGGTACCTACTTAGGGGCTGCTCAAACAAAAAGGGAGGGGCGGGGGGTTGGTGGTCTTTGTTTTATGTTTTTCCTCTATGAAATTTTCTTTTACGTCGGACGCTTGGCGTGCTGGCGCTTCCACTGTGCTCACTAGCATAGCAGTGTGCTGTTCAGATCAGAACACGTAGACAGTAAACCAGCTGCCCGATTATGTAAGAATTGTCGATCAAATCGTAAAAGTTCGGCGTCAAAGTAAAATAAACCATAACAGCATTAAATTATAGCTCAATTTCGTTTTTCGAAAATGAGCTCTAATTTAATGCTGTTATGGTTTATTTTACTTTGACGCCGAGCTTTGACGATTTGTTCGGCCATTCTTACATAATCGGGGGGCAGGATAGTAGGACAGCGAGTAAGTAGACAGTGGACCGCGCGATCCATTACGCGGTCCGCTTCAGCGGGCCGCGCAGCCACGCGCCATACTAGTTAATATATATATAGCTGCTCGTGCTGACTGACTCATTGATCACCTCTCCTGTAAAATTTTGTATGAACATTTTTTTTTTCACTCATCGTTTCGTATAGAAGACAAAAATTCATTAAGAGAAAAAATACAGAGAGAGCTGATGATTGAAGATTTCGAAGACGGATGAAGAGCACCGGCCAGGGTATCGAAGATAGGTGGGGGGTGCTCGACCAAATGTCACTCGAAACTTCATCCAATTGACAGTGAGCTGAAAAAAAATTCAAAATGGCGGATTTAAGATGGCCGCCATACAAATTTCGACGGTGTCTATCTCGGAGAGTATAAGAGGTGGAAGAGTGGTTTCTTGGCAAAAGATGATCAGGACATGAAGGTCTACCTGATGAACAGAAAAAAAATTCAAGATGGCGGAATTTATTTTTCCATAGATAAAGGTATTGAAGATAGGTGGGGGGTGCTCGACCAAATGTCACTCGAAACTTCATCCAATTGACAGTGAACTGAAAAAAAAATTCAAAATGGCGGATTTAAGATGGCCGCCATACAAATTTCGTCGGTGTCTATCTCGGAGAGTATAAAAGATGGAAGAGTGGTTTCTTGGCAAAAGATGATCAGAACATGAAGGTCTACTTGATGAACAGGAAAAAAATTCAAGATGGCGGAATTTATTTTCCATAGAAAATGTATGGCGAATATTGAAGAGGCTACAAGTGTAGAACTATGCAAGACTACGGTTCCTTTTCAAGATTTGTTTTTATGGAAGAAATCTCATTTTGACGAATGGTTCGGAGAAAAAAATATGGAGAGAGATGATGATCGAAGGTTCGGATGATGGGTGAGGAGCACGCGGTCAGGGTGTTAAAGATAGGTACCTACTTAGGGGCTGCTCAAACAAAAAGGGAGGGGCGGGGGGTTGGTGGTCTTTGTTTTATGTTTTTCCTTTATGAGAATTTTCTTTTACGTCGGACGCTTGGCGTGCTGGCGCTTCCACTGTACTCACTAACATAGCAGTGTGTTGTTCAGATCAGAACACGTAGACAGTAAACCAGCTGCCCGATTATGTAAGAATTTTCGATCAAATCGTAAAAGTTCGGCGTCAATGTAAAATAAACCATAACAGCATTGAATTAGAGCTCAATTTCGTGTTTCGAAATTGAGCTCTAATTTAATGCTGTTATGGTTTATTTTACTTTGACGCCGAACTTTGACGATTTGATCGGCAATTCTTACATAATCGGGGGGCAGGATAGTAGGACAGCGAGTAAGTAGACAGTGGACCACGCGGTCCAGTACGCGGTCCGCTAGCGGGCCGCGCAGCCACGCGCCATACTAGTATATATATATATATATATATATATATATATATTATATTTAAAATAATTAAAATATAAACCTTAAAACTATGGCATTAAAGTTTAATTATAACGAATGTAGTATATTTATATTTAAGACCTTTTGTCTTCGTAACAACGCGAGCATGTCGGAGTTCGGGAGCATGTCGGTGTCGGTGACGCGAATCCACAAGTTTATCCCCTACCAAAAAGTGCTCAACGCGGCTAAAGAAGTTTTCACTTCAAAAAACCGGAACTCAGTCCATCGCTGCCCACACGAACGAAGTCGCAGGCATAAAAAATTAAATATAAAAACAATATCTAGGCATTTTAGAAAGAGACCCAAATTAATACTTGCACCGCAACGCAGATTAGAGTCCATGAATAGGAGTAATGAAATAAATATTTTGCCGGTGGGGCAGATTCGGTAACGCCTGGCTGCTCGAGCCCCCAATTTGGCAAACCGGCCGTTTTATAAAACACCCGAATTGTTTGCAGTAAAGTAGCATGAACGATTGCGTGAGATTGGGCGGAAACTAACTACTGCTTTTTGTCAGTTAGAGAATGGTGGAATAAATCATTCGAATGAAGGCATTAAGTGCGTATAATAAAATCGTAGAGCCTTGAGGTCATGTATCTGGTCATATTGGTTGTTTTATTGTTTGGATTTTTTTACGGTATTTTTTTTTCAATTTGAAGTTTTTCATGGCAATTTTTCGTCGTTTTCTTTATTTTTACGCGACTGCCCAAAAAAGGAGTGTAATGTTTTCAGGGTTCATGTACTATGTATGTAAGTTTCTTTAATCCGACATAACTTCTTAAAATGAACAGACTTGGATGTGTGGGGTATCATTAAAATTCATACCTTCATCATCCCGAGTAACATTGGCTAAATTTTTTTGAAGAAAGATATTCTTTTTTGACTGAAAGTCGTGGTTTTAAATTAAGTATTTTAAATTAATTATAGCTTTTTAGTAGTATCCTAGTAAAAAGCACTATTATTTAGGTTTTTCTTTTTATAAAATTGTATCGGTTAATATAATACTATAGGGTTAATATAAAAATACTTATGACCTCTTAAAAACGACATAAAATGAATGTATAATTATCGCCAAAAAAAATTAAACTTTTCGCTGTAACGAGACTCTCTTTGTTTTTTTATAGTCAGGCAGCAGTCGATTGATAACCGATCCGCCGAAAAGCCGTCGTAGAGCAGTCAATTTAAATATTTATTTTAGCATGAAAAAATTCAATGCTAGAGTGTCTGGCGGGCGGGCTAGGAGCAGACAGTCAATAATTCTAAAAAAATTGGTTTGAAACCGTTAGTATATGTAAAGCTTCCTTTAATTACAATTTACAAAAAATATTTAATGAGTAATTACCCAGAGTACAAAATTGATTGAAAGATTTTGTATTTTTCTTAAAGTTTATTTATCTTTCGTTTTTTCGCCAAAGTGACTTTTCAATGCCCAGGTAACTGATGTACCTACTTAACATAAGAAGCTTCTTAGATGCATCTTTTATCTAACGTACCTACATCCAGTATTAGTTAAGAAGGGATTCAAAACGTAGTATTATCAAGTTTCAATAGATACCTACGTCGTACCTACTAAATATGGAGATATACCTAAGAGGCAAATCAAAGTGCTCAAATTGTTTCCGAGTGTCCGTCTGTTTATTAGATTCACAAAGGAGACAAGGGTATGTTTCCCTAATAACAAAATGTTACGTAGGTATCGACTATAGGCGAAGGTTGGTTCATACGTTTATTTGCAATGAATTTTTATGATGACATTTATTTATTTCGAAAATATATTAATACCTGCATGTATTAAAAAAACGTTCTAAGTTTATACCTACTTAGCACATTATGGAGAAGGAAAAAATCGTAAGGTATAAATTAGGGTTGTAACGGAACCTCGCCTCCGCCTCCGTAAATGTGGAACTTTCGCAAGAAATCGTACCTCCGCTTCCGCATCCGCCTCCGCCGTTTTTTTGCGGAGTTGTAACGGAGGTTTACACTGCGAGAGATACAAATCGAAGGGTGACGTTAGTTACGCCATTACAACAAGCAAAAAGGCAACGGTCCTAAGAAGATTTTGACGACCTCCGTGGCGCAGTGTGTAGCGCTGTTGTCTTAACGTGCGGAGGTCCCGGGTTCGATCCCCGGCAGGGTCAATTTGGGAATTTATAATTTCTGAATTTTCCCTGGGCTGGCCTGGTGGGAGGCTTCGGCCGTGGCTAGTTACCACCCTACCGGCAAAGACGTGCCGCCAAGCGATTTAGCGTTCCGGTACGATGCCGTGTAGAAACCGAATAGGGGTATGGGTTTAATATAACTGCCATGTCCTTAACAGGTTAGCCCGCTACCATCTTAGACTGCATCATCACTTACCATCAGGTGAGATTGCAGTCAAGGGCTAACTTTTAGTGGATAAAAAAAAATCCTCAAAAAAAATACATAGTACCTATGTGGGATTTATCGCATCCTAAAGCACATAAAATGGACGATGTGATCGGAGAAATCCACCTCCGCCTCCGTTAACCTCCGCATCTGCGGAGGCAAAGCCCCTTCACATCCGCATCCGCCTCTGCTTCCGCTAAGAACGCCTCCGTTACAACCCCAGTATAAACCTGCATGGATGACTCACTCAAATCATCCATAATGTCCTCAAAGGTGTGTGAACTTTGCCAATCCGCACCTGACCAGCGCGCAGCGTGGTGGTCTAAGCCTACTCATATTATAAATGTGAAACTTTGGATGTTCGTTTCTGTAGTCTACGTTCTAAACATACATGTTTGGATGTTATTAACTCATTCACAGCACAACGACTGAAGTCTGAACCGATGGTCTTTTCAAACTCTATGTGATTTGCACTATTCCTAAAAATGTACTTGTTCGGTGGTGATTATGGCAACTTACTTAAGTAAATAAGTAAGTTACCATAATAATGCACATAAGTGAGTAGACGGTAGATAGTAAAAAAAGAACAGTTAACAAACCAAGAAATGTTCACACAGTTCAGTAAAAACGATACTATAATAGATTATAGATACCAGATATAAAACCCATAGTATCCTATCCTATATCTTCTGTCCTATATACCTTCTATACATATCTTCGTATCCTAAAAATAAACCCGGAAACCGAACCCGGAACCATGCTAAACGGGTATCCGCACCACTGAACCAAAGAGCATGTTCAATGAAACACGCAATAAAAGACCCATTACCACAAAATTTGCAACCTACTTTGTATAACAAAAAAAAAAGGTTACAACTAACAGCAGGGGTGCTCCAAAACACGATAAAAACATCTCCAAGCAAATTCAATAAGAATCGAAACGCATGTGTTCGAGTACCATTAAACAGCTATACACTTCAGTACACACGTCATAATACTAACATTAATTTGACAAGGTTCCATATTAATTTCAACTAGTATGAATTTAAGGGCTCTGTCAATGTAAAATTTGGACAAGTTACATTTGTTCGCGGGTAGTTGTTTAATTGACATGGAAAAATCATAGGGGTCTTTATACATTTGTATGCGCGATGGGCACTGCTCGACGGGTGGTTATAAGTACCTGCATAAGAATTTTGAAGTTATTTTATGTTCATGGAATTTGCAGATGTGGGAAATAGGCATTGAATCGCGGAATAAAAATAATAGTCATAAGGATTAGGGATGTACTAAGAATAGTAGTGATAATATATTTTTATGCAATTATAATATACTAGATGATGCCCGCGACTTCGTCCGCGTGGACTAAGGTTTTTTGATTCCCGCGGGAACTCCTTAATTTTCCGGGATGAAAAGTAGCCTATGTCCTTCCCCGGGATATTACCTATACCAAATTTCAGCAAAATCGGTTGAAAAGATGGGCCGGGAAAGCGTAGCAG
Source organism: Erebia ligea (assembly GCA_917051295.2). Classification (NCBI taxonomy): domain Eukaryota; kingdom Metazoa; phylum Arthropoda; class Insecta; order Lepidoptera; family Nymphalidae; genus Erebia; species Erebia ligea. The sequence goes on from OU785239.1 coordinate 3,683,853, forward strand.
ACAGACAGACAGACAGACAGACACACTTTCGCATTTATAATATTAGTATGGATTGTTACCAATTTAAAGATAAAATGAAGTGTAGGGGCCTTGGGCTTATTTTTAATTAATCATTTAAGCATTTCTCTTCTTTTTAATAGGCTAAATTTTCCAAATGGAAATTAGTACCATTAGTAGGTCTATACTTCATGTATGACGAAATCTTTAAATAATTGTCATTGAAATAATTTTCATAGGAATTTTAGGGACAGGGATGTGCTGAGATTTTCGGTTTTTTTATACAATTAATTAACACCTACATGATGCCACTCGCCACATTCATTTAGACTAAAATAGGAAATTAATTTTATTTAGTAAGGTTTCCTACTTACCAAAATAGGTGCGGGCGCATTTCGCATATCAGGACTCGTTTGGGACCCTCTCGTAGCTATAGATACCCTAATGAATTTCACTCATCACTTTACTACCTAATTGTTAAAATTAAACAATTATTTTAATGTCGTTCAAAAAGTCACAATATTGCCTCGTTTGAATAAATTAATATTGAGTTCAAATATTGCTAAAGCCTGCCTTCTAACCGTTCGATTGGAAACATAATATGTCGTTTCCAGTTTCCACTTATAACCTACTACTTATACTTATTACTTATGCCTATACTTATTATAATTTATAAAAAAATATTTTAAATATTTTTTTCTGAAGACGCCTCTGCTGTAGGTATTTATATTCTTTGACCGTACTTAGTTCATTGTTGGGGCAAACCAAGCCATAAATCGCAAATATAAGCATGCTCAATTGATTTCACATTATTACTTATCTGGAATCTGTAAGAAGTGTTATAAAAACCTACAACATACAAAAGCTCTGTGAGCTTTGGAAGTTCTTCACTTTTACTTATTACCAAATGAAGCCTTTCAAACTGTATAGGTACTTTAGGCGTGTCGTACTATGTACTATGTGTCGTATGCCGTAACTAACTACTTAGTGATGGTGACCGACTTCGTAAAAAAAATATTTTTTCATCCCATGTATTCGAAAAGGACGACTTGGTTCGCCTTTATGTGCGCCCAAAGGTGGTGTTTTCTATAAGAAACTTTTAGCGGGCAGTAATGAGTTTTTAATCCTCTTTATACTCGTAAGTGCGCCGCAATTATCTTTGCCGCGCACTTATTGAATTTGGAAATAGATTTGGAACATCTTAGTGTTCAGCGCCAACGCAAATTGACGACCTCCGTGGCGCAGTGTTGAGCGCTGTTGTCTTAACGTGCGGAGGTCCCGGGTTCGATCCCCGGCAGGGTCAATTTAGGAATTTATAATTTTTGAATTTTAACTAACGAAAGGGCTATATGGATATATATATTTAAAAAAAAAAAAAAATTAAATAAATATTATTATAAAGGCGAAAGTTTGGATGGATGTGTGGATGTATGGATGTGTGTTACTCAATTACGCCCGAACGGCTGAACGGATCTGTATAAAATTTGGCACAGAGATAGATTTAAAAAAAAAAAAAAGATTGTAGTCTTGAAATAGCACATATGCTTTTTATCCCGGGAAATTAAAGAGTTCCCGCGGGAACCAAATTTTCTCATACAGGGTGATGAAAAGTAGGGTGTATCATTCGGGCGCAAATATATTTTTGGCTCGGGCGACGTACTTTGAATCCCTCGCTACGTTCAGGATTCTACTAAAGAATCCCTCGCTACGCTCGGGATTCTACTCTAGAATCCCTCACTTCGTTCTGGATTCAAAAAAGCGCCCTCGCCGTAAAAATATTATTTTGCTCCCTTATAATACAATCTACTATTTACGACTTTCATGCTCACCCAAAATTTTCCACAGAAAAAGCGTACCTACTAACAATGTAGGTATGTATTAGTACTAACGTATTTTTTAACTAGCCGATGCCCGCGACTTCGTCCAGTGGAATAAGTTTTATTTTAATTCCGCCAATTCCTTAATTTTCCGGGATTAAAAGCAGCCTATGTCACTCTCCACGTTCTCAACTATACCAAAAACATGCAAAAACTCACGTCGCGTCGATCTGTTGCGGGGTGTTTGAAGGACAAACCAACAAACAAACACACTTTCGCATTTATAATTTTAGTATGTTAAGGGATGCCCGCTCGGCTGTGACGCCGTGTGAGGTTGCTCAAACAAACCAACTGACAGACAAGAAAAAGCCGTGATTACTCTTATCACGATAAGGCGCGAATTAACTCAAGGAAACGACGAGATGTTTTAGAGCTTTTGTTTTGGGTGGTCTCGACTTAAGGTTACTTAATTTTTTTGAAGTGAATACTTCTTTAGCCGCGTTGAGCACTTTTTGGTAGGGGGTAAACTTGTGGATTCACGTGACCGACATGCTCGCGAATACCGACATGCTCGCGAACACCGACATGCTCGCGTTGTTACGAAGACATAGGTCTTAAATATACTACAGTTCGCGCGCGAGTTGAATGCAGAGTAAATGTAAGTGTCACTATACATTTGCTCTGCATTCAACTCGTGCGTGAACCCAATAATTTTCTTAGAAAATCGCAATCATATTTTGAGAGCTAAATCATACTCGAACTGTTTATGGAGTTCATTACATACTTTTTGATGTGCAGCCATCAATGACCTCCTCATACCTTCCTTCCTTTCCTTGTGTATGGACAGTTCCAGTTAAATACGTTTGACAAACGATTTTCTAACACAATCTGCAGGGCTAGCATGGGCCGGAGATAAAAATTTTATCCCCCGATTTTATACCCTGACAAGAGATAAAATTAACTTATCCACCCCTCAGAGCACGGCAACAGGGGAGAGGAGAAGTTTATCCCCGTTTGACGGGGACTCGGGGGACTATATTTTATCCACAGTTATTTAGCGTTTTTATTTATTTATTTAGAAATAAAAAATTTATCCTTTCCTCGGGGAGAAAATTGTCTCGGCCCATGCTAGGGGGGGGTAGGGGGCTGCTGGTGATAAGCTATGATGCGGACTATTTATATGGCTGAGTTGCATTAACGCAATTTGGCGGACACGCAAACTTTAAATATGGCGCTAACAAACGTTAGTCAAAGAACCAAGAATCACCAATTTTGCCATGAAGAAATGCTATAGTAAAACAGGCAAAAAGTTCTTACTTTGAATCAACCGACCCTAAGATACTAACCTTAAAACTCGAATGTGTATGGCAGGCTAACTTATTGACTTACTAGCTGATGCTCGCAACTTTGTCCGCGTGGAATATCTAAGGTTTTAGAAACATGGATTACATTTAAATCATCCATCCATCCATCAGCCTGTATATGCATCCACTGCTGGACATAGGCCTTTTCGAGAGCGCGCCACCAAACACGATCCTACGTTTTTTTTTTTTAAATTTAAATGGCTTGCACAAATTTTAAAGGAAAACATTTACAGAAATTGAAATGTGTTAAACAATTTTTAAAATAAAACATTTACAGCTCCAAACTTGACTCTATATTTACCAAAATTCTAAATATATTTCAGGAACAAGAGTAAAGTAACTTCGCACGGTTTAATATGCGCGGAAATATTATATTACAAGTACTTCGTGTATTAAAACCACATTATATTTGTGTAGTTCTAATAAGAAACTAAGATTACATACCCGCGGATCTTTGAACAATGTAATATAACTTTCCGACATGTTTCAATCTTACAATGTACCTAAACGTGTATGTAACAAGATTTTGTAACTATTTTAGAATGCTCATATGAAATAATGGTTCGATTACATACTGTATTCCTTTTTATATTTTTGAATTATAAATAACTCGTATTATTATAATTAGTATAAACGTAATTTTATCTTTATTTCGGTCCCTTCAATTCTTAAACGATTCAATAGTTAAAAATTGCAATATATACATTTTAAGTTATTTTAGTATGTGTTATTATTTCTATTATTTTTTTCAATCGCCTCAGGTAAACAAATGCGCATAGGATTAAAATATAATGTGGTAATAGTACATTATGGTACCAGTGTGTAATGTTGGTGATTACCTCTGAGGCGCCATCTTAAGATAGCCGAGGACGGTAATCATCAATACACACGTGTATCATACGACGTTTTTCAACACACTTGTGAAGAAAATAATACTAAAATAGTTATTTGTTATACAAGAGTGAAAAGTTGTTTTTTAACCGCGTGCTCAATTTTGATGACCAAGTGCGCTCGTGATTTCAAAAATTAGAATCCTGAGCGTCAGCGAGGGAATCAAAAGAGCACGAGGTGAAAAATCTTTTCACTCGAGTGCAACACGTAACTTTTCATCCCACCTCAGCGAGGAAATGACTAAATGCAAAAAAAATCCCAAGAATAAATTCAATTCTGTTAATTTATTCGTCACTAGAATCACTCATTTTAGGTTTTTCACTTATTTTCAATTTTCTTGTTTTTAATCGGTTTTAATTTTAAACAATATGACGTGAAAGAAAATGGTGCGCGCAAAGCAAATTAAAAAAGTACACCAAGAAGGTTACGAGTGTGAGTTTTTAACAAATTAAAAACGATTGTGTGGAAATTCGGCACCATAGAGGTACAAGTAAATAGGTTTTAATGATGTTTTGAATTCACAAACTTCATAGACGAGTGATATTTACTAACGTGCACACGATGTTCTAAATTCAATTTACTTTATCCTCTAGAGGCTAAAGGCTTAATAACGGCTTTTACCTTCAGATATTGAAGAGTAAAAATACTCTTTCCGAGATGGTGGGATGAAAAATAATTTTATTTAGTAGATAAAAGGTTTATTTAGAGAAACAATTCTTAGCAATTTCATAGAATGGACCGTGTATAGTGAATGACCTTGGTATTTTATTTTTCATGATAGGTATCTTCACTAAAAGCATCTGGCCATGGTTCTCTACGTCTTTTACAGTTATATTTGTTAATTCTTGTATCCTACAAGCACCAGTTACACCAAATATTAAAGCAACCTGGAAAAAAAAACAATAATTAAGTTCAACACACAACACAGGCTGAAGTCGCGTAGATACTCGTATTTAAAATTATTTTAACTAACCTTAGTAGCCAGATATTGGTTATCTGGAGCATCTTTTATAAATTAAAGTACGCCACGCCAACACATTTTCTGAAAAAGACTGCGTATTATTGTTGTTTTGCCATTGTATGAAATTTTGGTACGCTAATAGATATTTTTGCTTGGAGTTTTCAGGTAGTAATCACATCTTATATCGGGCGGTGTACAACATAAATCATTTTCTTCATAATTAGTACTTGTAGACATTATAATTAATAAATAACTGTAATTTCAACAGTGAAAACGAGTTGTGAAAAAAAATTCGCAATGGCGGGAAAAATTAATCAGTTTTCCTATGCGCGCGCATCTTATAATGGCGATCGGCCATAGACTAAAAGAATGAGGTTTCTTTCTTTTTGGCTTTTCGCGGATAGCGTTTTAGCTACGTACAAAATGGGGAATTTCATGTTTTCTTTAGATATTACAGAAATTTAACAAAAGTTAATATTTGAGTGAAAGTTGTATTTAGTAAACACGTACAAGTTGAAATTATCTATATAAATACGAAGTTGCATGAAATGAGCAAGCAATAGGTACATTAATTTATTTGTACTATTGAAAACAATCTTTTTTGTATCGAAACTTTTTTAAGAACAAAGCAACTCAACCAATAAAATAAAAAAAACTCTATAACTCACTTGTGAATAATAGCAATGAAAAAGTCACAGTTTGATTATAGGTGTCATTATGTACCTAATTGCGGTGAATTTCGAGCCACTTTATGAGCAAGTGTATTGAGACTTTTATCGGATATATACTCGTGTGCTTTTACTGTATTTGTGGCAAAAAGTTTGCTACAATTTTTTTTGAAATTCAATGGATAAATAAAGGATAACTTTGATTCAAATAATAAATTACTAGCTGATGCCCGCGACTTCGTCCGCGTGGAATAAGTGTGTAATTTTCCGTGGGAACTCTTTAATTTTCCGGGATAATAAGTAGCCTATGTCACTCTCCAGGTCTTCGACTATAACCATGCAAAAAATCACGTCGATACGTTTCTCTGTTGAGGCGTGATTGAAGGACAAACCAACAAACAAACATTCGCATTTATAATAATAAGTATGATTGAATCAAAGTTATCGTCAATTGATTGAACAAAATCTATAGTAATCCATGCCAATATTTTAAATTCGAAAGTGTGTCTGTCTGTCTGCTATGCTTTATCAGCCGATTTTGAAGAAAATTTGGTATAATTATATAGGTGTAAGTAACATCTGTTTGTCTCGTTTTGTCCTGTTATCTTTTACGATCTATCCGTTCCACTAATTTTAACGAATTTAAGGATATAGATCAATCCCAGAAAATCAACGAATTGGAATCACGGGATTTTTAAAAACACGAGGACACGTCACGGTAACTATCTAATAGGTACTTTTTATTATTTTTCCTATGAATAATCTGTGGAAAAGCCTCATTTTGATGAACAAACATCGTAAATTAGATAACTAAACGTTGCTTTAATTTCGTCACGCCTTATCATCGAGATTTGTGAAGTTTTCGTAACTCAGTATCTTTGTTTTCCCAGTGCGTTGAAATGTTCGTTTGTGCGTTTGTCTTCGGATTGACATAAGAATTTTTAGTCTAAGAGCAGCGACGACCTCCCTGGCGCAGTATTGGCGCGCTGTTGTCTTAACGTGCGGAAGTCCCGGGTTCGATCCCCGGGTCAATTTGGGAAATTATAATTTTCGATTTTTCCTTGGTTTGGCCTGGAGGGAAACTTCGCCCGTGGCTAGTTACCACCCTACCGGCAAAGACGTGCCGCCAAGCGATTTAGCGTTCCGGTACGATGCCGACTAGGGGTATCGGTTTAATATTTATATAACTGCCATACCCCTAACAGGTTATCCCGCTACCATCTTAGACTGCATTACCTCTTAAGAGCAAACCGTTCCAAACAAGCATTGCTTGTCAATCACCGTCTCTTTGCCTATTTGTATAAACAATGCCCCAATTAAAACAATCCGTTATATCAGTCCGTGTAAATAGAAATGAAAACATGGTGCTTTGGTATTTTTCTTAGGTTATCTCATCAGTTTGTGCTGCATTTCGCAATTTTTTACGTTTTGAAATTGTGTTGTGTTTGTTAATTAAATGGTATCGGATTAAAAATTGTGTAACATTATTTTCTAGATATTGTGACGTCCTAACTGGAAATGTAATTATTTTGATTAGTAACAACTATTTTAACAAGTATAAATTAAAAAAAAAATAACCCCGGTCATAATATTGAAGTAACAAAAGATACGATCAGAATTCAGACCTGTGGAAGTTGACCACATTTCTTCATCAACTAGAAAAGAGATGATGATCATTCAAACGGCTCAACCAATTTTCTTGCATCATAGCTAAGAACGCCCTCGATCAAGTCATCTTACAAACAAAAAAAAATCTAAATCCAAACCTGATCCTGATCAGACCAGAGAAAACTCAAATCTATCCTGCCCGAGAATGAACCCAGTGGCACTTATAAGTGGCACTAGCTGATGCCCGCGACTTCGTCCGCGTGGATCGAGGTTTTTTGGTTCCCGCGCTAATTCTTTAATTTTCCGGGATATATGACGTGTTAGGTATTCCAGACTGTAATCTATTTCTGTGCTAAATTTCATCCAGATCCGTTCAGCCGTTCTCTATTACCTATTCTGTGGTTCTATAGCGTGATTGTGTAACAAACATCCATCCATCCATCCATGCTTTCGCATTTATAATATTAGTAAAGATAGCGCCGTGCTGCACCAGGTAGGTCAGGTTATTGGCGCGTCATAGGTTTAACTAAAACTTTAAGTTTTTTTTAATGAGTAAAAACATAATATTATAACACGACTGCTACCACGGTCTAAGGAAATACGTTATTTCCTACCAGTCGTTCGACGGAGGCGTCTAGACAGAGCAACGCTCCAGGTGACAAGAACAGGGACAGAGGAAACTGGAAAAAAATTCAATACATAATTCTGTCACTCTAATGCCAAAATTGCACTTGCAGTTTCCTATCTCTCTTAATTGAGAAAGGCAGGAAACTGCAGGCCAATACCGAGAGTGCATACCGTATCTAGGACTCTAGGTGCTATAATTTTCATGGTAGACGGGTCTGTCATATTTTGTGTGGGCGTCGACCCACTGTATGAATATATGCTTACGCTGTGCTATTACTATACTATAATATTATTAGGTATATAAAGCGTCATACCCGTAGGTAATAGTCATTAATATTATATCGTGTATGATACTAATTTAAAAAAAAACGTGTGTTCATCCGTACAAATTTTTAAAATATATATATATATATATATAATATATAATATATATATATAAATATATATAATATATATATATATATATATATATATATATATAGCGAGCAAACGAGCAGGCGGGTCACCTGATGGTAAGTGATTACCGCCGCGCATGAACATTTTCAGCACCAGAGGAACCGCCAATGCGTTGCTGGCTATTGAGAAATTTGTTTACCCGCCCTTTGAAGAGCCCCATATTATAATCATATAATCATTAGGGAAAACAGAAGATGCAGGAAGCTGGTTCCACAATTTGCAGGTACGTGGCAGAAATGACCTGGAATAACGGGAGGTGGAATGAGACCAGGCATCCAGGTGGTGAGGATGAAATTTGTTTCTGCGACGAAGAGTGCGACTGGAGAACACGGAAGGTGGTATTAGAATAAATAACTCCTCAGAGCACTCCCCATTGTAGAGACGATAGAACACACAAAGAGAACTAACGCCTCTTCGGTGCTCTAGGGACTCCAGCATGCAAGTAATTTTGGGATTGTCCAAGAGTCGAACTGCAGCCCGCTTTTGTATCCGATTAAATTAAAGGAGCTGGTACTGGGGTGCTCCGGCCCACATATTTGTTTATAATGAATGTCACTTACGATAGTTTAAACGCTAATTAAAAACCTTGGTGTCAATGCACAAATTGGCAAACACACAGTTAATTATAGAGCCCGGAGAGGAACAATCGGTGACAGTGACTTGACGCGTCAGATAAGAGCTAAGACAATTTCTGCACTATTTGCTGAATCAACATTTATGTTGAATATCAGTTAAGCTAATGTTATGTGTTTTATGATGCAGGGTGTGAGGGCTGGCAAAGAATCAATATCAAGTGTCCGACCGAATCTATTTTTAACGGCCGATACTGAATCCGAAACCGATTTTCGGCTTCGATCTCGGTTTCGGTTTCGGCCGTTATAAATAGTTTCGGTGGGACAACGACCGAAACTGAATCCGAAACCAATCTTCGGCTTCGATCTCGGTTTCGGTTTCGGCCGTTAAAAATAGTTTCGGTCGGACACTATTGGTATTGATTTTTTAAGTAAGTTCCATTTATATGGAACTTACTTAAAAAATCAATAAAATGACCTATGAAAACATGACGTTATCGTCATGTTTTCATAGGTTTTATTTTTTATTTATTTTTATCATGCAGGTCATGACACGGCTCACAAAAGCTGTGATCGCGAACGCGGTTTGCCGCGTTCGCGATCACAGCTGCTTCATCGCTCGCAGCTCAGTGCCGAAACTAGGCCGATACCGAAACCGAACGTTCGGTCGGACACTAAAATCAAGTAAAAGTTCCTTCGAGGTGTTGACAGTGGGATACTTGACCTTCCAACTCCTTAGATCAACTGTGGCATAGGTAGTTTAATTAAACTTAATTTGAGGAAAGAACTACGCTCCATACAATACAGTTCAATACAGCATTTTTAATGATATTTTTGGTAATCGTGAATTACTGAAGAAAGAAATGTAGAGTCTGTGTTACGAAAGAAATGCCTACTTAGTGGGAGATTTTCTTCCCATTCTATCGCGACAACGTTAACTAGTACGATTTGTATGGAATTGTCAAGCGCTTGACAGCTGGCGCTAGGCCAATTGGTATGGTATGGTACAAAATAAATGGTAATCGCAATCGAATACCTACGTAAAATAACTCCCACTCAGCCTGTATCAGAAATAATAAATTGACTAATCAAATAAATATTATAAATGCGAAAGTTTGGATGGATGTATGGATGTCTGGATGTATGGATGTATGGATGTTTGTTACTCAATCACGCCCCAACGGCTGAACGGATCTGGATGAAATTCGGCACAGAGATAGATTATAGTCTGGAATAACACATAGGCTACTTTTTATCCCGGAAAAGTAAGGAGTTCCCGCGGGAACCAAAAAACCTCAATCCACGCGGACGTAGTCGCGGGCATCAGCTAGTATTATTATAAATGCGAAAGTTTGAATGGATGTGTGGATAGATGGATGGATGTTTGTTACTCAATCACGCCAGAATGGCTGAATGGATTTTAATGAAATTTGGCACAGAGATAGATTATAGTCTGGAATAACGCATAGGCTCCTTTTTATTCCGGAAAATTAAAGAATTCCCTTTCGAAATTCGAGTTCGAGAGTTCGATAGAACCAAAAATCTTAATCCACGCGGACGAAGTCGCGGGCATCAGCTAGTAAGTACCTAATTGATAAAAATAAAAACACAACCCAGCGCCCCTGGCGGCTAAACATACATAACTAGCAGACGCCCGCGACTTCGTCCGCGTGAAATATGTTTAAATTTCCACGGGAATTATTCCCACATTAATTTTTCGGGTTAATATATAGCCTTCGACACTCACAAATAATGTGGCTTTCTATTGGTACCAGAATTTTCAAAATCGGTGCAGTAGATCCAGAGATTACCCCTTACAACCTCACAAACTCAAACTTTACCTCTGAATAATAATAATAATATAATATTATTATTATTTTTTTTTTATCCACTACAAGTTAGCCCTTGACTGCGATCTCACCTGATGGTAAGTGATGATACAGTCTAAGATGGTAGCGGGCTAACCTGTTAGGGGCATGGCAGTTATATTAAACCCATACCCCTATTCGGTTTCTACACGGCATCGTACCGGAACGCTAAATCGCTTGGCGGCACGTCTTTACCGGTAGGGTGGTAACTAGCCACGGCCGAAGCCTCCCACCAGGCCAGACCAGGGAAAATTCAGAAATTATAAATTTCCAAACCCTGCCGGGGATCGAACCCGGGACCTCCGAACGTTAAGGCAACAGCGCTCAACACTGCGCCACGGAGGTCGTCAAAAATAGACTAAGAACCTGTTGGTAGACGATAACCGATAAGTACCTACCTACCTGTATAATTCAAAAAAGCATCGACAGAAAATAGTTATAATAAAAATAAAATTACAGCGCCTTTTCGTTGCCTTCAGCCTTCAGATAAAAAAAGTAAAATATATTTAGAATTAAAACCTTTAACAAGAACCTCGATGGAGCTTTCATATTTGTGCCTTTCGGGGTTGAGACGCACGGCTCGTCGGTGCAAGTGCGAGTCGGACTCGCGCACCGAGGGTTCCGTACAAACCTGTAGTAAGTTTTACGATTTATGACGTATTAAAAATAAAAATTACGTTTGTTGTATGAGAGCCCCCCTTTAATATTTACTTTATTGATATTTAATTATTTATTTTGAAAGGTAATATACAAGTTAATATTCTGTGAAAATTTGAACCGTCTACCTGTTACCGTTTTTAATATTGAGCAAAAAAATACGAAAAAAACCGGCCAAGTGCGAGTCGGACTCGCGCACCGAGGGTTCCGTACAAACCTGTAGTAAGTTTTACGATTTATGACTTATTAAAAAAAATTGCTTAAAAATTACGTTTGTTGTATGGGAGCCCCCCCTTTAATATTTACTTTATTGATATTTAATTATTTATTTTGAAAGGTAATATACAAGTTAATATTCTGTGAAAATTTGAACCGTCTACCTGTTACCGTTTTTAATATTGAGCAAAAAAATACGAAAAAAACACGTTTATTGTATGGGGACCCCCCTTAATATATATTTTTTTTTAATTTTTAGTATTTGTTGTTATAGCGGCAACGGAAATACATCATTTGTGAAAATTTCAGCTTTCTAGCTATCACGGTTTATGAGATACAGCCTGGAGACAGACAGACAGACAGACAGACAGACAGACAGACAGACAGCGGAGTCTTAGTAATAGGGTCCCGTTTTTACCCTTTGGGTACGGAACCCTAAAAACACGTTTATTGTATGGGGACCCCCCTTAATATATATATTTTTTTGATTTTTAGTATTTGTTGTTATAGCGGCAACGGAAATACATCATTTGTGAAAATTTCAGCTTTCTAGCTATCACGGTTTATGAGATACAGCCTGGAGACAGACAGACAGACAGACAGACAGACAGACAGACAGACAGACAGACAGACAACGGAGTCTTAGTAATAGGGTCCCGTTTTTACCCTTTGGGTACGGAACCCTAAAAAGGGTTATCGAGTCTACCACGGGGGATCCAAGCGCCGGCAGCTACCTTGGCCGAGGAATAAGTTTGGCCATCTAAAGAGATAATGCTACCAGCATCTATTCTAGGGCATTATGCCTCACTATACTATGGCATCGACGAGGATCAATTTTAAGGTTTTAGTTTTTTTTATTTATAAATAATTACTGTTAGACAGTCCATTAACAATCCCGATTATATTCTTATATTAATAACATACAAATTAATTTTCAAAGTATTTCTTGACTATTATTAATTACAACTTTTTAATCGGCCCAGAACTTTTTCAGAACTACCAGTAGATAAGTATGAATGATATAGAGAAATACATAGCCAATGATATAGAGAATCTCAGTGACCATAGATCCCATTGTAGAAATTAATTGGACTATTTTCTGAAAAATGTTCCAATCCACAATCAAATCAAAATTTAGATAAATGGGAAATTATGGAAAAGTAACGAGCCGCATGGCAAGACTTTTTTTTTAATTTTTCTGTTGTTTTTTTCCAGAAAATACGTCCTTATTTTTCTGCTATAAATATGGCATAACCCTATAGCAGCAACATTGTATGGTACAATAACAAAATTAGCAAGAGTTATACAAACTTGTTACTAGTGCAAATCCTACGACAAACATTTGTTCTGTCTGTTATTATGTGTTAAGTAACAATTAACATTACTGTAACCACAGACTGTAACATTGTTTTAAGGTAATCTACAGGCTGCTCTATTCACATTTTTGACATATTTTATTTATCATTATTACCTACTAACTAGATGATGCCCGCGACTTCGTCCGCGTGGATTAAGGTTTTTTGATTCCCGCGGGAACTCCTAATTTTCCGGGATAAAAAGTAGCCAATGCCCCTCCCCGGGACCTACCTCTATACCAAATTTCAGCAAAATCGGTTGAAAAGATGGGCCGGGAAAGCGTAGCAGACAGACAGACAGACAGACTTTCGCATTTATAATATTAGTATGGATTTACCTACCTAAGTTATTAGTAAATTACCTACCGTGGATTTGGGATCTTTTCCTGGCCTCATGAAATTTAGTAAATTGATTCCTCTTTTTAAATCAGGTAGCAAAAGTGATCCAAATAACTACAGACCAATTTCAATTTTGCCAACCCTTAGCAAGATATTTGAAAAAATTATGCTTAACCAACTGCTCCAACATTTTAATTTAAATAAATTACTTCACTCCGAGCAGTATGGATTTACGAAAGGTCGATCAACAGTCGATGCGGGCGCGGCGCTGTTAAAACATATATTTGATGCCTGGGAGAACTCACAGAATGCTATTGGTATTTTCTGTGATTTGTCTAAGGCATTCGACTGTGTTGAGCATGAGACACTGTTGACCAAATTAAGCCACTATGGAATCAAAGACACTGCACTTAGCCTCATTGCGTCATATCTTAGTGACCGTATTCAGACGGTATGCGTAAATGATGTGAAATCATCCGGATCAGCCTCGTTAATGGGTGTCCCTCAAGGCTCTATTCTGGGTCCCTTCATGTTCTTGGTATATATAAATGATTTACCATATTTCGTCCAGGATACTTGCGATATTGTGCTATTTGCTGATGATACGTCTTTAATTTTTAAAGTCGATAGAAATAAGGAAGATTTTGACGACGTAAATAGTGCCATTTCTCAGGTCACTCACTGGTTTACTGTAAACAACTTACTTTTAAATGCAAAAAAAACTAAGTGTATTGAGTTCGCACTGCCCAATACCAAGAATACACGTAACATTAATCTAGTGGTAAACAATGATATGTTAAAAATAGAAGAGGCCGCCGTGTTCTTGGGAGTGACCTTAGATGCTAAGCTTCAATGGGGCACCCATATATCAAATCTAGCTGGTAAACTCAGTTCTGCTGCTTACGCTGTCAGAAAGATTCGGCAGTTAACAGACGTTGAAACTGCAAAGATTGTATATTTTGCTTATTTTCATAGTATTATGTCTTATGGAATCTTGCTGTGGGGTAAAGCGGCAGATATTCAAAAAATTTTTGTATTACAAAAAAGGGCAGTACGTGCAATATATAATTTAAAACCACGTGAATCCCTTAGAGAGAAATTCAAGGAAATAGGCATTCTTACAGTAGCTTCGCAATATATTTACAGTAATTTAATCTTTGTAAAACAGCATATTCAGAATTACAAAAGAATATGCGATTTGCACGATAGGCCAACTAGAAACCGCCATAGGCTCGTGACTCCATCGCTCCGCCTCAAGAAAGTCCGAAGGTCGTTCGTGGGAATGAGCATTCTATTCTATAACAAAATTCCACGACCTATTTTAAACTTGCCTTTACACAAGTTTAAAAAGTCCATTAAAAGTATGCTTCTGAAAAAAGCTTATTATACTGTTGAAGATTACGTAAATGACAAAGGAGCATGGAATTGAATCGCTCCAGCAATGCTAAGGACAGCGGTTACTTATGTAATTACAAATTAATGAAATTGTAATTTATTTATTTTTTTCAAAAGAGCAACCGCCGAGTTTCTTGCTGGTTCTTCTCGGTAGGAATGGCATTCCGAACCAGTGGTAGATTCATTCGACTATTCATAAGCACTTGTAAAAAGTCTATTTGAATAAAAAACTTTTGAATTTTGAATTTTTTTTGAATTTTATTATATAACTGCCTCGTTGGTCTAGTAGTTAGCATGTTCGACTGCGGCCGACGAGGTCCCGGGTTCGAGTCCCGGGTCGGGCCATAATTAAGTGTTGGGTTTTTCTGACTAGGAATTCTCAGTACTAGCACAGAATAGGTAATAGCCCGGAGTTAGGAAGTTGGGGTGTTTCACC
Source organism: Erebia ligea (assembly GCA_917051295.2). NCBI lineage: Eukaryota > Metazoa > Arthropoda > Insecta > Lepidoptera > Nymphalidae > Erebia > Erebia ligea. The sequence continues at coordinate 3,699,080 of OU785239.1, forward strand.
CCCGTGCCTCGGAGAGCACGTTAAGCCGTCGGTCCCGGTTATTATCACTAACATGATAGGTAATACGTTAAAGCCCGCCAACCCGCATTGGAGCAGCGTGGTGGGTCTAAGCTGGAACTCCCTCTCCCTATGACAGTGGAGGCCTATGCCCAGCAGTGGGACGTTAATGTGGGCTGTAGTGGAATTACCTATTGTTGGTTAATGCACTGCATGCTACTGTTTGTTGGCCTGAATAAATAAAATAAAATAATTTACACTCATCTCGCGCCGGCCTTCTAACACCTTCTATACTGAGCACGAGTCTCTTCTCAGAACGAGAAAGGTTGGGCCATACTCCACCACGCTGGTCAAGTGCGCAACGGAAGCCTTCACACACTCTTGAGAACATTAGGAAGAGCTCTTGGTTTTTTTTTAAAGCGGGCAAACGAGCAGGCGGGTCACCTGATGGTAAGTGATTACCGCCGCCCATGAACATTTGCAGCAACAGAGGAACCGCCAATGCGTTGCTGGCTTTTGAGAAATTTGTTTATCCGCGAAGAAGAGAAGAAGAAGAAGAGCCCCATATTATAATCATTAGGGAACACAGAAGATGGAACCTGGTTCCACAATTTGCAGGTACGGAAAATATTAGTATGGATAATAAACACACTTTCGCATTTATAATATTAGTATGGATGATCTGCCCTGAATTTATAAAGGGATGAAATTAGCAAAAGCTTTTTCGGAATAAGTAATTAAAATAACTGCATGTTATCTATAGTTATATATTTTGTATCTTATGGGAAATAATTACACAAAAATATATGCTACAATTAAAACTATGTACTAATAAATACAGCATGTTTTTTTTTGGCAAAGTACTCCTTACTGAACAATATCTACTTATTTTCTAGCTAATTAACGAAAATTTACATAATATTTACAGTTTCTATATTTTGTAATTACTCTGTACAAATAATGACTAGATTTTATCTTTTGAACACAGGCATCGTATTTTTATAATAATAAAAAAATATGGTTAACAAAGGAAAAACCATTTTTATGCAAGTGAAACAACAATTAAGTATTGATTTAAAATACGATCCAGTAAAATATAATACATATCTACACTTTTAAATAGGAAACGGTAGATTTAAATACAAGATAATATTTTTTTTTAAATTTAAGTAGGTATCATCATTACAAGAATTGTATCCAGATGAATCAATGTTTTTTTCTCTACAAGCAAGCCAGTTTTCAGAAAAGAAACATTATTTAAAAAACCAAACAAATCATGAAATTATAACTGTCGCTATACATAACTAAAATATACGAATAACGAAAAAATATTTTTGGCACGATAATCTTAGTTTAATTTATTTCACGGACGAAGTTAATTTATTTTACATTAATTTTATTTAAATTTTTTTCAAACATACTGTAGTTATTCTGTTCAAATACCTACGACTCACTTTGACTATGCTCAAAACAGGGCTAATATTACTTAATTATCTCCAAGACTTATCTTTACAAAAATACGCTGTGTAAGTAACTATGACTGATTTGGTCATCAAACAATAGATAATAAATTATTATAAGAAACACAATCAAACTAATAATAATTTAGGTAGGTATACCCGTCGCGAAATTTTACATTTTTACAAAGTCCTATCACAAAAAAAAAATCACCCTTGTTCAGCCGTATTCGAGTAACTCCTTACTCCAAAAATCATTCGCGCTTCCGTAACCACCGAACCAAACAATGTCCGTCGGGACGTTCTAAAATGAATTAAGATTAGAAACGCACCCGCTTAAAAACGTTCATCTCGCCCAGTCGTCCGGCGGCAAGCCCTGGTGCAGCGGCGAAAACGCACTACGCCTAGGCTCAGACACTTGGCTTTCCTGCGAGCCGATTATAGATTCAATGGAGAAACCATTCCGGGACCTCTTGCTCCGCGTATCCGTGGTTTCGTGAAGACGCGGCGGCAACGGGACCGGCCGTAAGGTTGCCGGCGGCGGACGCGGTAGCGCCAACAGAGGCGACGGCGGCAAATAACACGGCAAAGGCAACAACGGAGCATAGGCTTCCCTCGCGAGCATCGCCACCATCGCATGAGCGTGCTGCAAAGAAGGCGCCGGCCGTTTGTACCTCTTCCGCCGTCGAAGAAAACTTCCATTATCGAACATATCCTCAGCTAGCGGATCCAACGTCCAATAGTTTCCCTTCCCTGGATTCCCGGGCTCGCGCGGGATTTTTATAAAACAATCGTTAAGGCTTAAGTTATGCCGGATAGAATTCTGCCACGCGGGAAATTTATCGCGGTAATACGGGAATCTGGTCATAATGAACTCACAGATACCGCTCAGGGTCAGCTTTTTATGCGGCGATTGGAGGATGGCCATGGTTATTAAAGCGATGTATGAGTAGGGCGGCTTGATTAGTTGTGTTGATGACTTGGTTTTTGTTTTCTTCGGGGAGCTCGGTTTTGTGTCACTGGGGCTGGACGCGTCGTATCTTTCCGAATCGCTGGAAGGCGGAGGTAGATCCGGCGTGTCTTCGTCTACGGAGACGTAGGTATCGTCTTGGGGGTAATCCTCTCGGTCGTCACGGAGGTAGTGGGGTAGATAGAGGCGAGGCGGCGGTCGAAGGTCCAGCGGTAGGTCGCCTTCGATGATCATGTCGCGGTATTGACTCAAGTCACAGTCTTCCATGGCACCGTCACATGTCAGAGGTGCGTTGAGGCGCGAGGCACGGCACGGACTGCATCGGGTCCCGGCTCGCCGGAGGCCGACCCGCCTAGCTCCGCCCAGAAGGGGGTCACCCACTCCTCACGTTTACGTTTCAGTAAACACAACAATTGTCGTTATTATTACTGCGGGTCGGAGCTTTGTGCATGAATTTCAGGCCGTTGACTAATAATTATTAGGCTCCCTATCGATTTAACTTTGTTGCGGTATTTATTTTGGGTCGGCGGGACTTTTTCGTTCGGCGAACGCTTGTTTTTTCCGAAGTTACGAGTGTTTATTTCCAAATGATTCGTATATTTTTATAATAAAATTATATTTATATTTTTTTATTAATAATAATTATTAATTGATTTTTATTATTAAAGCAGAACTTAGTTGTGCAATATACTTAGGTAATTGTTTGTGTTAACTTTTAGGACTCTATCAGCTCTAATCGATAAAGTTCTTACTAGAACAGCTTTTGATTTGATTTTAACATAAAAATCTTATCTTCTCAGATATAGATATTATTATTTTAGATATTCGCTTAAATGTACAAGCACTTAAAATAAGCTTCTCATAAAAAGAACATCCTTGAGTGCAAAACATTTCGCCTCAAACCAAAATGCGAGTTTAGCTAAACTTTTACCGCGAAAAGATGCGAAAATAAATATGAAAAATCTCCAAAGAGATCCCAACAAAACGAGGAAAAGTAACTGTTTACCGAGATACGTATAAAAAGATCCTTTAATCCTTAAAGGACTCTATTGAAAAAAATCTCATAAAGCGAATTCTATCACACAATTCAGGTATCACCGAATAAAACGCGCGTAAAGAATATCCCTTAACGAAACGCCCCAACAATACGCGTCTCTGGAAAACCCTCGTGTGTGTTTCCTACCAAAACATTTACCCCTCGGGCGTCGAGGGAAAAGCTATGCGAGCGACAGGGACGCACTGCGAGTGCGACAGGGAGGGGTAAAGTCTGTGACCAATCGTCGAGTGTGCCTCTTAGGGAGGAGCTTCCTAAAGCTAACATGTCAGGGCGGAGCAATAGATCCTATTATTGTCTGGCAAGGCAAATAATATTTTGCACAATGTACACATTGGGGAAAAAGGGGGGTAGGGTGGTTGCTAATTTATTCTCAACTTCGGTTACGGGTTGTTTTTCAGCTTTGCGAGGCTGTTATTTAAATTGGACGCTGCCAGTTATTTGTATGTAGCCAACTGTAGGCATTGTTGGCTGTAATGAAGGAATTTTACCGTTTTCCTGAAATTCTGCGATCGTTTACGCACGGTTACCGGTTTCAAAGTTTGTTTGCTTTTGTGTGTAGGTAGGTACCTATTTGTGTTGTATGTTTCATGTTATATTTTATTAGGCTCGTAGGTAGTTAGTATGTAGGTACCTAATCTATGCAGATAGAAGATTGGATTATAAATGCTTGGAGACATATCCTACCTATTTATCATACTAGATGATGCCCGCGACTTCGTCCGCGTGAATTAAGTTTTATTCATTCTCGCGGGAACTCTTTAATCTTCCAGGATAAAAAGCCTATGTCCTTCCCCGGGATAGGTACACCTTATCCCTGTACCAAATTTCATCAAAATCGGGTTAACAGATGAGGAGTGAAAGCATAGCAGACAGACAGACACTCTTTCGACACCTGTGTGTACAAATGTACCTACACCATATTGGAGGTCCAATCTTAGTCAGTCTTCGAACAAGTTCTCATTAATGTTTTCTTAGTATACCTATACACCCCAAAAAAACCAAGTTCTTTCTTTCCAATATTTTTTTACAACTTAGGTAGATATTTGAAAATTGTGAAATTGTTTGTCATGTTTGTTTGTTCTTGTGTACGCAGTAGGTATATACTTACCTACTTATTACCTACTTACTTAGCAATTTTGCGGTTTACGAGCATAGACCGTATACCTTACTACCTATTGGTATTCAGACGTTAATACTGCTGCTTTTGCTCCGAAATCCATTTTGACCATAAAGTGTATGAAGTCGACGAATTGTATTTCTATTTTCTTCCTCTCTAGACTCTAGGTAGAGGTAATCAAATTCAAACTAACTTCATTGATTTACTTTACTATTTTAATAGGGTATTTTAAGGTAGGTAAAAGTTGCTTGGGTAAATGTTCTTCAAAGCCTACCAATAGCATAAATGGTTTCATAGTAAAATTTATATTAACTCTGCTTAGTACAATACCTACTTCAACTTCAAGCTTCTAAGGGGAATTCTACTTGGGGGAATCCACACCACTCTTGACGACGTCCCTGTTAAAATACATAATTATATTACCATCCTTCTGAAAATAAAATGTATACTTCTTTGTATTGCCTAAGTTATGATTTTAATGTTTGTTTTTAACATCTACAATATTAGCTCTGGTTGGCACTAGTACAACACACTAAGAAAACCTACCTAATCCTTTCCTAATAGGTATAGCTTAACTCCTGTATAAAATTATAACGAGTGACTGCGGTGTACCATAACTCTAAGTAAATCCAACTCACAGTTTGATGGCCATAAAATAAATAGGTAGGTATACCTACCTACTCTCTTTGTTACTCATTTTTTTAATAATGGTATGACCTGAGTACAATGTGGTCAAAGCATAATAATAACCAGTATATTCTAATGTAACAACCGCTAGGTAAATTGTAATTATATTTTTTTTATTAAGACCAATGTATGGTCTATATTTCACGTACATAAGTACTTACCCTGGGGGTAAATAACATACTCCTGGCGACTATCCTATGACCTTCCTTAAATAGAATTATATAGGTACATTCCTGAAATTAAAAAGTTTTATTTTCATAAATACAAGTGTAAATAAAAAGACACGCAAAATCAACATGTCACGCTCGCCCGACTTCAACATAGTGAAAACAAAAATAATTGTTCACTTTACAGTGGCCTTGAAAGTCTGATTTTTGGAAAGATTTTTTATACTAATATCTGTTTAGCACTAAACTGGGAGAATTTACCCCTGGCGACGTCCCTGGTAAACCTTCCTACTCGATGAATTAAAATAAAGTTGATACTTACCGCTTTATGACCTAGTAAAATAAGACCAAAAAAAGAAATCTTTCCAGATAGCTAAAAATTTTGTCATATTATTGTGGGCGTCACGATAAATCTTAGAGCCGCGAGAAACCGCGACATTTTGGCACTTTTGGAAAGTGCAAGATATAAAAAAAATCTTATCTAAATTATTATTTAATTGATCATTTCCAACTTCCTGGGAAATAGTGGAAACCAAGTCTTATTCTCCAGACCGTATATTTAAGTGTAAAGGGTTCTGTGTAGAGTGTAGACTATAAATAATATAAAGTGTATAAAAAAAAGAATTTTTCAATTGAATCTTCTACGTACTCGTATCTATTTAGGTATCAACGCAACCTTTTTAGCTGAATATAATTTTTCTTATTTTTTTTTAAATATCATTACCTACTTAGCGCTACTTTTTTAATTTTAAACACTTAGGTATCTTAGTGGAACCTAACCCACCCCTGGCAACGTCCCTGTTAAATATTACCTTCCTGCTGAGTTCTGACAGTCGAATAAAAATAAAATTGAAACCTCTTTAGTGCAAAGTGTTCTGATTTCTTGTGTGAGAACTGAGAACGTGTTCGCTTTACCCTACCTACGGAAGAACAAGGGGGTGAGTTTGATATTCAATTTCGTATCGATCATTTTCCCTTTTCACACGCACGGTTTCCGTATTAACGGCGATCGTTTAAATCTAAACAGACTTCCTAGACCTTTTCACACGAAGGTACATGGTTGCTTTTCTACATTAGGTACTCAACCGTCACGGTACCGTTAATACGGAAACCGTATGGTGTGAAAAGGGCCTTAGAGTGAATAAATAAATGAATACTTATGGTTTCACTACCTGATGCCCGCCACTTCGTCCGCGTGGTTTAAGTTTTTTTGATTCCTATTACCTTAAAAAATATCAATGAACCTGCTCTGAGGCGCAGGTGCCTACCTAGATTGCAGCATTATGTTGAGAAGTTCAAACTTAGACTACATTAATGGAGTTTTACCTGCTTATTTATTTTTTTTTTTTATTTATATATTTAGTACCAAACTTAAAAACTAAACATAAAATTTAAAGGACATATTGCACAAGGACAGCATCTCTTAGTAAAGAAGAGTTAGTAAAAGTAAAGTAAACTAAAATATACTTTATTGTACACAAAGAAATTAAAATACAAAAAACAAACATAAATGGATACGGCGCAACAGGCGGCCTTATCGCTTAAATAGCGATCTCTTCCAGGCAACCTTAGGGCAGAGGAAACATAAAAGAAAGCGGGAGGGTTGTACTGAGACATAATAATAAGTAAATATTACATACATAAAACACAGGTAAGTACAATGTAAAAATATATAGAATAAATACACAGTATAAAAGTAATAGGTAATAGACGACAGATGAATAAATAGATTATAATGATAGATAATGTTGTTTCAATTTAGTTTTGAAGATAGGAAGAGATTGAGATAGCTTAATATCCAAGGGGAGAACGTTCCAAAGCCGTAGAAGGAAGTTGAGTGTCTAGGAGTACTTAATAAAAGATTATTTTGAGAACGGGGGGAAGAAGAGTGAGAATGACATATATACTTAAATCGATCTTTTAAAAATAGTGAGGTGTGATGGGATTGAACAGAATGCAGTAAAGAAGGTGAAGAATGTGAGTATTCCTGCGAAGGCGAATCGGGAGCCACTTGAGCTTACGGCGGAACTCGGAAACGTGGTCATACTTACCTACCTAGTAGTACCTAGTAGGTAGGTAGTAGTTGATTAATAACTTAATTAGTAGTCACAACATTCATTTGTAATCGTCAGATCTTTGATCCATGGGTACCTATGGGCTATGGGCTATGGGCAGTAGGTACCACAACAGTTTCAGTTTGAGGAGTTGTGACGGAGTTCATACCCTGGTAGCAACACTATAGGTAGGTATAGGTCCTTAGTCCTCACAGTTTAGGTGTACCTACTAAACTAAACGTACCTAAAATTTCAGCTCAATCTGTTGGGGATAACTGTTTTAAAATTATTCAGTTAATTATCAACAAGATTTGACCTAAACAAACCCACTTCAAAAAAAATCCAATTTCAAAAGTTTTTTATTCAAATAGACTTTTCACAAGTGCTTATGAATCTACCACTGGTTCGAAATGCCGTTCAGCACTAAATATTGTAAGTTAAATAAAAGCTTTTGAAAACCAGCATCGCAATCTGTCCAGTAGTTTTTCAGGGAAATAGCAACAAATTTGTGACCGTTCACAAAAGAAAATAGCGTGAAAAGTTAAAGTAAGCTAATGTAGGTAGGTACTTATTTTAAAGCATAATATCCTATCCTAACATTCTTAACTGAAGCTCGGTAGGTATTTATGATTAGCCAAACGCGCGGTAATCCGCCAAAGCGCAACTCAGCGCAAACATTTCCATTTGCAAGATAAGCATGCGGGCCTCTGTCGCTACGAGATTATCCTTGCAGGCTTGCACAGACAAACGAAAATGTGTGCCTAATGCTCATAGGTAGCGCTATTTGTACCTACTATAATAGGCTTTGGTATTGCAAACCCCTGTCAGACACTCTTATATTATAAAACAACAGGGTGTCTGCCAGGGGGTTACAATCGTACTAGGTGTCTGACAATGGACAACGTGGTTTCTAATATTATTCCAAAGAAAAATATAAAAAAAACGGAGCATAATGCTTTAACGAATTTGAGGTGCCACCTTTTCAACCTGATAGGTACCTCCCAAAGCAACCGCGATCCAAACTTCATAGTCGGGGATCGTTTATACCTCTACTAAAGACATAGGTACATAGAAAAACTTTCAGCTTTAATAAAAATATATCGTAGGTCTGATCGTCGTGGGATCTTGGACCATACTAGAAGTGCGTTTTTAAGTTTGATAAAGACTTGCTGATTTGACTAAGTTGTCATCATTTATGACGTGGCGAAGACGAAAAAAGGAAATAGGAAATAATAGGAATAGGAAATATAAGGAATAAAGGAAATTAAATCCACCAAGTCTGGTGGTTGTAATAATTTTTATACTTAACTAATTTTTATGCCTGTTTTTTGTTTTCATTTTATTTTTCATAGATACTAGCGACGCTTTGACCGGGTCAGATAAGTTTGTCGGATTTTATACCAAAAATATTTCGAAAAGTAAGTTACACAAAAAAATGCAGCACAAAAAAATTCTTTCCAAAAAACCGACTTCCAAAGCCACTGTAAAGTAAAAAAAAAACATACGCGCCGAATTGAGAACCTCGTCCTTTTTTGGAAGTCGGTTAAAAATAATTTTGATTTCTACACACTATGTTGAAGTCTATCGGGCGAGCCTTTATACACTGTAGTCTGTGCCTGACGCGTCAACTTTATCTATCATACTAATATTATAAATGCGAAAGTGTGTTTGTTTGTTGGTTTATTGGTTTGTTGGTTTGTCCTTCAATCACGCCGCAACGGAGCAACGGATCGACGTGATTTTTGGCATGTGTATGTTGAGGACCTGGAGAGTGACAGGCTTTTTATCCCGGAAAAGTAGGAAGTTCCTGCGGGAGTCAAAAAAACTTAAACCGCGCGGACGGAGTCGCGGGCATCAGCTAGTCTTTGTTATAAACCCAACATCGGGTTGAGGAGTTGGGACTCAGAGTTGAATCATATACAGTTGGCTTGATACCTATGAATATCAACTACCTATGTTACCTATGTTATTATGAATTCACCACCTAGTTAACTCCCTAGTTTTGAGGATTTCATGTACCTACCTAGTAACACCTACAGCATCAGGATTGAGGATTTGGAGTCAGAATTTTTTATGGGACCACCTCGCGAGCTTCCTCAAAAAAAAAAGATACGCGCCGAATTGAGAACCTCCGCCTTTTTTGGAAGTCGTTTAAAAATAATAAAAAATAAAAACTGAATACAGTGCCCTCTATGTCAAAAAGTAAAAATTACGAAGTAAAGCGCCATCTGCTACCACGGGCTATAACTACTAAGAACGGTTACGTATTAGTTTAGTGAAGTTGGGATAGGTGGCGCTGTAGCTTTAGCTATTTATTTTCATAGATAGATGCTAGATGTCGCTGTACTAAAATAATCCTTTCTGTGTCTACGATGACTCGCAAATAATTTTCACGTCTGGGTTTGTGCAGAATTATTATGAATATACTTATTATCGTAAATTAATAATTACCGTTAAGTGCGTTAAATTACAACTATGAAATACATTAAGTAGGTACAATCTAAATTAAAACACAATTTTTCATTTTGTTTAATTAATGGTAAGTATACTTACTTACCTACCTACCTACTAAACAATAAAAATATCAACATAAAATGTGCCCAGAACGCTGGCTACCCGTTACCCCGCTGAATAGCCAAACGTTGGCCGAGGTAACCGCCAGCCATAGATATGATTGTAGTAAGTAGGTAGGTAGGTACTTGAAAACTTGAAACTGCCAGCCCTCCAGACACCTGTGGACTCTGTGAGACGTGAAGATAGTTAAGCTCTAAGGTTATGCATAAAAAAGGATCTAGCATCTTCGCCCCACGACCCCAGGGATTCAACATCAAAAGGCACAAAACTGATTTTTTTTTTATTCCCGCGGGAACTCTTCAATTTTCCGGGATAAAAAGTACCTAGCCTATGTCGGGATGTAAAGTAGGTATGTAAAATCGAATGAGTAGTTGGGCCGTGAAAGCGTAGCAGACAGACAGATAGACAGACACACTTTCGCATTAATAAATATGGATTTAATTATTATTGCTCTCATGTCTCGAGTACCTACCGCATTTAAGAAGTTTTTTTAAAATTGTTTTACTTAAGTTTTACCTACTATTTGACGAGTTCATGTCAAAAATCAAAATGAATTCTTTTAACTCGGATTAAGTAGGTAACCCACATCCGACCATGTCCTAACTCCTGTCTAAAAGTGACGGATTTTGGTAAGTTATTTAGTCAAAAACGTGTGAATGGTATCTGTAGTCTGTACCAGTAATAATAAAAACCCAAAGATCGTAGACATTGAATAAAAGAACCCACAGGTGTGCTCAATGGATCAAAGCATGTTCAAAGCCTTTCAAAGCCTACCTTCCGAATCTTACTGAAGCGGCATGCCTTTGCCTTTTAAAAATAAAATAAAAAAAGTTCAAGATTATAACTTCTTTGTCACATCAACTCCATCAAATCTTCACGGTTGACGACTGTTGACGATTTTAGAAGGCGAGGGCGGGTTTTTAACCTATAGGTACACGGACTATCGTTCAGAAAGCTTTAAGCTCGTAGGTAGGTAGGTAGGGTAGGTAGGTACGCTATTTATATCGTCGAACTTGAAAGTGGTAATGTCACATTACCTACCACTTTCAAGTTTCAAGTAATCTAGGTCTACCTAATAAGTCTATGTGCAAAGCACACTGTGGTCCTGTTCAAGAAAGTGTTCAAGTAAGTACTTACCTAATAATTAGGTACCTACCTACCTATACATTTTTTATACAGCTTGAAATAGTAACATTATAGGCTCATTTCTACAACCAGAGTTTTCTATGGAGAGTTCCCCATAGAAAACTCTGGTTGTTCTAAACTTTAGAATAAGCAAATAAATATTTAGGATTAGGTAGGTACTAACTTAATTTTAATTATATTATGTATAATGTATTGTATAACTAGGTATAAGAGTAGTGTAAGTATATAAGTGCACGGCGTAGTTGTTAGTTGAGCGCGAACTCGCCAACAAACTAACTACATAGTACATATCTATGTGTGTAGTTTGGCGAGGTACAATTATTGTATTGTATTTGTTTGTGCATACTATAAAATAATAAATAAAAAAAAATAAAAAAAGAATAGGTATTAATACCTATTTGACCGAGCGAAGCGAAGGTCTCTGAGTCTACTTGGGTGAATTGGCACTTGTCCGTCCGTCCGTCTGTCAGAGCCTTATAACTTCTGCCGAGCGATCGCGTAACTTCTGCATCAATCATTGTTACAGTATCAATTGTTGTAATTGGCTGAATTTATGGCATTTTTGCTGCGTCAATGGATTATGTCCAATAGTGGAAGAGTGTTAACCAATCAGAGGTGATTGCGATGTATCAATGATTGATGCAGAAGTTACGCGATCGCTCGGCAGAATTGCTGAACGTAATTACTTCAAATTTAAATATAATATGTAAATCGATGGCCTCCCGCCGAATATGGCTTAAAAAGTTTTAAAAATCTTTATTTCAGGGGGGCTCTCATAGAAGCGAATGCGAAGTAAAATATTTTTTATAGCGTTACATAGGGTTGCAGTATATCATTTTAAAGATAATTAAGAATAGAGTCCAAAAATATTTTTTTTTGAATTTTTCCCCTAAAATTGACGAAATGGGAGGCTTTCAAAGTGGCGATTTTCTAACGTCCAAAGTTGACCTCAGAACTCTCAATTTTCTGAACTCTAAAGCCTGAAACTTGATCAATTATTTGAATTATATCCTGTACTTGAACAACAAATACTAAAATTAGATAAATATTATGGTAACGAAATTATTTAATTTTTAATGATGATGATATTTTTAACAGAACTTCACAATGATGTCAATAGATGGCGCTCTGTGATACCGCGAGGTCTCAGTTCGGGGCGAACCACTAGTATAGTACGTTGATAATAATACCTGTGATAGTACGTTGATAGATAGATAAGTATTGTACCTATATGACCACAGCTAATACCGTGGATACCGCGGCTCTGCGGCGTGCTGGGTGCGACGCGCGTGGCCCGGTGGCACCGGCCACCGAGCATGCACCGAACGAAAGCCGAAAGGCGAGCGCCGAGCGCGTGAAGTGTGAACGCGATTTCGCGGACGCGCAGTAAACGCGCGCATGCGCTCAGCGTTTGACGTGTGTTGTGTTTGACAGATTCACATTCAGTCAAGTGCTTGACGTTTCGTAACATTTGTGTAACAGTTTTTCAGTGAATTTTCCGATTTCTCATCTATTTTGAAAAGTAAAAAATCATAAAAATGGAGAGAAACGAACGTAAAACAAACTCTCGCGCTCATTCAATCACAATCGACCGTGATTCGAAGTTTATTTTGCGAAAAGTTCTTGTGGATTTCGCGATACTTTTTGTCGGTGAGTATTTTGGTGATTTTATTGTATAAAACGTCTTGTATTTTTTAATTGGTTTAATGAAAAATGTAGTATATTTGGTCGTCTTTACATATTTACTTCGTTCAGCGCTGTAAAAAATGTTTTAAAGCTACAAACAGTAGGTACCTAATCTTTCTTTCATGTTTCCTGTATTACAGTGACATTGATTTTAATTCAAGGCCGTCTTTATAACCATTTTATAAAATAAATAGTAAAACGAATGGTGTTTTATAAAATAAATAGTGAGCGGATGCAATTTGCGAAAAAAGTAGAACGGAATAATGACCTGTTTTGTAATAAATGTTATCACCTTATCAGTCGTAAAATAGATTTCGCAGTTCGCACTGTTACAAAACGTCTAAAAATGAGCAATTTTTTGTAACATAGTTGTTATCAATACCGACATACAAAACAAACTGTTAATATATGCATAACTACCTATTTATTTATTTTTCTTTGTAATAGTAACTTACTAATAAAGAGCTGTCTTCTCTAATAGTTATTACTTATATATATGTACTTACTAGGTCTACCCATGCACTAGGTACAGTGTGGAGTCAGTAGGTACTATTATCTGTAATGTTATGTGTAGCATTTTAGGTGCTTAGCATCTTAATTTTTTTTTCTTTTTTCTGTTTTTTAAGGTTTGTTTATTGTTTATTGTTTATATGGTACACAAAACAGGAAATAACTACAACATTTCAGGTAAGTATAAAATGATAGGATCGGTTCTAAACTTATAACCCAAAACATGTGCACACAGCATGACTTATACACAAAATATATTATAACATAAATAGAAAAGAATAGTGAATGAATGAAGATGGAATGAAACAGATATACTTATAAGTGTATGAAGTTACAAATACAAATCAGAGAGATTATGTTTAGAATTTATAAAATTGATTAGCAAAATACAATAAATTAAAATTTAATTTATTGTATTAAATTTTAATTTATTTATTTGGTAAATTTAATTTTACTTACTTATTTACTTTAGTATGTAAGGACTTATTATTTAACCATTAAATGGCTGTGACTATGCCGTTGCCCATCTCGCGGATGCAATCTATTTTGGCAGACTGTAAACTTTGTATGTACGAGTACTTACCAAGTCGGTTAAGACAATGGGCAGCTTAAAGGTAACGGACAGACAAACACACTTTCACATTTATACTTACTTCATCAATCCATCCATCCATCAGCCTGTATGCATCCACTGCTGGACATAGGCCTTTTCCAGAGCGCGCCACCAAACAAGGTCCTCCGCCTTCCTCATCCACCTGCTTCCCGCCACCTTCTTTAGGTCATCGGACCAGCGAGCTGTAGGGTGGATAGATCGAGTGAACCATTTATCCATAATAATTATTATTGCGCTACTTAGCTGACTGAAAAAAGAATTGTCAAAATTGGTTCCGATTTGATGGAATTATCAACCAGAACTTTCATCCCCTATCCTGAAGGAACTCTATTGTTTTTCTAGTTAAAAATTATCCTATAATATGATAACCCAGTGTATCAGCTATACTACAACTAACTAACTATGCCAAGTTGCATTCGAATCTGATAACTAATATCCACAGATAAATAAAAGGTAATTTCAGTGCCGTGCTATGACAGACAGACTGACAAAAAATAAAAAAAAATATGTTTTCGGGTCTGCTAGTTAAAATTTCCAATAGTAGATCAGTTCAGCAAGAACAAGCCATGATGATATACAATCGAGTAGAATAGCTTTACGTCCCAAGTTAAACACTTCTACACAGGATTGCGAGAAAATAAAATTACTTATTTATGTAATGATTTTATACCTTTGTTGAACAACTGGTAGGAAAGAACGTATCTTCTTATACTGTGACATAGGTACTTAAATGTTTTAGGCTGTTGATAGTAGGTCCTAACCAATAACCATAGACTTAAATTTTTTTTAAATTACTTTACGCTCTAGAGGCCAAATGTTAACTTTAGTCCGCCTACATTGAGGTAAAATGATGAAATATATTTATTTGATACTAGCTGATGCCCGCGACTTCGTCCGCGTGGTTTAAGTTTTTTTATTCCCGTGGGAAGTCCTTAATTTCCGGGATAAAAAGTCACCTATACCTACCAGCCTATGTCACTCTCCCAGGTCCTCAACTATACCCATGCCAAAATCACGTCGATCCGTTGTTGCTCCGTTGCGACGTGATTGAAGGACAAACCCACAAACCAACAAACAAATACACTTCCGCATTTATAATATTAGTATGAAGTATGATGATACTGGAATCGCCCAGTAAAGAATGATGATGACATCGAAAGATGATGATAACGTACTTATTTGATCAATCGCTCAGCACAAAGACCTGAGAGTCTTTGGATAGGAAGATCAGGCAAGGTGTCAAAAGGAATAACCAACTACGAATTCATCAACAATGCACAAAAATATGGAGGCTACAAACTAAGATAAAAGACGTAATTAATTGACACATGCACTTATCAACGGCTAATCAAATTAAACTCGCACACATTTCCGAGTAGCGACTGTGAGGCTCATCGTGTGATGAATGGGCAGCACTCGAACCATCAATGCACTCACTGTGCTCAATGGGAACCGATGCACTAATGTGAGTAAACTTTGTTAGTAGGTTTGGAGGCGATACAAATGAGCAAATGTAACGAATTCTTTTTTTTTTGTTGCTCTGACCCCCAATCATGTAAGAATGGCCGATGAAATCGTTAAAGTTCTGCGGCAAAGTAAGTAAACCATAACAGCATTAAACTAGAGCTCAATTTCGCTTAACCATTCTTATACGTTTAGGTATGTACGATACTCAAACGTATAAGAATGGATACACGAAACCGAGGTCCAATTCAATGCAGTTATGGTCCATATTACTTTGACGCTGAACCTTTACCATTTGATGGACAATTCTTACATAATCGGGGGTCTGATTCTCCGAGCAGCTACTGTTTGATACTGTCGTATCGTTTGGCAGTGACGTAGGACAGGGCCTTATATTCCAAATATATTTCAAAATTGTCCGTAATTATTCTCAACTAGAATGAATGAATGCCCGCGACATCGTTATACCACAGAATAGGCAATAATACGTTGGTTATACTATGTTTGTTACTCTGGTCTTTCTACGGATCTCTATTCCCTTCATCTCTGATTTGATCACGTAATGAAACTCCGAGCATATGTAGGTACATCGCCCGCTGAGTGCTAAGCTTTTTTATGAGTTCCACTCCGATAGTTACTTAGCGACTAATGTTGTTACTGGCAACGCCAGACGATGTTATTCAGAGGCACTGAGGTATTTTGAACGAGAAGACATCTTAAAGTTTTCCGATTTCTGCCCAGTTTGTATGTGGTAGGTATTTACCGTGGTATAATGACTTGATAACAAATTATAGATAAAATACAGCAGTGAGATAGTTAGGTCTATAATATTTCTTCAGGAAGTAGGTAGGTACATCGTCGCCTTTGAAGACCAGAACCACGTCCACAAAGCTCCTGTGACATACCTATGCTGCTGTTATGATCTCGGATGACATGGACGTGGAAGACGGAGTTGAACTATCGCTGAAAGACTTTATATGCACCAGTTTCCCACCGCTTTCAGTTTTGCTATCAGCAGGCGCCTTGTTGTTCTTGAGTTTTTTGAGACCCGTAGTAGGTACATACAAATCTCGCAGTCTAGATTGGTTGGCTTTTGTGTTGGTCAATGGGTTGTATTTAATTAGGTATCCATGGAAGTTCTCTGTCTCTCTCAAGATCTCTGGTTCCGATCAAATGAGACTACTGTTGTCCCCTCGATTCAGACAAAAACTACTTGCAACCTGTCGTGATGATTACAAGTCTCGATATATACAGGTCATATCGGTTAGGTGCAACGAACGGAGGATGTGAACGTTGGGCGCTGCCAGCCGCCAAACAAAGTGGCAGGTAATTGCGTGGCTGTCAAAACATCCGACGCGATTCCTGTCAGATTAGCCGTATCCGTTAAGGAGGCCTTTATATTAAAGCGGGCACGATCGCATGACAGCAGGCCGCTTGCTTGCGAGAGTTAAAAAGTAGGTACCTAGATGTCAGCTGTGATGTGACCGCTAGCTTATCGCCATCGATATATATATGTAGGTACTAGATGGGCCCTTTCATAGAAGAAAATTGGGCGTCTGACCTGTAGAGCGCGCTCCTCACCTGTCATAAGCCTGTCTTTGTCCCCGCCATAGCGCTGTCCCGCTTTTCAGACTAGATGGCGTTAGTAAAATAAGTTCGCATTCTTTGTTTGGCACGGCCCGTCTATGTAAATTGAGGTCGTTGTTTATCGCCAATTTTACCCGAAATAGGTATCAGATGTATACTTTGTAAAACCATTCCGCTTTGTAAACCTACAAAGAGAAGTAGGTAAGTACGGAGTATGGTGATGAATGATTTTCGGATTGAGCTCAGCATTGATTGATAATGTCCTCCTGACTGAATTTCGAAGTTACGGCGCGCGGCGGCCAATCTCCAGAAAGATTAGCCATCTGCGCGGGAGATATTATACCTTCTATACTACACAAGTGTCTGCGCAAACACTCTCTGTGCACTCTCTGTTCCTTTACTCTCATAGCCCGATGGGACGGAGAATCCGACACGACCGGAGAGAGATCAGGCGCAGGACCGACGGTTTTACGTGCTCACCGAGGCTCGGGTGTGATAAACCGCCAACTTCCTAACTCCGGGCTAGTACTGTGAATTTTTAGTCAGAAAGACCCTGAAAATCCCAATATTTTATTGAGGCCCGACCCGGGACTCGAACCCGGGACCGCGTCGGTTGCAGTCAAACGTGCTAACCACTGACCAACGAGGCAGTTGATTGATAGAAAAAAATGGATGCTTAACGGGAAAGAAGTCGCTGAAAGTTAACCTTTCTACAACTACTACATATAATATGTCACAAGCTGCATTAAAAAATATATGTCATTTTCGTTATCAGCACCCCGATGAGCTTCTAAAGTGACCCATATCTATTTTTTCCAATTGATGTGAAGGCAGGCGATTGATTTGAACTTCAAAACACGTAGTTACGTAGTCCGATAGTTCGTTGGCTGGCACCTCGATAAATCCCTACAATAATAAAGGTCGGTTAAATTCTTTAGCGAATACAAAATGAATCTTGCATTGGAATTACCTAATTAAGTAGATAACAATAGATTAAAAAATACTGAAGGACCCTGTAACTACATTATCAATTCGACATAGCACAAATCAAAATTTAAGCATTCTACTCGTGCTTTGCTACGTGAAAATTAAAAAGTAAACCGTGGTAATAATGGCTGCCGTTGTCGGCCTTGCTTCCCGCCAATTTCATGATATGTCAAGGAGTTCATTACCTACCGAAAGGAAATTTTACATCTTTAACATTTAAGTTGTTTTAAAAAACCAAAGTCTGCAGTTAAGTGCCTACTTACTGCCTACCTACTTTAGTAATAATTATTGCATTCTGTTTTTTCTCTGAGATTAAATAAAGTAGATTGCAATATTATGACAGCTCGTTTACCGTCAATTTCATACGTCAAGGTCCAAGGATTTTTAACTGAGATAAAAATTATGAGTAAACTCGGAGTAAACTGGACTTTTTGTTTTATTCTTATCATCCAAAGCCTTTTGTATTAATTTAACCACTTACTTATAGACCAGGGTAGAAGCCTTTAAAAATAATAAAAAGTGAAAAAAAATAATAGTAGGATGAAACCCATTAGAAAAGGAGGGGAATATTATAAAAACCGGCCAAGTGCGAGTCGGACTCGCGCACCGAGGGTTCCGTACAAACCTGTAGTAAGTTTTACGATTTATGACGTATTAAAAACAAGACGAAATGAACCGCAAAACTAACTTTGTTTGTAGAGGTTTATTGTTAATATCAAAAAATTACGTTTGTTGTATGGGAGCCCCCCTTTAATATTTACTTTATTGATATTTAATTATTTATTTTGAAAGGTAATATACAAGTTAATATTCTGTGAAAATTTGAACCGTCTACCTGTTACCGTTTTTAATATTGAGCAAAAAAATACGAAAAAAACACGTTTATTGTATGGGGACCCCCCTTAATATATATATTTTTTTAATTTTTAATATTTGTTGTTATAGCGGCAACGGAAATACATCATTTGTGAAAATTTCAGCTTTCTAGCTATCACGGTTTATGAGATACAGCCTGCAGACAGACAGACAGACAGACAGACAGACAGACAGACAGACAGACAGACAGACAGACAGACAGACAGCGGAGTCTTAGTAATAGGGTCCCGTTTTTACCCTTTGGGTACGGAACCCTAAAAATGAAAGGAAAAATAATTTACGGGCGATCTGAGGTCGGGAAGGGGATGGGGGGGGGGGGGGGGGGGTTTTAAGGGTAAAAAACGGTTTTTCTCGATTTCCGGCAAAACTAAAATTCCTATCGAAAAAAGTCAAATGGCAAAGTTGTAGGTAATAAAAAGATCTAAAACTTTTGTATTTACAATTTTTTCACATAACCTCAAAATTTATGTGAAAAATTCAAAAAACCAAGTTTTTGATTTTTTATTTTTATCTTTTACAAATGATTTTTTTTTTAACGAAATTTGGTGAAAACTTACCTTTTTATGTCCCAAATACGCTGTAATTTATTTGAGTAAAAATATTTATTTTTTCACCTTATTTTGAATTAATATCGAAAAAGCACCCTAATTTTCAATCGAAAATTCACCCGTCAAAATATCAGCTTTTTTAAAAAAATTGGTATGTTTTCTGTTCGTTGAAATCTCTACTTTCCGATGGTGAAAAAAAATATATACTTATGTTACTATAGTAAATCTTCTCAGAAAATGCAAAAATCGAAAATCGAAAACTCGAATTCGAAATTTTTTTTTTAATTATTATAAATCATTTTGAGCTATTTATTAAAATTTACACTTTAATTACTCGAAAAACATTAGATTACATGTTAAATTGATAAAAAAAAAATTGCAAATCAAAATATACTACTATAATTAACAAACAAATAACTTAATAAAATTAATATTTATGTAATCTAACGTTTTTCGAGTAATTAAAGTGTAAATTTTAATAAATAGCTCAAAATGATTTATAATAATTAAAAAAAAAAATTCGAATTCGAGTTTTCGATTTTCGATTTTTGCATTTTCTGAGAAGATTTACTACAGTAACATATATATTTTTTTTCACCATCGGAAAGTAGAGATTTCAACGAACAGAAAACATACCAACTTTTTGAAAAAAGCTGATATTTTGACGGGTGAATTTTCGATTGAAAATTAGGGTGCTTTTTCGATATTAATTCAAAATAAGGTGAAAAAATAAATATTTTTACTCAAATAAATTACAGCGTATTTGGGACATAAAAAGGTAAGTTTTCACCAAATTTCGTTAAAAAAAAAATTATTTGTAAAAGATAAAAATAAAAAATCAAAAACTTGGTTTTTTGAATTTTTCACATAAATTTTGAGGTTATGTGAAAAAAGTGTAAATACAAAAGTTTTAGATCTTTTTATTACCTACAACTTTGCCATGTGACTTTTTTCGATAGGACTTTTAGTTTTGCCGGAAATCGAGAAAAACCGTTTTTTACCCTTAAAACCCCCCCCCCCCCCATCCCCTTCCCGACCTCAGATCGCCCGTAAATTATTTTTCCTTTCATTTTTATAATACTCCCCTCCTTTTCTAATGGGTTTCATCCTACTATTATTTTTTTTGGTTTTAAAAATTATCGACCCTGGTCTATTAGTTGTTTCTTGCATTTTTAAGGTTTTATAAATTCCTGATAGAATTTCCCAAAATCCATTTTTAGGATCCATTCATAGATTCCATCTACGCCGTAGACCCTCAGAACGGATTTTGAGAAATTCGCAGGATTATGAAATGAAATGAAAATATACTTTATTGTACACCATACACAAAACACACTTAAACAAAAACAAGAATTTAAAAAAAAACTACAATAGGCGCTGTATGTGTACCTACCTACTGTGTTACTATTAGTTGCTCTTTACTGTAGAGTCTACGGTAAAGAGTTAAAGACCTGCTTGCAAAATTTTAAGTTTATAGACCAATTAGTAGTTATCAGTTCCTCCTTTTAGCTTTCTCTGCATCCTATTCCGCTTAGGGTAGCTCTTTCAATTAATCGGTTAGGGTTTTCTTGGGATAATAAAGATGTAGGTTCTCACTTCTCAGGTCCTTCCATAATCCATCCCTTCCGTCCTTTGGTACGTACAACTGATCTCTATTAGTCGGCACTTCATTAGGTTTAACGTTAATTATCATATACTAGCTGATGCCCGAGACTTCGACCGCGTGGTTTTAGTTTTTTTGAAAAAAAAATATATGTAATATTACTTAGTGATAATAACCGGGACTTAAGGCTTAACGTGCTCGCCGCCGGGGATACAAAATTTGAATATTACGGCTACCCGTCCAGTTACCGACTTGGGTCTTTTTACCTTAGTGTACCATTTAGTTTGTTGTTTAAGTACACTTAACGCTTAAGTATTGAACTTAACGGCTTAAGTGGAGGCGATATTGTGGGCCTGCGTATTATATTTATGTACTAAACATGTAGCGCGCAGCAATTAGCGGCGGAACGTCTCCTGTCCTATGCCTTTACGCCTGGCGGGAGACAAAGAGTAAGAAAATAACAGATGATCCAAATGACATTTAAAAGAGAAACGAGGTACAAAATTATTTGAGTAGATAAGTAAAACTAGACAACTAAGTAATATGGTGCTGCATAGCTTAAAATGTTTCAAGAAAATAATTAAAATCATTTCTAATACTAACGGCGAAGGTTTGGATTTTTGAAACGCCCTTATGGAATAGCTTACGACGTTCGTGCTTCCTGCCTGTTTCAATTGCCTGCGGAAAATCAAAGAGTTCCTAAGGGATTTTATAACATAAATCCACGTTGGCGAAGTCTTGGGCATCATCTTGTCCAGCAATATACTTAATGATAAAATAAAATTCATGTTAATCGTTGTGGTTTGTACCTTTGTCTTAAAATCGATTATGGGAATCTAATTTCACTCTCAATTAAGTATTATATAATAAGATAAGAGTTTTTACAACCATAATTAAGGACGATTAGATAATTAGGTAACTCACACGATTTATTACCTATTGTGTCGTAAATATACTAAATTACTATTAACTGACGTGCACGTATATTATACAATTACTTAAAATACTTGTAATTTCTGAAGCTATCTACCAATTAGTAATTATTTCAATCTTTATATTACAATATTTTGATTTCCGGCAGAGCTTAGCTAATTTTATGGATAATTTCCATTTGCTAATGATAAGCTATACAATCTAATTCATATTGAGTAACATTACCTACCTACTAGTATAAATGCGAAATTGTGTCCACTTTCATCACGGAAAATCATAATTTTCTCAAGTATTGTCAAAATCCTCCATAAATGAAGTAGCGAGTAACAACTACTTAGTAACTTTATAGTACTACTATATAAATGCGAAAGTGCACACGGTAAAATAAGGAATTGTCGCAAAAAATCTTTTAAGGTTTACTACTCGGTTAAACAATTCATAAACAATTCACAAGGAAAAAACATATTAAAATACGCGTAAAAATAAAATCATTAATAAAATAAGCTACATAGCTGCACTACTTAATTGCGATTACGAACGTGTTACAAATTACAATTTTATTTCATTGTCGTTGCATTAAAAGGACTCTTGTAATGTCTGCGCGATAATCTTTGGCAAACGTCGGCTTTTAAGTTCCCACGTGTTTTCATATTGGCGTTCGATATTTGTGTGCTACTATCGCGCGCTATATCTGTAGCACTTAGCCCAACCTCTGCTTTTAATTAACGTTCTAAAATGGAACGTGTAACCAAACAGAAATACATACATAAAATATGTCGTGTTTTTATGAAATAATACTTACTAATTAATATATTTTT
The DNA here is from genome assembly GCA_917051295.2 of Erebia ligea. Lineage (NCBI taxonomy): Eukaryota > Metazoa > Arthropoda > Insecta > Lepidoptera > Nymphalidae > Erebia > Erebia ligea. The sequence continues at coordinate 3,721,931 of OU785239.1, forward strand.
AGCAAGGAGATGGACTAAGGACTAGTTTCATCAGGGCTAAAACCAAGAATCTTAAGGGACCGGCGACCGCCGCTCGCAACTTCTACTCGAACCGCAAATATAAATTTGCCGGTATATTGCTATCCCTATTTGGCTGAAGACACAAATGATCGCGTGCAAGCGCGATAGCAATATGAGCGTACAGAATTTGTTATACATTTAGTCTTGTTCCGTGAATACCAAAAATGATGAATGAAAAATTGTTGTGTTTTTAACTTCGTGTTATTATTCTGTAACTTGACAATATAGGCTATGTTCCTGATCAATTAGTACGTGAGATATCGTTGGTTTTAATATAAAACAAATAAGGAGAAAACATGTCCTTTATGTCGCAAAAACATGCAAAACGCAATGTGCTTACATTTAATTTTGGGAAAGTATTTTGGAAAAATAATTATCCAGGGACCTAGATAAATACAAGTTCAATCTTAATAATCGCGTAATATGGAGGAAATATGCTCGAATTACTAATTATTTTGGTATTACGTTTGTATGAGCAATTAGCCCTCCGCTGGCGCCTTAAGCCTGAGCCTAATTACTGCCTGTATGATTTGAGTTCAGAGTTGGGTCTACCCAAGTCCCACCTCCTTAACATACAACTTAACATGTTTCAAGTACAAATATTTATTTCTTAAAATAAACATTTTTTAGCATCATACTTACTTAATATCCTCATTAAGTAATATTTTGTACTTTTGAACCGTGAAACTCAATCATACAAAGTATCTTTAACTAGCTTTTGCATGCAGCTCGTTAAGTTCGATTTTCATACAAATTTGAAACCCCTATTTTACCCCCTTAGGGATTGAATTTTCAAAAATCCTTTCATAGCGTATGCATACGTCATAAAAGCTGTCTGTATGCCAAACAGCCCGATCCGTCCACTGGTTTGAGCTGTGCGTTAAGATCTGACGACCTGCGATAGACTAATACCTATAGATTATAGATCAGTCAGTCAGTTAGTTAGTCTATCAGTCAGTCACCTTGTTTTTTAAATACATTTAGACTACTAAGTGCAGTTTACTATGGTTTTCCTTAAAATTACAGTCAAAACGCGTAAAAGAATCCAAGGTGTCCTTAAAATTATTATTCTTAAGGCCAGGGTCACATCCATAATAGGGCCTCGCCGATGCACGGGTCCATTATTAATTCAACGGTTGTTTCGTCGAATACATTATATTCACTTCGGTCTCAACGGACCAATTGAATTGAATGATTTTATAATTTTACTTGACGTAACACGAGGTCTTTATGTTTATTTCTTCAAAACCGGTAGTTATTTGCCAAGGAGGAAAAAGGTACCGATGGAATGTTCTACTTTTTCCTAGCTTACAACTTATAATTGAAGTTACAGGAAAATTGGAGGGGAAAATCTTAACTTCTTATGAGGGAAAATTATATTTAGCTATTCATTAACTAGCCGACTCCGCCGTCCGAGTGGATTACGGTTTTATAAGGGCCTCAGGTCCAATACCAGGACAGGACACCGGTATTGGATGTCCGTAATCCCGGGATTCCGGACTGCTTTCGCTGGCTTTGAATACCGGTATTGCAATGTCTAATACCAGGATCCCGGTATATTGGTGACAGTATAAACGACGCAGTAACAGAGTGCCATTCTATTGCATATATTTTTTGTAAATGCCACAATCTTTTATTCGGCTAAGTTAAAAACCTGTATTTTAACCACACTGTAGGATCAGTTCGCTTCATAGAAGGCAAACAACAGCCTATTAAATAAATTAGCATTATGATCTACGTAGGTACTTAAATATACGCCCCAAAAAAAATACTATTATATTTGAAGAAACCCACTTATCCTCTCTTGCGCTAACATAATATACTTAATTAGAATATTAAGTAAGTACATATTTTGCATTTATTTCGAGATATTTCATCAAAAAAAGAACATTAAACTAATTAATTACTTGTAGGTATCAATTGCATCTAAATACGATACAAGGAAACTCGTGCCTAAGCTCTTTCCGCTCTTATTAAGTGTACATTTCACGGGATATATTATACTCAATTGATACCGGAGACCTAAACGATTCCATCCTGTGTGTGGGCGAATTTGTTGTTGGGCACTTTACTGGTATCTAGACCGGTTGCCAATTAGGTAAGGTGGCGGGAAATGACATATCTGTTTAATACTGCACCTAACTAATCTATGACCAATTTCCATTTTTAGCTGTTATCCGATAGACTTGATGAAAAAATAGAGAAAGAATACATACTTAAGTCTATATAGGTACAAAAGTATACAGTACGTATGTATACCTACAGCCATAGATTAATTATAATACAAGTATCCTTTATTTCTTCGTCTATGCTACAGCGATAGTTATTGAATTAGGTAATGTATTGGATGAAAGAAAACGAATTTTATGAAATAACGGGGAACCAACTTGAAAGAAGAAAAATTTATAGAAAAGTTTTGACCATAAAAATAAACTATAAATTACATACATTTACTTTAGGCTTTCATATCAGAAATCGATTCGTTTCATCGTACGACAAATGGACCACCTACGGGATTCCATTTGTATATGGTGATTAAAGTGACGGGTCACAAATAACTAACTGACTATCTTCATTTCTTTAATTTACTATAGCGCAATCGGACAAATTGGAAATGCCAGCATAAAGTGCTTAATTTAAATATGTTTACATTCCGAATTAATCAACGAAAATAACCATGATCAAATCAGAATAACTCCTAATTTAATCATGCTTTGACATGTGATGCTAATTTAAATTGTAAAGTCTTTACTCTCTACACGGTGAATCCCAATCCCAAACGGCATACCTTATTGGCGTCGCTCGCACGCTCTATCCTTCTTTGCTTTAAGAAAAACTTTCTTAATTATTACTAAATTAAAAAGTAGGCTAAACAGAGCGAACAAAGCCATCTAATTTTCGAACGAAACGACGAAGGAGAATTTTTGGTGCTGTTCAAGATAATAATTTTTTCGCATTATTTTGTAACACACGAACTCCACGGATTTTTAAAAAAGAACCAAATGTAGTCAAAACCAAATGCTATGGGATGGACATGTGCAACGTATGACGTGAAAACGCATGGACGAAACAAAAGCGTTGGACAAGTTGCTGGACAGTAAATCGGAGGGCCAGAGGCCGATGAAGACCTAGCGGCCGGTGTATTGACGGAGTAAAAAGGCCATGAGGTTTTAGGATGAGTTTAGAGGACCTGGAAAGGAGTTGCTTCTGACACTTCCAGAGATGCAAATGCTAGGTCAAGCCTAGTCCAGACCAGGGCTGTAGCGATTTGATGATAATGATAAAGTAGGCTACCGGGAAATGAGACATTAAAATAAACTCGGACAGAGTTAGGTAGAGCTATTATAGATAGCTATAGATTTATTCCTTAGCGTAGCTTTACTCAAGAAAAACTTGAAGAATATAAGTAAGTACCTACATAATTTATTAAGTGAAAAATGAAAATAAAAAATAATTTATTATATATAAGTACAAAAGTATTTGTTGATAATTATATGAATTGCAGATAGTCAATCAATCTATAAATAATCAGTCGATAAGTGATTATAGGAAACTCACGTAAGTCACGCTCACGCCTCTACGAGGGTATGTGGGATTTCTTAAACATTTCAGAATCATAAGATCGATTCGTTATCGCCGATCGTTATCTCCTAAAGAGAGAAAATTACGAAATAGCTAAAGTAGCAGTTAGGTTCGCACGAGAATCTCTTAACAAGATTCACGCTAACTTACCATCGTAGCACCTTACACTTAAGTGCCTGCCAGCACTATACTTAGCTGGTAACCTGCAACCATGCATTGTTGTACCTAACTGCAGTTGCCTAGATTACCGGTAATACCACTGGGCTGGTTGTAGAGGAAGAATACGAAATTACGTCCGCAATAATATTGATGGTATGCACTTGTAAGTAGTTAAGTACCTACTTGATGTGAGAAGTTACCGAGATAGAGGTAATAACTAAAAAGCAGGCGTATCTTTTATAGTCCAGTCAAATAAGATCTGAAATCAAAATTTTAGCACTCAACTTTGCATTTTTTATATAATGTAGTTTTAATGATACAATAGTTATTTGTGTTACATGGGGCCAAAGAAAATTTTTGTTCCCCGAGGGCGCTATTTTGAATTCAGAGCGAAGTGAAGGATTCTATAGTAGAATCCCGAGCGTAGCGAGGGGTTCTAATGTAGAATCCTGAACGTAGCGAGGAATTCAATATACGCCGCCCGAGAACAAAAAATTTGGCCCCGAGTGACACACACTATTTTTCATCATTACGTATGAGAAAAAGCTAGGAGTATCAACCTACTATGTATGGACATTACCTATACGTTTAAGCACCAATCAGAAGATACTCCTATCAACCTTCTATGTAATTGTATAAACATTATTTAGACGTATATTTAAAGTTTAAATAAAATGTAAAGACGTATATCCGATCAACAAATTGATCACGTGACTTCGGACCAATCAGAACAGAGAAATGCAAAGTCGTATATTCGATCAACAAATTGATGACGTGACTTCGGACCAATCAGAAGAGAGAAATGAAAAGTCCCATGGGCCTACAAGTTACACTTTGCTCCCGCTATCCTCTGAAGGCAATATGCGTTTTTCGAATAGGTATGATGAAAAACAATTATTTTGTAAAGGTTTACGTGACTGCAACCCCCGGCAAGGGTTGAAAAATTTTTGTCAAAAGTGTTTTTTCGCAATAACCTACTCTAAAACGGTAAAACGAACGAAACGAAACGGTAAAGTTTCTGTCTCTACACAATGATATTATATACCTATATAATATCATTATCTCTACATAGGTATGTAGAGCTTAAAATTTTACATAAATAAGCTACGACTTTTTTTATGGAAATTTTTTTTAAGTAAGTAAGTACTTAGGTTTGAACTTTTGAAATAGGTATAACTGGAGGGAAGATATTATAAGTAAAAAGAATATTAACAATATGAAGAGAGCCTCAAAGGCCGAACTCATCTCTTCACCAAAATAAAAGTATTATTCGCTAAATCCTCCCTAGTCCCTACTTGTTGCTTCACTTAATTTACTAATTTTAATTAATAATAATTAATTACTTCATGTAAAAGTTAATTTACTTCAGAATGTGAATTTTAGTAACTATTACTTAAGTAAGTAGCTAGTTTCTCAATTCCTAAATGCTATTATAAAAGAAAACGAATAAATTTACCTACAATGTTTCGATGTAGGTACATTATTTCCACACAGTCTAAATTTATAAACCAACTTCGAACTTAATTATAACTCTTAGTTATGAAATAAATAAAAAACCACCTAAAAAAGATGAAAATAAAATAAGGAGTAGCATTGATGAAAATAAATAATAAATACCTTAGCTAGATTTATTACTTCTTAATATCTCACACCTACGCGATATGAATTCATCTTGATCTATTACCATGAGCATTCGATTATGAACCTCAAACGAATGGAGTAGGGTATGATTTACTTCACTAGAAAGAGATAGGGATTAACCGTGGGGTCCGACTGCATGAAAATAATGACTGCAAATTATAATCTGCGAATGTATGGATGAACATTTGTAACAATCGCAGGTATAGAAGGCGTCTGTAATTGCTTATCGTGGGACGTACATTAATAAATAATTGAAAAAAAAAAAACTAACGGGTATGAACAATTGTTATGACTTATTAGACCACACCAAGCGCAAGGATATCTTGCGGAAACCTCGCGAGCTAAAGTTTGTTTGATGTGGTCTGGGTCGGGCCAAAAATTTATTAAGTTTTTCAGTCAAGAAATTTTTCAGTAGAAGCCCGGCGCCTTTTTTTAACTACAAGTTAGCCCTTGATCGCGATCTCACTTGGTGGTAAGTGATGATGCAGTCTAAGACGGTGGCGGGCTAACCTGTTAAAGGTTTTACAGTTATATGGCAGTAAATGTGGCAGTTATAAACCCATTAGTCAATCTATTTTTTACAATATGGCTCAAAGCCATATGGTTTCAATATTGTCTGACTTTCGTGTTTTAGATTTATAACCCTTATTTTTTTAACGTTAAGGTACGTGACATCAAACTGTCATTTTGAGTGATATTGCTTAAGGTATTGCTTCAAGCGTTGGCTGTATGGCCCCTGGCTCACACAACCTTAACCATATAACATATTATGTGCTACTTCAGACAGTAGTATGAGTATGTGACATAATGAAAGCATGCAAACGCTGCCTTGAGCCGCCGCCTTTCGTGCAAAAAGAAAATAAGGCTGAAGTTGAACTTTGAGCCGTCTCCAAAAGGCTGCGCCTTAGCACCACTCCACTCTGCAGAAGTACCTACGTCACGAATTACATTCCCATTTTAAATACCGTGACGGTGGAGTCAAAAACGCTTTCATTCTGTCACGTAGCCGACACGTTCCTAGGAAACAAAGCTTAGTGAATAAAACAGTAATAAATGATACAGATCTATTATGGTAAACTCATTGCAATCAACAATTTTAAATAGAAACCTGCTTGACCCCTACAATGCTGGTGCCACTGCCATATTAAGCTCACGAGCACGTATATGAGTCACGGAGTAATTATATGGTCATCTAAACGAATATCCTCAGTAACAACTAACCCAAATACGGAAATAGAAATAGTTTTATTAGTTTGCTGAAAGGTTTGTAAACATACAAGTACACTGCGAAGTCAGAACTTTATCTACAGCAGTATGAGCTTATAGCAAAACATGACGAAAATGTTTACAGACTTTTTTTAGTAGATGCCTGCACCTCAAAAACCATTTATGAACTCCTTAAACAGTTCGAGTTATAAGTTTTAAGCTGTAAAATGATTACGATTTGCTTAGACAATTGGGCCTCAATTTATTTTGTTTAAATCCTGATTCAACTTTGCTCGACACGCCCGCCGCCTTCTTCAGGTCTTTAGACAAATTATTCTCCAAAATCAAAACCCGGCCCGAAATAAAAGTAATTAAAACTCAGTGCTAAAGCAGATACCTAATAGATAATTAATAGCTCTGACGCTAGTCAGACGCTTTGGTCTAAGCTAAACAGTGTCGCAGGCATGAGACATGTTTACTTAATAATCGACAGCTTTTTCATTTTTATGTCCCGGCCGGCTGAGATACTCTGTAGCACTGAATTTTAAGTACCTAAGCTTGCATCTATTTATTTCACACTACTTAGTTATAAATGCGAAACTGTGTTTCCTAGTGCGTCTGCCTGCTTGTCTGCTAAATTTTCACGGCCCATTTGTGCAACCATTTTTTACGAAATTTGGTATTTACATAGAAAGGTTGCATCCTGGGTAAGTAGGTACATAAGCTTTTCGTCCTTACTCCTTGAATATCCAAGAGATCCCAGAAGATTTTTAAAATCCTTAATCCTAATCCACCCAGACGAGGTTTCTCTCCCTGTGTAAGATATAACGAATAACAATTCATACAGGTTTACACTGCGGAGGCGGCGCAGGCGTGTCGAAGTCTCCCCTATAATTAATTTCAATGGGGCTGCAGATATTATCCATTTGTATGATACCGATACTTATGCCTTATTGTGTTACTTACCTTCCTCGACAATGGACACGCCTGCTCACGAAAGATTTATGAGGCTCTGATACCATTGTTTTATCCTATTTGTATTTCGTACGTCAGGGTTGAATAAATTATTTGGTAACTACCTATGCATGGAGAACTCCTGCATTATGATCCTAAATTCTAAATTTCGTATATCACAAAATAAGTCAAGATAGTTTTTTTTAGTGAAAGGTGTAGACTGAAATGGCACTCTGTAGCATCCAATGCGTTGCAGGTTGCAGTCTTAAAAGGAGTTTATTCCTCTGCTCTTGAGTAACTCGTCTTGAGGGAGCACTGTTGGTTAGTTACTTAGTACCTTGTTCCGTACCCAGTATATGCAAGCGCGTGGATTAATTTCTCTCCAAAGTCTAGTCTTTCCTAAAACATCTGGGCAAAAGCTTTCCTATTTTAGTTCTCTTCAGAAATACGTATTTTGTGTTCAACATCCACGTTTGGCTTACCACATCGGCGTTGATGTTTTTTTGATACTCAAAACGAAGCCTTTTATCAAAAGTAGGATAGGATCAAAAGTCTTATCTTTACCTACTCAAGTTTAAATTATTTCTCATGACTACGCTAAAAGATAAATTTGTTTATTCAGCCGATAAAGATTAAATAAGCACTTCCGATAAGTGAGTGCCGTAAATGTAGTAACAGTTAATGACTCGGTCACCCAGTCAAATGATCCTAATTGCATAATTTTCGTGTCGTACATATACAGCGGGCATGCGACACGCCAGCCGTGAATCATTTATTGCGGTTCGTTTGACCGATAGACACGCTACATTCCTAGACAACTGTGAGGTTTATTTTGATAATGCACCTCATAGTGACGAAGAAGTACGTGTAAACAAAGTCGTGGTGCAACGTCACAACTTTGCTGATGTAGGCTTGTAACCCCTTGCAAGTTGCCACTGCTATTAAATGTAAGTTTACATTATGAACAGAACCTAATAAGATGAAATATCTCAAGATCTATACCAAGCGGTTTACGCAAGCGTTCAGAATTTGACATAGCTAGTTTCTCCTTTTGGATAGTAGTTACAGCTATGACATCCAGGATTTCGGTACTTAATTGTTTCTAGGTGTAAAGGTAGCTGCAGTACGATATTTTGATGCAAAACGAACATTTTAAGAAATTAGACTGCGATTGGCGAGTTTTCAGTTTGATAAACAATAATAGTAAGCACGACGGATATTATTTAATGTAAATAATATGACTAAGTATTTGTAGAGTAACAGGACAAAAATAGAATGTGGTAGTTGACTGAGCATTCATTATTTTCTGTACTAGTTCCTCAAATAGCTAATGTGAATGCCCTAGTAACACTCTAGTTTTAATGGTCTCTAACTCTCTACTCTCTTCCTATAACCGCCTGGAAGGCAACATGAGGGAAGATTTACGATGCCTTTTACAGAAGTGTGAAAGGAAATGTTGATATTTTAGTGTAAGATTTTTTTTGACGCAGTGCTGTATATTAAGTATGTTAGTGTTGAATTGTTGATATCTATCGATTAAATCATAATGTTGATCTTATAAGTTTAAAGTTTTAAAATGTCGAATGTAGAACACCAGTACGCAAAAAGGAAAATATATGATAGAAACAAATGCCTAAGTTTGTAGTATAGACTATAGGTCATGAAATGTGTGGATTATTATTGTGTATTAATAAATGTTTTGGCGAAAACTTTATTGTATGTGTAATGATTGACCGAGCGAAGCGAAGGTCTCTGAGTCTACTTGAGTGAATTGGCACTTGTCCGTCCGTCCGTCCGTCCGTCCGTCCGTCCGTCTGTCCGTCTGTCAGAGCCTTATAACTCCTGAATTACTGAATGTAATTACTTCAAATTTAAATATAATATGTAAACCAATGGCCTCCCGCCGAATATGGCTTAAAAAGTTATAAAAATCTTTATTTCAGGGGGGCTCTCATAGAAGCGAATGCGGAGTAAAATATTTTTTATAGCGTTACATAGGGTTGCGGTATATCATTTTAAAGATAATGAGGAACAGAGTCCAAAAATATATTTTTTTTAATTTTTCCCGTAAAATTGACGAAATGGGAGGCTTTCAAAGTAGAGATTTTCTGACGTCCAAAGATGACCTCAGAGCTCCCAATTTTCTGAAAGGCTGAGCCTGAAACTTGATTAATTATTTGAATTATATCCTGTACTTGAACAACAAATACTAAAATTAGATAAATATTATAAGGAAACGAAATTATTTAATTTTTAATGAGCTTCATTATTTTTAACAAACTTCACAATTATGTCAATAGATGCGCTCTGTACAAGTTTATTCGTTTGTGCTTAAAAAGAAAAGGCTGAGCCTGAAACTTGATCACTTATTTGAATTATATCCTGTACTTGAACAACAAATACTAAAATTAGATAAATATTCTAAGGAAACGAAATTATTTAATTTTTACTGAGCTTCACTATTTTTAACAGAACTTCACAAAGATGGCGCTCTGTAAGTTTATGGATACCGCGAGGTCTCAGTTCGGGGCGAACCACTAGTTATGTATTGTTGAAAAGATTAAACTGCAATAATATCTGCATTGGTATTATCTTCATTATCTTAATTATTAGCTCATGTTAACGGCCTTGCGTGAAATAAAAATTTGTAATGATGACGATCTTTCCTACTAACTATTGTCGTATTAGGTACTATTATGATTATATTCAGTGTTATAACTTTTTAGTTAATTGACCGAGCGAAGCGAAGGTCTCTGAGTCTACTTGGGTGAATTGGCACTTGTCCGTCCGTCCGTCTGTCCGTCTGTCAGAGCCTTATAACTTCTGAATTGCTGAACGTAATTACTTCAAATTTAAATATAATATGTAAACCGATGGCCTCCCGCCGAATATGGCTTAAAAAGTTACAAAAATCTTTATTTCAGGGGGGCTCTCATAGAAGCGAATGCGAAGTAAAATATTTTTTATAGCGTTACATAGGGTTGCGGTATATCATTTTAAAGATAATTAGGAATAGAGTCCAAACATATTTTTTTTTTTAATTTTTCCCCTAAAATTGACGAAATGAGGGGCTTCCAAAGTGGCGATTTTCTAACGTCCAAAGTTGACCTCAGAACTCTCAATTTTCTGAACTCTCAAGCCTGAAACTTGATCAATTATTTGAATTATATCCTGTACTTGAACAACAAATACTAAAATTGGATAAATATTATAAGGAAACGAAATTATTTAATTTTTAATGATGATGATATTTTTAACAGAACTTCACAATGTTGTCAATAGATGGCGCTCTGTGATACCGCGAGGTCTCAGTTCGGGGCGAACCACTAGTACTTTATGATAAATACACACCATAAGATAGGTATCCGTTAAAAAAAACAAACGTAAACAGCAGTGGAAGGATTTAATGATTGTACACTTAACTGTTGAGAATTTATTAACGCTCTGTGCAGTCGGTTCGATTGTTCAATGGCTTGATTAATTGTTGTATTAATTGCGTGGTTAGAACAACTTGTGGGAGAGCAACACGCGGTATTTCTTTTTTTATTGGCGCCAATGTGAATTGTGATCAGTTGTCGCCGCTGGTATATTGCCTACCAACTGACGTTGGTACACCAGCAAAGCTTAATTTGGTCTAGACTTAGAATTTCGAAAATTATGAAAGAAACAAGAATGCGACCACACAAGAATGACCTGCAATCAAAAGCACGCAAATAGCACTTGTCGTCATAGACCTAGAACATTTTTCAAGTCCATGCTTGTCGTTGAAAATTTCATATATCTTCAAGTTATCAAACAACACATCTAAATATGTACGAATGTACTACAGCTTGTATCTGGGTGAGTGTTTATTTAAACACTGTTTGTACGCAGATCTTTCATCTACTTGTCTACTCAACTGGTCTACTTTTCATCGTATTTCCATAAAACAATATTTTATGGCACGAATGATAAACCATCGTGCGTCGATGTCGTGAACGGATATCGTGCATCACGCTACTACAATGTAGGGTATTATTATTAGGTATCTCTTTGAATATCTATGCATTAGAATTTAGATCCTGCTAGCTGATGCCCGCGACTTCGTCCGCGTGAGTAGAAGTAATATGGTTCCCGCGGGACCTCTTTAATTTTCCTAGATAAAAAGTAGCCTATGTGTTATTCCAGGTTATAATAATTATTTGTCTGTGCCAAATTTCATCCAGATCCGTTCAGCCGTGATTGAGTAACAACTAACAAACATCCATCCATCCAAACTTTCGCATTTGTAATATTACTAAGATAGGATATGCAGGATTCATTCACAATGTGTAAATAGTTATTTGTGTTACATGGGGCCAAAGAAAATTTTTGTTCCCCGAGGGCGCTATTTTGAATTCAGAGCGAAGTGAAGGATTCTATAGTAGAATCCCGAGCGTAGCGAGGGGTTCTAAAGTAGAATCCTGAACGTAGCGAGGAATTCAATATACGCCGCCCGAGAACAAAAAATTTGGCCCCGAGTGACACACACTATTTTTCATCATTACGTATGAGAAAAAGTTAGGAGTATCAACCTACTATGTATGGACATTACCTATACGTTTAAGCACCAATCAGAAGATACTCCTATCAACCTTCTATGTAATTGTATAGACATTATTTAGACGTATATTTAAAGTTTAAATAAAATGTAAAGACGTATATCCGATCAACAAATTGATCACGTGACTTCGGACCAATCAGAACAGAGAAATGCAAAGTCGTATATTCGATCAACAAATTGATGACGTGACTTCGGACCAATCAGAAGAGAGAAATGAAAAGTCCCATGGGCCTACAAGTTACACTTTGCTCCCGCTATCCTCTGAAGGCAATATGCGTTTTTCGAATAGGTATGATGAAAAATCATTTTAAAAGCTCAGAATATTCTGTATTCTGAGTTTAAAAGTAAACACCACGTGCAACTCTGAACTGAATTTGATACAATTTTCAGTTGAACGTATGTCCGATTATAGTAGTACCAATTTCATTGTTACCGAATGGTATTTCAATCTGTTTGCTTAACACCTGTATTACTTTTTCACGCTTTTGTACATAGTACAAATGCGTATCAAAAATTGCAGTCTAAGATGGAACGCGCTTTAGTTTGCGCTTGACAACTGCTCTAAGTTCGTCAGACCTTGTATACTTAGAGGACATGCGAACCGCTAGCGCGGCCTAATGTACCACAGGCGCCATCTATCGTTAGTGATAAACAACATCATATTCCATGAAACCTTAGCTCTGTTTGAACTTGGTTTTCCTTTTGCTTATATAATGGTTAGCATTAAGTAGTTAACAAATTATGTTTATTAATAAATAAGTAAATACTAATTAAGTAATATCAGGCAATTTTGCACCCATTTCAGCCAGCTTCGAACATTTCATGAGTTCTGATTTCTGAATCATTATCGCTCTTCTTTAGGTTACCTATGTAACCTAATGAAGGTTTTGAAGGTTTTTTTATATTGCAAGATCGAATTAGAGCGCGCATATCTAGGAGATGCCAGTTCACTCTTGCCTTGAGGTGTTTGAGTTAAACGGACGCCGCCAAATTTTAACGGTTGTATCAGAATCGTTGAGCAAAAACGTTTCATGCGAGTAGATTGGATTTCGATTGTCGACCACCCATATGAAGATTCCAATGCTCGCGATTTCTAAATTCTCGTTCTATGGTAGAATGGTGAAAAAGGAAAAAGGGTATGAAATGTTTTTTGTGTGCTTTATGTTACCACTGTTTGACCAAAGCAAAGATAGGGCGAAATGGGTTTCTCTGGAGGTGGCCTTGACCTTGACCTTGTGGGTTCTCCATATTATACTATATACACTTAAAACTAGTTCTAAAAATAATTTCTTATTATGTCCTAATTTTGTATACTTACTTTCTAGTTATATTCTCCATTATTATTGTAAACTTAATCTGAAGAAATAAAAGGCTTTTTTATTTTATATTTTAATGTTACCCATTAACGTCCCAATGCTGGGCACAGGCCTCCACTATCATAGGAGAGAGGGAATTAGAGCTTAGACCCACAACGCTGCTCCAATGCGGGTTGGCTGTAGCCTGCAGCTTAAAATAAAAAATAAGCTACAAGTAAATGATTTAGGAACTATCAGCCATGCGGATTTAAGACCGTCCTCATACAAACGAGCCTGTTTACCATTTAAATGAGAAACATGTATAGCACCATCTGCATCGTCTAAGTAACTACAAGTTAAGTGTAAGCTGATGTTGATTTGTTTTGGACAAGCCCTTGAGCCATTGTCTCTCAAAGCAGGGCTAATTGTTATTCTAATTTATGTTAACTGGATACGACGGTATACTGTTGCTTGTTTTGACGGCACCATATTATGTATTTACTTTACTTGCAGTATATTGTAAAAACCGTTGACAGTAGAATCTAATAACTCAGGAAGCTTTGTTTTTATGAAGCTCAGGTGTTTAAAGTTTTAGATATTATATTTTCAAAAAATAATTAAATTTGTATCAGATTTTGTACTTTTGTCGGACAGACCTCTTTAGTGACTTACTCAGTAATGTTTGAGAATTTGAAATCTCTCTAATTATAACATGAGGTTAACTACTTAATCAATAAGTCAGCAAAATAATGAAAGAACTCAAATTAAAAATAGAAAATGTGTTTATCGTCCTTGGTAATAAATGTCCATTGTAACATAGTATACAGTTAAACTGCTCCCTTCTTTTTAGCATTAGTAAATCCATATATATAAATAGTAGTACTTAGTAAATAATACTTCCATAATATGTAGGATTTACTACTAGTTGCCTATTATTGACCGTCGAAACCTTTCCTACTGAATCTTCCTAGTTCTCTATGTATAGCGTTATATGATAGCGTACATCTATGGGATTAAATCCCAAAAGAAATGTATCAACGACTTCATCCTGCAGGCCGGGGTCATTGCATCGACTCCATTAGTGACGTCGCTTATTTCGTGTACAGATCGCAATCTCCATCACAATGGAATTAAAATTACTAGGCGAAAATTAACACGACATGGTAAGATTGTGAATCAAATCAGCATGTATTATTGTGGTAGATACCGTGGGCGATGGTTATACCGTTAAATGAAATGAATGCATTAATTTTACTTTGTTGATTGATGGTATATTAGATTCATGATAAGACTAAAAACGTGCAGTAATCCTAGTTATAATTTGTTACGTCTAATAATAAATACGTCTATTAATCTATAGAGAAATACCTGTCTCAGAAGTAGGCATAAAATACAAATCTGTATATTACGTATGTGTCCTTCGCCAAACGGAAAAGTCTACAAATGTTTCTTATACCCTCAATTTCGCTTTCATCGTGAATCGTGATGGTATAAAGGTGACTTTATCGAACATGTTCCAGATAAAATAACGTCGTTTCTTAGTTTTTAGACTCAACGTAGTTATTCGCACATTCTTTTGTAGTATTATCACATATTAAGTAATAGTACATGTATTATACTGGTCTAAAGCAGACGGTACTTAATATGTCTGAGACTCTGACAACAGGACCACGCTCTATTTGATGATCAAAATTGAATCAGAATCAGAACTTATTTATTGCATGATTTGCATAATAATATTACAAAGGTGGTACAATAGATACAAAGACAAGTGTGTAATACTTAATAAATAATAAATCATAACGGTATTAAGTAAGTAAATTAGATAAATCGGTGAACAATTATAAAAAATCTTGAAATCTGATGATTCTTGAATCTCGATTTTTAATGTCGCATTGTACTTAATCGTTTCTTAGCTTTTAGATCCAACTTATTTACAGCACTAGATGATGCCCGCGACTTCGTTCGCGTGGACAATTTTTTTCGATTCTCGCGGGAATTTTCCGAAATAAAAAGTCTATATCCTTCCCCGGGATGTAACCTACTCCTATACCAAATTTCATGAAAAACGGTTGAAAATATGGGCCGTTAAAGCGTAGCAGACAGACAGACAGACACACTTTCGCATTTATAATATTAAGTATGGAAGTATGGATTCGCCATTAGCACCACATCTTAGTCGCAATAGTTTTCCGTAATCGGTCAGACTCAGTTGTGTTGGGAGTCGGGAACAGCGCATCCATTCATGCAGCAATGGTTGTTTTTATTCGAGCTGCACACGAGCCCATTATTGTGCCAATGCAACTGTACACTTATTGTTGCTTTCTGTACTGTTGGGCACTTTCGGGTTTTGTTTCGGCCACAAAATATTTAGCATTCGCCTAATCGCTGGCGTTATTTTGGTGTATTTTGTGTAGGTTTTGTACGTTTTGAGAAGTTGAGTTTAAGGTTTGTTCTTGAGAACGCTTTTTATGTAGCATTTTCAAAAATTTGTAGAAACAAAGCCGTCATGTCTACCCCCCTATTGTGTAAGAAAATCGTTATCGTAATCGTTTGTCAAACGGATAAATCGACCTGTTAAGGAGTTCATAGATGTTTGCACGTCAAAAAGCATTGTATGAACTCCTGAAACAGTTCGAGTAATACGTTAGCTGTCAAATGATTACGATTTGCTTAGACAATTGAACCTCTGATTGTCGTTTTCTCCAACGAAAATCTATAGCCTGAAAGAAATGCCCAATGAAGCACGAAATATGTTATTGTATTGTTTAAACTTTAAACAAACAGAATTAAGATTCTGGTCACATCGCGATGACCTGACTGATCCTTTTAGATGTCCCTTATTTTGTAAATAAAATCCCTGAAATAAATAAAGTAAGTCTTAGCGATTTAAGCTGTAAAATATATTGTATTTAAATTTTCTAGATAGGCACAGCCAGTAAGATTTATTTAAGTACCAACTCTTATTTAAAATTTTCACAGATGGCGTTAATGTAAATATAGTAGCAATATTTCATTGAATGAATCAAGATTCCGCCTCGCGTTCTGTTCAGTAAACATTAACATGAGACCCACGCGTTTTGCAAAAACAAAAAAACAAAAAGTTGCGTCCATTGTCACACTTTTTTATATGAATGACGTTATTTTCGCCCACTACCTTTTCCAAGAGTCAGAGAAACCCATCCCAATCACGATTAACCGGTTTTGAGTACTTTTATGGTAGCTTCACGTTCGTACCTATGATAATATTTTCATACTAATCTATGTAGAGTCGTTGACCTTACTTTGGCAACTACTGAAATTTAAGCATTGCACAATATCAAATCTGCCATTGAATTTGGAACCTTATGTTCTCAACTTCAGGTAGTTTTATCGAAGGTCGTACCTTAGCATACTTTCGTGTTTGTTGTGGTCTTAAATCCAGCGTTATCAGTTTGCTTTATCAGCTTTTACACCTTTCAAGTTATAAATTCCTTGTTTAAGTTGTTGATAAGGAATGTTTGTATAATGATTTCTATCGATCTACGGTAAGGGTTGATGGGTTTTTAATAATTCGATAACGCAGCGTGTTGCCTTCTTATGACAACACGACTTTTTAACCGACATTCACGCAGTCTAACTTACGTACAAAGCCATGAGGTTTTGTTAGTTAGATTGCGCGGATGTCTTAAAAATAATAATATTTTAAGGTCGTTTCTATTAATAGAATTCCAGTTAAAGGTCTCGTGAAGGAACACGAAGTCCACAGTCCTCAGTCTTATGCTACTTTTCTAATAGTAAGGTAGAGGTAGAGGTCTTATAATGGAATGAAATGCATTTTCTGGTACTGGCTCTTCATAACTATAGTGATTTGTGAGGCTGAAGGTACAGCTTTGTGTACTTACTAGTTCGCCTCTTATCTTTAATATTAAGCTGTTACAGTAACTGTAATCTGTAACTAATAGGAGCCTTACTAAGAGGACTCTCTGACTTCTTTCACTTATAATATTTTCTTAATTTTATATTTCTGGCTAGTAAACGCATAACGAATCCAGATCAAACTCATAATCCTTCCTTAATAAACCTTGATTTATTACAACTCCTCAACCATGTATGGATTGTATCATCGGGAGTTAATTTTGCTCTGTATCAGGTTTAAAGGAAAGCTTTAAAGTTATTTAAACATCAAAGAACCCCTAATGTTTTACTGAGGACGATGAAGTAAACATTAAATAAACTAAGAAGCGAATTAATCATTATGTTCACGCTAAGCTATTAGTTGGAATTGGATTTTTAATTGAGTTTACATATTCCTTAACAGTACATATTTTAACATTCAAAATTCTTTAAACAAAATTCTTCCTTTAATTCCTTCCTCAGTGACTTGACCTTCAATAAGTTTTTTTTTTAAATATGATGTAAAAGAGTATTTAGAAATGAACATTTATTTAGCAAATTAATGGGATGCTGAAGGTCAAGGAGAATCAGGTGGTACCTAAAAATATCTGTATAATACGACCTGACAATTGTCATACTACTTCCTACATAAGTAACTAAATAAATATTAGGTACCTACTTGTCTAGCACCTAAGACTTAATTATTATGCAAATCACCGTTTTATTCCGTTAGTGGTTCTAAAAGAATATCTCCGAATAAGGAAGGTGGTGTCAATGCAAACAACTCTTCAAAACACCTCCTTTTACAAAGTTTCTGTAAGTTTCTATGTAAAGTAACATTAGCCATGCGTTTGTCGTAATGTGTAGGTAGATTAGACCACACCGAGTAATTTATCTCGCGTTATGTAAGAGGTCGTTGTCCCAATTTGTAGGCGACTCTATGATTCATGGGCTTTTGTGATTTATGTGTCTAAGGCTGTGCACACACTGGCAGACAAGTCTTTGACATAACGGCTGATCTTGATTTGTCTCGTTACTAAAATACAATAAAATTTTGCATGATGTTTAAAATCATCCCAATTTTCGACATTGTTTCGGAATTCTAAATAGCGTGACAACTGACTATACGGTTTTGTCTCTTGTTGATGTTTGTCGGTTAGTTTATCGATGTCGATCGATATAGTTAATTATATTTGTTCATATACTTAGAAAAAAGTAAGTAAATTGTAAGTCTTAATAAATTAATTACAATTATTTACGCTTTTGAACGAATAAAGAAGCTGCATGCTTCTTTATTCGTTCAAAAGTTAAATATTTAGAATATCAAGTGAAAAAACCCACGCTGAATTGAGGACCTCCCGATTTTTGGGATCCAACTGATCGCCTTCCAAATTGCAGTGATTGGATTGGTTAAAAAGGCAAATTGGGCAGCAAAATGTCATATTGGGCTCTTGATTGTTTGTTTGTACTGGGTATTTTTAACCTAATCTTCCAATGATTGTTATGGGAACCATAAGTCTTCTGCGGCGACAGTGAAACCGAAATTCAATAACTATTAACTGCTCACCGTAAAAGCATCAGCCCCTCTACGCATCGCTCGACCTAAACCCTAACGATAATGTTGTGTTTGTTATTTTTAACCGGGATCAATAACAAAGGGGATTGCCTTACGATCCTCGGTTTTGTATGGTTCGCTGGAAGTGGTATAAGAATTACGATACTCTTTAATTCATTTCTTAAAATATTTAACATCGTCAATTCAATTTTAAAATTCAAATAAGAATTTATATTTCGTTGGTAAAGTAAAGATAAAATTATTTTCCATCCGTCGTTTGACTCGTTGATAGAAACTTGAAAAATGACGGACTTTCCATACACTGATGCTCAGTGTACGGAAAGTCCGTCATTTTTCAAGTTTCTATTCACAGTTCTATTGCTAGACTTCCGATTGAAAATAAAGTTTGTATTTCAGGGTTTCGAGAAATCAAGAATTCAAATCAGAAATTTCACCTAAATGAAGCAAGAGCTAGTAAATTAATAAACGTACAGAACTACAGATAGAGTCATAAAATATCAAACTAAGTAACAAACTGGTAGCTTTTAAATTAATTTAATAATCGTCTTACGTTTTCACAAAAGTTTAAAAACATCTTAACTGTATGCGATAACAGGCCTCTTTCTATTAATGTGCCATATTTAAATTTTACAGCTTCGTTTCTGAATAAAATAACTGACATAAGAACAGCTGATGTTCTGGCAAAATAAACTACAACAAGAACAGATGTACCGGGTAAAACTATAACGGCTCCTGGTTTTCCTTAAACAAGAAACAGAGGCCAATTCTAGTTCACATAATACCTTGTCAGCGCATCCAGTAGGTACCTGATGTTTTTTGTCTGTCCCCCGAAGTGTTTGGAGAAGCAACAATCGAAACAATAGTTAATTCCGTAAGAATGGGATCAGTCCACACCAATTTAAATTCCCCGCTGATGGCTTGCAGTTGATTTTAATCGTTTCTTCTAAATATAGAACGATTGTCGACGTGATTTATTATGGTTGTATATTAGATTTTTAACGATATTTTCTTCACTTCTTTTAATAGCTCATAGTTCTTTTTTCATTAAGTTTTTTACAGGCTTAATGACTTGTTTCTGTTGTATTTTTTCTAACGTAATAAAATTTCGTTAGTATTTATTTGCTTTTCACATTAGTAACGCTTTACTTTAAGTCGGTGAGTCCCTTGGTCCGTTTCGTTTCTTTTTAGAAAATAGCTATTACAAGAAAGGCATGAAATTACAAATATTTCTTCATATCAGACCCTGTCCTCTGTCTTCTTGTACGACTGAAAATCCAATTGACTCGAATATAAACGGATATATTTTGCAGGCATTCTGATGGAATTTTATCTATGCGGGATATTTTCTAGTTCATATCCCCAATTGCCACTGACCTATTCATGCATATCTATTAAATCTACGTTCTACACCTTTGTGGGTTACAAAATAAAGTCATACTAAAAACAGTTAACAGTATCTTACGACTACTAATCCTTAATTTAATCATACCTTTCTCTTGTTACAGTTGGCTTCTTAATCCTAGTGTATTACCTGTGGGGGACGCCGTACAAACGAGGTTTCTTCTGTGACGATGAATCTCTAAAGCACCCCTACAAGGACTCTACTGTCACGAACTTAATGCTCTACATCATTGGCATTGGCCTCCCTGTATTCACGGTAAGTGCCTTTTTTTTAATCAACGGCCATGTTAGCCCTTGATTGCGATTTCATCTAGTGGTAAGTTATAAAGCAGTCTAAGATGGTCGCGGGCTAACCTGTTTATATGTCAGTTACAGTTGCTTAAACCATTACCCCTAATAGGTTTCCACGCGGCATCGTGCTGGAACACTTGGTGCCACGTCTTTCCTGGTCGGGTGGTAACTAGCCACGGCAGATGCTTCCCACCAGACACTACTCTGGCTTTATCTGTCTTCTATACCTACGTAATTTTTCTTTGTATTTGGAATGCTCTTTGAGCAGTCGGCACCCATGTTACATGATGTGACACTTAGGCCTTTTCAATAATGAATAGGCATAAGTGTCATATCAACAAACCAAACCACGTCGGATCCCGTTATAGTAATCATGCCTTGATAGTAATAATAAGGTTTAGGTTAGCCAGGTTAGTTTGCAGTTCTCTTCGAGCACTCATGTTTCCTACTGCTTGAGGCCCTGAGAAGTTGCAAGCAAAAGTGAATAGGCATCGCATAATAGAAGCATATACATATTATGTTGTATACAGCATATATTATATGCTGGTTTTTCCTAACATATGTAAATCAATTTCTGTATCTGTTGCATGGGCGTGTATACCTAGAAATCAATTGCTAACATGTTGTTTTATCGCTGATTTCCGGAAAAACAGAGCTATGTTTTTTCCTACGATACGCTTAAATTCTCAGTACAGCTGGAATCGCTTTGATTGTTATTATTTTCTATGATAATCATAAGAAATATTTTTTGTGTGGATATAATTTTAATCGATGCTTGATTAACCACTAATCTATTCTGTACTAACAATTTCTTCGTAAATCATACCGAAATAAACATTTCTTACTCTCAATACTTAAGTACTTGGTAATTTCTTATTCAACCCGTGTACAGAGTCAAGGTGTGAAATATTACAGTATCGTTGATGGCTAGTCAATATTTGAATCCACTGTATTTGTCCAACCATTAGTTATCCACTCACACTTATCAGTTAAGACTGAAATTTTCTGTAGTTATTTATTTCTGTAAGCTTGTAGTCAGTGAAACTTCAATTTTAATAGATACTTTGGAATCCTCTATTCTATGTGTACCTACTATAGTGCCAATCAACTAGTCCTCTCTGAGCTGAGGTGCGAGTGCTT
The DNA here is from genome assembly GCA_917051295.2 of Erebia ligea. Classification (NCBI taxonomy): domain Eukaryota; kingdom Metazoa; phylum Arthropoda; class Insecta; order Lepidoptera; family Nymphalidae; genus Erebia; species Erebia ligea. The sequence goes on from OU785239.1 coordinate 3,743,694, forward strand.
GTTTGCGCAACTCTCATATAAACTGTCGAAGTCAACGTACATACTACGCGCGAAAATATGCTATTGCGTCTTGCGGTCAACTTCAGGCGCGACTAAATGATTGGCGCCAGCTATACCTATTCTTTATCCTTAAAATTGATGATCTCCTTATGCAGTGGTGGGCGCTGTGGTCCAATAGGGTTAAAGGTTTAATTAAATTACCAATTGCCATACCATTTCCAAGCTAGATTTCAGCGTCACTTACGATATTATGCACTGACGATGCATAGAGATCTCTACAATGGCTTGTATTTTGGATCTTTGCACGCACAAAGCAATATGAAGGAGCTGATGATCTTCAAATAAGGCATCAATGTAAGAAAACTATTGATTAAGTAACCTATTATAAAAAAAATTAAATTGGTTCATCCGTTTAAGAGCTACGGTGAATATTACATGATATTGCTTTTTTATTGTTGAACCATCTCTGTCGGCATTATTATCAGTCGATTTGCTGTCGGATGAGTTCGGTCAACCATTAGTTGTCAGTTGTCACCTTTCGCTTATCATCTAATGGCTCTAAGCTTTTGTATACATATTGCTTTTAGCGCGTGGGCTAAAAATATCCAAGAGTTTATTTACTTTAGTAACGGATTTCGTAAAAGTTGCTAACAAATGTAAACTACGCTATAAAGAGAAGACCTGTCGTTAACCTTCTCATGAACTCTGCAGCTTGTTCATGTAGGTAATATTGTACCTAAGTTTATAATTCCTCATTAGATTTCTATAGAGTCGTTAAAGCTTACAATCTCCTAGCTTTTTAAATCATTCATATTATTCAACTTGATTAAGTCATTTATCGTGGTCTGCTACTACAAGTAACATTATCAATGGGCAAGTCGTAAAGCTTACAGTTGGTTGAGCAGCACCATCTCTGATATCTTGGACGCTTTATTGCACTGGTTCATCTGTTGGGAAAGACAGTCGCTTGCTTTGCCTTTAGGCAATTTTTCGTTTTTCCAATAGATGGAGCTACGAGCCAACGATCGGCATTCGCGATCGTCTGTGCAACGTATAGTGCCAGATTGAAAGCATAGTCGCTTACACGCCGCGAACGCAAACACACGCTGTAATATTTTTTCGCACAAACTGATATCGCCAACGCAAGCAGCCAATCCAGACTACCTCACGCAGCAGCCGCCTGACCTAGCCGAATCCCGGATAAACGAAGAGTTCCTGTAATGCAAGCAAGTGGTTGTTTTTCCTAGTAGATACTCAGATCTAGGGCATAATTTGTTTCGGGGAATCAGAGATTGTGCTGTCCGCCATTACCGCAAATTGACCTCTCGTAAAAATAAAATTACTTATTGCAAGTAAACGCTCACGCACCCCAAGTTGATATACTATTTACACGTATATCAACCAACAGTTTTGGACATTCTATTGAACACAAATCTTACCTACCTAATCCATACTTCCATATTTATATTATCTGTCTGTCTATTTGCCCGTTTGTCTACTACGCAGTACGCTTTTACGACCCATAATATGTTCAACCGATTTTGACGAAATATGGTACAGAGATAGGTTCAATCACGGTGAAAGACAGGAAGCTATTTATCGTCCTGGAAATTTCAAGAGTTCCTGCGGGAATCAAAAACCTTAATCAATTCCAAGCAGAGGAAGTCGCGGACATAATCGAGTTAATTATAAATAATCATCACATGCGTTGTATTATCTTATGTATTTTCGGGCTGTTCCAAATTTATTGGTGTCATAAACTCACGTTGATAGATAAGTAGTAAGTAGGTAACATTAAACATACCTATATTTTTTAATCTAAAAGTTTTTATTGTTTACAAAATTGAAATCTCTTTCATCGGAGCAATCAACATTTAATTAGACAGAAGCTAACGTACTTACCTATACCGTTAGATCTGCTACGATTGCCTGTTATTAGATAATAAATAGGTTTTATCTGTATCACAATCAGTGCCTCATGCCTACCGTCTTCGATACGATCGTTATTTACCGGTTAAAGCACTCGTCTTGAATACCAAGGGTTTTATAGATCTTCTCGAAAAGAATTTAACGATACAAATTATTTGAATACATGCCATCGATATCACAGTTTTGACGACAGGTTTGGTGCCTGGTGGTTTAAATTTATGGTTAGGTCAAGTCCTTTTCTCACGGAACTTTTAATCAAGTATATAGGTAAAACGTTGTCTTTACTTTCATCTGAGAATCCTTTGTCCTTAGAATAACTACCTATAGAAACCAAGTACACTCGCGAAATGTAAGCCGTTAAATTGGTGCCATAAATGGCATCGTCAAGTCCGAAAAAAGCTGGTTAACTTAGTTTTAGAAGCTACAATGCTACAAACAAACTAACCAATTACTTACCCAACTTTTAGGGGGAAAACATTTAAACTGGAAACATTATGTTTGTGTCTGTGTGCGTGACAAGGCAAGTAAACACAGCAATAATAGCGAATTTGTAGCTTGCGTTTTGAGAAGGCGTTGTTTGGAAACACACCTTCTATATTATGTAGTTATTCTAAGCCTTTGTCATTTAAAAAATAAGACTTAAGACTTACTTTTGTAAACGAATTATTGATCCTATAAACAATTATTTATTTGTTTTTGTTTGAAGTAAAAAAGGGTTTAATTCATTCCCCTCCCTCTCAGAATATTTTGTGATTTGAACTTAGAAGAAAAAAATCTTAGTATTGCTTATTCTCAACAATAAATATTACGTACTGAGTCGAAGTAGGTAATAATTATTTATCATCGTTAGGTCAAAAATTGACGACATAATATGACCGAATATTGCCACATGACATAACTTTTTCAAAATTTGAAAGTCCCTGTAATATGGATTGTATTATAAATTATATTCCTGTGCTAAAATTTTAGTAGGTAAATCAGTGATTAAAATGACAAAATCGACATCAATATAATACCTAAGTACCCAAATCAATTTTAGAAATCATGGTTTATTTTCTGACTAGGTATATTGAACTTGTTTAAATTGTTTGGACGGTAATAAAATGATTATTTATTGCCGCGATAACCATTCATTATGCTTGTTATGAAAATATTATTGGCTCAGTTATTTTGAGAGTACATAACTGCGTAATCCTGAGAGATCGATTTGTCGACTTAATAGTTTATTGCTATTTTATTGATATAGATGTGTAACAATCGATTCATTATCCTCACAGATTTCGTACATTCGATCGAGCATCGAAATCGATATCTCTGTTGAATATTTAATATCGAAAACTTGATATCTTTCTTGTTTCTATGTTGTCAGTTGTCACAGTTCTGAGGTGTTACTTTTCTCTTTATATAACAATAAAAGTTATGATACTGTTGTAATATTTATTAGCTTCTCCTTTATGCTTAGGTAGTGTTTCTTGTATCATAAACTTTAATAGTAGATATCATATTGTCCTAAACATAAACATTGCAAGGTCTGCGGTTGGTAAAATAGCTTCAAGATAAACAATATGTAATAACCATACTTATTTTATTGCACATAGAGTTAAAAATACAATGAACGTGCATTCAAGTATATCAGTGAACGGATTAATACAGTAGGTACGCGTAGTTTATTGGGTGCACCGGGTGTCGAATTATTGTTTGTACCACTGGATTGATTTTGAGATGTTATTTAAAACGACATTTTTTTTTACGTACGATTTGGATGTTGGTGCAACAGGTGTGATCTACGGTAGAGTATCAGGTAGTCCCTGAACCGGTGGCCTGTCAAATTAGTTTAGAATAATGGGTGTACCCTGGTTAAATACCGGGAACCTACTGGAATGGGGAGGAGATGGTAGAATGTAAGCCAAGTTAAAAAACCGGCCAAGTGCGAGTCGGACTCGCGCACCGAGGGTTCCGTACAAACTACAAACCTGTAGTAAGTTTTACGATTTATGACGTATTAAAAATAAAAATTACGTTTGTTGTATGGGAGCCCCCCTTTAATATTTACTTTATTGATATTTAATTATTTATTTTGAAAGGTAATATACAAGTTAATATTCTGTGAAAATTTGAACCGTCTACCTGTTACCGTTTTTAATACTGAGCAAAAAAATACGAAAAAAACACGTTTATTGTATGGGGACCCCCCTTAATATATATATTTTTTTAATTTTTAGTATTTGTTGTTATAGCGGCAACGGAAATACATCATTTGTGAAAATTTCAGCTTTCTAGCTATCACGGTTTATGAGATACAGCCTGGAGACAGACAGACAGACAGACAGACAGCGGAGTCTTAAGTAATAGGGTCCCGTTTTTACCCTTTGGGTACGGAACCCTAAAAAGGACGATACACATAAGCGATTAGAGACCGTGAGTTGTTACACTAATCGCGTTTTGTCAGCATCTAATAATTAATTATTCTGATCTGAAACCATTTTTTTTAAATCGCAATGTGTATAATATAATACACGAGAACAGTTTCGGAACGTAAAATCGTCTGATATTAATAAAATGATATATTTTAAGTCACAAAATATCAGCAAATGTTATTCCTATACGATATTTTGATCCTGATGCTTCCTTGGTTTAAGCGAAAAACAGTTTTCTATCTACCCTTCCAACCGCTGTACACTTTAGAAGCTAGAGCGTTCCATCTGACTGCATAGTATCCTAACTATTAGTTAAAATCTAAAAAAGAAAGACTGTCGACGATAAAAAAATTATAATTCCCGCTTTAAACTCAATAATAAGATTAATTTCTGATGAAAAAGTCCGATGCTGTCCCTATAGACATCATCGTTGTCCGATACGTATCAAAACTAACGCTTGTCAAATCTCGACGTTTTAATTAAATAAATCTTCCGCTTGATGATTTTTTTTAACCAAGCAAGTGGAGCGAATAGTTATGAGATTTATCGATATAATGTTGCACCTGCTCATCACGTGTAGCTAATTTGACAGTGATTTGGGACTGGAACGTTAGTGTTTTTAATTACTTTCGTTTAATAGGTTGCATTCAGTTAAATTAAAGTAATGAACATCTCTTTCTACTTTATGATTTATCCATTATTTTTTAATTCTTGAGTCGTCACCGTGCGAAGCAAGTATAATTTATTTCTTTACTAGCGACCCGCCCCGGCTTCGCACGGGTGCAATGCTGGTACTAAATATACTACAGAATGTCTTTATATACAACGTTCATAGCTTTTTTGTCATTAGACAATACAAACATGTTTTCTTTAGATGTTACTCTTGAAAGAGCCACATTATGTGAAAAACACTCAACGCTCAAATCTAAGCCTGCAATGTTGAGAGTTTGACCCTGTCCCTGCATTTTAAATCTGTAATATCTTCAAAAATATTTATTTAAATTACATGCTGTAAATGGCCATATTGATCTACTATATTAAATGCACAATGTATTTAAGGTACTTACTTAATTGGATAAGGATTAATGTTGTATTGCTTAAAATCGCTTCGTAAATAAGCCATTATTTCTCGTAAAAAGTAAAGGATAAAACCGGCCAAGTGCGAGTCGGACTCGCGCACCGAGGGTTCCGTACAAACCTGTAGTAAGTTTTACGATTTATGACGTATTAAAAACAAGACGAAATGAACCGCAAAACTAACTTTGTTTGTAGAGGTTTATTGTTAATATCAAAAAATTACGTTTGTTGTATGGGAGCCCCCCTTTAATATTTACTTTATTGATATTTAATTATTTATTTTGAAAGGTAATATACAAGTTAATATTCTGTGAAAATTTGAACCGTCTACCTGTTACCGTTTTTAATATTGAGCAAAAAAATACGAAAAAAACACGTTTATTGTATGGGGACCCCCCTTAATATATATATTTTTTTAATTTTTTGGATTTTTTATTATAGCGGCCTTTTTGAGGTCTACAATAATTTACGACATCACATTAGAACCTCTAAAATTATCAGTGTTTCTCTGCTATATTATGCATGTATTATACATATAAACCTTCCTCTTGAATCACTCTATCTATTAAAAAAAACCGCATCAAAATCCGTTGCGTAGTTTTAAAGATCTAAGCATACATAGCGACAGACAGACAGCGGGAAGCGACTTTGTTTTATATTTACTATGTATACTATGTAGTGAAGTTAAGTTAAGTTTTGGCTAGGTTTTAAGCTAGGTTCTGCTATCATTTTAATTTTTAATTCAGTGTGCTATTTTTTTAAGGTTTGCGTTACATAATATTACTTTATAGTTTCCTTAATATCTGGCTGTCCCTAAGTCGCCTTTCTGTATCTTACAGCCATTTTTCTTTATCAAACGAATACTATAAACTTTATAATTTAAAGTAAGATTGAGCAATGAGCATAATAATATACTTAATTATATAAGTACTTAGTTATTAAAATATTTCTAAGTTTGCAGCGTGCATCTCGTGTTCTTTGCATTAACTATATCAGATCGTGACGCACTAATTATTTGTAACGGTCTAGTAAGATTACTTGCTAACAATACTTAATAACTATAAATGGTTATATCAACATAAATGTGATTGCTTAGTCATTTTCTTATTTTCATTTCCACTTTATCTTTCCTTGTTTCAATATTTGTTGATCTTATTTAATTAATAGTAGTGTTTTCTTTCAGCAAGGCTTTCTAAAAGCCTAGACGTAGATGACGTAGATGTATCATTCTCTTATCCTTCATTACTGGTCTCCATGTGATCAATACTGCAACATGTCATTTCTTAGCGATAAGGCCGCCAGTAGTACTTATCTAAATTTATATTTCTTGATGTACCCTGTACCCACAATAAAGGATGTTTCATTCATTCATTCATTTATTCTTTTGACTTGTGTCATCTTCCAATCTCTGTCACCTTGACCGATAACGACTTGGCATTGAGCCAGTGATTTTGTATTCTTTTTACGCCCTGATCTTTGTATGGCTATTTTAAGTTATCGTTAGTGTTCATATCTTGAATATTCTAAAAATAGGACAAGAATAAAATGGGACTTTACTTGAAGTTTAGTATACTTTTTTGTTTATTTGTGTTTGTACTGCACAATAATACCTACCTATTGCACTCTATCTATTATTTAAAAAATCATTTTCTGCAATAAATAAAGGTTATCACTAGAGTATCTATCGGCGTGAAAAGCCTTTGCTAGAGTTAACAAGGATAGCGTGGTGGTTATCTATTGGCATACAAAAACGAACTCACGTTTCCCTAAATTGTACCATTAGTTGCTGTACCACTGTGTAGGAAATTCTGTTATCTATGTGCTTTACTAAATACTAATCACTAGTGATTTATTTGCTCAACGTAATACTGGTAATACTTCATCGACCCAGGACCCCCACTTACTTTAGGTGGCATGATGTGCGTGCATTGGCTTTATCCTGTGTTATAATGAAAGATGGTCATCCTTGTTGTATGAGTGTTTAAATATTGACTGAAAATATTTTTGATTACCTTGCCAAACCATCAGCGACTTGTGAATTGTGATAGTGTAATACCTACCTATCTACTTCATGTTCATTTCATAGCGCTCTAGTGCCTATTTATGTAAACGTAGTGAGTAAAGTATGTTTTTTCTTATAGAGTACCTAAGTAAATTCTTTCCTTATTTAAATATGTGGATTTTGTATTTGAGATGGAATGAAGGCGTGAAATTTTCGAGTTTTTGTTTTAAGTAGAAATCTTTCAACATTTTGCTGCATCTTAGTAACTTTAGGAATACTCTATACAATTCACTGTTGAATTAATTTTGATATAATTTTAGAAAATTAGACAAGCTGGAGCCAAAGTTAGCATAAAATCAGAATTTAGAAATTATATCTAGCTGATGCCCGCGACTACATTCGCGTGGAATATTTTTTTTCAATTCCCACGGGTTTGCCCATGTCACTCTCCGTCCTTAACTATACGCATTCAATAATATCACGTCGATCCGTCGCTCCGTTCGCTCGCATCCGTTGCGGCGTGATTAAAGGACAAACCATCAAGCAAACACACTTTTGCATTTATATTTGTATGATTTAGAAAGATTTTGTATGCATGCGCAGAAATCAGAACCTCGGACCTCGAGTTTTGGGGCACTAGACAAGCCGCTATAGAGGCCGCCTTCCTTTAATTACAATACAAACCGTCCAAAGAGAATGTTCAAACGTTTTTTATTATGCTTGCTCAGAGATAACGATCTTCACCCAAATATTTGTTTTCCATTAACGTGTGTGTTCGACTTTGTTCGAACCTACTTACTGCCTTTGATTATAATGGGCGGGAAAAATGTGGACTATCTACTCACTACTTATCAGCTATTAGAATAGCATAAGTGCTTCTTAACATTAGAGGCTTTTTTAGGACGTAATTACAATTACCTAGTAGATTTTTAGGACGCAATTTTCACTAAGGAAGCTTCTTTTGAACATTTTCGAATCGCCACTCAGAGCGACTTTCAACGTGGTGATTGTCACTACTTTGTCATTACTTTATTACAATGAATGGTCAGAAATCATAACATGAGATTGAAGGTTTCTTTGAATTTCAAAAATAAGAAACAGAAATAAATAGATTTGGCATCCCGTTTACCTATAAGCTATTGGCTTCCGAACTAAAACTAAAAATTTCATAAGTTTACAATACAGGTGGTTTTTTGATACCCTATATTTTTTAGCATATTGTCTATTTGACCCAAATTCCTAATCGGCTTCTACAAATCGCTTGGCGGCACGTCTTCGCCGGTTTAGCCTGTGACAAACTGACAAAATATAATCACGGCCGAAGCCTCTGACAAGAACAGGCGGTCTACTCTCTTTCTCTCAGACAAAACTTCGCAAACGAACGTAATTAGTCTGTTATTAGACCCACACAAAATCGTTTAATCCAATCGGTCACGAAAATTTTCTATGGATCCGTACTTCGTCTGCGTGTACGAAAACGAAATAGAGAGGAGCATAGAGATAATATTATGGAGGAGAGGACTTAACGAAATTTCGTTCGTTTGTTTGCGAAGTTTCGTTTTAGAGAAAGAGAGTATGAGACCCCCAGGTCACTGAGTCTTAATACTCTGCCTCAAATCTCAAACTCGCTAATCACGCCAACAACGTAGTACCTATATAATAGAACGACTTGTAAAGTTCTTGTAACAAAAAAAAACAGAAAATTGGCGCAGAATTGGGAACATCTCTCCTTATGGTAGATAGATCTATTTATCGATTTATTTTAAGAATGTATCTATCCAGATGGATAGATAGATAAATTCTTAAAATAAATGGATACACTAAACTTCACTTCATTGCAACACTAAACATACAACTAAATTATGTAATATACAAAGGTCTGGGAGACTCCCAAGTGATTTGATACTGCGTATCAACTCTATCAACAGTCTCGTATCTAGATGACGGTCGTCCTGTATAGTTAAGAAGGTACGTTGGTAATTGGTAGGATCTCTACAATATGGAATACAATAGGAACCTACGCATGCACAGTCTCAACTTTTCTAGACCCAGTGGTTTGAGATCCGTTTTAATGATATACCTAGTATCAGTCAGTATCTTTCTCCTTTCATGTGTATTTGTTTCATATGTATGGTACTTTTTTAATTAATCTATATTATAAAGGTTGTCAGAGTCTGGGAGCCACGCCAGCCTCCCAGTGACCAGATGCTGCGTATCAACCGCCTCGTATCTAGATGGCAGTCGTAACGGCGAAAGCGTTATCTGAATGGAGCAATATCGAGCGATGCGATGCACTTATCCGACGCGCAATGTGCATGGCTGCACAAGTTGTTTGCTTTGTTCCTCTTTTTATTGTCGCCTTTGATATTTATTGCTTGTTTCCAATTCTGATATTTTAAACTAACTGTTGCCCCGGCTTTGCTCGGGTGGAACTTTTTTGGCTGATACTTTTCTTGTACGCTCTGTTATACCTTACGTCAACCTCAATTGCTATGATTGGCTGACTTTAATAATATGTTATTCTTGCTTCGACGATGGATCAATCGCCTTCAAAGCATTCTTTTTTGAAGTCGAAATTAAAAATGAACTGTTAGAAATCAGCGCAAAGGTCTTTTTTTTATCCACTACAAATTAGCCCTTGACTGCGATCTCACCTACATATAAAATTATACAAAAAAAGTGGTTTACCTGTCTAGCAGTCCTATACCCATAAATGTATTTTAACTCAATTATCACATAAGTAGTACGTACTATACAAAACCAGTTGCAATTAATCATAATAATATTATAAACTAGCTAATGGTCGGTTTGTCCTTCAATCACGCCACAACAGAGCATCGGATCAACGTGATTTTTGCATGGGTACATACCTATACATGAGGAACTGGAGAGCGGCTACTTTTATCTCGGAAATTAAGGAGTTCCCATGAGAATAAAAAAAAATATTCCACGCAGACGAAGTCGCTGGCATCAGCTAGTTGTAAATAAGTATTAATATATTATGTCTAGTCAGTTCCTTATTTACAGCCTTCGAGTAAAATACTACAGTTTACATTGTCGCAGATTGACAAATAGAGGGCAGTATCAGAGATTTATGTTTTTTAAGGAGTAGGAGGACATCCATCAAGAATATTTACCTACTCGATGAAGCCCACTCGTATACTTGAGAGACAAGCAAACAGGTTTAAATACTGTCCGATAACCGTGAAATTCGCGTGGAATGATAACATGGTTTATTTATAGAAATTCTCTCAATAGTATGAAACAATGTCGATGCCTTTTTTTTGGGTTTGGAGAGGAGATCTTGGGGGAGGAATCGGGTTAATTCTCTCAATATTATGAGAATGTCGGTGCTTTTTTTTTTGGTTTGGAGAGGAAATCTTGGGGGAGAAATCGGGTTATGTGAGATTACTTGCTAGAAGAGGCCAGCAACTTCTTCCGTGTGGATTTTTGTACTTAGGACTGTATTTTCCGGCTTAAAAAATGTCATTGGCCGCCTCGGGAATGCAAGAAGCTATATCAGACTTTCCGACCTGATGGGCTGTTAATAAGCAGACAGCTATAATACGGTTTTGAAAATATAAAAAATATCTATAGTTAAGTAAGTACATACTCATATTATAAATGCGAAAGTTTGGATGGATGGACGTATATATATGAATGGATATTTTTTACTCAATTACGCCAGAACGGCTGAACAGATCTGGATGAAAATTGGCACAGAGATAGATTATAGTCTGGAATAGGCTACTTTTTATCCCAGAAAATTAAAGAGTTCCCGCGGAAACCAAAAAAACCTCAATTTACGCGAACGGAGTCGCGGGCATCAGCTCGTTGTTGATAATTAATTCTATCCGGGGAAAAAAATAAAAAGATTGTTTTACCTACATTTCTTTTCTAGTTTTTTTTTAAAATTTGTAACTTTGCGATAAAGTGGAACGTCCCATTAGAGCTGTTGTAAACGTCCAGATTTGATAAAAGCATAAAGATGCATCCATGGGGTGGTTCCCATAAAGCCTTACCTGAAAAATTCAACGCGTCACGCGAAGCTGTCTGGCGTGTCGTAAACACTGCTAACGGTGTCATTGTCGCGGCTAAATTTAGCTCATGCGGGTGGGTATATTTACCGTTTTCTATTTATTTCGTCAAATTGCACAGCCTACTTCCTATATGAGTCAACACACGATAACTTTATGTTCTAGTATCGGCGGAGATAAGATGTATTGCAACTATCGTCTTTTAGGCTCCCGGTACAATATTTAGAATTTAGATTGAAAATGAAAATGAAAAATGTTTATTTGCTTACCAAAAAACAACATTGATAATTTTTCTTATGTCCAATGGTACCCACGCCAGATAATCCTATGTGGGTAGGTACCTATAACGCATTAAAACAAGAAAGATTTACAGTACACGTAATTTTTTGCACTAAAGAAGGCAGTCTACACAATCGGAGAATGGGACATAATAGACATACTGGAAATTCGGGTAACTGGACCTTTTGGGTCGTAAGGATTTGAACTTTGTTCTGGTGGTCGTGGTAGTCACTAACTGTAATCAAAAATTCAAAAGCCAATGAAATAACGTATGGCTGATCCTCAAACAGGAAATTCTTTCAAATACTTAAGAATTCCATTCTAATCTATAAAGACGGCAACATCTTTTTCCTAATCCAAAAAGACATAATTATCCTACTTAAAGCAATAACAATTTATTTTTAATACCTTTATAAGTTTATAACCCTAACAGAGTTGTTCGTCGTTCGTCTATCTGTTGTGTAAACTTTACAACCTTCAGAAATAGCTAGGAAATCCTTATTTATGTCGCCCTGTATCCAAATGATAATCCCATTCCGTCCCCACTTTGAAATGGATACTTTACACAATAAAACTTGACACTTCAAGATAGAGGCTAGACTGGCATCGTGATAGAGATCATAAATCGGTATTAGACCGCTAAGAAGTTGTGGATCAAAGATGCGAGAATAGAAACTGTCTCTTACAGTTTAATTTGTGATGTTCATTTGAACGCCTTATTTATTAGGCGGATTTCATTGTTAATTAGTTCTTGAAATACCGATGAATTGTAGAGCAATCTGACATGGGTACTCTACTCTATGTATGTACGTTTTAAAGCTTAAAATACTAAGGCTCACTTGCACAAGACCGTTAAATGTGTTTTCTTTAGGGTCGGTCCTTTTCATGTTAACTCCGGAATAAACGTGTAAAAGAGTAAGTTTTATTTAATAAACTGAACTTGATTTTTGATTGTTTTGCTGTCAATATAACTAATATTGATCATTTCTATAGTCCGACTGAGAGAAAATCTTAGAAACTAAAACAAGCAATGAATATGCATTCTGCTAATTAGATACACGTTCCCATTCTCATTTACGTAATAACATCGTTTTGTGTACATGCATGTATATAGAATGTACGTGTAAGTACCTACGTAAATTGTACAGTTCGATCAAAAAGTATTTAAAAAAAATTCTTAACGACCTCATCTGGATCCCGAAACTTGGTTATCTTTAGCGAACTCGTGGACAAATCCTAATGCCGTCGACGGAAAATGCAGTCTTCTATATTGTATTATTTTCATTTCTACTTTTTTAAGCCTTCATGACGGCTAGCATGGCTATCTTTAGCGATAAGATCAGGTAAGAACGTCAAGTTCCAAGTACTTTGTATTCTTTTATGTGTGCAATAAAGTATTCATCTATCTATCTATCTACTTAGTTGGATCTTCACACCGGTCTGTGTCCGCTGTTGAAAAAATTTGGACCCTTGTAAGATTCATCATACTCAGTTCTTCCTCATCCAAATACTTTCCGCCACCCACTCTAATATCGTCCGTTTACGACTTTAACGAATAAAAATAATATTATATACATATGATTAACACTTCCGCCCTCGAGTGTACACTGCTTACGCTAGTTATAAGATTTTATGCAATTCTCTCTTATCTAGATTTGCATACAGATAATTAGTCTGCAAACTCGAAAATATCACTTAATAAACACATTTTACTGCGTTCTGTAATTACGAGTCCGCGTCGGAGCGTGAAATATCGATTCGACATGAAATATCGATACTGTTGACAATTTAATCAACGTTAACGTAAACTATGTAGAGTTAGAACTTTCTAACACATTTCAAGTTTTTTATTTCTACTAGATCTTGGCTGTTATTGCACTATGCAATGAAATCTAGACAACAATAATAAGTAATCATAAAATCTGGCGGATTTGCTTCCTTACACGATTATAAATGACCGTACTATTTTTTCAAGAGCTGCTTTCGAAAGCAAACTTATCATCGCGATACCCTTTAAACGAGTTCTTTAAACGTTACACTATTAGAGTTTGCATCATTCCTTATCGAGCACAAACTTATTATCAGCAACTTATTAGAAACAATTTTTTACAGGGAAATTATTTTCAGTTTACCCATATGCATCAGTATGACACGTTTTTGAGTCACCTTGCTATCGATAATTTGATAAAATCATTTCTCTACCTAGTGACTATCTAAGATAAGGATTAGCTTTATCGATATTCGATAGTGAATCATTGATATAGGCTTATCTGGCATCGATATCTCAATCGCAGACAGCAGACTTTAAAATGTCACCATGATGAGACGCGGGATTGGAATTAATGAAGATGTTATCTAATCTGAACTGTCCTATGGTTGGACAAGACCTTAGATGTCTTCATAAATCCATATATGGACATCTTCGGGTCAGTTGGTTGAGAATTTTTATTTGACCTACCACGCTAGCCATCTCTGTCTCGTTCGTGTGTTCTCGCGCTTAGTGAAACAGTAAATGGAGTACCCAAAAAAGGTTAAGATTTCGTCCAAGCATTTGATAGAATCTACCAAAAATAATGACACACGTGCTTTGATCAGATTAGTAGTTAGAAGGTCTATCATGAATTTTAGAGCTCTATCTTGATACTTTTAAAATAATGTAAATCTAAAGATTTATTCGGATTTCGAAAAAATTAAGCTGTGGCTTCGATTGTTACTATCAACGGCCAATAGGTACTCACCTTTAAAATAATCGGAATATCTCACAAATTAATTTACGTGAGTTTTAGCCGATGACAGTTTATCTTGAATATCACTGATATCTTTATCTTGAATATCATGAGCCATGAGAATTTGTGATTTGACTTAGAAATTGTCGTAATGGGATTTTGAAATTCAAATAGTCTGGTAAAGATTGGAAACATTGGAGCAGTGAGCACAAAGCTATGCAAATCGAAGCTCATTTTCGAACAATCGCGATGATATCAAGAAATACTCAGCTGTAATGAAGTATGACTATCTATTCATCAGGCGCTGTCATGCGAAACTCTGATCTGTGCTAAGAACCCATATTGATATGTGAATGAAAATTTATTACCATAATTCTAGTTGGTCACAATCTCTATGTAGCTATCCGCAAAGGAATTTAACTTTCCGGAACGATCAAAGATTGTCTGTTCCCGTTTTGTATTGCAAGATATTGACTTGACTTGGAAATTGGAATCGACATGGAATAAACCATCAATCACCTACTCATTGAAAGCAATGATGAGGTCTCGCTTGGAGCGCGCTGCGCGGTTACCTAGAAAGTTAACTTGACTGTCATTTATTATCTTCAGATGCGTACAGAAACAGACTATATAATCCATACTAATATTATAAATGCGAAAGTGTCTGTCTGTCTGTCTGTCTGTCTGTCTGTCTGTCTGTCTGTCTATCTGCTACGCTTTCCCGGCCCATCTTTTCAACCGATTTTGCTGAAATTTGGTATAGAGGTAGGTTATGTCCCGGGGAAGGACATAGGCTACTTTTTATCCCGGAAAATTAAGGAGTTCCCGCGGGAATAAAAAAAAATCCACGCGGACGAAGTCGCGGGAATCATCTAGTATATTATATGTAGTTCATTATCATTTGTCAATAAGATAAAACAGAACAAAATCAAGAGAAAATCCAGAGCTGGGAATTCCATTCTTCTGAAAGTGAAATATCTTTAATTAATTATTATTTATCTTTGGAGAAATACCGTAGTCACGTTCTTTTACTTACGTATTTTATTGAGACACAAAAATACCACTATCTCTTGAATCTTACGCTATTAGTGAATAAAGAGGCTATATTATGTAGAGTCCCGACGACTGGTGATGAGCGTGGAATGTGGATGTATGATTTTTTTTATGGTAATCACATCTTGTGAGCTATTTTCGCCCATGCTTAGAATTACAAATATCACTCAGTCTCATGTTAAAGTAAACTATATGTTTTTTTTTTGATTTCAACTCCTTACAAACTATGTACCTAGTACCTACTAAGTAGTAAGTAGTTACCTACTGCTAGATGATGCCCGCGACTGCGATTATCTATATTTTTAAAAATACCGTGGGAACTGTTTGATTTTCCGCGACAAATAGTAGCCTATATCCAACCAAGCTATGTCATATATAAACTATGCTCTAATCCATACTAATATTATAAATGCGAAAGTGTGTCTGTCTGTCTGTCTGTCTGTCTGTCTGTCTGTCTGTCTGTCTGTCTGCTACGCTTTCCCGGCCCATCTTTTCAACCGATTTTGCTGAAATTTGGTATAGAGGTAGGTTATATCCCGGGGAAGGAAATAGGCTACTTTTTATCCCGGAAAATTAAGGAGTTCCCGCAGGAATCAAAAAAACCTTAATCCACGCGGACGAAGTCGCGGGCATCATCTAGTATCAAATAATATCGTCAATATCGGTTAAATATTCGGTGGTCAGACAAAAAATTACAGTTTGTGAAGATGCTGCCTGTTGCATTTTAACTGTTCGATCCTTGAACCGATCCTGATAGACATTGGTCCGTCAATATTATAGGTAGGTACGATACTTTTTATCCCGGAAAATTTGAGTCGTGACTTTTAGAGGTCTTAAATTCTCGATGTCCCGGTTTTAGTTCTATATAATTTTATAGATTTTGTGTAGGTACAGTGTCAGGCCTGTAAGTTGTAATTATAAGGTCGAATAATGGTACAGAGTTCCACAAATAAAGTCGTTGACCTTTTGGAAAATAAAAACATTGTCAGGCGAAACTGCGCCAATTTGAGGCTACAATAAAAATCCGGCAGCGAATGCGAGTACCGACTGCATAATGACATTAACTTCCTGCCTCGATGTGCAGCGGCCTTGTACTGTACTCGGTCAACTCACTTCAATAACACAATCTGCGTTATAAGTAGGTATGTTTTTGTTATTTTCTTTTTTAATTCACAAACTAGCTGATCCTCTCTGGCTTTGTTCCGGCCGCTCCTCTCTGGCTTTGTCCAGGTCGATTTTCTGAAAATCCTTTCTTAGTGGCGTCTACGTATATTTTTTTAAATATTACCATATGATGCCCGTAACTTCGTCCACGTGGATGAAGTTTTTGTATTACCGCGGAAACTCTCTAAATTTCCGGGATAAAAACTAGCCTATGTCCTTCCCCGTGATACCTGTACCTTCATAAAAGTCGGTTGAAAAGATGGCCCGTGAAAGCGTTGCAGCCAGACAGACAGACTTTCGCATTGATAATATTAGTATGGATGTTTTTTGAATCCCTTTAAGTTCTCCTCACATCGTGAGTAAAAAGATAAAGTACCCATGGGAGGAGCAAAGAAGACACGGAATTTTTTAAAGGATGTTTTCAATTCGGCGCATTTTTTAAATAGTTTTATTGCGTACCTAACAGTTGTTTTAAGGATACAAAGTATGCACGATTCGAGATGTCTTAACTCCCAGTACCTGAGGCCTAGAAAAGCTGAAAATATCTGTTTGGTATTGAGTTCAATGCACTCAATTTGCTATACGTACGAATGTAACATAATCACATTTGATATTTCTGATGTCTCATGCAATGATACAAAGTATTTTTTTTATCAAACCGTGACATCACGCATGATCTGTATTTTTAGAGGTTACCCGCCTGCTGTAGCTCCTTTCTGATAGGGAGGTCATTATCAATGTATATAAAAATACCTATTACGTAGTTGCAGTTTTATGCCCACGTATTTCGATCACCCACGTAATTTCAATTTTGCTCTGTTATGATTGTTTTTAAAAACGAATAGTTGAACAAGTTAAAAGAATAGTACTCTGTATTAGTCTATTAACTATGTTCGCACTCATGATCACACTTTGCGAATCTTTCTTGGCCATCAGTGACATTGTAACACTGCCCGGCAAGCACGTTTCAATTAGACCTCATCAAATAATGATGTCTAGAGTAACTCAATGGATTTTTTTAAATGCTTTGATAAATCCACTGAGTTTGTACTCGTTGGATTTATCTTGACGACCAGTTCACAGACAAATAGTGGCTGACGTTGGAGCATTAAAAAGCACAGAACAGTCAGTTTTATCAAAACCTTTTTTTTTATTGCGTGATAGGCTTGCGCTTGATGACAAACATGCTTAGTGTAAAACAATGATGAGGTCTAGGTTGGAACGCGCTTGCCTAGAAGATGCCTATTCACTCTTGCCTTGAAGCTACTTAAGTTATATGTGGCAGGAAACACGTGCGCCGGGAGCTCATAGATCTTGACATGTCGGGGGTGATTTTTAATTGACACTTGTTCTTTGTTTGTCACCAGATGTGCCTCACGGAATGGATCAGGCTACGAGACTACAAGGGCGGCCGGTCAAGAGTGATCCTTGGCTACGAAGTGCCGGCGTGGTCCTGGGAAGTATACAGAGTGGTTGGGGTGTTCCTCTTCGGTTGCGCCTGCCAACAGCTCACCACGGACGTCGCCAAGTACACTATAGGGAGGTTGAGGCCGCATTTCTTTAATGTGAGTAAATTTTGAAATTATCATATTGTACTATCCCTGCATACTTTCCTTTTTTATTAGCAGAAGAGACCAATTAAGGTTTTACGTTATATTTTGTGAAAATTGTGAAGTGTACCTACAATAGTCCACTAGATATGGCGAAGAAAAGTGACAGCAACTGATAGACGTCCATTGCTATATATAGAAGGTACCTATCCACTCTCCTGCATGGATCTGTACAAGATACGGTCTTGTACCGCTTGCTTTCAGCGGCAGCTGCGGCACCCAGTAGGTACTACCTTGATATCGTCCGTCAAAAAATTCCGCTTGTATGTAGATAGTCAATCTTAAATAAATAAATGTAGTGTAACCAGTATATATAGTTTATTTTGCTTAAATATTCATATTTGTTATCTTTGAATCATAAAATTTGCACTTGCTATGTACCAACTACCAACTGAAATTAACATCATCAATTTCATTAAAAACACGAGCAAACAAGTAATGTTTACACCACTAAACATCTTGTTTAACCAAGTTGTAATTTAAACAACCGTTATCTCGAATAATTAAACAATTTCGTAAAATAGTTGACAAGTGATTTGCTTGTCGTCGTAAAGTAAACGTGGGAACGTTCCTACTATTTTCATTGTATTGTTAATTATAAACTACAGTTTCCTTATACCCTACTTGTCAGTTGTCACGTATTTCAGAAAGAACCTTGGATGTTTTTAATATTAAAGGAAAGCGGAAAAGCAGACTTGATGTTAATTGATTACCGCCGCCCATGAACATTATTTTGCAGCACCAGATGCCCAATTGTCTAAGCAAATCGTAATCATTTGACAGCTTAAAACGTATTACTCGAACTATTTAAGAAGTAGGTACATACATTCTTTTTGACGTGCAGACATCTATGAACTCCTTAAACAGGTCGAATTATCCGTTTGGCAAACGATTACGATTACGTTTTCCTTATACAATCGGGGGGCAGATTAACCGCCGATGCGTTTTGGAGCCATTTGTACAAAACTAGAACATAAAGTTAAAGATCATACTATCTTTGTGCACAGCAGGTGAAAGCTGGTTCTATAATAAGCTTGTACGTGGTAGGAAATACCTGGGATAACGGGAGGTTATTCCAGGTCCTTTTAGGAGGTCTTAAAGGAAAATAAGGAAGGAATAAAACAAAGCATCCAAATCGGTTTTTGCGAATAAAGGTGCGATCAAAAAACAGATGGAAGATAGTATTAGATGAGATACCTAATTGTTCAGAACTCTATGACTCTATGTTAGTAATAACCAATTTTGTACACAAGCAAGCAGTAACTTATATCATACATTTCAATGTGTTAGAAAGTATAGTTGATTATTTATCTAGAATCTAGATCATCTCAAGTGGCTCCAATTAGATGATTGCCCAGGTCAATAGAATTATGCATTGGTACTAGTTACAATAGGGCTAGTGTTAGGTTACCTGTGACGAAACCCACTCTTGTTAGAACTATTATGAAGATATGCTTATATTATACCTTCTACGTAATTTGGCATCTAGTTAGCTTAAACAGAAAAACAAAAAGAGTCAATTTCATACATTGGCCGAAACTTATCTATATATCAACCGGTGACCTTAGCTCTTATGATTTCTCATTCTCTGTCTACTAAGCGTGAAGTTTCCTTGCCAATATAATGAAATGAAAAGAAAATATTATGCTTTATACTACACCATACCTACACAATATAACACATTTAAACAAAAACAAGAATTAAGAAAAACTGTATAGGTAATAGGCGGCCTTATCGCTTAGAAGCGATCTCTTCCAGGCAACCTAGAAAAGGAAAACATCATACTAATATTATTATAAATGCGAAAGTGTGCTTGTTTGTTGGTTTGTTGGTTTGTCCTTCAATCACGCCGCAACGGAGCAACGGATTGACGTGATTTTTGGCATGGGTATAGTTGAGGGCCTGGAGAGTGACATAATCTACTTTTTATCCCGGAAAATGAAAGAGTTCCCGCGTGAATACTTAAAAAAACTTAAACCACGCGGACGAAGTTGCGGGCATCAGCTTGTATCGAATAATAACAGAAAATTTGAATTACGGTGCACACAAAGTAGGTAATACAATTAAGGGATAAAAAACTTAATACAAAAATGTGGCTTCATCTGCCCTCTCGCTTAGATAAAAGTCAGCAAAGCTTTTGCTACTGTAGCCTATCTCTCTGTTGCCTTCTATACCAAAATGTTAGAGGGTTACGCAGTAAGATCGATGCGTTTAAACTATCAGTTATTGCTCAACAATTTGACATATACGCTATAACCGAGACATTTTTAAAAAGTTCTGTGTACGATGCCGAGTTGTTTCCCTCTGATTATACAGTAGTGCGCCGCGACCGAGCACATGATGCGGGGTGGGGGGGCGTGCTATTGGCAGTGCGAAATTCTTATTCTGTTCGTATCATTAAGGATATCGAATACTACGACAATAGTGTAGAAGCAGTATTCACAATAATATCATATAGGTGCAGTAAGTTTATTTGCGGGGTTATTTATATACCACCCAGTTCTAGTGACGATTATTATTTGAAAATATTTAATATTCTGGAAATACTTATCACCGAGTACTCGGATCAAAATTTTTTGTTACTAGGCGATTTTAATTTAAATTCTTGTAGCCAAAATGTCAGAAATCATTTCAATTGTACCTTAGAATATTGCAGACTGAAACAATGTAATACTGTTAAAAATAATTATGGCGGAATGTTAGATTTGGTGCTGAGCAATTTTGACGATGAGTGCGTTTCAAAAATTATATTAGGGGAGCCGCTTGTTAGGCCGGATGCCTACCATCCCGCGCTTGAGATAGGTTTGGCGCTTAAATGCGGACGGCCCGATCTCGCTGCGCCCGAGCTGCCGCGGCAACCTTCTGGACCAACAAGCGACGTGCGAGTTAAGAGGTGGAATTGGCGTAAAGCAGATTATTTCTCTCTTTATGAGGATATGTCTTGTATCAACTGGGATTCACTTTATACAATAAATGACGTAAATCTGGCTGTACAATTTTTCTACGATAAAATATATGACTGTTTTAATCAACATGTTCCAGCTAAAAGAAATAATAACAATAATTCTAAATATTCATATCCGACTTGGTATACAGCTGAAATAATTAGATACATTAAATGTAAATATTTTAACCATTCAAAATATAAAAGTGAAGGTAAACCTTACAATTTAGAAATGTTCAAATACTATAGGGAACTGGTAAAAACTTTAATAGACGCAGCTTTCGATGAGTACATAAAACGTACTGAACAAAATATTTACAAAGATCCTGCACACTTTTGGCAATTTGTAAAAAGTCAAAAGTCGTCAAAAGCTTCAAATAGGGAATTCGAATATAATGGTAAGATTATTATGGAGCAAGAGGCTGTACAAGCATTCGCCTCCCATTTTAAATCAGTGTTTATAGCAGATAGTTCTACTCCCTGCAATATAGTAACAGATCAGTTAAATTTAAAATCTTCCGCGCGTATTGATGTTGGTGAAATCTCAGAGAAAAGTATTAAGCTAGCAGTCAGAAAAATTAAATCAAACTCTTCTGCTGGTCCTGATGCTGTACCTGCTTTCATTGCTAAAGATTGTTTACACATATTGGTAGAGCCACTAAAATACTTGTTCAACCTATCTTTGATTACAGCAACTTATCCCGATATTTGGAAAATATCTAGAGTCACTCCTATCCCAAAAGAGAGCTCTAGTAACAATATTGAACATTTCAGACCCATCGCCGTTCTTTCGGTGTTTGCTAAGCTATTTGAAATAACAATTAACACCCAGATTAAACAGCAAACCCAGATTTACTTATCAGACTGCCAACATGGTTTTCGTACTGGTCGCTCCACTTTAACTAACCTTATCAACTTTGTAGACTATGCCACAACCGTAATGGATTCTGGTAGTCAAATTGACGTGGCTTATTTTGATTTTAAAAAAGCATTCGACAGAGTAGAAACTAATGTCCTTTTGCAGAAGTTATCTCACATAGGTTTCACTCCTAAACTTATAGCGTTTTTTGAAAGTTACTTTTATAACAGACAACAATATGTACAACTAGCTGAATATAAATCTGATCCCTTTACAACAACTTCAGGTGTAAGTCAAGGAAGCACCTTGGGTCCTACTCTATTCCTAATCATGATTAATGACCTACCTGAAGTAATTAAGCATGCTAAATGTCTAATGTTTGCAGACGACTTAAAATTATTTCTTCGCATAGGCGATACTTCAGATACCAAACTACTTCAACAGGACATTGATAATGTTCAGGATTGGGCTAAAAATAACTCTCTGGAATTTAATACATCTAAATGCAAAATTATAACTTTGTCTCGCAATCGTAGCAATTTCGTCGCTGACTATACCTTATCGGGCATAATACTGGATAGGGTGAGTCAGATTCGCGATCTTGGTCTCGTTATTGATACAAAACTAACTTTTAGTGATCACATTAATAAAATATGCAAAGAAGCGCATAAGCTTTTAGGATTTGTGTTACGGCAGAGTAACCGTTTTACGTTTCCATGTGTAATGATTACACTTTACAACGCGTACGTCCGCAGTAAGCTCGAGTATAATTCCGCAGTGTGGAGCCCACCACATGCAAATTATACTCTAGCCATAGAAAAAGTACAGCGTAAGTTTGCTCGCAACTTGTATAAGAAACTATACGGGTACTATCCATACTTGTATCCTTCAGCTTTTGTATTGGGTATGTTGGGGCTAGAAACTCTAGAAACAAGGAGGAACAGAGCTATTCTGCTACACTATTACCTTTTACTCCACGGCAAAGTTGATAACCCCGACACATTGTCTAGGTGCGCATTGGCAGTGAGGGTGCCGGGTAAGACTGTCCGTTCGTGTAGGCGATTGCCCTTTTTTTATTTGAAAGTAACGCGAACAAATTTTGCAGAAAATGCGCCAACCCTACGAGTACTTACTCTGCTCAACGATCTGATTGCTCAGCACCAACAGCTAGACGTATTTAATATTAGTTTTAATGAATTTTGTCAAATGTGTAATTCCTGACTCGGTATGCGTTTTGGCATTGCTGTAAGCGTACCGAGGATATTATTTAATAAATCAATCAATCAATCAATCAATCTCTAATTTCAGTCAACTATGAGTTACTAGAGTTTCATAAAATCTTTGTTTTATTTTCAATTAGTTAATAAACCGCTCGTTAGCACATGTTTATCGTTAAAGTTTCGTGAACAGTAGCTATTGTTTGTTCTATAAAAATATCCGCCCGTTACAGCTACCTTCTCTTTGTATAACACCATGGTAAAATGAACTATGAAATTTGATTACCGTGGCGTTAGTTGCTATCGCGGCGTTCGGTTCTGTTAGTTAGGGTGCTACCACATCCGATCGTCTGTCGTTTATTACCTATTGCCGATTCTCGTGGGTCGATCATGGTTTACTTATTTTTATTTCACTGATTTACGAGCCTAGAGCCTTTTTCCCCAAGAGCACATCCTCCACCGTTCTAGTTATTCAAGATATTGGCACATCCTCAAAGCTTTTTCGATCGATCGATGACAAATTAATGAATATCATGCAATCGAGCAGATTCATATGATGTAACTGTCGATCGACAACCCTTGGAGCCTTTTACTGCTATAGTGTAACGATCACAATCACCGCTGATTGGCTATCACATTTTCGCTATTGGCCCAAATTCATTGTCGTAGCGACGATGCTATAAATTCTGCCAATCACAACACTTGAGATTGTAGCAATGATTAACGCAGGATCTCATTCATCATGCATCCATCAACGTTGATCAGGTGGGTGTGGTAACACCCTTATGTGTAAAGGTTGTAGATATAAAGTTTTATCGGCAATAAAAAATGTTTTATTTATAAAACGTGGGCTGCCGTGGCGCTATTAAAAGTTACTATTAGATAATTGAATTATCACGAATCTTCGTAGTAATCCTAATCTATATGGCGTATAATAAAATGCCGAAGAAAAATATACCTGATGGCGTGGCTTACTCGGTTATAAACACAATATCTAAACTAAAGTATGACTGATAGGCCTAAACCCATGCTGTCCCTTTACGCAGGGAGCATAATAAAAAGGACAGCAATAATTAATTAGACGTTTCTTTAGTTAAGTTTGCAGTTAGTATTTAGAGTTGGCTAAATAAGCCATAATGCATTGAAAAAACCGAAATCCACGCATACGAAATCGCGGGCATCATCTTTTTTTTTATTTTTATTATTTATCAAAGTACAAATTTTACAAAACACACAAAGTACCTACACTGAAAAATCCACAGAGGTTTGCCGTCAATGTATAAGCGTCTGCGCCTTGTGCTAAAATATAGGCTTCTTAGATTAAAAAAATACATTAACTAAATAAATAAAATACAAATAAATTAAAAATCATAACAAATCCCACAATATAAATAATGAAACTCATTCTTCTTTTAATTCTGCATTTAGTAGGTATTTAAATAATTGTGTTTATAACATAAACACAATTATTTAAATACCTACTAAATGCAGAAACCAAAGAAACGTCTCGTAGGCAACAAGGTTAGTTAAGTAAACAGAACTCTTGTAGTATAGTATAACATCTAGTAGTATAACCTGGAGTCTTGGACGGTGTTTGTTTCATCCAAGCCTGGAGTGTATTGAGGTAGAACATCCCAAATACCTGTTTACTGAGAAAATTGTTCTTTCTTTAACTTAGTTGAAAAGACTAAGATAACGGACTTAGTTGAGCACGAATATAATGACCTATTTGATATGTAAATCAGTAGAAAGTATTATCCAAAGGAAGTCGCCAGTCAGCGTTCACAATGACGGGTGACAGTCAAATCAGCTTAAGGTATTATTCTTGGGTATTATCGATACCTTACCGGCTTCCACGCATCGAGTAACGACTGACGACTGACGACTGTCATTTTAGAGACTACGGATTACATAGAACTTACCATTGAAATATATAAGTAACTAGCGATCCGCCCCGGCTTCGCACGGGTAGCACTAATAATCCTAATCTATATAATATAAACTATCCTAGTTATCTCTCAAGTTAGATCGAACTGCACATGGTGTGCGAATTTTATTATAATCGGTTAAGTGGTTTAGAAGTCCATTGAGGACAAACATTGTGACACGAGATTTATACCTATATATATAGACAAGCTGACGCCCGCGACTTCGTCCGCGTGGTTTAAGATTTTCCCGCTTTTCTTTTGAAATTTTCCTGAATTTTCTTTGCTATAAACCTCACGGAGCCCGAGACCTTTCCAACGAATGCAAAACCGTGGAAATCGGTTCGTGCGTTCTGGAGTTATAGCGTCAGGAAGGAAAACCCGACTTATTTTTAGGGTTCCGTACCCAAAGGGTAAAAACGGGACCCTATTACTAAGACTCCGCTGTCTGTCTGTCTCCAGGCTGTATCTCATAAACCGTGATAGCTAGAAAGCTGAAATTTTCACAAATGATGTATTTCCGTTGCCGCTATAACAACAAATAAGTACTAAAAATTAAAAAAATATATATATTAAGGGGGGTCCCCATACAATAAACGTGTTTTTTTCGTATTTTTTTGCTCAATATTAAAAACGGTAACAGGTAGACGGTTCAAATATTCACAGAATATTAACTTGTATATTACCTTTCAAAATAAATAATTAAATATCAATAAAGTAAATATTAAAGGGGGGCTCCCATACAACGAACGTAATTTTTTGATATTAACAATAAACCTCTACAAACAAAGTTAGTTTTGCGGTTCATTTCGTCTTGTTTTTAATACGTCATAAATCGTAAAACTTACTACAGGTTTGTACGGAACCCTCGGTGCGCGAGTCCGACTCGCACTTGGCCGGTTTTTTATATATTAGATTAAACTGTGTAGCAGCGAAGCAACATTGGTAGACCTCAATATTTTCGTCTTTTCGCTGCTTTTAAGTTTTTTGCTCACAATAACGAATTAGTAATAACCCCACCACAAACGTTTATTACTTATAGATTAAATAATAAATAAACTCATTTCAATAATAATTACGAAAAATACAAATTATACGCACCGAATTTATTGGAAGTCGGTTATAAACCGAATACAAGTCTTCAATCCATTGAACATAATATGTAAATGTAAAGAAAGAAAGAAATTATTAATCAAAACATTCACACGCAACGTCCACTCTAGCTCGTTGAGTCGTGATCCTTGTATAAATAACCAAATCTAATATAAACATGAACTCAACAATCAATATATCGGCAGGTATCATGACATTAATTATTGGTAGGTATAATGACACGCGAACAATAATTGCATACTAATTGGTCACGGATATCTGAAATCTGAATACTATTTAAACGAATTGCCAGTTAATTACGAGTATATTATAATATCACCTCATCTTAAACGAGTGTTGATAACTTTTTGACAGACTAATGCCGCCTTTCCTTGAATATTTATAGCCGATTAACTGTTGATAAATTGTGATTGCTTTGCATAAAATATTCACAAATTGAATACCTGTAACGGCGATAGTGAACAAGTTTTTTTATTAATAAATTGCTGATGTGAAAAGATTCGCTCTTTACTTACTATAAATATTCCAATTATTTTTGGGCTTATCCCCTATGCAAATTGGATCTCTTAGTTATTTCCTCATTGTGTGATACGGACAATTAACTATTCAGTTTTGATAACCGTACGTGAAGCCTAAATGGCTCTGTTACGATTAACAACGTAAATAAAAATGTCTTTGAAATTATAAGGTTCTGTAGATCTAAAAGTTGATCTGTATCATCGACTTCCATAGAATTAACAGCTTCGAGCTCGAAGTAATAAGATTCGCTGAATGTGGAAGATCGAAAGCAGTTTATCAGATTTTTTGCGATAAAGGTTTCTTTCAAGGCAAATGTTATAAAAATATAAAATATCACTTACCTATACTAATTATAATACAACACCTTTAACATTGTATATCACCCCGTGGCGTCAGTCCGTAAGTATATCTTATTAACATCTTAAACCCCAACTTTATTAATACTTACTTCACAGAACTAAGCTTTGTGATGCAGGGATCTGTTTACATCGCATGTCTCCTTCATTTTAATTAAATTAACGCTGAAACCACTTGCTTGCTTTATATTCGTCGACTGAGAGTGCATAAATCTACACAGTCTCCATTTGTTTAATCCCCCTGGTCTATATTTATTCGGGCTCGTGTTATGGCTTTTAAGTGACGCTTTCCCTTCTGGGTGGCACTTTAATCCATAATTGGTGTTTAATTTTGATCATTAACGACTCTATTTTTATGAACAAGTGAATATAATTAATTCAACTACCGCTTTTTTCTTTCCTTCCATACCTACCTACTTCGTTTTAGTTTATATCATTGTTTATTTTTACTTTGTTTGTTTTTATGACTAAGGTTCCACGTCCGAGACTTTAGTCAAAATAGTTTTTATAATGTGAGCAAGGTCTGCTTATTATTCTGAATGAATTCATATCCGATAGACGTCTAGTTTTTTACTTTTTTTCTGTTTAGTATTTCCGAAAACCGATCGTATCAACAGCTAATTTTAAAATCGCTTTGCCATTACCTCTTTTTTTCTGTGTTGGCAATGTTCAAGTTCAAAGTTAAGTTACGTTAAATAAGCTGAACAAACAAGGTCACGGTTATTTGCAATACGAGAATAACTCACTCTTACATTCGAGTTTAATTCCTCACAGTGCGTGTTCGTTTCTGCATCGCACCCCAAACCCTAAATTAACTTTCGTATTAAGTGGATACATCTGTTATAAATGTCCGGCGACACGCTTCGCCGCCATCACGGCTTCAATTTGACATATTGTACCAACGATAGGAACACTGAACATCTAGACTTTCTCGGATTTTTCCAGGATTTTGAATAAATTTGAAAGCTTCATCTTATTGTCTTTACATATAAAACTCAGTCTTTTCATTACAATCTTCTTCCAAGATCCGTCTTAATTACATTTTACGGCTAACTTTTCGGCTTTCGGCTAACTTAAGTGCACCCATTACTTCATTGACATATTATCAGGATGGAACAAACCGCTAAAGGTGCGTTCAATTTAAATTGATTCGGCTTCGAACGAATCGACGTTCCTGACATGTAGAGTGTAGAATGATTGTTACAATTTACACGTTAGTACATAATAATTCAATGCAATTAAGGCTGATTGCTTGAACTTTTTTGAGAATAGGTGTTAGTATAAGTAATTGTTTTTAGGTTATGAGACTTATATAGGCAGAAATGCGTTAGATAAAATTTAGGATTACTTTCAATTATTATTAGGACGCATAACGTCAAGTTCACATAATGTCCCACTGTTAAAAAAAATCTCCCGTTCGCAAAACGTTCCGTTCGCAACAGGTCACGTTCGTTGTAATCTTTTTAGTTTTCCCGGTTCTGCGTCCCGAGTCCCAACTTTTAGATAATATTACGAGTATTAATATGGTAACTCTATTCAACGGTAACGTTTCAAGACGAGGGCCGTTTACTTTATGTTATTCGAAGTAACTGTACGTAACTTTATTTTGTGTTTATGGCCCATAAAGTTGTTGCATAACTTGTTTCCTATTTAAATATTATAATAATTGTCTCTAATTATACGACTGAGTTAGCGTTATTAAATTTTAGTTTTAATGGTTTTGATAGTTTTATGTTTAGTTTACGTCCACTCTTATTTATTAAGTTTAGATCCAAGTGTTAATTGGCCTTACTCCTTAATATACTAATTGGCTCGTCTCTATGTTCCAAAATGTAACCTGCAGAAAGCTCCGAATGATCGGTCACCATACCTCAAAAATTAAGTTTTCTGAATTCCTTAAAAAGTTATTAGATTACAGTTTACGAAGGTACCTACAGCAGGGCTTTTCTTAAATCTCTCTAATCTAGAGTATCCATGGGGTTGTTTGTAAGCCTTTCCTGGTTATAATATTTTCAAATATAAAGGAAGCAAAAATACAATTTCCTCAAACTTACTATTTAAATATGAGAAAGAACAAAGCTTCATCGACGAAACTTATCGTAGATCAAGGTCCTACACCAATAGTCTGGGAAATCAATCATATTCGCTTTAGAGAAACCTGAAGAAATATCATAAAAAATCATTGCTCACCTTTGTATCACCTCACCTCTATTATAGAAATATAAATGGAATTAGCGGAGTTTCATATCATACTTCTGTATGTCGATTACAATATGTACCAATATGTAAAGGTATTATGGAGTCGAGTCATCGACCTGCGAGTAGAATCAAAGAAAGCACAGTCAATCAATTTTATCTATTTGAATGATGATCGTTCATAGATCTATCTGATTAGAGTTCATTACCTGACCGATTGGATATGAAATAGTAATGCTTTTAACAGCTATCAAGCGAGTATTCAATTTGTCTTGATGCTTTTTACACAATTTTTTCTCATCATTATTTATCAACCTGAGATCTACCATTGATTTGATTAGACCTTCACTTTCGCTCGGCTTGATGGTTTTTTCACTGGTTTTTATTGAACCATTTGTTGGTTTTTGTTCAAGCCTTCAATTAACGGGTTCTTATCCGGAATAAATACCACAGATTTTTTTAGACCTTGTTTACTATTCATCACTTTCTGTCGGAACTCTATCTTTCTTCTTTTTTCTCTCATTTATTTCTATAACTCACTAAATTATTTTTTTAAATGTTTACATAAATATGTTATCAAACTTTAAAAAAATCTAATAAGTGGAACTGGGACCATCAGTTCTACTCGCTGCGAGGGTGCTTTCAAGTAAATGATGTTTCAAGTAAAATGGTTATTGAAATTACCACGTTAAGGCAGGTGATATTTTAAATAAAGTGGGCGGCTCCCAGTTACCGCCGTGAGTATTAACAATATTTTAATACCTTAATTAGATAACACTTTCTAAAGACATACCGATGTATATTCGTATGATCTAAGTTCCACGTATATCTAAGCCTCTTAACTGTAATTATTATAAATGGACCCTCATAAACCTACTTTTTAGCATGTAGCACGGCACTATTACTGCATTCGCCTTTTACAATCCGTTAAACCGATAAGTCTATGCCTAATACTAAAACTAGCATAAATTCACGTCTAAAACGCATACATCTGTGAAGGATATAAAATGATAGAGAAAGATAATATTCAACAATAATCTAAGATGACAATTTCTACAGAGCGGTAGTTTTATAAGTCTTATGTTTCAACATATTATGTAATTTCGTGGTAAACCACGAAATTACATACGTTATGTGTGTGATGTGAAAACGGTTATTTAAAAAATATATATATATAAGCCTTAAAACTAAGGGATTTGTAGTATATTTATATTTAAGACCGTTTGTCTTCGTAACAACGCGAGCATGTCGGAGCAAGGTGTCGGTGACGCGAATCCACATGTTTACCCCCCTACCAAAAAGTGCTCAACGCGGCTTAAGAAGTTTTCACTTCAAAAATTGGTAATTCAAATAAAAACTTGACTTTACCTTTAGTTTTCATATTGTAAGCAGAGTGCATTCACATTAAGCCATGTAACAAATATTTTTTTTTTAATCCACTACAAGTTAGCCTTTGACTGCGATCTCACCTGATGGTAAGTGATGAAGTCTAAGATGGCAGCGGGCTAACCTGTTAGAGGCATGGCAGTTAATTAAACCCATACTTCAAATACAAATACAGAATATAGTAGGATGGAACTTAAATTATTGTGCCTGACACATTTTGCTTAATAATTGGCGTGCAAAATTGGCAGTACAATTACATACATACTGCTCAAAATACATAATATGCGTTAAAATAATAAGTTACAAAATTAAGTATTAATTAATTATTGGATTAACATTCTCTATTCGGTTTCTACACGGCATCGTACCGGAACGCTAAATCGGCATGTCTTTGCCGGTAGGGTGGTAACTACTAACTAGCCACGGCCGAAGCCTCCCCTACCAGGCCAGACCAGGGAAAATTCAGAAATTATAAATTTCCAAACCCTGCCGGGGATCGAACCCGGGACCTCCGCACGTTAAGGCAACAGCGCTCAACACTGCGCCACTGAGGTCGTCAATATATAGCAGCATAAAGTATAATAATTGATACAAATAGTACGGTTAGACTTTAGAGTTCAAGTGACGATGCGTAACGTATAACGGCCAGACGGTGTCCTTTTACAATAAGACCATGAAAAGGTAAGCCTGGCATTTGGACTTGACATTCTGTTTGTGATGCCAACGATGCTTATCTTTTTAGGTCTGGGTTTTTGGTCTTTGGTAAAATGCCATGCCACTTTTTTATACTACCTATGTTATGCATATTATATTAAGTACCGTTTTTTATTCTTTGGGTTCAATTTTAAAAACCCTGAAATCTCTATTAAAAATACTTTCAGTACAGGGGGTCTACTCTCTTTCTCTAAAACGAAACTTCGCAAACAAACGAACGAAATTTCGTTAACTCCTCTCCTACATAATATTATCTCTATGCTCCTCTCGTAGTATTGGGAATCCTTAGTAAAACTCACAAATCAGGCAAATATCGGTTATAGATCTTTATTAATACGATTAATAAAGATCTATAATAGAAATAGATAGATAACTATTGGACTTTAAAACCACCCGTACAGCTTTACAAATAACTTAGACTTTAGGTATGTTTATTTATAAATCTCAAGCAATTTATTACACTGAATTAATTAAGTTCATACAACTTTTTCGATATCAGCATAAAATGCAAACATAAATCGTAACGTTTGATTGGTCGTCTCTGGAGACACATTGTCCTCTGTGTCCTTGTTGCAACAAAAAGGAATGAGCTGTATATCGTTCTATAAGCCATATCCGTTTAAATTTGAAAGGAGAAGGTTCATTTTGGGTGTAGTTCTTGTACACTTTATCATGAATAGATTAAAATACATAGATTATATTAAAAATAAAATAAATTAGAATAACAACTAAATAACGTGCAAAGATGAAAATCTATTTCAAGTTTTTCGAAGATCCAAGATCCAAGAGCTTCCAAGATGGCGCCTTCAGCCATAGAGAAGTCAGTAGGCGCGAAATGTGTCAAATGTCATTTCTGACAAGTGACGTGAGTCACCGTGTTAGTTTTCTTTCTTAATATTTGACACTTGACAGAAAATGTCAAAAATGTATCCCCCATATATATCCATATTTATCCCCCATTGTTGTCTACTCATGTTTAGTGTTGCTAATCGTGGAAAGATTAAATAATTTCACCACTGAAATTAGGACGAATTCGTGGATTTAAACAAGCAAAGCTGGTTTGATATTTTATTTTCTTTCTTTTCACTACTTGTACAAAAACCAGTACCACGCCCCATACAAATCTGAACAGTCTCCTTTACCTCGGTTTTAAAATCATACACACATAAATTGTGTCGTGTCACGTGTGTCACTGTCGTATTCTGATTGATCGCAGTGGTTCACCTCACAAGAGACGCTCAGTTCTGTGTTTTTTGTTGAAATATAGTGACACACGGATCGGATTTTATTTTCTCTGTGAAGTGTTTTTGCGTGTCAATCTACAATATGAATTTGTACAGTGACTTGTCATTTTGAGCGTCTACGTCCGCACAATTTGTGTTGTCCAAATAAACACCGTTATTTGCAATTTAGTTTCTGTCTTTCGTTTGCTGAACACTTGGAGAGGGAAGAATGAAGATATATAATTAAATAGTTTCTATTGTGTTCCAATATAAAATTTATTTATAAAGAATTGTATCTTGGGCTCGTTGAAACTTACATTAGGTACATATACTTTTAATTTACGATATCTCCCTATCAAACATGATTCACTTCAAGTCTTTATACCTTTATTATTTGTCTTTGTCTTAAAATAGCGGCATAATAAGATGTGATCCAAGATCCTGTCAGACTTCTGGAGCCCTCGTTTGTCAAACATAACGACTCAACTCAAAATAAACCGTTATTAGAGCAAAACTGCATTGAAAACAGAAAATTATTTTTGTAATAAGTACATTAATTCGCAAGTGGCTCTTTTTAACCGTTTTTTGACTTTTGAGTCATTACGCAAACTGCTTTTCCTCTATATTTTCACTCTCCTGCGGATATTTAGTGGCGGTTTCTTATCTTAACAAAGATAAGTTGTTCGCTAGCTTTTTCATCTTTCTCACACCGATATGCGAAAGAACGTGTGTGAAAATCGTGGCTCACCAAGAGAATTGCATCCTTTGCATAAATTTATTAGCTCATTAAAATCTGTACCATTAGCTCTTATGACTAATAAATACTTCCGCGTTACTTATAAAGTTTTTTATCTTTTTGGATTCGATGTGAAAAGTTACAGATTAGATTTATATTTGACTAGATGATGTCCGCGACTTCGTTCGCGTGGTTTAATTTTTTTTAAAACAACGCGGGATCTCCTTAGTTTTCCGTGATAAAAACCTACGTCCTTCCCCGTTATGTAATCTCTATACCAAATTTCATCAAAATCGGTCGAAAAGACGGGCCGTGAAAGCGCAGAAGACAGACAGACACACTTTCGCATTTATAATATTAGTATGGATGATAATAATGCATTATTTTCGATGCTCTTGACTATGCGTCTCCACTTCACTGTGATAGCTGTCTTCTTTGTGCACTCACCTTCCATCCATCCATCACTCACAATCACGTCCTAGCATAAGCCCTCATTATTAGTCTGTCAACCTTATGTCTCTTAAATCTCACAGTGATAAATATTAAATATAGTTTCAGTAAAGGTTTCACCCTGTTGACACACTCCAAATTTCGCCTTATACCTACAATTTTAAAACAGACAACATCTGTATTTTCATGTGTATCAATTATTAAATCCAAACACGGTTTATCCATTTTAATACTTTAATTAGCAATTATTTACACAGACACACGTCAATAGCGTTACGCCATCTTACATGATGATCATAGAGTTCCCAGATAAGTGTTGCCACTCTACAAAACCATAGCTGGGATACCATACATAAATTGTATTTAACTTCCAATCTAACAGTTCGGTCATCCTGACCCAGAACTTCGTCCCGAAGTTTACACAAGTTGAACACTTAATTAAAATTACGATGATTGCTGATGCTACTCTGCCATTTGTAGTATTAACGCTGGCCTTTATGCTTTAACGCCTGAGACTCTAATGTTAAAGCACTGGCATTATAGACCTTAGCCAAGTACAGTTGCAGATAACAAGACTATGTTTTAGAGTGAAAGAGCATCAGTCTCCATCGTCTGTTCGCGTTACAAAACATCACCTAATAAGTAAATATGGATTTATCACGCATGACACATCTCATCATATTATTCTAACTCTGGTGAATTTACGTGTAGCAAGATACTGGTAACTGAATCGCCATACTTCACAAACGACAAAAGCTTCCTACACTTGTTCATTTTGTAAACATTAACTTATTCAGAAGTAGCTTTCCAGCATTACACAGAGTTTTCCGTTAATAACCCAAGCACCTAATATAAGTAATCATTTTCCGTTACTCATTTTGGTTAATCATATGCAACTCAATGACAATTAATCCTTAGGTAGTGATTAGTGATAAATGAGAAACGAACTTTAACTTTGTCTGATCAATAACATCTTAACATTGCTAACTCTTAACCAACAGTTTCAATTCTATAAGTGTAATTCGTAACAATTTCGACATCCTCATGGCAATGAGAACACAATCATTTGATTAAATAATAAATAAGATTCTTGTAGTCTACTGGTGTTATTATACACCTATAGTTTTCCTATGAGTATACTCATGTTCACTTTGTTACTTTCCAGAATGGTTATTATTACTCATTCATTACACTTAATTATACTTTCCTATTTACACATGGCAAAAATGACATATACCTTCTCTGCAAGCCTTAGCCAGGCTAGCTTATGTTACAATTCACCCCCAGAACTTTATCTGGCAATCGGTTACAATTGGTTACAAAACTCAATAAAACCCGAAGACCTGAACCACGTTCTCTATAATTAGCCATTTTGTATACTTTGCACATGCTCCATCTTTTGAGCAAATCTCTACGTTTCCTAATTTCATTTGAAATTTCAAAAGCACCTTATTCCCACCGGAAGAATAGATTTACCTTATACCGTGGCCCTGCATTGTATTGTTCGTTTTATGTTAACACGACAGGCAACTCAACTGCCCGGTACTGCCTTCATCAGCTCTTGCCAAATTTCAACGTTTCGTAAAACCGAACTCAAATGTTGATACTATTCAATACAACATACCTTGGCATCTGCTTGCCAACTCATATCATTTTGATTTGTGCAGTCGTGATAGTGTGGTGAAAACGTATATAATATAATATCATAATATAAATATAATATAATGTTAATAAAATATAAATGTGTAGTAGTGTACCTACTTGGTTGTTCAATATTTTTGTAATTTACTTTTCACTGTTCCTCCTCAATCTAATTATGGTATTCATATCACTTTTATGAATGAATATCCCAAGGAACATCATAGAGCGAGTCTCTTTACAAGATAAGTAAATCTCTTTACACGATATTTTGTTACATCGCTCAACCTGCATAGAAATATTGTTACTCTCACATGAATCTTAGTGAACTCCAAATGGCATCAAAACATAACACCGATATAAATCGCATCCCATAACTTGACCCAAAATGGCGGTCGTCTGCGCAGGTACATCGTACTACAGAACTATGGTGTGGAACGTATGGTAACGTGCGGCCCCTCGCGGCGCACCTCATAACGCACATCATTTGACACCCGAAATGTGTTACTGTGCATAGCTCAACTTACGCGGCGGTTATATTACTTGTTTGCCACTCAGTGCCTCGCATTTAAAACAATAGTTGATATCAGTGGATATCATCTGCGTATTTTACAGACCTATTAAGCCTTTATGTCACCTAACCGTGACACTCACTAAACATCATCATCATTGCGCTTTCGCCTGAAACACAGCTGTTTTGCTACTTGCATACTATCATGCCCCCAACGGCGAGTAATAGATTACCTGTACTAATCTGGCTAGCCCCGCGGGCAATTTACCTAAGCTTTGCTTTATTTTGCAACTCTCGCTACCGAAAATCGAAACGTAGCAGCCCCGCAGGCTAGACTTTCGAAGTCTACTGGCATCATGGCCCCTATTTTCCACACCAGCGATATATTCAAAATGTTGTAAAATATAAGACGTACGGAATTAACTTACATGAGCGGTGAGCCCCACGGGCAAGGAACAACCACATGAGTCATGCGGTCAGCAAAACACAAGTACAGCTCCACTGGTAACTTACTAGTGATTCACCATCTGCTCATCAGAATCCGATAGGCTTTACAGTCCAGCCCCGAGGGCGCTAATGTCCACACTTGAAAATATATCATATAAGCCCCGGAGGCAGCCTGTGTCCACTCTTGCAGAGGTGTAACCTCACAGCCCCGAGGGCAAAGCTTGTCTCAGCCTTGAAGCATTTTCACTTGACTTGAACTTAAAGTGTATCAGCCCCAGAAGGCAATGTATCCCTCAGCCCCGAAGGCAGGGTGTCTCTAAGCCACGTAGGCAATGAATATTGGCCCCGTGGGCAAGATATGTCGGCCCCGAAGGCGAGGTGTGTCGGCCCCGAAGGCAAGGTATGTCGGCCCCGAAGGCAAAGTGCATTGGCCCCGAAGGCAAGTACGTTGGCCCCGAGGGCAAGTGCGTAAGCCCCGAAGGCAAGTGCGTTGGCCCCGAAGGCAATTGTGTTGGCCCCGAAGGCAAGTGCGTAAGCCCCGAAGGCAAGTGCGTTGGCCCCGAAGGCAAGTGCGTTGGCCCCGAAGGCAAGTGCGTTGGCCCCGAAGGCAAGTATGTAGGCCCCGAAGGCAAGTACGCAGGCCCCGAAGGCAAGTATGTAAGCCCCGAAGGCAAGTCCGTTGGCCCCGAAGGCAAATATGTAGGCCCCGAAGGCAAGTATGTAGGCCCCGAAGGCAAGTACGCAGGCCCCGAGGCAAGTGCGTTGGCCCCGAAGGCAAGTATGTAGGCCCCGAAGGCAAGTACGCAGGCCCCGAAGGCAAGTATGTAAGCCCCGAAGGCAAGTCCGTTGGCCCCGAAGGCAAATATGTAGGCCCCGAAGGCAAGTATGTAGGCCCCGAAGGCAAGTACGCAGGCCCCGAAGGCAAGTACGTTGGCCCGAAGGCAAGTATGTAAGCCCCGAAGGCAAGTCCGTTGGCCCCGAAGGCAAGTATGTAGGCCCCGAAGGCAAGGTGCGACAACCACAACGACCAGCTGCCCTTTACTGAAAAATAATTTAAATTATACTGAAGGCAGTCTGTGTAAAGTAGCCCCGCAGGCATGTGCTGTAACACATAACACATAATATAACTCCTCAGGCATGTTCTATCAGCTGTGTGCCCTGCAAGCTGATCCGTTACGCAGTAGGCATACGCTATACGTACTGCAGCCCCTTAAGGTATGCGCTCTGTAGCCCCTTTAGGCATGCTCTGAAACTTACCAGTAGCCCCGCAGGCATTATATTCATGAATAGGCACTGAAGCCCCTTAGGCGTGTCTTACCATTGAGCCATAGGCCCCTGTTAGGCATTTCCCTGAATTAATCTGCAACCCTGCAAGTCAATGTATTAGTTTGTACTGAAGCCCCTAAGGCATGTTACATTTACTGTTCTGTACCCTGTACTGTTCTGCCGTGCAGCCCTGCTGGCATATGCGTTAATTTGTATGAAAGCCCCTTAGGCATGTGACATTTACAGTAAGTGTACCCCACTTTAGGTATTTAGCTAAAACTGATGCCCCTCAGGCATGTGACATTTACAATAAGTGTACTTCATCTTTAGGTATTTTCCTGAAGCTGACCCATGGCCCCGCAGGCAAATTTATTTCTATTTTGTTTTTACCTCAACAAAAATCAAACCAAAATATCACAAATGAGTCACTCTCAAAATACCGTTATGTTCTCATATTATACACCCTGTCCATCTCCACCATATGAATTATTTGCAATATTATCATTACCAGTCCACCAGTACCATTCTACCCCGACATCCTCTTTATGTTATTTTTCTCCAGAGTAACATTTAAGTCTTTATTCAACAGCCGGGCTTTAGCTCCCAAATTCATAAGAAACAATTTTACTCTTCTCAGACCAGGGCGCGTTTGGAACCCTCGTAACTTTAATTTTAAGATAGCTATCTTAATCATCACAACCACGTCTTATACTTTGTATACTTGACGTTCATTAAGTGTACTGTGTAAGTACCAACTTTGAATAAATATATTTTGACTTTTCCTCTTTAACTATAAAAGTTAAATCTTAAACTTTGCATCATTCTTGTAACTCCTTGCACCATATAAGATGACTGTATATAAATCTCCTTGCACTAAAATGTACCATCGCCTTTTACAAACTTGACAATCTCCTTTATTTTCCCTCTTAACAAAAATGATAATTTTCCTTTTGCAAAAATGGACATTCTCCTTTAGGTTTCCTTTTGTTTTTTTTTTTTTGCAACTTATCCTTTTTGACTAAAGAGTCATCATCCATTACAATTAAATTGGATTTTACCAAAATTACCACTTGGTTCCTTTTTTTTTTCATTTATTTACTTACTTGTACATAACTGCAAGATATGCAACCCCGACTCGGTCCATATGTTATATAGACATCATTCCATACCATTGTTATTCAAGGTGCAGGTTAGGCAACCACCATAACATAATATGCCACTAGCTTTTGGTCTTGGCCAGAGAACATTGCGAAGACCACACTAAAACTCAAGAATTAATTTATTAATTACACCTGTAAAATTAAAAATATTATTATCTTGGCAAAACCTCTGCTATCTTAACAGACATAAGCCCGTAC
The DNA here is from genome assembly GCA_917051295.2 of Erebia ligea. NCBI lineage: Eukaryota > Metazoa > Arthropoda > Insecta > Lepidoptera > Nymphalidae > Erebia > Erebia ligea. The sequence goes on from OU785239.1 coordinate 3,782,846, forward strand.
ATAGCACCATAACCATGGTACCCCAGGTGTGAGTACCATCACTGATGTGATATCCCTCTTTTCCTTCAGTCTCTCCGCATAATGAGAAATCATATGCTCTATCAGGCAATAAAGCACACCGCTCCAAACAGCCACTGTGCAATACTTGAGACAGACAACATATTTATTATTAAATACCAACTTCAGTTGAACCGGGTCTCAAAACCTGTCATATCACCATCATAATTCACACCCAAATCCGCTAACCCATTCTTCATCCAGGCAGATTTGATATTATTTCAATTCACATTTTCCGAACAAAGGTACCTATCTATGCCACCCAATCTTTATATATAATGTACTTACTCAATTATATACTTTAGCCCTTCAAACATGTATAGCTCTGATATTATTTATACTAAACGGCTAAACTGTAACTTACTTATTATTTTAACTGGGTATCCGTTCACTCTACAAATGCAATTTTCACTTGTAAGGACCTTTAATGGGTTATACTTGCTTTAATGGAATGTATAATATTACAGTTACTTTTGACCTCTGTTCATTTACTCAAACAATATTAGGTATATATGATTCACATAACTCTCAGAATAAATTGAATATTCACTATCAATTTAGGTACAAGATTATCAATTAAACTAATTTCCAACTAAATAAATTAGTAAATACCTCTTCAATAAGTTACATAATACTTATACCATGTTATGTAGTCGACCAACTACCATACCAACCTATTATAGCTTTGACTTAACTCTTTAAATATCTCATAGGTAGATCATGTTATGAACTACCTACCAGTGTAATTCACTATGATCTTTCACATAAAACTTAGATACTTAAGTACTTAATGTAAGCAAGTACAACCTGCAAGTACTTACTTATCTCCCTCTGTAGGTATGGTCTATCTATTTATTATACTAGTTATCTTTAGACCTTTAGCCCGCCAACCCGCATTGGTCCAGAGTGGTGGGTCTAAGCTCTAATTCCCTCTCTCCTATGAAAGTGGAGGCCTGTGTGTGGAGGCAGCGGGACGTTAATGGGCTGTAGTCATAATGGTAGATACCTTTATAACCTTTAATCATTTCTTTCAAATAAATATTTTAATAAACTCACCGTTTCCATGTACCCTACACACAGTACCACTAGGTAGGTCTCTCTCCAGGCACTTTACATGCTGAATGGAATTGATATAGGTAGTAGTAAAACCTCATACCTCATTGACCTTTGGTAATTTGTATGCAAGTACTTGATAAGTACTAACTATTCCATTGATACCTCTTTTTAAGTTTTCCATGCCAACTTTCCAATGCAATTCCGATTGCCAACCCACGTAGGTATTTATGTACTTACGATCATTTCACAATACGAGTTTTAGCATTCAATAATTATCCTTCTTGTATTTTATAGTTCAACCTTCCGTCATGACAACAATTAATAATTCTTTTCTTTTTTTTGCTTCACGTATTACGTCACGGTCATGGCGTCATCTCATACTATAACATCTTGAATTACAATTTGTACCTTTTTCAGGATAGGTCCGGATAAACAATTAATTAGCACGTGAAATACATGATCCCTCTTCTGAGATATTAAATCCAAACACGGTTTATCCATTTTAATACTTTAATTAGCAATTATTTCCACAGACACACGTCAATAGCGTTACGCCATCTTACATGATGATCATAGAGTTCCCAGATAAGTGTTGCCACTCTACAAAACCATAGCTGGGATACCATACATAAATTGTATTTAACTTCCAATCTAACACAATGTAACTTATATTCCAGTCAACCTGACCCTCATTTGTTTATTCTGTGCTGTAATAAATAACACTAAATGTTATCACGTATTCTTGAACTCAGGACGGGCTTGAAACGGGCAATTATTTTTATATCTGCCAAATACGCTACTTCATGTTGGTGTAAATTAATCTTTATTGTAATGATCTTAAGGACCTTTGTTTTTATTTCAACATTTATGATTTCATTTGTTAATAATTTGACAGATTAGGTCAGAGTTTATCTTATAAACTTCTAGGGAACTTAATAGAGCTGATAATGTTATTACGAAAAGTAATTTGTCTTTTTTGAATAAACCAATTAACGAACTATTTTCATTATCTTTGCCATGTATGTATTTCTAGTTTTGATTTATGTATCGTAGATATTGTAGGGCTAAGTATAGACGACTGGACAAAACCGCAAAGACTTTGTGTGAGGAACTTAACAAAATATCAACAACCGATGTTATTATGACAACGCCAGATTATTCAAAAGCATTTGTGAAAGTTTATTTGACTAAAAATCACTTGATTTGATTTAATAAATTATGAATAGGCAAATAGAGCATAGACATAAAGTAAACAAAGCTAATAGAACCATTTATCCACTTTCAATGTGTTTATTTTCTCTTTGAATTGGTAATCCAGATACCATGGAGTATGCTGCATGTACCAAAGCTTGGTGTAGATTGGATTGGATTTATTACGGCGGCGCATTAGCGGTGCGACTCAAACGTCCAATTAGCGCTATCTAGCCAGTGACGATTGAAACGCAGCAGTCGAGTACCGCCTGTGAGACACAAGCTTTACGCGTAGCGTTAGAATATGGGTTTTGCGTTGCTGCTTTAATTTTTATGACGATACAATAGAAAGAATAGAAAATTAATTCAGGAAGGGAAGGGAAGGGTCAATTTTTTAGACTGTTTTAAACAAATTTTCGTCTATCGGAGCTAGATATTAACATCAGCAAAAAGATAATGAGACTGGCGAAATTCCGTCAGGTAGGTATACTTAATTTAGTTTTCCTTATGATAGTCTTACATCATTTTTAGGGTTCTGTAGCCAAATTTGGCAAAAACAGAGCCCTTATAGATTCGTCATGTCTGTCTGTCTGTCTGTCTGTGTGTCCGTCCGTATGTCACAGCCACTTTTTTCCGAAACTATAAGAACTATACTGTTGAAACTTGGTAAGTAGATGTATTCTGTAAACCGCATTAAGATTTTCACACAAAACTAGAAAAAAAACAATAAATTTTGGGGGTCCCCATACTTAGAACTGAAACTCAAAAAAATTTTTTTTCATCAAACCCATACGTGTGGGGTATCTATGGATAGGTCTTCAAAAATGATATTGAGGTTTCTAATATCATTTTTTTCTAAACTGAATAGTTTGCACGAGAGACACTTCCAAAGTGGTAAAATGTGTGTCCCCCCCCCCTGTAACTTCTAAAATAAGAGAATGATAAAACTAAAAAAAATATATGATGTACATTATCATGCAAACTTCCACCGAAAATTAGTTTGAACGAGATCTAGTAAGTAGTTTTTTTTAAATAATTTAAAACTTACTACAGGTTTGTACGGAACCCTCTGTGCGCGAGTCCGACTCGCACTTGGCCGGTTTTTTTTAAATACGCATTGTTCTAATCTTCATTAAACGGAAATCGCTTGTTACGTATACCAAACATATATTTGCCCAGTAACATAAGTTTGTTATTGAATCGAAAGGAAAACGAATGGCTAGAGAGCTTCTCATTTAAATAGAACCACGGAAATTGGTATGTACTTGTAATATTAATATATAGGCGCATAAATCCCCAGGCGCATGTATCTATGGATTTGAATAAATTTATATAAGCCTTTACTACATCTACAAATCCTAGAACTAGTCACCGCTTGTTAGACATATAGCTACACGAGATACCAGAACTACTACCGATTAATCATACTCATAATTTTATCTACAGCAATCATAGAGAGATCGGAATCGGGGCTGGGAAATAAGTAAACTCATTTACATTTAGAACTGGTTACTAAATATCTTGTCGAATCAATAAAGTTAACATTAGTTGACCATTCGTCACTCTGGTTGTTTGGGCATGTAGCTTCTGCGATGTAGAGAAACTGGTTCAGCAATCAAAATGCGTAGATATTAGAAGCCGGATAAGTTTGGTTTCTGTAAAACGAGGAAAAGGCAGATTAGCATGGAAAATTGTAAAGATAAAGATTAATGTATAAAACTGCATAACACATATTCCACACACTATCATACATTTTTTCATTTAAAAAAGTTAGACAGTTCAATTTGATTACCAATAAATACTGCTTTGGGTCCCACAAGTCAGCGTCCGTTTGATAAAATTAATAAAAACCTTAAATTTTCATCATATAACGATACGTATACCGACAAGTGCTTTCCACTTTGTTTGTTTTTGGTGGGCCAAAGTGTGCATGTAACGCCATTAACTTCATAAACAAATTGCTTTGCTAGATTTTCCAAAATTTAATTTTATTCTTTACTAATATCTTGCGTTACCTAAATCTTCAGTTAACTCATAAAAGTCATTATTCGTCTTAAATAATTACATTATCAGTTTTATAGTCACAAGCCTATTCGTGTTTTTTTAAAAAGCCATTCTGAGTTACCATTTTATGGGTCGTTTCATTCTTTAGTTAAAAGTAAGTGACATTTACGATTACTCCCAGCGTATTACCAAATAAAACCGTTGTTTAATCGAGTTTGAAATCATTTGCATCGTGACAATTTAAAAGTCATAAAAGGTGGTTTTAAACTTCAACAGTTTTTTTCGGAAAAGATTTACATTTCCGGGAGGCTTTTCTTTTTTTCGTAGAATTAAAGGGAAACATCTATACGTCTGTTTAGCCGAAGTTGTGAGAGAATCGTAAAAGTAATGATATTTAATGTTTATTCCATTGTGTTTATTTGTGTGATTAGGTAAAAGCAAATTTCTAAAGTTTTTACAAAAGATTTTAAGATTTTCAGAATTCTCTTTTTCACTGTCAATCTGTCATCATACTAAGTGGTATTTCCTGTTTAATATCGTCACTTGCCAAGAAGCTACACTTGCATGTCATGTATACTTCGTCCATATCTTTTAATAACGTCATAAAGGGTATTTTTGCTTTCTTACCTTTTATTTTCCTGATATATACATATCATTCAGATCGTCATTGTGTCGGTTTTATATTCGCTTCCTGTGTATTTGTACAATTTTACTCTTAATGTGTTTTATTTATGGAATAAATATAACGACCACTAAAAATACTTTTGGTGTACTTTTTAAGTTATATACTTGCCAATACCTAAAGTTAGGTTAGGTTAGGTTAGAACATAATTAAATATTCATGTATACTACCTTTACGTCCTTTCGATATTATCTTTAGGTGTGACGTTTGAAATACGCTCTCACATTAATTACCCGGTGATACTATTACTGACCTCATCCATTCAATCGTAAACCCCTTTACTGCCATTAAAACCCGGGCAATTCATTTTTATTGACTATCACAAACTTCCGGGATTAAATTGTTTGACAGCCTTCTTTTGTTTACATTAATACCGTTTGTTTTTTATAATAATAATAGCTTTTCTATTGAAGTTTTACTGCGCTACTATTTATGAAAGTGGATAAGAATGGTTATGCTTCAAAGCGTTATCCATTTGATGTTCCTATTTTATAATATTGTCTGCATTATATCCTAAGTCGTAATTTTTATGAGAATTTGTTATAATTAAATATAATCTTGGCCCCCGTTAAACTTGAACTGAAAATTTTACTTTTCTTTTGGCTTTAGAAAGAATGTTTCTACGTTTATTTTACCTATAAATTATATATCCTAATTAGAATATTAAATTTGAAAAAGGTCAGGTTCCTAATTTTTTCTATTTTATTTCCAATTAATTTTATCAAAATCATAATATCGCTCTCTCTCTTGCGATACGAGAAACTAATTTTTTATCCATATATCGCTTTAGGCCCCTTTTTATTTCACCTTTTTTACGACCTTTAAAGATATGAAATACCAGCGCAAAACAATTTTTTAATGCCACTAACCAGTACATCGTAAAAGAGTTTACTATCATTAAAAGCCAGGAAATTCTATTTTATTGACCCTCACAAAGCATCTTCCTGGAGTTTACTATTCGACAACTCTCATAAATGTACTCGTACGTGGAAGCCGGACTTTTCTCTTTACTTCTATACGTTGTTTATTTTTCCCTAATTTACGCTAATGGTAGGTATATAAATTATATCACACTTTGTAGTTGTTCGTTAGATGGTTTTGTTTCTTGACTTGTGAGGGTTTAAATTAAAATGAAATGAAAATGATGAAATTAAATTTCATGAAATGGATTTATTGTTCGAATGTAATAAAGGGTATTGCGCATTAAAGTTTACTATCACCCAGGATATCTGAATGTATACCATTACCAAACTACATTAATTATTCTACTTTTTACACTTTATTGTCTAATTATGAATTCGATATTTTTCACCTGTTAATTTTCTTATTTAATCCAATTCTACTTCGATTATTCCATGCCCGCGATGATGCGACTATGACTTTTTTAATTCTATGAACATTTAAAGCTTAGATTTTTGAGATTACCATTTTCTTTAAAATGAGGATTTAATTATCTGGTAATATAACTTTTATTCATCCAATCTTTCATCACCATTATCATTTCAACGCATCAATGGTCCAAGTCTCCTCTCAGAATCAATCCTTACCCTAATTCCTAAACTAATTATTTCATGTGTGCAATGAAGTATTTATCTATCTATCTATCTAATTCTTTGTTTTTAACGCAATAAGTCTAATGCAATTGAACACGATCAAATCATAGCAACTGTAAATTGTGAATACTTTTAATAAACCACCATACATTGCATCAAGTGGAGCGATGCATTAACAATGGTTCTCATCTAAATTGAAGACTTCACTTTCCATTACGCGCAATTTATTCAAGAGGCCTGCAACCGCATGCGACGTTGACTATTCATGGTCTCATTGGATGTCGTGTGGATAATTATTATCAAGTACAGCCTTAATTTCTACGTGCACGCAATCCGTTTGATAGTACAATATGATCATTGCGTTCTTTTGTATAGGTAGCAATTATGGAATTAAGTACTGTGTTGAAATTAAGCAAGTGCTTTATAATGAAAGAATTTTTTGACTGTAAGAGTGGAATTGTCAATCCTTATTAGCTTAAAATCCCTGTGATCTTTCCTTTTAAGCGTATAAATAAAGAGCCCTGTATAAAAGTATTGTACATCCAATTATCTACTACTACGTATGTTGCCTCGTCTACAGAGCAAGTATTTTAATTTTCATATTCGTGGTCTGCTCCTAAGAACTTAATTCCATGTCAGAAACAAAGGCCACCTTAGCATAAAATAATAATTAAAAGAAATTAAGCATTAAATTTACGCGGTAAAGTAGGTACTCATAGTTTCAAAAACTACAAAAAATAAAAATATAACTCGCTTTTGTATAATTATATTAATTTCATTAAATTGCAAGTCACCCTAAAAACAAGTTATACTTGATTCCTTACCTATCAAGAAAGGCATTGTTATGATGTGATCTAGTGAGTTGTCAAGAACTTTTTGCCTTTGAATAGACTATGGTTAAACAGCGGAAATATGCAAGGCTAAAGATAAAAACGTGGATAGTGCTGTGAATAAATAATTAAGAAACGTCGTAAAAAAATGATTGAAGATAAATCTAACATTTATAGAGACGTAAATTAGAAAAAAGATATTAAAGATAAGCCCTTTACAGCCACATAAATGAAATAAGTGATATTAAAGTAGATAACCGAATAGAAATAGCTTATAATCAGCAATTCTATGCCGTTCTCATAAAAGAAAGCAATATAAAAAGGCGCGGCATTTATAAATAGTGATATATGTGCGTACGCATGCTGTATCATTGGAACACAATTTATCAATAATAATATAGAATCTAACGATTCCCATCGCGTTAATACAATCAATTACACGGACAACATTTATTGAATCGCCTCCCTTTTTCTGTCTCCAGTTTATTTCATCTTTGACAGCCGCTCCGAACGAATGTCCCGTTCTAATTAAAACTTATGACATCTCCAATGCCCCTACGATTATCATGTTTAAAAGCTTGTTTAGACGATGCGGTAAATAAACAGCTACTAAAACGCCGCGGCTTAAACTCCAACCGTTTTGCCGTGCGTGAAGTGTTAATCACCATGTTCTGCAAGAACTAGCGTTGACAGTGTTACACCAAAAGTGGCAAAGAAAACACGCGCCACCTGAAAATTCACAGAAAAAGGAATCTTCTATTCTTATGTCCTGAGCGAATACTCATACAAAATAAACTCGATAATCACGAGTACAGAACTGCCAACCTGCGTTTAGAGCTAAGTAGAGTTCGTCGTCACTTGTGTTTTAACAATTATCGTATAGGTACCTATAATTTACATGACACTGAGAAACCATATTGCTGTAATTAGTGAGTATGTCTGCTACTTATTATTCCAGTCAATCAATGAAATCTCATTGGTTTTGTCGTGAACCTAATTCACGCATTCACGCAGACTAAATCGCAGCCGTCATCTATTTAGTTAGGAAAAGTTTACTGAATGGAAAAGTAAGTCGGTTTGGCTGTGAGTGATGGGAAACACGAATTTCGCATACCTACTGAGCTATTGGCGTCAATAATTGAAGTCCCGGGTCGTGTGAAGGTCGTTTAACGCCATCGCATTGATGCGCGCCCCTATTTTGACCTCCTTTGTGGACCAGCTTACCCTGACCCCTTACACCTCTCGCGTTTAAAAAGAACTATACTTTTTCAAAGTTTCTTACCTTTTCGGGCGTTTTTAATCCCTACAATTCAGCCACTTATGAATGGTAGCCGAGCTGTCTTTATTTCATAGTGTCATGGATTACTATGGAATTGCTGGCCCAGTAAGAAGCTTTTATTATTTTTTTAACGCGTGATCAGTTTCTTAGAGATTAAAACATCTTCCTTTAGCAGTAAGAATAAAGTGGTAGGGACTGTAGAGACTATTATACGAAATTCGGTGGCTTTGAAGTCTGGAAGAAGCTTTGTCAAAAGGATCTTATGGTATTAATCACAGAATATAGTACCGGGTACGATAATATGTGCAGCAATATTTAATATTCTGTTAACGAATCACTAGCCCACTTCTGAGCATGGGTTGCTCTCAGAGAAGGATTTAGACGATGCGTATACCACATCGCTGACTTATAACTAAGGTAGACTTATGGAAAACACTTAGGCAAGCAAGTTTCCTCACGATGTTTTCCTTTGTCGTTAAAAGAACAGAGGCCCAATTGTCTAAGCAAATCGTAATCATTTGACAGCTTAAAACGTATTACTCGAACTGTCTATGGAGTTCATAGTTCATACGTGCTTTTTGACGTGCAGGCATCTATGAACTCGTTTAACAGGTCGAATTATGCGTTTGACAAACGATTACGATTACGATTTTCTTTCACAATCGAGGGGCAGAGGTCCAATTGTCTAAGCAAATCTTAATCATTTGATATCTCACAGCTTATAACGTATTATTCGAACTGTTTAATTAGTTCATATTATACGCTTATTGACGTGCGGGCATCTATGAACTCACGAATTATCCGTTTGACAAACGATTACGATTTCCTTACACAATTGGGGGGAGCTGATATTTCATTGCTTCAAACGAACATTATTCTGAAAAGATAGAGTTATGCGTGCCCGGAATTATCGTTTGAATCCCCTAATAGGAGTCGGAACTCTTTTTCACTAGGCCCTCGATCAACTTACAAGTTACATGGTTGGTCCTATACAGGTTGGTCCTATCCGCGATCCATCATCGTTTATAATATAAAATTAGTTAAAAATAATGCCGTTGATGTTGCCGTTATTATTATCATTAATGTATCAATTATAATGCCTCATGTTTTAAATAAAACCTCATTAGGAAAGCACCTTTAAGTTTGATGATACAAGGTTAATAATAAAATTCAAAACGATAATGTTGAAGTTCATAATCTAGTATACTACTTAGATTATTTTTATAATTTTATAAGAACACCAATGAACGATATAGCTTGAATTGTTCCTATAAGTTGTGTTGTGTGCTATGAAAAAGAAACCCAATAGTCTTGTTGCATCGAAAAGTTTAAACAGCTGCATCTGATTGAGTGAGTGATTGTTGCCATTAAAACTTTTTATTGACGACAATTGGCCGTGATTACATATTATACGTATCTCTCGAGTGGGAAAGTGTTTGTTTTATACTCATAACTATTGTGAGAACTTTTATTCCATTGTATTGTAATTTGTAATAAATAATTAAAATAAACAATAACCTGTTTACCTATTTCGCGTAAAAATAAACGGAAATTTTTAATTATAACACTTTCTGTTTATTTACTTTAGATTATATAGATGTTGTTGCTGTGTGTGAGATTTTGAGGCTTAGTAAGCAGGTTTTATCTCTGTTCTTTAAAATCGGCTCCATGGTTTCTTATACCATTTTTCTATGTGACTGTACCTACTTTTCCACCACTTTAAAAAAGCATCCTGTACCATCGCCTAGAAGTGATCAAAAGAAATAAACTTGCAGAGTATAGCAGACTGTCGATTTCTGAAAGTTTTAGCAACGAAGGTCCAGTCGCATTACAGGCGGTTTGCTTTTAATCGAAATGAATTTCACTAGTCAGGCTGTGGTAACTTTGGACCAGAAACTCTCGTAAATAACTCTTACGTGCAATTGACATGCCTGTGCTGACTTCTGCAAGTTTTATTGCTAGTGAACACCAGTACTTAGGAAACGTGAGTCCCTATTCCATATGGGCGTAGTACACTCGTACGCATCTCAAATTGAGTGTGACGGGTGCATTCCGCTATTAGGCACGCTTGTGTACGAAATGTTGTAAGAACTAAATGCGCGTGTTATGTGCCGTGGCCTAGATGTGGTATAACTTGCTGGAACCTTAGCTGCTATTATATGGTCTGTGGTTGCTATAGATAGGCTAGGTAGTAGGTACCTATATACTTAATCAATAATGTGTTTTTACTCGATCAGATATTGCGATATGATAAATGCGACAGTTTATATCTGTCTCTTATCTTTTCACTGATCAAGCACTGAATCTTGGAGACGGATATAGGGGTTACTCCCTAGGATTTATCCCTCAGGATTAAAAGCTTCCCACGAAATTATTAAGAAAGTAAATCAACGCGAATTGAGTTGAATTTCTGATTGCAATTATGTTTACAACTGGCTTACATCTAGCTTAGAAATAAGAACAGCTCTAACCATGTTTAGGTATAGGTGCATTCCAATCCAATCGTAAATCACGTAGCTAGCTTATAATTTACAAAACAAAAAGTAAGTATTTTGCATTTCGTGACCCAAATTTTGGCGTAGGATTACATTACACAGCAGTGGAAGTATAGGATCACGGAGACGTGCAAGAAACCAAAACAATTTCGCACGTGGAAACCCGACCGCGCCGAAAGTATATTTTAATGATATCGCACATCTATTAGTCCGCTTCGTAATTTCGAGCCACATTAGGTGTATTTTATTAAAATTTGGTTCATTTACTTACGTTTAAAGCACTCAAATGATTACGATTGTTGAAACAATTGGGCTTCTAACCCGTTTTGCTTTTTTTTAACGGTAACCGTGTTCGTAACGTAAATTTAACCGACTGTCATGCAACTGGACCTTGGAAATGTAGAGAACCTCTTTTAAATATAACGTTGACAGAACAGAACAGTTTTCATAGAACATTCTACTACAAATTGGCTTTCTGGAGGACGTCCAGAAGTGCCTCTGTGCAATTTACCTTAGATACTTTACTTACCTATTGAATCGTCTGAATTTAATCAACTTGTTGTTGGTTTTAATCAACTTGTAACAGTGAAATCAATCAAGAAGAAAATCTTATCGTCATAGCCAATCATTCAATACAGTCACGCGATTCGGTGCGAAGTGCGAACCACTGATTATTGCTTGTCGTCCTCAAAAGGCTTGCAGGCCTATGTATAGCATCGCCATCAGTCAATAAGGCCTTTCAAGCAGGCGTCGCTCGCAGCCATTTATTTGCAGATAACACTCATTCAGGCCCTTATGAAGCTTTCAACCATTGTGTTGCTTGCGTCAGCGGGCTAAACTGTTTACTGCTTCCTCTATCTTTCTTTTGTGTCGACGGTGTCTTTTAATTTGTGTTGTCCTTGAACTCCTGTGGGCTCCCAGGAATGCCAACCGTCTAGATAAACTTAGAAAGTAAAACATTGGGGCTGCTTCTGTAATCTGTTGTAATCTCTTAACTAAACTAAAATGACAGCATTAAAAATATTGCTTACCGTTTCATAATACTCCCTGCGGAAAGGGACAGAACTAGATTTAAAGCCGTCATTTTAGTTCAGAGATTATGCTATACAGAATTGGCCTCATTGTATAACTTCATGTCTAAATTCAAAATTTCATACCAATCACTAATCACTAGTTGTTTCTTTTATTTCATTACAAGTTAGCCCTTGACTGCGATCTCACATGATGGTAAATAACGATGCAGTCTAAGATGGTAGCGGGCTAATTAGGGGTATAGCAGTTATTTAAACCAATACCCCGGGATCTTAGTATACGTAAGTACATAATACTTGTATTTTGTTTCATTTATCAGAACCGAAAAAGAAAGAGAACGAAAGTAGTAGTAGTAGTAGTATTTTTTTTTTGAAGCAATCGCAGTCGGCTCTCTGTAGTAATACTTATTTATTTATAGATAAGTAAATTAGTACTATTAATTGTTGAACAACTAGTTTTAATGCATACCTAATGCATGTGCTACCGTATTCCACAAATAAATAATTTGAAGTTTGAAGTAGACTTTACTTATTAATCGTGATCGTGAGACAAATCAGTCTAGTCTAGGTAAGTGCCATCAAATGTACATAAAATTATTTATTATCTTACATTTTACTTTCACTGTAAGTCTATGCATTTCAAGCAGGTGCCCGGAGGTATAAGAACCAACTTCGCAGAGATCAAAGCAATCGTAAAATCGTATAATTCAGATAAGTGGGAAGATGCAATTGCACATTAGTTTAATAGGCGTAATAATGTTACCGGATATGAAATTGATATAAATTTTATACGACTGCATTTAAAGCAATTGCACTTTATGTAATGGATATGCAAATTGGAGGTATTTTAGAATGTTAATAGCTGCTTGATTACAATCACACCTGCTAGAAAAAATTATGTGGGCTAAGTACTTATATGATGGGAACGTTTGCCTAGAAAATGGGGACAAATCTAGGTTGAGCATAATCTCTAAACTAAAATGACAGCTCTATTTATATTGATATCCCTTTCATAATACACCCTACGGAAAGGGGCAACATTAAATTTAGAGCTGTCATGTTAGTTTAGAGATTGTGCTAAACAGAATTGGCCCCAATGTATTGTGTTTTACATTTAGTTACTTGACAAAAATATAGAAGGGATAAATAGTCAAGAAGCACACGCAAATATAAACAATATTACTTTTGATTTTTCTACGCTCATCCGTTTGTATGTTTTTTTTTTTATCCACTACAAGTTAGCCCTTGACTGCGATCTCACCTGATGGTAAGTGACGATGCAGTCTAAGATGGTAGCGGGCTAACCTGTTTGGGGCATGGCAGTTTTAATAAACCCATACCCCTATTCGGTTTCTACACGGCATCGTACCGGAACGCTAAATCGCTTGTCGGCACGTCTTTGCCGGTAGGGTGGTAACTAGCCACGGCCAAAGCCTCCCACCAGGCAAAGGTGTGTCTGTTACACACATCACGCTAAAACTACTGAACGCATTTTAATGCAACTTAGCATATCTATAGCTAACCCTCTGCGTTATCATTACAGGTATTTTTATCCCGAAAACCTATTGGGTTCCTTCGGGATAGTGGATGAAAGTTTTAAACCATAAAATTTCGTCAAATCTGAACCGATTTTTGACAAATATTCATCTAGCTTTACAAAGATTATGCAGTCAGGTTAGTCCTATCATCCCATCTAAATTTTGTGAAGATTTGATGAATTTCGGATATGGCCGCCGCCTGGGTGGTTCTGCTAGTTATTTTACTAATTGTTTATTTTACTACTTTCTTCAATTCTTTTCAAGTGTAATATTATTTATCGTGTTTAATAAATAAGAAGCTTATAACTGGTGCAATTTCTATTGAGTGCTAAAGCGAAGCCCCGGGGCTCTAGCCACAAATTACCGTGTTCGTCGTAAGCGCTATAATATTTCCACAGTGCCATCGCGCCGTCTTCTCGTCATTATTGCGTTTAATATTATGCATAACTTGCTTACACTATTTTATACCATTTACAGTAAATCTTGTGTTCGACAGAAATGTTTCTTTTTTTTCCCACAATTTTGGTGGTAGTGGTATCAACTATCAATACTATAAAAATATTCATGAAACACAATAGGGACGCTGACAACTTAAACAAATCAGCAACTCTTTATCAAATTTAAAAACGCGCTTCTGGTATGGAAGTTTTTATGAAATACAGATTTGTCACTTTTTTTCTTTAATTTATAGGTTAAAATCATTGATGTAGAATTTTAGTTAAAATGGATAACATTTTTAAAAATAACTGAGGATCTGAATTTTCGGTCTTTTGAAATACGCTCTATTTAATAATCAGTATGAAATAATTTACAAAACAATAGAGGCTCTAACATTGATTGATAGGGCTACAGGATTTCAATGATAGTCAGTTACACACAAATATTGCCATGCCTAGATTGTACCTAAGTTCCATAATATCCAATTGTATGAAATAGCGTACCTGCTGACATCATGCCAGCTTTACGTTCAATTCTATGAACTGTCAAAGCTCGCGGCGGCGATTCGAGCTGTGAAATAACACGGTTCGTTATAACTGCTATAATATTTGCACAATTTTATGCCTTTAGACTTTATGCTTTTGTTGTTGTGTTTTGATGGATGCTTTCCTATAGTTATTATGTTATTGCCGATTTATGATTTGGCTTTTAGTGGGGAATTTCTTGTGGTGGAAATTTATAAGCAGAAGAGTTGTATTTTCAATTCACGACATGCTTATTATGAGTTAAATGCGAAAGCGAATCTGTCTATCTATGTGCTATGCTTTCACGGCCCATCTTTTCAACCAATTTTTAGATTTAATTTGGTACCTATAGAGATAGGTTGCAACTTGAATCTTAGGAAAGGACAGAGGCTACTATTATCAGGGAAAATCAGTTCTCAAGGTATTTTAAAAAAATCAATATGAGTAACATTGAGGCTGGTTAACAATCTTCAACAAGTGTAACTAAACCTACCGAATCATGATGATGATAAAACCTACCGACTGGATCGCCACATAAAAGATTAAAAGCAGAACGTTAACACACGCCATTATACGAGTACTAAAAGTCCCATAAAGAATGCAAAACAAGTAAATAATGTAAAATAGACGCAGACTTTATGTAGAAATAGCCAACAATCAAGTCGTGGCTGTCAAGATCAGGGATTCCATTGTTTTGTTCAAATTCTTGCACGCAGCGTTTTGCATTACTGACGAGACAAGAGTTGTCCTGTCAGCGTCTCGATCTAGAATTAAATGTATTTATTTATTAAATCCTACTGTACGGTCGACGTCTAAAGTCCATAAGTACATAGCTTAAATGCTAAAACTGTGTGCAAGCTATCTGAATCACTCATCCACACAAACATAATCTGTCTAAAACTTTCTTTTCATGTTCGACTTGGATATGTGCGTTTGTGGTTATGTGTGTTGGATTGTGGAATTTTGTTATAAAATAGAATCTAAGATTTATTAGTAAAAATGTGCTCAAATCAAAATATCTTTAATATTTTTTCATACAAGATGCATACAAGGACTCGCAAGGATAGGATAAGATACAATATCTTATATTTTGAAATTTTTTACCTACTTTACATTTACATTGCCACTGCCAATAGAATTGGCTACTTGACAGGTGTAACTATAGAATATGAAATATGTTAGATTTGGTAGCTTGTAGCTTAACAATAATTATGCAATATGTATTTTGCATTAAAATAAATTGTATATATTTTATTTACGCAAAACAAATTTGAGATTTTTTATCTGTGGATTGCAAGACCCGAAACGCGGACGCCATTGATTTAGCATCGTGTGACGTCACAACTCTCAAACCACAGACAGGGTAGGTACCTACTTTTTATCTCATACAAACGTCACTGTGAGGTCGTGTGTTATACCTATAAATCGTTTTCGTTTTGTTGAGAAAATTAACATAAAATATTTCGATTTGAGCTTGTGAAAGGTTTCACGAAATGGAGTAAGGCTATACAAAAGCTGATAGTGCAAATCTGCCTAAAGTCGATTCATTTATGGTTGCAAATTTATTTGCGTGTAATCCACAGTGTAATCCTAACTTTTGCTCTGCCGAGTTTCGTAATGTAAAAACTTCCATGTAAGTACCGAAATAAACAAAGTAATATTACTTAGGTCTCGTGTTTAAGACCTAAGAAAGTACTGCTGTAAAGTGACAGAAAAATAATTTATTTTAATTTTATGTCATGTTTTATGAAGAAAATCATGTTCATTTTTGCTAGATCGAGTCTTAAGTTGATTTTTTCCTAACAACTACTAACATCGAAGTGGTCTTCACAAAGTAATATCGCAGATTTATACGTTTTAAATTCCGGGTCTCGGCAGATTAGCTGTAACCACTGCTTTTGACGTTTATGACATACTATTGTATGTGTTTATATACAATTTGTCAGGATATTAATTAATTATTTTATTTATAGTATTTCTACACACGTCTTGTGGCTTGTAATTTTCACAATTTCATTAAAAAAACTGTAAACTTTCCACTCGAAATTACTTATGACTTGGAGCGTCGTAGTTAGCTTTGTTTTATTTAGAGCTATGACGTCACGCTAGCAAATGTCACGTGACCGGCTGTTTTCGCGCGAATTTAAAATCAATGTATTAAAAATGTAATTTTTTCTAATAAATAACGCTTTTTTTGAGAAAAAAATCATTGTAAGAGGTATAAAATGAACCCACGTACATTTTTAAGTATTTTTCCGAAAACTGTCAAATAGCCAATTCGGGCTAGCTAATCCGCCGATAAATTGCATAACAATGTTGTTATTTCACAAACAATATCATAGTATTATTGACAAAATATAGCAACGTTGTTCATGATTTTATGAAATTCACCGACATCAGCTAAGAACAAGTTCCCAAGTATCGGTCAATCTATGCTTAAGACCTGTCAATAAGACCGGTTTTACTAATACGGGCCTTAGTTCTAATTAGCCAAAATTGCAGTAAAATTGAGTAAAAGCGCAGATTAGCGGGCATGGCTGCCAGTGTTTATGAGTTATAACCCTACCAGTTAGGGTGCCCGAATTCAGAAAAGTCTTTCGGGTACCCGACGGCCAACGATCAACGACCAAGTGCATTTCCGCCATTATTTTGTTTGCCTTTTGATTGCCTCAAAGATTTTCAATAAATAACTTACAGAAAGCTACTCGATTATACCATAAGAAATTACCCGCCTCCGGCTCACGAGGCCCCGATCACGTAATTGCTAAATTACACCGGCTTAGTATGCAAAACGCGAAAAATAAACATTTTCCCACTTTATAAAGGCAACATATCGTAAAAACTGACGATTTCGGTATAAAAAGACGATTGGTAAAAATAAAACTCGTTCCCGATACGACGAATGATAGGATGATGGACGGATGGGTAGGTTTACCATGATTTTGTTAGCTGACTAGGAAGTTCTTTACAGCTGAATTTATTTCACATGCACAAAGTCTACTTGAAATAATGCAAAATATCCTACTACCCTCAACTGGTTCGATCGGTGTTTGATGGCTCTACAATTAACTCTGTTGCATTCTCCTAATGTGATACCTAGAAGTTATTTTGTTCTATTACCTATTATGAACTAATGATTTGATTTATCGCGGCAAACCGCGATAAATCGAATCATTAGGTCCCGTTAAAGTAAGTTAAGTAGTAGTTGTAACCGTTAATTACATACTCTTTTACCTATTTCCGAAACCACAATACTCGAATCAAATTGTGAGGGTATAAGCTAATGTGTACCATTAGGTAAAGTTAAATCGTAAAATGAATTAAAATAATGAAAAGTTAATTGGATGTTTTGAGCTCTTGCTCAATAGAGCACAAATAATTAATAGGTACTCACATATTCATTTCTTTCACACCGTGTAGATTTCATAACATCATAGACAAATATGGAGTTTTATAAGTTTATAGTAAAATTCATATAAATTTAACTTTATTGACTTGCCTTTAACTTTAATACTTGCCTTTAATAACTAATTGCCTCATTGGTCTAGTGGTTAGCATGTTCGACTGCGGCTGACGGGGTCAACCCGCATTGGAGCAACGTGGTGGATCTAAGCTTTAATTCCCTCTCTCCTATGAGAGTGGAGGCATGTGCCCAGCAGTGGAACGTTAGTGGGCTGTAGTGGACTTGCCTTTAAAAGTTTTCTCTCAAACTAGGACCATCCTGATTAAATCGCGAAGTAATGTCGCCCTACCTATAGTCGATACTTTGACGAGATTGTATAATAACCATAATAACATGTTGGGGCATGTAAACAATGGCATGAATAATATTTAAGCCTGAGATGAAAAAAGCTGGTAGCGTTATAAGAGCTTTAATTCCTTTTATGATGCAAAAGAGAAACTACTCGTTTGTTTACTTTTATAAGCAGTTTTATAAACTGGTAGGTAGATACAATTTGTAAGTTTTTTTTAAAATACATATTAACTACGCAGCTTATTAAAAACACATAGTGATAGAAGCTTTATAAATCCGAAAGTGTGGCTGTCTGCTTGGTAGGTAGTAGGTACCTACCTAACTCTCCACAGCCCATCTCTTGAACTAATTTTGATGAGATTTGATACAGAAATAGATTGCATCCGGGGAATGGACATAAGCTTAAATACATACCGGAAATTCAAAAAGTTACCAAGGGAATGTTAAAAAACTTAAATCAGCGACAAATAATTCGCAATATAAAATATAATAAATCCACAACCAACTTAATCCTTTGGTTCCAATTGCAATTAATTATACGAGTACTACCAGTAGGTAGTCTATACCAACCTTACAATTCTTTGCTAGATGTTCCCGGTAGGAAGAGCATTCGGTCCGGTTGGGAGTTGGTTAGTCCTACATTTTTAGTTTACTATTGGGGCTGATTCTGTAGTGCACAATCTCTAAACTAAACTAAAATTAGAGCATTACAAATATTGCTAACCCCTTCATAATACTCCCTACGGAAAGGGACGGAACTAGATTTAAAGCTGCCATTTTAGTTTAGTTTAGAGATTGTGTTACACAGAATCAGCCCCAATATCTAATTATAATAGGTAAGTATCTAGTTTAACGAAATATTTTTTCTTGAAGGACAGCCTCCCTATTTGATAAAATGCTTTAGTAATTTGCAAGGCAAAGAGGCTTGCGTGTTAAACGGGCGGTATCCCGCGGCGGGAGGCAATCACTCAAAGGCTCAAAGCCTTCAGAGCGCATTGACTGCTTGAGCCGGTTCAACTGGAATATTGGTATTTGGTATTGTTTACTTATTTTTTAGAAAAATAATGAATAAGGTTTTCATGGAGAAACAGACCATGAACAGAAAACAATTTTTGAATTGATAGTCATTGGGGCTGATTCTGTTGCACACAATCTCTAAACTAAAATGACAGCACTATAAATATTGCTAACCCTTTGATAATACTCTCTGCCTGAAAGGGACAGAGCTAGATTAGAGGTGTCATTATTGTTTAGAGATTGCGTTATACATAATTGGCCAAAATATCGCGCTGCCTGCATTGATTCGATCCAATTCCCAAATTGAACCCGCCGGGAAAAACTGCCGAGGTCACATTCTATCAATACAAGGATGTATTGAACTTAAATTACATACCTACTTATCCTTTATTAGGTTCAGTTACGCGGACATAAGAAAATTGCTCAAGAAAATCTCCTCGTAATCCCTTGGTGGTCGCTTATGTAATTTACTTGAGCATCAACCTAGTTGATAATTTTATCACGAACTGATTATTACTCGATGATTACAGGTCTTGATTATACCAAAGTTGGTTTATTTATTTTGTAAGATGATGACGCTCGATTTAAGATCATTACCTTACGTTTTACTGTTCTTTCTTATACCTATTTTTACTCTTTCTATCTTTCATGTATACTTATTGCTGTTTTAGAAAAAAATCTGTTTTATCTCATATTATTACAACTATTTATTATAAAAGCGTAAGTTTGTTTGTTTGTTGATGGGTCTTCATGGTCAGGTTAGGTTTATTTTTATTCCGAAAAGATTTCCCACGTGATTTAAAAAACCTTAATCCATGTGAGGTCGAAGGCATCGTCTCTAAAATCTGAATTGTAATTTTTTTTGTATTTAACAGCGTTTTACAATCATAATATAGCTTTACAATTATTAAGGCCAAGTCGGAAAGAAAGAAAGAAATGATTTATTTGTCATAATATTATGTGAAATTGAGATGTTTTTTGATGAATTAGAAAGCCGCAACACTTCCAGTCAGGCAACCTTGACGTACAAATACACAGAGGACTACAAAGAGTATAATTTTTTTAAATACCTACGTCATACTTATTTAAGTACCTAAGTACTTAGTATAACAGCAAGTTCAAGTATGTGTGTGTGTGTGTGCGTGTATTATTGTTATTATTTTGGCCTGTGAACTAATGAACCTATTTACACCTATTTATAGAAAGTTTCTCTTGATGCCTATTTTATATATTAGAATTAAACGATTGTTTCTTTGTCCACAGGTATGTAAGCCGGACATAGACTGTACGTCGCCGGACAACAAGTGGCGATACATTGAAGATTTCACTTGCCTCGGCACTGAAGACAAGCTGATGAAGGAGATGCGACTCTCCTTCCCCAGTGGCCACTCTTCCTTCTCTGCGTACACCATGTTCTATTTCGCTGTAAGTTGAAAAATTCTACCCCAAATAACCCTGATGTTTTTCGGCATATGAAATGAAATGATTTATTTCACGTAGGACAACTTGTGCCACTTTAAATGATAAGTCAAGAGTCTACCATCGGTTCGGAAAGCTGATTCTACTAAGAACTAAGAAGAACCGGCAAGAAACTCAGCAGTTGCTCTTTTCATAAAAAGAAAAATGTTACACTTTGTAAATAATATACATTGCATACGTTACGTATCAAGTATTACACTAACTTGTGGGTTGCGGGATGCGAAGCCTGTTGCTTCCATGCAACTTTGTCATTAAGAAAATCGTGTAATAACCTCCACTTTATAGATGCAATTTAATTTAATAATACTATACTATCTGATGGCTGCGACTTAGTCCGCGTGGAATAAGTTTTTTTTTAATTTCCACGAGAACTTCCTAATTTTCCGAGATAAATGTAGCCTAAGTAACTCTTCAGGTCATCAACTATATACCCATGCAAAAAATCACGTCGATCCGTTGCTCTTTTGCGGCGTGATTGAAGGACAAACCAACAAACAAACACACTTTCGCATTTATAATATTACTATGGATATGATGTTGTTTTAGCTATAAGTATGCCAAGTTGCATTCAAATTTCAGCGTGATGCCAAAGCAGACGGACATAAAACCACTTGTATAATTTGGATTACTATTGCAAAGAAGTTATTTTATCTGTTTTTCCATTATGCACTCGATAATCAAAGTTTAATGTCATGGGGTATCCTAAACTACACCCCGACAATCTTCAATAAGATGCTGAAATTCTATAACTTCTTTGCTTAAGATCAACATGTACCTACTGTCTTGATACGCCTATTCAATCTTTAGCACAAAACATGATCTCATTCACCTATTTACCGCATAAGCCGTATCTGGCATATTCCCCCATAACTTTCCACCGTGTCGATATTTGTTCTGCCCCAATACACATCGTAAAAAATCTATCACTTTGTAAGCAGAATTTGCTCCCCTACAAGTAAATCCGTAAGCTGATATGGGCAGCCTATTTACATTGTATACATTTCATGGGTTATAGTTTTATAGGTCAGGATTTGTAGACATAGTATAGACATAGACACATAGAGTGCCGCTGAGTTGATGGATCGCGCAGCGAACTGAAGCCTCTACAATAGACCTATGTGCAGCAAACGTCTATCGGTTGATGATGATTACAGTAAGGATCTGAGAAACCGGAACGTACTGCGTTACGCGTGGTGTTGTTGGCATAAAAGAAATTATATGCAGCACCTATGGTAATGACGTAACAACAATACCTACGTAGTGTGTGACCTAACTATGAAATAAGGAAACAAAGAAAATGTACACGCTATTGTAAAACGATTTTCACGCATGTGTTTTGAGGAGGTTATGCATTGTCAACTTTCCTTAGTTATAATAGCGTGAATGATGCAGTAAATTAAACGGTACATTTTCTTTGCTATATACTTAGCTGCTTCGTATGCAGAGGCGGTTATGACTGTTACACTAAACTTTATGTTTATTCTATTTCAGTTCTATCTCCAAAAGCGGTTCACATGGCGCGGCTCGAAGCTCCTACGTCACGGTATCCAATTCGTGTTGATCATGATGGCCTGGTATACCGTGATGACTCGGGTCTCCGACTACAAGCACCACTGGAGCGATGTTCTCGCCGGCTTCAGTATTGGACTGCTCTACGCTGTTATCATTGTAAGTTCAAACTGCTACGTCGTTATAATTGCCTGGTACATGACTAGGATGTTAAAGTAAACCCTTCTTTTACAAAATACAAGAGTAGTGACGAAGTTGAATGTAGGAAGGTATTTCATACAATCTGCAATGCATATGGTATTAGGTACCTACTGATATCCTAAACGGGAAAGTTTTTCATGGAATTATGACCATGAAAAACTTTCCTGGTCTGGTGTATTAATGTTGTTAATTCATTACAGTCTTAATATTTAGTTTGAGTTCAATTATTAGCTCCTCCACTATCATAGTAGCCTGGTATGTGAAGTGTGAACAGGTGGTCCGTGGTAGTCATATAAATTAGTTACCAGGTTAGCTAGAAAAATACGGCCTAATTCCCTCTCGATAATAAAGCGAAATTGTGCAAAATTTCAGCTTTCTGCTAGATCCCTTGACGTGGACTGGGCGTTGGATGAGTGAGTCTGTCTTTTTTTCAGACAGACTTTTAATGTATGAGATTATGCGGTCTAGTCCATAACCACATCCTACTTTTGGCATATTACGGGCTGACTTCTTATCTCAGCTTCTACAAAGCGAACTGTAGGTATACCTAACTCGTTGTCCTAGGTAAGCGATGAAAGCGATGCGACACAACGCGACGTGTTTAGACTTTATAGAAAATGACAACCTTATCTATGCGACAACGTAGGCCACGTGAAGCTACTGTTGAACACTGTCGCGTCAAGTCGTATCGAATCGTGGCTCACCCGTTGTCCTACGAGAGCGACAAACGCGACACCGCGACTCGATACGACGCAATGCGACACTATCAAACAGTAGCTGACCCTTCACGTGGCCTACGTTGTTGCGTAGATAAGTTTGTCATTTTCTATGGTGTCGTATCGCGCGTCGCTTCTTTCGTTCACATATGATAACAGGTCATCTAGGACAATGCCTTAGAGTAGTGTATAAACATGTTTTATTTTTATTTTTTACAGTTCTCATTCGTCTCCGGCCTCCGCAAAACGCCGCGACGGCCATCCGCCAACCACCACGACAACGAGCTGACCACCAACGGCAACAGCCGCTCAGCCGCCACCGGTTGGAATGTCTGACACTCCCCCGACTCTCATAGTTCCTTGAGCGAGGAGGAACCATGACCCCCGAACGTTTCGTGGATCTCACATGAGTATATGGACCTATGAACGCTTGTAGCGTGCGCAGTTTTCAGTTTATGTGTCAAGTTTGATGATTAAACTCTTTGAATTTATGTGATCCTGGTAATTGGCTGGTGAAATTCGGTGATGTAGGGTAAAAATTATGACGTCATAAAGAAAAATATAGGAAAGTGAATTTGAAAAATTACGCTACGCTCTTCCAATCGGAATAAAACTTGGTAGCTATGGTTCACGATCAAAATAAAACAATTCGACTACTTAAAATTTTAATACTTTTCGATTGGGCCGGGCGTAGCGTAATAAATACCTAAGTAGAAAAATTGTGGTACCACATGTTTAAGGATTTTCTAGTGAAGATATCACATGAAGATACACTGAAAAAAATAATTAGTAAAACTAATTGCTTTTTCGGTAATATACATTGCTTTGGCCAGTAAAAATGGAGCCTATTGTCCAAACAAGTTCAAGTAACCGAAAAAAAAACATTTGAGTTATAACAGTAGATTTTACCGGTTGACTATTCTTACTGTTTGTAAGACAGTAAGTAAGAAAGTAATACTTAGTATGAACTGTTTATTTCAGTAAACTTTAAAGTTCAAACAATTAAAATAGCTGTTTAGCTCCTAACTATATTCTAAAAAAACTGTTCTGAAGCAGTAAAAATAACTGCTACAATATCAGTAAAGCTCTGAAAACGGCAATACTTAAAAAGAACCGTTTGCTTCAGTAAACATTAATGTACAAACAATTGAAACAACTGATTAGCTTCTTACTGTTTTTTGCCCATTTCAACGAACTGTCAGTAATCAATTACTTTTACAAAAAATCAGTTTTTTTAACCGTATTAAATTTTACTGTGCCAAAACAGTAAAAAGTCTCGTGCTATTTTTTTCAGTGTAGTATGCAACATTATTGAGTGTGATTCTAGCTAGAATCATAGGAAAATATTTGTTTTTATATAACCTGATATTATTTAGATGGTTTGGTGCATATTTGCATATTATTTATACTTACTTACCTAGTATTTATTTTGAAGAATTCAATCCTTAACATTTAAGAGCAATTTCAGGCCTAAATATCAAAAACATTTAGTTATTAAAAGACATTTGGGTACATAAGTACATATTTATTAGGCTATTTTTTCTAGTATAAGTATAGTAAAGTGTTAAGGAAAATTTGATGTTAATCGTATCAAATTAAATCTAGCCATACAAGGTTGTCATGATCTTGAATTGTTTCTTTAAGGATAACTTGGCTATGAAAAATATTGTTTAATTAAAAATGTTCCGACGACGCTTAATTGAGGTAAACCTTGACTGATCCGGTTGCCTCGATTAAATAATCGGTAAAATAGGATTAAATACTTAGGTACTTTTAAATTTGATGTGTTTGCACGAGCCTTAACTTTCTACACCCATACAAACGATCTGCGTGGTTGATAACACGTTTCCACAGATTATTATTTTAACCTCCTGTCTTCCATACAGATGCACATTTCATATTAAGTCAATATTTCAATTTGTCGGCTTGTCACGTTTAAATTGCTTGTATGACAGTATTTTATGAGGTTTATAGGTTTAGTACGACATTGCACAATTCGAAAACTTTGATAGAACATCGAACACTATGAAGACGTCATAGTGAAAAGGGACCTTAATGTTATTGTTTTGAAGTCCATTATCCAGTACTATCAATTCTTGTTTCACATTGATTCCTCTTGGGACGCTAATTGTAACTGAATAAACGAATTGAAACTTTAAAATAAGAGCTATTAGGTCCATTTAACTCTGACGTTATGACGTTTCGACATTCGAAATTCATCACAATAGTCGAGATGTGCAAGCTCATACTACTTACTTCGCATAGCGATTTATTTATATACACGCAATTTAAGATCTTAAAGCATTTGAGTTAGTGCCTATAATTCAATAAACATAACATGAATTTCAATGTACATAATATGTGCACTATTACGCAATGTAGTTTGAAATATACCTATAGTGTTAAGGCATTTATACACGAGAGGCATTTGAGAGACCTTCCACAAATAGCATTCTAAGTAGAATTGTTATTCTACTTAGAAAATACGTGATAAGTTTTGCAGATATTTTGGCTTTGAAAAACTTATAGTCTGTCTAATTTTTCAATTAACTAGACGATAATCTGTCGAAACAGGAAACTGTCTGATTCAAATGGGATAATCAGCCTAAAAGCAGCTAATTATGTTTCGGAAAACTATATTTTAAAGCTATATTTTAAGGTGTTGGTATAATAATAGATAATATAATACATTATGTTAGCTATACGACAAAAGTATTCTTACTAAATGATTTCTACTTACGACTATGACTACTCTAGGTTAAAAATATAAAGTCCGTCAAATTTATCTGACCCGCAAGGGCGATCGGCTAAAAATGACAGCTACAGTGTAACGATCGCAATCACCTCTGATTGGTTAACACTCTTCCACTATTGGACAAAATCCATTGACGCAGCAAGAATACCATAAATTCAACCAATCACAACAATTGATACTGTAACAATGATTGATGCAGGTTTTACATAATCGCCCTGCCGGTGACAGCGTCGCTGGTATCTATTGAAAATAAAATAAAAACAAAAACCTAACTGGCATAAAACATTAGTTCCACTTTTGACCACCGGGTCAGATAAGTTTGACGGACTGTACTTATAATTATTTATTTTTATTTAAATATTAAATATATATCAATGTAAACGTCAAAATAGGCCTTGCGGTCGAAATTAAAAGTCAATCTTTAATTACCTATGCAAAGAAAATACGATACCGTTCTTGACAAATAACAACGTTCGTATGTGACTTATCTAGAAAATAGTATAATACATAGATTGATTATTAATTTCACCCGTGAGTAGGTAAATAGTACAATAATTATATTAAGTTCTCTTTTATTACATTATAATATTTTTTATCAGGTATTTTATCATAACGAATTTGAGTGCATTTTTACTCACTTTTTTACATAAAAAAATACAATGCACATTTATTTATTTGTAGATGTAGTTATATAAAGATACCCAGTCTCGAAGACATTGGGTTGTATTTTTATTCTGTGATATATTTAGAGGTGTAAATAAAAATATTGCAGTGGTTTATTTAGAGTTGCTGAAATAGTGTTTATTAGGAGTTTCAAATTTATAACTTGTGCTTATTTACCTATTGTAAATAGGAAAATTTAAAAATTCTTGTCAATTTTAATGTACTTTGAACCGGGGTGACTTTGCTTATTAATGAATTTTGACATCTAAATGTTTTTGTTGTATGTGAAGCTACTATATTCCATCCATTTTCATGCTGTGTTTCTTTCATGGGCTTTTTTTTATAGATTACCTACTGCCGTAGATGAAGTAATGTTCACTTTATATATTTGCCATTTTCTGGTGTGCAAAACTCTAATTCCATAAACCAAGATCTTTTTATGATACACTGCCTGTCAAAATTACAATGAAAAGCAAAGTTACCCCTACTTTAGTTAGTGATAGTGTTAATATCACAACTATTATATTATTTTAAGACTTATGAGGCAGGCATACCGCATAAATGGTAGGGAACCTTTTTATAACCCAATCCAGGTGCTATTAGTTAGGATAATAAAAATAGATCTGTCTCTTTTCCTCTTATGATAACCGTCACTCGGGAGAAATGAATAGAATACTAACTGTCATCCTAATAGCATCTGGATATGATAGTAGAAGGGCACCATAATAATTGTTGTTAGATAATGAGATATAGTTGGCACGCAATTATTTAAATATTAAAATTATTGAGTGGCAAAAGCGTTCACTAATTTAAAAACAAAAAGTATAAAAGTTATATTTTTTAATAAACGACTTTTTAAACTTTTTTTAAACAAAATATGGAGGTAAATTAAAAATCACATTAATTGGTTGTGTATTGCAGGCTTAACTAGACATACGTTTATACTGAATTTTTTATGCGGGCTAATCCTGCAATCCACATTCAATTTTTTTTTTCAATTTGATCCTATTTTTTCGTCAATTTTCACGCTACGCTTTTACTAATCGGAGTTTAAAAGATTCTATAACTGTTATATGTATAAAGATTTTAACTTTTAATAGTTTTGGTTTGCAATAATATTATAGAGATGTGTCAACTCGTGGTGCATGCTATTTTAGTATAATTAATAATGTTAAATATAGAAACTAAGTAATTCTACTTATGTACAATGTTTACAATGCACCTAATTTATTTTATAATCTAGTTTTTGCGAACGCACTGCCTGGCACTAGTTTTTATATGGCAGCTATTTAATTTTTATGTTTTTTAATGTACATAGTTTTAACACTGAAGCATAATAAACACGTTCTCAATTTACTATATCTATTTTAATTGAGTCCTGAGACTTATTATATTTACTAAGAACATTGTTATTTTTTTACTAATGTTTGAATTCAGAACAAAATCCGTCAGTTTTCTATTATTCTGTTCTGAATTCAATATTAATTTGTTCAAATCAAGAACAAGTCGCCAGCTGTAACTTGTAGCGTCATCTATGAGAATGGCCCCAAAACATGTGGTAAACTATAGTCGGTATCGTTGTTCCACTATCCGTACATAGATGGCATGAGCAGTTCAAAGATAATTAAATGGGAATTGTAACTAAATTGTATCATTATTACATTGCAATACAGTTGCTAGTAGCGTACGCGATTTCCAAAGTAAAGTTTACTGTTCCACATGTCACAACTTTAATCAGTTGAAGATAAAATATTATGGGGCTTTACTCCTAATGTAATTGTCATAAGGGCTATAATGCTATAACAAACCTTATAATTTCCGCACAGCTGGCTAAGTTTATCAAACACCCACTATTGGGTCGGTTTGTGTCTTGCATTGCTTGCAAAATACTTTCGTAAAACTTGTGAAATTAAACGTAAAATTAAAGTGCAAACGTAAAAATGTGAAGAAAAATACTAAACAGAAAATAATATATAACTTTTATGGCAAAGCCCGGGGCATTTTCGTCATAAAATGACGTCATAAGCCATGAATGACTAACGCCTACCCTACTTAGAGATTGCCGTTTTTATCAGCGATTCTTTATCATTGAGATTTCAAAGCGCTCGCGAAACGGTCACATTCGATTCTAACAGATAAAAAAATTGTAATGCATTTATTCTTGTTTTACGGTAAATGTACGTTGACCTAAACTCGTTTGGTGACTCAATAAGACTCAAGTCCTGTGCAGAAATCTGTGAATTTGTGAGTAGGTAAAGTGAAATGGCTTTTGACAAGTTGATATTGAAGATTATTTTGGATCTCTTTGTATTAGCATGCGGTAAGTATCTAACTTATTTTTAATTATAAACTTAGTTCACAGAATAAGAAATCTGATTATGAGTTCTGTCACTTAGTTTATGAATAGTCCAGGGGTAAGTCAGTTATATAGCCGCAGTTTTTTTGACATTAGTACGAAATACATCGCTGGTTTTATATGATCATTCATTGATATTGTTTAATGTTTATGCCTAGTTATTAATATTAGATAATTAATTATGTATCTACCTACAGTCTAGGAGCCCAAAGGATAAGAAGCCCATAGAATTTGATGTAATCCGTGACAAATATAAATCTGGGCCCAACAGATAAATATGGCCAATTCTCTAAAATAAAATGACAGCTCTAAATCTAGCGGTGCCCCTTTCCACAGGGAGTATTATGAAAGGGATAGCAATATAAATAGAGCTGTCATTTTAGTAATAGTTTCTTAGGTAGTTAGGTATATTACACGCTGCGACATTACAAAAAGTATGGTGAAAAGTCATAGGTGAGCGACGAAAGCGACGGGAGACGATAATGTCACCAACTTATTAATTGTATTATAAGATCTAGCTTTTTAAAATATTATAAGTACTAGATGTCCGCGACTTGATTGAGTTTTTTATTCTCGTGGGAAATCCTTAATTTTCCGGGGTAAAAATGTCCTTCTCCGGGATACATCATGCAACGTATCCCTTAGATACCAAATTTCATCAAAATCGGTAAAAAAGATGGGCCTTTAGAGCGTAGCAGACAGACAGACACACTCGCATATATAATATTAGTAAATATGGAAGTATGGACTTACTTACTATTGAACTTAATCTTGAACTAGGTAACTAAGGTAGGTACTTACCACCTTGTTTACCTTTCCATGCCTTTAATTCACTACGGAACTAAGGTCATATCCAATCGCCTAGAAAATCTTTTTTTATCTATAAGTACGTAGAATGTAGATACTAGATAGATAACCGTTTAAGTTTCATTGTATAATCCGATCCGATATCGGCATCGAGCGTATCAGACATCGGTACGATAGTCCTTTATCCCAATACTAGCTGATGCCCGCGACTGCATCCGCGTGGTTTAAGTTTTTTTAGCTGATGCCCGCGACTGCATTCGCGTGGTTAAGGTGGTGGTAGTTTTTTTTAGATAAAAAGTACCTAGCCTATGTCACTTTCCAGTCTACAGGTCCTCAACTATAACCATGCCAATAATCCCGTCGATCAGTTGCTTCGTTGCAGCGTGATTGAAGGACAAACCAATAAACAAACACACTTTCGCATTTTTAATATTAGTAGGATTTTCTAGGTCTAAACTATGGTATAAGCCCTATTTAAACCTACCTACGTTGCCCAAAAACATGGTGATGATAGCTTATAGTCACTTTAGTGGATTCAAACTTCAGCGTCCTCGTCGGGGTTTGGGGATTCCAACCCCGAATTTAGAACCCTATAAATCGGGGGCTATGTGTGTATTTGTGTTATTATATACCACTTGCTATAACGGTGAAAGAAGACATCGTAAGGAAACCTGCTTGAGAGTTCTTCATAATGATCTCAAAATTGTACGCTTAGTCCAAGTTTTTACATTGCAAATTCGATTGATCGTAATCGAGCGTTCAATCACGTTACCGTCAAAGTAAAATGGACCCAATAGCTCTCAATTTAAGTCACAAATTCAGTACAAGTGTAAGCACTGTAAAGCCATAGCAAATAATTACTTATCAATAACTCCGTTTTGCAGTAAAACCTCAACAATCGGTCGTAACTCGTAAGTATTGCAAAATATGACCTCTTAGCGCCGACAAATAAGGAAGTGCGGTACAATACCGTGTAATTACAGCAGGCCACTAGGATTCTATCGAGATAAAAAATTCTATTCACTTGCTTACGCGACTATAATACTTAGGTACTGATATATTTTCTGTAAATTGGAACAGCTTATGTGGACGACGACACCTTTAACTATACGACCCGTGTGTGTGTGTGTGATGTTTAACAAAAATTTTAGAAGGATAGGAGTTATTTACTGTACCTACCTCTGTGTCTGTACCTACCTGAGTAATCAGAAAACTTACATAGGTACACATCTACTGTACCGACTTGGTACCTACCCCCCAATCATGTAAGAATGACCGATGAAATCGTTAAAAATCTGCGGCAAAGTAAATAAACCATAACAGCATTAAATTAGAGCTCAATTTCGTGTACCCATTCTTATACGTTTAGGTATGTACGATACTCAAACGTATAAGAATGGATGCTTTGACGCTACTCCTTTACCATTTGATGGACAATTCTTACATAATCGGGGGGCTAGTTGAATTGAAAGTTTTCGATTGTTTTTTTCAATAGGTAGGTACAGGTACATCAATACTCCATAGTTTATTTTGTAAGGACCTTTTTGGATATCGTAGGTAATTTAAGCTATCTATTGATAGGCTTTATGGGTTGTAAGAACTGATATTATTTATTAGTGTTTTATGAACCTAAAAATAAAAATGAACACACTAATTAAGTCTGATGTAGTTACTTAGTTATTTCCATTTTGTTTTCACAGAGAAAGTAGGTAGTAAAATGAGTAATGTACCTAGTACCTACCATTTATGCATTGTAGGTAGAGTAGGTAGGTATGGGTAACATATTATTATGTAGGTAGGTAGTAATTCAAATTTCAAACCGTATAAAGCATTTAATCTATCACTATCAAGTAACTATCTACCTAGTTACTAGTAGTGGCAAACATCATTAATAGAAAAGATATGGATTATTTTGTTATCTATTTATATCTATCTTATCTAAAGCAGACACATTTTTCATAATATGTACCTACTAAAGTTCAAGTGTCATGACTCAAATCCCAACTTCTTATAACTATAGGGTACCTAATTAATTCAAATTCCCTCATAAAACGTGATAAGACATCTGATCCATACTTAGGTATATATTACATCTAATAATAACTAAATAAAGTCCACGTCTCTAGTAAACAATAACGCCTGCCGCAATATTCTCTGCAAAATCTCTATGCCGAAGATTTGCAATTGTTTGATAGATGGGCTAACTCTGATAAATTGAAATTATAGTCCTTGCCACAAAAGTACCTAATCCTGTGGCATTAATGGAACTAATACATTTTACATACAAAAATTATATTATTAGAATATTATTGCTAACGCCGTTTCTAGAGGACTTCTTTCGTGACATGGACTATGATGGCCGTTAAGACGTTTTGGACCCTCAGTTGCACCTTGCCAACAGGTGCTCAGATTGCCGAATAGGCCTCTCATAGGAAACGAGGTCTCAGTTCGAGGCGAACCACAAGTAGTACACCTTTTAGGATAAAGATAATTTCTAAAAGCCGGCAACGTATTGGCGGTTCATCTAGTGCTTCAAATATTCACGGGCGGTGGTAATCTTTTAACATTAGCTGACCCGCCTGCTCGTTTGCTCGCTATATACCTACTTAAATAAAAAAATAAATTGGCAGTCATAGGGACTATTAACCCTATTATTATTATTAAACCTTATTATTATTATTATCGAAAACGAATATTTAACTTTTTTTTTAAATTAATAAAAAATATTTAAAATAATTAAAATATACCTAAACCTTAAAACTAAAGCATTAAAGTTTAGTTACGAATATAGTATTTAAATATTTAAGACCTATTGTGTTCCTAACAACGCGAGCATGTCGGCGACGCGACGGTGACGCGAATCCACAAGTTTACCCCCTACCAAAAAGTACTCAACGCGGCTAAAGAAGTTTTCACATAGAAAATAGTTTTAAACTCCTATATTTTTAATGTTTCAGTATCAATACCTCTGCTGGTGATATATGTGGTGGCAGAGCCGTACCACCGGGGCTACTTCGCGGATGATATATCCCTCATGTTGCCGTACAAGACGCAGCAAATATCTGAGGGCCTGCTGGCGGGGGTCGGCTTCGCTCTAAACATTGCTATGGTATAACTACTTAGTAAATCACTGAATCCTTATTTTTAGGAAGGCTTCATTTTTCTAATTAGTAGCAGGAAAGTAGAGATTCCGTTGGCTATACCTTTAGGTAGGTAAGTAGGTACATAATAAAAATATTACCATTTAAAAAAATGGTATTTATTTTGGTGTAGGTACAGAATCCGTACAAGTTATACACAACAACACTATCACTATGAAATTAGATCTAAAAGCTAATCCTTATCCTCAAAAAGACTTATCATTAAAAAGACTCATACCTTTTATCGACTGAAACGGTTTCAAATATCGACCTTGGAATTTATTTTACCCTCCTAAAAATATAAATCTTCATCTTCGATTCTGACCCTTATTTATGTATAATCCTTTCAGATAATAATCGTGGAATTAGTCCGGGACAAGCAAGGGAAGGGCATAGGCGACAAGTTCCTCTTCGGAAACCTGGTACCAGGTTGGATCTGGGAGAGCTACACCTCTATCGGCGTGTTTACCTTCGGCGCGGCTTGCCAACAGCTTACAGTGAACTCCGCTAAATACGTCATCGGCAGGCTGAGGCCGCATTTCTTTGATGTAAGTTAGATTATTATCTATGCCAAATTCTTCTTAGGTAACTTGGTCCCAGCCTGGATCTGGGAAAGCTACACTTTTATTGGTGTATTCACCTTCGGCGCGGCGTGCTCACAGCTTACTGTGAACTCCGCTAAATAAGTCATCGACAGGCTGAGGCCGCAATACATTCATGCTATTAGGAATTTTAGTCTTTTCCAAGATTTTTGAGTTATCTATCGGCGTGTTCATCTTTGGCGCGGCTTGCCAACAACTCACTGTGAACTCCGCTTTAATATGTCATCGGTAGGTTGATGCCGCATTTCGTTGATGTAAGTTTTTCTTGTTTTTACCCAGTCTGTTTGTAAGAAAACTTATGACACATGAATAACTTGTCCTTTTCTCTAACTGTACGTCTTATCTTATAGTATTATTTGGTCCGAAATTTTAAAGACCTCCCTTGTGCAGATGGCTAGATTTTATAAATGACTAGCTGATGCCCGCGACTTCGTCCGCGTGGATTGAGGTTTTTCGGTTCCCGCGGGAACTCTTTAATTTTCCGGGATAAAAAGTAGCCTATGTGCTATTCCAGACTATAATATATCTCTGTGCCAAATTTCATCCAGATCCGTTCATCTGTTGGAGCGTGATTGAGTAACAAACATACATCCATACATACATCCATCCATCCAAACTTTCGCATTTATAATATTTATTTGATATGGATAGGTCCCTGCATGGTTGGGGGTTGGTGATAATAATAATCGGGATCAAAGGCTTAGTTATTCTCCGAGGCATCGAGAAGACAAAGGGACCGAATTCGGACCTCCAAATTCCAAAGTCAGTTAGGTAGTACCTATCGGTTAACTAGGTCTGTAGAGAGTCATTTAACGTTGGTTACCAAACAATTGTCATAAAAAGGTATGCATTGTTAAAACACGTAAAATAGATAGACTAGACTAGATGATGCCCGCGACTTCGTCCGCGTGGATTATTTTGTTTAATTCCCGCGGGAACTCCTCACTTTTCCGGGATAAAAAGTAGCCTATGTCCTTCCCCGGGATGCCACCTACCCCTGTACCAAATTTAATCAAAATCAGTTGAAAATTTGGCCCGGGAAAGCGTAGCAGACAGACAGACAGACAGACAGACAGACAGACGGACAGACAGACAGACACACTTTCGCATTTATAATATTAGTATGGAAAAACACGTAAAATTTTTTTTTTATCCACTTCAAGTTAGCCCTTGACTGCGATCTCACCTGATGGTAAGTGATGTTGCAGTCTAAGATGGTAGCGGGCTAACCTGTTACGGGCATGGCAGTTATATTAAACCCATACCCCTATTCGGTTTCTACACGGCATCGTACCGGAACGCTAAATCGCTTGGCGGCACGTCTTTACCGGTAGGGTGGTAACTAGCCACGGCCGAAGCCTCCCACCAGGCCAGACCAGGGCAATTTTACCGAATCCTATGTATTTCATAAATTCCAGGTATGTCAACCAGTACCAGGCGCATCCTCAACCCTCAACACTATGGGCTACATACAAGATTTCACCTGCGTGGGTGCGGACGCGGCGCGTCTCAAGGACATGCGGTTGTCTTTCCCAAGCGCACACTCCAGCTTCGCTATGTACAGTGCTGTGTTCTTCATTGTAAGATAATTCCTACGGCATCGACCCTCCACACTCTAGACTATGGTTCCACAAACTTATCCAAATTATCCGTGGCCAAAATTGGAACTAATTTTTATGCCTGTTTAGTTTTTGTTTTTATTTTATTTTTAATATAACTACTTAATTTAGTATACAAGCGACGATGTCACCGGGACTGCCCCCCGATTACGTAAGAATTGTCGATCAAACGTTAAAGATTTTCGTCAAAGTAAAATAAACCATGATTGCATTGAATTACAGCTCAATTTCGTCTGCCCATTCTTATACGTTTAAGGTATCGTACATACCTAAACGTATAAGAATGGGCAGACGAAATTGAGCTCTAATTCAATGCCCTTATGGTTTATTTTACTTTGACGAAAATCTTAAACGTTTGATCGGACATTCTTACATGATTGGGGCCCAGATAAGTTTGTCGGACTATAAGTCCACTCCTCAATGATATGCGGCTGTCCTTCAACAGCGCGAACTCTAGCTTCGCTATAATAAACATTCCTGTACTGTATGTTTTTCAATCTAAGCTGAGGATGGACATTAGCAGACTGTGCATTACTGAGCATTTAGGATATACGAGTAAAACCCCCGTTACTCTACATCGACTCATCATCATATTAAGATTTATGGGTATAATATAACTGCCATGCCCCTAACAGGTTAGCCCGCTACCATCTTAGACTGCATCATCACTTACCATCAGGTGAGATCGCAGTCAAGGGCTTACTTGTAGTGGATAAAAATAAAATAAAAATATCGCCAAAATCAAACTGTTTCCCCAAGTATTGTCATGAATATCATGAAAATAATTTCAACCAAATTAAGACCCCTAAACATGTAGCTATGCATTTTCGTTTCAGTTCTACATCCAAGTGAAAGGCAAATGGCGCGGCTCCAAGCTCCTGCGTCACGGCATCCAGTTCGCGACGCTGATCGGCGCGTGGTACGTGGGGCTGTCGCGCGTGGTGGACCACATGCACCACTGGAGCGACGTGGCCGTCGGCTTCGCTGTCGGCGCGCTCTATGGCGTTGTGGTGGTGAGTATCTATACAAATATTATAAACAACGCGGCTTCGTCCGCGTGGATTATTTTGTTTAATTCCCGCGGGAACTCCTCACTTTTCCGGGATAAAAAGTAGCCTATGTCCTTCCCCGGGATGCCACCTACCCCTGTACCAAATTTAATCAAAATCAGTTGAAAATTTGGCCCGAGAAAGCGTAGCAGACAGACAGACAGACAGACAGACAGACACACTTTCGAATTTATAATATTAGTATGGATGCGAAAGTTTGGATGGATGGATGTGTGGCGGTCTCCGCAGTCCGCACATAATCCAATAGATGGCATTACTAGTAGCGTACGATGAACACGAAGAGCCCAACTCACGCTTACGAAGTTTTCTCTGAATTACGCTATAGGTACATATACGACCTCCAAAGATGAACGGTCGGACCAGTGGTCCCCGAGCACAACACCCGCTCGGAGGATGATCATCCTTTGTTACGGTCGAGCCATATCACCTACTCCCGTACAGATTGGTGTATGGTTGTTTGTTACTCAATCCCGCCGAAACGGCTGAACGGAAATTTGGCACAGTGATAGATTATAGTCTGGAATAACACATAGGCTACTTTTTATCCCGGAAAATTAAAGAGTTCCCGTGGGAACCAAATACCTCAATCCACGCGGATGAAGTCTGGATCATCGTCTGTAATACGTATACAAGCCGACGCGACGTCAAGTCAAATGCCCGCCGCCGCGCCGCTGACTAAGTACAAATTAGGGGTATGGGTTATTATATGCCATGCCCATAACAGGTTAGCCCGCTACTATCTTAGACTGCATCATCACTTACCACCCGGTGAGATCGCAGTCAAGGGCTAACTTGTAGTGAATAAAAAAATACAAGCTCCTCAATAAACACAAATACCTACGCGCTCACTGCGCTCGTGCTTCAAAGTGGGAGCCACTGTTATTGTCATGTGGCGAGCGCGAACTCAACCCAGACAGGAGCGAGTACCCGTAGCCATACCTAATATACTCGTAATACCGGCGCTAACAAAGTTTGACATTGCAAAGAAGACACGAAAAAGGCCAAATAGAGCGGAAGCCAAACGGTAATGGTACGTGTGGAGGTCCCGGGTTTGATCCCCAGCTAGGTCAATTTCGAAAATTATAACTTCGTCTGACTTGGTGGGAGGTTTCGGAAGTGGCTAGTTACCTACCCTACCGGTAAAGACGTGCCGCCAGGCGATTTAGCGATCCGGTACGATGCCGCGTAGAAACCGATTAGGTTAGCACAGGTTAGCCCGCTACCATCTTAGACTGCATCATCACTTACCAGTTACCATCAGGTGAGATTGCAGTCAAGGGCTAACTTGTAGAGGATAAAAAAGTAGGTAATTATGGTAAGCGAGAGTATGGTCTACGCCTATCTGCTTACCTAAGCTGTTACCTACTTAAAAATAGGCCATAAGAATCTTCCTTTTTTCGATTATCGTAACGAATTTGTAGGACTCTAGGTAGGTAACTCTCGTACCCACAGTAAAGTATAACTAAACTGACAAACTTAGGTTAAGACTCCCTTACTAAATGAAAATTGGGAGGGATACCTAAATTATCTATTGTTATTTATTATTTTCAGTTCATCTACGTGTTGAAACCAAAGAAATACGGACCGCCTGTTTCTTGGGGAGCCACACAACCGGAGATGTTGCCGAGACCTGTGCTGTCCCGATGACCTGAATTCAAAACAAGGAATGACTTTCAAACTTAATAAACTTATGTTTATTTTTGTAAAGAACCTGAATAAAATTATGAGTGGTAGATAAATGTTTAAGACTCCTTTGTAAAATAAATTATGAAGAATAATGTTATTGTTTAGTCCCACAAACTTAACTGATCCGGTGACAGCATCGCTAAATCTCTGAAAAATAAAAATAAAAACTAAACATGCATAAAATTTAGTTCCAATTTTGCCCACCGGGCCAGTTTACTCGTAAGTTTGTGGGACTATACAGACTTATATTTTTTTAATAGACTTTTATATGAAAAATTGCATTGTCAATAAACTCTGTGGCATCCTATTTTGCTACGTTTTGTGCTTGTTTTGTGTTAGTTTATTAATTTAAAATTTATCATTAGTACGTAAGTAACTACTAACTACGTATGACTACTAACTATTCCTTACTATACTATATTATTTCTATACTAGGTTATTCCTTTTTCTACAACATTTTCTCTATAACTTCTTACATTTGTTGCTTGTTTAATTTTAATCTACAAAAATGTTTAGGTATACTGTTCTCTGTTCTGCATACTTACCTACTCTTTCTTTTACCTGGTCTTTTGTTTATTTTATAAATCACTTACCGGTAGGTACCTACTTAATTAGTTATTGCCAGTGACTTCGTCCATAGAATTAGTTTTTGGAAACTTTTATTTTTTCCGGATAAAAGTAAGTACATATCTAACTACCTAGCTATTACTGCAACGTTCTATGTGCTAACTATTACGGAGATTAGTCAAATAGCGGATAGCCCAAAGGTGCCGAGATTTTAAGTACAAGTTCGACATTACATTTCAAAGGCGAACTTAGTTAAAAAAAAAACCGGCCAAGTGCGAGTCGGACTCGCGCACCGAGGGTTCCGTACAAACCTGTAGTAACTTTTACGATTTATGACGTATTAAAAACAAAGATGTAAAACGGTAATAATTACCTTTGTTAATGAACCGCAAAACTAACTTTGTTTGTAGAGGTTTACTGTTAATATCAAAAAAAATATGCTAGTTAGAGCATTGGCTATAGTTTTCCTGTAAAATATACATAAATTCCTATTGACCATAATTATTTCAGATTTTTCGGTAAACTCCGGAGATAAGGGGGGGGGGGGGGGGGGGGGAACGGTATTTTTTTTAGACTTTTTCCCCGATAAATCAAAAACTATCATGACTAAAAATAATTAAAAATCTGTTTTAGAATGTACAAAGTAAACCCTTTCATATGATACCCCACACAGTACAGTTATCTCACTTTTAAATTTCAACCCTCCGATTTACACAACTATTCCAAATTTCATGTCGATAGCTTCGGTAGTTACTGAAATAATCGAGTGTGACGGACGGACAGACGGACAGACGGACAGACAGACGGAGAAAGTCGCACCATAAGGGTTCCATTTTACCATTTTGGTACGGAACCCTAATTAAGCACTGTATACTTGTCATTAATTCTTTTAGATTATTAATTTATTACTGTTGTTAGTTGTATTGTATGGTAGTTTTTAGAATAAGTACCTAGATGAAATTATTATTTTTTTAATTTATTAAATTTTATGGGATAAAAAGTAGCCTTTGTCCTTCCCCGGGATATTACCCACCTCTAGTAGGACATAGGCTACTTTTTATTCCGGAAGAGTAAAGAGTTCCCGCGGGAATCATTAAAACCTCAATCCACGCGGACGAAGTCGCGGGCATCAGCTAGTGTGTGTGTGTGTCCGTCGTATACGCGATCTCTTACAATTGACAGATCTTTTCGAAGAATTGCAAAATACATTTGCGAAGAAACATCACGAAAGAGATGGCGAATGGCAATAGAGATTTTGTACATCATAATAAGTCCGTATGTTAAATGTGTGTCTAAGTATTGCATTGTCAGTATTTTTGTGCTATTTTTGTTGTATATTTTAGTGAAAATTATATTATTTTTGACAAAAGCTTAATTTTTTTTTCAATTTCATAGTTAAGGCCCTTTAAACATTTACCCCGCGACCAACTATAGGTAAAAAACTCAACTATAGGTATAAAACTCGTCACACTACAGCATATATATGCACGCTTTACGAGAGCGTAGAGCTATAGAGCGTAGAGACGCTCGATTTTATTGCCAACTAACCAATTTTGTTACTTGAAAATATTAGACGATTATTTATTTACTAGGTACTTGTTTACGCTGTTGGCCGCGGTAAATATTATGTACCTATTTATGCGCCGAAACAATACTCGCGGCTACAATAATACTCAGTTTTTGAGATTGTAAAATAATGTATAAAAGATTATCTTACCGATTTCGTTCAAAATCGATATCTGGGGTTCCGTAGGATCACAAAATAGGAAACTGTTACCAATATTTTAAAAAAGTCAGCGCCATTTTGAAATTCTTTGTTATCGTACCGATTTCGTTCAAAATCGATATCTGGGGTTCCCTGGGATCACAAAACAGGAAACTTTGAACAAAATTTTAAAAAAGTCAGCGCCATTTTGAAATTCTTTGTTATCGTACAAATTTCGTTCAAAATCGATATCTGGGGTTCCCTGGGATCACAAAACAGGAAACTGTTACCAAAATTTAAAAAACGGCAGCGCCATTTTGAAATTCTTTGTTATCATACCGATTTCGTTCAAAATCGATATCTGGGGTTCTCTGGGATCACAAAACAGGAAACTGTTACCAAAATTTTAAAAAGTTCACTGCTGACTTTTTTTTGATTGACTGCTGTTTTGTGATCCCAGGGAACCCCAGATATCGATTTTGAACGAAATCGGTACGATAACAAAAAATTACAAAATGGCGCTGACTTTTTTAAAATTTTGGTAACAGTTTCCTGTTTTGTGATCCCAGGGAACCCCAGATATCGATTTTGAACGAAATCGGTACGATAACAAAGAATTTCAAAATGGCGCTGACTTTTTTAAAATTTTGGTAACCGTTTCCTGTTTTGTGATCCCAGGGAACCCCAGATATCGATTTTGAACGAAATCGGGACGATAACAAAAAATTTCAAAATGGCGCTGACTTTTTTAAAATTTTGGTAACAGTTTCCTGTTTTGTGATCCCAGGGAACCCCGGATATCGATTTTGAACGAAATCGGTACGATAACAAAAAATTTCAAAATGGCGCTGACTTTTTTAAAATTATGGTAACAGTTTCCTGTTTTGTGATCCCAGGGAACCCCGGATATCGATTTTGAACGAAATCGGTACGATAACAAAAAAAATCAAAATGGCGCTGACTTTTTTAAAATTTTGGTAACAGTTTCCTGTTTTGTGATCCCAGGGAACCCCAGATATCGATTTTGAACGAAATCGGTACGATAACAAAGAATTTCAAAATGGCGCTCACTTTTTTTTAATACATACATACATACATGCATACATACATATATATTCCTAACATACCCTTTCCTTGTGGCTTTGCCTTAATCGGGTAAAAAAAATACACCTACACTTGAGAACTTCCTTCTTTGTGGATGTCGGTATCAAGTTTTTCTAAGCGCAGTACACATAGAGAATATTATATCTCTATGGCAGTACACAACACGGTGTTCATTTTGTCGTAATAAATTTCGTGCAAAAAAGCGATACACCCACCCGTCCACGAGCGCGTCTCAGCGCGTACTGAGCGCCAAACGCCTAGCGCTCGGCTTCTTTTCATAGAAAAATGTATGAAACATTTTTTTTTTGCCACATAAACTATAAACATATTTATTTGTATGCTTAATGCTTTGCACCATGGATAGAGGACTATATAAGCCCCACTTTATTGTTAATATTCAAGTTAAAATATGCAGCGGATCTAGCTTTATGGGTACCTATCCGGACCCCATTTTTCGTCATTTTCAGCAGATCTTGCGTTCGGAGAAACGTATTTATGCAGAAAATTTGTATTGGAGTGTGCATTTTTATAAGGTCAAACGAGAGATGAAGAAATGACCTTTAATTTGATACCATGACATCCCCACAGCTGTGACTCCCGATTCTTTAAAGTGTACCTGGAAAAGGATGACACATCATGAAATCCGTATAAGGCACCTTAATGTTACTATCTACTTAACAATAAAATTCTCGTCACCAAATTATGGCCGAGATCGTCCGTCTACCTTGTGGGGGGTTGTCTAACGCTGCGATTTACGGTGCGAGGCCGCAATTCAAAGACCTTGGGAGCTTGGGAGTTGGAACCCTGCAACGCCTATGATCGGTTCCTAGAACTATGTGCCTCGTCCATTGGCAGTTGCCACCTAAACTTTGCAACTCCTCGAGCTATGTCGGTTACTCTGGTTCTCCTACCGGACCTCCTCATTTCTGATTTGATCAAAACCGCAAGACCTACGAGGCAACTATAGC
Organism: Erebia ligea; assembly: GCA_917051295.2. Lineage (NCBI taxonomy): Eukaryota > Metazoa > Arthropoda > Insecta > Lepidoptera > Nymphalidae > Erebia > Erebia ligea. The sequence goes on from OU785239.1 coordinate 3,825,242, forward strand.
ATCGTTTTCTATAATGTAACGTGTGATAGGTAGTTAGGTACCTATAGTTCCTTACAAGATAGTACATACCAATAGTGACCTTAATATACGTAGACGACCTGTTAGATTAAGTTATCTATTCGCTTCCGTAATATTTAATCAGTGCACTTTCGACCATAGTTCAGTGAGTAAGTAAGTATATGTACTTACTTTAGTTTGCACATAAGACGGTAAGGTCCTAAGTACAGTCTAAAATAAAAAGTAGATCATACTTATAGATATGCTTAGGATTACCTACAGTCTACACCAAGGTAATCTATGTTACTATTGGGGGAAAGGAAAGGTTCTCCCTTTTAAAAGAGATGGACTGACCGTGAATGTCACCTTTAAGGTGGACTACACGGGTCTGCCCGCGAAATTCAAATTTAATTTGGTTTTTCGCAATTTATAAACTAATACGACAAAGTAGGCTTATGGCATTCTAATTCCGCCAATGGCAGTATCATCTTCACAGGGTTATATAAAAATCTTTACTTGAAAGTGTCCAGTTTAAGAAATTAGTTAGACTATCGAGTTGGATGTGAGTTACTCACAAATTAGTCGATTATCTGATTAATTACTTAAACTGGACACTTTCAAATAAAGATTTTTCTATAACCCTGTGAAGATGATACTGCCATTGGCGGAATTAGAATGCCATAAGCCTACTTTGTCGTATTAGTTTATAAATTGCGAAAAACCAAATTAAATTTTAATTTCGCGGGCAGACCTGTGTAGTCCACCTTAACTTTTGACAACCTCCGTAGCCTGTGGAAAGTCCCGGGTTGAATCCCCGGCCGGGTGAATAATCTCTGTTCTGGACTGGCGAGAGGTTTCAACTTTCAATCATGGCTAGTTACTACCCTACCAGCAAAGACGTGCCGCCAAACGACTTAACGTTCCGGTTCGATGCGATGTAGAAAAGGATAAGAAATACCTGCGGGTTTATTATAGCTGCCATAAAATTAAGTATCCATAGGTACACACAATATCATCTTGCGTTACTTTGCGGAAGTCCATGACATTGAAAAAACTAGAAGTTTAATTCGCTATAATCCGCCACAGAAGGTACAGTGCGTATCTTGAACTTGCGGCCCGCGATATTCTCCACACCACATATAAATCTTCCAAAATACCTAACATACATACATAATACATATTACATAATACTTAAATTTTGTGGTGTTGCGAATTGAAAATGTGGTGTTGAGAATATCGCGGGCCGCAAGTTCAAGATACGCACTGTACCACATAGATTTACCTTCTGTGGCGGATTATAGCGAATTAAACTTCTAGTTTTTTCAATGCATTATCCCTTACCATCAGGTGAGATCGCAGTCAGGGGCTAACTTTTTTTTTCTCCTCTACAAGTAAGCCCTTAACTGCGATCTCACCTGATGGTAAGCGATGATTTTAGTGGCGTAAAAAACCCTTTGATAAGGAATTGGGAGCAACACCGCTGTTGTGCACAAAATGGCGACACGCCCATATTTTGTTACAGATAACGAAACAAAAATAGCTATAAACGCGCCTACGCACAACATACGCTACATAGTTATGTAAGTGTGTAATGTTAGTTCGAGACGATTTATCGGTATAATTGACCCACTTTGAACCTTGCACTATGGCAAAATATGTATATTAATTTATTACAGAAGTATTTCATGTTTTTGAAACATAATTTTGCCCGTTTTCGAACAATGCCTAAGGTGTCAATTTTCACATAGGTACATTAACTGTCACCTAAATTGGGCTTAGGTGTTCCCTAAAAATGAATTGTTGGTGAAAACGGGCAAATTTTGTCTTTCTTGAAGCGATTGTCCATATTATTTTACGTAAATAGCGTACGTAGTCACTTGCAAAAGATACGCGACTTAGAAGACTGTTTACATATTTTCCTAAGTTACTCGTGTAAGCTACTAAGGTAGGTGAGTAAAACTTATAAATGTAATTGCGTCCATTGGAATAGGGAACGAAGGCGTGTAAAGGCGAGGCAATTTAGGTAGTTAGATTTATGAATTAACGGAGGTATTTATTATTCTAGATTAATGAATACTCATCATATTATGGATAAATAAATAAATAGTTTTAGCAATTTAGCTCACCTCAGGTTGAAGAAAATCCTTGAAATATTATGAGAAAAGCTATGAAAATGAAATTATCCCATGTAAACCCCATAAATGATAACATGTGTAAGTTTATGAAGACCTATTTCATGCAAGAATCTGCCCATTCTTATACGTTTAGGGTATCGTACATATACCTAAACGTATAAGAATGGGCAGGCGAAATTGAGCTCTAATTCAATGAAGTTATGGTTTATTTTACTTTGACAAAAATCTTAAACGTTTGATCGAACATTCTTACATGATTGGGGGGCTGATAGATAGAGCATAATATCAAAACGTGTGCGTAACGTGGGCCGTGGCGTCGTTGACCGGGACACAATGAAGTGAGATTAAGGAGCTATTAAGCAACGAATCGACCTGTTATCCACTTAAGTGCTCTATCGGACGAATTCATAGGCCGTGTGTTTTATTTTTGAAATGATAACATAAGCGGTTGTTGCGGTTACTTATGTGGTTGACGTCCAATCTGCTCGTACGAAGCGTTTTTGCTCCACTTTTCTGATACGAACCGCTAGGGTGTGGAACACCCTCCCAGCGCACGTGTTTCCTGCCACATATAACTTAAAAGTACCTTCAAGGCAAGAGTGAATAGGCATCTTCTAGGCAAGCGCGTTCTTGCACTAAGCATGATTGTCGTAAAGTGCAAGCCTATATCCACGCAATAAAAATAAAAAAATAAGCCATAAAAAGTCTAACATCTTATAAAAGTATACCTAATGCAGAAAGACCCCAGAAATTTTAGGATCCCCCTCGCATTAGGTACTGCCGGTCAAGAGTCAACTACTGTCTCTTGAAAAGTTGAATCCTCGTCTATGCTGTATGTTGTAGGCTGTCAAAAAAATTCTCTAGAAAACTACGTATTAGGTCGCGTCACGTAGCTACGCCGTACCAATCATTACAGTACTAACGATTAATATCGAGTCTACGATAAAAACTTGGTGTGTAGAGCGCTTTACGTGATACATTGATTTGTTGTTTCGAGGCCTAACTTATCTAGCCCGGTGGCCAAAATTGGAACTATTTTTTAAGACTGTTTACTTTTTATTTTATTTTTAATATTTATTATAGGAACACTTGTAAAGATAACGGCGACGCTGTCACCGGGTCAGATAACTTTTTGGGACTATATAATTTACTAGCTGGGTGATTCTTTGAAACACAGTTTTGGCATGATTTTCGCTGAAGAACTCATTAAAATAATGAATGAATGAATGAATGAAAAAACTTTATTGCACACCAAATAGTTACATGAACAAATAACAAAATATATAATATCTAAAACTAATATGGTAGTACGCAAAGGCGGCCTTATTGCTGCAAGCAATCTCTACCAGGCAACCCTTGGCTAGAGAGGAAAAAATAAAGATAACAGGATAGTGCAAGTAAAACATAAACACATAGATATAATAATAATTATTAGTCAAAAAATAAATAAATATATACCTACTAAGATACTATAAATAAATATACTCAATACTATGCTCAATATGTATATATACACTCATACATACATATATATATATACATAGACATATATATATCTATCCATAAATACTTATAATCTTCTTTTTGGACATACTTTTCAGATTTTATGTTAATGGTAAATAATAAATATCTATCGAGGCATGATGTTTTGCAGTTCTAAATAAATAAAAAATTTAAGCCTTCAGAAAATAGTTAAAACTAATTAATCTGGCGCGTCCGAATGACGCTTTGGTGTTCAATTATACTATTTTTGCAATAAATTGTCGCAATATAATAAAATTAGCAAGTTATATCGATATTCCAATATATATTAGTAAATATTTCCAAATTAAAAAACCAAATTACCTAAATAATCTTGAAATTATAGTACTTTAAAAATTGTCCGCGACTAAAGTAATCATTCATCTGGCCCAATAAGTCTACAAAGGAATTCAACGTTAATTCTAAATTTTTCCCTTGTAAACCGACAGTTTGAAGTTTAGCGCCAGTGAAATGCCAGTCTATCATACGGAGCGCACGTTCACGACGCGTATTTTGGCGAAATTTACGATATCAACCTGCTTAATCTGGCATTTGTAAGGTAAGTAGAATAATTAATCTGGCATTGTTTATGAATAATATTCAAGTGTATTTTAATGTTTTGTAAGAACCAGTTTCCCTTATCAGGTTGTATATTACTGTTAATTACTCCTATGATTTTAAAAGTTGATAAATAACTGTATTCGATTATCTTCAAATTCTTCATTAATCTGGTCCTCATTAGTCTGGATTTATCTGGCACATAATATTCATATGACCTGATGAATTCAAAACACATCAATTAAAATTAGAATTAGAATTACAACGTGCCTGCATGCGATATGCACCGCCTACCCTCCCGCTTCTAAACATACAGGATAAGCAAGCAACCAAGCAGGCAATACGCATCATACGTTGACAGTGCTGATAGAAGATTTGTGTGGTGTGGTGTTGTGGTGGTGCGTATTGCCTGCAAGTGCTTTTTCTGCATGCAATAAAGTTGATTGAAATAATATAAAAGAATCCCATTTACACTTTATCTAGTTAAAAAGTCTGCAAAATCTCATTCTTCTGCCATTTTCATCATTCATCTGGCTGATAATTCATCAGCTCACTCTAAATCATAAGTGACTGGGAGCAATGCAGTGCGTTTTAAATAATTTAAATACATTTAATGACCTAGACAAACTAATATTTAAACATATATCTATTAATACTAAAAAAAAATTTAAGCCAGACGAATTAGTCATTTACCCTCGCTTTCAAAGAATCACCCAGCTGATGCCCGCGACTCCGTCTGCGTGTTTTAAGTTTTTTTGATTCCCTCAGGAACTCCTCAATTTTCCGGGATAAAAAGTAGTCACTCTCCAGGTCCTCAACTATATCCATACCAAAAATCACGTCGATCCGTTGCTCAGTTGCGGCGTGATTGAAGGACAAACCAACAAACAAACACACTTTCGCATTTATAATATTACTATGATTTGGTTTCAGTTCAGAAACCTTGTCGTCGATTTCAAAGAAAATAAAAACTGCATTTTGAATCTTCAAAAAGTCATAAATCGGACACCTCATGGGACACATCATCTTAAAATCTGATTTTCCTATGGAATACTAATATTATATTGTAAGAAATAGGTACCTAAATTCTACAAAAAAAAGCTGAGGTTTTCTTTTTTAAATCTTTGAATAAAGTTTTTATTTTCTTTCAAATTTCGACGACCACGACGTTCCTCAGACCAAATTCCTATATGTCTTGAAGCCTGAAGGTTATTATTAGAGAAAGGAAAACTTATAAAGGAGGTTAAATCACCTCACAGACCGCTTCTAAAAAACATCCTGTATATTGATAAAGCATTGTCACGCCCTCGATAACAGCGAATCACACGACGACAACGTAGCGAACGCATGTTAGTATACACTACCTACTTACACATTATTTATGATACTTTACACCCGATTACATAGTTACAATATAATATTATGTTATTGACATGTTTTTATTAATAGTTACAATTTAGTATTTCGAAGCTGATTTCGGTATTTTCACTACTAGCCTAATAACGTCAATGGATAAAAAATATACGTCAGTGGCTTTAATTTTTTGATGTTACTTGTTAGAGAATATTATGTATTTATTTATGTACTAGATGATGCCCGCGTCTTCATACTAGATTCTTCGTCCGCGTGGATTAAGTTTTTTTAATTCCCGGATCACAGATGTTGGAGACAAAGCGGCAAAACTAAAGTAGGATTGGGCCGGACATGTGATGCGCATGTCCGACGACTTGTGGGCAAAGGCCACAACACACTGGGTGCCACAAAGAACAAAAAGACGTCGAGGAAGGCCCAGGCGCCGCTGGCGCGACGAACTCGATGCCTTTATGGAGGACTGGCCCCAAATATCGATGGACCGTGATAAATGGAAGGAGGAAAGGGAGGCCTTTGCCCAACATTGGGACACTACAGGCTGCAAATAATAAATAAATAAATAAATTCCCGGGGGAACTTGTTAATTTTCCGGGATAAAAAGTAGACTATGTCCTTCCCCGAGATGTAACCTACCACTATACCAAATTTCATCAAAATCGGTTGAATAGATTGGCCGTGAAAGCGTAGCAGACAGACAGACGGACAGACAGACGCACTTTCGCATTTATAGTATTAGTATGGATATATTTGTGTCATTAGGATGTATATTTGTGTAAGTTTATGATATAATATCCCATTTCATTCCATCTCACATCTTGTTGTACCTATTCTTCCTTCACAACCGTTCTCACTGGCAAGGGTCACTGGTAGAGATCTCTTATAGAGATAAGCGCTTCCTTGTCCACTATGTTTCTGTTTTTCTACATACTTTTATAACTTTTTGGTACAAAAAAAATATGGGAGCAGACCCGAAGTACATAGAAGTCAACCACTAGCCTATACTCATTGTAATAAACAAGTTATCAGCTTAATAAAATCGTTTCGGATTGAAATTAAAGCGCGCCGATAACGTCTAATCTCAAATTGTTACTACCATGCGTTGAAGACGTTTCTCGCGTGTGATTCGCGATTACCGTGGGCGTGACAGTCGAATATCTTGTTATCATTGGTGATAGCAGCTAAAAATATAGGCTAAGGAGCAGCCGACGCCCGCAATTCGCAGCCTTGTGGGGTGCGATAGGTGCAGGTATACTGTATACCATTTGAAGTTCCTAAATTAGAGTTTATGAAGTATCTGAAATACTAGTACGTAACCTCGGTTCTCCACATAATACTGGAAATCTTATAATATATACTGGAAGTGGCTGGGTGAGGTAGGCTGAAGCCCGTGGATGGTGGCGTTCTTTGAGAAAGGCCATTGTTCTGCAGTGGACGTCCGTAGGCTAAGATGATGATGAGAACAACGATTGTTTAGAACTTACGATTAGTTAAATGACAAGGAAGCTTAGCAATGATTTGCTCTAATGGCTCTGAAAGTTGATGTTTTGTGAGATGGTGAAAAAAAAACCCGGCTGAGCTTGTTGTAGGCTCTTCTCAGACTAGGGCGCGTTTGAAACCTCGTAGCTTTAGTTTTAAGATACCGTAAGGGGCCATCCATTAATCACGCGAGGCTTGAAAGGGGGGGCGGGGGTTTAACAAAAATCACGAAATATCACAAGGGGGGAGGGGGGGTGTAGTAAGATATCACGTGTATTTATTTTTTCGTCAAACGCGCGATTTCTAAACCGAAAAGCGGCGTGTAGTGTGACCTTGACTTGCCGTTGCCAGGCAACGAACGAAGTCCCCGCGCACCGCGACGATCGCCCGGCTCGGCTTCATTGCCATTTGCCAGTCGCCAGTTATTCTGTTATTTTGGCGCTGAATACACGCGTACACCGTTTATTAACTCGTACGTGTTGCATTAAAAAAATATTTAAGATTCTTTGTAGGTACTAAAAAATACACGTGATTTTAGGTGGGGGCGGGGGGGTTAGTCTTAAACCTCACCACGTATCACCAAGGGGGAGGGGGGGGGTTAAAAAATGCTCAAAAAACATCACGTGATTAATGGACGGCCCCTAACAGACTATCACCATCATATTTTTATGTAACTGGACGTCAATAAGTGTAGTGTACTTACCTAAATTGAATAAATATTTATGACTATGACTTTGACTATGACTAATCCTTTATTACATTACAAGTAAAATAAAATCTCTATCTCGCTAACTTATTTCTTTAACAAGCAACATCATACTAATATTATAAATGAGAAAGTGTGTTTGTTTGTTGGTTTGTTGGTTTATTGGTTTGTTGGTTTTGTCCTTCAATCACGCGGCAACGGACCAACGGATCAACGTGATTTTTGGCATGGGTATAGTCGAGGACCTGGAGAGTGACATAGGCTAGTTTTTATCCCGGAAAATTAAGCAGTTCCCGCGGGAATCAAAAAAACTTAAACCACGCGGACGAAGTCGCGGGCAATAGCTAGTACATAGGGTAGTTATGCCGGTTCGCCGGCCTCCTTCAGTTTTCGGCCTTTACGCGTACTCGGTGCCGTAAAATTGCGAGAATATCGCTTAGAAATACTATTTCCAAATGAAATCTTTATTCAGACATTTGAAAATATTTGCTTTGTATCTGACAACAATTTTGGTCAGGTAACATCTTCGAGTGATTTTAGTGAATTTATTCAATTCGACGGGGGGCATCGGAGGTAACGCAACCTGCGGAAATTAGAAAAAAAATAGTGCCGCGCGTTTCAGTCCAAGGCAAGCTTTTTGTTGTTTTTCTGAATGAATGATGTTAATAGGCATGTAATACCCTTCTAAAATAATTTATTAACATACTTTTAATATGATTATGTGAATATTTTGTACAAAACAACAATAATGTTGGGGGCCGCGATCTAACATTAAATTTTCTTCAAAACTTTGTTTTTCGGCCTAGGGGCCGATATGTGGCGTATCAAGCCTTCCACGCTTTTGTCTCTTTTATTCAATTGGTGAAATGATATATGTCACGACTCTTTCTTTTATTATTGTACCTGATGTGAAAACCCTCGCCATTAGTTTTCGGCCGTCAATATGTTAGTATAAATTAATAGTGAAGACCATTTTGGGGGTGGCCGAAAACCACAACATAGAAGAAACAGTACCTACCTCAGTTTTCGGCATAGTATGGAAAGCATGTGAAAACTGAATACCGGTAATAGTTTTCGGCCATAAAATTGCAAAGTTTAAAGCCAACAATAATTTTGAGTTAACGTTTTTATTTTAAAGATAACTAAGTAACATTACATATTGTACCTATGTTATTATTTTTAATAATAAGGCCAGAAGCTAAGAATAAATAAGGCCAGAGCACGAGTAACAGAAGAATCGATCAGACTAGTTTAGGGAACTTATAGAGTTTTTGACCGAGTCAAACATTATTTATTTATTTATTTATATGCACAATTATCCAAGATTGTTATTTCAAAAATAACATAAAAATAGGAACGTATTTGATAGGTTTTAAAGGTGTTGTAATTAGTGAGTAACAAAGGTTCCAAGTTTTTTATTAAGTAATATAATGTTCTTGAATTATGTTGATTATGACTTTTAATAACATTTGGATACATAATAAAACAATGATGAACTTACAAAAAGCGTTTTAATGTAATTTTAAACTTATAAATTCATTTTAAATCCACCATAATCCAGTGGCCGAAAACAGAATACCCGATGGCCGAAAACTGAAATTTGAGGCCGAAAACTGAAATTTTAGCGTTTTTCCGGATTAAATAAAAAATAAAAATAACTAATAGCTTCAAGCGCAACACAGTTTCTAAAAAAGAAACTCCAGTATATGGGCTTTCATCTAACATAATGAGCATAGCAATATTAAGGTTGTAACATTTTTTTCTGATGTCCTAAAGTTGATGGGAGCACTAAAAGGCCGAAATCCGGCACATCGACCCTACATACATTCGTTTGACGATTCAAAAGCACTTTTAAAAGTTTTTTTGAATAAATAACATTTGTTTTTTTATATCAAACCACTGATTGCTTTTTAGGTGGTACTTGGTTGGTACCTAGCAAATGATAACGAAATATTGTATCATGTAGATAACATAATATAATTATTATGTTTATTTCGAGAGGAGAAAAGGGGTCACGAGACTGCTCCGCTGTCAGCAAAGGGTATTGACTGAATTTATTTTTGACCCCTTATAAAAATAATATTTTTTATGAATTTGTGTTTTTATTGCTTTCATCAATAAATTTTCCAATCAGTTATAAAAGTTCATCGCATTCATCACAAAGAATCTTACTTTAACTCGTAGGTACTATTATAAATAGGTAGGTGTCTAAAGTTTATCGACTCGTCATTATGTTTACTTAAAACTTTGTTTTATTAATTGTTCATCTAAAAATAAACTTAAAAGTATCTCTTATTATTTATCTATATAATATGTTATAGTCCAAAGCCGAAGTGCAGGAGCATCGCGATTAGCGGCAATCCTCAGAAATCGCCAGCGCGCTTGGTCCAAAGTTAAAATTTCGGCTTCTGCCTAGCGAGTTTACAGGCCAATTGGATTTGCCTAACTTTCCTGTTATAGTCCAAAGGTGAAATGCGAGCGCATCGCGATTGGCCTAAGAAATCCTTAGAAATGACCAGGGCGCTTGGTTCAAAGCTGAAACTTCGGCTCTTGCCTAACGAGCTATCAGGCCAATCTCGACGAGGCCAATTTCAGGGTTTTTATCAGATTTATTTATTATATAGTGCTGCGTAATATGCTCTACTAGCCGCTATAGCGTCACTAGGGGTTGGGCAAGCGCTAGGCATCGCCAATAAATTTTATTCGGGATGCAAATTCAAATACCGGCCTGTGTTTTATTCTAATGCCTAAGTTTACACCGCGGAAACTCCTTAATTTTTTGGGATAAAAGTAGCCTATGTCACTCTCCAGGTCCTCAACTATACCCATGCCAAAAATCACGTCAATCCGTCGCGTTGCTCCGTTGCGGCGTGATTGAAGGACAAACCAACAAACCAATAAACCAACCAACCCACAAACCAAATGGGCGCCCTCCCGCGATTCGGTCCGTATACCCGCGAGGATGGCTTGGTAGGGCCATGGGAGGTCGTGGGTTTTCATTATACTACGTTTTAACGAAGACGGGAATCTCCCAATGGGCACGTAATGTATTTATCGACTAATATTCTTATCTAAACATGTACTTACTTAATGTAATTATTACAATAGTTAATATTATTCAATTTTGCATCACTGAAAAATAACTTATATAGTAAATACGTCACATTAATTTAATTGATCGTAGTTACAAATAAATACGTCATTATGCTATTGATTTCTGCGCGTCATAATTTGCAAAGCATGTTTTGTTATTTTTCTAGGCAATAAATTATTTATTTACATAAAAAAAAATCGGTAAATTAATGATACCTAAATTTAAATTGTACTGTAATAATTTGACTAAGGTTACTAATTTGATAATGTAATCATTAAAGTTTATGATGTATTGTATTTTTTTTTTTTTTTTTAATTATGATGTATTGTATAATTTGATTTAATGAAATTATTTAATTTATTTCAGTAAAAGTTCTTCATACGCGGGGTATACGTTCCGTAAATATGCCGCGAATACAGAAACCGTAAATATGGAATGGTAATTTATATGGGATTATAGGGGATACGTTCCTAGGTGACAAAATAAAAAACAAATATACATATAAAAAAATCAATTTAATTGAAAGGGGATAGAACCGATCTGGCATAGCGACCTGCCGCCATTTTGTTTTTTTTTTTAAATTGCGGCGCACAATGAAAGTGGTATGTATGGGTAGAGGACATTTAGACGAACAAATAATGTCAAGTAACATAGTACCCCAAAGTGTCACGTTACCGAGATATTTGGAGGTAAAGATAGACATATGAGGACAACGACAATCATTAAAAATAGACTTATTACGTGTCTACAGGCGTCAGATTGTATCCAAATAATCGTTTCTAGGTTGATTATTATTATTACTATTTATTAGAAGAGAGTAGGTACATTACATACTACTAGGAGCACGAGAAAACTACTACATACTATTATTAATTATTTATCTACTAAACCGCATCGCAATGAAACGCAGTCGACATGTCGCGTTGGTCGCATGTCACTTAGCTTAAAAACATTTTTTTAAGTAGGTAAGTATTGCAGCTAGTTAGATATGTAGACAAGCCAACACGCGCGCGCGAGATACTTTGACATAATATAGCGTTTCATTGCGATGCGATGTGATTTAGTAGGCAAATAATTAATTATTTAGTAGTAGTCGTTTTCTCGTGCTCCGAGTAGTATGTAGTGTACCTACTCTCTTCTAATAAACAGTAATAATAATAATCAACCTGGGAACGATTATTTGGATACAATCTGACGCCTGTAGACACGTAATAAGTCTATTTTTAATGATTGTCGTTGTCCTCATATGTCTATCTTTACCTCCAAATATCTCGGTAACGTGACACTTTGGGGTACTATGTTACTTGACATTATTTGTTCGTCTATGTGTCCTCTATCCATACATACCACTTCCATCGTGCGCCGCGATTGCGAAAAAAAATCAAAATGGCGGCGGGTCGCTATGCCAGCTTCCATACAAAAAGGTTCGAACCCCTTTTTGATTAATTATTATCTTGCTTAGCCAATGGTTTAAAGAATTTTGTAATTTTTCTTGCTTGGCAGTTTTTAAAAGCTTCTTCAATTCAGACTGATATTCAGCAGTGGCATTAGCAACATTTTTAGGCATAGTTGTAATAAGGTCTATTATTTTACTTTTTTATTATAGTGGGTTGGATACCTATTAGAATCCTTTTTATTAATATGTATGTACCGATGTACCTACCGATTAGATCCGCGAATAAAAATTCAAAATTTAAAAGTTTTTTATTCAAATAGACTTTTTACAAGTGCTTATGAATAGTCGAATGAATCTACCACTGGTTCGGAATGCCATTCCTACCGAGAAGAACCAGCAAGAAACCCGGCGGTTGCTCTTTTGAAATAAAAATAATTACTTACAATTTCATTAATCCGCCGCGAATATAGGAATTGGGTCGCAATTTTTTAATCCGCGAATAGTGAAAACGCGAATGAAGGAAGCGCGATAAGGAGCTTTTACTGTACTTTTAAAAAACCCAACAATTTGCTCACTATATAATATGATATGGTATGAATATGTGAGGGATTTTGTAACTAATACCACTAACCCATGTACTCTACTCTACTACATGTAATCTACTTACTTAAGACCTACCCATGTTTCTGCAAATATAATATTATTTATTTATTTTTAAAAAGCCAGAAAGGTCGTAGATCGTTGGACTATTTTCGTACCAACTTGAAATCACTACTCAGCGAAGGTAAAGGAGTGTAAGATTTTGAATTTCAGTATGTACGGTATACGTGTCCAAATTTCTAGTCAAAAGCCGAAACTTTGGATGAATCGAAAAAGCCATGAGATTATTATGATGATTTTTATCATTCTTAATTCAGTGGGTATTTTGTTATCATTATCATATACTTACTTAATTATATGATAATGATAACAAAATACCCACTCATTTTTGTCAGCCCTAACGCAGACTACGGTCTATTTGGGGTTTTTTCGGATCGAGTATGCTGCGTAGGCCCTACAGGGTCATCGGGGATTTGGTTGAACCTAAAAATTTATTTTAGAGAGTGATAACAGGAACCAATAGAATGTTTTCCGAAAAACAGGAGGAGAAAACGTAGAAAGTACGTTTTTAGTATAATATCGATCTAATTTAATTGATTGTAATCAATTATTACGAAAAATAAAACATACACAACGCGATGTTATGATTTCCTATTTGCGATAATCGTAATCTATTACAGTAGTACCAGATTTCCCTCCTCTCCGTTATCTATTGCCTGATGTACTTATCCTATATATAGAGGTTAGAAACACATTACACTACAGTTAGTGCTTAGAAGACAGACAGACAAGATGTCACGTGAAGACTCTATGCTGATACTTAGAAAGTTCTTCGTGGATATATTTTTAATAACTGGATGTAAGTACTTATAAGTTAATTAATAGAGAAATCATGAAGGTGTAGAAACTAGGAACCTCAAAGATTTGCTCCAGTCTGTACCTATCTAATTTTAAGACAAACATTAAAAGCTCTCATTTATGTCTTAAAAGTTTACCATAAACTAACTAACTAAAGTTTACTTCGTCCATGTGGAAAGTTTTTTTAAGTACCTAAGCTGGTTAGTCAGTGAACAGGTAACAGACAAACAGAGTCACATTTTTGTATTGATTAAGTATATTAGTAATTTGTATTGATGGATCAAAAAATAAATTGCAAAGCTCAATGCATAAATAATATTTTGTGATAATTAAAAGTATCAAAGGGGGCATCCATGGATTTAATAATCGCAATATTATAAAACCATAAATATTTATCTTTACGAAATTTAGAACAAGATTTCCTGATAGGATTAGGTTATCATAAACACAAAGATTTTACCTTCCTTCTATCAATTAATTTTATCTATATGACCCCTAACACTCATATACATGGACACATAATTATATAACAGTAACACATATATATAGCGAAGAAAAAATATATCTTTAGTTAGTAGCACAGACTACAGTGTATAAGTTAGTAGTTTGCTCGACGGATAGGCAACATGTCGCATGGAGAGTCGATACGTGTGATTAGGAAGTTCTTCGTAGATCTATTTTTAATATCGACATGTAAGTTATTTTTTACGCGTTGCTTTATTTAGTAAAGTTTATCACTTTATTATCAATTTCCTTTTTAAAAGGAAAGGTAAAGTAAAGTTATTTTAATAATAAAATTAATTGAATGTAATACATAAAATGTTTTACACATCTAAATAAGAGTGTAATAAAATGATATACTTACAGTAAAACACCGACTGTAGAAGTTCAAAAATTTATTTGTACGTCGTACGTACCTACGTAGTAATTTTTGTATATTTATAATATTATAAAAAATACCTATTATAAAATCAAAAATCTCGTTACTGTGTTGTCACACAGATCTCACCTGATGGTAAGTGATATTGCAATCTAAGATGGTAGCGGGCTAACCTGTTAGGGGTATGCCAGTTATATTAAACCCATACCCCTAGTCGGTTGCTACACGACATCGTACTGGAACACTAAATCGCTTAGCGGTACGTCTTTGCCGGTAGGATGGTAACTAGCCACGGCAGAAACCTCCCACCAAACCAGACCAAAGAAAATTCAGAAATTATAAATTCCCAAATCCCAAAAAAACCCGGCACCTCCCACGTTAAGACAACAGCGCTCAACACTGCGCCAGGGAGGGAGGGTCTTCAAAATCAATCAATGAGCTTACTTTTTTTTTTTAGTGGTGCTATGCATCTACGCGACAAACAGTCTGTGGGCGCCCTTCGAGAGAGGATTCTTCTGCGGAGATGAGAGCCTCATGTTCCCGTACAGAAATGACACGGTGACCACGCCGATGCTCAGGATATTTGGACTGGGACTACCCATACTGGCAGTGAGTACTTAATATATTAAAAACATTTAAAAAAACATTTTTTTCCCATTAATATGAGTATAAATATAACCTATACTCAGTAAAATTACAATCTAGCCTAAAAATTAGACTAATGAGTAATTTAACTTTAACCTAAATTTGTAAATTATCATAAATTATACTAAGTAGTAGTCCACTGACCCATCTTTGTCTTTTTTTATTGTAATTGGAGACTATGGTTTTGTGTTCTTTAAAAAAATAAAACTGTGTGTGTGCATCTCACACACGGCAGCAGTGAAAGCCGCCTAAAATGAGATAAATGTAACTTGTATTCTATCTCATTCTCTCGCAGGCTAAATCCTATATAATATGTTTGTCTCTTTTTGGTGTCGCTTTTCCGTTTAATTTTTTCGTTTCGTTGAATTTTCAAATCACAACGATTCTAAAGGAGTTTTACTTCAAAAACGCATGCCAATCGGTCCATATACACAGTATTTATATGAGGTTTTTATGAGATTTTCATATATATCAAACGGTAAAACAATAACGTAGAAAAATCGCGCTGCATCTCCAAATCGAATGGGAACTTTTTGATTTTCTGGAATAATATGTAAATTTAAATGTAGAGTAAATGACTTTTTTGAAAATAGCTCTCCAGCACCTCAATAATTTGCTGTCCCATCGGGTTCCAATATCGCAATAGGTAAAGGATACTAACTGATGCCCGCGACTTCATCCGCGTGGATTAAAGTTTTTTGAACCCGCGGGAACTCTCTAATTTTCCGAGATAAAAATAGCCCACGCCCTTCCTTGGGAATTGGGATGTTACCTTTCTCTGTACCAAATTTCATCAAAATTAGTTGAACAGATGGGCCGTGAAAGCGTAGCATACAGACAGACACACTTTCGCATTTATATAACATTAGTATGGATTGTATGGAGATACTGTAATGTTGACGTTTTCGACTCTATGGTGGGCATAGTATGGTAGTCTCAGTAGTTATGTTTTCCACTGGATTTAGAAAATTACATTTAATATTATGATAGAGCGACGACTTGTCGAGGAGAAATCTCTCACTTTCTTGGCAAGTCCTAGACTAGTATAATTAGTAATTCTAAGTACGTTTTATGGCCTGTGGTACTTATTGAATAGATACTAGTGAACCGCAGAATTTAGAATATTATGTGTAGATATATTTACTAAGGTTAAAGCAGCGAGAGATTAAAACCATCATGATGGGTACCCCATTGACCCATCATTGCACGTTATTGTAAAAGATTACTTATTTTCATTACATTTTAATTTTACGTACCTAAGTAGGGCTCAAATTTAAAAAATCCGTTCAAGTTTTTTATGTTGAGTACCTTGTATCAAATACTGCGACAATTATCTCTACGCACGCTTATCATTTCCAACCTATAAATTTACCAAAACAATTACGATTTTAATCGAGTAATATCTAAATCGCAGCCGAATGTCCCACATACATTATTTATATGATATCAATAATGACGTCATCGTCAACTGGATATGGTAAATATAGGCTTGTAGATTATTATTAAATTCATTCTATGTACTTATAATTTATTATTGAATTCAATGATAATTTTATACCTAACCTACCACAGAGTAATAACGTGATCTTGTCATGTAATGAATAAGTTACTGTTTGTGTTACTTGTTAATTAGTTATATTATGTTGGTAGGGTACATAACTATACTTTTTAGGGTTCCGTACCCAAAGGGTAAAAACGGGACCCTATTACTAAGACTCCGCTGTCTGTCTGTCTGTCTGTCTGTCTGTCTCCAGGCTGTATCTCATTAACCGTGATAGCTAGAAAGCTGAAATTTTCACAAATGATGTATTTCCGTTGCCGCTATAACAACAAATACTAAAAATTAAAAAAATATATATATATATTAAGGGGGGTCCCCATACAATAAACGTGTTTTTTTCGTATTTTTTTGCTCAATATTAAAAACGGTAACAGGTAGACGGTTCAAATTTTCACAGAATATTAACTTGTATATTACCTTTCAAAATAAATTATTAAATATCAATAAAGTAAATATTAAAGGGGGGCTCCCATACAACAAACGTAATTTTTAAGCAATTTTTTTTAATAATTTAAAACTTACTACAGGTTTGTACGGAATCCTCGGTGAGCGAGTCCGACTCGCACTTGGCCGGTTTTTTTGTATTACTTACTGATAACAGTAATAATTGGATTTAATATATTTCAGATTAATACTTAATACAATAATAAAATGCTAAAAACTAAATATTAAACTAACTCAAAAAAAAGTAATTTAAAACAAATCCTTATATAATACGATCTGTTCATCATCCTTATCATCTCTAATAAGTTTTTTTTCCATTTTTAGTTTTTCCTCTGCGAGTGGATGCTCCTTCGCAAGGAAGTGGATGATCAGCGTATCCTCAGCATCTGCGTACCAGCATGGCTACGCGGCTTTTACTGCCCGCTGGCTTCTTTCGCCTTCGGCACCTGCTTCATCGAGCTCACCACCAACGTCGCCAAAAATGTAATTGGAAGACCCAGGCCGCATTTCTTTGATGTAAGTTCATCATGGTACTATGCATGGCCTCCGCTTAGACGAAGGATACACTGATCCTCCATTAACTATCAGTGTATCCTCCTCTATGGATCGGCGTATCCTCAGCGTCTGCATATCAGAATAGCTAGTCGGTTACTACTGCCCGCTGGCTTCCTTCACCTTCAGGACCTGTTTCATCGAACTCACTACTGATGTTGCTAAAAACGGCACTTACCCACTGGAGTGGGTGAGCCACGCTTACTTAACCACGCCTAGATAAAGAAAAGTATGCTGAGGATATGCTGATAATCCATTGACTTGTGACGTGTATCGCACGAAAAACATGAGTAAAACGTAACTTACTTTTATATGCAGCTGTACAGACTAGCGATGCAGGTTAAAACGAGTCTCCAATCCGACACGGACGTTTTCTTATGTCCGGTCCCTGGTGTGTTTTCACCCATATTTAAACATATTAATTTCTGAATGTTCTTTTCAGCTATGCAAACCCTCCATAGACTGCAGTCTTCCGGAATGGCAGAAGCGGTACATCCAGCCCCACGAGTACACGTGCACGGGCGAACAGACGGACAAGTTCACAGATATGCACATGTCCTTCCTCAGTGGCCACTCCGCTTGGTCCGCCTTCACCATGTTTTACTTGGCTGTAAGTAAAAAGACTATACTAATTTTTATTAAAAGTAAACATGGAGTTGTGATTTTTAAGCGTGGAAGTTTGAACAAAATCCATATCCATACTTCCATACTAATATTATAAATGCGAAAGTGTGTCTGTCTGTCTGCTAAGCTTTCACAGCCCACCTGTTCAACCGATTTTGATGAAATTTTGTACAGGGATAGGTTGTATTCCGGGGAAGGACATAGGCAGGCAGGAGAATAAATTAAGGTGTTCCCGCGGGAATTGAAAAAAAATAATCCATAATTATTTAGTCCGACGTCGAGGGCATCATCTAGACCTAGCCTTAATAATCTTATATATAAAAATGAATTGCTGTTCGTTTGTCTGGCTAAAACTTGAGAACGACTGGGCCGATTTAGCTGATTTTGGTTTTGAAATGTTTGTCGTGGTCCACGGAAGGTTTAAACGTTGAGAAAATATGGAAAACTTGCGAGAAAGATAGTAAAAAACAACAATTTCATTTTCCCATATAAACTGTTCTACCTACTTTCCTGTCAAACATTTGACGTTCGTCCCTTCGTCGGTACGGTAGACTTGGGTCCACCACCACTCGAATTGAAGCACGTATTAAATTAAGGGTTTTGAATCGACAACATATATCCACATTACTCGGATTATCCGGATTATCGCCTATTTAAATTTTAATATTTTGATGATTGTTATTGTATTGACATAATTTGATGGTTGTCATTGTTTGGAATGCAAATATTGGGTGTGTTCCGAAATACACTGCGAGCACTGTAAGTCCCCAGTAAAGAGCACTGACAGTGCTCGCAGTGCTTATATCGGAACACCCACAAAAATAAGTCTTTATTGTGCTATTTCACCCTCACAACATCTGTTTTGTTGGAATGCAAAAAAAAAATCTGATTGTCAGTTGGTTGTCGAATGTTTATATTTCATGGTAGCGGTAACCCGGCAGTCGTAATTCCTTCCTCCATGCGGTAACCCAACGGTAACCAAAGCGGTAACACCGAAACGGATCGACTTTTCGAGCACATCCAACAAGCGATCGACTATGTGCTTGAGCAAATTCCCTCCAGTTTCTTTACGACTTGCCGAAGCAATCCGTTCGCACGAACGTTGCTTTACTCGGAGATGCCACGTTATTACACTTGGAACGCTTCATCGAAGAAATTTCTACGTCGGAGGCAAGGCTATGCGGTTCCTGATCATTCGAATATGCGTTCTACTGATGCTCTTGGTCGTATTTACACAGTTCATCCAAAGAATGATGGATGTTTCTATTTGCGGTTGTTGCTGGTAAATGTTCGTGGGCCAACATCATTTAAATCACTACGAACTGTTAATGGTATAGTGTGCCACAGGTCCATGAGTGTGCCTAACATTTCGTGCAGCATGTCAAGAGCTCAATTTGCTTGAAAACGATACTCATTGGGACACGACAATCGCTGAAGCAATTATTTCTGCATCTCCAAGTCAGATACGCACATTATTTGCGATCATCATTTCTACATGTTTCCCCTCTAATCCACGTGACCTGTGGAACAAATACAAAGATAACATGGCAGAAGACATTTTACATCAAATTCGTGTCAGTTCAAGACATCCCTGATCTTGAGGCGAATGAGGAGATGCATAACCAGGCTTAGCTCTTGATCGAAGATATGTGTTACCTCATGTGCAGCAGTTTGTTAGTCAAGTTAGGAATGCCAGCGCCAGATCGCGGAGTGAATGACGCATTTAATAGAGAATTTAATGAAAGTGAATATGATCGATATGAATTAGACCAATCAGTTCAAACGAATGTACCCTGTTAAACCCAAAACAGAAGGAAGTCCATGATACATTAATTAATGCAATTGATGATGGAAATGGTGGCTTATTTTTCCTGGATGCCCCTGGTGGAACTGGAAAGACATTCCTCATGTCATTGATTTTGGCCACTGTTCGTGCGAGATCCGAAATTGCGGTACTAGAGCAGTTGCTTCTTCTGGAATAGCGGCCACGTTGATAGAAGGATGCCGTACGGCTCATTCAGCGTTAAAATTGCCATTAAATCTTCAAACTACTGAACAACCGACATGTAACATTGCAAAACACTCTGCAATGGCAAAAGTTTTAGTAGCCGCAAAAATCATCATCTGGGACGAATGCACAATGGCGCACAAACGCGCATTGGAAGCTCTTGATCGAACCTTAAAAGATCTGCGCAATGACTGTAGAATTTTTGGTGGCGCAATGATTTTACTATCTGGCGATTTCCGTCAAACACTGCCAGTCATTCCAAGATCGACTGCTGCCGATGAAATAAACGCTTGCCTCAAATCATCAAATCTGTGGTGCTATGTGAAGAAACTTCAACTGGCAGCAAACAGGAGAGTTGCATTGTTGAACGACCCATCTGCTGAAGATTTCTCCAAGTAATTGCTGACTATCGGTAATGGCCGTGTTCCTGTCGACGATCGAGCGGATTAATTTCATTTCCACCGAATTATTGCAATTTCTTCTCATCGAAAGACGAGCTCATCAGCAAAGTATTTCCGAACATCATTGCTAACCACAAAAATAACAAATGGTCAAGCGAGCGAGCAATTTTGGCGGCTCAGAAAAAAGATGTGAATGACTTAAACTTTATATATAAGTCGTATATCACAAGGTGCTTCAATGAAGAGAATTAAACCGAGTGCATCCCATGCTGCGCAATATGTACATAAATAGGTAGTTTAATTCAATCATGTCTTGCTGACACATGCGATTGATATACTTAATTTTTGTACATTATTATTTCTTTTTGTGTTATTATCTTAATAAAGAGCTGAACTTAATATTTATTTTGTATTCATTGTATTACTTTCATAAAATAAGTTCAGCTAATCTGTAACACGGCATTCATTGACTGTTAGGCGGTACGAAGTTCGCCGGGTCAGCTAGTAATAAATAAAGTGGAAAGTAAATAATATCGAGTTAGGTAAATAGTTGTGGAAGAATAAAATATGCTCGCTACAAGCTGTAGAAATTAAGTTATAATATGATTTATTACCCTGCTACTAGTTCCATCAGCATCTGTTACAAGCCACGAGCAAAATATAATGTCAACTGAAAAATACACAGCTCAAATGCAGATCCAATGGAGTTTTGCTGAAAGACAAGAAGTTTGTTCGACAGTGTCGAAAATTTTTCGGAAAAACAATGCATTATTATTTTTAAAGATTCTATATTTTTTTTGAAGATTTTTACTTGTATTTTTACTTGTATTGTATTTTTTAACTTGTTTTTAACTTATTTTTAACTTGTATTTTTACTTGTATTGATTATTTTACGTGTAAAGTATTAGGGACGTGTCAATCAGAGACGACCGTGGCATGCACTGATTTAGTATCGATGACATGACATTCAATAAATATAAATTATTAGCATACCCTCACATCTTCCCCCTTTTAAATTAAAAATAAATATCATACGTGTCTCCAATTTTTATTACAATTAGTATTAAAACTTCTTTTTTTTCTATTTCAGCTCTATCTAGAAAAGCGCATGGTCTGGCGTGATACTCGCGTCCTCCGCCACGTGCTTCAGTTCGCCGCTGTCATGCTGAGCTGGTTCACCGCGCTCTCCCGTGTCACCGACTACAAGCATCACTGGAGCGACGTGCTGGCTGGATACTTCCTCGGGTTGACCTTCGCTGTGCTCATTGTAAGTGACAAGTTCACTTCTCTTCTTCTAACACGGTGGAGACACCTTCATGGGAACTTCCAAATAAATTGATACCTGGATGGCGCTGTACGTAATTCAGACATTGTCATTTTTTAGTTTGAGAGTTCATGTAAGAATTAGTCACATAATACACTAGCTGATGCCCACGACTTCGTCCGCGTGGTTTAAGATTTCCGGGATAAAAAGTAGCTCCAGTAGTAGTTACTCTCCAGGGCCTCAACTATTACCCATGCCAAAAATCACGTCGATCCGTTGCTCCGTTGCAGCCTGATTGAAGGACAAACCAACAAACCAATAAACCAACAAACAAACACACTTTCGCATTTATAATATTAGTAGGTATGATGAATCAGGTTGAGAGATATAAACTCCTGATGAATTTCATTTAAAAGGCATTTTCATGCTCTGTAATTTAATCCTCCTCCAGACCGAAACTAATTTCGTACCTAAATAAAAGCTCATTGCCAACATTCATAATTCTACAGTAGCAATAATGAGGTGTTTCCTTAAATATACCTATTAAAATTACTATTATTTTTGTCTTTCAGTGGACTTGGGGTACGGATATTTTGGAGCCAAAACGAAAACACACGCCTCTACCGCAAAACGAGTTGTCTTCAATACATCACGGGCAAATGGCGGCGCCGGCGTAGTTAGTTAATTAGTTAGTTAGTTTTTAGTAATTATTTAACATCCACAATATAACTATATTAGTTATATTTAAAGAGAACTACCTTTATTTATTTTGGTAATTACTTTTTATACGCTTAGTAGATAAAGTTCTTAGAATTAAGTATAGTCTTGTAAGAATGTCATCAATTTTACTTTTCCAAATATCTACTAGAAATAGTAGATATTCGTTTGATCTCAAACATATTATGGACAAACAGAAAAATCTTTTACAAAATTGTTACGACGGTTAAAATAGCTCGAGTCATGCTAGAGAAAGCTGAGATTGGAAAATCGCGGGATTTTTTTAACGTAGTATACTAGTTTTTTAAAATCAAAGTTTGCCAGTATCTAAAAACGATAAAATACAAAAAAACAGCTTTCAGTTCTTATTCTCTCAGTTTTTTGTAGATAGACTCTACAAGTCCGTATATTAGATTATGTTATAGCAATAGCATTAACTTGTCATTTTGCTTTACATTAACTAAGATACAAAATACCTTGTACCTAACTTGTAAGATGTAAATAATAATATACCTGAGTAAAATCATATCACAATTATTATATTTGTATACATTTTGTAAATAATAAACCTAATTAATACATGCCTAATTAATTTAGTTTTTAAAAACAATACAAGAACAAACTTTAATGCGGTGGCGGAAAGTGGCTGGGCTGAGTGGAGTGTCTAGGATCCAGGAACATCTTCTAAATTTCTTTAGGAATTTTATTTTCCTTTATTTCATTGCCATTATTTTTGACGATCTCCCTGGCGCAGTGTTGAGCGCTGTTGTCTGAACGTGCGATTCCCGGGTACGATTCCCGGCAGGGTCAATTTGGGAATTAATACTATCTAAATTTTCTGTAGTCTGGTCTGGCGAGGGCTTTGGCTGTGGCTAGTCGCCACCCTGCCGGCAAAGACGTGCCGCCAAGCGATTTAGCGTTCATGTACGATGCTGTGTAGAAACCGATTAGGGGTACGGCTTTAATACAACCATGTAAGTGGTGCGGGCTAACCGCACCACTTAGCATCAGGTGAGATCGCAGTCAAGGGCTATCTTGTAGTGGATACAAAAAAAGTTGCACTATCGAATGAATCAGTCACAGCGGCCAATGCTGCATTAAGAGAAGCGGTGACTCGGTTACGCATCTCTTTTTGTGTTTAATTGTCTATTTTAAATTGATCTTAACTAAAAATTATCTTAAGTTAGTGCGGCTCAAACTTCAATTTGAAAATGGCACCCGATGATGATGATGATGATGAGTGCGGCTCAGTGATTATCTGTTTTATCGGAATTTTTGCAAGACTAATTATTGTTTGATTCGGCAAATTTTTATCAACCTCGAATGCCTTCGGTATTAGATCGGTTACTCCAATACCTTCGGTATTAAATTCTAAACCTATTGTTGGTTGGTTTGATGTGACAATTGCTTGTTCAATTTGACAAGGAGCTTGGCAGAATTATTTTGTGAACATACAGTAATAAAATAATGTTGTGTTATGAACATAGTGTCTAGCAATTATTTTGTGAAAAAAGAAAACTTAACCATTTATTTTACCTGAGTTAGTTAACAATACAACTCCGGGATGCTTCTCCGAATTGTTTTTTTGATGCATAAAAACTGACGCATGTGGTTGGACCTTTTACTAGATATCAACTCTCAAAGACGTTATAAGCTATACTTACTATGCGTTCCTGTAAAAAAATGTTAGCAATTATTATGTCGTCGTTGATGGTTATTAAAAATTTTTAACAGCAATCAACGGGACGACATTATAATTGCTAATATTTTTTTACAGGAACGTAAAAACGTTCTTTAGCTACCTGCCGTGACATACAGTATTCAGAGCTCATCCTGGTTTTACTCAGTCGACCTTTGATTAGTCTACTATTTCATAAGTTTCGCACAATTTGCAAATGAAGGTGTAAAATTAAATTAATAGGGTAGTAGAGCATGACACCCGTTGATGTCTTTTATATCAAGCAATTATCCAATCCTGTCTACGAGTGGAGCGAACTCTACATTTTCGGGATAAGACTTTAATTTTAATGTTTTTGCACATAAGAACAGATAAAAACTTAGTTCAAACGAGATATTTTGCTATGCAAAGAACTCTTGAACCTAGTAAGTACGTGGTACGTACCTATACGATGCAATCACCTGTATTGCCGACCAGAGATGACTTTGTATTTACTACCTTTCTTAAAATATCAACCTTATCGCTTAGGCATAAAGTTTAATTTAGTGCTAATCGATTCGTAAAAGGCTATATTAGTAGAGTTTACTTTCTCCAACAGGCGATTTGGTTCGGAATGCCCGATGTACTGCCCGCGCCGCTTCTTCGCTGCCTTCGCGGTCATAGATCAATCAACTTTTCATAGCCTGTTAGGTATTAAAGCCTTACATATGTAATCTTAAAAAAAATAGGTATGAAAATATTCTAAAAGTACGATACGTAACAACGTAAGGTAATGTGACACTTTTATTTTATTCTGTTTACTAACATTTAAAGCTTGAAATCTTTCACTATTAGGACTGTTCTATATACCTAACTAAGTTTTAAAATGAAAAAAATAGTAAGGAATCAACTGCGCAGGTACCGAAAGCAAGTAACATTATTTCTTTGATAATTAGCGAACACCGATTTAAAAAATTATAACTAGACAAATGAGCACAATTTTTTTTTATAAAACTCACAAATAACTTTCTCTATCTACTTACTTTTTAGTGTATAAGAAATTATCACCAAAGAGTAAGTTACAACAAGGTTATCACTTGTCAACATCAATCATTAGTATTGACAGATTGTTATCTGTTATCCAATTGATAACTACTGAATCCATCACAACAACATTATTATTATCAGTATATCTAATTATATTATGATCCAGTCATCATCAAATGAATGTAAATACTTATTTTGTTAGGTCGCTGCTAATTTATGATAATATTCCTATTTGTTATTGATTTTCTTCAGCAAGTATTCAGTTGTCATAATCTGAGTGCTTATCAATTATACTATATCATTAAAGGTGACTGGTCCAGTCTCCAGATGTTAGCATGTCATCCACATAGGACGACTTGACGAGGTCCTGAATTCGAATTCCAGGTAGGGCCATGAATAGTAGTAGTCTTGAGATTCTAGGAGTTAGAAATTTGGTTGTGACTCCGTTGTACCTCAGAGAGCATGGAAAGAGAGCCGGTCTTGTTGTTGTTGTTCAGCTTTGTTGAATTTCGGTTCCATCAGACTTAGGGATTAAACAGAGCATCTGTATTTGTGCATACGCCCTTGTTCACATAACTCTATGCATTGGCTCTATGCTTTTCAAAAGGAATAACTTGTACCAAAGTGAATAAAGATCCTAAAAAAATAAGTAAAAGAATTGTATGCTGCAAATACGCTTTTCAGCTCTAAATTATTACTCATAGTAATCATCACGTAGGGACGTGAAGATTACTCAAGGTCGGAAAATAAAGTCAGACTCACAGAGACCACGTATGCTCACGTATTGAAAGTAACCTTACCAACGCACACGAGGTTCTTTCATCTTTGCCATAGCCAGACCGGCCGTAAACAATCGCGGGCAGTACACGGCCGGCCCCCGCGAAAGCCGCGCGTCCTATCGCGACATGATAAATGACCTAAACAACTGTCAAATCAAGTCATAGACAAGATTCGTTCTTTTTAGGTGTTTTCCTATGTACCGTTGCGTTTCTTTGAGGTTTCTTTTACTCCGTTAGTGTTGTGTTGTGCGATTACATTGGTGTACACGTAATGTATTTAGATTTACAGTAAAAGGTACCGCGTAAGCAGATTTTAATGATGGCAATCTCATGGTGGTGGTACAAGTCGAAAAGGTTATTTAACAATGATAGACGGTGTAATGCTGTTATTCGTATATTTTTTGCTTAGTTTTTAAGATACCTAAAAACGAAGGCTAATTATATAAAATAGTATAATTATATATTAAGTACAAGTAGATACACAATTGAAGTCATTTACCTTTCAGCATCTGAAATTTTACCTCATAAATAACGTTCACCTAGAAGGTTCCTGAGATATAAGTATAAGGATACCTACTTAGTTTTGCGTAGGTAGAGCTAATAATAATATGTAGGTTACTGATTTGAATCCATATAAGATAAGTATATATAATATACCTTACCACACCTGAAAAACACCCAATGCAATATTTACCTAGCACTCAGGTTCCCAAGATTTATGGTAGGTAGGTACTAGGTAGGTACTTAACTTAGGCCTAACTTCATTTTACAAGTATGTTTCAAAACAAAATACGAGTACTTAAGGTAAGTACCTATCTATTGTAGACAACTCAGTTTTTTCCTTCAGCCTACCAATAAAAGGTAAATAAAGGTTTTTAGTAGGTATACTTATCTTTTAATTCAAGTAATCTATGACCCGCATTTAAGCTGTCGTACTTACATAAAAAATAACCTTATCATTTAACTCAAATACACATTCAAAGAAACAAAAGCGAGGATATAAATAAATGTAACCTTCGACATAGTTGCAAATTAAATAAACATTTTGTATTTGAAATATATTGTGAATGAAAAACCTGTTTTGAGTGTTTAGTTCATTCCACAGACTGGTTCATTCTGCTCACGTAGAATAAATAGGTATTATATACACATAAATAGTATACCTACCTACTTTGGATGTCAACTAGGTGATCAAATTTAACGTTACCCATAACTGTCGATTGTGCAATCGATCCTAAGATTTTTTTACTTACTATCATACTAATATTATTATAAATGCGAAAGTGTGTTTGTTTGTTGGTTTGTCCTTCAATCACGCTGCAACGGAGCAACGGATCGACGTGATTTTTGGTATGGGTATAGTTGAGGACCTGGAGAGTGACATAGGCTACTTTTTATCCCGAAAAATAAGGGAATTCCTGAGGGATTAAAGTAAAACACGCGGACGGAGTCGCGGGCATTAGTCACAAAAACTGATTAGGGGTATGGGTTTAGTTACAACTGCCAAATTCCGTTCAAGTTAGCCCAATATCATCTTAGAATGAATCATTATTTAAAAAATACTAAACATAAAAACCGAAAACAACATAATAAAGGAAACTTCCCATCACTTAATCTTATTAGAAAAAAATGAGTCTACCTACCTGTATAACTTATAATTTAATTAGCCTCGGTTTCAAATACCGTTATCGTTAAAATTAAATCAAAGAGCAATAAGAACGCGACAAGACTTTTGGCTAATGACAAAAAATGTCACGACTGAATAGGCTGTACAAGCTTTGATCTTTGCCAAACTGGATGAATTGAAAGACATGTCACAAAAAATACTAATCAATGGTTCTTCCGAATTGCTAACTGTACAAAAGAATACTCGTACAAAATCCACATGTATATTATTTTTGGTCCATTGAGAAGACCCTCGACTGTGTTTTCACCAGGAAGGTACAGTAATAAATCTTAAATTTTTTTAAACCAGCTTTTATCGTCCACCATATTGAATTTAGTGTGACGTCATTTTATTTTTCGCATTTTTCTCAGCAAACCCTTTAGTTAATGCGCATATCATGAGGGTGCTTGAAAATAACTAGTCGCCCATCTACGGGAGTCCGCCATATTGGATTTAGAATGACGTCACTTAGCTAACCATGCATTGTCATTCAAACTATACGTGTCTGCAAAACTTCAGCTCAGTCGGTTGGTTGTAAAATCCAGCTGCAAGAATTGACCTTGTTATTGTTTTCATTGCAAGTTATATAAAAGCCTCTAAGAACCGATGATACAGCAGGTATTTTGTGGACGCAAGTTAACCTGGAAAATACGAAGATACCCGGCCGGGAAACGAACCCGTTACCTCCCGATTATTAGGTTTTTCAATCGTATCACGATTTCGTCGTTAGTTCGCGGTGATGACGTCCTATGCGCCGTGCAAATCGCGCCTTTACACTTTTCAGCTATTTGTTTACCTTTATTTTTATTTATGGAAATATTATAGACTATAGACATATGCCTGCGGAAAATGGATTTTCCTTCACGGTCTCGAGGCTATACGCCTGGTTTTGATGACGTCATAGAGGAAAAGCCACTCAGTGCCAGAGCCAGATATATTATGTATTTGTTAAATTAGGTACTTATAATTAATAATACATAGGTATGTAGTATGTACTTATAGATACCAACTTTGGTAGATTAGTTAGGTTGAATCGAAGCTCACAACGTCGCATAAACAACATTTATTTTAAATTTAAGAGATTACCGCTTACACAAGGGCTTTTAAACTGATTTACCTAGTCTCTTTTTGCCAAGAGCATAATGCAATTGCCAAAAAATTTACTAAATCAATTTAAGAGTCCTTGTGCAAGTGGGTCTAAAGTCTGTTAACGTCCTGTCAATTTTCTTTAATGATGAAGTTTATTGCTTACATGAATATTATACAATAGAAGGAAGCTAATGAATTGACCACCTGACTACGCACGAGTGGGCTTACCTTTTGCAGGTTACTTTATAACTAAAGCCTTTATTATAGCCTGTAGGTAGGTAACTATATTGTATAGCTAAAAAAATACGTTTTTTGCTGTCTTCTCCAATCAAAAACACTATTCTAAATATGACAATTTCGCTTTCAATACACACCTGCTACCCAATATCAGACCCGATTGAGTAATACGATAAACCTACAGGTAAAAGTGGTTCTAAAGTTCAACACCCACTCACCACCGACGCACTGTCTTCTACACCCATATACATAATACCTACGTTATACACCCATTGACCAACACTGCCCAAAACAATCACCTACGATAACTGAGAATTTAATTAAAACAGCTCAAGGTTCGCTCAGTTGAGAATGAATCGATTTCGAAAAACGATGGCGCTAATATGATTGAGACAGATCGTAGGATTATGATAAATTGAAGGAGCTACTATGAGGATCGAAGTCTTTTAATAAGAATGATTATTAATTCACTGAAGTAAAATGTCAGGTGCTAATGTTGTGAAATAAAGTGGCTCTGTACTCTGTATCGATAGTAAAGCTTCCGCAAAACAATTTTTAAAGTGAAAACTTCTTTAACCGCGTTAGCACTTTTTGGTAGTTGGTAAACTTGTGGATTCGCGTCACCGACATGCGACATGCTTCTTTTTCTTTAAATTATTTTAAATACTTATTCGTTTTCACTTCTATCGGCAGTCCCCATGACTGCCAATTTTTATGAAAATATTCAATTTACTAGATACTATTTAACTAAATAGTCCAGTTACAGTTTTATTATAAGTAAAGATGTGATATAAAGTTTGGGCTATTTCTAAATGTTCAAGCTTAGCGTATATCCATCGATTATGGAATTTAGAAACTTTTTGCACATTATGCCAGATACAAACGTATTTTAGAATTAATATGTTTTAAATAATATGCTACTTAATAGTCTATATTCAAAAGAATGATGTCATTCCTAAACATTTTAGAAGAGTTTATAGCTTTTGTCTGCTATCATTTTCTCGTTTAACTTGTAATGGATGCCGTTGTATCCTTTTGTGCGTTTTGTGGTGTGGTCTAATGGCAAATACGGTGTGTGTCACACCTATAAAGGTGATTCGTCTGTGTCACACTCAGCTTAATAGGCGACATAGCGAGCTTTGCTTAGACTTAAGACATGGTTAAAACGGGAATTCATAATTTCTGAATTTTCCCTGGTCTGGCCTGGTGGGAGGCTTCGGCCGTGACTAGTTACCACCCTACCGGTAAAGACGTGCCGCCAAGCGATTTAGCGTTCCGGTACGATGCCGTGTAGAAACCGATTAGGGGTATGGGTTTAATATGTCTGCCATACCCCTAACAGGTTAGCCCGCTACCATCTAAGACTGCATCATCACTTTCCAACAGGTGAGATCGCGGTGTAGTGGATTTAAAAAAAACACTTCTGTGTTCATAATCATCGTTATTGCTACCCATAACCAGCTCAATACGGAGTCTCCTCTCAGAAAGAGAAGGGTTTTGCCATAGTCCACCACCCTGGCCAAGTGTTGATTTGCAGACTTCAAACACCATTGAGAACATTATGAAGAACCCGGGTGCAGGTTTCCTCGCGATGTTTTCCTTCACCGTTAAATCAAGTTATAATAGGGATGATGCCTATTTATCAAAAAGAAATTATTTCTAACTGATTATTAAATAGAGGGTCTCCTAAAACACCTTTTAAAATATAGATTAAAGAAAAAAAGTGCGTTGACATTTGATGACGTCACAACTGTGAATTTCATACAACTTCCATACTAGAAGTGCTTAATGAGTTGTCATCATCCCAAAAGCTAGAAGTGTGTATGATAAATGATCCCCTAACAACGGGGAATTGAACTTAGTAATACCTTAGCATGGCGGCACCATCCAATTTGCCGTTCGACACACCATTTTCCCGCATATTCGCTTAAACATACCTTTCATCGATAAATCAAGATTAAATCAAATAGCCGAGCTAGGCCTAGACGATTCGCTCACGTATTCTTAACAAGCAAACACTAGCTATTCTAGCTAATAACTATAAATTGACTATTGAAATGTGAGATTTCTAACATTTAAACTGTCCCGTAGATTTATCACCTGATAAATCAATAAATAAAGCAAATGAGCCGCCTTCGATTTCACTCTATGCAAAATGCAAGAATATAATTTGCGAAACCGTATATTAATTATTTAATAATTTATTAACGCGTTAATTTCACTCTGAATATTAATGATAATATAATGTTTCGATCCTAATTATATGTTAAGTACATAAAATTAGCACACGTCTTATTTAATTTTCATTTTACACTCATCGGCATAATAATCGGAACACCTTTAAATTACCCAGTTTATAAGTCTTCATAATAAAGTTACCCTTTCCCTAAAGCCCAATCTATACTTCCGTCTTCCATACGAATAGTACCAAAATCTACCTACCTACGACACGTGTGAACTCTAGATTTCAAAACACCTTCTGCGTTCTCGTTCATCTATGAATGAATGTTATTTATTTTATTTATTTATAATCATTTTCATCATCATTTCAACCCATTTCAATATTGAGACTCTCCCTCACTCACTCACTGAGACTGTCTCCTCTCAGACTGAGAAGGTCTGGTCATAGTCCGCCACGCTGGTCAAATGCGGATTGGCAGACTCTATAATCTGTCTAGTCTCTATAATACTTAATATGATAACAAAATTAACAGACTGTGACGGTTAAAATTAGCTTTTTTATTTGGATGCTGAACGCAAGTGAATCTGGACTCCAGTATGGCTAGCATGCGCAGTACGAGTAAAATTAAGTCTACCCGTTATCTCTATTTGTCTACCGAAGCTAGCATGGTTACTTGTCTCGTTACGTCAAAAGTAGAGATAAAAGTAATATTTCTTATCTGTGGTATTTTTCTCTACGAACCTTTACATGTCGACTATTTTTTTCTTGTAATATACCGCATTTTGTGCATGTCAGGGTAAATGAAAAATTTGCTGGCAACGACAACATCTGTCTCTCTCGTCGCGAGATAATCTCGTTGCGCGCATGCTAAGCATACTGGCCGTTGGCCGAGATCTCCTACATAAAGAGAACCGTTTAGAATAGGAATGCAAGAGATTTATAAATAACAAGGAGTAACGCATGCAGCGTATGAACAAGGCCTATCATTACATCGGCACGCTCCAATACGCTGGGCTGGTGGATCGTGTGGTGTAAGGAACAGGCGAATACTATAAATAACTTAGTTTACATTCATCTTGCATCTGAAAAAACGAATAGCATTTTTTTCCCCCCGTGACTTCGCCCCTGGATTTAGGTTACAATATTAAGCGTTAAGAGAGCGTCAAGTGTAAGCAGTGGTAGTAGTAGAGAGCAAAAAATATATATTAGCTACTACTAACATTTTCAGCTCTACATTAAAAAGATAACAGTCAGTTTTTCCTTTCTGCGTACATAGTACATAGTGTATATAAATTTTACTAACACAGAGATATTTGAATTACACAGAACACTTATTTGTATTACAGATTATTGAGTAGCTCTATATAATAGTGTAAGTTAAGCAATTTTTTTTAATAAGTTCATGAAAGCTTTAGATAAGTATTTGCGGATTAACTCTTATTTTATGGTGCAAAATGTTTTTATCGAAACAAATTTCCACAGGTGCTTTTAAATCTACACATTAAATATCGATCTTTGCTTTTTTAATAAATACAAAAAAACCTGCTCGCAACCGCTGAAGTATTTAACTTAAAAGCGGTATTAAGCCCGAAGCAACGGTACGCTGCTGGTAAGCATTAATTTGCTAATAAACAGCGCTTAGAACAGCGTGGAATCAGAATGTATTGTATGTGAAATCATATTTGCCGCGGACAAATCATTAAGTATATACTCGTATATATTGTAGTTACCTTGTTCAGTTAACCGTTGCAAATTATTATTAAAACTACTTTTTAATAAACATGTTTTTTCTAATTTTTTTTGTGTATTTTATGGACCGATTCATCAATTGCCAGATTAACTTGCACTGGAGATAATTTGGACTGACAAATTTTATGTACAAAAATATCAGAATGTTAAAATTCGTCGGCGATCAAAATTAATCTAAAAAGATAGGCAATTTTGTCGAAGCTCCATTTTGCGACAAGTTTTAATTCAGATTTAGACATTTGGAAGGCCAAAACCAATTATTTAGTTCTATATAAGATACTTCATTTCATTTAAATGAAACCTTCATCCTATTTCTATTCTTCAGTTACAAAAAAAAGTAGGTAAGCAGTAATTTTTTAAACATTTTGTTTACAAACTCAATCTACCATCGATTCAGAATTTCGTAAAGCGCGTTTCTAGTTTCTACTGGCATGAGTTCAGAAGTCAAAACGTCATAACTGTACAAAGTGTTATTGCAACGCAGTCAGTAAACTGACCAGTGCGTCATACGTTCCTCCTTCATGGTTAACCAAGGGGTTCCCGTGGATCAATAAACTTGCCACGGGCTACCCTTGTTGCTTTATTAATTACTCAAGCCACAGCAACGTGCTAACAAAGTTGGTAAATGTTTTTAAACTCTACAATTAGTCTATTTTTAATTCACATACCTTACTTCTTCATCATCATCATCTAAGACGCACCCGAAGTCCTAAACATGTGTTTAGGACTATCGTTTCTACACTTTTCTCTATATGAAGAGATACTTTATATTGTAGAGAAAAGCATAGAAATATCGAAGCTTTTCTCTATTTGAAGACAACTTTATATAAAGAAAAGCGTACAGGTAGCGTAGCTTTTCTTTATTTGAAGAGAACTTTATATAGAGAAAATCGTAGAAGTAGCGTAGTTTTGTCTATTTGAAGACAACTTCATATAGAGAAAAGCGTAGAAGTAGTGTAGCTTTACTCTATTTGAAGACAACTTCATATAGAAAAAAGCGTAGAAGTAGCGTAGCTTTTCTTCATATGAAGACAACTTAATTATATAGTAAAGCATAGTAGCGTAGCTTTTCTCTTTTTGAAGACATCTTTATATAGAGGAGAGTGTAAAAGTAGCGTAGCTTTTCTTTATATGAAGACAACTTAATTATAGAGTAAAGCGTAGAAGTAGCGTAGCATTTCTCATTTTGAAGACAACTTCATATAGAGAAAATCTACTTAGTGAGTAGTAAAATCTCAAGTTTTAAACCTGGGTCTATAGGCCCTTATAGCTTTACGTTGATATGTCAGTCAGTCAATTAATATTGTAAGTTAAATATCTACTTACAAGGATCTCGGACAAGGTGCCTAGATCTAATTCACTGAGATCGATCCATCATTTGACACGACCGATGATAACAAAAACTGGACATGCACAAAAACAAGATTATGATGTAAAACTTACGTAACCGAAAATCAATGCAGGATTTGAAAAGTTGTCAACAAGTTAATTATATACATTATTATACATTATAATATTTTTAAGATACCAACTAAGGTACCTACACTAGCCGTCATATATTTTTATTAAAAAAAACTGGTCAAGTTAGGTTCCGTAGCTACGAGAAGTTGCTATAAACTTTCATATTTCCAAAACTGTTACTGAAATTATCAAAATTTTAAAAAAGCTTCTTTGTAGTGATTGTAACAGATTTATAATATATTTGCTGAATTTAAATTTTATACATCTTAAAGATAATTTTTAAAATGGTATAACAACTGACTGGACGAAACTTTACAAGGGCCTTGTTTTGTACGGAACCCTAAAGTTTTAAAGTTTACTTTATCTAATACGGATAAAGGATATAAGTATAATAATGCAAATGAACAACCTACAAGTGGCAAGTTTGTAACAGTTTTATTTTATTATATTAACATCCTTAGGGCGCGCACACGCTAGAGACTTTTTAGTTTTACAAATATTCAAAAACTTGAGACATTTCTAAGTCCACAAAACCTAAAACTAAAACTATGTCGTACAATTAATGAAAATGCAACTATATGAGTATCTAGCAATGAAAACGTATCTTGCAGCTACATACCGTAAGGAGTAAGCTAAGATTTGTGTTTGTGTGAGTGTAATTATTGTACAAACTGTTAAAAGCTGTACAAATCGGTTTGAAACCGTATTGGTGTTGTCCCCTGTCTCTATCGTTGTGCACACGAATCAAAAACTCATCTTACACCTCTCGGACTAAGTACCTTACCTATATATTTTTTTTAACTACTACAAGTTTGCCCTTGACTGCTATCTCACCTGATGGTAAGTGATGATGCAGTCTAAGATGGTAGCGGGCTAACCTGTTAGGGGCATGGCAGATTGAGGTGGTCACCCTATTTTGCCATGGGCGCCCTAACAAAACTTTTAAAATAAATATTACAACACTCATAAAATTTCGTCAGGATTTAAAGCGATGCTTTTAATTTTTTTACTAGAAATACGAGAGCTTAAAAAATTCGTAAAAGATAAGCTAAGGGTAAAATTCTTCGAAAGTAAGGCAATAAACTATAGAATTTCACGCAGCGGAACTCGTAAAGCTTTCTAAATTATTACGTTAAAACAAAGCTCTACAATCTGACAAGCACTTTGAAATGCGATCATAAAGTCGAGACCTTTTTCTACACCAAATCACCAAAGTGTCGAGAAACAATGATAGCAGATGTTAAAGTACCAAAACAAAAAAAATCACGTCTTGAGAAAAATATTAAGATGCAACGCAAAACTGTGGGAAAGAGGTGTGGCAGTTTTATTTTGATGCCTGATTGGACAAACCCGAATAAGGTCTATTTTAGGGCCAATGAATTACGTCGAATGGTTTACTTGGGCGTGCAATTTAAATTTCAGAGTTATGGCGGGGAGAGGGGGACCCGAGCGCAACGGAGCAGAGAGACGGGCAGTCAAGCACAAACTTCCAAACGCGGAGGTCAATCGCGGATTAAATCGCGGACATCCAATCGCAGGGGTTTCAATCACGCGCAGTCTTCATTAAATATCCAATAATTCCTCGATTCGGGCTTTCGAGAAGTCGTTTAATATAAGTATTTTCCGGGTCTGTTACTAAAAATTGTACTAAAGAGTGAATGCGTATATGTAATTTGTAGAGTCAAATGAACTGTCTCCGATTAAATACCATTCTAAGAAATAAAGTGTACAGTGAGGAGAGTCTTCGATAAATTTGGTAACGTACTCTATTTGATTTAATTATATTTAGAACAATTTCACAGTCCTACATAATATCATACAGATAAATCTAGGATATAAATTGGCTAAAACGAGATAAGGTGTATCCAGACACAGCATTAGATACCTTTTATTATATGAATGGAGTTGAAAGGGGAGACCCCAGGACAAGTACGAAGTGGGTATACACGAGTCTCTTCATTATATCAATTACCATATGTCCGTTTCTCCAGACATATAGACTCATTTGTAAGTTCCGTAAATACTGGAATCGTAGTCACAACCCAGAGGCGACTAGAGCCACGAGTGCCAGATACAACCATACTTCGATCCTATCTCAAATAGAATTTGTTTAATGAAGTAATAGATATCGTATGACTGTGAAATCGTTTCGATCCACTCACTTGTATAACTTAACCTGATAACGAGTGTGTGTCTTTTCCTTATAACGTGTGTCTTATCCTATGTTTTTTGTATTTCATCACCGTTATAAATATGAAAATAATAATAACATAAAACATGTGTGTTAATCATTAAGAACTATCTAGAATAGACAGCCGACGGGTTTTTTAGCTTGGATATACCGTTTTTCCCGTCGTTAGCATGGCTTTAGGAACGGGATATCCAGCTGGGCTTCTAAATGTCATCCCATTAGAAGCTCAGTTTAATTAATCGAACAGTTTCTTTTTTTAATTTCACTCTATCTGTCGGAGTAATAGAATTAATGGTTTACTTGAATAAAAGAATTACTTTGAACCATAACTATACTCTTTCATTCCTATCATTAAATATATTTCCTAGAGCTTTTAATAAGGGAGATACGAGTTAAATTGCACCTCATCAGTCTTAATACAACCTCACAATGTCTATTGTTTCAAGATAACTATTGTGTTATTTCAACTTGAAATCCTCCGCTATTAAACCCTCTCATATCACCTTATTTAGATCACGATTCTCTCATCAAAAGATAAAATAGGCAGGTTATTTATTACAGCATTAATTCATATTAATAGCACAAGTTTGATAGTAAATTTAGGTAATAATAGTTTTACTGGAGCACCTAGGTTCTTTCGATTAGAGCCTAGAATATAGAAAAGTCAAATGCATTGCAGTCTAAATAGAATTGACTTAAGGTTGATTAGTTAATGAACCGATTAGAGCCAGAATATAGAGAAGTCAAA
The DNA here is from genome assembly GCA_917051295.2 of Erebia ligea. Taxonomy (NCBI): domain Eukaryota; kingdom Metazoa; phylum Arthropoda; class Insecta; order Lepidoptera; family Nymphalidae; genus Erebia; species Erebia ligea. The sequence continues at coordinate 3,862,856 of OU785239.1, forward strand.
TGCACCGCAATCTAAATAGATTTGACTTAAGGTTGACTAGCTAATGAATTGATTAGAATAAAATTATATCAATACAGTTTTGAATTAAGTGAGTAAGATCACAAACTATCGCCATACTTCTATTGTATTGTTCGAGCCGACGGAGCCTAACAAAGGCCTTTGCAGAACGGGAGACCGCCGAGACGCAGGTAGGCAATTATGTGTCCTTTATTTTACGTAGGAAATAGATTTGAGTCTTAAGGAGCAATGAAGTATATTGTTGGAAAATGAGACAACAAAGGTTGATTGGGAATTAAGATTTTTTTAGAGCTCATAGCTTACAAGCTAGACTAAGCTCCTTGAATGGTACACGGTTGCCTGGTGGCGTATCGGCGGCAATGACTCAGCACACCTATACACGCCATGTCTTTGCAAATCAACCCCCGACCTTTGATTTGGCCAAATCAAATACCTAACAAATTTAAACAAATATAATTATAAATCCATGGTTACGGGGCGAGCTTCGGCTCAATTAAAGTACCAGCCATTTAATGCCATTTGGTGATCGGGAATAATATCGCTTCTCAGCGCAAAAGGGGGTTGAAAAGCAGCCCCAATAACAATGCTAAAAGGCTGGATACCAGCGTAGGGAGTCCCCGTGCTTAATGAGACATTGGTCGGTTACGATGACCTTAAAAGAGGTAAATACATGCATCAACTGACCTTTCACTCTAGCCAGAACGTTAAGTTTAATCCTTCATTCTATCTAGCTTTCCTCCTTGGAACCTTACCGAGAGAGTGAATAAGTAAATAACGTAACTTATTGATGTAAAACTCACAAGTAAAACCGCGGAAATCTGGTAGATTGATTGAGATGTCTGCATGTCCACCCAACGAAATGTACCAGCCATTTACTTGGCAACTCATATGATAACAGATGTCTCCGGATGCCTAAGTGTCTCTATTTCCGACTCTATATTTCCTAAAAATTCCTTCAGTATAATTAATTACAAATCACGAGCCAAGACGATCACGTACGGTGCCACCACAGAATTTTGGTGCCGTGACCAGGATATAATCCTGGATCACTACGAGAAGCTTGTTTAGTACCATAGGACTAGGATATAATCCCGAAAAATTTTGAGAACCTGGGAATTTTGATGCCGGAGTGACCAGAGGTCTATGTACGTATTCGAAAATAACGATATGACTAGATCTATATTAACAAAAAAAAAAAAAATTATAACACAACGTAGGAATAGTAATTAAGTATATGTGAAGGAATCGTGATTAGGTATATGAGACGGAGTTTAACAAAAAAAAAAAAAAAATATATTTATATAATAATAAATAATAAAACAGGATAAAGAAAAGGTTAAGACACACACTGTGCATGTTATTATTATGTTGTACATTTATTTTATGTATAGGAGAAGCCGAGCAGAAATAAGCAGTATGTTTTATAAATGTACAATTTACAGGGATCCCAAGGAGGAGTTTTGCAGAGAACGAGATATCACTGTGCTTATTTCTTGAAAATATTTACCCTAAATCCTAAAATTTTATATAATCGGAGCGCATTTCCAAGTATAGATAACATCTGCTATCATTATTGCATTGTTTCATAAAATTTTCTCGACGTTTTACGAAGGTGTAATAAATAAGTAAATTAGCGTTTTAGCGTAATTTGGGCGGTGAATAGTTAAACGACGATAAGGAGATTTAGATAAGATGCCGACGGGTAAAAAGGGACGTAAGACAAAGCAGGTAGTAGCGGACCGGTCGGGCGTTAGCGTAGTAGAAGCGAGTGAGCAAACGGGAACCTTAAGTAACCCGGCGTTAGAGTTGATTTTACAAAAAATCAGCGAATTCGAGGGGAAGTTACAGCAATTGAGTTCGAAAGTGAACCCAGTACCGAATGAAAGCGCGAGTGTTACGTCACACGAGTCAGTTGGGTTAGTGAGTAATGAAAGTAACAGTGGTAGGCAGGAAGCTAGTCTTGTATCCACGAGTTCTAGTGTAGCATCTTCCGAGACTCGGAACATTTATGTGGTGCAGCCATCGGTTAGCAAACCAAATTTTGATGGAAAACCATTCACAAATCCAATTTCATTTTTAAAACGGTTAAAGAAGTATATTAGGGCAGTAAATGGGTTTGATCGCGAGATTGACATAGCACTAGGGTGCATTACGGGACATGCTCGTCAGGTTATGGAGTTGTATTCGAAAGATTGGACTACTTTCGCCGATTTTGAAGTCGATTTTAGGCGCACTTATTGGACTGAACAGATCCAGGAGTCTGTGCGATATAGATTGATTAATGCGGTATATACGAACAATTCGGGAATGACTATGTCTGAACATTTTGCCGAACAGGTAGAATCAATGCAGTCACTGACTATTGCGTTTAGCGAGCGAGATTTAGTAAATGCTATTATGCGACACTATGCGGTAGATATACAGCGTCTATGGTTTACTAGGACTGAGGAAGTTAGTATCATGAGCGGGGCGAGGTTCTTGAGAAGTATAGAGCAAAATATTGTTGAAAAACCGAAGGGAGTTGCGAGAGAGGTAGTAGGGGGTAATTTCAGAGGTAGACGGTATAACGGGTCACCGTTGGAACGACCTATGGTTGCAACGATTTTCAAAAATAGGTGGAGTACTAGAGGAAATACGACTAGAGGAAGAGGTTATCGTCAGAATAGGTCAGGTTATAAGGCTAGTTTTAACAGGTCTACATTATCTGAAACTGAACGAGTCAGACCGGCTATTACGTTTGTAAAGGAGGGCGAAAGCTCTAATTTGTCGAAAAATGTGGGGGAGGGACCATCAAAAAACTAGAGGTCCCCACACAAACGAGGTCAAATAAGTTAATTTTGTGTAGAACGGGGAATGTAGAGATCTCAGAGGGCGAACGGGCAGGCGTAGCTTATAACATCCTAGTTAGAAACGGATGGAAACCAGGACAAAGTCTAGGGGTCAACGGAAAGGGGCTAAAACGAACATTGAAAGGTAGCGTAGATAGTGACGATTATAGCTGTCAAGCAGAAATCAGTGGCATAGGAATCTTATTGGAAAACCAGTTTAGCAACGTAGTGGAATGTAATGAGATGGAAATTGAGTGTGAATCTTGTACGAAAAGAGGTTTAAGCGTATATACGATGGTCCATGAACTGGATGGGTCGATTGACGAAGGTATTGATTATTCCCTACCTAAGTTACCTGAAGTATGTGTATGGTTGTACGGGAGAAGTATGAATGCACTTATCGATACGGGAAGTCAGATTAGCGGGATAACTAAAGAATTGTACGATTCTATTCTAAGTGGAAACATATCTCTACCTGAAATCGCTATTCCAGCTATTCAAATACAGGGTGCATTCGGATCGCGAAGCGAAAGCACGAATCGGTTGGTGTTAATAGAGTTCCAATTAGGCAGTACGTTAATTGAAGCACCTGTATTAATTATGCGACGTTTACCTAGGTCATTAATATTAGGATATGATTGGTTAGAACGAGTAAAAGGAGTAGTAAATTGTGGAAGTGAACGGACATTAACAATCGAACATTTGGGAGTCAAGTCTTGCGTTAGACTCAATTCAGATTGTAATATCGAAAGGTTAGGAGGAGAGGCGAATGCTGCCACGATTAATTTGATATTAAATCAAAATACTAGGTCAGAAGGGCATAGCGTATCAATAGAAGAATCGAACGGGAAAAATTCTAAAGGATTTCACTTAGGCGATTCAAACTTAAGTAGTGAACAAAGGGAGCTGTTACTGCCTGTGTTAGAGAAGCATTGTAAGGTATTTACGGACGAGTTAGGTTTGACTAGCAGTTACGAGCACGTTATTGAATTAATAGACGAAGTTCCTTTTGTGAAGCATAGCTATCCAGTACCCTTAGCATATAGAGAACAGGTTAAGGAGGAATTAGAGGAGCTAGAGAGGTTAGGCGTAATAAAACAGGAGGCGACTCCGTATTGCAGCCCTCTCACGTTCACTAAGAAACGAGATGGATCAATAAGACTCTTATTAGACGCGCGCGAACTTAATAAGAAAATTGTAGGAGATGCAGGGTCACCACCACTCACGTCTGAAATTTTACAATCCTTTCATGGAGTGAATTATATCAGTTTAATTGATTTGAATAATGCATATTTTCAAATACCTTTGCATCGGGATTCTAGGAAGTGTACAGGGTTCTCTTTTATGGGAAGAACCTATACTTACCGCGTATTGCCTCAAGGTTTAAAGACATCTGTGGCAGGTTTCTCTAGAGCAATGGATTCAATATTAAAAGGAGTGCGTGAGTTTTGCGTGAACTATTTAGATGACATTGTCATATTTACCACAGGGGATATAAAGTTACATCTAGAACATTTAGATCGAGTACTTGACAGTCTGGAGACCGCAGGTTTAACAGGTAGAATAGGAAAGTGTCGGTTTTTATGCGTAGAGGTGAAATTGCTAGGACACATAGTAAATACAAGCGGGGTGCGTATGGATCCTGAGCGGGTAAAAGCCATATTAGATTTTCCCATACCTCGAACAATAAAACAATTACGAGGATTTCTGGGATTAATAAATTATTTCAGAAGGTTTGTTTCGAAGTATAGCGAAGAAGTTAGGCCACTCTGCGACCTATTAAAACAAAATACCAAATGGTCATGGACTCAGGTAGTAAACGATTGTTTTGAGAGGGTCAAGAAATTATTTCTAGACACAATACTGCTTATGCATCCTAACCCAAAGGAGACCTATTACTTACAAACCGATAGCAGTAATCTAGGAGTTTCTGGGTATGTTTATCAATTGGACGATGTAGGTGAAGAACAGATAATAGGATTTTGTAGTGAGGCGTTGACAGAAACGGAGCGTAAATGGACGGTCACAGAACAAGAATTGTGGGCTATCATTTTTAGTTTGTCGAAGTTTGAAACGTATTTGAGGGGAGCACGTTTAGTGATTAGGACCGATCATAAGAGTTTGATATTTTTACAAACATGTAAATTGTTGAGCGCACGAATGATACGGTGGGTGCATTACATAGGTCGGTTCGACTATACAGTCGAGCATGTAAAAGGGAAATTAAATACAGTAGCGGATGTATTATCCAGACATATAAAAGGTACAACTGATGTATTGACTAATAAGACTACGGGGCCTGAGATGAATTTATTCAAAGCATCGTTAGGACGGGTAGTACAGGCGAGATGGAAGGAGATAGGTAGCTACCAAGAGCGTGACAGGGTCGCTAGTGAGATAATTAGACGTATGAAAATAACAGGCACGTCTGAATCAAGATATTATATACTTAAGGAGGGTGTTCTTTACAAGACAGACGGGAGGAAGGATACTTTGAGATTATATGTCCCCGAGGACTTACAAAGAGATTTGATTGTTAGCATTCATGAGGAAATAGGTCATTTCGGACGTTACAAGGTATATGCTATGATGAAACGTCGGTACTATTTCTCGAATATGTCTCGCGTGATAAATCGTATTGTAAGAGCTTGCGAAATATGTCAAAAATCAAAGCACGCGTTAGAAACACACACAGGGCCAATTAAAACCGTGATAGCGAAAGAAATAGGAGAACGGGTTTTTTGTGATATTTATGGACCTTTACCTGCGGGACGATTTGGATACAGATATATATTTGTGATACAGGACGCTTACAGTAAGCTAATCAGGTTATATCCACTACGCGAAGCAAGTGGAAAAGCCTCGTTAACATGTATAAAAAAGTTTCATAGTCAAATTGTAGTTAAGACCTTATGTTCGGATAGAGGTGCGAACTTCACGTCAAAGATTTTCGAGTCGGGTGTACATCGATTAGGTATCGAGTTGACACACACATCTGTTAGGAATCCGCGACCAAATTCAACAGAGAGAGTTAATAAGGAATTAGGGAGGTTATTCAGAACATATTGCGACAAATCTCATCGATCTTGGGTGGATTTATTACCGGACATAGAGGATTGTTACAATCAGGTAGTACATACTACGACAGGCTATACTCCAAATGAGATAGTATGTGGAAAGCGGACCTTGCTATCGACTGATTTCGACAAGAGCGTAGTGAACGGAAACGGTTTACAACAGGAGACGTTAGATCAAATTAGACAGCGGGCACAGCAAAACATAATTAAGGCAGCGGAAAGTAGAGAGTCTTATTATAATAAGAATCATAAGTTAGTGCAGTTCGAGATAGGAAATTTAGTAAAGCTCAAGACTTTTTCGAAATCAGATGCCGACAAGAAGTTAACAAGGAAATTCATGCGTTTATATGAGGGACCTTACGTAATAGGAGCGGTTCCGTATAATAACGTATATACATTGATTGACGCTCGTACTAACAAAGCTAAGGGTAATTACAATGCGATCCATCTGTTTCGTTATTATGGAGATATTTAAGAGAGTAGGTTTCCACTAGGGATTAGTGTAAACAAAGGGAAATGAATGAAGTTACCGATATCTTCATGAACAATAGAGAGGTCAGTTTAAACGAGTAAAGAGGAATTTGAGTTAAATAGGTTATTACGATGTTTGGAATATAATAGATGAGCGGGAAGTACTTAGAGCTAGCAGTAAAGTACAGAGGGGAAATAGATTTTCAAACGACTAGTAAAAATATGTAGATATTTATGGGACTAGGTGTATTAAAAATCTATTTGGGGGAGTGTGAGGTGGTCACCCTATTTTGCCATGGGCGCCCTAACAAAACTTTTAAAATAAATATTACAACACTCATAAAATTTCGTCAGGATTTAAAGCGATGCTTTTAATTTTTTTACTAGAAATACGAGAGCTTAAAAAATTCGTAAAAGATAAGCTAAGGGTAAAATTCTTCGAAAGTAAGGCAATAAACTATAGAATTTCACGCAGCGGAACTCGTAAAGCTTTCTAAATTATTACGTTAAAACAAAGCTCTACAATCTGACAAGCACTTTGAAATGCGATCATAAAGTCGAGACCTTTTTCTACACCAAATCACCAAAGTGTCGAGAAACAATGATAGCAGATGTTAAAGTACCAAAACAAAAAAAATCACGTCTTGAGAAAAATATTAAGATGCAACGCAAAACTGTGGGAAAGAGGTGTGGCAGTTTTATTTTGATGCCTGATTGGACAAACCCGAATAAGGTCTATTTTAGGGCCAATGAATTACGTCGAATGGTTTACTTGGGCGTGCAATTTAAATTTCAGAGTTATGGCGGGGAGAGGGGGACCCGAGCGCAACGGAGCAGAGAGACGGGCAGTCAAGCACAAACTTCCAAACGCGGAGGTCAATCGCGGATTAAATCGCGGACATCCAATCGCAGGGGTTTCAATCACGCGCAGTCTTCATTAAATATCCAATAATTCCTCGATTCGGGCTTTCGAGAAGTCGTTTAATATAAGTATTTTCCGGGTCTGTTACTAAAAATTGTACTAAAGAGTGAATGCGTATATGTAATTTGTAGAGTCAAATGAACTGTCTCCGATTAAATACCATTCTAAGAAATAAAGTGTACAGTGAGGAGAGTCTTCGATAAATTTGGTAACGTACTCTATTTGATTTAATTATATTTAGAACAATTTCACAGTCCTACATAATATCATACAGATAAATCTAGGATATAAATTGGCTAAAACGAGATAAGGTGTATCCAGACACAGCATTAGATACCTTTTATTATATGAATGGAGTTGAAAGGGGAGACCCCAGGACAAGTACGAAGTGGGTATACACGAGTCTCTTCATTATATCAATTACCATATGTCCGTTTCTCCAGACATATAGACTCATTTGTAAGTTCCGTAAATACTGGAATCGTAGTCACAACCCAGAGGCGACTAGAGCCACGAGTGCCAGATACAACCATACTTCGATCCTATCTCAAATAGAATTTGTTTAATGAAGTAATAGATATCGTATGACTGTGAAATCGTTTCGATCCACTCACTTGTATAACTTAACCTGATAACGAGTGTGTGTCTTTTCCTTATAACGTGTGTCTTATCCTATGTTTTTTGTATTTCATCACCGTTATAAATATGAAAATAATAATAACATAAAACATGTGTGTTAATCATTAAGAACTATCTAGAATAGACAGCCGACGGGTTTTTTAGCTTGGATATACCGTTTTTCCCGTCGTTAGCATGGCTTTAGGAACGGGATATCCAGCTGGGCTTCTAAATGTCATCCCATTAGAAGCTCAGTTTAATTAATCGAACAGTTTCTTTTTTTAATTTCACTCTATCTGTCGGAGTAATAGAATTAATGGTTTACTTGAATAAAAGAATTACTTTGAACCATAACTATACTCTTTCATTCCTATCATTAAATATATTTCCTAGAGCTTTTAATAAGGGAGATACGAGTTAAATTGCACCTCATCAGTCTTAATACAACCTCACAATGTCTATTGTTTCAAGATAACTATTGTGTTATTTCAACTTGAAATCCTCCGCTATTAAACCCTCTCATATCACCTTATTTAGATCACGATTCTCTCATCAAAAGATAAAATAGGCAGGTTATTTATTACAGCATTAATTCATATTAATAGCACAAGTTTGATAGTAAATTTAGGTAATAATAGTTTTACTGGAGCACCTAGGTTCTTTCGATTAGAGCCTAGAATATAGAAAAGTCAAATGCATTGCAGTCTAAATAGAATTGACTTAAGGTTGATTAGTTAATGAACCGATTAGAGCCAGAATATAGAGAAGTCAAATGCACCGCAATCTAAATAGATTTGACTTAAGGTTGACTAGCTAATGAATTGATTAGAATAAAATTATATCAATACAGTTTTGAATTAAGTGAGTAAGATCACAAACTATCGCCATACTTCTATTGTATTGTTCGAGCCGACGGAGCCTAACAAAGGCCTTTGCAGAACGGGAGACCGCCGAGACGCAGGTAGGCAATTATGTGTCCTTTATTTTACGTAGGAAATAGATTTGAGTCTTAAGGAGCAATGAAGTATATTGTTGGAAAATGAGACAACAAAGGTTGATTGGGAATTAAGATTTTTTTAGAGCTCATAGCTTACAAGCTAGACTAAGCTCCTTGAATGGTACACGGTTGCCTGGTGGCGTATCGGCGGCAATGACTCAGCACACCTATACACGCCATGTCTTTGCAAATCAACCCCCGACCTTTGATTTGGCCAAATCAAATACCTAACAAATTTAAACAAATATAATTATAAATCCATGGTTACGGGGCGAGCTTCGGCTCAATTAAAGTACCAGCCATTTAATGCCATTTGGTGATCGGGAATAATATCGCTTCTCAGCGCAAAAGGGGGTTGAAAAGCAGCCCCAATAACAATGCTAAAAGGCTGGATACCAGCGTAGGGAGTCCCCGTGCTTAATGAGACATTGGTCGGTTACGATGACCTTAAAAGAGGTAAATACATGCATCAACTGACCTTTCACTCTAGCCAGAACGTTAAGTTTAATCCTTCATTCTATCTAGCTTTCCTCCTTGGAACCTTACCGAGAGAGTGAATAAGTAAATAACGTAACTTATTGATGTAAAACTCACAAGTAAAACCGCGGAAATCTGGTAGATTGATTGAGATGTCTGCATGTCCACCCAACGAAATGTACCAGCCATTTACTTGGCAACTCATATGATAACAGATGTCTCCGGATGCCTAAGTGTCTCTATTTCCGACTCTATATTTCCTAAAAATTCCTTCAGTATAATTAATTACAAATCACGAGCCAAGACGATCACGTACGGTGCCACCACAAGATATATCAAACCCATACCCCTATTCGGTTTCTACACGGCATCGTACCGGAACGCTAAATCGCTTGGCGGCACGTCATTGCCGGTAGGGTGGTAACTAGCCACGGCCGAAGCCTCTCACCAGGCCAGACCAGGGAAAATTCAGGAATTATAAATTCCCAAATTGACCCTGCCGGGGATCAAACCCGAGACCTCCGCACGTTAAGACAACAGCGCTACACACTGCGCCACGGAGGTCGTCAACTATTCTAAACCCGCAGTTTTTGACCCAATTAAAATATTTTAACTCGATACAACTAAAGTTAGAGAATATTATAATAGTTAGTAGTATTATTGTAGTAGTAGTAGTAGTAGTAGTAGTAAAACACAGCTGTTTCGATGTGCATATAAAAGGCCAGACAAAATATCAAGAACTGGTCCGCCAGTGTGTGTTAAGCCTTAAGTTTTAACCTCTTTTTACTGTTTGTTCTTCCGCAAACATTAGCATAACGTTCTTTTTATCTAGCACAAGGCTTATAGCATAACATCCTTTTCTTAAATTACCATATAAGGTGGGATTAATTTGGAAAGTATTCCAGTATTATAATATGAAAAAATAACGAAAACCGCTCTATAAAAATACTTTTTCGACTTACACCTACCACAGGTTAAAAATCAAAAGTTATGTTAACGGCCGTAAATTGAAGATAGTACGTTTACTTATTTTAATTATTAATCTATTTTCTGATACCCTCCATATCAATTCGTAAAACGTAAACACAAAATAAGAACAAATCTTGTTATACCTTAACGTTCTTTAATTCCAGGATCAATAACAATCAGACAATGTGCGAGTGAAAAAAAAGTGAAAAGTGAACAAGGTCAAGTGAAAGTGAAGTGTATTCTAATTATGACGTGACTAAAAAGACCCAGCCATGTACCGGCCGAATTTCTACGAGAGCACTTGCTTCAGGTGCAACGAGATAGTGTACCAAGTGGACAGAGTTGGTCCACTGAAGGACTTCACTTTTTTTCACAGTGGGTGTTTTAAATGTGCCGTTTGTGGAACTAAATTGACTTTGAAGGTGAGTTTTTCCCTTTCTAGGTGCGTAAACATTATTTTTTTATTCATAATAGGCTTACGCTTGACCACAATCACACCTGATGAAAAACCTGATGATCACTATAGGAAAAAATAATTGTTTGGTGGGCAAAAAGTCGTACGCACTTATGGATCCGTAAACACTAGCGCGACAGAACAAAACGTCGTCGAATTTCAATAATAGTAGATATAGAGCACAGCAATCTTTTCTATTTTACATGACTGCCCAAAAAAAAGAGTGTGTAATGTATTCAGGGTTCATGTAAGTAGGTATGTATGTGAGTTTCTTTATTCCACCATAACTTCTAAATTCCTGAACAGATTTGAATGTATGGGTTTTTTTTTAAATCCACTACAAGTTAGCCCTTGACCGCGATCTCACCTGATGGTAAGTGATGATGCAGTCTAAGAAGGTAGCGGGCTAACCTGCATACCCCTATTCGGTTTCTACACGGCTGACGGCATCGTACCGGAACGCTAAATCGCTTGGTGGCACGTCTTTGCCGGTAGGGTGGTAACTAGCCACGGCCGAAGCCTCCCACCAGGCCAGACCAGGGAAATTCAGAAATTATAAATTTTCAAACCCTGCCGGGGATCGAACCCGGGACCTCCGCATGTTAAGGCAACAGCGCTAAACACTGCGCCACGGAGGTCGTCAAACACCGTTAGAATCATAACATCCTCCCGAGTGACACTAGCTATAAACTTTTTGAAAAGTAATCAATATGGCAGGGCAGTCGTGTTTTAAAAAAATTTAAATTATGTTCTTTATTAACTTATGAGTTTATGTGTCTAACTCATTGACTTGTCTAACTCCACTCGTTTTGGCTTCAAACGCCAAACAATAACATTGTTATTGCGAAGCTATATAAAATAAAATAAAAAAGATGATACATTATCTATTATTTCTTCTGTGCCTCACCGTAACCAACACGTTAGTTTTGTGTTTCTTTTCAATAAAGCCCTTTTAGAGCTATAGGTATGAACCGGTATCGTAGCGCTACCGTAGATATACAATAAAAAACAATAGCGCAAAAACGTTTTCGCAGATAAGGCATGTGCCCCCGCAAGGTCGGCAAAATGTCAGCAGACATTTGAAATGTCGTGAAAAACGTATCAAGGTTGATAAATGATAACACAAAGGTATTGTTATTCATTATTCTACGTAAATTACTTATATCACGTGAAAATTATCGTATAATACTTAAATAATACTTTTTTTTTATCCACTACAAGTTAGCCCTTGACTGCGATCTCACCTGATGGTAAGTGATGATGCAGTCTAAGGTGGTAGCGAGCTAACCTGTTAGGGGCATGGCAGTTATATTAAACCCAAACCCCTATACGATCATTTCACGTGCGAAAAATTGAAAAGTGCGTTTCTTATTCAAATTTTCACCTTAAGTCACCTTAGAGAATAAAAATTCATACCTACATCATATCTGGGCGAGTCAGCTAATTAATATAATAATTACATTAAATTACGGTTATTTATAAATACTTACCTATGCCCGCGACTTCATTCACGTAGATTTAGTGTGATTGAAAATCATGTGGTAACTTTGAAAGATGGGCACTGGGCAGTGAAAACGTAGCAGAAAGAGAGAGGCATATACTCGTAACACGGAAGTATAGATAAAGCAAAAAAACGCGAAATATTTTCCACATAATGTATGAACATGACCGTATGGTAATATGAAATCTACTTACCTTTTTCCTAAAGCATGAATTATGCATTCGCTAACGACAGGTTTTTTTGGTCTTTTTATGAAAAACTACATGTAGGTACAATTTTCCATATATATAGTTTACAAAAACGGTCAAGTGTTCCCAAAATGAGTAATCCAAGGTAAATAAATGTGAGTAATGATATTGTTACAGATCAGATGTTCATAGTATGAGTCACTCGTGTGTTAATAACCTTCCTTACCCGATGCATTGTATAATTGTAACTGTTATATTATATTGTTTTGGAGGTCATATTGTATTCGTAACTACTTTTTGTAAAACGAGTTTATTTGCTGGCCTGATATTTTATAAGTTTATAGTCTGTAACAAACAAAATAAAAAGTATATAAATCGCTATAATATTCTGCACTGTATCCGACAAATCCGTATGTCACAACGGTCGGCATGTGATATTCACTGGGCGATTGTATAAAACTTGCATCAATCATTGTTACAGTCTGACATTGAGACTGTTTTTTTTTTTATCCACTACAAGTTAGCCCTTGTCTGCAATCTCACCTGATGGTAAGTGATGATGCAGTCTAAGATGGTAGCGGGCTAACCTGTTAGGAGCATGGTTAGTTATATTAAACCCATACCCCTATTCGGTTTCTACACGGCACCGTACCGGAACACTAAATCGCTTGGCGGCACGTCTTTGCATGGTAGGGTGGTAACGAGCCACGGCCGAAACCTCCCACCAGGCCAGATCAGGGAAAATTCAGAAATTATAAATTCCCAAAGCGACCCTGCAGGGGATCGAATCCGGGACCTGGCATCTATAAACGTTAATTGAACAAAGAAAATTTGTTTAAAACAGCCGATAAGTAGTTTAAATATGATGACGATGGTAAATAATATAAGTTCAATGACCATCACTAAATAAATTATGGATATAAAAAGTTTAGTTGAATATCAATGCTGAATTGTCCATAATAACGTAGCATATCATTACTACTGTCGTTTCAATAATACACTGATACACTGGTTAATTTAACAAAAGCGTAATGCTAATGCGCTTTTGTTGCGACAACAAAGCGAGATGAAATTGAATGAAAAATAAAAAATCGACTGAATTCTTGTTAAAAAATATTATAAACTAGATGATTATGATATTATAAGCTAGGTTCCAATCAAACCAAGCACTAATGTCTAAACCCGTGGTCTAAATCATCAAAGTACGAGTAGTAAAATAAATTACTGAAAGATGGCGCAGTATACGCTGAAAAGTATAAAAAAGGCCAAGTGTGCCTTCCCCTACCCCTACCCTACTGTAACTTAGAAAGAAACTTATATTTTAGTTATTTGGTAAAACTTAGTTTTTTGGTTAATTTCTAAGACAGTATGTTAGTCAGGCTTATTTTTATTTTTCCTTTCTCACGATCTCTATCAACGCTTTTAAATATTAGACTAGAATCTAGGTGATGCCCGCGACTTCGTCTACGTGGATTAAGGTTTCTGATTTCCCCGGGAACTCTTAAATTTTCCGGGATAAAACCTAGGTACCTCTTAGATACCAAATTTCATCCAAATCGGTTGAATAGATGGGCCGTGAAAGCGTAGCAGACAGACAAACAGACAGACACACTTTTGCATTTATAATATTAGTATGAAAGTATTTCCATAGTATGGAAGTATAGAAGGATTTTGAAAATATGTAGCTTTTCCAATTAATTTATTTTATTACTCAAGGGCTTAGAAGTTAGAACTTGAGCCCTTCTGAATCAAAAATAATAATATGATATAGATTAATAGTCTGGGCACATAAGCTACTTTTTATTCTGGAAAATTAAGGAGTTCCCGGGGGAACCAAAAAACCTCAATTTTGATCCACGCGGACGAAGTCGCGGGCATCAGCTCGTGAGGAATAGAAATGAAACGACTTTTTTTTTTTTTTATCCACTACAAGTTAGCCCTTGACTGCGATCTCACCTGATGGTAAGTGATGATGCAGTCTAAGATGGTAGCGGGCTAACCTGTTAGGGGCATGGCAGTTATATTAAACCCATACCCCTATTCGGTTTCTACACAGCATCGTACCGGAACGCTAAATCGCTTGGCGGCACGTCTTTGCCGGTAGGGTGGTAACTAGCCACGGCCGAAGCCTCCCACCAGGCCAGACCAGGGAAAATTCAGAAATTATAAATTTCCAAATTGACCCTGCCGGGGATCGAACCCGGGACCTCCGCACGTTAAGACAACAGCGCTACACACTGCGCCACGGAGGTCGTCAAATAATTTAGACTAATTTATTACTGCTATTAAAGAACTAAAAAATATTTTTAATGGTATTTCCACGACACCGCATATTTTTATTACTATTGAATAGCCATTCTGTTGTCGCTCTTAACGGTTCAATTACATGCAGTCATTACAAAGTTGGCTCATTCGTTGGAACACAATAGCAAATGCACCGGCCTCAATAACCTTCGTCGCTTTCCGTTGTTTATGTTTATGGTTCGCGACATAAAATAGGTAGGCTTAGGAACCCCAAAAGTATTTAAAACTAGCTGATGCCCGCGACTTCGTCCGCGCAGTTTAAGTTTTTTATTCCCACGTAATAAAATAAAAAGTAGTCTATGTCACTCTCCAGCAGTTCCTCAACTATACCCATGTCAAAAATCACGTCGATCCGTTGCTCTGTTCGATTTCTGTTTCTGTCGAAGGACAAACCATTACACAAACAAACACACTTTCGCATTTATAATATTAGTATGATTAGTCAGAAGTGGCGTAGATAGGTTTAAGTCTTTTTAATCTAAAGTTGCAAATTCGACCTCTGTCGAACGTAAATTTTTCAGTTACGACCAAAAATTTTCGATTTGTGTGAGTGTTATGATGGTAATTATTTTATGCATAGTAGTACACTTACTAGCAAGCATGTTCACATAATAAATATTCGGAAAAAAACACAATTAAATATCACTTGCTTCAAACGGTGAAGGAAAACATCATGAGAATACTTGCACGCCCGAGAGTTCTTCATAATGTTTTCGTAGGTGTGTCAAGTCTATTGTGGACTATGACCAAACCCTTCACTCAGTAAGGAGACTCGTAGCACAGAATAGGGAATAGTCACAGAGATTAGTACTTTGTACTCGTAGTGAGCTCAGTAGTGATAAGCAGTAGACTGATAAGAGAGAGAAATTGGTGAACGGCTTCTTAAAAACAGAAAGTTTTTTTAATTATGTTGTGTTTGTTTTCTGTGGCTGCCTCGTTGGTCTAGTGGTTATCATGTTCGACTGCGGCTGACGAGGTCCCGGGTTCGAACCCCGGGTCGGGCCATAATTAAGTGTTGGGTTTTTCTGATTAGAAATTCTCAGTACTATCTCGGAGTTAGGAAGTTGGTGGTGTTTCACCCCCGTGCCTCGGAGAGCACGTTAAGCCGTCTGCCCCGGTTATTATCACTAACATGATAATAGTCGTTAAAGCCCGCCAACCCGCATTGGAGCAGCGTGGTGGGTCTAAGCTCTAATTCCCCTCTCTCCTATGAGGGTGGAGGCTTGTGCCCAGCAGTGGGACGTTAATGGGCTGTAGTGGTATGTGTTTTGACGACCTCCCTGGTGCAATGTTGAGCGCCGTTATCTAACGTGAGAGGTCTCGGGTGTGATCCCCGACAGTCAATTTCGGAATTTATAATTTCTGGATTTTCTCTGGTATGAAGAGGCTTCGGCCGTGGCTAATTACCACCACACCGACAAAGACGTGCTGCCAAGCTGTTTAGCGTTTCGGTACGATGCCGTGCATAAACCGATTTGGGTTTAATATAACTGCCATACCCCTAACATGTTAGCCCGCTACCATCTTAGACTGCATCATCACTTACCATCACGCGAGATTACACTCATGCAGTCAAGGTCTAACTTTTAGTGGTGTAAATAAATTGGTGAACATTTGGCTTCTCAAAAACAAGTTTTTTTTAATCACAAAGGTCATGTTATGTTCTTGTTCGCAAACGTTACATAGTTCTAACATCGACACCTTCTTACAGACATACTATAACAACCAGCACTGGACGGAAGACAAAGAGGTGTACTGCTCGAGTCACGTCCCCAAGATCGGGCCCGGACACTTGGACAACTCGTCTGTGGGCATCCGGAGCGCGCTCAACGTGCCCAAGAGCAACAACTACGTGAACGAGCAGATCCGGGGACACGCCAGGAACAGCCATGAGACTGAATGTAAGACACATTTTAAAAATCAGCAACCTAACTTTTTTTTTTAATCGAGGGGGAAGAAGCCTGATTTCTTGGAGGAGGAATCAAGTGCCATTATCAAAATTCAAAAATTCATTTATTCATTTATTTATTCATTCATTTAATTCAAAGTTTTTTATTCAAATAGACTTTTTACAAGTGCTTATGAATAGTCGAATGAATCTACCACTGGTTCGGAATACCGTCCCTACCGAGAAGAACCAGCAAGAAACTCGGCGGTTGCTCTTTTGAAAAAAATAATTTATAATTTCATTAATTCGTAATTACATAAGTAACCGCTGTCCTTAGCATTGCTGGAGCGAGTCATATCCATGCTCCTTTGTCATCATCATCATCATATCAATCAGCAACCGAACCTAACCCATCCATACTTATATTAACAACTAGGTATGATGCCCACGACTAGATTTCGTCCGCGGATTAAGTATTTTTTCCGCGGGATCTCCTTAACTTTCTGGGCTGAAAAGTAATGTATGTCCTTCCCCGGGATACGTTAAGTATCCCCATAAACGTTTTTGTCTTTTTTTTTTTTGTTTTTTTTTTTTTTTTAATTTATTATTTTGTAATATGCACAAACAAATACAATACAATAATGTATCTCGCCAAACTACACACATAGTTTGTTGGCGAGTTCGCGCTCAACTAACAACTACGCCGTGCACTTATATACACTAGGTACTCTTATACCTAGTCTGCTTTGATAAGCATTTATTCAAGGTCGTACTAGTTTATTCGAGCAGTCCATCCCTTGCTTCCATATTCTGTGTTCCCTAATGATTATAATATGGGGCTCCTCAAAGGGCGGATAAACAAATTTCTCAAAAGCCAGCAACGCTCTCGGAGTGTGCTCTGGAACTTCACAACCTTGTTCCTCCTTCTCCGTTATACCACAGAATAGGTAATAGTAGGTTATACCACAGAATAGCGAGAAACCGTCAGCGTTGGCTCCCCTATGTGGTTGACGTCCAATTTGCTCGCACGAAACGTTTTTGCTCGACGTTTCTGATACGAACCGCTATGGTGTGGAACACCCTCCCAGCGCACGTGTTTCCTGCCACTTATAACGTAAGTACCTTCAAGGCAAGAGTGAATAGACATCTTCTAGGCAAGCGCGTTCCAACCTAGACCTCATCATTGCTTTGCAATAAGCATGATTGTCGTCAAGCGCAAGCCTATCACCAATAAAAAAAAAAAAAAACGCATTGGCGGTTCCTCTGGTGCTGCAAATGTTAATGGGCGGCGGTAATCACTTACCATCAGGTATCCCGCCTGCTTGTTTGCTCGCTATATATATAAAAAAAAGAAAAAAGTTATCTCCGATTTTGACCTAAGGAAAGAAAGATAGGAAGCTTTGTTTTTTCTATATTTCTATGCTGATATCACCTTTTCTGTTCTGTGGTATCTATCCACGAATGGCGGTAGTCATTAAACATTATTATGTTAATCGCCTGCTCGTTTAGTTTAATTAAAAAATCGGACCAGTAATATAGCATTCTACAAGTCCGCTGAACTGTGGGTATTTATGACCTTTTACATTTGAGCATCCTATTTATATACTTGTAACATTATACTGGTTGATTCTCATTTTGTATTTGATTACAACCGCCCAACCTTATTATGTGGCTATTTGTATCATGGGATCCTGGTGTTTTGACAATAGCCGTGACCTTGCAAACTTGTGCGGCCGTTCACAACAAATCTCCACCGACCTTATGCTACCTTGATACGAGACATAAAGCTGATCGCGCACCTCCCTTACAGCCGCAAGAGGCATAAGAACCGCAACAAAAATAAAATTTCAACGCTCAAATTAGTGCCAATGACTAATTATTAAGTAGCTTTTATTGAGGGTCCTGACGTTTTCACAATAGCCACGAATATTCTAGTTTATTGGACGCTCGTGCAACAAATCTGGACTTATTAAAATGACACACACGGTCCTAAACCCGTAATCTGAGGCATAACAATAGCAAAAGTAAACTTTTCAGTACTAAAAGGCGAAACACTTCATTATAACGTTTCGAGCACGTATTCAACTTTATACTCGTACTATGCTATTCGTGAACTATCGTCATTTGCATTATTAGTACCTAAGTATGTACTGAAATCATGAAGTTCGTTGACGTTCTTGTATCTTGAGGCTTTTGCGGAACGCGTCTAGTGTATGTTCAACCTACTAACCTCAGCTAAACTTAGCTAATAACAACGTGAATCAGAAAAGAGAATAGGTACATACATGTAAGCGCCGTATTTAGTCTGCTTAGCTCAGATGACCTAGTGATTATATTCAAGTAGGTACCTAGAATATATATAGATTTATGATTTCTACTTTTCAAAATCAAGGGCAACTTCACAAGAAGTTCAATTGTAAATATGTGAGCTCAAAAATAGCGTAACTTAGATTTTTTCATCGCAATCTAAATTTCAATGAGGTTTCTTTACACTACTTCTAGCGTAGATTTACCTAGATATACCTACCTATTTATTAATCCTGTGACTGCCAGAATCCATACTAATATTATAAATGCGAAAGTGTGTCTGTCTGTCTGTCTGCTATGCTTTCACGGCCCAAACGTTCAACCGATTTTGATGAAATTTGGTATAGGGATAGGTTGTATCCCGGGGAAGGACAATGGACATAGGCTACGTTTTATACCGGAAAATCAATGAGTTCCCGCGGGAATCAAAAAACTTAATCCACGCACACGAAGTCACGGACATCATCTAGTAAAAAATATCATCCATTTTCCAGGAGAGAAGCTATGCCTCGTCAAGCTATATCTTAGGATTTATAATTACAACTTTTAATAGCTATAACCATATAACCTTATTATACGACTGCCCAAAAAGATTATAATATGTTTTCAGAGATCATGTAGGTACGTATGCATGTATGTATTTATGTACCTGCTTATGTGGTTCCTTTATTATGTAACTTTCAAATGCCTGAACTTTGGATGAATGGGGTATCGTTAGAGTCGAATCCTTACATCATCCCGGGTGTGGAATACAAATTTTAAAAAACTTTGTGGCAAGGAAGTCGTTTTTTAATTTTTAATTTAATTACTTACTGTTTATCCTCAATTCCTCAATCATCGCAATCAATGCCTCAAGCATCGGTCCCCAATTAAATATAGATTAAGTTATGAAAAATTCTCCACTTTAATATTTAAAGCTAATTTTCCCTCTTCCCTAATTCACCTTACAAAGTACCTAATTTTAAAGGTTTACGACTTTAGCTCACGCGATACAAGTTACTTTGTAAAGGAATACCCTGAGAAATTATAAATCATCAAACTGGGACTATTCTGTACGTAAAAGATTTTTTTAAATTTTAACCGTAGTAGGAAAGCCCTAGGAAAATGCTGATGGTGCTCGCGACTTTGTATGCTCTACCGAACCACCTCTGCACCAAATTTCGTCAAAATCGGTTGAAAAGATGGGCCATGATAGCGTAGCAGGCAGACAGACACACTTTCGAATTTATAATATTAGTATGGATATCATAGAATTAGGATTTAGGATTTATTGATTTATCTATGATAGATACAGTAACAGATTACAGAGCTATCGGCAAAATTTTAATTTTTTGATAGAAAAAGCCACAGGAAAAAGCTTATAGAAATCCGCCAAAACTCACAAAGTAAATAAAATCGGTTGTCTACGCAACAATTCGGTGCCAAAACGAGACAAACATCCAATTCTGACTAGTGTAAAAGAGACAGGTGGTACTGTCAAAAAGGGAAGGGAAATACTTGATTGCGAGAGTGAAAGGGACAGAAGAACTTGTTGCAAAAGCGACCGCATTCCATAGGACAGCCCAGTGACCCAAAGCTAATACCACCATAGAGCTCACCTGTTTGTTTGACCTATAGGTTTAGGTATACTTATTTTCCTTATTAAAATATGAATGGAAATGAATAGGTACGAATAAATTTATGATAACATTCGAATTTATAAGTAGGTACAAATTATTTGAAATAACGGATATGGAACGTCCAAATCGTGAGAATTTATTCGTGCAAGATATTATAATACCTATCATGTATACGGAGGTACACAAAAACTAAGTAGACAAAAAGTTTTATACAGGTAGACCAAGTATAGAACCGTCCGTCCGTGCGTAGGTCAACCGACCATCCCCATGTTTTCCCCGCTTACAACCTTTGACCATAATGTTTTTGGAATTCTTTCATTTGCAATAAATATACGGCAAGATGACGGCAAGCCTTATTTATATATATTTACCGTGTGAATTTAGCTTTTTGATTCCCGCGGAAACTTTAATTTTCCGGGATAAAAATTTACCTACGTCTTTCCTCGGAATTAAACCTATTCCTATATCCTGGCTAACAAAAAATATTATAATAATGTACCTACTGTCAAATTTTTCATTAAAATCAAGCCGGAGCACATGGGCCGTGCAAGCGTAGCAGAAAGACAGACACCTTCGTATATATATAGGTATTCGAAGTCTCATTACGTCAAAAGTAGAGATAAAAGTGAATATTTCTTATCTGTGGTATTTCTCTTTATGCTGACTATTTTTTTCTCGTAATATACTTACCGGATTAAATTAGCACGTCTCTCTCTCGTCGCGAAATATCTCGTTGTGCGCATGCTGCATGTGCTCTAGGTAAGGACGTCTTGTCATGTTCTTGAAAACAAAATACGGTAGCCCTATTAAAACGCATGACGTCATTTTGTGTTTAGTTTTGTAACATTTCGTTGCCTTAACGAGAAATACGCTTGGGCAATACAACTGTTGGCTGTTTATAGAGACTAGAGAGCACACGCGTGCTCCGAATACTAGCAAATAAACTCTGAGAGTACCTATTATGCAATTTTATCTAGGAAGGTAATAATGATTACACTTTTAGTGTACACCACAAAAACAATATTGATTAAATATAGGTAGAAAGCCTAACAAAAAAAAAATAAGCATACAATTTCGCGACCCTATCGCTACATAGCGATATACATAATACATAATATATCTATGTCCTATAGGCTATCTATGTTTTATAGGTGTATGTATGCATGTTTTATAGGTGTATGTATGTGATAATGTCTTTGTGTTACGAAGCTTCAAAGTTGGAGATAGAGCTTCTAAGGTTCAAGTCATATTGCTGTAAGCACGTGCAAAAGCACTTAACTGTTCGCGCACGCAATCGAGTGGCCTTCTTTTATAATATTACTAGATGATGTCCGCGACTTCGTCCGCGTGGATTAAGGTTTTTTGATTCCCGCGGGAACTCCTTAATTTTTCGGGAATAAGTAGCCTATGTCCTTCCCCGGGATATAACCTACCCCTATACCAAATTTTAGCGAAATCGGTTGAAAAGATTCGTCCGCGTGGTTTAAGTTTTTTTGATTCCCGCGGGAACTCCTTAATTTTCCGAGATAAAAAGAAGCCTATGTCACTCTCCAGGTCCTCAACTATACCCATGCTAAAAATCACGCCGATCCGTTGCTCCGTTGCGGCGTGATTGAAGGACAAACCAACAAACAAACACTCTTTCGCATTTATAATATTAGTATGATACAAAATATGTGAATCTGTTTGTTTGTTACGCTTTCACGGCCGATTTTCAACCGATTTTGATGATAGGCACTTATCCGGAAAATATAATTATTTAAAAAAACTTATTCCTCGTGGGCGAAGTCGCGGGCATCAGCTAGTATTTTATAACTACCAATCAATCAAAGATCTTAGTCGTGTAGTTTGTTGGACGAAGTTCTGTGGTACCAACTCAATTCCGTAACACGTTATTCTGTGTATTTCTCAAAATAGCAAACTAAGGCAAAATCTGTAGTGAAGTAAACATTTCTGGCTATTTCATTACTCAGTAGGTACCTGCATAACCGTAAAAGGAGAAACGGATGGAGTTAAGCATTCCTTAAGAGACTTTAAGCGTAATAACGAGAATGTTACGTTCATCAAATTGACCAATTGACCAGGCTTACACGAGTTTCGCAACAACCGGTTGGGATGAGATAAAAACGTGGATTTTATCAAGTTTTTGCTCGACAACGACGTTACCGGTGGAATTTTTAAATCTAGAGCTTTATGTACCTTAATTCAAATCTTTTTTATTCAAGTTGGCTTTGACAAATGCTTTTGAATCTAAGTCGAGTGAATCCACCACTGGTTTGGAATTCCATTCCTACCGAGAAGTACCCGCAAGAAACTCGGTGGTTGCTCTTTTGAAAAAAAAACCGGCCAAGTGCGAGTCGGACTCGCGCACCGAGGGTTCCGTACAAACCTGTAGTAAGTTTTACGATTTATGACGTATTAAAAATAAAAATTACGTTTGTTGTATGGGAGCCCCCCTTTAATATTTACTTTATTGATATTTAATTATTTATTTTGAAAGGTAATATACAAGTTAATATTCTGTGAAAATTTGAACCGTCTACCTGTTACCGTTTTTAATATTGAGCAAAAAAATACGAAAAAAACACGTTTATTGTATGGGGACCCCCCTTAATATATATATTTTTTAATTTTTAGTATTTGTTGTTATAGCGGCAACGGAAATACATCATTTGTGAAAATTTCAGCTTTCTAGCTATCACGGTTTATGAGATACAGCCTGGAGACAGACAGACAGCGGAGTCTTAGTAATAGGGTCCCGTTTTTACCCTTTGGGTACGGAACCCTAAAAACAATTTACAATTTCATCAATGTGTAGATATACTGATTACATATAAGTAACCGCTGTCCTTAGAATTGCTGGAGTGAGTCAAATCCATGCTCTTTTATCATTTAAGTACATAATCTTCAACAGTTTCTTTACCCAGCCACAAGTAAGTCATTCAGTCGGTCAGAAATCAGAATCACTGTAGCTGTAGACCTTTTCCGTAAAAACTGCATGAATTACTGTTTCAATCTCTTAGCTGAATCTATACTATATAATATTATAAATGCGAAAGTTTGGATGGATGGATGTTTGTTACTCAATCACGCCAGAACGGCTGAACGGATCTGGATGAAATTTGGCACAGAGATAAATTATAGTCTGGAATAACACTCAGGCTACTTTTTATCTCGGAAAATTAAAGAGTTCCGGGAACTTATACTGAGCAAAGCTGCGGGGTAACAGGGGCAAGACGGGGGACGTATCGCCAAGCAAGCAGAAATTTCAGTACAAAATTCAGTAATTATAGCACAAAATTGGTACATGCACTATGCAGCTTGGAGGGATATACCTACGAAGGCGTAGGTAGTTAATAGTTATTATTACTATAGTATAGTTATTCTGCATTTGTATGGTCGTCGATCCACTGTAAATATAATCCATATCCATACTAATATTATAAATGCGAAAGTGTGTCTGTCTGTCTGCTATGCTTTCACGGCTTATCCGTTCAACCGATTTGGATGGAATTTGGTACAGGGGTAGGTTGTACTTGTATCCCGGGGAAGGACATATTATTCAACTTTCATAGACATAGACAATCCAAATCCACGCGGACGAAGTCACGGGAATCATCTAGTTTAATATACTTACGCTATGCTACGTAACTTGATTCTACGGACGACTGTGACTTATGCTTTATGGTTATATAAAAGGTTGTTGACACCATTCCGAGGTGTTAAACTATTTCAATTAAGTAATTTATTGAGATGTCGTATCTATTTATACTAGTGGTTCGCCCCGAACTGAGACCTCGCGGTATCCATAAACTTACAGAGCGCCATCTTTGTGAAGTTCTGTTAAACATAGTGAAGCTCATTAAAAATTAAATAATTTCGTTTCCTAAGAATATTTATCTAATTTTAGTATTTGTTGTTCAAGTACAGGATATAATTCAAATAAGTGATCAAGTTTCAGGCTCAGCCTTTTCTTTTAAGGCACAAACGAATAAACTTGTACAGAGCGCCATCTATTGACAACATTGTGAAGTTCTGTTAAAAACATCATCATCATTAAAAATTAAATAATTTCGTTTCCTTACAATATTTATCTAATTTTAGTATTTGTTGTTCAAGTACAGGATATAATTCAAATAATTGATCAAGTTTCAGGCTTGAGAGTTCAGAAAATTGAGAGTTCTGAGGTCAACTTTGGACGTCAGAAAATCGCCACTTTGAAAGCCCCCCATTTCGTCAATTTTAGGGGAAAAATTAAAAAAAAAATATTTTTGGACTCTATTCCTAATTATCTTTAAAATGATATACCGCAACCCTATGTAACGCTATAAAAAATATTTTACTTCGCATTCGCTTCTATGAGAGCCCCCCTGAAATAAAGATTTTTGTAACTTTTTAAGCCATATTCGGCGGGAGGCCATCGGTTTACATATTATATTTAAATTTGAAGTAATTACGTTCGGCAATTCAGAAGTTATAAGGCTCTGACAGACGGACGGACGGACGGACGGACGGACGGACGGACGGACAAGTGCCAATTCACCCAAGTAGACTCAGAGACCTTCGCTTCGCTCGGTCAAAAATGTGTTAAGGTATAATTTCGTTTGAAATGCCTTGTATTTATTCTTTAGACATGCTAAGTCGATTCTTGTGTGACAACCGATGCGATAATATTTTAATTTTCACTGGAATTTATTGCGAATGTAACTCATAGCCCAACTCGTCTGCAGCCTAACCCTAAAGATTAGACAAAGCACACATTTGCAACCCCCTGTCAGACACCCTGTTGTTTTATAATTATTTAAGAGTGTCTGACAGGGGGTTGCAATCGTACTAAGTGTCTGACAATAGACAACGTGGTTTCTAATATTATTCCAAAGAAAAATATAAAAAACGGAGCTTAATACTTTAACTAATTTGAGGTGCCACCTTTTCTACCTGATATCTTCCAAAGCAACCGCGATCCAAACTTCATAGTCGGGGATCGTTATACCTCTACTAGCTGATGCCCGCGAATTCGTCCGCGTGGATTGAGGTTTTTCGTTTGTTGGTTTGTCCTTCAATCACGCCGCAACGGAGAAACGGATCGACGTGATTTTGGAGATCGACGGAGAGTGACATAGGCTACTTTTTATCCCGGAAAATTAAGCAGTTCCCGCGGGAATAAAAAAAAACTTAAATCACGCGAACGAAGTCGCGGGCATCTGCTAGTAATTTGAATTCAACCAATTGATCGAACCCAGGACCATGCAGTCTAAGATGGTAGCGGGCTAACCTGTTAGGGGCATGGCAGTTATATTAAACCCATGCCCCTATACGGTTTCTACACGGCATCGTACCGTATCGTACCGGAACGCTAAATCGCTTGGCGGCACGTCTTTGCCGGTAGGGTGGTAACTAGCCACGGCCGAAGCCTCCCACCAGGCCAGACCAGGGAAAATTCAGAAATTATAAATTCCCAAATTGACCCTGCCGGGGATCGAACCCGGAACCTCCGTACGTTAAGACAACAGCGTTCGTTGTAACACATTCACATTAGCCGCTATCACTTATTATCAGTAACGGCTGTTCGCATAATAGCCGGCTATTAGCGTCTGGTGGCGCGTGGCCGACCATGTAGACCCGTTATGCATGACTATTGACTATTGAGATGGTCCACTTATTGTTTCTATAATCATCATCATCAACCGATAGACGTCCACTGCTGGACATAGGTGACATAGGTGTCTTGCAAGGATTTCCACTCGCCGCGGTCTTGCGCCGCCTGGATCCAGCGACTCCCTGCGACTCGTCTGATGTCGTCCGTCCACCGAGTAGGGGGTCTGCTAACACTGCGCTTCCCAGTGCGAGGTCTCCATTCCAGCCGTTTGGTACCCCAACGTCTGTCGGTTCTTCGAACTATGTGCCCCGCCCATTGCCACTTCAGCTTCGCAACGCGTCGAGCAATGTCGGTTACTTTCGTTCTTCTGCGAATCTTCTCATTCCTGATTTGATCGCGCAAAGAAACCCGAGCATTGCTCTCTCCATCGCCCGCTGAGTGACCCTCAGGCCTCGTTTACAGAGACGCGGGGCGTCGCGCGTTGCGATGGGCGGCGCGGCCCGCACTGAATTTAAACATATGGCGTTGTATGAGTGCGTTTACGGAGAAGCAATTTTACAAGCGTTTGTTTGAAATGGAGCGTTTTTTGCGGCCGAGCCCGCGTACGGCATCGACGCGTCTCACGCGGCGTTTATCGTGGCGGCGCACGCAGCGGCAATTCTCGATGAAGCAATGCCCGCAGCGGAACCTTCTGCCAGTCTTTATTTGGACATCGCACAACGCCATCGCAGCCCGTCGCTTGCAACGCTACACGCTTTTAAGGATTCGCCGCGGGCACAGCGGCGGGCACCGCCAATCTTCCCGCCTCGCATCTCTATGAACAACATCGTATATTGCCATATGTTTGTGATTACGCGTGCGATGATAAGTGCCGCTGCACGCGCCGCCGATCCGTAAACAAAAAAAACGTACTACGCGCCGCGAGACGCCACGCCACACGCGACGCGCGACGCCCCGCGTCTCCGTAAATGAGGCCTGAGCTTTCTTATGAGGCCCATAGTTAGTGACCAAGTCTTGCATCGATTTCTATAATACGGAAGATATATCCACCAAAGAGTTAAACATATCTGGAGAAGCCGATACCCGGGAGTGTGAATCGCGGCTTATCTTTACCCGTTGTCCTACGTGAGCGACAAAAGCGACACTGCGACTCGACATGACGTGACGCGACAGTATCAAACAGTAGCTGACCGTTCACGTGGCCTACGTTGTCGCGTAGACAAGTTTGTCATTTTCTATCACGTCGTATCGCGTCACGTCGCTTCTGTACGACAACTGGTAAGTCTAGTCCATAGGGAGGTCTTCAGCAGGAACTAATTATTCACTCTGCCTGCAAGAATATGTACTTTTAAATGACAAGAAAGCTTGGAAATGGATTGTTCTAGCGGCTTTGATAGTTTTAGTTGATTTGTGAGATGATGGTAATGAAATATAACCCGGCTGAGTTTGTTGGGCTCTTCTCATACTAGGGCGCGTTTGGAACCCTCGTATAATTAATTACGCTATCCTAGTTTTTATTTATCACCATCACCGTTCTATTCTTTATATTAATGACGTTTAAAAAATGCACAGTGTATTCAGATCCTGGTTATTTTGTTCAACAGTGTCGCCCATACGCGCGACTAACGGCGGCAGCGTGCACGCGTCGCCCGCGCGTGAAATATCGCGCGACACGCCGGACTACCAGTATGGCCGCTTCGACGCGAGCGCACTACACATCGCGCATGCGCTCAAACAGACGGAGCTGCAGAAGGCGTACCATAGGCCTAAAGAAAAGCCTATCGACTGCTATTTGGTAAGTTACTTTAACTGCTTTAACTATGATAACTAACTTTTACTTTTACTTAACAGGTTCGCTGCCACCCCCGCAAGGGTGCGGGGTGGGCCAGTACACCTCACCCCGCACCCGTGCGGGGGTGGCAGCAAACCTGTTAACTACTTTTAATAACTATAACTTTTTTGACTGTTTTTATAGTTCCTTAAGAAATGGGTTGTCTGGAGAAGATCACTTTTAAGTTTTAGTGATAAAACCGCCCTTGCACACACGTTGTTTTCTGTTTTTATTTAAGTTATTTCTATGTTATGTGTGGCAATAAAGAATTTATCTATCTATCTATGATAATAAAGTCGCGCTCGCTACGCTCACGTCGATCTGCACGGAGTTAGAAAGAGTCATATTATACTCTTCATACCCTTATTCCTTGTAGATATGATTTTTTGTAAGATATTGTTAATGTAAGCACATTGAACGTTTCCATTGACAAGCTTTTCTATTTTATTTACCATAATTTAACAAAAAACACACAAACAAATAATTAGATAAATTAAAACTAAACTATCAATTTTAATAATTACAAAAAATATTGACAAGTATAATTAACCTAAAAGATACCTACCAGTGTAGGTTAATAGTCAGAACTTGGGTCAAAAAGTCAGATGCTACCTAGTTTTAAAACCTGTTTCAAGAAGTGTTTTCTCTAAATCCATTTATTTTATAGTTCTCTGTCTCTGTCGGCACCTACTAATTAAATGAAACACCTAATAACTATAAACATTAAACACAGACCGAAATACGACAATATTACGGTCGCACTCGTTAGCGAGAGAACCTTGCAAGGCTGTGTTCCAGTTCCTAGGCATTGCGTATTAAGCGTTTTCACTGTACACTAGTTTACCTAGACTGGGTTTCTATTGCATTTTAACTGATCCTAATGATCTGAGTCGATTAGCGACAGCTGCAGTTTAAGACTTAACTAACTGTGGAGACCCCAAGGGCCATGGAGTCGTGGCAAAAACTTGCGAGACATTTCACCAAGGTTAATTGGCTCATCTGGTGATAGAAGCTCACTTTTTGCGCAAGGGTTCAGCCTGGCTGTCCAGCGTGGAATGTAGCCAGTATTTTTGCCACCATTCCACGCGGGGATAATTTTTTATTATACCTATTTAGATTAGGCCTAGCTAGAGCTATAAGTTTTATTGTAAAGTTTTCAATAAAAAGTATTAAATACCTAGTAGTAGCTGATGCCCGCGACTTCGTCCGCGTGGATCGAGGTTTTTCGGTTCCCGCGGGAACTCCTTTATTTTCCTGGATAAAAAGTAGCCTATGTGTTATTCCAGACTATAATCTATCTCTGTGCCAAATTTTATCCAGATCCGTTCAGCTGTTAGGGCGTGATTGAGTAAGAAACATCCATACATCCATACATCCATCCAAACTTTCGCATTTATAATATTTATTATATTTGATATTTGATAAATAGAGGTGGCTTTCAAAGTATGTATTAATGAAAACTGATAAGTATACCTACTTCAAGAGTGCTGGTGGGGGGTACATAGATCGTAGGACCTTTGAGTGTGTTTATAGCTTTAAGTAGATCTAATTAAAATGATAAAGCAAAATACCTTACAAATGATTTAAAATGGTATAATCTCTCTCAGACCAATATCGAGTGATCTTCGCATTCTTGCCTTTCGGACTAGAAACGATCGCGTGCGCATCGGGAATGTGCGAATATTACGGGATAAGTAATGGGAGTATAGCGGTAAACAAACTAATAAATAAAACAGGATAAATGAAAAAAAATATTTAAAGAACAAGGAATAGCTAGAGTCAATTCAGAGTGTCCGATATCTGCTCAGCTTGCTTTCATGCCCATGCAAGAAAGCAAGTCCATGCCATGAAAGAGGTACTAAAATTCTACATCAATGCATGAAAGCAAGCAATCTCCTGTTAGAAAAGTTTGTTAAAACTAAAAGACATGAAATATATAACCTATATTAATTATCAAGAACTATCACCGTCAATCCAAAATGCGTTATTTTTTTAAAGAGAATAATTAATATTTAATATTCAACGGAACAATAATTTACAAGTGCATAGCTTTGGATATGATCCTAATCGCGGTATCCATAAACTTGTACAGAGCGCCATAATTGTGAAGTTCTGTTAATAATACTGAAGCACATTAAAAATTAAATAATTTCGTTTCCTTATAATATTTATCTAATTTTAGTATTTGTTGTTCATGTACAGGATATAATTCAAATAATTGATAAGTTTCAGGCTCAGCCTTTCAGAAAATTGAGAGTTCCGAGGTCAACTTTGGACGTTAGAAAATCGCCACTTTGAAAGCCCCCCATTTCGTCAATATTAAGGGAAAAATTTATAAAAATATATTTTTGGACTCTGTTCCTAATTATCTTTAAAATGATATACCGCAACCCTATGTAACGCTATAAAAAATATTTTACTTCGCATTCGATTCTATGAGAGCCCCCCAGAAATAAAGATTTTTATAACTTTTTAAGCCATATTCGGCGGGAGGCCATCGGTTTACATATTATATTTAAATTTGAAGTATATAATTACGTTCAGTAATTCAGAAGTTATACGGCTCTGACAGACGGACGGACGGACGGACGGACGGACAGACGGACGGAAAAGTGCAAATTCACTCAAGTAGACTCAGAGACCTTCGCTTCGCTCGGTTAATTACCTTGACTAAGAACGGTTCTATGAAGATATTAATTTATCTTTGCCATTGAAATGAAAAACTGACGTACAAAACAAAATTTATATGTTGTTAAGACTGCCTTAGTTGGTCAGCTTTATTGTTATTGTTGCAATGATCTCAAATTGGCTAACACTCTCTCCAACTCTGCCTATTAGCGTATAAGCACAGTTGCCGCACAGGTAACACGAATTCAGCCAACCACAAAAATTGCGACTATAGCAATGTATAATCCGTCATACTTATCTGACCCGGAGACAGCGTCGCTAGTATAGGTACCTATATTAAAAAAACCGGCCAAGTGCGAGTCGGACTCGCGCACCGAGGGTTCCGTACAAACCTGTAGTAAGTTTTACGATTTATGACGTATTAAAAATAAAAATTACGTTTGTTGTATGGGAGCCCCCCTTTAATATTTACTTTATTGATATTTAATTATTTATTTTGAAAGGTAATATACAAGTTAATATTCTGTGAAAATTTGAACCGTCTACCTGTTACCGTTTTTAATATTGAGCAAAAAAATACGAAAAAAACACGTTTATTGTATGGGGACCCCCCTTAATATATATATTTTTTTAATTTTTAGTATTTGTTGTTATAGCGGCAACGGAAATACATCATTTGTGAAAATTTCAGCTTTCTAGCTATCACGGTTTATGAGATACAGCCTGGAGACAGACAGACAGACAGACAGACAGACAGACAGACAGACAGACAGACAGACAGACAGACAGACAGCGGAGTCTTAGTAATAGGGTCCCGTTTTTACCCTTTGGGTACGGAACCCTAATAACATCAAAGCCAAAAATAAACTGGCATAAAAATTAGTTCCAATTTTGGCCACCGGGTCAGATAAGTTTGACGGACTTTAACACGTTAATAAACCTGTGTAGTTAACGAACAAATAATCGCTACCTCCTGTAACTTACTGACAGTTTACACCGCCATAACAATCGACCGTCATTTAAGTGTAGCGAGAAATCGACAAAGCTTCCGATGGCAGGACGATCCGCACGCAGATAGGGGCATATTTTCTTCTTTTGCATTTTGTATCTTTGCATCGGTTTTCGCATTTTCTATTTTAAACTTCGCAATTTCTCTGTAGATAAATAAATATAAATGTCTAGAAAGTTTTATATCTTAAAATTTTCTTTGGGACCACAGCCCAATGATTTGTCATCAAATCCTTGATATTGCAAAAGCTAGCAAAGACCTTGATCACCTCAAATTAAATCACTCATTTTATTTACGAAGTCTTCGAAGAGGTTATAACTAATAACTTGTCTGATTTCCATAAGTATTTTTCTAATAATCTATTGATTTCTTGTAGTCTCTCTTTAGTTATTTCTTGTAGTGGTGTTCATTTTATCTTCGCTGGAACGCCTCGACTTACATATTCGTCTCGCCTCTCTTTCGCTACTCCCAAGTCCCTCATGACCCATCCACTGAAGAAGATCGGATGACTATAATAGTATCAGTAATGTTTCCTTTAAAATGAAAATTACCGACGAGAGTTTCATAAACTGAAAGACCACATTTGATTTTGAAAATAATAATGAAGACTATCATTTTCAAAATCAAATGTGGTCATTATACGTGAACATCTTCTGTCTAAAGCTGCTTCTTTTAAATTCGAGTAGCTTAGCCAAATATAGTCAAACTATTTGCGTCTTATAGTAACTTGTAAGTTTATTTACTTTGCCGAGTTTTAAGGAAGGGCGTTTCTATCCTGGCTGCCTCGTTGGTCTAGTGGTTGGCATGTTCGACTGCGGCCGACGAGGTCCCGGGCTCGAGTCCCGGGTCGGGCCATAATTGAGTATTGGGTTTTCTGACTAGAAATTCTCAGTATTAGCCCGGAGTTAGGAAGTTGGCGGTGTTTCACCCCCGTGCCTCGGAGAGCACGTTAAGCCGTCGGTCCCGGTTATTATCACTAACATGATAATAGTCGTTAAAGCCCGCCGACCCGCATTGGAGCAGCGTGGTGGGTCTAAGCTCTAATTCCCTCTCTCCTATGAGAGTGGAGGCCTGTGCCCAGCAGTGGGATGTTAATGGGCTGTGGTGGTGGTGTTGGTGGCGTTTCTATCGAAACAACCAATGCAACTTACTACTCTGAAAGTTCGAGACCAATTTGTCTCTATTTTAAGCAGACTTCCATAAGTCTTGACCCTTGTTATAGCTTTACATTAGTTTAACTTGCGTGATGTTCTTGTCTTTTTTGGCCAAAAACGAAATGAGTCGGGCAATGGGCCGTGACCATATACGGCGTAGAAGAACCTGCCGTCCACTCGTCAGCGGTCGGTCATTTCTTGTGGGCAGCTTCAAGCTCATTATTATGTAACCTTTAAATGGAGACGCTGGTTTTTGTAGGTGGTTGTACTCTCGTTTTGAACGTTTGACATTGTTCGCGTTGAACTGGACCTTTAAATATTGAAGGCGCTTAAAAACACTTTTTCTGCTCGAAAGAGCTTTCGGACTGTTATGTCAAAAAGTACACTATACAATCTTAAATAAATTGCTATTGATATCACCAAATATATTATGTTCTAGGATCTATTATGTTCTAGGTTCTAGTTATCTATATGGATGTGACTTTGCCCGGGATAAAAATCAGGATACGTGATTTGTCACTTTTCAGATTTATAACTATCTGCTACAACTTTAACCCATACTAAAAGTCACGACGATCCAATGCTGCGTGATCGAAATACAAACCAACATAGGTACTCGTACCTACTTACGCTTCAACACACGGTTATCTTTGCTTGTAGGATATTAGGAATTAGAATGTACCTTTTTGGCAATTTTTTCGATAACGAACTTACTAGATAGGTACTAGTAGGTACTGGTTATTTTAAAGTCTGTCGTACGATTGGTGTGGTTCTTTTTAATTAGATTCGCACTCCGGGTTCGCCGCATCCTAAAATTCACCAGATACCTAGCAAGCATCATCGCTTTTTACGTGACCGAAGATACCAGCTTTTTTCGAATTTAAGATTGTACTAGTCATGAATTCATGACTCATGAGGTCATGTGTCGTCATGACGTAAACTTAACCTCAAAAGTGTCAAGTAGGTTACCCTGTTGCTAAAATAATCTCTATTTTTATGATTTTATTTACAAGACTTTGCCAAATTCAATATTTATTGTCTATACTTACTAATACTATAAATGCAAAAGTGTGTCTGTCTATCCGGCCCATCTTTTCAACCGATTTTGATGAAATTTGGTATAGAGGTAGGTTTACACGCCGGGGAAGGACATAGGATCGAAAAAAACTTAAAATTCACACGGACGAAGTCAAAAATTCAAAATTCAAATGTTTTTCAAACTTCAAATGTTTTTTATTCAAATAAACTTTTACAAGTGCTTTTGAATAGTCGGGTGATTCTACCACTGGTTCGGAATGCCAGTCGCGGGCATCATCTAGATTCTAGTTTATTATAAAACCTCCACCGAGTTTGTCTGTTTGTTCGCACTTAGATAATGCGAAACCTACGAATCTTAAGTATGTAAGTAGGTACTTATAGATTTTAACCAATGGTGGTAGTAAGTGATGGTGGGTGGTAAACTGGTTAGGTTTAGGTGTGTACCTAATTTATAAAGGTTTTCTGTCAATAATCTGAAGATGATAATTGTCAAAACTACTTACGTACGTCGTCGGCAGTACTTAGTCATTAAGTAAAGGAACTGAAAATCTGCAAATACCTTCTTTAGCAACCCGTGCGAAACTGGGACTGTAGTATTTTATGACTGCAACTTTCTCCATGACATACGTATGCATTGGAAAACACTGGATGATTGGCAGCCCTGCATAAAGGGTATAGGTAGGTACAAAAAGATGGTCTGGTACCTTTCGGTGACAGCTGAAGTATTGTACTGAATAATGCAGGACGCGTAAGATTTGTAACCAAGTTGCTGCGGGGGCTATAGTGAAAACAGGATGTGTTTATATTCTGTCTGCCAAGGATTGCTAACAGACTATTTTTGGTTGTTGCCTGCCAGCTAAATCTTAGTCATACAATCAGTGGCGTGAAAAGCATCGCTTACCTTAGTTCAAAAAGCTCAAAGCTTATTTTTCATCATGCCCTGCTTGAAAATAGGTATCTACCTAACCAATGCCTGCCCTGGCTCCAAATACTGTGCACGCCACTGCATACAGTAGGTACAGATTTACAATAAATAGAAACAAAATGCCATTCTTTCATACAATAAGGTCTGTGATGTATTTAAGCTCATGGTAAAATTTATGATGGGGATGGAAATATGCTTTCAAACCGTTTTAGTTTATTCTTTTCGGTTATGAAAATAGAAAAAAATATTCTGTGCAACACATTTCCTATATTCATTTCTTATATTCTCCTAATTATGCTAGCACACAGTGGCGTGAAGGTCACAGAGGCGTAAAAGCACAGCTTACCCTAATTTAAATACTTAAATGCTCATTTTTTATTGAAAGATCTGCGGGTTAAAAATTAAAATGTAGCTAGCTACCTAACTATGGACTACTCTGGCAAATAACCCTATGCAAGCTCGGTGGCTTGCAATTGCACAATTATCTTTCAAGGTTCCATTTCACAAATTTTTACGAAGCCCAGTTGCATGGTCTAAACCAATCCTTATTTATGTACCTACTTAACCACCACCACCACACTACCACCACTACAGCCCATTATCGTTCTACTGCTGGACACAGGCCTCCACTCTCATAGGAGAGAGTAGGTATGTATTATCATGTTAGTGATAATAGCCGGGGGCGGGACCGACGGCTTAACGTGCTCTCCGAGGCACGGGGGTGAAAAACCGCCAGCTTCCTAACTCCGGGCTAGTACGGAGAATTTCTAGTCAGAAAAACCCAACACTTAATTATGGCCCGACCCGGGACTCGAACCCAGGACCTCGTCGGCCGCAGTCAGTCAAACCTAGTCGAAATTAAATAAAAATCTAAACTACTTGGTATCCAATCTTGTCTTATCGCATCCTTTATCTCTATTGTATTTCATTTTTCTAGTTTCTTGGTTTACCTACTAATTTCTGACTTACAAAATAAAAGCATGTATGTAGGTTTACAACCGAAAACATAATGAACCATATCCGGTATGTTAAACAGGTGTTGTGAGTGTAATGATATCATTTATACATTTTAAATCGTGATACAATATTTATAAGATTGTTCGAACAAACTTCCTTTTATATAAAAGCTGTCCTTCCCACGTCGAACGTAACGGGAAATAAAAGAATGACGATTTAGCAATTTTATAAGAGAATTGTCATAAAACTGGAAAGCGTATTGTAGTCTCCAGCGGTGATGGCATCTAAAACATAGAGACCAGGCATTTTCGTTCGTAATACATATAGAGATGATAAATTGCGTTTTGGAGCAGAGACATGCGTTACTTTAAAAATACTAACGTCTCTACATAATACTGAAAAACTTAATATATTCATTAAAAAAATTACACTGTCGAGTCTAGACAGTCTTCAGCTCTATTATTTTAGTAGGCGGTAGTTGATCGATGACGTGGACGCCGAACGCTCGTTACGTAGACTAATACAGTCTTAGAGCAGGCTTAAGGCAGTTTTAACTGCTATACTCCTAACAGTTTAGCCCGCTACCATCACTTACCATTAGGTGAGATCGCAGTCAAGAGCTGACTTGTAGTGGAATAAATAAATAAAAACTCAATTTAAATATTTTTATTTTGATACGAAAAAATCTAAACTTTTAACGGTAGTAGCTACTGAATTTTGTTAAAAGAATTTCTAAATTAAGCCTGTTTAAGTATATTACACCCAAAAAATCATCAAAAATCCCCGTACGTTGTACGAGTTTTTCCGTATTTTGGGTGCAACTTTTCTGGCTACTTTTTATATCTATCATTCAAATTTCAATTCGTACGTAAAACCAAAAAAATTAAAAATACTGTGAAATTTATACTAATAAGCACCTTGTAGTGCACGATTCGCTTTTATAATTAATTGATAGTTTTGCTTTCTTCTTACATGCCTCGGTGACTTAGTCATCTCAGTCCAGTTTGAGATATTAATCCGCAAGAAAAGTAAGATAATAAATCTTGTTTATTACTTCATTGAGTTGTCAATACCTACGTATATAACTAAGATTTATGGAATATAAAGTGATGATGATTGCTTCAGTGAAAGGAATCAAACAGCGTTTTCGTTATTCTCGGCACGACATCATTCTGGCTCTATACCAATACCACAATCTAAGGAAATACATTTTTTCCCAAGTTTTTTTCCTACTAGTCGTTCGACGGAGGCGTCTAGACAGAGAAACGCTGCGGGGTGTCAACTGACACAGATTTGACGGAGAAAACTGACAGAGTTTTCAATACAAAATTCAGTTACCCTCTCAATGGGGCTGATTCTGTAGTGCACAATCTCTAAAATAAACTAAAATTAGAGCATTACAAATATTGCTAACCCTTTCATAATACTCCCTACGGAAAGGGACAGAGCTAGACTAAAAGCTGCCATTTTAGTTTAGTTTAGAGATTGTGTTACACAGAATCAGCCCCAATGGCGTTGTATGCTACAGGTGGTACCGGAACCTCTAGGACCTAGGTGCTACAATTGCCTTGGTAGCCTGGTTTGTCATTTGTATGGGCGTCGACCCACTGCATGAATATGTGCGCCGTTACCACAGCCATTACCATCTTTAACTGCAGTGGCAGCTCAATTCAAGTGGGGGTCCTGAATAGTCAAAATTTTGGGACCTGTGAGAATCAAGCTAAAAGTGCCAGAAAATTCTCTAAGTTCTCTAAAACCAGTAAATATATATAATATAATATACCCATTATATACCCGTGTTATAGAATGCTGATTAGAGTCGAAAATTAGTTTCATTTCTTAGGTAATATACATCGATTTACCAGTAATATACCTTCCAGGCCACCGGCCACTGAGAAGGAAATTTTGCCATAAAAGCCGGTAATTTTCTTTATAATAGCCATTTGTGCCAAAATAGCGTGTCTGCGTGGATTTGGTTTTTTCAAATTCCGAAAGAACACTTTGATTTGCTGGGATAACAATTTAGAAAAGATAAATAGCTAAAAGCCTAGATATTTCACTCGCTATGGATTATTAACTATCCATGCAAAAAATAACGTCGTAAATAAAATATTGCAGCGTGATTGAAGCGGCAATCAACAAACAAACACTTTCGCATTGGCAGTTGGTAGGATAACATTAACTAAGTAGGTGCTGTTACTCTTTATATTACGTAAGACTCGCGAATTGATCTAACAGTGTTAATACATAATGTCCATGTATATCCTATATTGTATAATGGATGCAAATTATACGTATAAATTATAGATAGTTATCGA
Organism: Erebia ligea; assembly: GCA_917051295.2. Classification (NCBI taxonomy): domain Eukaryota; kingdom Metazoa; phylum Arthropoda; class Insecta; order Lepidoptera; family Nymphalidae; genus Erebia; species Erebia ligea. The sequence continues at coordinate 3,900,953 of OU785239.1, forward strand.
AAAATTAATGCACAAATGTCACCGGCCTGATATAATCTGATGCAAGCATATTAAACTGGGTGTTATTAGTAGGTTAACTACTTGTGCCTACGACAAATTCAGGACAATCTTTTTAGTTTTCCGGTTTGAGCTTGTTGCGAAATCCAGAGTTTAGTAAAAAACATCAATAAGTTACATATACTTATTAAAAAAAATTGGTTGCCTGTAAAGTCGGTATACGGGCGAAAGTTTTACGTGACAACGACTTTGAGTGGTAATAGTAGATTAGTAGCCAAGGGCTGTAAGGCATCAATTGCAGCCCGAGATATTTAGGCGCACGAGCGCAGGGAGGGCGCCTATAGTTCGAGGGTGCAATTGATGCTTACACCCGAGCTAACTACTCTGCTTTACATCTCGATTGTGAGGTAAAGTAGGTCCTTATTACCCCCAAATGGAGCTTGTAGGTGACCAATTAGCGCTCTAGGGTAATAATGTGATCCAAATAACTACAGACCAATTTCAATTTTGCCAACCCTTAGCAAGATATTTGAAAAAATTATGCTTAACCAACTGCTCCAACATTTTAATTTAAATAAATTACTTCACTCCGAGCAGTATGGATTTACGAAAGGTCGATCAACAGTCGATGCGGGCGCGGCGCTGTTAAAACATATATTTGATGCCTGGGAGAACTCACAGAATGCTATTGGTATTTTCTGTGATTTGTCTAAGGCATTCGACTGTGTTGAGCATGAGACACTGTTGACCAAATTAAGCCACTATGGAATCAAAGACACTGCACTTAGGCTCATTGCGTCATATCTTAGTGACCGTATTCAGACGGTATGCGTAAATGATGTGAAATCATCCGGATCAGCCTCGTTAATGGGTGTCCCTCAAGGCTCTATTCTGGGTCCCTTCATGTTCTTGGTATATATAAATGATTTACCATATTTCGTCCAGGATACTTGCGATATTGTGCTATTTGCTGATGATACGTCTTTAATTTTTAAAGTCGATAGAAATAAGGAAGATTTTGACGACGTAAATAGTGCCATTTCTCAGGTCACTCACTGGTTTACTGTAAACAACTTACTTTTAAATGCAAAAAAAACTAAGTGTATTGAGTTCGCACTGCCCAATACCAAGAATACACGTAACATTAATCTAGTGGTAAACAATGATATGTTAAAAATAGAAGAGGCCGCCGTGTTCTTGGGAGTGACCTTAGATGCTAAGCTTCAATGGGGCACCCATATATCAAATCTAGCTGGTAAACTCAGTTCTGCTGCTTACGCTGTCAGAAAGATTCGGCAGTTAACAGACGTTGAAACTGCAAAGATTGTATATTTTGCTTATTTTCATAGTATTATGTCTTATGGAATCTTGCTGTGGGGTAAAGCGGCAGATATTCAAAAAATTTTTGTATTACAAAAAAGGGCAGTACGTGCAATATATAATTTAAAACCACGTGAATCCCTTAGAGAGAAATTCAAGGAAATAGGTATTCTTACAGTAGCTTCGCAATATATTTACAGTAATTTAATCTTTGTAAAACAGCATATTCAGAATTACAAAAGAATATGCGATTTGCACGATAGGCCAACTAGAAACCGCCATAGGCTCGTGACTCCATCGCTCCGCCTCAAGAAAGTCCGAAGGTCGTTCGTGGGAATGAGCATTCTATTCTATAACAAAATTCCACAACCTATTTTAAACTTGCCTTTACACAAGTTTAAAAAGTCCATTAAAAGTATGCTTCTGAAAAAAGCTTATTATACTGTTGAAGATTACGTAAATGACAAAGGAGCATGGAATTGAATCGCTCCAGCAATGCTAAGGACAGCGGTTACGTATGTAATTACAAATTAATGAAATTGTAATTTATTTATTTTTTTTTCAAAAGAGCAACCGCCGAGTTTCTTGCTGGTTCTTCTCGGTAGGAATGGCATTCCGAACCAGTGGTAGATTCATTCGACTATTCATAAGCACTTGTAAAAAGTCTATTTGAATAAAAAACTTTTGAATTTTGAATTTTTTTGAATTTTGAATGTAGCTAGAAAAGCCCGAGGGCGGTAAGTAATTAAAAAAAAAACTCTTCACTCTTTCAAAAAGTTCGCGTACATCTAACCATCATACTTTTTTTAATTACTTACCGCCCTAGGGCTTTTCTAGCTACATTATTACCCCAGAGCGCTAATTGGTCACCTACAAGCTCCATTTGGGGGTAATAAGGACCTACTTACCGAATATGAGAGATGTAAAATAATTTTAATGTGAATATTCATTCGTATAGTAGGAAGAAGGATGAAATCTCTCTCACTCTCTCTCTCTCGCTCTGTCTCTCTCGCTCTTAGGCGGGCTAACTGTGCTCGAGTGGAAGGGACGCGTGCCTTTCACTTTTTATGTCTGTCTCTCTCGCTCTTAGGCGGGCTAACCATGCCCGAGTGGAAGGGACGCGTGCCTCTCACTCGCTCTCATTGTGAGCGCATAACGTGAGCGGAGCGTAACGCAGTTTCTTGAAGTGTCACCCGGCAAACCAATTTATAAGACGTTGTCACGTCAAAATATTCATATTCCCTTTTAGCTCACGTAAACTTAAACAGTAAAATATGACGTAAATACTGATTAAAAAATAAATATAATAAACTTCCATACATACAAATACATAAACGTTAGTTAAATAAGTACATACCGGGCGGAGGATTACACCCCGGCATGGGGAGACCAAACGGCCTGGGCGCGACAGGTTACGAAGCCAGTGGACTATCCTAGCCGAGTTTAGCACCGCTTTTGCATCCTGCTGCTGCTAGCAAACTACCACAGAACCCCAGTCCCCTCAGATTGTGAGCGAAGACTGGGATTAAACCATTCGCAGATATGACGATGGTTTCAGTGGATTACAAATGCCACATGGCAGAAAGCTCGTGAGCCAGATCGAGATATTTACATTTCTCATTTACATTCTCTCACGGGGTTCTCGTCATATAAAATGATGATATCCACCAAAACACCCTTTACTAGCTGAACTTCTGGTATTTGTGCTGCGATTTCGGCTATCATGTTAGATTGTTAGCCAATCAGTTATCCACTGTAGCGATCATTAATACGTAATAAGGCACCTGGACGACAACGCCGTACGACGCACAGTATTGGCAGTGACGTGCACAGGTTTTGTAGCTAGGGTAGGCATTAGTTAGTCGCAATACCTATTTACAAGCTGTTTTCATGAAAAATTAGCATTGACGTATTTCCATTTGGGTAATCCAGTGCTTTTATGTCTCTATGAACTGCACGCCACTGAGTATTGGTGAAACACAGTAACCAAATTAAAGTAATTTTTAATATGGAAGGTTCTGAAGTTAAATATTGATGGTGACCTTACTAGATCGTATGAATGGAATGGATCAAAACGACCTTGCGCCCACACGCGCCGTACGCTTAGTAGGCCGTAACTTGATAACTGAACGAAATCTGTGCCGATTTTTTCTGATAGCATCTGTAGTAGAAAAGCGATGTAGGTAGCTTGAAGGCTTTAGTACTAAATAAATAAATAAATAAATAAAATCTTTATTTGAGATTTAAAATACACAGAACACAAACACAGTTAATTAAAAGATACAGAAAGAACTTATGGACTAAACACTATATTTCTATAAACTTATATACTAAACTCTAAATGCTATAAACATTAAACACTAACCTGTGTAAAATAAAATCCCAAAAGTACTAGTACATCATCATCACCTCCACTAATTGAGCACGAGTCTGCTCTCAAAATGAAAAAAGAAGCTGGATTAGACTAACAACAGTATTGGAACCTTCGATACCGACTTAGATCTCTAATCGCTAGTAGCAAACAGAAGTAGAGCATAGCATGGATAGTTTCTTAAACTCCAATTTTAGCTTTTGAAACACCAACGACACTGCTTTTCCTTACGACAATGTAACGAGGCTATTACGGCAACGCGGAAGGACTGTGGAAAACCATTGAAATTGATCCAGTTTCATAACTATAGCAATTGAGAATTGAGTATTAACTATTAACCTCTTGGTAGTGGTATTTTACCAATTGAAACCAATAAAATCGAATGGCACGCACGATCATTCGATAATATTAATTTTCGCTTTGTTTATAGCTGTCTCTTGATCCGCGACTACTGAAAAGTTCTATAGAACTAAAATGATTTCCCTGTCTAAGTTGATTGAAAAGCATTTTTAGCTCCTATCAAAAACGGCCACAAAACATATTGAAGGCCCTGTAAAAATTTGAACATCAATCATATAAAAAAGTTACATTACGAATATGGCAGTTCATCCATGTAGATAAAGAACAAATAAGGCCCTAAAATTGACCCTCGCAGTGAAACTAATTTCTACGAATTATTTTGTTCTTACAGCTATTTAAACAAGATAGGTACAACAATTTAATGCATCTTTGGGAACCCATTCGCCCTAAATACTGGGAGCCTCATTCACAAGTTCAAGTGATTTAAATCAAAACACAATTTCACTTCAAACCTAACCCACTGACATTTTGACAAAAGATCTTATTCTCACGGAGTTACCGTAAGGTATAAATAAATACAAAATGATATTTAAAATTGTGTTGCGTGGGTGAGCCAGACCGGTTTACGCGGAATGGAAAATATGTTTGTTGAGACCATAGACCATGATGTCACGGTGGTATGCCTTATCTCAGCTAGTAACTGACTAACTGTTATAGCTAGATCTTGTATCTAGGCTAGTTTTGTTGAATTTTTATCACTTTAAGTATGACTGCATCATTTTAAGTCTCCACAACTTCTTTCTTTCCTCTTTATCTTTATATTCTCCAAAACTGTTTTCCATTTTCCTGCCTCTTCTATTCTTCTGGGTTTTTAATTTTCTTAGGTTTCGTCTACGTATGGAATAGATTTATTCCACTGTCAGCTCCAGCATTTCAATATAACTTGTTAAGGTCTTCACAATTTTGTGTATTTAACCCATCTTAACAAGCCTTTATGGAATCATAAACATAACCTAATTAAAATTAAAAACGTAAAGGTCGATATTAAAAAATGTTACAGAATGTGTTTTGAATAAGCAGATGTGAATATGTCGATTAGAAAATAGGAGCCAACTGAGGTGATAAAATTGATGCAAAGCACAACTTGAAAGTACCAAGAAATAGCTTGGCAAACTACAAAGATGGCATACTTGATTCAAAACACATCACAACATGCAGATAAGTTTTGCCAGCGTAAGGCTGCCTTACCACCAGAGATGACTACGTTGCTAAGCTACGGATGTGTCAAACCCACCAATAGGAGCGTTTGATCTAAATCTAGCGATCTAAGCTATGAAAATCAAGCGAAAAAGGGTGGAAGTGGTGATACCCTAGTGGTTTAGACTTTAGGACACCTGACCTCTTATACGGGGTCGCGAGTTTGATCCCCGGGAATGCACTTCTAACTTTTCGGATTATAGTGAGTTCTTCATAATGTTCTCGAAGGTGTGAAGTCTGCGAATCTGCACTTGGCCAGCTTGGTGGACTAGGGGTCATCCATAAAGTACGTCACACTAATTTCATGATTTTTGACCCCTCCCCCGTCCTTGTCACAGTTGGTCACATTTGTGAGCCAATGCGCCAATACCTTTCTCATTCCGAGAGGAGACTCATGCTCAGTAGTGAGATTGCAATAGGTTGTTATGATGATGGGGAATGGGTTGTAATGATAATTGATGATCATCATGTGATTGGTGGGTTTAACACACATCCATAGCTTAGCAACGTAGCACATCATGTTCTGGTGGAAAGCACCCTAACATGTGTACAGCCGACTCCGTGGGAGCAGCGGTCTGTTTACCGTTCGGTACACAAAGGCGGGCGTCTACTCGTAAATCATACGGTTGTGATGGAAGCAAAAACTGAACATTCAGTGATCAACTGTAATTCGCCGCGCTCACTGGGAAACGTGGTGTAATACCTACCTACTTGTGAATGCGTGCCTTTGTTGAATTGTGCATTGATCTTGGAATGGAATTTGTTCAAAATATAATAATCTTCCGTTTGAGCACAGAATAGTTAATAGTACTAGTTTGAGTGATTTGCTGAGTTTCTTGCCCTTTGTTTGCCGTGAGGGGTATGGTTTTAGTTAAACAGCTATACCTCTTAATATATGCCAGCCCAGTTCTATCTTATTCTGCATTAGTCGGCTCTAGGTGAGATTGCAGTCAAAAGTTAACTTAACTTGCATCGAGACAAAAAACTCACTTTTGTAGGTAGGTAACTGTGCCCTACAAGTATAAGTTTTCATGCGAAACTTATCACTTCTTTTGTATCGTCATCGACGTCGTAGTTAACGTGTAGTTAACCTGTAGAGATTTCAAATCATCGCGTTTCCACTGGGAAACGCGATGATTTGAAACGCGATGATTGCATCGCCCATCCTAATGATGATAAAAACTTCAAGTTTCACTGGGACCTCTGTTTCTTCAAATTTCTCGCAAGGGAAATTAATCTTTTATTAGTATTTTTAAAGCGATATATCGCCCACTTATCACTTATATCATTTGTAACTCTTTTATCACATACTTCACGGCTTAATTATAAATTACCTTATTCCAATCAACCTACGCCGTTCCCACACACATTTACAAACTTAACTTAATATAGAACAAATATAAGATCCGCAATACGTACCTACAATGATCAGAAATCCGTCCATGTATCAAATCGTTCAAGAATATCAGAAACTACTGTATAGATTTTCATTCAATTGACACAAAACGATAAGCAGATTCTGCGAAAAGGTGTAGCTTCTAGTGTGGAATTCGCGATTAGTCAAGTTGGCAAAATTCCAGCCAACTGAGAGCTTTTAGAGGGTTATACCTATACTGCGTAAACACTTAGATAAATAATATATCTATTGAAATATGTAATGCATTGCTATTTGCTAATCTAGAAAGAACTAACATATTATTATTATGTTCATTAGATAGGTACGTGTTAGATTCACTAGACGATTCAAAAGCACTTGTAAAAGTTTATTTGAATTAAAAATATTTGAATTTGAGTTGAGTTTGAGTTTGTCTAATGTCTATCCCCTAAGATAAAAATTAAGCGAAAATCTATGGACATTTCGCTAACCGTACGAAGCCGGGGCTGGCTATAAATCAAATTTATTTGTTTATTTACTAGCTGATGCCCGCGACTTCGTCCGCGTGGTTTAAGTTTTTTGATTCCCGCGGGAACTCCTTAATTTTCCGGGATAAAATAGCCTATGTCACTCTCCAGGTCCTCAACTATACCCATGCCAAAAATCACGTCAATCCGTTGCTTCGTTGCGGCGTGATTGAAGGACAAACCAACAAACCAACAAACAAACACACTTTCGCATTTATAATATTAGTATGATTTATATGAGCCTGTATTTAGTGTTATTTTAGTGCGTTTTTTTTAGATGAGTTATATATTATAATCCCACTGCTCTGCAAAGTAAGTAATTTAAATCAAATACTGCCGATAAAATGCCATTAAACATCTCATTGTTGGTATCTCGCGGTTTTTATCTCAGCCCGCTGCAGTAACGCGTGGGGCCCACCGCGTACGTTGACTGTATCAGAGAAAGTCGTTAATTAACACCGGTGATTGGCTCAATTGTGTTACCACATCTTGTGGATGTGCGTTTGACAGCTAATTTGGTTGTCTTTGGAAATAAAACGGGTTGAATTCGCTTTTTTGCTCGTTTCGCATCCATTGTGTCATACCAACAGATCCCAAACATAGATGATAATATATTTGGAAATTTAATGAGCCTGTGACCACAAGTCTTCGATGATTTTAACCTTACAAGTGCTTATTAAATCAGTGAAGTTGTTGTTGAAGCACTTGAAGGGATTATCAATTCGCCAGTTAGTACGTAGACCTACGTACCTAAGTAGATAATGAACTTATAATAAATGCAGATTCCAGACTTAATTAATTATCTATCTTTAATATCTACGTATTTAAATCGGATGAATTCAATGTTTTATTATAATAATATGTTATAATATTATGTAGGTAGCTTATTATAGGAAAACAAAAAAATATTTCGACACATTAAAAAAACGGTTATCGTTTCAGAAAAATATAGGTATTTAGTTAAAACAATTTAAAAAATATCTGGGGCAGAAGTTTTTAGACACAATTTTTATTTTTTAATCTGAGACTATTAAATAACAATTTATTTGTATCGATTACAAGTTCGCGCAGATTACGGCCATCTCGGAGTTATTCGGTTAATTTAGATTGGATTAAATTTACGATGTTAAAACGACATTATAACAATCTATCACTAAATTTGAATACGCATCGACATTAATTTAGAAATAATATTATAATAAACTTGCCAAATTAACATCAATATCGTCGTTTTTTATGTTGTAGGTATCTGGGTTTAACACACCTATATCCTAACTGAAAAAAACTGTGTAAAGTGTGTATGGCTGTCTGCCCGTCGAACTAATGAAATTTGGTACAGAGATAGGTTATATCCCGGGGAAGGACATAGGCTACTTTTTTCCGGAAAATTAAAGAGTTCCGCGGGCCGGTAGAGTGGCTCGGTAAATCAGCCCCCCGATTACGTAAGAATTGTCCATCAAACGTTAAAGATTTTCGTCAAAGTAAAATAAACAATGACGGCATTGAATTAGAGCTCAATTTCGTCTGCCCATTCTTATACGTTTAGGGTATCGTACATACCTAAACGTATAAGAATGGGCAGACGAAATTGAGCTCTAATTCAATGTATTTATGGTTTATTTTACTTTGACGAAAATCTTTAACGTTTGATGGACAATTCTTACATGATTGGGGCTCTGGGCCATGTATCCCAGCTATTATAAGGTATTAGGTAAATACCTGAGTTTCCCCAGAGTTAACCTCTTGCAAAGCGAGACTTAAGACGTTAATTCACGTTACGAGCATCTAAACTCATACTTATTAGGGTTGTAAAATGCAATGGGCCCTCTCATGTACACCGACGCAATAACATCACTTATGATACAGGAATGCCGAGAAGAAATAATGGTAGGAATTACGCGCCGAGCCATCTCGTTAAAGTACATTTGAATTACAAAATATTACACCCGTTGAATTAAATGCATTGCTTGTAACTTGTAATAGTTAAAACTTGCAGTGTTAGAGGCCGTTTTCATGTGATGTAGACTGTTGAGGACATGTATAATAATAATTATTCATTATATCATTGCTATTTTTTACCTTTCTGGTAGATTCTCAGGTCACACTCAATGAAATCATTATGAGCCGACTTTAAATTAAATTAAGTTTATTTATTTTTATTTTTATTATTATACCTACTGATAGTACTTAGCTGATGCCCGCAACTTCGTCCGCGTGGATTGAGGTCTTTGGTTCTCGCGGAAACTCTATAATTTTCCGGGATAAAAAGTAGCCATGTGTTATTCCAGCATTATATGATCTATCTCCGTGTCAAATTTGAATCCGATCAAGCGTTCTTGCGTGATTGAGTAATAAACATCCATCCATCCAAACTTTCCCATTTCTAATATACTAGCTGATGCCCGCGACTTCGTCCGCGTGTTTATCAGTATAGAAAATATAGATTATAAAGGCGAAAGTTTTTCTGTCTATTTCACAGCCCATTTTTAACCAATTTTGTCAAAAATCAAGGAGTTTCCACTCCACGCGCACGAATTTGCATTATCTCTTGAAATTGTTTAGATGAGCCTTTAGAGAAGCAAGCTAGGTTATACAACATTATACAACATGACCATTATCATTTAGTATTAAACCCTAATAAAAGCTTATGCCTTGAAAGTTCCGAATGAATGCCAGTTAAACTTATTACATAGCAGCTATAAAATTAACGGTGTTAATTTTGTCAAATCAAGCAATCTGCGGAACCGTTAGCGTCCCAAAAACAGCTGAAATATTTTTTTCATCCCGTTGATGGATATACTTACCCAATTATTTTTTTGTCGCCAAACTTGAGGGTTCAACCAACTTTAAAGAACACTTTTTTATTTTATACGCAATTTTTTTAACTATATTATATTGACTTGACGGTCAGCTGTCGGTACACTTTAGAAGAAACATATATTTTTTGTGTTATATTATAACTTATTCTAAATGCGAAAGTGTGTTTGTTTTTTTGCTATCTTTAATCACATATAACAACGGAGCAACGCAACGGATCGACATGTTTTGTTTTACATAGATATAGTACAAGAGGTGTACATAATATTTAGTGATTAAACGAACTTACTTGTGAGTGAAGTTCTATCATATTATATGAGTCGCTTCTTTCGAAGATTATTGATCTTACGCTACTTATTATCTCGGAAATTTGAGGAGCTCCCGAGAATGAAGTCATGGTAATCATCATTGTTTTAAATATAAAGATGGAAACGGACCTTTACAATAGAAGCTATATAAATAAACACCGATAATATATGTAAGTGTACAGGATTATTAGTTGCTGCGAATGGCGTTCCAACTTCCTGCTCGGAGGGATTATGCTTTTAAATGCCTCATATGTAGCTTTAATGACTTTGGCTTATAGAGATGTAAATATAGCGGTTTTATATTGCGCGGTGATCTTTGCTATGGAAGAGAAAGCAAATAGGTAGTGGAGATGGCTTTTATTTTTTAATACGCCGCCCGAATTAGAGTTTAATTTAGTTAGACCATTAATTTTGCGTGAAAAGTAGGTTCCACCAATAAGATAATGGGATAGTGAAGTTCAATAAAGTCTGATTGGTATTCTTTTTTTTTTGTGAACGGGGGGGAAATCTTCCGTAGATACCCGACCACATAGGATCGGGTTATGTGGGATTTTTACCCACTAAAACCCGTCCGGTGACCGTCCTCAGCTCATAATGAGGGGCCCCGGGAACTCATAAAGAACTTACGCCGGTGCCCCTCTCTTGTGCGACGCCTATTATGGGCTCGTTCCAGGGGAGGGGATCTCCCCAATTGTCTTAAGGCTTCGCAGTATATAGGCTGGTATACTTACCAATACATGACTGACATGGCATACGAAATGCGGAATCATTGTGAGGCTTTATAGTCATGATTGTGCATTACTGAGCTGGCTGACCTGGAGCTCTTTTGCCTGAAATCTTTTCTTATCTTGGGAATAAGAATTTGTTTCCTCTCTGTGCGATAACCTGCTGGTGCTGCGATGATGCTGTAAGAGTGCCTGATATAATTGGGTATTTGACAATAAGTCAAATCAGCAACTTTTTTTCAAATGTCAAAACTTAGTATAGGATTTTGTATGAAATATTGAATAGTGACGTCATCAAAGTTCGACGAACTTTTTTACTTTAATCTATAGTTTTAAATAGTTATTCAACACAAAACTAACAGGGGACGTGGATATTTACGACTTTTGGGAGATCCTCTATTTAATAATCACTAAAAAATAATTTATTTGAGTAGTTGTCAAATACCCAATAAAGATTGGACATTTTCGAATTTAATATAATATGGTCACCCACTCCGTGATTATCATTAACATCGTGCCCTTCTTCCAAAAGATGTTTGACGGTTATCACGCGAAATACTTCTCAATCTAAACCTTTTTTATTTCCGCCCAGTAAATTAGCCCTGTCCACCCGCTTATAATAGTATAATAGTATATAATAGTGTCCATCCAACCACTTGACTTGGTAAGCACTTTACCAGTTTTATAACAGCTTCTAATTAATTTGAAAGGAATTAGCAATTAAGTGAAGCGATATATATAACCATTAATAAAATGTAAGATAATATCTATTACATTAATCATTGAAATCTTATGTATTTCGTAGTTGTAAATTCGATAACCGACCGAAACGCAAAACGTAGGACGTAAGTAATTGGCTTTAAATACCAGAACCGATAGGTAGTCTATGTAGGTACCGTATAGGTAGGTGGCTACTCTATCGTACCCCGAGATAATCTAACAAAGAATAAATAAATGATATTATGCAGTAAAAAGCAAAAACTCACTTTTGTACCTGTAATTTAAACGGGACCCCTTAAAACAAATTAAATGAGCCCAAACTCGAGGGATTTACCTGCTCGAAGACTGAACAGTTAGAGATGAGACTTGAGAGCAGAAGATATAAGAGCGAGATGTATAAAAGGATAAAATGGTTGAAGTATACGCATAGCAAAGTATATACATAGTACCTTCAAATCAAGAGTGAATAGGCATCTTCTAGGCAAGCGCGCTCCACCTTAGGCTGCATCACCACTTGCAAGCAAGTCTGATTGCAGCCAAGCGCTGGCCTATATATTTAAAAAAAAAAAAGCACAAAGCTCGAGTCTAGAGACTTGAGGATATCTCATGCAGTTTTCCCCTATGCCGTTCTCATTGAGAAAATGTTGAGAATGCATCAATATAAGCAACTAGCTGATGCCATTGAAGTAATATGTACTAACTACTAACGTACTAGTACATTATACCTCAATGGCTGATGCCCACGACTTCGTCCGCGTGGTTTAAGTTTTTTTGATTCCCGCGGGAACTCCTTAATTTTCCGGGATAAAAAGTAGCCTTTGTCACTCTACAGGTCCTCAACTATACCCATGACAAAAATCACGTCGATCCGTTGCTCCGTTGCGGCGTGATTGAATGATAAATCAAAAAACAAACACACTTTCGCATTTATAATTACTTAAGTATGATACGCACTGACACACAGATCCAAGATACATCCTCAATCGAAGATCTAAATGAAAATTGAAATAAAGAATAGGTATATTTATTCACCCATGGCGATGAATAAAGTACTTACCATCGTGGAGACCTACAAACAATTTTTCGTGTGTGAAATCACGAAGAATGCATAATAATCAGCGATATTGAAATTGCTCGAACAGAAAATTTTCCAAATGCTTGTTACTATAGGTACGTAACCACTAACCCATCGTAACAAGCAATAATGACCATTGGCAACGTCTATATCAGCTAATGACATATCAATAAATCGTAGAAGTAGTAAGTATACATAGGATCATTGTTAACCATTAGTTGGCAATTAAAATATTAACTGCAATATAATTAGGTATTTATTAAAACAATCATGTTTATTTGTTGTGGTAACATAAATCAAGTACCCATACAGAATAGTTAAGTAGGTAATTATGGTAACGCTTGTTTCAATTATTATATACCTAAGTTTAGTAAAAGAAATTCAAGGCTTTTTTATATAATTTTTATTACACAAGTCACGAAAATAAAGATTATGAAGCTGAAATAACTACCGTTTAAAAAATTGAATTAATTATTTTCAGAAACAAAACTAGGTGATTTAATTGGCACATATGATTAAGTAACAACGCCTTGTTGGCAATCTAATGATAATTGACAAGAAATTGTTAGGTATCTATCTTTCTGAAGTGAAACGAGAGTATATTATCTGACCAATTTTAAGAAGACAAAAGTAACGTGAATGCCTAATTTAAATCAATTAGCATTAACGGGATGATGATTCTAGAAGATTACAGCACAGACAACGGCAAACAAAAACAGATCGCCATAGTTGTTCATTCGGCATACAAATCGGCAATTAACTGTGTTAATAGCAAAGAAGACTGGAGATTTCTTATGAAGAATGCTTGAGGCAAAAACTGCGCGTGCAGCCCAAGAGTGGAAAGCGTAAAATGTACAATATGATATATGATGTGTTTTGTATGAGATATTAGTTTACTAACGCTGGGTGACGTAAGTTGACCATGTGTTATATGACATTATACCAGCTAGCATTACCATTCTTTATCATTTCATTGACCATCACCTCCTTATTACAATTCAATTCGATTCATTCATCTGCCAAGTTGAATTTAAATTAACTCATTGTTGACCATTGAAGAGTGCGTAATTCTGCCAAATTCAATAAATTTGCATACACTATCCTTTTGCATTCTTTTTTGTATATCATCCCGTCTCACGGAGCTCTGTTTCAGTCCACATGTGACCTGCTGAAAGTTAGTTCGGCCCTACCTCGGCCAGCATAATATAAGTTTCGCTAGTCAATTGGTAACAGCTAGGCAGCCTTTTACGAGTACATTCTGGAGTCTGGACATATTGCCTCTTTGCATTGCTCAGATGATATTTTTGGTTCGAAGTTTTACCTTTAGTGTAACTTTTGTTTTTAATATATACACAACTTTATTTTAACCTCTCTTGTAATATAGATATGTACTTCAAATCAAGAGTTAATAGGCATCTTTTAGACAAGCGCGCTCCACCTTAGGCTGCATCACCACTTGCAAGCAAGTCCGATTACAGTCAAGCGCTAGCCTATATATAAAAAACCATATAGTTTTTTAAGCAACAGCAACAGATGAGACTAGCAGTTATTATTCAATCTTTCCTAAAAACAAACAACTAAGAAGATCTACAAAGGAATTGTAAGGATTTGATTAACCTTTGTCCAAAAATAATTCCTCCTGCGAAAGCGAAAACATTGCACATCTTTAATTATTGTACAAAAAACTAAACGTTGCAGAACATTTGAGTTATACTGTAGCAACTAGTTGTGTTATAGCAGTGTTATATACTAACAGTGATTATAACAGCAATAACAGCTGACACTTGCTCCTAAATAGCTGTAAAGGTGGTACGAACGTGAACTCGACTCGTACGTACACCCAGGTCGCTCTGCATATTAATCAAAACGGATATTGTTTTTATCGCGCCATTGTTCTCACTGTTATAATCAACTGCTATTCTTTTTAAACGTTGAACTCCAACCAAAAATGTATTATGCACCCTATTGTTTTCACTTTTAAGTCTCTATTCATTTGCATCGGCGTTTTAGACGCTGATTGATCTAAATTGATTAATGAGATGAATGTCCTTATTAATGTGGCATTGTGGTGGGATGAGACTAAGGTTATTTAATAATTGCAGCAATTAGACATCAATTTCATTGCTGTTATTTGTTGACAAAATATAAAGATGATCGATATACAAAATACAGCATCTATTCACTATATTAAAACTTGTAACTAAGGTAAATTATTTACAGATTTTAAACTACGCAGACAATCTAAATCAATAATGTACTTACTTACCCTGTTATTTTCGAAACATGTAGATCATCATGATCATTCATCAAATAACCGTCTACATAATACATTAGTATGTAAATATACCTCATGAATACAAGAACATTCAAAATTTCTTAATTAGGAACATACATCAAATTATACACGATTGTGTAATAATATAATTACTGATAACACAATCAAGCACAAATCAAATTACATGGTATTCAAGTAAGTTATTGTTATCACGTTGAACTGTTTTTCGTGATATCACATTTATCACACGCTCACTTCATTATTTATCATCTACGAATAGCTTACATTCTGAACACACCGAATTTACTGTCTCTGAATGGGGCATTCAAAGCAGTTGATAAACTGAGTCCTATCACTTTTCTTGTATCTTTAGGAGCCACAATGCCGTCGTCCCATAGACGAGCAGTACTATAATATGGCCGACCTTCTTTTTCGAATGTAGCTTCCAGTGGTGCTCTTACTTTCCTCTCATCCTCGTCAGTCCAAGGCTTCTTATCTCTTAAAGCTTTCTCTTTTGCGACTAATGATAGAACAGTAGCAGCCTGAGGTCCACCCATCACAGATATCCTAGCATTAGGCCACATATAAAGGAAACTTGGCGAATACGCCCTTCCACACATTCCATAATTCCCAGCTCCGAAGCTGCCACCAACTAAAACAGTTATTTTAGGCCCTTTAAAACAGCTTACAGCAGTAACCATTTTGGCGCCATTCTTAGCAATACCGCCAGCCTCGGCCTCTCTACCGACCATAAAACCGGTAATATTTTGAAGAAACAGAAGCGGTATTTTACGAGCTGCACAAAGTTGTATGAAGTGCGAACCTTTTAAAGCGGCTTCTGATTGCAAAACACCATTATTGCCTATAACGCCTACAGGATGGCCATACATCGATGCAAATCCACACACTAATGTGTCTCCGTAAAGCTGTTTGAAATCGTGAAACCTACTCCCATCTACTATTCTGGCAATTACTTCTCGGATATCGAAAGGTCTTTGAATATTTGCGCCGACAATTCCATGCAAGTCTTCGATATCATATAAGGGCTCATCAACTGTAGATGGATTATTTCTAACGCTTTTATCATTGTTCCAATTGAGGTTAGCGACTACATTTCTAGCTAAATGTAAGGCATGCTCATCGTCTTGAGCATAGTGATCCGTTACTCCTGATTGTCTGCAATGTAAATCAGCGCCTCCTAAATCCTCGGCAGATACGGACTCTCCTGTAGCTGCTTTGACTAGTGGTGGACCTGCTAGAAATATTGTCCCTTGATTTTTGATAATAATACTTTCATCTGACATACTAGGAATATAAGCCCCTCCGGCCGTACACGAACCCATCACTACAGATATTTGCGGGATGCCTTCCGCGGACATGTTCGCTTGGTTATAAAAAATCCGTCCAAAATGTTCCTTGTCGGGAAAAACATCCGCTTGGTCTGGTAAATGAGCGCCTCCGGAGTCGACCAGGTAAATGCACGGAAGCCGACATTCCTGTGCAATTGCCTGCGCACGCAAATGCTTCTTCACCGTCATAGGAAAATAGGTCCCTCCTTTAACGGTAGCGTCGTTCGCAACGATCATGCAGTCCCGACCTTGAACTTTACCGATAGCTGTAACTATGCCGGCGCACGGAACCTGACCTTTATACATGTCGGTGGCGGCCAACGTGCTCAATTCTAAAACGTCGCTTCCTTCGTCCACTAACCGGTTAATCCTGTCCCTCACGAGCAATTTTCCTCTCGCCGTGTGCCTCTTTACCGCCTCTTCGGGCCCGCCTTTGATAGCGTCACTCGTTTTCTGGCAGAGCTCTTCCACTAATTCGTCCATTTTAGCCTTATTTTCTTGGTAGTATGGGTCATTTTTGTTCGGCTCGCTACCGATCACTGTTGCATAGCTGTACCGCCGGCATTGGGCATTCAAACGCCGTATTCCTCTAACTAGATTTAACATTTTCACTTTATAAATTACACATTTAAACACGACCGACCGTCGAGTTTGCTGTGGACTACTGACGATAATGTACCGTTATCATTATGCGATTAAGTCGTACGAAAACAAATTTCGTTGTATGCTTTGACCCCTGTTGATAAAAACTTCTATAATGGAACGATAATGTGAATTGTAAGTGGCTTGATGTAATATTTACATACTTATCGTACATCGGCGCTAATCGTCATTCAAGTCGCGTTGAGCGCAATATATTTTTTATGCACTAAAGTTAATGGCAATGGCACGCTTTTCGGCTTTGCAGACCGTAAATGCCATGTAAAATCACGCGGCCTACTTAGTGTGCCAAATGCCGGTAGGTAGCTTTCTGTGGTATTTTTTTGAATTATTAATAATCCATAAATAAATAAAAATGCGAAAGTGTGTCTGTCTGTCTGTCTGTTGCTACGCTTTCACGGCCCATGTGTTCAACTGATTTTGATGAAATTTGGTATAGGGTTTGTATCCGGGGGAAGGACATAGGCTACTTTTTATCCCGGAATATTAAAGAGTTCCCGCGGGAATAAAAAAACTTTAATCCACGCGGACGAAGTCGCGGGCATCATCTAGTAATAATAATAAAATTAAAATAAAAACTTTTTATTGCAGACAACTGTTAGCCCATATTTTGTTAGTAACAATCACTTAACTTATTGAAAAAAGTCTTTAGAACATGCATCAACATTATGATGTACATATTTTGCATGCTTTGAATTTTGTATGAAACCGAAAGTTGCAGTTTTCATGGTTTTATAATAAAGTAAGCTATACCTAACTACCTATTATGGAAAGGCTAGATAAGTTATCATTTGTATTTTTTAGTGAACCTCCCCAAGCCCCTCTTTCGCACTGGGCACACTGGGCACGTGCCCAGGGCCCCGCGATTGATAGGGGCCCCCTAGTTCCTGCCAGATCAGCAAACGATAACCAATAGGTATTTATTACCGAAAAACATTTGATTTTTCGAAATAAGTATTAACTTATTTCGAAAAATCAAACGATAATAACTGACTACAATACCTAAGTTTGCTTATTAGCTTTTGCATGCGCGAAGCTACTCTACTCTCGCCCGAAAATAAGGCTTTCCAATTTCAGCATGTTTAGATAATTTTTTTCTTTGTCTATTCTGACAAAATAGTGTTCTCTCAAGGTAATAGGGGCCCCATTATCCTAATTTGCCCAGGGCCTCCAATAGGTTAAAGACGGCCCTAGACCTGCCTACTTACTTTGTTAAATAACGCAACATAATCAGTAGCCCTATCATGTAAACCTGCATCAATCATTGTTACCGTCTCAATTGCGAATAATGCGACATGGATTTTGGCAAATAGCGGAAGAGTGTTAGCCAATCACGTTGGTGATTGTTATTGATACCGCGCTGTAGCAATCATTTTTACGTAATAAGGATGCAAAATCACACATGAGATAAATGAATACCAATCAGTATGTAATATGTATCAAGAAAAGTAATGATCTTAGAAAGCGCAGAAATAGAGTTGTTTAAATGCAATCACGGAATCGTACCTACCTACTCATTTATCATTGATGTTCAGAGCATTAATGTGATAGTTTAATAAGTTCCTAATGCCTAGATCACGGACTGCGGTCTGTGAGCTAGGTCTAGATAGTTACTTATTCAATTATATCTCTTTAGATGGTAATAAAAACTGTGTGGGTGGCCCTTTATATAGAAGACGACCTCTCTAGCGCAGTGGTCTTATAAGTGGGAAGTCCCGAGTTCGATCCCCGGCAGGGTCAATTTGGGAAATTATAATTTCTGAACTTTTTTCTGGTCTGGTGGAAAATGGAAACCTTCAGACCTGGCTAGTTTAAAACCGATTAGGGGGTACGGGCTTAATATTCCTAATTGTTATACCTTTAGGTTAGGTTAAAAGGTTAGAACTTTGACATCTTGGACTGCATCATCACTTACCAGTTACCACAAGTAGGATCGAAGTAAGGGCGAAACGACCTAAAATCAAATAATTAAAGATTTATAAGTATTTTATTTGTTACAGGATCGAGATGAACAGACAAAGCTTGAAATGAAACACCGCCAGGAGGAAGATGATTTGTACAGAAAATTCTCGAAGCATCGAGAAGAAGAGAACAGAAGAATACGAGAAGAAATACAGGTATCTAACTTGAATTCACTAAATTCAGCGATTTATTTTTGGATTCTAGTACCTAGGCAATGAATTAATGTAGATACGTATGAACATATTCTCCGTTAGAACAATATTATAATGATGGCTTCATTAGCATTTGGGAAAGATCCCTGGATAATGGATCTCATCATTAGATATTTTCCATACTTAAGGCTGTCTGGTTAATCTAAATTCTAAGTAGTGGTAATTATCAAAAAAAATCAGCAATATGTATCGTCACTTGTTAACTGAGCTTATTTGTATTGAATATACAATTTAAATAGATGCATGTGTATCCTTTAATTGGTATAAATGCGACACTGTGGCCAATTCTGTATAACACAATCTCTAAACTAAACTAAAATGACAGATTTAAAACTAGTTCTGTCCCTTTCCGCAGGGAGTATTATGAAAGGGGTAGCAATATTTTTAACAATGTAGGTTTTTTAGTTTAGTTTAGAGATTGTGCACTACAGAATCAGCCGCATTGTGTCTGTTTGTTTATCTGGTAAGTTTCCACGGCCCACCTATGTTACCGATTTTAACGATATTTTGTACAGACTACAGAGATAGGTTGCATTTCGGGGAGACAAAAGCCCAGAAAAACAATGAATTCTGACGGGATTTTCCTTAATCCACGCAGCTGAAATCGCGCGTGTCATCTGGTAGTGAGCTAAGCAAAACTTGTCAATAACAGTTTGTATAACTTTCAGGATGAATGGGAAAGAGAACTAGAAAGGCTGACAAACAGATTCCAACAAGAGATGCAAGTGAAGAAACGGAGGCCCGAATCAGAGATTGGAGCACTCACTCTCCGACACCAGCAGGAGAGAGCAGACCTGGAGAAGAACATGACTCTGCGGAGAGACAAGAAAAAAGAGAGTTTGACGAGGAAAATGCTGGAACATGAAAGGTACAAAGCATATCTTTAATGTTCAGGAAATATATCCTTACCTTACCCTACCTTACCTTACCTTATACCTTATTTTACCTTAGTCCTTAATATTTCAAAAGGAACAGTATCAATTAGGTATTTACATAAATAGATTCACAATCCACGATCGTGCGCCGTTGGTTCCAGCAGATCAACTCGCTTGAAGTCATTATTTATGTACATTTATGATATTATAAATGAGAAAGTGTGTCTGTCTGTCTGCTACGCTTTCATGGCCAGTTGAACAGGTGCAACCAATTTTGATGAAATTTGGTACAGGAATAGTTGTATCCCGGGGAAGGACCTAGACTACTTTTTATCTCGGAAAAATAAGTAGCTCCCGCGGGAATTCAAAAAACTTAATACACGCGGACGAAGTCGCGGGCATCATCTAATCAAATAAATATTATAAATGCGAAAGTTTGGATGGATGTATGGATGTATGGATGTTTGTTACTCAATCACGCCACAACAGCTTAACGGGTCTGGATGAAATTTGGCACAGAGATAGATTATGGTCTGGATTACCACATAGGCTACTTTTTATCCCGGGAAATTAAGGAGTGCCCGCGGGAACCAAAAAACCTCAATCCATGTGGACAAAGTCGCGGGCATCAGCTAGTTTTTTTATAAATTTTAATTGATTTTAATACTTTCAAAAATACCCCGGGATCAGAGTGGGTTTTTTACGTTCACATAGTGCCGCTAGATGGCACTCGAGTGATAAACCTCAATCAGGTGTTTTACAAGTCTAGCCTAAACTTACGACCTAAATATCGAAATTGTATGCTTTAAAGTCAAAGTCAATGTGTTGACCCGTGTTATCAATTGTAGCTTCAAGCTGTTGACTATGACTGCTTGAGCAGTAGGTATGTTGATCAGTGGATATCTGCTCAAGCAGTCCTGTATGGCCGGTCTAATTTATTTTAATCTAAGAAGCTTGTATTTACCTCAAGGCGCAGACGCTTATACATTGAGGACAAACCTCTGTGGTTTTTTCAATGTATTCTAAAATATGTGTGTTTTTGTAAATTTGTACGTTGATAATTAAAATTTTAAAAAAAAAAACCAGTGGACGTGGATTTTACAACTTTTGAGAGATCCACAATTTAAAAATCACTAAAAGAGATTTGTTTTGTGAGAGAGTTGTCAAATATACCCAATTATTTATTAGCAAAAGAAAGTCAAATCAGCTACTAGAGCGTGTTGAGACCAAAGCCTCCTTTTGATACGACTCTTTAAATAACGATCATTGTTTTCTATATTTATGAAGATACAACGCGAATTTGCATTTTGCGCTTCACTTCTTGAGGCGGCAGAGATTTAGACCGGCTCCCTGCCAGCACCAGCTTACCTAGTAGCTACGGACCTTCCAGTTACATGTAGATTTACCCGTTATATATACTCAATGGAGCAAAAAACTCCTATAGCGCGAGTCAGGCTTCCAAATTCCAAGTCAAATTTCTCTTACACACCGCTCTCAAACTTAAAACATACGCTCGTATCCAAAAAAAGGTTAGTTTACGTATAATTTAAATAGTAGTAATACATTGTTAAAGTGCATGTAATGACTTTAGTTTCATAATTAAAACCTGTAGCGGTTTTAATACAAGTTTCTGAGTGAATGAAAGAGATAGTCGAGTTAGATGCTTCCTTTGATGCTTCAAGGTGCAGTACAGAGTATGGCCACTACGAGTCATTGATATTTAGAATGAAATAGGGCTATGCAACCAAAAGAGATAAATATATGCACGGTAAGCTCCATCCTAAATTGATGAATGAACAACCCTGAACAACCCAATGAATGAATTACTGGATTTCATTCTACGTAATTGCTGTTGCTTTCATATATTTTTTATATTAATTTGTTTTCATTAACGATTATTAATGCATTAGGAAATTATTTTATTAATTTTAATGGTAATTAACTAATCTGTAAAGTACGCTATTATACAAACGTACATTTTAACGGTCAGTTATAAGTTCAGTTTGTTTCAACTCTACAGTTCTTAGTTTTTACAGTCTAACTGAACAGTTAAATCTGTCAGCTAAAACTTTACGCCTATTTATCATTTCATCCGAGGAGGACTTCCTACTTTTTATCTCAGAAAATCTGAATTCACATAGGATTTTTTAATAATCCACGCGGATGAAGTCGCAGGCATCATCTAAGTAGATAATATTATTAATGCAAATGTGTATCTCTTTCAGTTTGTATGATTTGTATTACCTTTTCACACGCCATCCCCTCAATCAATTTTGACAAAATTTAGGGCAGCCCCCGAAAAATCAAGCGTTACCTCGGACCTCGGGGTTTGAAAAACCTAAATTCAAGCGGAAGAAGTCACAAGCATCATCTAAGAATATTCTCTGTCCAATCATTTATTTAACTTTGGCAGCTCGAGTCAATGATGTTCTAACAATGTTCTAACGATTCGATTGATTCGATTTTTGATAACAATCGACTTTATTTATGAAGAAATTTTAATCGATTTGACACATGGATATTTATTATTTTATTAGTATCAAAATATTAAAATTTAAATCATTTATACAAATCAAGCTTAAATTATTTGCAATGTACGAGTAATAAGTACCAATACCAATGGTGGCACTGTACCCGAACATTTTAGTCGTCGTCTACGTCCAATACAAACTATCACTGTTAAATTAATTAAAGAGAAACACTTTTTGCTACGTTATTAATATTTAAATAAGCCCAGTCACTGACCGTAAAAAAATTGCACTCATCACCATCAGCGGTTGGGTTCAAAGCACAACAGTAGTGGGAAGTTACTTTCATTTGCGCCGCTCGTCAAACCGGATGTTGGGCTAAAGGTTCGGTCCGACATATCGTACTGCGGCAACGAATCCATCAGGACTAAAATTTGATAAGATAAGTTGCATCCCAGGGCCTTCCCTGGGCCTTTTTATATAGGCTTTTTATACCTGAGAAACAAAGAGGATCCTCGGGCTTTTTAAAAACACCTTTAACCACACGGGTCTTACCTAGTTTCTCAATAAGCGCCGCCAGCGCCGGACCTGATCATTACCCTTCCATATTCAGTCAGTTCGCACCATCCTTGTTATATAGACGGTCTATCTTGCTGGAAATTTACCCAAAATGCATGGTCACACTACGCTCTCAAGTATACAGTTTACATACTAGGACCTTTCCACTTGCGGCTATAACGGCTGTCACTACTAAGGCAAGCACTGCCACTTCAGCTCACTGATGGATTGGGCTGTCAGTGATCTCGGTTCACGTGGACCTCTTTATGTTGATCCTTCAGGAAAAGTCCTAACATATAACTTCTAATAGGCCCAATGTTCACTGCCAATTGTCATTGGTGTTATGGCAATAATTGGCAGTTAAAATTGGGCAATGATGCCCACGACTTCGTTCGCGTGGATTTAGGTTTTTAAAATCCCGTAGGAACTGTGCTTTTCCGGAAAAAAGTAGCTTATGTCCATCCCGGGATGCGAGATGTGGGATCTCGCATAATTCATAATATTAAAAGATTGATTGCACATTGAACCACCAATGAACAATGCTCGCCGAGCGCGTCTTATCTGTCCAAGCCTTTACGCATGAGAATATAGTTTGAATGAGTTATCAGATTAAATGTTAACAAGAGACAGGTAAAATTATGAGAATCTTAATTACAATTCATCTTAATTCCTAACAATCTTAAAAGTCGTAACATAGGTATATATATTATACCGACCTACTTATTTGTTAAACCAAATAATGTACCTTACCTACCTACGTACTCGTAATTAGAAAAAAATCTTTTAACATTGATAAGATGCTATGATACAATTACTTAAGAAGAAGGTAAGAAGGGCTCTAGGGCCTTATTGTGGTAAAATGATTGCTAACGATTGTAATCACCACCGATGGTCTTCTCTTTCGCTATTGGCACTGGCCAGAATCTATTGTCGCAGAAAAAATTACCATAAATTCCATAATAAGCCTGTGTTTGGAGAAATAATATAGGTAATCAAATAAATATTATAAATGCGAAAGTTTGGATGTATGGATGTATGTTTGTTACTCAATCACGCTCCAACGGCTGAACGGATCTGGATGAAATTTGGCACAGAGATAGATTATGGTCTGGAATAGCACATAGGCTACTTTTTATCCCGGAAAATTAAAGAGTTCCCGCGGGAACCGAAAAACCTAAATCCACGCGGACGAAGTCGCGAGCATCAGCTAGTATTATGTATTTTTGTTTCTTTCTTTGAAGGTTGTCTGGTAAGAGATTGCTTTAAGAATATGGGCCTTTGGGCCCTTCTGTATTATACACTAAACTAGTGACTAGATGATGCCCGCGACTTCGTCCGCGTGGATTAAGGTTTTTTTATTCTCGCGGGAACTCTTTAATTTTCCAGGATAAAAAGTAGCCTATGTCCTACCCCGGGATACAATCTATCCCTATACCAAATTTTATCAAAATCGGTTGAGCAGATCTGAAAGCGTAGCAGATAGACAGACACACTTTCGCATTTATAATATTAGTACCTATGGAATATGGATTGTATATAATTTCTTTAATTATCTTTTTTTAAGTGTGTGCAACAAAGTGCCTATCTATGTATCTAGCTACCTACACTCTATGAAAACGACTAGTTAATCTCTTTAATTTTACGAATATTGGTTTCCAGGGCTGCCACAGCATTACTGATAGAGAAGCAAAGTCATGAAATGATGGAGCTAATAACGGAACGAAGGTCAGAGTACATGGCAGCGTCATCGCTCTACCTGGACGGCGAGGAAGCCCCACCGTACCCCGCTAGGGCGCCGCCCCCGCAGCCTCCGCTTGTCTCGAAGTTCCACATCTATACAGACCCCATGGAATTCGCGGATGTTGATAAGATTGCCATCTCGGTAAGTAAATTACTCCGACTGGGTATTTGAATTTTGACTAGGTACTATTCAAATAAATTATTTTTTAGTGATTATTAAATAGAGAATCTCTCAAAAGTCGTAATATCCACGTCCCCTGATAACTTTATGTTGCTTATCCATTTTAAACAATCGATTAAAGTAAAAAAGTGCGTCGAACTTTAATGACGTCACATTTTAGAGTTTCATACAAATCCTGGATACGTAGGATGCGTTTTGACGTTTGAAAAAAAGTTGCTGCTTTGAATAAGTATTTGTCAAATACCCAATTCAAACGAGATAAATTAGAGCCAGCGTACCTACCTATATAGATGGAGTGAAATGCAACCAAGATTTTTTTTATATATTGAACTCAATTTTTCTACTCTGATATACTTACTGCTGAAGACAAAAACAAAACAAGGAGGAGTTGCAAAGGACAGCAGCTGAAAAATGTTTAACTGAGGCGCAGCGTTTGCCTTCAGCGTTGTTTTATCATGCAAATAGAAAAATCCCGCGCCTCTGTGTCACTCCACTCTGCTTATCTGTGTCACTCCACTCTGCACCATACGTTTCTTTTATTTTAAATAACCATTGATTACAGATTACATAGATTCCAAATCAAAAAGGTCACTGGTAGAAATCTCTTACATTGTGCATACTTGTCCACTATATTTCTGTTTTCTACGTATTTTAAAACTTTTTGGTACAAAAAAAATTTAAACTTGATAATCTTCAGGTGGCGCAAGAAGACCAAAAGACCTTCACAGATCTGGTCCGGATGTTAGTGGGACGATGTGCGAGCGACGTGGAGAAGGCGCGCACGATATTCCGCTGGATAACTGTGAAGAACCTCAACAATATACACTTTGATGATAACCTCAAAGGAGACTCGCCACTAGGATTACTCAGAGGAATCAAACACGGAACTGAAAGTTACCATGTTCTGTTCAAGAGATTATGCAGGTAACTTTTTAGTACTTATTTTTTTTTTTTTTTTTTTTTTTTTTTTTTTATTTTTTTTATTTTTTTTTTTCTTTTTCGTTTATTCGGTCTACCAACAACTACATCATTTAGAACATACATCAGCAGTTTTACAATATTTTATTTTAGTCCTAAGTCCTACCGATTGTGCCAATTTGTACGTAACTAGGTATAGTTATTCAAATATAATTAACCACCTGCTTATTTCTTGTCTAAAAAATTTCAGATTACTTGGTCCAAGGCATCCAAGCCTTTGGCCTGATGGCCAAGCCTTTTGAGATTGGCCATCAATGATGATGAGTCACTAAATGAGCCAGGTTTTTTTATAAATTATTGATGACCGCGACTTCGTCCGCGTGGACTAAGGTTTCTGATACCCTCGCGGGATTCTTTAATTTTCCATGTAGCCTATATCTTTTTTGTTTATTGTTAATTAAGATTAGGTATAAACTATCTCCATTCCAAAATTCAGCCAAATCGTTTGATATGATAGAGTAACAAACATCCAAACTTAAAAACATCCAGACTTACAAACTTCCAAATTTTCACTTTTATAATATTACTTGCAACCGCGGCTTCGCTCACGTAAGGTTCGATTTTCGTACAAATTTTAAAGACTTATTTTACCCCCTTAGGGTTGAATTTTGAAAAATCCTTTCTTAGCGGATGCCTACGTCATAATAACTCTCTGTAATGTATCTGTATGCCAAATGATGACAATGTTTATTTTGTGTTCCAGCTACGCAGGTCTCCACTGCGTGGTAATAAAGGGCTACAGCAAATCAGCGGGCTACCAGCCCGGCGTCCGCTTTGAAGACAACCGTTTCAGGAACTCCTGGAACGCAGTATACGTCGCAGGCGCGTGGAGATTCGTTCAGTGCAACTGGGGAGCCAGGCACTTGGTGAACGCTAAAGATGCTCCCAAACCGGGGAATAGAGGGAAGAGTGATAGTTTGAGGTTGGTACGATCTTTTTAAATTATCTTTTCTTTTCTTCTTGGTAGCATTCTTCATTGCTGAAGGTCGTGTCCGCATTGAAGTGACCTCGTGACGGTCGTCACGATAGCCCTCCACTCCGTCCTGTCCTCGGCTTTCCGCAATGCAGAAGTGTGGTGGTCAGAACAGCGGCTAGGTGATCGGCCGCGTGGTCTTTTGCCCTCAACCTTTTCCATATATATTTTGAAGATAAACAACGGTTCAGATGCCCCGGGCTTACAAGTCTATTCTGGTAGGTTTTTTGTTACAAAAAACTAATATTGCGATTTTTTTGTAATACCTATCTGAAATTGAGAAAAGTGCTAGTGATCAAATCAGATATTCAACCCACTTTATAAGGATTCTGGGTCATCGAAAAGATTAATTGATAGCTGCCCATTCTACAAGAATGCACTCATACGTTAGGTGCCGTATTTGAACATTGGTGCCCAATATGAGGCTGCCTACTATCTGGAGTTGAATTTTTACAATCCACAATCATAGCTAGATACAAACACTCATAAAACTGTATATTTCCCTGACCCTGACCCGCTATCTTACGTCATCCTACTCAAGTGCAAAAGCCTCCTCGAAATGCGAAATACACAAATTTTGCATCTAGGGAACTAATAAATAAAGAAAGAGGAGCAGAAGCTCTTAATTCTTTTTAATAGAATTTTAAAAAAAATGTCTGTAATCAAATTTCAAAACAGATGTGTGTTAGTGATTTTGTCGGAATTACTAGGAAACCAATGAACCAATTTTGATGATTTTTTTCTGTGACGTAATCTTCATACTTACAGGAGAAGGGTTTAGTATATATAACAGTTAAATGTCATTCTTACATACGAATTTGTACGTATAAATGTATACTTATGCCACCAACTTAATCCCCAGGTACGAATACGACGACCACTACTTCCTCACTGACCCGCGTGAGTTCATCTACGAGTTCTACCCGCTCCAGCCGGACTGGCAGCTGCTCAAAACGCCCATCACTCTGCACGACTTCGAGGAGCTGCCGTTCGTGCGCTCACTGTTCTTCCGCTACGGACTCTACTTCAGCGATCCCAACACTAAGGCTGTTATGTTCACAGACTCCACAGGTACGTAAAACGAATTCCCCAGGTACGAATACGACGACCACTACTTCCTCACGGACCCGTGCGAGTTCATCTACGAGTTCTACCCGCTGCAGCCGGACTGGCAGCTGCTCAAGACGCCCATCACTCTGCATGACTTCGAGGAGCTGTCCTTCGTGCGCTCACTGTTCTTCCGATACGGACTCTACTTCAGCGATCCCAACACTATGGCTGTCATGTTCACAGACTCCACAGGGACGTAAAACGTAATCCCCAGGTACGAATACGACGACCACTACTTCCTCACGGACCCGCGCGAGTTCATCTACGAGTTCTACCCGCTGCAGCCGGACTGGCAGCTGCTCAAAACGCCCATCACTCTGCACGACTTCGAGGAGCTGCCGTTCGTGCGCTCACTGTTCTTCCGCTACGGACTCTACTTCAGCGATCCCAACACTAAGGCTGTTATGTTCACAGACTCCACAGGTATAGACCCACAAACTTATCTGGCCGGGTGGCCAAAATTGTTGGGTATTTGACTATTTAAATAAATTCTTTTTAATAGAGAATCTCCCAAATGTTGAATAAGTATTTTAAACTATCGATTAAAGTAAAAAAGTGCGTCGAACATTGATGACGTCACTATGCAATATTTCATACAAAAACCCATACCTACTAAGCACGCGTTTTGACGTTTGAAAAAAAGATGCAGATTTGACTAGTTGTCAAATGCCCAATTGCTTGTATTGATGAAAACATGTTTTATGAGTGGCCATTATTTCGAAAAAAAATGGCGGGACGGTAGGTATAGGCCAGGCTCCATACTAAAATATTCAAATTTCACACCCCTTTCACGGACTCCCGTGAGGTCATCTACGCCCATCACTCTGCGTCTCTGCACGACTATATGTAGCCAACCTAAAAATTAACAAAGTCTATGCTTGTCCATAGGTGCGGCGACTATGCGCATAGCCATGCCGGCACACATGCAGAGCTCGCTCATCTTCCACTACAACCTCAAGTTCTACGACACTGAAGGCGACGGCTTCGACGGCGTCAGTCTCAAGCGGTTTGTTATGCAGGTAACCCAGAATTATATTTTATCGCCACCTATCGGATCCAGTTGTGAATTTAAAACATCGCGGGATCCTCATTGCACAAAAGACATTGTGCAATGCCATTCGTGGCTTTCAGCCTAATGGAAACATTCAAAATTCAAAATTCAAAATTCAAAATGTTTTTTTATTCAAATAAGCTTTTACAAGCGCTTTTGAATCGTTATAATATGAATCTACCGCTGGTTCGGAATGCCATTCCTACCGAGAAGAGCCAGCAAGAAACTCGGTGGTTGCTCTTTTCCATCAAAACTTACAATCATCATAATGATACAAGTAACTGCAGTCCCACGCATAGCTGGAGCGAATCAAATCCACGCTGTTTTTTTTATCATTTACGTAATCTTCGATTGTATAGTAAGCTTTTTTCACGAGCATACCTACAATATTCAATACACGCCAAGACTGGCAGACAGAGGCAGCCCCATTTCCGACGGTGGCACCCGTTCACGAGCATGACGCATGATCCAGCCATTGCTTCGCTCAACCATATTTGAGGGAACGTAACAACCCGCACCACACGACACCACCACAGAAACGTTAAAGAGAGTGTAACATACCCGACTACCCATATCAAGGCATAGAATTGAATACTGTTTAAGGGTGCAAATCGCCACCTATCGGCAATAATAATATTAAAGTTTGTATGTGTGTATGTTTGTTACTCCTTCACGCGGCAACTACTTAAGCGATTTGGCTGAAATTTGGAATGGATGTAGATTATACCCTAGATTAACACATAGGCTACTCTTTATCGTGGAAAAATCCATGGATCATTAACTTTACACAATTTGTGAAAACCAAAATTCACGCGAGCGGAGCCGCGGGCAACAGCTAGTCGGAAAAAATTGTAGAAAAATATTGATCTTCATGTTTTAGTTTATCGTTTAAATGAATATATTATCATAGAAATGCACTTTTGTCATTTACGTAATCTTCCACAGTATAATAAGCTTTTTTCAAAAGCATACTTTTAATGGATTTCTTAAACTTGTGTAAAGGCAAGTTTAAAATAGATTGTGGAATTTTGTTATAAAATAGAATGCTCATTCCCACGAACGACCTTCGGACTTTTTTGAGGCGGAGCGATGGTGTCACGAGCTTATGGCAGTTTCTAGTTGGCCTATCGTGCAGATCGCAAATTCTTTTGTAATTCTGAAGGCGCTGTTTCACAAAGATTAAATTACTGTAAATGTATTGCGAGGCTACTGTAAGAATACCTATTTCCTTGAATTTCTCTCTAAGGGATTCGCGCGGTTTTAAATTATAAATTGCACGTATTGCCCTTTTTTGTAATACAAAAATTTTTTGAATATCTGCTGCTTTACCCCATAGCAAGATTCCGTAAGACATAATACTATGAAAGTAAGCAAAATATACAATTTTTGCAGTTTCTACGTCAGTAAATTGTCGAATCTTTCTAACAGCGTAAGCAGCAGAGCTGAGTTTGCCAGCCAGAGTTGATATATGGGTGCCCCATTGAAGCTTTGAATCTAAGGTCACCCCCAGGAACACAGTGGTCTCTTCTATTTTTAAAATATCATTATTTACAGTTAAATTCATGTTTCCTGTGGACTTGGTATTTGGCAATGCGAATTCAACACACTTGGTTTTCTTTGCATTTAAAAGTAAATTGTTTACAGTAAACCAGTTAGTGACTTGAGAAATTGCATTATTTACGTCGTCATAATTGTCCTTATTTCTATCGACTTTAAAAATCAAGGACGTATCGTCAGCAAATAGCACAATATCACAAGTGTTTTGGACGTAATATGGTAAATCATTTATATACACCAAGAACATGAAGGGGCCCAGAATGGAGCCTTGAGGAACACCCATTAGTGAGGCTGATCCGGATGACTTCACATCGTTAACACATACCGTTTGAATGCGATCACTGAGATAAGACGCAATGAGGCCAAGTGCAGTGTCTTTGACTCCATAGTGGTTCAACTTAACTAAAAGCGTCTCGTGCTCAACGCAATCGAATGCCTTAGACAAATCACAGAAAATACCAATAGCATTCTGTGATTTCTCCCATGCATCGAATATATGCTTTAGCAGCATTGCGCCCGCATCGGTTGTTGATCGGCCTTTAGTAAAACCATACTGCTCAGAGTGAAGTAGTTTATTTGAGTTAAAGTGCAGAAGCAGTTGGTTGAGCATAATTTTTTCAAATATCTTGCTGAGTGCTGGTAAAATAGAAATTGGTCTGTAATTATTAGGGTCACTTCTACTGCCAGATTTAAAAAGTGGAATCAATTTACTGCATTTCATAAGGTCTGGAAAGGATCCTGAATCTACAGACTCATTAAATATTAGAGCAAGATATGGTGCAATTATATCAATAACATTGCTGATTATTTTTACTGATATCCCCCATAGATCCCCGGTTTTTTTGCATTGCAAAGATTTGAATATTTTAATAATATCATATGGGGTCACATGTTCAAACTTAAACAGCACACTGCACTCGGTGACATTACCCTTAAGAAGCTTAAGGGCTTCTGTTGGCGAGGAATTAAGGGAGCTAGTAGTGGTTACCGGAATATTTCGGAAAAAATTCTCAAATGTATTTGCAATTTCCGTATCGCAGTCAGTAATACGGTCATTAATTTTTAGCTCTAATTTAGGCTTCTCCACTTTATGTTTCCCAGTTTCTTCTGAGATAATATCCCAAACTGCTTTTATTTTACTATCAGAATTAATGATTTTTTGTTTTATATAAAGTGATTTTGCTTGTATGCAGACATTTCTAAATAATTTTGAATAATTTCTTACATAATGGACAAATCTAGGAGTGTAATTATACTGCTTTTCAGCATACAAATCAAACAACTTATTCCTACTTTTATAAATGCCAACAGTAGCCCAGTCGCTAAATTTAAGGTTTTTAAACAATTTTTTTTCTACTATTTTAAAAATGGAACTAAACTGAGAATTTAACAAATCAAAGAATGTATTGTAGTGTTCATCCGGATCACCCTGTGTAAGATCAAGTGTAGGTAAAATATTTAGCATATTTTGTTTGAATTGTTGTATTTTTTTACCGGTAACTGGCCTATACTTTATTACTTTAGTTGTATTTTGTTTAGAGCTAGGAACAGATATCATTTGCCCGCAGTGGTCGGATCTTAGATTAGTAATGACAGATTTGCTGACAATTTTACAATCACTGAAAATATTGTCAATACAAGTAGCGGAACTTGCAGTTATCCGTGTAGGTTCAATAAAAATGTTGTGTAAATTGAAACTTTTAAATAAGTTGAGTAATCTGTCAGAAAGAGAGGTGTTAAGCAAAATATCTATGTTAAAGTCTCCACATATTAATGTTTTTTTCGATGACCTACATATCCGTCTTAGGGCCTCCTCCATGACATCCTCAAACAGTAGAAAGTCGCCTGAGGGAGGTCGGTACATACGGATTAGGCTGAAAGCCACGAATGGCATTGGTCTTGACCTTTTAGGCCTCAAACGACGACGGACAAAACGCCACCTGAGAGGCGGGTAAGGAGGCACAGCCTCGAGGCCCGCACCACGAGTGTCCGGCGAAAATCGTGAGGAATAACCACACCACAATTGGTACAGCCATTTTCGAGTTTTTGCGAAGTTTGCGTTAATTTCACAAAAATGGCGTTAATTGATTTTTATTTATACAGATAGTTAGTATGGATTCTGTAATGCACTACATGGATTCTGTATGTCTGTCTGTGATAAGAAAGTGGCACATTACTGTCGGCAGGCTGCCACGCCAAGCCCAACCAATGAAGTTGCAAGAAAGCAGATTTTGAAAATGGTTATCAGATACAAATCGCCTGAGACGTATTTTTGGTCATAGCTCATATTATAGTCATTTTGGGAGGATCGAGATGGGAATAGTACCAAGAGTTGAGGAATTTGTTTGAGAATTGATTGAGAAGTTTGAATTTAAAAAATCGGCTGGTAACTTATTTGGAATTTTGAAAAATGTAAAAAAGTCGGGTTTTTTGGGGGGTGTTTGTTTACTAAATTGTAAGTATTTCGGAAAAAAACCGACTTAAGAAAAAATGAAAAAGAGAGTCCTAGGGTAATAGTTTAGCTACAAAATGGCGAAAAAATTTTGAAAATCGGTTAATAATATTGTGACCTGTGGTCCCTTTAGATTTGGAATTGTAGAAAAACGGGTATTTCCGTTTTTTTTTTTTTTTTTTAATGTATAGGCCAGCGCTTGGCTGCAATTAGACTTGCTTGCAAGTGGTGATGCAGCCTAAGGTGAAGCGCGCTTGCCTAGAAGAAAATATATAAATATTTAAAATGATTTATTTAAAATGATTTATTTGCAGTCTGTGGTAGGCAACGTAGTGTCGTTCCGTGAAAGAATTTTTAAAATCTACATTACTTTTAGAAGACTAGAATTAGAAGCTACATTACTTTTTATATACGGCAATATATATATATATATATATATATATATATAATAATGTAGCTTCTATCTAAACTAATATTATAAAGAGGAAAGATTTGTTTGTTTGTTTGTTTGTAATGGATAAACTCAAAAACTACTGAACCGATTTTAAAAATTCTTTCACCTATAGAAGGCTACATTATCAGCGAGTAACATAGGCTACCTATATTTTATTTTCAAAAAATAACTAAGTCGGAAAAAATCCTCTCTTCTGAGAGCTTACGTGGCGTGCGCTGCGTAAATAGTTAAAGTTACACGAAAACAATGTACAGTGGAATTGTTCCTCTCAAAAAGTTCTAAAAAAAAGTCCGTGCTAGCATACATCTATCTTTCAAGGTTGACTCACAATAACCATTTTTATAGCTATATTGGGTATAGACTATTAGGATTATTAGTGCTACCCGTGCGAAGCCGGGGCGGATCGCTAAAATTGACCGATCGTCATGGTAATGGTGTTAAAAGATGCGGATGCAGAGGAGAAGTGCATTCGAGTTGGACTTTTGAAAATCGGGTAATACTCATGATAAAGAGATTTTTATTTCAGTTTTTTTTTTCGTAAATATTTGTATTCATTTGCAATGCTCCGATTCTTACGGGGACTGCGAAATCTGTGATTTTTTTTACTTTCTTGCAACTTGATTGGTCGGGGGTCGGCAGGCTAGACAGGTAATGTGCCACTGGGATCACGCGCTTCGAGACTTTTGGTACTTGTACACTTGGGTTTAGGCACGTTTATGGGCTTAGCGCTATTTTATTGGATTAAGGATTCTTAACGCGGACAGAATATAATGTAGAAAATGATTTATTTGCAGTCTGTGGTAGGCAACGTAGTGTCGTTCCGTGTGCACGCGCCCTGCAGCGGCGCCTTCCTTCTGGACATCTTCGCGAACGCCGTCACGCCCCGCGAGTACCTCACCGGGGAACCCATGAAGTTCAAGAGCGTTTGCAAGTTTAAGGTAATCTACCACTACCACTGCCATTAACGTCCCACTGCTGGGTACAGGCCCCCACTCTCATAGGAGAGAGGGAATTAGAGCTTAGGCTGAGATCTATAAAGCGTACTTTGACATGGCTCAGACTTTACTTAGAGTTAAAACGAGATGGACTTATGTGAGTAACATCTATCTCGTTTTAACAATGTCTTAAGTCTAAGCAAAGTCAAAGTTCGCTCTATAAGTAATAGATCTCACCCTTAGACCCACCACGCTGCTCCAATGCGGGTTGGCGGGCTTTAACGACTATTATCATGTTAGTGATAATAACTGGGGCCGACGGACGCTCTTCGAGGCACGGGGGTGACTCACCGCCAACTTCCAACTTCAGGCTGGCACTGAGAATTCTTAACTGAAAAACCTAAACTTAACAATTTTTATGACCGACCGAGAATCGAACCCAGGACCTCGTGATCCGCAGTCGACTATGTTATAACCGCTAGACCAACGAGGCAGTCAAGGTAAGGTAATCTACCCCTTAATAATTATTACTTTCTTACTCTTTTTTTTTTTTTTTTTTTTTAAGTTTTAAAATTTACTTTATATTTAAATTAAGCCGCCATTTTACAGATTTGCTGCGCAGAATTGCAGACGGTGATGGTGCCGCTGCCTGATTGTGCGAGCGGCGAGTGGGGTCCGACGAAAGCTACAAGACTTTTTGGACTCGTTCCCATAACACATCAGGTACATCATACCATAGCATCATACCTACTTACTAAAATATAGTCCCACATGTCCCACAAACTTATCTGACCCGGTGGCCAAAATTGGAACTAATTTTTATGCTTGTTTTTATTTTATTTTTCATAGATACTAGCGACGCTGTCATCGGTCAGATAAGTTTGTTGGGCTATTAATATTAATATACTTGTGAATGCGTACTTGTTTGATTGTTTTTACATTTTAACGGCCTAGGTTTTCAACCGTTCTTTTATATTTAGCTATACTGGTTACTGTTTAAAACGTAACGCAGTCCAGCTGATCACGTGATCAAAGCACTGAGAACACCTTACCTCGAAAACGCCGACGAAACAAAAATGGCGACGATTTATGACGTGATATAGCGTGTGTTCCGTTATAAGCACTGCGAGCACTGGCAGTGCTCTTTACTGGGGACTTCCAGTGCTCTCAGTGTATTTCGGAACGCACCCATATTATTTCCATAAGATACTGCGGCAGTATACTGTCAGTCCATAACGGAACGAATTTCTCCCCAGTAAGAGCACTGAACACTGCTCTCAGTGTATAGCGGACCATACCCTTAGTGTGGTATGACGGGTGTATAATCCAATATGGCGGATATAACAAACAAAAATTAAAATATCATATAAGTTGATAACTACCCTCATATTTGCTTATTTCAGGAGGCGTTAGTGTTCGCGGGTCGTGAACTTGAGATCCAGTTCCGTATGTCGCGCCCTCTCGCGGATTTCATGGCGACGCTTCACAAGAACGGCGTGGACGAAAAACGGCTCTCCAAATACGTGCAGCAGAATGTGGTCGATGACATCGTGAACTTTTACATCACTTTCCCGGAAGAGGGTAGGTTTTCTTTACAATTTAATTTACAAATTAAGTACCAAGTTACAGCCCGTTAACGTCCACAGGAGAGGGAATTAGAGCTCATACCTTAATAATTAAGTAGGTACCCTATATAAAGTAAATCCATACTAATATTATAAATGCGAAAGTGTGTCTGTTTGTCTGCTACGCTTTCACGGCACAATTGGTCAACCGATTTTGATGAAATTTGGTACAGAGACAGGTTACATCCCGGGGAAGGACATAGGCTACTTTTTATCCCGGAAAATTGAAGAGTTCCCGCGGGAATAATAAAACAATCCACGCGGACGACGTCGCGGGCATCGTCTAGCTATTAATAATGGATGATCGTGTAATTAAGATAGAAAGAATATATGCGATAAGGGAAACCATGATTTATCAAACGTTTTCTCTTTATTTTAGAGTTTTTGTAGATATTATATGTACCTACTTCAGTATGAATGTTTAGGGAATTCACATTTGAAAAAAAGAAACAAGAATACAGCAAGATGACTTGCATACTTCATACATTTTGAATACAGCAAGATGACTTGCATATTCCATACATTATGGAAAATATCAGATAATTCATACTTTCATTCTTTCCGATTCCAGGTCAATACGGACTGGACATATACACTCGGGAACGCGGAGGCCCCACTGCTATACATCAAAACGGATCCACGGAGAAAGAGAAGCACCTTCTAACTCACTGTTGCAAGTATCTCATCAATAGCAGCAAAAGGAACTGAATATACTTACACAACTTTGGATGACAAGAAAAATTTGAAAACAAAATTCTCACCACGAAAGATGAAGTGGCATCGACTGTACTTTGTGCACGTATAAGTTGCAAGGACCAAAACGGATGTGCAATTCCGCTCGAATATGTCATACGGTACATATACCGCTTTTATAAGTTACGCCGATTATACCTGCGCAGAAATCTTAGTTTTTGAATGAAAAAATATCTCAGGCAATCATAGTCCGTCCGCTATTGCGCTTATGCGATATTATTCAAAACTAGCTGATGCCCGCGACTTCGTCCGCGTGGATTGAAGTTTTTCGGTTCCCGCGGGAACTCTTTAATTTTCCAGGATAAAAATGAGCCTATGTGTTATTCCAGACTATAATCTATCTCTGTGCCAAATTTCATCCAGATCCGTTCAGCCGTTGGGGCGTGATTGAGTAACAAACATCCATCCATACATCCATACATCCATCCAAACTTTCGCATTTATAATATTTATTTGATTATTTGATGACAGCCAGACGGAGAGCTGGCAACGAATTTCGGGAAAGTCCTTTTGGCAATCTGAAATTGTGGAAAATATTTTTTGTGTTTGTTGTTGTTGCAAATGTTGTTTGCAATTAATGCTGCGCAGTAGCGAAATAACCGCAAACGCTCTACCAGACTGGCAGGACAGGATTCGGCAATTGACGAAATTATATTATTTCACAATTTCAGCTTGCCAAAAGGACCTTCCCGAAATCAGCTCTTGGACCAAGTTTTATGTCATACCTTGACGTCCATAAAATACCTATAGTAGGGGAGCCCAAGAGGGGATTTTTGGATTTACTCGAGCGTTGTGGAGACCTAATGGAATTTGAAGATTAGGTGGTAGAACGAAAAAAAGGTTATATGATGTATCCTTTCACCGGTGGGGGGAGCGTCTACAGGTTGTTTTGTTTTTCAAATCATCAGATAAAGAAAATTCCTCGAGATAATCGTCAGATTAAGGGTCAGCACGTTTGGGACATGAAGCTGAACCGTCTGTATGATAATCTGACGCGCTCGAGTATTTCAAAATGGCAATATTTCTTTGCATTTTCAAAAAACCGCAGCGACTTAGCGTTACGTCAGAATCGTCAGTCCTTTGAATAGGAGCTTCCTTTGGGTCCACTTAACATCTCCTATGAAAATCTGACGCGCTCGATTTTTGTTTGTTTTTTTACAAATATTTTTACTTCCGTACGGCCAACCCCACTATGCAAACCGGCAGACAAACATACCATTCGATAACAGAGACACGTAGGGCGTATACGCTATCAATATCTGACGCGCTCGAGTAAATCCAAAAATCCCCTCTTGGGCTCCCCTACTATTATAATTATTCAAAACACGAACGTCAACAATTTTAAAATAATATCTACGGCTTTATGGGATGGTATGCCCGCTGAACTTTCGCATTTTTTGATTTATGATTATTGACGCTGATGATGATGATGATGATTTTGTCACACTGCAGGGCTAGCATGGGCCGGAGATAAAAAATTTATCCCCCGATTTTATCCACTGACAAGGGATAAAATTAACTTATCCACTTCTCAGAGCACGGCAACAGGGGAGAGGAGAAGTTTATCCCCGTTTGACATTTCACGGGGACTCGGGGGACTATTTATCCACCGTTATGTAGCGTTTTTATTTATTTATTTAGGAATAAAAATTTTATCCTTTCCTAGGGGAGAAAATTGTCTCGGCCCATGCTAGGGGGGCAGGTGTGATAATCTGGTGTGACTACGAGTCGGCAACGTTATTGACCTAGTATGTACCTATGTAGTTGATTGTGGATGGCGGGCATTACCTCAGATATAATTATTTATAAAATAAGCTATTCGGGAGTAGTCGTAAACGTCGGAACACTTTGGTGTCAGAGTAAAATAGACCCAAGACCTTTTGATTTAAAGTCGCAAATTCAGTATCACTCCTCACTCCTTTGCAATGTACCCGCTACGAGTGCCGTCTGTTGCTGTATGAACGAACTTGGGCTCTAAAGCAAAGCAGTAAAGGTCAATTTTACTTTAACGCCAAAGTGTTTCAGCGCTAAATGGTTCTGATAACTCGGGAAATGATATTGAACCACAGGCTAAAACAATAATTATTATAGTGTTGACAACAGAGTTCCAAATAATTGCATGTATCCGGAGCCTTGATATTACTTTAAAATAAATTATTAAGTTTTACGGCAACATGTTATATGTTATTTATAACATTTTAATTAAATATTTAAGAAATACTATATCCAAATGTAGATATTAATTAATAGGAAATAAAAGCCGTCCATTTACGTTATCGTTTATTGAGTAATTATTATTATTAATACATATTATTATATTTAATTTTATACATAGTTTTTTGTAAATGTTTTATTCTTTAAGTACTCTAGTAACTCTAGGTTGTGCTAGTGCAATCTAATTGCATTTTACATAGTTTTTATTAATAAAATTTACATCAATGCACTGGAATTGTTAATAACTCATAATATTTCAATTTAGAATTATTCATTTTTGCAAGTATGACAATATTTTAATAATTTCGAAATGTAGAAAATAACATACATAATAATGATGAAGTCTCATGAAAAAAATGGAGATAAAGCAAAAGTGTTGAAAGAAATACTTTTAGATGAAACATTCCACATATACACAGTTATTTTGAAAATATTAAAATATATAATTATGATATCAGATAGATTTCTCCACTTACGCTTAACCTTTAAGATTAGTTCTGTTAGTCTAAGAATTATATCGAAATATTAATTTTAACATTGCATTAAGAAATACGTTATTTATACTTTAATTTTATTTTACACGAACTTTTTATTGTAAATTTTTTATAAAATATATGGCATGTTATTTTTCTAAAGTTCTCGTTTAATTACCTAATCAGATCCTTATAAATAAAGTCTTATGTTAATTGAGCACCAATTAAAGTGGGACGGAAAAAAATCTTAGTCGCTGGGAATGTCAGTTTCTTTTTTTAAATTAATATTTCATACAAAAACCACAATTTTATGTGATAATGTACCCAATACTTATTAAACCAAGTTATTTTGACAAAATTTTAAGACTTAATTAATAAACCTACATAAAATAAACAATTATAAAGTCATTGCACAGCAATCAATACGAGTATTTGCTTTATTAATTTACATCGTAAGTTAAACTTATTACAATGTCCATATAATAAAAGCAATGCTTAAGAGGTAATGCCACGGCGGTTTCCCCATACAAATCGTATTTATCTGTTTTCTCCGTGGATAATTACAGTATGAGCAGAGAATATATTTTTGCACCATAAAATCCATGTGTCCATGTCATGCCCCTATATTTTGCTTTTTTCAATAAAATAATAATTTTAAGAACAAGGAACCTTCAAAAATGGCTCAGTTTTCGCGCTATCATCCGACATCCCGCAAACTTTGACAAATATAATCAAAAAAAGAAAAACCATAAGAAAACACATAGCCTTAAATTATTCTTGAAAAAAAAATAAAAACGGTTCAGTTTTGGAGGAAACAGGAAAATACGGGAGTAAG
Organism: Erebia ligea; assembly: GCA_917051295.2. NCBI lineage: Eukaryota > Metazoa > Arthropoda > Insecta > Lepidoptera > Nymphalidae > Erebia > Erebia ligea. The sequence continues at coordinate 3,941,435 of OU785239.1, forward strand.
AATTCGACTGTTTTTCATAGGTATAATCGGTCCAAGCTGCAGTTGTCCCTATCGGGTGTTATGGGATTATATTCGAGGAGCAGCGCGACGGCAATATAATTGTTCAATACCTATTTAAAAAGTTTCTCGTTGATGGCATTACCTCTTAAACAGGAACAATATGAAAATTAAAAAATTATACTTAAACAATAACGCCATCTGATTTGTCTAGAAGGGCAAATCTATAGTCCTTGTCTTAAAGAAGCCCCATAGAGGTGGCGCTAGTGGTCGAATGTTTGTGCAATTTTTGTATGTGAAATGTATTAGTTCCATAAATTGCCGTGGTACTTCTTTCGTGACATGGATCAAAGAAATTTGACTAATGGCATATCTGCTTCACTAAGCTTCCGAGGAAATACAGCCTCAGAGGCCCAATTGTCTAAGCGAATCGTAATCATTTGACAGCTTAAAACGTATTACTCGAACTGTTTAAGGAGTTCACACATGCTCTTTGACGTGCAGACATCTATGAGCTCCTTTAACAGGTCGAATTATCCGTTTGACAAACGATTACGATTACAATTTCCTTCCACAATCGGGAGGCAGGTCCGGGCTTTGTCCCGTGACAGTACACATAATATTTAATCCATACTTATTAATACTAACATTATAAATGCGAAAGTGTGCCTGTTTAGCAACGCTTTCACGGCGTGATGTTCAACCAATTGTGACGAAATTTGCTACAGGGATAGATTGCATCCCGGGGAAGGACAAGGGAATACAAAAAACTTAATACACGCGGACGAAGTCGCAGGCATCATCTAGTATTCAATAATAATTACCAGTTTATGCCCGCGACTTCGTCCGCGTGGATTGAGGTTTTTTGATTCCCGCGGGTACTCTTTCATTTTCCGGGATAAAAAGTAGCCTATGTGTTATTCCGACTATAATCTATCTCTGTGCCAAATTCATCCAGATCCATTCAGCCGTTCTGGCGTGATTGAGTAACAAACATCCATCCATCCATCCATACATCCATCCATCCATCCAAACTTTCGCATTTATAATATTAGTATAGATTCAACGTAGGTACTAGAGTCGTCCATTATGAGCGTTGAGCGTGGCGCGCTGTTCCACGCCGCGGATGAGGGTTCCCAACAGCCCCTCCATTTCGCTCGCCGTCTCGCGCAGTTGAGTGTTGTCGAAACACGAGTCTGAAACAAACATTATTATATACTTTTTATCATACGAATAATGACTACTCAGTCAAATCAGCATGGAAATTAAAAACGCGCTTCTAGTATGGAAGTTGAAATACACAGTTGTGACGTCACCAAATTTCTAAACACTTTTTTTCTTTAATCAATAGCATCATAAGTATCCTCCCTATCCCTATAATTAATAAATAATTTTACTAATTTTTAAATATCCACTATTTAATAATCACTAAAAATTAATTATCATAAAATCTTCCGCAATAAATGTTACATTTAAGTATGATAACCGTTTAAAACTATCAATTCAGTAATAAATGTTACATTTAAGTATGATAACCGTTTAAAACTATCAATTCAGTAAAAAAAGTGCGTCAAAATTCGATGACGTCAGAAATCAGGAACTCTAATTTTCCGGAAGTAGCCTATCTCTCTAATTTTCCGGAAAAAAAAGTAGCCTATATCCTACCTCGGGACCTACGTCCTTCACACCAAATTTCATCAAAATCGGTTGAAAAGATGGGCCGTTAAAGCGTAGCAGACAGACACACTTTTGCATTTATAATATAAGTATGGATACTAAAGCGAGAAATTCAGAAAGGTAATACTATTCTATCAGGATCAGTTTTTCCAGCCAAAGCGCCGCGTTTTATCTATACTCTATAGTCTATACTAATATCACGCCAAAATGGCTGAAAGGATCTGGATGAAATTTGGCACAGAGATAGATTATAGTCTGGAATAGCACGTAGGCTACTTTCTAATCCCGGGAAATTAAGGAGTTCCCGCGGGAGCCAAAAAACCTTAGTCCACGCGGACGAAGTCGCGGGTATTAGGCATTAGCTAGTTTAAATTATTATACTTCTATTTAGCATTATAGTTAATCTATCCCTCAGCCAAATTTCATCCAGATCCGTTCAGCCGTACTGGTGTGATTGAGTAACAAACATGCATTTGAGGTTTTTTGGTTCCCGGGGGTTTTTTTTATTTTTCGGAATAAAAAGCAGCCTATGTCTTATTCCAGACTATAATCTATTTCTGTGCCAAATTTCATCTAAATCCGTTCAGCCGTTCTGGCGTGATTGAGTAACAAACATCCATCCATACATCCATGCATCCATCCATCCAAACTTTCGCATTTTATTAGTAAAGATAAATGAAAAACCAGTGTTTCCTTCTAATAGTAATAAAAAAACTACTTACCGTCCATAGCAAAGTTATTAGTAAGTATCTGTTGCAGTCTATCCAGAACTGTGTCTAGATCGGCGTTGAGCTCTCTCATCTTGTCATTACTGCTCTCTACGGAGCGGATGTCTGCAGCAAACCGCTTCTCTGTGGCCGATATACTGTGGTTGCTTTCCAGGTTTGTTCTTGTTGTGTTGCGTTTGTTAGAAGCTTCCGTTTCTGGAGAAAAATTTGGAATAAATTACATGCAACATGTTTTTTAACTGCTTTGTTGGTCTAGCTATTAGCATGGTTGACTGCGGATCACGAGGATTTGATTCCCGGTCGGGCATAAAATTTGTGAGGTATTGGGTTTTTCAGTTAAGAAATTCTCAGTGCCCGCCCGGAATTGGAAGTTGGCGGTGAGTCACCCCATTTACTCAGTAGCAGCGTAATTGAAGAACAAACTAACAAACAAATACACTTTAGAATTTTTAATATTAGTATGGAAATTAGTAAACGAACGCACGCAGACGAAGAATGCAGGCATCAAAAAAATTGGTTGTCTGTAAAGTCGGTTTACGGACGATAGTTTTACGTGATAACTAGAAGTTCTCGAAGATGCTCGCGTGGCGGCGTTCCAGTAGCAGAACTATTCGGACTGCTAGCTCTGACGTCACGCGAGAAGAGGGATAACGAGAAGAGAGATAAATGTGGCTTGCGTTCCAGTAGCAGAACTATTCGGACTGCTAGCTCTGACGTCACGCGAGAAGAGGGATAACGAGAAGAGAGATAAATGTGTCACAAGCCAACGCTTGGGCCGATCGTGCCTCTCTATCGCTTGTTCCGCGCTCTCACTTGCACGCACAGGCTCAGGCGGAACGTGACACTTTTTCGTGCGTGCAGCCGGTGTTCATCGATTTAGAAGACGTTATCACGTCAAAAATTCCTAAGTAAGGTACACTGTACATTTATTGAACGTCAAAAATGAAAATCAATTACGGTCTTAAAACTGCAAACTGGTCAGAGAAGAGCCGACAACAATCTCAGTGGGGCATCATCAAATAAATATTATAAATGCGAAAGTTTGGATGGATCAATGTATGGATGTATGTTTGTTACTCAATCACGCTCCAACGGATGAACGGATCTGGATGAAATTTGGCACAGAGATAGATTATAGTCTGGAATAGCACATAGGCTACTTTTTATCCCGGAAAATTAAAGAGTTCCTGCGGGAACCGAAAAACCTCAATCCACGCGGACGAAGTCGCGGGCATCAGCTAGTCTAGTATAAAGCGTCCACTCAACACTTACCATTATACCAGTTGCTCATATCATTCATAGACACAGTGGAAATGCTGTCCGAGGTTGCATGCACTACCACTGGCTTCAAAGCATCTCCCGACATAGTCATCAGATTCTGACTATCAGGTTTATCCGTCACTGAGAAGTTTCCGGAATCCAGGCTGAGCACCCTCGGCTGGTTTTTCGCGATTTCTGTGACCTTTTTTGATTGCTTTTCATCCACTATTGGTATGGGACTGAAGAGGTCGAATGCTTGAGGCCGCTCAGTTTTGGTTTCAGGTGAGAAGTTATCTAGGTTTAGGAAATTATCCTGTAATTAAGATTGATTAGTGCATTACGATATGACACGATGACACACATTGTGGTTACTTGAGAGGAACTTAGTTTTTCAGAATTTTAGGGCCGCTTGCACAAGGACATTTAAACTGATTTAGTTAAATTTTGTAATGCTGTCCCGTTTTGGCAAATGCATATTTTAGTTGCCAAAAAGGGACAGCATTAAAATATTTAACTAAATCAATTTAAGAGTGCTTGTGCAAGTGGGCCTTAAAGTAGTAAACACTTATATTTAAAAAAAACTGTGAACGATATCATGCAATTGGTCTTCCAACTATGAGCAGCCATCTTTCGCTTTAGTATTGAGTATTCAATACTAAAACAAGTAGGTAAAGCCATTCACAAGCATATTAAGGATAGGATACCAAGCATAGAAGGGATATTAAGAATCGTCCCGTGTCTGATCTCTCTCCAGTCGTGTCTGATTTTCCGTCCCATCGGGCTAAGTAAGACAGACAATGCACCTGTTTTTACACACACACTTAAAAGGAAAAGGTGACTAACTGATCTATCAACACAGCTTAAACTAATGGACGAATCAGGCTGAAATTGGGCATGTAGCTATTATGACGCAAACATCCGCTGATAAAGGATTATTGGAATACAACCCCTAAGGGGGTAAAATAGGGGTTTTAAATTTGTGTAGTTCACGCGGACGAAGTCGCGGGCAAAAAGTAATGCACTTAATATGTCCTGAGCAAATTATCTATCTAGGCTAATATCTCTGAAGATTGGCCGCCGTGGCCGAAATTCGGTCGGGCGGCCATTATTATTTTACTTCAAAATGAAATAATACTTACTTTCAATGTCTTGAGCCTGGCAATTTGTGCGGATATCTGATTGTAATATACCTCGGCCTTGCCTTTTAGCTGATCGTCGTTTGCTTTAGCCACTGTGTCTAACTGATCCATAAGATCTTTGAGGGCCCTTAAACAAAAACAAATTTTTATTGGAATTTCAATAGGAATATACCCTAGTTATTTTTAGTAATTATTAAGTAGAGGATATCCCAAAAGACGTAATATCCATGTCTCCTATTAGTTTTATGTTTGATAACCATTTTGAACAATTGATAATAGTAAAAAAGTGCTTAGATTGAAAGTGATTGATGATGTCACAAACATTTTCATACAACATTCCATACTAAGCATGCGCTTTGACGTTTGAAAAAAGTTGCTTGATTTGACTAGTTGCTTAATACCCAAATTACTGTGTACAGATGGCGTATCCAGTAAAAATAATTCAGGGCCCCAATTATGTAAGAATTGTTCATCAAACGTTAAAGATTTTTGTCAAAGTAAAATAAAACCATAACTGCATTGAATTTGAGCTCAATGTCATCTGCCCATTCTTATACGTTTAGGTATGTACGATACCCTAAACGTATAAGAATGGGCAGACGAAATTGAGCTCTAATTCAATGCTGTCATTGTTTATTTTACTTTGACGAAAATCTTTAACGTTTGATGGACAATTCTTACGTAATAGGGGGGCTGAATAGCTGAGGAAATGTGAGTGTATAGGTTATGAAATACTATGAACCGAACATAATATTATAATGAACAGAAAGGTTGACTAGCAAACAAATCGCGCGGCAGAACAGACTTCCGCCGTCGCGCCTTTCTTTGTTGTTTGTACTACACAATTTAGATCAATAAATCACCAACTACCTATGTAAATAACGATCTAAGTAAAAGTTCTTTTTCTCAAACATGCATGGAAATATTGTCATTATTTTAAAAAAAGAACACGCGAAGTATCGAATTTTCGGACAAAGAAAATAAAATCCATTGCAGGAGCGTTTTTTGAATTTGGAACATTACAACGCTCCTGCAATGTTGTATGAAAAGCGTGCTGGGGTTATTAGATACTATTTGATCGGATCTCTTTTGTCATTCTTGGCATACCATAGTCTCTTTGCTTAGTACAAATTGCGTTTACGTGGCTGTATAGCCATAAATGCGTTTGCCTGTCGGCACAGATGATAAAAAAAAAATTGGCGGCAAAGCTAAAAATTCGTCTTGATTTGTTATTTACATACATAATAAATATAAATTTAATAATAATTAAAATGGTTTCCAACGGTTCAGAGAGTGAAATGGAGATTGATGGTACTCCACCAGATTTAAGATAAGAAGCCAAATTGGCAAAGGAAAACCTGCTTCCAGCGAAGTCAAAAAAAATACATGAAAGTATATGAAAATTTTATGATAATATAAAAAGTATGTTTTATTTCCCTGCATTCTTTTGAGAAAAGCACTATATATGGCCTCGGCGGAAATGGCAATTGCCTGTCTCGTAATCGCCTACGGCTCGGCCTTCAAACTCATACTCGACCTCCAATTGCCTATTTTCCGGCCTTTGCAATAATGTACTATTATTTAATACTAAATATATTATTAGGTAAAACCTGAGCAAAGAAACAAATAGGGGTAAGGACTTGGCCTAGGGCCTATATTTTTTTAATTTGATGGTAATAGGGCTTTCAAACCGAACTGTAGCACAAATTTCCTTTTTTCCATAAGCAACTCTCATGTTTTTTTCATTGAAATAAACTTTAAAAAGTGCTTTTGTAACGTCATTTCTACCACTGGTTCGGAATGCCATTCCTACCAAGAAACTCATACATTATTCAACATAGCTAGAGATTGTGACGCTGGTCGCTGAGGTAATGAAAGGGTCAAGTGAAGGAGTGTCCCTACAAGAATGTCAAGCTGTGGTATTGATGGTCTGCCTTTTTAATCTAGTGGTTAGCATATTCGACTGCGGCCGATGAGGTCCCGGGTTCGAGTCCAGGTCGGGCCATAATTTAGTATTGGGTTTTTCTGACTAAATATTCTCAGTACTTACTAGCCCAGAGTTAGGAAGTTGGGGTTGTGTCACCCCCGTGCCTCAGAGAGCACGTTAAGCCGACAGTCCCGGTTGTAGTGGTGGTATTGATTGACAACGATACATATCATATTATAGTTTTACTTACTTCGTGTCCTTTTCCATATTAGTGATAATATCCTGCAGGGTCATAGCTGGATTGTTGGCCTTATTCCCCGAAGCTTTACCCACTGTTGAAGTAAATATGGCCGGCTTTTCTTTCCTTTTGAGCGAACCTTGTCTTGCCTGTTTGTTCTTTTTATCCTTATTACTTGTCTTTTTCTTTCTTGTTTTGGTACAGAAGAAAAATCTTTTCATGCCTTTTATGAAGCTGAGGCATTCAGGGGGTTTTATCTAAAAGATAACATAATACAAAATTATAGAAAACTAGCTGATGCCCGCGACTTCGTCCGCGTGGATCGAGGTTTTCCGGTTCCCGCGGGAACTCCTTAATTATCCGGGATAAAAAGTAGCCTATGTGTTATTCCAGACTATAATCTATCTCTGTGCCAAATTTCATCCAGATCCGTTCAGCCGTTGGGGCGTGATTGAGTAACAAACATCCATACATCCATACATCCAAACTTTCGCATTTATAATATTTATTTGATTTTGAGTTTCTTGCAGACTCTTCACAGTAGCACTTCTTTCTGAACCAGTGGTAGAGTCAAAACATGACGTAACATAAGAGGCGCCTGAATGTCCTACATGTAATAAATAAATTGAGTATTGAGTATTATGTACCTCTCCATCTATTACTTCTTGAACTAAATGGGTTTTCTTATGACCGGGAACATCTGATAAATCCTTGCCATATAAATAGCACTGTTCACAAAAGTGAACATTGTTGCACTTTGCACACTGGAATTTCAGCACCTGAAAAAATAAACATTACAGAATCAAATTCAATCATTGAACATGTATATTTTTAATCTTACTACTTTACAGCAAATAACAAAATAGGCAGTAAGTGTAAACATTCATAACGTAGGGTGCCATAGTCATTTCTAGTGGTTGAAAACCTAGTCATTAATATCAGTACTCTTTTCAAACAACTAATTATTAATCGAAATACCTATTAAAAGAGGTTTAAGAGGGGATTTTTTCATTGATAGGAAAAAATGCTCAATTGTGGTAGCTTGGCACTTTCTTTCTAACTTATACCGTGGATGTACACAGCATCACGATAACACAAGGAAGTAAAATATGTGGAAATATAATATGAAGACACTTTTTCACGATACGTTGTAACGTGTACGTCCACGTAATACGTTAATGCTGTGGATGTTGACGGCGCCAGCGGAGGGCTAATTGCTCATACAAACGTAATACCAAAATAATTAGTAATTCAAGCATATTTCCTCCATATTAAGCGATTATTAAGATTGAACTTGTATTTATCTAGGTCCCTGGATAATTATTTTTCCAAAATACTTTCCCAAAATTAAATGTAAGCACATTGGGTTTTGCATGTTTTTGCGACATAAACGACATGTTTTCTCCTTATTTGTTTCATATTAAAACCAACGATATCTCACGTACTAATTGATCAGGAACATAGCCTATATTGTCAAGTTACAGAATAACAACACGAAGTTAAAAACACAACAATTTTTCATTCATCATTTTTGGTATTCACGGAACAAGACTAAATGTATAACAAATTCTGTAGGCTCATATTGCTATCGCGCTTGCACGCGATCATGTGTCTTCAGCCAAATAGGAATAGCAATATACCGGCAAATTTATATTTGCGGTTCGAGTAGAAGTTGCGAGCGGCGGTCGCCGGTCCCTTAACGGTAAAATCTAAGACGTCGACTTGACTAATGTGACGCCCATTATAAAAGCGCACAATGGGTTGAATGCATTCTCACATGACTGATGATGCAGTTTAAGATGGTAGAAGGCTAACCTGTTAGGGGCATGGCAGTTGTATGAATCCCCTCGGATTCTACACGGCATTGTACCGGAACGCTAAATCGCTTTTCGCGTCTTTTCTGCTAGAGTGGTGATTAACCACGGCCGCCAAAAACCCCCAGACAATAAAGTATGATGATGATGACGACAATAATGATGATTGATTCTATTGGTGCTGAGCTGTATATATAGGGGTTGTCTACACGCAATGCGCCCCACACACAATGAGCCAGTAGTACTAGAACAACTGTGCAATATCCATTCCGCTCTCCAAACTCCACTACACGCCATTCCACCAAACACTTTCCTTGTCTTCCCACAGCTTGCTACTTAATTCAGGTCTTGAAAGCTGGAGGTCATCCCACACTCAGCATACCAGGCAGGATTTTCAACTTTAGCAATGCATCTAGTAGAGTACTAATAGAGTATGTTAGGCAGTGGCGTGCAGTTCATAGAGGCATGAAAGCACTGCTTACCCATATAGAAATACATCAATATTCATTTTTCAACAAAAAATCTAGTAAATAGGTATTCTGACTAACCAATGCCTATCCTAGCTTAAAAACGCCACTGATTGCGTACCTGAATAAGGGGAAGTCCACACGCACTGCAGCCCGCACTCGCATTGGCACTGCTTCTGCTGTCCACCACTCTCTGCACCACACCAAGCCAGCGAGTGCTGGAACAACTGTTCACCCCCCATTCCGCTACTGCTTGCGATGAGACACCCAGCATGCCTGCATTCTGTGTGAAGGGAAAACTTATTTAAAACACACTCAATAAAATATTAAGTCCCCCTGTCGCGTCTGTCTAAACGCAATAAACTCACAAACTACCGAACTGATTTTCATATGATTTTCACCAATAGACGAAGTGATTAAAGAGGAAGTTTTATGTATATAATTCATTAATGTTTTGTGTAAATTGGTTGAAATATGGCGAGTGTTGTTGAAGATGTCAAATCAAATCTAATATTTTTTATTCATGTAGACTTTTAACAAGTGCTTTTGAATGTCAGAAAAATCAAGAAGCTTTCATCGAGTAAAATATTAAATACAATTTGGTGTGTTTAGAAACAACTCATGTCAGTCACATGACGGTCCTGATCATGATTTTAGTGATCCAATTCGGATAACCTTCAGACATAATCCCTAAAAAACCCTCACTACAATAATAACAATGGTGCAAGAACTACTTACGATCGCGACAGCTGGGATGGGTTGATGAAAGGAAACAAAGACTTTTGACTAATACTAGTTTACATCTAAAGTACTTAAACCTAACTTACTTCTGTGTCAATTTTAGAGCACAGATCTAATGTGACAATCTTACACTAAAACTCTAGCTTATATAATCCGCTCGTCCATTGAGGCGACGTACGTCGACGCGAAAATATCTGCTTGTACATGGTCGCGGAAAGCTCTTTTATGCGAGGTTACGCTCTTGATGCGCCTACAGCTCTTTGGAGATACTATCATGTAGGGCTATGTAATTAACTCAAACTTTCGAGAGAGATTTTGCTATGATAACACCAGTTTGTTGTTTGTGTAGTGTCAGCTAACCATAATGCTCCACACAGTATAAATCATACTAATATTATAAATGCGAAAGTGTGTTTGTTTGTTGGTTTGTCCTTCAATCACGTCACAACGGAGTAACGGATCGACGTGATTTTTGGCATGGGTATAGTTGAGGACCTGGAGAGTGACATAGGCTACTTTTTATCCCGGAAAATTAAGGATTTCCCGCGGGAATTAAAAAAACTTATTTCACGCGGACGAAGTCGCGGGCATCTAAAATAAATAAAAATAAATAAGTCGCGGGCATCAGCTAGTGATAAATACATAAAAATAATTTACCTTAGCAAAACAGGAATCCACATCACTCTGCAAGTGGTCGCACTGACAGCCCAGATACTTAGGCAGAGCTGTGACATGAGCTAATAGTGCAGCTAGCCTTCTGGGCGACACACAGCCGTTGTGGTCTGCACAGCAGTTGGCCAGGGCCTGCCATTTCTCCGCTATTGATTCTTCACTTAATAAAATCAGCAGGGTTTTAGCTGCCAAGACTCTAATTGATGTTTTTCTTTCTCTGTAACAATAGAAAATATCTTAAAACCTCTTTAAGGAAAAGATTTATTATATGTAGTTCTAAAATGTTTACTTTTTATTTGGAAACCATATTTTTGTTAAAAGGACCTACTTTTAAAGACTGATTTTAAATCTACAAAGATTCTTAGTCTAAGGCATAAAGATGTTTGGACGGCATTCTTATTGGAAATTTATAATGATGTTTAGATGACTTTTTCAATGGGAAAAGTCATAAAAGACACGAAACTTTCAACACATCTGCTCATAGTCAGAAGACTGATCGCATGATATTGCACAGAGAAAAAAAAAAAAAAATAATGATGTAGTTGTCCTCAACTGATAAACACCAATACTGAACAAATGTCTCCTGTGGGGACGTCAGCACACCATTCTCAAAATATAAGAAATGAGCAGATGGAAAATCAAAGTCACCGACATTGATGAGTTGCAAAGTTGAAGTAGAAATGGGAGGGACACATTGTTTGAAGAAGTTATTCATTGATTGCAAATGAAAATTCAGCCCTAAATGTATAAAGACCACTCACTCATCATACACATTGAGCAACAAGTTGATCAACAGATCCACTGCCAGGTCAACATCACCGCTGAACAATCCCTCCTTCTCTGCAGCAAAGTAGATATCAGCTAGTACAGCTTCCAACTCAGCAGTGTCTAGAGACAAACTACTCTCAGACAGGCTTAGCTGGTGGCGTGCAAATACTCCTGAACTTATACGTAGTGGGGGCACTGAAAGTAAACAATAATTTATTGATAATGAAATCACTGAGGTTTTCCAAAAAAAATTCCATGCCTACTATGCAGAGCCTGATAGAATTATTAAGTAAGTAACTAAGTATTTGAAACAAAATAATGACTTTGTAGTCCTATTCCGTAAAAGCTGCATCAATCATTGTTACAATCTCATTTGTTGCGATTGATTGAATTTATGGCATTGAGAGAAAATTGAGTAAATCAAATCAAATGAAATATTAATTTATTCAATTTAGGTACACATATTGACGTCGATTACTTATAGAACATGATGGTGATAATTAGTTCTTAAAGCTAGGAGGGTTCCAAACACGCCCTGGGCTGCGAAGAGCCCACAACAAAGTAGTAGGTTTAGATCACGTAAAAAGAACACTGGCCATTTACCTGTGCACTAAGCAATATATCAATCAAATTGGTGGTATGAAGGGGGTGAGATGGGGAAAAGATATCCATTATGATTCTGCAATAAACATACAATAGGTTAAATTATAGAGGGCGATAGGTAGCAGGGATGCGACTGTACCTTTGCACAGAGACATTGCCTCCACTGTCCCTCAGCGTTCTTTTTACGTGACTGGACCCATACTAAGAATGTAAGCCAACAAGAGGTGATGTAGCAAACATTTTATCATAGGCAAGTTTCATTTTGTTTTCATGATATAAAACGGCATCTTACAAAGTTCACAAACTCACCTTTTAATTTTTTTTGCAAGGCAAATAATTTAAATGCAATTCTGTAAGCACTGTATTTGATGTCATTAAATTCTTCCAAAGTTGTCAATATATCTCTAAACTGAGGATGGTCATTGTATACTTTTCCGTTTGTTTCACTGAAACAGAAGACGTGTTGGGTATCAATTTAACGATTAATCTAAATAAAGACATTTTACGAGGCAGTGAAAGTTCTAAACTCACTCAATGTAACATGGATAGCCCGCTTCATTTTCAACTTTCTTCCACTTATATAATTCCATTTCGAACTTCTAATAAACAAGATCACACTTCACATTTTTATGGCTCTAGAAATAATTATATAATGTTATGGATTTCTGAGGAATGGCATTTATAACATTTAAATTTTAAACTAGAAAGGAAAGGAAGGACATTCAACAGTTCAACAATGATCAATAACAAGTTTAGAAAAATTAACCGTCCTCCTACAGATACAAAATTCAAATCGCTCAGGGTCCAGGCCCCAGGGAAATCGCCGGTTAAAATTATTCATATCAACCAATAGAATATTCTGCCCATTGCAGAAACATTTTATCAGCCAATAAAAAAAGTTATTACGCTCTTGCGATTGGCAAAATTTCACGTCAAATGAAAAGCTTTTACCACCACAGATTAATTTGATCCAAGAATCCACAGCACAGATAAATTATACCCTGTATTTTTGAAAAAAGTTTTTTTGTCCAGAAATAGTTTGACTAAATAACAAGTATTATTTTTAAATGATTTTAAAGATTTTAACGACAAAACTATTGTAATATTAACTCTTTTGTTTAACAAAAATACTTCCTTCGTCATTGCAAAAAACATAAGATTTTAATTCGTAAGTGCGTTCTCTTTGCAATTTTCGGCTATCTTTATAATATCAGCCAATGATCAGACAGATATCTTTGTTTATATATAATATGAACCAATAGAAATTCATTATTCGAACGAAGTTTGAGCTGCCATTTTCTCTTTGTAAAAGAGACGCCATTTTGCAAGCGTCACTTGGCGGCGTGTCGGATTTCGGTATTTTTAATAAAGTTACCCGAAAGCGCATCATAATATTGTGTTGTTTTTGTGTACTATGTCGTATCATTCTAGTGTAGCGCAGGATTCACTATCTTCAGCGCAACTAGAAATGGCCGGTAACCCCAATGCTTTGGCTCTTCGTCGGCCATTCGACCCTGTGGCACACGATTTGGAAGCTAGTTTTCGCTTGACGAGATTCGCCGATCTCAAAGGAAGAAGTTGTAAAGTTCCCCAAGATGTCCTCTCCAAGCTCGTCGAGTCGTTGCAGCAGGACTATTCGCAGCAGGATCAAGACCAGTTTATGCATGTGGCCATCCCGCGCATCGGAATCGGCTTGGACTGTTCAGTGACGCCGCTGAGACATGGAGGGCTTTGTTTGGTACAAACTACTGACTTTTTCTACCCTTTAGTTGATGATCCCTATATGATGGGTAAGATCGCGTGTGCCAATGTACTTAGCGACTTATACGCCATGGGAGTGACTGAATGTGACAATATGTTGATGTTGCTTGGAGTATCGACTAAGATGACTGAAAAGGAGCGAGACGTAGTCATTCCTCTCATTATGCGTGGATTCAAGGATTCTGCACTAGAAGCAGGCACGTCTGTGACTGGTGGGCAAACTGTAATTAATCCCTGGTGCACCATCGGAGGGGTTGCTACGACTATTTGCCAGCCAAATGAATATATTGTGCCTGATAATGCTGTTATGGGTGATGTTTTAGTCCTAACAAAACCTCTCGGCACGCAAGTTGCAGTAAACGCTCACCAGTGGCTTGATCAGCCAGAAAGATGGAATAGAATTAAATTGGTAGTCTCTGAAGAAGATGTGAGAAGAGCTTATCACCGTGCAATGGACTCCATGAGTAGACTTAACCGGATTGCAGCCCGGCTTATGCACAAATACAATGCCCATGGTTCTACTGATGTTACTGGATTTGGTCTTCTTGGACATGCACAGAATCTGGCATCACACCAAAAGAATGAGGTGTCATTTGTTATCCATAACTTGCCAGTGATTGCAAAGATGGCTGCTGTTGCCAAGGCTTGTGGCAACATGTTCCAGCTGTTACAAGGACATGCGCCAGAGACTTCCGGGGGACTGCTGATTTGCTTGCCCCGTGAGCAAGCTGCAGCTTACTGCAAGGACATTGAAAAGCAGGAGGGCTACCAGGCCTGGATCATTGGCATTGTCGAGAAGGGCAACCGCACCGCTCGCATCATTGACAAACCACGAGTCATTGAAGTGCCAGCTAAAGATTAAATTGTTCATAATAATTGAGACACTATAAAAATGTTAGTCTAAAATGTTTTCAGAGCTGGATAAATCCTTAATTTTATTTTAAAACAAATTTTATCATGGAGATAATGGTAAATAATTTTAACATTTTTTAATTGTAAAATTGTTTTACCCAAATCACAGCTAGATAGGAATTTCAATGTAAATCTTGGTTTACACTTTGACATATTATTATTATGCTTGGTATATTACACAAGATGTATAAATACTAGTGTATGAAAACTGTAGCATTTATGACAGATTATAGAATACAAATAATTATTGTATTCATTAATATATTGACTCATAGACAGTGGTCTTATGTCATAGAGTAAACCTTTGATAAGGCTTGGTATAATAGGAGTACTAATATATTCCCATGCCAACCGTGTTATGGGAAAACTTAAATAGGTAATCTACATCATGTTCATCAAGGTATACTCCTATTATATCTATGACCTATGTTCTTGTTCTAGCATTTGGTGTTTAGGTATTTAAGATATCACTATTAATTTTTAAGTGAGATTCCATTAGATACCCTTGAAAATCCATTCAATGCAGCTTGTGGATCAATTCTGCAAATTGTGAATTAAGATTAATTGTTTAGAATAAAATTATTTTTCTTTCTATTGCTGTTGTTTTATTTTTAACAATCACAATACAAATTAGGTAAATTAAGCTGTTATTAAGAACTTATTAAGTTAACAAGTCCCAATTTTTTGACATGAGCAGTTGATTGAAGATAAAAGGATTTGAGTTGGGATCCATCTTAAAATTAGATGAGTAAAAGGGAGGGAGCCTCAAAACCAATTTTGATTTTATGTAGGTATTACCTAAATTTATTTTTGTGTATTATAACAATAACCTGAATTTCACTACAGGTCAATTAATAATCATAGCTGCAAAAACAAAATTAATGCTTTTATATGAATACTTCTTAAAATAATGTATTTTTAGCTAATTTTACAAAAAAGTCACTATTCAGTGGATTGGGAATCATGCAGTAAATGTTACATCCTACCCACATCCTACCTATAAGCATGCTTCATACTCTTTGTTCATAAAAAAATAAAATAATTAATTTAAGTTTTTAAAAATAATATTCTGCCCGCCCACATTTAATGAGGCATCCTAATTATTCTATTATAGGTAGGTACATACATTTTGAGTCAGAAATATGTACTTATTAATATTTTAATAATAACAGTAAAATAAATAGTACATAAAAATGTGCAAGCAGATAGAAATAAATTACAATCTAAAATAAAAACACATTCAAATGACAAAGAAATTAATAGGTGCCATCAGTTGGTACATTACATGGCAAAGCAACTTTCTTTGCTAAATCACCCAGTTTATGCAAAATGATTTACAAAATGTAATTTAGACCAATTTTTCCAAAATCTGTTGCACAAATTATAGCCCTATTTCTATACAAAAAAATTGAAAAGCTCAGCCACCAAAAGGAAATATCTCATTTAGGTAATCTTAGCTGGGCTGTCAAGCATTAGGGATCAGAATTTCCAAAAAAAAAATACGACAAAATCGTTTTAAGAAATATTTGTTCATAAAGTAACAATTTCAGCAACAGCATTTTTTTCGGTTCTAGCATAAATAAAGTAGTATAACCATAATTATCTACAACATGGTACATACATTTAATTGAGAATTTACATGGAATGAAACAATAATAACTTCCTCTTTACATTCAAATGGAACAGCCAAGAGAATTTAGAGTCTTTAGTTAGTTCAGCAATCCTGGTGTGGAAACACTATTGCGATGTGCTCTTTTGCAACATAAATCTGATATGACAATGGACCAATCAAAACGAACCACAATGGCCACAAACAAGTGCTTTTGAAGTTTAAATAAGTAATGAGTGTTATATGCATAAATTTATGAGTAATGCCATCGGTTGCATCACATCACAATAGTGTATCTGCATCCTCAATGCTGTTTCAATTATTGTCCAACAAAACTAAACAAAATTGAGAGTATAAACAGCACCAAACATTAATGCAAACAGTGTGATCAAAAACCTTTATATCCCTATTAGACCAGGGTCGATAATTTTTAAAACCAAAAAAAATAATAGTAGGATGAAACCCATTAGAAAAGGAGGGGAATATTATAAAAATGAAAGGAAAAATAATTTACGGGCGATCTGAGGTCGGGAAGGGGATGGGGGGGGGGTTTTAAGGGTAAAAAACGGTTTTTCTCGATTTCCGGCAAAACTAAAAGTCCTATCGAAAAAAGTCAAATGGCAAAGTTGTAGGTAATAAAAAGATCTAAAACTTTTGTATTTACACTTTTTTCACATAACCTCAAAATTTATGTGAAAAATTCAAAAAACCAAGTTTTTGATTTTTTATTTTTATCTTTTACAAATATTTTTTTTTTTAACGAAATTTGGTGAAAACTTTCCTTTTTATGTCCCAAATACGCTGTAATTTATTTGAGTAAAAATATTTATTTTTTCACCTTATTTTGAATTAATATCGAAAAAGCACCCTAATTTTCAATCGAAAATTCACCCGTCAAAATATCAGCTTTTTTCAAAAAGTTGGTATGTTTTCTGTTCGTTGAAATCTCTACTTTCCGATGGTGAAAAAAAATATATATGTTACTATAGTAAATCTTCTCAGAAAATGCAAAAATCGAAAATCGAAAACTCGAATTCGAAATTTTTTTTTAAATTATTATAAATAATTTTGAGCTATTTATTAAAATTTACACTTTAATTACTCGAAAAACGTTAGATTACATAAATATTAATTTCATTAACTTATTTGTTTGTTAATTATAGTAGTATATTTTGATTTGCAATTTTTTTTTATCAATTTAACATGTAAGCTAACGTTTTTCGAGTAATTAAAGTGTAAATTTTAATAAATAGCTCAAAATTATTTATAATAATTTAAAAAAAAATTTCGAATTCGAGTTTTCGATTTTCGATTTTTTGCATTTTCTGAGAAGATTTACTATAGTAACATATATATTTTTTTTCACCATCGGAAAGTAGAGATTTCAACGAACAGAAAACATACCAACTTTTTGAAAAAAGCTGATATTTTGACGGGTGAATTTTCGATTGAAAATTAGGGTGCTTTTTCGATATTAATTCAAAATAAGGTGAAAAAATAAATATTTTTACTCAAATAAATTACAGCGTATTTGGGACATAAAAAGGAAAGTTTTCACCAAATTTCGTTAAAAAAAAAATTATTTGTAAAAGATAAAAATAAAAAATCAAAAACTTGGTTTTTTGAATTTTTCACATAAATTTTGAGGTTATGTGAAAAAAGTGTAAATACAAAAGTTTTAGATCTTTTTATTACCTACAACTTTGCCATTTGACTTTTTTCGATAGGACTTTTAGTTTTGCCGGAAATCGAGAAAAACCGTTTTTTACCCTTAAAACCCCCCCCCATCCCCTTCCCGACCTCAGATCGCCCGTAAATTATTTTTCCTTTCATTTTTATAATATTCCCCTCCTTTTCTAATGGGTTTCATCCTACTATTATTTTTTTTCACTTTTTATTATTTTTAAAGGCTTCTACCCTGGTCTATATGGTTCCCTGAATTAATGAAAATGATTCCTTTTTCAAAAGAAAATTTAATTTAGTATTTATGTAAACCATATACCTAGTCGCAAAAGTTAATCTATCCATGGTGCACTTTGTGAGGCATTGGTTCCCAAAAAACATAGAACCAGTGTGTTTCGAGAATCAATGTATAATTCAACCTAAAAATTTGATACACAAATGTTAATATAAAATGGCAATACACTTGGTAGAGTCTGTAACAGAAGCACAACATAATTGTGTGGGAACATTTTCAGTGAAACGGAGCGTTTAGGCAGGGCCTCTTGCGTGGTCGTGTTTCATCACCGTTTTGTTCTATGTGACTTTGATCCCGTTTCTTTGGGGAGGTGTTGTTCTGAAAAATAATAGTAGCCCACTTTAATTTTATGAAAAAACTTCTAGACAACTTTAACAAATCCATAATAATATTATGAATGTGAAAGTGTGTCTGTCTGACTGCTTACTGCTTACTGTCTGACTCCTGGCTCATCTTTTCAAACAATTTTTATGAAATTTGGTACAGAGGTAGGTTGCATCCTGGGGGGAAAAGGCATGGGGTACTTATAAAAATTTCCCACGGGAATCAAAAAACGTTTCACGCAGATGAAGTGGCGTAATCATTCTAGCATAAGATATTTTAAAACCTGCCAAAAGATGCAATCATAAATTCTCAGAAATGTGAACTATTGTTCATCTATATACTCGTATACAAAATTCAAAGTCCTGACTGACTGACTGACTTATATATCAACGCACAGCCTAAACCGCTGGGGTTAGAAACTTGAAATTTTGACAGTAGGTTTCTTTTGTGTCGTAGGCGCTCACTAAGGAAGGATCTTTCAAAATTCCACCCCTAAGGGGGTGAAATAGGGATTCAAAGTTTGTATGAAAGTCTGCCATTTCTCAAGTTATATCCATGAATGATGAAACTTGGTATATAAGCTACTGGTAAAAAATTAAGAAATACGTGTTTCACAGTTTTTGAAAATTGTATCCCCAAGGATGTTAAATAGAGAGTTTGTCCTTCAATCACGCCGCAATAGAGCAACGGATCAACGATGGGTATAGTTGAGGACCTGGAAAGTGACATAGGCTACTTTTATACCGGAAAATTAAGGAATGCCTGCAGGGAAAAAACTTAAACCACGCGGACGAAGTCGCGGGCATCAGCTAGTTTTGAGAATAAAATCTTAAAGTTTCAGGAATTTGGAAGTAGCTGACTAAAATCATGTTAATCGGTAATTAATTAACTACTATTAACAGTTCAGAATAATAGCAGTGATTAAAATATAATTACCTTTTTCTCCCACTGTTGGTGTAGGTATCTTAGTAAAATATTGGTCTTTTCTGTTACAATTACTGAAAAAAAGAAACAAAAATATATTGTAATAAGATTTTTACTTTATGCAAAGATACAATTTAATGTTGGTTTCATTTTCAAGAGCAATACAGTTTGTACTTTGTATACTTGAAAAAAAATATTTTGTAAAACCTGGGTTCCACCAATCTATATCAACTTAAACAAGGATAAACTGATATTGACATACATGATACAGCTAAAATCGCTAGGTCTAAAAACGTGTCAGCTTGCTTGTAGCTTTTTTCAAAGTAGACTACCACTAAGAGGTTTTAGCAATTCCGCCTGAGCAAAGTCAGGGCGGGCCAGCTAGTATAGATAACTAATTTTGACGTTATTTTACAAACAAAATCGCATACTCAACTTTGTTCGGAAGGAATATCCTTAGTAGGGAGGTATATTGAAGGTCTTTTCGAACAATTTCGAATGCCATGATCAGTATTGAAGAGTGTGAAATTGTGCTCGTCATACGACGGAAGGTCCTTCAAAAATTCTATTACCGACTGGAATAAACAAATAAAACAATAATTATTGATACATGAGCAAGAATCATGTGGATGTACGTCCACTTAGAAAAGTACTAAATTAAACAACGTTGTATAGATACCACGACACCCTTACCATGTTAATCCTATTTTAATATTAATTATCCGGCTAAAACAGTTAAACACTGCGAATTAATGATAATCTTAGCTTTTATAAGTAAAAATAAAAATACTTTGTGAATGTGAAGTAAACCCAGTTGAGAGTGACATTTTATGACTAATGTTGCCAGCTTGCCACTTGTCCATTGCACAGAGTTCTAAAGAGAAGCAGAGGCAAGATAACGTACAAAATAGCGTGGCAATTACAAACACACGAAAACATTACGCACACATACACAAAACTCAGGACCAAACCTTGTTGCTGCATAAAACATTATATTAATATGTAGGGTTAGGTTGCGTGAAAAAAATTGACCTAAAGACACCTATCATTTGGAAGCTATAATTTGTAAGGATTTTAAAAATAATTATTATTGGTACTTTTATAATTTCCTCATCACAAGCGATCACAACTGCAATATAGTAACACTAGTAATGGTAATCATCACCACGTGCGGGACCCTAGTCAATGTGGTGAATATAGATGTGAGCTCCGCGCTGCGTGTGATATCGTCACCGTCGCGCGCGGAGTTATAACTCCTGTTACAACTCAAATCCTGAGGACTCCGTCAGTATCATGGCCAGTGGTTCTCGCGTCGTTCTCGCTCTGCGTCGACGCGCAGGTGATGGGGATATTATTTAGAAGAACAGTACCAACGGATATCGTGTAAATACCGCCAGATTTTAGCTCAAAGTTCCTATTGACAATAATTTCTTGGCAGTAAGCCAAAAAAATGTTGTTAAACAATCGAATCGAATCGTTATTCCAAAAAGAGGTTAAATAAAAAATTACAACAGGTGTTTTAAACTCACATGTTTTTTACTCAAATAAACTTTACAATTAGTGCTTTAGAATCTGTATTGAGGTTTTCAATAAAAATTAATGAAATTCATCCACCTAATGGAAGATAAGGTAAATTGGTACCTACTTAGTATAAGACCTCAACTAACTTTTCTTTGAAAATGGTCGGTATTGCACCAGGAGATAGAATTGTACGGAATATATTACGTTCTTAGATTATCTGTAAAATGCTTGGAGCATTAATAGCACTCCATGAGTTGGTCTGCCAGTCTTTTCTATTAATATTTTTATGCATAGGTCTCTCAGGTATTCATCCTTTGGAAACCTGAAATTAAAAGTCGAAGTTATATACTTAAAATAAAAGAGTCGTCGAGTCCGGCCCTGTAATTTGTTAAAGTTCTCAAAATGTCAAAAAAGATTATTCAACAACTTAAAGCATGTATTTCTACAGAAAACCATAATATTATAGTTTTAATATATGCATGGCTACATATTTCGTCATAACAACTATAAAGTATTAGATATCTTAGCCTTGATACGATGCGATACGAAAACATTCCAAAGCTACATGATAGCATGAATTTTACTTACCGATGGAACGTTACTTCTGGGGTTTTCCTATACGAAGCGTTGTAACACAGGGGGACACAACACTTCACCATTTTATTTCAGTAAATATTCATATAAATCTCCAAATTTCACAAAAAACTTATGACACCCAAGACAACACAATGTAAACAAACGCCATAGGTCTCATAGATGTCTTTTAATGACTGCCACGCATTGAATTTTTGTCAATGTGTGCGTTGGTGTAGCACAGTGTTGCAGCAAATTAATACATACACATTTTTGCTTACAGGGACACGGTCACACTAAGTCACACTGATTCGCATACACTTGTCTATGTGGGTGTGAAATTTATGTTGTGTCTGCTTCTATTTATATGTCTGTGGTCCATTGCAAAAATTGAAATGTTCTGTGTTCATAAACAAAAAACAAATATTCGGAAGTGATACAGGGTATGTTCCGATATACACTGTGAGCACTGTTCAGTGCTCTTACTGGGGAGATTTATTCGTTCCTTATGGACTGACAGTACACTGCCGCAGTATCGTAGGGAAATATATGTACTGTGAGCACTGGCGTTTTCGAGGTAAGGTTTTTTCAGTGCTGACTGCGTTCCGTTTTAAACAGTAACCAGTATAGCTAGCTTTGCAGTATACTAAATTAAGGTCACACCTTACAGTGCCCGTAGTGTATATCGGAACATACCAACAACCTGCACAAGTTGGTGACGCGGTGAACCACTGGTGAACTCAACAAATCCGGTAATGAGCGTAGACCATGAACCTGTACATATGTTGTATGTAAACACATAACTCTGTGGTAAACACAGAGTTATAAAGAGAAGCAGAGACAACATAATGTACAAAATAGCGTGGCAATTACAAACACACGAAAATATTACGCACACATACACAAAACTCAGGGCCGAACCTTGTTGCTGCATAAAACATATTAATATGTAGGGTTAAGTTGTGTGAAAAAAATTGATCATTTGAAAGCTATAATTTGTAAGGATTTTAAAAATAATAATTGGTTAAAAACTTTTATGATTTCTTCATCACAAGTGATCACAACTGCAATATAGTAACACTAGTAATGGTAATTACCGATGGTAATCACCACCACGTGCGGGACCCTAGTCAATGTGGTGAATATAGTTAAAGGCAGAGATAACACGAATGTGAGCTCCGCGCTGCGTGTGATATCGTCACCGTCGCGCGCGGAGTTATAACTCCTGTTACAACTCAAATCCTGAGGACTTGAGTATCATGGCCAGTGGTTCTCGCGTCATTCTCGCTCTGCGTCGACGCGCAGGTGATGGGGATATTATTTAGAAGAACAGTACCAACGGATATCGTGTAAATACCACCAGATTTTAGCTCAAAGTTCTTATTGACAATAATTTATTGGCAGTAAGCCAAATAAATGTTGTAACTAAAACAATCGAATCGAATCGTTATTCCAAAAATTAGGTTAGAAGGTTAAATAAAACATTACAACAGGTTAAACTCACATGTTTTTTATTCAAATAAACTTTACAATTAGTGCTTTAGAATCTGTATTGAGGTTTTCAATACAAATTAATGAAATTCGTCCACCTAATGGAAGATAAGGTAAATTTTGGGGTTTTCCTGTACGAAGCGTTGTAACACAGTTGGACACAACACTTCACCATTTTATTTCAATAAATATTCCTATAAACCTCCAAATTTAACAAAAAACTTATGACAACACAATGTAAACAAACGCCATAGGTCTCTTAAATGTCTTTTATTGACTGCCACGCATTGAATTTTTGTCAATGTGTGCGTTGGTGTAGAACAGTGTTGCAACAAATTAAAACATACACATTTTTGCTTGCAGGGCATTGATGTAGAATTTTAGTACCTATCACGGTCACACTAAGTCACACTGATTCGCATACACTTGTCTATGTGGGTGTGAAATTTATGTTGTGTGTGCTTCTATTATTATGTCTGTGTATGTAAATCCGTGGCGTAGACTAGGAATGAGGGCATGGAGGTAGGAAATTAGTACCTTCGTGGTACCTTCTCTGAGCTAGTGCTTAGTTAAACTAAGCTTACTATAACTCTGAGTTAGTTCTTGAAATCATTGGCTATAGTGCACAACCTTCGCACAACTGCAGCACACAGGCATGGACCCACCTGGCAATCTCCGATCCATAGAAGAAGGAATCTCTAGAATCAGGGTCAGCGTGTAACCGAAAGGGATAGGTAATACTATGAAACACCTCCCAAACGTCATACAAACGTCGGCACAATATATGGTTTGTTTGTATGCAATAGGCACAAAATTCGTGACACGCAGAAAGGGAGAGAAAAACACATATTTTTTTCTCATTCTATCTTGTGTAACATCCCAACACTGCATCTCTTTCATGTGAGAGTGAAAAGGAGATATGGCGGTGTCTATATATCTTACTCAGTCTACGCTCCGATCTGATACGTTGTCTATGGTAGTCGTACAGCTGGTTACTGGTACTGGGATACAGATAATGGACTTGAATCCAGGGCCGTAAAATAAATACAAAATTAGATGTACCTATTATATACATTGATTTTATATTGATTTTAAATTGATCTGTGTGACTATAAAAAAATATCGGCGGCTCATTTGAATTTTGAAAATTCTACTGACTGTTGAGGCGGTATGTATAAATATCTGTTCTGCTTTCAAAAGTTTTTAAATTGTTAAAATGTACAGTTTAGTAAACTCTAACTTTAATCGAACGTATAATCCTCGAAGTCAACAGAATATTTTATGTGACATAAAACGATTGTTAACATCCCGAGACACGGCAGCCCAAAGCAAAGCCTGCGGTTACCTGATAGAAGTTATATGCAAGTACAACTATAATTCAAACGAAAGAAGTGGAATAATTCGTTACTTATTGGATAATGATATAACTGTATTCCTGTGTGAAGCGTCTTGTAACTTGGATTTTTCACTCTTTCGGTATAATCACTATCCTACTTCCTTTTAAAATATAGATTTACAAAGTAGGTACAATAATTAAAAACGAGCGATGATACCATTCTTTGTCCGCATTGATCTAGGTTTTTAAAAAATTGTGTAGGAGGGTGAATTTCCCAACAGCAAAATTTATGCGGCATGGATGAAATCGGTAGTGCAGAACGTTACTATACAGTTCTAATATTTTTTTCTAGGTAGAAGAGGTAGTTACCTATGTACGAGGCTGTAAATATTTCTGGATTAGGATTACAGTTTAAAGAAAATAAATGGTAAAGCTCCGAATTTTTCATTTCAGTGGCTGTCACTGCAACATGTTTCTGTGTAATTTTCCTCATAAAACAAAAAATATTGGTTACTGAGGTTTATGGCTACCTTTATTTTAATCATGAATAGTGATAGTATAATCCCAATGTATTTTTTTAATAATATCTACCCAGTTTAATAGCAGGAAAGTAAAAATGAATATGTCACTGAAAGTTCTTTAATTTCGGTGACAAAAAGTTTATCAGGTATATTTTTGCTTAAAACAACTCTAGCTCCCCCCGCGTGCGCTTAAAACTTTCGCAACTGTGGCCTCTACATGTTGATCGTGGGAGGACGTGCGCCGCTTGCCTGCGTGTTCCCGCCAAACACATAAGTATGTCATATCGGTGACATGGAACACATTTCTTTTCATTTCCGTGTATAGGTATAACTTGTCTTGCAATAAGCTAGTAAATTTATTTAAGTATTCATGAATGGGCTAATGGTACTACGTTTATTTGTGTAGTATTCCTTACATCCTATAATAAATAGTTTTCTCGTAATGTTAATTCTTTTCCTTGATTTTAATTTCGGTGTTTTCATTTCGGTTGATTCGGTGGCCTAAACTGACCACCGAAATGACAAAATACTCACCGAAATGATAAAAATTCTCATTTCGGTGAGTTTTTATCATTTCGGTGTATAATTGTTTCATTTCGGTGGATGTTTTTATCATTTCGGTTAATTATTATTTCATTTCGGTGAAAATCCAAGCTAGGAGGTGAATATTTCACAATCTTTGAATACATTTTGCTAATGTGTTTCCAAGACCTGTACTTTTGTGCGATTTACTGTCGATTCGTTTTTCCGTTGCAGCGTGATTGAAGGACAAACCATAATCATAATCATAGCCTTTATTGCTGAATAAATATTTTACAATGTTATGTTGTTTTATTTTTTAAAAAAATTATTTCTGAACATCAGCTTGTCCTGCGACATAGGCCTCCTCCAGAGCCTTCCAGATCTTCCTCTCCTGTGTTGTTCGGCGCCATGTAGCACCAGCCACCACTCTTAAATCATCTTCCCATCTTTTCCTTTGCCTTCCTTTACACCTTTTTCCCATCCCTCGGATACCACTCGGTCACTTCCTTAGTCCATTTTCCACCACTGTCTCTCATCATCTTCTTCTGTCGGACCGGCAGTACGTTTTTCGGAAAAATCGGTCTACAGGAGATCTTCTGGTGTATGCCACGCACACTTGGGGTGAAGCCATTGAGAAACACGGTGAGGCACTCGCCGTATCTCTGGACATATCTAAGGCATTTGACCGGGTCTGGCACGGCAGTCTTCTCAGTAAGCTCCCAGCGTACGGGATACCTACTGGTTTCTGTAACTGGATATCTGACTTTCTGAGGGAAAGGTCATTTCGGGTTGTCGTTGACGGCAGCTCATCTGACCTAATGGCTATTAATGCCGGTGTCCTGCTGCACATCAACGAACTCCTCAAACCCGGTATCTTTGGGTACGCTGATGACAGCACTGTTACGGAGAGATACATGTCCAGTTCTAGAGCCAGTGCTACTGAGATACTTGAGCAAAGAGAGGCGTTGGTGAATCGCGTTAGCTTGACTCTTGAGGAGGTCTCCGATTGGGGTGACGCCAATTTAGTCAAGTTTAATGCCACCAAAACACAGGCGTGTTTATTCACCGCGAAAAAGAGCCCCTTCACCTTGGCTCCAACTTTCCAAAGTATATCCGTCCCGATCAGTGATCATATTGAGCTCTTGGGTATTGAAATCTCATCCAATCTCAATTTCGGGAAATGCATCGAGTTAAAGGCCAAAACAGCTGCCAAAAAACTTGGCATCTTGAACAAGGTGAGGTGGTACTTCACACCGGAATAACGCCTCGCTCTTCACTCACAAACGCAGGCCAAACTGCATTGCTGAGAGCACCGACGCAATGTCGTTTGCTTATCGGTCTTTTATCGGATATACTTTGGCTCAGGAACTTTTCAACCTTGTTCCCCCCTCACCGTTCTACCACAGAACAGCAAGAAACCGTTTGCGTTGGCATCCTTATGTGGTTGACGTCCAGTCAGCTCGAACGAAACGGTTCTGTTCTACGTTTCTAATTCGAACCGCTAGGATGTGGAATGCCCTTCCAGCACATGTATTCCCTGCCACGTATAACTTAAGTACCTTCAAGGCAAGAGTGAATAGGCATCTTCTAGGCAGGCGCGCTTCAACCTAGACCTCATCATTGCTTTGTATTAAGCGTGATTGTCGTCAAGCGCAAGCCTATCTTGCAAAAAAAAAAAAAATCATGTGTCCAGTCCAACGCCACTTTAGCCTTCTTATATTATGCTCTGTTACATCTTTCACTTTGCTGCGTTTTCTAATAGTTTTTAGGTTTATTCTGTCTTTCTTTTTTATGTTTATCATACTTCTCTCCATATTATGTTGACAAGTTTCTAGTTTCTGTGTGTTCGCTTTCGTAAGTGACCAAGTTTGGCATCCGTAAGTTATACACGGTATTATGCAAGTATCAAATACTTTTTGCTTTGCATTTACTGGAAGTTCTTTACTTTTCATAATTTCCTTTAAAGACCAGTATCGTTTCCATGCGTTAATTATTCTTTGGTTAACTTCTTTAGTCATCTGATTGTGTGGAGAGATAACTTGTCCCAGATACACATAATCTTCAACATATTCTATTGGTTTGTTATTAACTTTTATAGTAATTTGGTCTCCATTTGTCATCAATTTAGTTTTCTCTGTATTCATAGTTAGACCTACCACAGCACTCTCTTTTTCCAGTTGTTGTAACATTATTTCTAGTGTGTTAGGATTGCTGGATATAAGAATAAGGTCATCTGCAAACCTGAGATGGTTTAATTTTTTCCCATTTATATTATTAAGTCCATAGTTATCCCAATCTAGATTTTGAAAAACCTTCTCTAAAATGGCTGAGAACAGTTTAGGGGATAGAGGGGCTCCCTGTCTGACTCCCTTTTTTATTTGTAAATCTTCTCCTTCTTTCTCTAGGCTGACTCGTGCTGAACATTTTCTATTTATCTCTTTTATTAATCTAATGAACTTAGTTGGTACTCCCTGTTCTTCGAGTGCCTGCCATAGGTGATAGTGTTTTATTGAGTCAAAGGCTCTGTTATAGTCGACAAAGCCTAGGTAGTATTCTTTGTTACATTCATTGCATTTTTCAATGTATATGATCAGTTGTGGAGTAATTGCATCTGAATCCTGCTTGTTTTTTTGTTGAACAAACCAACAAACTAACAAACCAATAAACCAACTAACAAACACACTTTCGCATATGATTTCAACCGACTATAACGAGATTTGATTAAATATAATCCGATTTATTTATTTTAAAGTACCAGGTGAATGTAAAGTTGAAACGCGATCTACCAACTATAATTGACATATTTTTTTAGAATGCCGAGGCTAGCATTGACTGCAGATGAAAGAAAGGAAAGAAGAAGATTATGTGAGCAAAGAAGAAAAGAAAGAATGCTTATATTCGTTTTCGGTGGATTTTAATTTCGGTGGATAGGTTTTTTCATTTCGGTGGCTAGTTATTTCATATCGGTGAACGAATTTTTCATTTCAGTGGCATCACAAATTTAAACACGATTTTTCATTAGTTTATTACGATATATTTTGATGGCATTAAATAAGAGCATGAAGAATATCAAGAAGTACAATAAACTACTGTTTAAATTTGAGAAAACTTGATAATACGAAAGTTCACCGAAATGAAACAAAAAAACGCCTTTGTTGAAATTGACCCAGGAAGGAGCCTTATAATTTTACGCGAAAAAATAATTTAAGTTACTCTCCTGCAGTCATATACTATCCATGCATTCTTCATGCATTATCCGCCTTATTGTATCTATATATATTTTTAAGTTTCCTTGTATCTTTTGTATTTTGTGGTGTACAATAAAGTATATAATATACATAAATAAATACAATAAAGTATATAATATACATGCAAGACCATCCTGTGACGCACCTACGTAACGACGCATGCGTCTTGTTTCCAAAACAAGCAGCCGTCATATTTTGTCTTTGACTTTTTTATGTTTTCAGTGTACATTTTAAGTTACTTTATTGTGTTTTTAAATTTGTTTTAAGTTATTCTTTTTTATGAATGTATTTAACTTTAGTGAATGCAGTCCGTGACCCAATCTTGTGATGGCACGTCGAACGCGACCCATACATGTACACAGTGCAACAAGTCTTTCAAATCTTTGAAAGGCCTCAACATACACACTACAAAAACACACAGGAAATGTATTAGCCAAAACAGTTCACCTTTAGACATCCATCCCATTATTCCGAGTGCGCCTACTTATGTAGCCAACGATCCAACTCCTTTCCACACATATCTTAGTCATTTGAAAAATAGTATACCCATAGTTAAAAGAATCCCTCGAGGAGCTCGAATAACCGTTGCTACACATTTGTCACAATTAATCCAGAAATGTTACATAAGCAATTGTACCCAGGATTGGCAGAACCTATTTTTATTTTCATACAGCACACTACATATAATAAAAACTGATGAACCGAATTTATCCTTGACACAAAAGATTAAGAATAATTGTGCTGTAAGCTCCTCGCCTTCTCCCGCACCTCTAATCAAACATGATGCCCCTCGTAATCGCAACAAACTCATCGAAAACAAAATCTGTGACGGAGATCTCAAAGGTGCCGCTCGCCTTTTGTTCTCCAACGACGTGCTATCACCAGATACCCCTGACACCCTTCAAGCCTTACGGACAAAACATCCTCCAGCTCCAGCAAACCCATATTTTCTCGACCCACCAACAGCAGGGCAAGCATGCCTTCAAATTCAAAACAAAGGTGTTACGGATGCCATTTTATCTTTTAAACCAGGTTCGGCTGCAGGTTTGGATGGGATCTCACCCCAACATTTAAAAGACTTAACATCGCTTTCTGTGGGTGATGCAGGCAAGCAACTTGTAAATTCGATCACTAAATTAATCAACTTTATGTATTCCGGTAATGTCAATCCAGAAATTGTTCCAATTCTTTTCGGCGCGAATCTCATTGCCCTCACCAAAAAGGACGGAGGGGTGAGACCAATTGCTGTTGGATCAACACTACGACGTCTGGCCTCCAAAATTGCTGTTCGACATATTTTACCAAAATTAAATTCGGAATTTGAACCCGTACAGTTAGGCTTCGGTGTAAAAGGAGGGTGTGAGGCAGCCGTCCATGCCCTACGCTCTTTCCTAACTTACGGACAGCCTGACGTGTTGCTCAAAATTGATGTCAAAAATGCATTCAATTCGGTAAATAGGGATACCCTGCTGACAGAAATAAAACAACATATACCGGAAATATACAATTATCTTCTTCTCAGTTACGCTGACCCAACAAAATTGTTATATCGTTCTAATGAACTGTCCTCGGAAGTAGGTTGTCAACAGGGTGATCCTCTTGGGCCTGCAATTTTTAGTTTGGCTATAAATCCGATAATCAAAAATTTAAATTCTAAATTCAACGTTTGGTATTTGGACGACGGAACCCTAGGAGGTGATGTGGATACAGTGTTTTCGGACCTTTCTTTAATCAAAAATAAATTTGAAGCCATTGGTTTGGAGCTTAATTTTAGCAAATGCGAGCTTTTTATAAATAACTGCGTCTTAAATTTAAATGACGTAAAACAAAAATTTAATATTTTGGCTCCAAATATTAAAATAGTTAACAGTAATTCCCTTTACCTTTTAGGTTCTCCAATTTTTGAAGAATCTATTCCTGAATATATTAATAATTCAATTACTAAATTTCAAAATTCTGCTGGCCGTCTCCTAGAAATTAGTCCACATTATGCACTTTGCATCTTAAAATTCTGTCTTTTCGTCCCAAAATTTACGTATGTGCTCCGTTGCTGCTCCTTTTGGAATCACCCAGATCTTTTGACACAATTAGAAGACTTAATCAAAATTAGCTTAGAATCGATTCTTAATATGCAGCTGAACGAGCAATCTTGGACCCAAGCATCCCTACCCATCCGTTATGGTGGTTTAGGGATTCGCAAAATTTCAAGTGTCGCTTTACCAGCCTTCCTATCTTCTGTCCATAGTTCAGCAAATCTCATAAGTAAAATTTTAAGGGCATCCCCTTCAAACTTTGAGATTGCTGGCTTGGAAGAAGCTAGAAACGCTTTCTTAATTGCATGCCCAGGTCAAAATTTTCCACTTTCTCCAAATTCACAGAGGAGCTGGGACGACATACACTGCAAATTGACTTTTGAGAATCTTTTGAGCTGTAGTACAGGTTCGGCGCGTGCTAGGCTTTTGGCCGTGGGTACGCATGAGGCCGGCTACTGGCTTCACGCGTACCCTTCGTCAAATACAGGAACATTTCTTGAGCCTGACACGCTCCGAATCGCAACCTGTCTACGGCTTGGGGTTCCGGTCTGCGCTCCTCATAAATGTCCCTGTGGCAGTGATGTCGACAAGCTAGGACATCACGGACTGTCATGCCAAAAAAGTGCAGGCCGCTTCTCGAGACATGCCGCACTTAACGATATCATACGCCGGTCCCTTGCCACCGTCAACGTGCCAAGTCTACTTGAGCCGACTGGTATTGCAAGAGACGATGGCAAGAGACCGGACGGTATGAGTTTGATTCCATGGAAGATGGGCCGGGTGCTGGTATGGGATGCAACCTGTTCAGACACGCTGGCCCCTTCCCATCTACATGGAACCAACAGCAGAGCTGGTGCGGCTTGTGAAGCGGCTGAAAAAGCTAAAACATGCAAATACAGGGGTCTAGGCTCCGAATATTATTTTGTCCCATTCGGTGTCGAGACCCTTGGTCCGTGGGGTCCTAGCGCTATAATGCTTTATAAGGAAATAACAAAAAGGTTAGTCGACATCACAGGAGACCGAAGAGCTGGCAGCTACCTCGGGCAAAGAATTAGTCTAGCTATTCAAAGGGGGAACGCTGCCAGTATCTTCGGAACCTTGCCTAAAGGGACTCCTTTTAATAATATATTTTAGTTATTACATTATATTTTTTAAGGTTATTTAGTTTTAGGTTCATTGTATTTATATTAGTTTCATATTATAAATGCTTATAAAAAAAAAAAAAAAAAAAAAAATAAAAAAAAAAAAAAAAAAAAAAAAAAAAAAAAAAAAAAAAAAAAATATACATAACTACATACATACTACATGAAAAAAAATCACGCGGCGTGATTGAAAGGTAAACAAGAAATACAAAATAAGTAGTAATAGACTTTCGCATTTATTAGGTAGGAAATAAAAATACCTAATTTAATTTTTAACTTACCCATCTCGTTGGGCCCTAACCTACTAGTTACTACCTATTGAGGGTTTTTAGGTCAGTTCTCCACTGCATCCGCCTGCTCTGGCGTGAGGGTAGCTTCTTTTCGGAGGAGCATGCGGCTCACTCCATGGCCGCGGTCACACGGGCCCTGGCTCACTACACTGCCACCGACGCTTTTACAGCCGTTGATGCTTGCTTGCACTTTATTTGCGACCTCTTGAATGGGTAGGTAGTCATTCATCATTTAAACCCATTGCCGGCCCACAATTGGGTATTTGACAAATAGCTAGTCAGCAACTTTTTTTCAAACGTCAAAACGCGTGTTAAGTATGGGATTTATATGAAATTCCGAAATGTGACGTCATTAAAGTTCGACGCACTTTTTTACTTCAATCGATTGTTTTTAATGGTTATTCAACAACATGAAACTATCAGCCCCCCAATCATGTAAGAATGTTCGATCAAACGTTTAAGATTTTTGTCTAAGTAAAATAAACCATAACTACATTGATTTAGAGCTCAATTTCGTCTGCCCATTCTTATACGTTTAGGTATGTACGATACCCTAAACGTATAAGAATGGGCACGATACGTTTAGATAATATGTACGATACCCTAAACGTATAAGAATGCAGCCCCCCGATTACGTAAGAATAATATTGTCGATCAAATGGTAAAGGTTCGGCGTCAAAGCCCATTCTTATACGTTTAGGGTATCGTACACACGGATTTACATACAACTTTATGTACAGGTTCATGATCGTACATACCTAAACGTATAAGAATGGGCAGACGAGAGCTCTAATTCAATGTAGTTATGGTTTATTTTACTTTGACGAAAATCTTTAACGTTTGATCGGCCATTCTTACATGATTGGGGGGCAAATGCAGATTGGTATATTTCACATACCCTCGAGAACACATGAACCCTCAGGTATTTAGGTTTCCTCACGATGTTTCCCTTCACCGATAGAGCAAGTGATATTTAACTGCTTAAAACGCATAAACTCAGAAAAGATACGAATTAAATAAAATCTGTAAGTCATACCTAGGTAGTAGGTACTGGTAGGATATAACGAAAATCTATTTTTGTCCGCTTGTTAGTGGTTTGGTCCGAAAGTCAAAATTGGCACTTTTCACCAGATCCGTTTAAAATTGGTTTCTTAAAATTGAAATATATAATACTTTTCTGGTTATGTATCTAAGTAGGTACTTATATTGTTATTTGTTGGGATCTGCGGAAAGATTTTTTGACATAGTACCATCCGGCATCTACCTAGGTACATAGGGTGATGTGCGAGTTGCATTGGAAGTTATCGATAAAAAAAAGAGGGTTCATCTCCCACCACTACAGCCCATTAACGTCCCACTGCTGGGCACAGGCCTCCACTCTCATAGGAGAGAAGGAATTAGAGCTAAGACCCACCACGCTGCTCCAATGCGGGTTGGCGGGCTAGTTGTTAGTAGATAGTAGTATAAGTTATCAGTGGAATTTTAAGTCATATTTTTATTTTGTTTCCAGAGTGAAATGCAATAAGACCACTCCACCCATATCCCACCAAACACCTTACAGCACTGAACAGCTCTTAGCTTGTTTCACCACATTAGCTGACAGAATACGAGGCAAAACCAACTCCATACTATCCAGCGCTTTAGTGCTCCATGCGTTAATTTCCTACCAACCAGATGAACTAGATCTCAAGGGTTCAGTAGCTAATAGGCTCGTGGAGGTCTTGGAGAAATGGTTTGAACTACTTATAGCGGGGCTCAATCATATCGTGCTGGTGGGAGCTGGTGGGGAAATGGGTATGATGCTGATTGTCACATGTGAACTTGGAATGGATATGCTAAGGTGGGTAATTCTGTAACTTAATTCTTACATTAATATAGTCCGTGTCAAGAAAGAAATTCGCGAGGCGCGAGTTGCCGTTTAATTATGTAGGTAATTTTTATATATAAAATTAGTTCCACAAATTGTCGCGGGACTTCTTTCGTGACACGCACTATACTTACTGACCAAAAGTCAATACTATACGACTTGGTCAGTCATAATTACATATGGTAATAATATAGGTAGGTATGTAATGTATATCGCGTGGACAAACCTCAAATTTCGGCACTGACACCGTGGCGTAGCGGTCAAAGGCGTTCCGGGCGCGATTCCCAGAGAGACGCGGGTTCAAATCCTGACGGTTCCGCAAGTTTTTATATGTATTTAAGATTAAGAATAGTTTAGAAACTTTCCTAGTGTGAGAAACACTATAATAAAAATTACAAAACTGTGAATGTCCTCCCAACCGTCATGGTGACTTAGGTGGTAGGCGCCTACATATTATATTCACGATTGTGTGCGCAAACACTGGTGTACTCTCTTTTCCCCTATACGTACCTACTATTATACATATATAGTTCGATGGGATGTCAATTCGACACGACTGGAGAGAGATTAGGCGCTGGACGGATGGCTTAACGTGCTCCCCGAGGTAGGTACGAAAACGTGTAATCATTCTTTAACTGCCCTGATTTTAGCCCAGAATAAAGTAAATTTCAGTAAGATTTACTTTAAAGTCTGTAAATATCAGGAAAATGAACTGTAAATCGTAAAAATTGAAAACAAATAATTTAGAAATTATAAGTAGGTATGTACTTAGTTTAAAAACACATTGGGTACTCATTTCCTACTTATAGGCTCATTGCAGTTCTTGAGAAAAGTAAGGAACCAGCGGACTTCATACATAAAATATTAAAAGACGAGCAAGAGATTAGTGTTCTGAGACAATCTTCTACAAAACTGAGACATACGATTCTAAATACAATGAACCAGCTCGTTGTCTTTGTTAAGGTAAAAAATAACTTACCCCACCCCAGCCTGCAAAATATTGATAGGTATTCGTAATAAAAAAAAACAAATCGATAGATTTTCAATAGGTCATTTCAACTACGTTGTCCTTTAAAATTGCTCACCTTAAATTATTTAATTAAAAATCAATAAAGTCGTTGAAAAAAATTCATTTATCCATACTTTCAAACTCCTATATCTTTTGGTGTACCTATATAATATTTTAAATTACTCAAAGTGTTAAAAAACTGCTCAAGTTGCATTTATAATTGCTCAAGTACATACAAATAGGCTACGCCAGAAGACTAGCTCCGTCGCCCCTTCAATCAGCTTCACCTACTCGACCTTCGTAGGCTCGCTTCATTCAGGACCTCCACGCGTGCTTCTGGCTTCGCGCTTCATAAAAACACTCTAGGGGTAGGGCAGACAAGACTACGTGGAGTCGAATTTGGCCAATTCGGTTCTGTCACGCTATTCGACTAAGTCTTCTGGCGTAGCCTATTTGATAAGTAACTTGTATGTACTTGAGCAATTATAAATGCAACTTGAGCAGTTTTTTAACACTTTGAGTAATTTAAAATATCATATCGAGTATGAAAGTATGGATAAATGAATTTTTTTTCAACGATTTTATTGATTTTTAATTACCTAAATAATTAATGGTTATAGGACAACGTAGTTGAATTGAGCAATTGGAAATCTATTGATTAGTATTTTTTTTATTACAAATATCATTATTTTACAGGCTGGGGTGGGGTAACTTCAAAAATATTATGTTTATAATAATTATGATACAGACTAGCTGATGCCCGCGACTTCGTCCGCGTGGACTAAGTTTTTTCGATTCCCGCGGGAACTCATTAATTTTCCGGGATAAAAAGTAGCCTATGTATGTATGTATGTATATTCTTTATAGCTGATGCCCGCGACTTCGTCCGCGTGGAATAAGTTTTTCAGTTAATTTTCCAGGATAAAAAGTAGCCTATATTACTATCCCACGGTATAATCCCCCTGTAATGGTGAAACACGTACTTCTTCATATTTTAACGAAAGCTCAAATGCTGTTTCATGGCTATAACTTGAGAAATTAAGGATTTTCATACAAACTCGCAACCCCTATTTCACCCCTTCGGGGGTGGAATTTTGAAAAACTGTGAAACACATATGTTTTCATTTTCAACCCGCAGCTCATATATCAAGTTTCATGGCTATAACTTGATAAATTAAGGACTTTCATACAAAATCTCAACCCCTATTTCACCCCTTCGGGGGTGGAATTTTGAAAAGCTGTGAAACACATGTTTTCATTTTCAACCCGCAGCTCATATGTCAAGTTTCATGGCTATAAACTGAGAAATTAAGGATTTTCATACAAACTCTCAACCCCTATTTCACCCCTTCGGGGGTGGAATTTTGAAAAACTGTGAAACACATATATTTTCATTTTCAACCCGCAGCTCATATATCAAGTTTCATGGCTATAACTTGAGAAATTAAGGACTTTCATACAAACTTTCAAACCCTATTTCACCCCTTCGGAGGTAGAATTTCGGGATAAAAAGTATCCTTTGTCCTACCTCGTAGTATGGGCTCAAATCGTGCCAAGTTTCGTTTGAATTCATTCAGTAGGTAGTTTCGGCGTGATGCGCGGCCAAGATACAGACAGACAGACAGACAGACAGACAGACAGACAGACAGACAAAAATGAAAAAAATTACAGAATTGGCTTCAGTATCGAATAATGAGTGCCCTCCAAAAAAATTTTCAAAATATGTTCAATGTACAGAATTGGACCTGTTACAGTTTTATTATAAGTATAGATAGATAGATACAGAGCCCTCTACAGTTATTTTATTCCTTTACATAATAAAACGTCCTTTGAACCGGAACTAAACTAATATTTACCTTGATTTTGCTTATTACCTAATTATCTATTCTATACTAATCTATAGGTACTTAATATTATAAATGCGAAAGTTTGGATGGATGGATGTTTGTTATTCAATCACGCCAGAATAGCAGAACGGATCTGACTGAAATTTGGCACAGAGATAGATTATAGTCTAGAATAGCACATAGGCTAATTTTTCTACCGGAAAATTCAAGAGTTCCCGCGGGAACCGAAAAATTGTCGCGGGCATCAGCTAATTCAAGATAAGCCTACGATAGTAAATTTTAAATCAACATAGATGCAAAATACGATGAGATTACATAAAATTTGTGTTTCATATTTCAGGACAATCTAGATGTACTAGGTACAGAGGAATACAGTGTGTTTTTAAAAGTTCTTCTGAATTTCTTGTATGAAAAAACAAATACTGATCTTCTGCCTGAGTTCTGTGATGTTTTATTTTCCAAAGGATATCTTATAATGCTGCCAAAGGCTCAAATAATCAGGTAAATCTTACATTAATTTCTAAATTATACCAATTTATCTATTTTCTGATTTTTGTTATACAAAACGAAATACGAGTACATATTGGATTAGGTACGGAAGTCTTCTAAATATATGGAAGGAAATGGTGACTGACTGACTTACTGAATCTTCTCAACGCACAACTCAAACCACTGGACAAATCGGGCTGAAATTTGGCATGCAGATAGCTATTATGACTTACACATCCGCTAAGAAAGGATTTTTGAAAATTCAACCCCTAAGGGGGTAAATCAGGGATTTGAAATTTACGTAGTCCACGCGGACGAAGTCGCAGGCTAAAGCTAGTATGTTACTAAATAGTAATTTATGATAATTTTATGATGATCAAGAAATTATCGTCGCACCTTTTAATCAAAACATTAAACTTAATAGTTGACCATAAAACAACAAAATTATTCCAGAAATGATGCCATGGTTCGTAAAATAAGTACTCAAGTTTTAGGAGAGATACTTAAAGTATTAGCAGCGAAATATCTAACCGTTAAGGACAATGATAATATCGCTACTTGCATAAAGGATATACATGTAAGTTATAGTTTTTTTTTATACTTACCTATTATTAAACTCTGGAGTTACCGAAGGTAGTCCGCTTGGCCCAGAATTATTTTTCATTTATATTAATAATGAAATGTGTAATATACTTACAACTTGAAAAGCCCTCAATAAACAATTAGGGAGACTAAATATAATCAAAAATTTAAAACAAGACAAAATAATTAGCCAATATTTTTTATGAATGTTACTATAATTCTTTTAAAATAGAACTAGGTCGGTATGATCAGTAAAAATAAAAGATTTTAAAGAAATTGTAAATATTTTTGTAGACGGGATTAGTCGAGTTGCAATATGGGATTGAAAAGCCGGAAGATATAGGATTGCAGCTACAGAAGAATCAACCTTACGGCTTGTTGATTTATATCTATTTCTACTGCCAGTCTTCAGAGAAGTATCTTTTCTTGTTAAACTTTTTACTCCGACTAATATTAGACTTTAACATAAATTAGTGGTTTTTTATTATTTTGTCGCATCTAACTAACAACGGTATTAAATACCTATTAGCCTAGCCTTTAATGAATTTAAGCAGTTTTAAGACTATTATATTGAATTCAATCATCACATATTTGCAATTTATTACAACATTTAATAAGTCTATATTGATAGATTTTACAGTACCGTGAGACTTAATTTTCTAACACATTTGGGCCATTTTTAAAATTTATATTTCTACTATTTTGCAGTCCTGAAGAAGCTACAGCATCTTTGCTGCCTCATTTAATTGAGCATATTTTGAGGCTTCCTAAAGTCGCGAAACCTCCAGGATACATAATTAAAGCTTTATGGCTTGTTTTTGCAGTAATAGATTTTTCCATTAAATCATAGTTTTTTGTAATACTAATATTATAAATGCGAAAGTGTGTTTGTTTGTTGGTTTGTCCTTCAATCACGCCGCAACAGAGCAACGGGTCGACGTAATTTTTTGCATGGGTATAGCTGTTGAGGATCTGAAGAGTGGCATAGGCTACTTTTTATCCCGGAATTTTTTTTTTATTCCCGGGGAAATTAAAAAAACTTATTCCACGCGAACGAATTCGCGGGCATCAGCTTGTCTATAATATTTTGGTAATGGATCGCTTTTAAAATAAATTATTTATTTGAAACTAATATTTCGTTAAACTTTACATGTAGATGTCAACGGTATCAAACGGTTCATTAGATTCCTTAGAACAAAGAATTTATTTAGAGAAGGCAACAGATCGCCTTGTATCGATGTTGCATCCGGAACCCGATATCTATTATACGCACAACCCTGCAATATTATTTTGGGCTTTTACATCCTTAAGAATCTCTAATTCTGTTAAATTACATGTTGTAAGTATGTTGTCCCATATTACTGTAATACAATTTAAGGTACATTTTTATTCTTATGTTTTCAAAATAATAAATTGTTATCCAATTGTGTCTACGAATCATACAGATTCATAGTACATTAACTATTACCAATTTGTGTTTGGGGTATCTCAAGGGTCTTCTTTCAATCTCTTATACTTCAAGATTCATAGCATTACTAATTACAACATTTCCATAATACTTGATTATATCTTTGAACATTTTACGTGAAAAATTAAAATAATTATCTATTAAAACAGCTATCGCAGTGGTTCAAGACTGAAAATACATTACCAGAGGATTTATTACAAGAATCATCAGTCTGGGAGCTACTTCTTAACGTTTTAATAAAAAGTAAGGACAGTACAGTCGTTACAAATTGTGTGGAAGCTCTTAATATTTGTATCGAAAGAGGTGATGAAACTGCCAAGGAAGAATTTTCAACTTTAATATGGTCTTTGCTACCTGAAGTTTTATCTAACGCATTGATTAATTGTGATGAAATAGGTAATAATGAAATTAGTTTTAGTAAGTAGGTAATTTATTGAAAGATTATTAATATAGTTGCTCATTATAGAACGTACTAATTACTGAGAAACAACAATGGATCAAAACTTGAATATTATCACCAAGCTCCCGAATTTAATTTTATATTTATACCCTAGTTTTTTTTTACAGAAACAAATATTTGCTTTCTCTTAGATATAGCAATAGCAGAACCACCTTCCAAAATTGACCAATCAGTTTGTTTTAAAGTAGCTGTATTTATTTCAACGCTGTTTTCTAAAAATACAGTAGACTCAAAAGACGTGGATTTCAAATATCACTTTGAATTTGTATGCTTGAAGTTATGTTTGCTGCTTTTGGATGTATCCAGGGAACAAAATGACGATAAAGGTATGTTCTACAATGAATAAACGCACAAACTAACAACATATTCAGTCTATATAAAATAAAAATAAAAGGATAAACTAACCGACTAACTTAACACATTGATTCTAGAAATTTTTCTCGTAAATAAATCTAAATTAAGAAAAGACTTGAAAGAAAGGAGTTCTACCCAATTAGTATAAAACATTTAAATTTTATATGTACATTTTTATGTTGTACTTTGTGTTACAGACCTTTTTGATTGTTTTGTGAAACAAGATTTTCGATTCTCCGGGCAAATCTAATTTTAGCTTTATTCTCTTCATGATGTTTTTAGTTTTGCTCACGTACATAAACCGTGCTGGTTTCCTACCTTGTGTTCTGACTGCTACCAACAGCTCTGATGACAAAGTCGCCTGCACGTCGTTACAGCTCCTTATCTGTATCATCTTCTATTTCACCAAAAACAACTATAAAGTAAGAATCTTCTGTGTGTCTCTTGTGTTTTACTAGCTGATGCCCGCGACTTCGTACGCGTGGATTGAGGTTTTTGGTTCCCGTGGGAACTCTTAAATTTCCCGGGATAAAAAGTAGCCTATATGCTACTCCAGACTATAATCTATCTCTGTGCCAAATTTCATCCAGATCCGTTCAGCCGTTCCGGCGTGATTGAGTAACAAACATCCATACATCCAAACATCCATACATCCATACATCCATCCAAACTTTCGCATTTATAATATTTATTTGATAAACCTCTACAAACAAAGTTCGTTTTGCGGTTCATTAAATTCATTAATCGTAAAGCTTACTACAGGTTTGTACGGAACCCTCGGTGCGCGAGTCCGACTCGCACTTGGCCGGTTTTATTTATCTCTTTCAACAGCTAAGTCAGCTTTACTTGATCTAACATTTATAATTTTGATACGCTAACATCTTCTCTTATGACTTGTTTAGTTAAAATAATCTTTGATTAAGTATCTACTATTTCATCGAAAATCATTGTCGTTATAGTTTTTCATAATAATATTTGGCACTGCCTTGTTGATTAATATTTCTTGTTTCTACTGCTTTATTTTTACTTTACTTTATTTAATTACTCACAATTTTTTGTTCATCGTATTAACGTGATTTTACATGAGTTGGATGTATCAAAAATTGGAACCATTGTTTCATAGTTTTCACCAATTACAGCCGAAATCAGTTCTGGAACTACAAACCGATCTAATAATAAAGTCTCTTCGTCAAGACAGTGAGAATGAGCGAGGGGCTTCTTTATTAGAGCTCATACACATTATCCTTAGCTCTGGGCCGAATACACCGATAGTCCTAACTTACGAACTGAATGAGCATCCTTCACAGATGCAGCAATGTAAAGCGTTGAGGGCGCTTATGTTTAGAATACAGTTGATGCTGTGTTGTCGGGTAAGGAATTTTGAAATGGGTAATCAAATCAAAACATATTATGTAACTGAATCGAGACAGGATTTAG
Source organism: Erebia ligea (assembly GCA_917051295.2). Taxonomy (NCBI): domain Eukaryota; kingdom Metazoa; phylum Arthropoda; class Insecta; order Lepidoptera; family Nymphalidae; genus Erebia; species Erebia ligea. The sequence continues at coordinate 3,983,164 of OU785239.1, forward strand.
GCGTACATATACCTAAATATGTCCTTGATACTCCTTAAAAGAAGATCTTGCATCTTATTAATTGCTTTCCTACTTACTGTCGGACTTTTTAATAAATTTATAATTCTGGATAGCTCCGACTAAACACTTCGTTAGAAAATCAAACTAAGTTACTTAATTAGTTAAAATACTCGAGAGAAGAGAATATGAGACTATTTTATTTTAACTTTTTTTTAAAAGTGCTAGGCCGAAACCAAACCTTCGTAGTTCCTCGACTAGGGAAACTGTTCATACATTACGTTTAATGTGTTTTCAGGACTCCAAAAACCAATCTTCAGATGGTTGGAAAACATTAAGCTCAATTTTCAAACATGCGATTGTTTACAAGAACGACTCGAATGTGGTCGCGACATTAACTTCTCAACCATGGACGCACACCCTAATCAGATTCCAACTGACGCAAAAGATAACACAGGAATTCCTTGCGTTTGCACAGAATTGGCTGAATTTACTGAAAATAACAATCAAGAAGGGCAAACTGGTCACAAATTATCACATTTCGAAGTACAGTCTTACAGGAAAAACTTTGAACATGTTAAAAAATAATTTGAATGCAGAAGAGTCCAAAGAATCGAGCAAAAATGTGCTTAGAATTGTAAATGAAATAATGGAACTCTAAATACCTATACTTAGAAACTATAAATAGAGAGTTGCCCTACAGTTCTATGCAATACAAACTATAAACGTAATATACCTAAACTGATTTTAAAGTGAATATTCTTTCAAATTGAAATTAATTTAGATAAAATATGAGAGCGGAGCTGTTAGATAATATTGAAAATACCGTTTGAAATTAAAATCTAATATAAGTATAAAGATGAGAAAATTAATGTAACTACTTATTTATTTATATCAATCTAGATAATTATGGCCACGAATTAGTTCGTGTGGAATTAAAAATCCCACGCGAATCTTTGATTTTTCGGGATAAAATCTTTTTTAGCCCACTCTTCAGGTCCTCAACCCACGCAAATAATCACGTCGATCCGTTGTTCCGTTGCTGAAGCACAATTAATCAACAAACAAACACACTTTCGCATTTATAATAATAGTATGACGTACCTACTTACTACTTTGAAATGTAAGCAGGGGCACATATGGTACTATAGTTTGACTTATATATATAATACAATACTTAAACAATTGCATTGACTGCCATATATAAATAACATGAAATTATTTATATTGCTTTCCAATAGCAAAATCGGAAGTAATACCGAGCGGAAGCAAACTAATTCCCGAACTAATTGGATAACTGTGGTAATGTATGAAAATGCATTCTCGGTTTCCTCGTGTTACGAATACCAACAACAATAACGCATTATTACGTATCTGCATATAACATTTCGTTACAAACAGATAATGAAATTAATTTCATTAGAATAGTATCTACATTGATACTACAATAATTTTGCGAGATATACCTAACAGTTAAAATGTACTATTTCAATCAATTAATCAAATCAGTTATTTAATATAGGTACACTTATTGACGTTAAAAATTACTTACTTAAAAACCGGCCAAGTGCGAGTCGGACTCGCGCACCGAGGGTTCCGTACAAACCTGTAGTAAGTTTTAAATTATTAAAAAAAATCTACTTACTAGATCTCGTTCAAACCAATTTTCAGTGGAAGTTTGCATGGTAATGTACATCATATATTTTTTTTAGTTTTATCATTCTCTTAATTTAGAAGTTACAGGGGGGGGGGGGGGACACACATTTTACCACTTTGGAAGTGTCTCTCGCGCAAACTATTCAGTTTAGAAAAAAATGATATTACAAACCTCAATATCATTTTTGAAGACCTATCCATAGATACCCCACACGTATGGGTTAGATGAAAAAAAAATTTTTGAGTTTCAGTTCTAAGTATGGGGAACCCCCAAAATTTATTGTTTTTTTTTCTATTTTTGTAAGAAAATCTTAATGCGGTTCACAGAATACATCTACTTACCAAGTTTCAACAGTATAGTTCTTATAGTTTCGGAAAAAAGTGGCTGTGACATACGGACGGACAGACAGACACAGACATGAAGAATCTATAAGGGTTCCGTTTTTGCCAAATTTGGCTACGGAACCCTAAAAACACGATGGTGAAAATCAGTTACGGTATCTTAAAACTAAAGCTACGAGGGTTCCAAACACGCCCTGGGTCTGAGAAGAGCCCACTACAAACTCAGCCGGGGGTTTTTTTTTTATTATCACCATCTCACAAATCATCTTAAATATGGAACTATCAGAGTTATTAGAGCAAATTATTGCCAAGCTTCCTTGTCGTGTAAGTTTAACCCTTTTACCTTTATATTATGGTAATAAGATTTTCAATAGGTAAAGCTTTATTGAAAACAATGGCTTTCAGCATGAAATTATCACATTGATAATTTAAGTAATTCAACTTTGATTGAGAACAATTTAATTAAGATTAATAAGTACTTCGCTATTTTTAGGTCGATTTTTAAAACTCTACTTTTTTGTTAATAGTAACGATTTTTATTGTAACGCAGACATCGTTCCGGGCACATTGCCTTACTACAGCGGTATGCATGAAATTTTTAATAATTTTAAATTTTTCTAAATTAAAAACACCACAGACCATTAGGCCCTAGACTCTAGGGCCTATTGGTCTGGTACATGGGCCCGAAATCTGAAAACTCGAATGCCTGAAAGGCGAATGCAACAGAAAAATTTAAGAATTATGCTAAGTTATTGTTACCAATTAACTTTCTATTTCATCGATTGCCCAAAAAATATTCCGGAACTGCTTTCCATACATTTTAAATTCCAAGGGACGAGAGAAATTATAGTATCGCGCGACCATATGCGCCAAGGGGCTTGCATTGAATTGAAATGAGCTTGGAAGAAAGTAAAATAGATAATAATTTATTTGTTATTTGTCGTGGGGACATGGGATTTTCGTATTCATAACTATGAAATCATTTTATGAGGTTTCTATAGGTTTGTGAAAATCGCACTTAAAACGGCTGTTTTTTGACTTGCGTGTTTTACCAGCAGACTCCTGAACTTGATAAAATTAAGTCCTAAAATATAGGAAAAACTTACAGAGATGTTCCTTTCGAAAGTAGGTCATGGAAATAGAAGAAGTATAAGCCTGCATAAGTATAAAATATAAGGCTTTAGGCCTTTTTGATCCTTCATGACTGTTAGTAATGACCCTACCAAGGGGTTTGCGCAAATGGTAAATCTCTTCAATCGAACCAGTAGGTATGTTCAGAATATAAGGTATTTATCCTACCAAGAAGGACGAATCCCAATAGCAGTAACCACTAACCACATAGCTATCAAGGTAACTCTCGTATAAGTTGCCGAAACAAATGACAATCACGACAAAGCAAACCGTCCCTACCCGTTTCTAAACATGATTCCATATTCAAACAACACCACCACCCACCACAGAGCACCGCTGAGTGGCTCAGACGCAGTTACCCACTGCAACTGTACGTGCGTTGCCACCGCGAGTGTTGTGACAGTGATGCGAACGTGTGTACACAGCCTTATTTTGTGAGCCTTGCTACGTGTGGAGTAGCCGTATAAAAATGAACGGTGAGTTCCAAATTTGAATTATTTTTTATCCTACAGTTTTAGATAAAACATTAGATCCAATGATCAAAGGGTAAAAGGCATATCAATTCAATTAATGATAATTTTTCAGTATAAGTATAAATCGTAAATCCTAAAAATAATTTACTTGGATAAATAAAGATTTTTTCGTACCACTTGCTCAAAAAAGTGACATTCTATGCCACAAAAAGCGAACTTAACAATAGTCATTTTTAATCTGTTAAAAACAGGGAAAGAAAGTTGTACTGAATTTCATTCATCCTCTAGGGGGAGAATGTGATTTAAATTTGGAATACTTACCGAAATTTATACTGAACTACATCTGTGTTTACACCATTGAGTTTGTTTATAAAGCATTACCTATATATACATCTTTTTGAAAAAGGAATACGCATTTATTATGCAGTTATGATTATTAAAATATAAAATGACGAAAACCGACGAGGCCGTATGAGCTTGATGTCTTTGCTTTTCCGACAAAAAAATATTAGTCTAGGAATTTGCCGCGTTTTTGTTTTCTTCAAATACATAAACGTTATTTATAACTCTCTTCAATAATTGGACCAATGTTTCGAATGTTAACTTTTACTTTTAATTTGCTTTTGACTTTTTACTTTTTGACGACCTCCGTGGCGCAGTGTGTAGCGCTGTTGTCTTAACGTGCGGAGGTCCCGGGTTCGATCCACGGCAGGGTCAATTTGGGAATTTATAATTTCTGAATTTTCCCTGGTCTGGCCTGGTGGGAGGATTCGGCCGTGGCTAGTTACCACCCTACCGGCAAAAACGTGCCGCCAAGCGATTTAGCGTTCCGGTACGATGCCGTGTAGAAACCGAATAGGGGGATGGGTTTAATATAACTGCCATGCCCCTAACAGGTTAGCCCGCTACCATCTTAGACTGCATCATCACTTACCATCAGGTGAGATCGCAGTCAAGGGCTAACTTGTAGTGGATAAAAAAAAAAAATTGACATTATTTTTATTAAATGCTTATCTCATATTATTATTGTGTTAATTTTTTCGCAAATGGTACGAAAAGTAGAGTATTTTCCTCGGTGATAAAGCTGTCTTAGTCTTGGGTGAACTTAAATCCCTCGCTACACTCAGGACTCGTCTTAAATCCCTCGCTTCGCTCGTGATTTAAGTTTTTAACACCCTCGCTACGCTCGGGAGTAAACCACGAGTCCTTCGTTACGCTCGCGATTTAAATCGTTACCCGCGACAGAAGACACTGCTTTATCCCCTTGGTTAATAATCTACTATTTTGGACTTGGAAACATAGATAATATAAATATTGCTTGCTAAGTAGGTATAAGTTAAAAAGTTTTCATGGAAATTACTAGGTATCGGTCTTCGCGGCAAAATCATGCAAAGATAACAACCGTTAGTGGTTATCAGTGCATTCAGCGTGGTACAGATTTTATTACATAAAGTGTAAAATGACCAACTTTTAATACATAGCATCCAATTTTTGTTCTTTAAAACACATCTACATAATATTATCTACCTACTATAAGTTCAGTTTTCACTATATATTTTTTAAGTAGACCAAAAAAGGTCCTGGCTTTCCTCTTTAGCAAAATTTGAGCGACATCGACAGGGTATAATTATTATAGTATTTACTCCTTATTTAATATGTGGATATTGATTCTGGAACTATAGGAATCTGCTTATTAATTGATAAGTAGATTTTGTCTGGTGGCAGGCTTCCAGACAAAATCTACCCACCAAAAATCTAGCCACCCTACCGACAAAGACGTACCGCCAAGCGATTTAGCGTTCCGGTACGATGCCGTGTATGAACCGATAACGTGTATGGGATAATATATTCTGTGGTATAGGTTTAATACATAAGAGTTACGATAAGTCTTATCAAAGATTTAATATAACTGCCGTACCCTTAACAGGTTAGCCCGCTGAAATTTTAGACTGCATCATCACTAACCATCAGGTGAGATTGCACTCAAGGGCTTGTAGTGGAATAAAAAAATTGTCTGTCTAAAAGTGAGAGTAGATTATATTTAACGTTTTAGATGTTGGTATCACGGGTCATACAAAACTAAAGGCAAGGCAACTCCAATACATTCAGGGATACCCGACCATTTTTAGTTAATTTCCCACCAATTTGGACTCGGCTTTCACTAGGCTTTCTCTACTAATATAACTCATAATAGCTCAGTGGTCAGAAAGTGGACTAATCAAAAAGTCGTAGGCCAAAACCCACAATTTTCATACCTACGCGGCTAAGCAATGGCTTTCGCTTAATTGAAGTGGGTATACGTTTCCCATTTCCCGGGCAAGCACCTGTTATTTTCGTAGAGCCTAATTATCTGAATCAATCAAATAAATATTATAAATGCGAAAGTTTGGATGGATGTATGGATGGATGTTTGTTACTCAATCACGCCCCAACGGCTGAACGGATCTGGATGAAATTTGGCACAGAGATAGATTATAGTCTGGAATAACACATAGGCTACTTTTTATCCCGGAAACTTAAGGAGTTCCCGCGGGAAACGAAAAACCTCGATCCAGGCGGACGAAGTCGCGGGCATCAGCTAGTATAAAATAAAAGGAAAAGGTGACTGACTGATCTATATCAACGCACAGCTCAAACCACTGAACGGATCGGGCTGATAGAGAATACAGATACAGATAGCTTTTAAGACGTACCTACTTACTTAGGCATCCGCTAAGAAAGGATTTTTGAAAATTCAACCCCTAAAGGGGTTTTAATTACAGGTTTGAAATTTGTATGAAATTCGAACTTACGCGAATCTGCGGGTAAGTCAAAGTCAATAGTTATTTGTTACACAAGAGTGAAAAGTTGTTTTTTAACAGCGTGCTCAATTTTGATGACCGAGCAAGCGAAGGATTAAAAATTAGAATCCTGAGCGTCAGCGAGGGAATCAAAAGAGCACGAGGTGAAAAATCTTTTTAATACAGTTGCTCAAAAAGTGGCGTATTGCAGGGACGTATAGCGTTCGGGATGTGGGCTATTACATACTCGTGCTTTTTTTACCTTTCCCGAACTCGTGCGTTCTCATTCCCAACTGTCAAAATAATGTCTATTAAAAAGAAAAACCAACCATGAAGTTTTTACTAAAAAAATTCATAGAAGTTTTTATGATTCATGCAAATACGTATATTTCTGAAAAGAAACTACTAATTTGTTTCAATATCAGATTTAATGATTTGATTGAATGAGTTTGGTTAGGTTTCATTTCATTTCATCTCATTAAATTTCATTTTCATTTCATATCAATAAAAAAAATCTACTGAAGTCTTGGCTGTATGGGCATAGTTCCCTTTGCCTACCAGAATGGGTGAAGAAAAAAAAAACTCTGCTTATATTCTACGGTTGGCGCCATTTTTCAGAAATTTTCTTTGCGAGTTTAGTTGTTTGTTGCACAAAATGAGTAATTTCGACCCTAGTTTTTTTGAATTAACACCACCGGAACTCAGTATAATTGCACAAAATGCTTCGGAGAACATTTTACCGGAAAAGTAAAAAAGTCGCTACATATCTACATACGACGAATTTATTGAGAATTTATTTGAGAGTTTGAGTTAATTTACTGAAAGAAGAGAAAAAAGTAAATAGTTTTTCAGAAAATGTTATGTTGGCATACTTCTCCGAACTCTCCAATCCACTCCATTAATCTAAGGTCCAGTCCGTCTCCTTCACATGTTGCAGAGAACGTTCGTCCTTCTACCTTCGTTGATAATGATAATTCATCAGATCCAACTCCATCAACTAGCAAACGCCAAACAGTAAATATGCAACCTAAAACTTCCCCAGTTAGTTTATAAAACTGTACCAATTTCAATGTAATATGTGAATTATAACTTTTATAAGAAATAAATGTTAAGTTAGTTGAGTTTATTGTGTTTTTATTATTTTATTAAATTGCTTCATTTTTTCGCAACTGTATTAAAAATAGTCGTTCAGTACACGTGCGGAACCGTCATTGCAACTTGTTCCGACTGTCAACCCTCGCTTTCGGCTGCGCCTCGGCTCGGGTAGACATTTGTCGGAACTCTTTGCAATGACAGCCTTTCCACACTTGTAATGAAATATAAATATATATTTCACTCGAGTGCAACACGTAACTTTTCATCCCACCTCAGCGAGGAAATTAAAATTAATAAAAACGGTTGTAGGTTTGGAAATTCGGCACCATAGAGGTAGAAGTAAATAGGTTTTAATGATGTTTTGAATTCACAAACTTCATAGACCAGTGATATTTACTAACGTGCACACGATGTTCTAAATTTACTTTATCCTCTTCGAAGAGTAAAAATACTCTTTCCGAGATGGTGGGATGAAAAGTATATTTATTCAATTTTGGTACACTGTACTTGACGTCCAGTTACTTATAAAATACTAGCTGATGCCCGCGACTTCGTCCGCGTGGTTTTAGTTTTTTTTGATTCCCTCGGGAACTCCCTAATTTTCCGGGATAAAAAGTAGCCTATGTTACTGCCAGGTCCTCAACCATACCCATGCCAAAAATCACATCGATCCGTTGCTTCGTTGCGGCGTGATTGAAGGATAAACCAACAAACCAACAAACACTTTCGCATTTATAATATTAGTATGATAGTATGATGATGGTGATAATCAGTTATGGTATCTTAAAACTAAAGTTACGAGGGTTCCAAACGCGCCCTGGTCTGAGAAGAGCCCACAACAAACTCAGCCGGGTAAGAGCTAGTGTGTTTGTATATATTTCAAGTATTTATATTTAAATATTACTTGCTTATTACCGTAAAGGAAAACGTTTTGTTGACGCTCTCTTTATTTAGCGGACGTCAAGATACCTCATGTAAAACGTCAAGTTTAAAATAATACTGTTTTATGCGATAATACTCGTAGTAAGCTCCCAGTATTGGGCAGGCAATGGTTTAAAATGATCTAAACATAATCATAATATTTATTTGCTGATTATTGCAAAAGAAGTTTTTTTAAAAAAAATTACCGACTACAATCGATCCCTTGACTGCGATCTTACCTTATGGTAAGTAATGATGAAGTCTAAGATGGTAGCGGGCTAACCTATTAGGGGCCTGGCAGTTATATTAAACCCATTCCCCTATTCGGTTTCTACACGGCATCGTACCGGAACGCTAAATCGCTTGTCGGCACGTCTTTGTCGGTAGGATGGTAACTATAGCCACGGCCCAAGCCTCCCGCCAGGCCAGACCAGGGAAAATTCAGAATTCTTAAATTCCCAAATTGACCCTGCCGGGGATAGAACCCCGGACCTCCGCACGTTAAGACAATAGCGCTCAACACTGCGCCACGGAGGTCGTCAAAACTTCTTACAATAAAGTCATAGTCTACATTTTAAATATTTGTGCTCTAATTTCTATATTCGAGATGTGCAAACAACAGGTTCCGAAGGAAATCGTCGCATTAATTTAAACGGTACATCGTGACAACGAGACCAGCAGATCTTGTTTGTTTAGTTACTTGTACTTTTTGCCGCCGAAACGGTTTCTATTAACTTGTTTGTGTTGTTAGCGGTACTGTATACATAGCGGGGCAGCTGCAAAACGCAGTCACAATCTGTGATCTTGACCATCAATATAGTCGCTATTATGAGTAACATTTAAAAAAATACAAGCGATCATAGCGTAGTGGTTAAGACGTTCGGCGTCCTGTTCAGGGGGTCTACTCTCTTTCTCTCAAACGAAACTTCGCAAACGAACGTAATTAGTCGGTTAATAGACCCACACAAAATCGTTCAATCCAATCGGTCACGAAAATTTTCTATGGATCCGTACTTCGTCTGCGTGTACGAAAACGAAATAGAGAGGAGCATAGAGATAATATTATGTAGGAGAGGAGTTAACGAAATTTCGTTCGTTTGTTTGCGAAGTTTCGTTTTACAGAAACAGAGTAGACCCCCAGGAGGTCAAGGATTCGATCCTCAGGCATGCACTTCTATTTATTCTGAACTATGTGCGTTTTAAAGCAATTATGATTTTCCGGGATAAAAAGTAGCCTCCTTGATTTTCCGGGATAAAAGCCTATGTCCTTCCCCGGGATACAACCTATCACTGTACCAAACTTCATCAAAATCGGTTGAACAATTGGGCCGTGAAAGCGTAGCCAGACAGACAGACACACTTTCGCATTTATAATAATGGAAGTATGGATTTGCTTTATCGGATAATCTGCATGCCCAATAATTCTTTATAATGTTGTCAAAGGTGTGTGAAGCCGCCAATCCGCACTTAACCAGTGTGGTAGACTTTGGCCGAATCTTTTTCATTCTGAGAGGAAACATGTGCTAAGTAGGGGACGGTGATAGATTGATGTAATCATGCTTCGAGTGATATTTTTATGAAAATTCATGTTTCAGGGGGCATACTACCTTAGTTTAAATCCGTATTGTTTTATTATTAATGACGTTCGTGTTTTAATTATAATCCTTATTTTAGGGACGTCATGGTAGTGACAAAACTTTCATTTTGAAATAATACTGCTTTATGTGATGATAGTAATCCTCCAGAACTGAAATAATTAATTAAACAGTAACATAATTTAAACAAACATCATGATTTTATCAGTAAACTATTACGCCTGCAACTTCGTCCATGTGGATTTAAGTTACATTCATAATCATAATATTTATTTGTTGATTGTAGGTTCTTCCAATGGAAGTTCTTACAATAAATCATAGACTTATTATATTACTAGTTATTTACATCAATGCAATAAAGTCATAGTATCAAGCCACAATATACCAATCATTATGGTGTGCAAATTATCATAAAATACAATTATTAATATACGCCTACTTAATAAATTCAAGATAAATACAATTAATAAATTTAAGTATTGAAAAACCGTTTTATTTTCCTGAATAAAATTGTCCTTCCGCGGGATGAAAGCTTTGTTTCTCTGTACCTACTCACCATATTTGTCAAAATCGGTTCAAAAACAGATGGACCATAAAAGCCGTAGCAGACAGAAATGCAGGCATACCAAAAAGACGGATATATATATGTACACTTACGCATCATACTTCATACTAATACCTATTATAAAATGCGCAAGTGTTTGTTGTCGTCGTAACTCGTAACGGAGCAACGGATCGACGTAATTTTTTGCACGGGTATATTCGAGGACCGAGAGTGACTGACATAGGCTACTTTTTATCCCGGAATATAAGGGAGTTCCCGTGGGAATTAAAAAACTTATTTCACGCGGATGACGTCGCGGGCATCAGCTAGTTTATAATATTAATTATTATAGCAATTATTTATGCCTAAAAGAACAATGTACCTACTAAACTGCAATCGGGTACATTACATTACAACTGAGCAATAAACATAAAACAATAGACTACCTACCTATTGTACATTATTCGCTCTCAGCCTATTTTGCAATTTGTATGACACTACTGTTATGTACTAATGAATGTTGTAACTTTATCAATCGAATAATAAAATATATGAGGTCGAATTACACTAAGTACGTACTCGTATCTAGAAATATCGTCAACAATGGCACGGAATTTCCGTGAGTAAGCATCGCGCCAAAGTCTGGCTTAAGAATTTCACAGTCAAAATCAAATATATTCTTAGGTATTGATTTATATCGAGACTAACGTCAAATATAAGACCGCCATGGCCTTTAAAAAGATTCCTAGATGCATTGTATAGCTGGTACTACCACAGCGACTGGCGTAAATAGTAATTATACCTACATATAGGTACAGTACAAGACAACATCTTTGATGTTTGCAGACGAGCAGGCTTTACGTCGATCTTGTCACCTACATACCCAATACGAACCACTGATCAATAGGTATAGTAGCAAAATAATAATTCAAGTTTGTTCTGACAGACTGTCGCTATAATCACTCCCCGATCACCCAGCAGGATTGCTCTATGTCACGATTAGGTACGTACGTCTTCGTCAACCGCCTCTTTACCTACTAAGCTTTAATATCGGAGAAGTTCCATAATGTTGTTTATCATTTTTAACGTTATGGATCTATAATATCAAACAAAAAATTTATAAACTTCTAACACCACTGTTTTTTTTTAAAAAAAAGGGCGGACTTATAAAGCCGTTTTAAGACGGTTGTTTTATTCAATAATGAAATCCAATATAGCGTGCTCTATAATTTTCCATAATAATAGGAAAAAAACATTTCGTAACCACAACTCAAGTGGAACTCTCGTGCAAGGTACATATAAGAAAATTATACTTATAGTTTATGTAGACGGAACCGATTACCTTATCGACAGCAGGGTCCTATTGAAAGCATAGTGTTTAATGCTATGTCCATGCTTGAGCCGATTGCGAGCGGTTTTCTTTTAAATTTCTCTTTCACTGTTGACTGTATACGCGTGTGCCTAATGTCTATATTAACTGCAGTTTTGCAATGTCCTTTACATAATATATACCTAACATGAGATGATACTTGCGACTTTTCGTAATCAGTCTCTATAATTTTCCGGGAATAAATGTAGCCTATGTTTTAATTTTAAATCAGCTATCTCTATTCCAAATTTCAGCCAAATCTGTTCATTATTGTAGCTAACATACAATCATTCAAACTCTCACATCTTTGTGCTTTGTGTCCACATACCCATAATAGCGGGTGGATGAGGAAGGCGGAGGACCGTGTTTGGTGGCGCGCTCTCGAAAAAGCCTTTGTCCAGCAGTGGATGCATACAGGCTGATGGATGGATGGACCCAGAATTAGAAACTACTAATACACATACCTATTAATATACATATTTCAGTGTCGACTGAAAGTAGAACATTTTTAGAGATGCTTCCGTGTGCGCTTCGTCTTCTATACTTACTAACCAAGTTTGATTCGCTCAAAGATTTACATGTAGGTAAATCTTTAATAACCCACATACATATATGTAATTAGTTATAAATAAAGACAACACAAAAAGTCATAGACATAATGGGACTTCCCATAAAAGTACACATTAAAGTGGGAAATAATATAATAAGAAGTATTTTTAGTAGGGCTACCTACATAATGGCATATTCCGACTGCTCTTGTCTTTCAGAAAAACTATATGCTTTCCCTCTCGTGGGAAAACGCAACAAAGAAACGCAAACCCACCCCTGAATCGAGTTTTTCCCGCTCAATGCTTTTCATTGTCATTAATTGCCTATGATTCAATGACCTTCCGCATTATACCTACATGTCGACCGCTTTCTAATCACATGGGAAAAGGAGTCTGAAAGCACTGGGGACAAATTGGTGTACTTTGTGTACACCAGTTTGTGAGTGAATTGGTTACGTCATGATAATTATTCTTCGACCTCCCTGGCGCAGTGTTGAGGGCTGTTGGCTTAACGTGGGAGGTCCCGGGTTCGATTACCGGCGGGGTCAATTTGGGAACTTATAATTTCTGAATTTTCTCTGGTCTGGTCTGGTGGGAGGCTTCGACCGTGGCTAGTTACCAGCCACGGCCGAAGACGTACCGCCAAGCGATTTAGCGTTCCGGTACGATGCCGTGTAGAAACCGACTATAGTAAGAGTATAATATAACTGCCATACCCATCTAACAGCTAACAGGTTAGCCCGTTACCATGACTGCATCATCACTCATTAGATGAGATCGCAATCAAGCGCTAATTTGCAGTGGAATAAAATAAAATAAAATATTTTCATCATTTTTACAGGCTTCAGATACAATAATTTTGCTATAGGTTTTATTTTCTCTAATAATAGCAGCGATATGCAATAAATCTGCAGTTTTGATTCTAAGAAGGTTTCTCTTTTCTAAATATACCTTTTGGCTGTAGCCTGTACCTACTCGTACCTACCTGTAGATACACTGAGAAAAAAGACCTTCCGAAATACGGAAGGTATTACCGTCCCTTTTGACTCAGTAGGAAATTTACCTTTCAACTTGGAAGGATATTATTACCGTCCAAAATTTCCTTCCAAACAATGTCTGCCTTCTATTTTGGTGGGTAATACGTACCTTCCAAATTTCGGTCGGAAATTCCTACTGAGTCAAAAGGGAAGGTAATTTTTGGAAGGAAAATAAATGACGGTAAATACATACTTGGTCATATTTGTTCGGTAAATATAAATAACCTTCCAAATCTAGAAGGTAAAGACATAATATTACCTACCTAAGGCGAAGGCGAATACGGAGCGGGCTTTTGCTTTGCTTCCCCCCCCCCCCCCCCCCCCCAAAATTATAGGCTTTCAAAACGCTTTGTCCCAGCAAGGGTGGAAGCAGGGGTCCGTATACCACCTATGATTTATGCTCTGCTATGCGCTTTCAATAAATGTCCCAACTAGGCGGAAGCACCATTTGCCACGATGCAGGTACCGATACAAGCGGACTTGGCGATATATATGTGGTTGACCGGCGCCACCCTATACCGCGAGCCAATATACGCGTAGCGACATCTAGTGGTCGGGTCGGATACTACATTCGGTGTTACAATTTTTATTTCGTTTTCCTTCCGATACCGAAATATTCCAATTTGTTTGGAGAGATATTATCATCTAATTTAGAAAGATGTTCCTTGTGTTATTTTCTCCATATGTGATCCATCTAATTTGGATGGTAATTCCTTCCAGCGAGCCTTTCTAATCCCTTCGTTTTTGATGGAATAGTAATGTCACTTCATTTCCTACTAAATAAGAGGGTAAATATCCTTCAATTTCGGAGGGTAAATATGCGTTTTCCTTCCGACACTGTTCCTACCGAAAAATTATAATTGATTTAGAAGGATATTATCATCTAATTTAGAAGGATACTCCTTGTGATATTCCCTCCAAGTGTGATCCATCTAATTTGGATGGTAGTTCCTTCCAGCGAGCCTTTCTAATCCTTTCTTTTTGATGGAATAGTAATGTCAATTTATTTCCCACTAGTTAAGAAGGTAAATATCCTTCAATATCAGAAGGTTAGCTGCGTTTTCCTTCCGACTACTTTGGATTTGAATTCAGAAGGACATTAACATCTAATTTGGAAGGATAAATTTGGGAGGAATTATTATAATGCATCCTTATTTAGTAGGATTATTTAGCTGGAAGGAAATTCCTTCTTGGTTAATTCCTTCCAACAAATTTCCTTCCTTTATGTTCTTCCGTATTAGACGGATAAAATTCATTACCTTCTAAATATCGGTAGGAATTTGGCAGTTCCCCGATTCAGAAGGTAATCGGTGGAAGGAAAAGACCCAATTTTGGAAGGAATCGGTTTTAGAAGGTAAAAATCGGAAGGTAAACAAGGATATTTTTCTCAGTGTAGAGTTAGACAATTTATGATTTAACTTCTATTCAAAGAAATATGTTTTATATTAAGTATAAAATATCTTTATTTTATTACATAATTGGTTTACGAAATTACTAGCTCACAAAAAGCTATTTTTCCTTTAGTACTATATTTAATTCTAATTTTCCTTAAAATATAGGCAATGTAAGCGATCTATTTTCACTTTACACGGTGGTCGCACAGCGTGTGTGCAAAACATCAAATCTACCCAGTATCCAATCATATCGATGTTAATCAGAGCAAACCAAACAGTGTTTTTGGTAAGCGATCATGATTAACTTTCTCCTAAGAAAGTGCTGTACCCAAATTGGTAGTGTTTTGTAATACTTGCGTATGCTTTAAATACAGATCAAATAGACGTCTAAATTTGGAGCGTAACGTGCTAAATGGTTATGTAGTGTATGACATTTTTTATTGGTTAGTTATTGCTGTTATGTAAGAGTGCATGTTTGACTACAATAATATTGTTATAAAGTAGTATGCATTTTTGGGGCCGTTTTTATTTTGTTACTGATAAGGCACATGGCATTTAGTAGCACCTACTTATATTATACTCATACCGGTTTCTACACGAAATCGTACCGGAACGCTAAATCACTTGCCGGCACGTCTTTTCCCGTAGGATGGTAACTAGCCACGGCCGAAGCCTCCCACTAGACCAGAGAAAACCCAGACGTTATGAATTCTCAAATTGACCCTGCCGGAATTCAAACCCAGGACCTCCGACTTATAAGACCACAGCGCTCACCACTGCGGCAGGAAAGTCGCTTCGTCTTGGCGTTCAGTTCGTCATAAGCTATGTGACGTCATGACAAATTCAACATGGCGGCTAAGACACACAGGTAGACACAGAACTTCTTCACATGGCATCTACAACTTGACCTGCTTAGTATTTATACTAACTAACTATCCACTTTAATATCTTAGTGATGACCGATGCCTACTTTATAAATATCTTGGTATCTTTTATGCTAAGTCAGTTTTTCCTATTCATTTCCAAAAAAAAATATGGTCTATACATTCACCTGTCAATCAAAGATAAGTAGGTACTTGCATATGTATATGACTCAGCAATAACATTCACAATGTTGTTGGCACTGGAGATTTTCTCTCGTTAGCCGTTACTTAATAATTGTTATTTGCCTATACATACTTACAGTTGTATAGCCTACTACTTAGAACTGTAGCGTAAGTACAGTTCGCGCGCGAGTTGAATACAGAGTAAATGTGTCACCATACAGTAAAGTAAACATATTATTATAACTAATCGTAACTAACGACACTATTACACGATCTTTAGTGTAGACAAATTGGCTCAGAAATTCCGTGCCAGATCGCTGTTCACCTACTGACTGTTTTCAAACTAATTTCTCGTAACAATTTGTCGGTAGCCGGTTCTATTCCGTATATTTCTCACGTAAATCTTATATAATTATATTTAAACCTCCTTGGTTTTTTAATGTTCTCTTTCCTTAATAGTTTCTCTGACCCGAATATTTGTCGCAAAATTTTAATTATTTTAATTTTAAATGATATGCATAATATGTAGGGTAAGAGTTTGAAGTTACCTACTCATATAAATAGTCGTTTTGTAATAAATATATTTATTACACATTAAATGGTTCTTTTTTTCCTTTCCTGAGCACTTGTAACAATCCATTTAATGTAATAAATGTGTGAACTGTGACTAAATTTGTCTTTTTCATGTCAACCCTTCTCAGAAAGCGACAGAATATCAAACTGTTTGGTAAACATTTGTTTTAAGTTATCCTAATATAAAGTAGCGAGATGAACATCGATCAAACAATATGTTCTAAGTAGAACTAGTCAACTCTACGTACTTTTGCAGACCATTAGAACCTCTACATTAAAAGAGCACCGGTTGCATTCGCGTTAAAAAGTAGGCTAGTAGGTAGGTCTAGACATAGTTAAGGAAAAAGAAGTGATAGTTATTTTAAATCTCTTTGAAACTATCTTTTTTTGTGACTAAAAGAATCCTTAGCAGTTTATACTAAGTTTTAGTCCCTTTACTTTCCTCAGCCCGCGTGGAAATATGTAAAATGTTTAAATGTAGTGCTACGGTTAATGGTTGACATTCGAATTTTTAATTCTTCGTGCTCAATTTTTCTGTAATAATTTACCTACAACACTTACAAAGCGTGAACTGCAGTTTATAAAATACTATTTTCGAGCATATACTAAAGTGAATAAAGCTGAGTTGTTGCCAAGACATGCTGCTGATCCCCTCCGTAGGTAGGCACCTAATACCTATGCATCACAACTAACATGTTTTTCATTAGAATATTATGTAGTTTCATACTTTTCCTTTCTTTTTGCATTTGTTGAAGTCTGCTGTTTTTTTTTATAACAACTCGGCCATTTTCGTTTTCTGAACAGCTTTCATAGTTCGATGCTCCACAAATTGATTCTCACGTTAATAATTGATTACCATCACTGTCACAATCAGTCATAATACATAACAACAATTACTTTCGTTGTCACAAAAAGACTCAGTTGGCATGCTGTGAGAATAGTTCCCATTAAAACATCTGTTTTGTGGTATTGCAAGTTACATAGGTAGGTATATGCGTACAAAAGGTGATGTTAAAATATTTCATGTACCTACTGCATATCGATGTTAAAGTACCTAAATAATAGACATAGCTCGAAAAGAGTAGGTGTGGAAGTACTCGTACCTACATAAGAGACATGTATGTCCCTGCTGCAGTGGACGTCCATAGCGCCCCTACAGTCAATCGCGATCTGGCTGGTTTATCGTCTACAGATTGGATTGACGTCAATCCACTCTGTACACGATAAATCGATCATGACTTTAGTAATCCAATTCGGCCTTACACAGGTTGACTGGGTATTGCATATCGGTTGACGACGTAAACTAACTAAAATATAAAATAGGTACATATAGTAACTTTTCTCACGCTTGAGCCTGTTTGACGAATACCATTATGCGAATACTTAATTGTTAAGTGAGTAGGTATGCGTTTAATTGCTAATTTGTAAGTAGATTAAGATCACACGTCGCTTGTAGTTAACTTGATGGGTCACTTAAACTAACACGATTGACCAGTATCTAGTTATTTTGAAAATAAGTATATACTATATATCTATCAGGAATGGGGATATAATATTTTAAAAGGTGTATGAAGTCAGCCAGTTTGCACTTGGCCAGCTTAGAAGACTAATTCTAGGTATGTCCTAATGGCTGATAATGAGTATGATGATGATAATGATATACGTCGTCGTTGCCTCAATCAATAGACGTCTGGACGAAGGTCTGCATGGATCTCCACGAAACACATTTTGTCGCTTACTTCCAGTGGCTCCCAGCTACTCGCTTAAGATCGTCCGTCCATCTATTGAAATAATAATGTTAAGTTAAGTTAGTTTAATTTAAACACTTATGTAATTATATGTTGCATTGTATTATTCTTGCAATATAAAAATGATTTTGATAAAGATTCTGAAATAGGGATATTATGTTGCATGTACCTACCATTATTATTCTTGCAATATAAAAATGATTTTGATAAAGATTCTGAAATAGGGATTGCAATAAAATATCGGGCTCTATAAAAGAGTGTTGGTTCGTCGACGTCAAGCGAAAGTCCACAGAGCAAAGCCTGTGCAGATAAACTAGGGTAGTAACTATAAATAACAACAATACGTTTGTTACACATCGTTATTCCGGCAGCAGCCGGTCGTTCATTGCGATTCAGCGCCCGTGACCTTCGCATATAGGTACTACAATACGCTATATACGATCACTTTCCATACTAACGTGATGCGGTTGTGAACTTGTGATAAGCACTTTCTTCCTTACTTGAGGTCAATTTCCTAATATAGCCTCGTAGCTTTAGTCTTAAGATACCGTTGTTAATTATCACCATCAACTCTTATTCTTTATAAATATGACGTTCAGAAGGTGTACTTTGTAGGTACCAATTTTGAATAAAGATGATTTGAGTTTGAGTTTGAGTTTATACAATTTATGAGATAAAGCGCTTAAAGCTGACGCATACCAACTCTATTAAAAATTAAATGATAATTCTTAGTTTAAAAATATCTGTGGAACTAAGTAAATACTACAAAATTGTAAATCCCTTAATACACCTTTGAGAAAAGATTCAAATGCACTTGTAAGAGTTTATTTGAATAAAATTTTTAATAAAAACGAATCGATATAATTTAATAATAAAATCTTCATCTTTCTCTCTATTCTCTATCTTTGTGCTGTGAGATCCCTTCGCATTCCATTATATTATCAAAATCGACCGAATAGGGACTTTGAACAATGCAAAATAGATACGTAGGTCATTGTTCATAAAATATTTATATTGGTTGTGAAATACATTACCATTGTTCCGTCGTAGTCGGGTAAACTGGATTTAGACACTACAAATTACTATAAATCGACTGAAATTAAGTATCTACATTCTAGAATAAGCTGTTGCAACGAGGCAAGAAGCCCTATGCTCACAGCTAGATCCCTTGGAATGATAGAGTTGTACTTTGATACTGGGGCTGATTGATTCTGTTGTACACAATCTCTAAACTAAACTAAAATGACAGCATTAAAAATATTGCTAAAACTTTTATAATACTCCCTGCGGAAAGGGACAGAACTAAATTTAAAGCTGTCATTTTAGTTTATTCTAGAGATTGTGTTAAACAGAATCGGCCACATTTTCGTTCGTTTTAACCTACGAGTATATGTGCTGAGATTTCTTAAAAAGACTAATAAAATTAAGTAGGTACCTAGTATCACAGTCATATGAGCACATTATAATATTATATTGAACAAATTAAGTTTATGTTTTTTATTATTATTAGATACTGTTCCAGTCTGGTTATAGTATAATCTGCATAAATGGTTTTTTTTGAACGCGGGCTTACTCTTTGTGTTGGTCTATGAAACTATTGTAGAACGCGTTGATGTCTAATAAATAGAAGATCTATTAGACATCAACGCGTTCGCGTCCGAAGAGATCGTTGATAGAACCTATATTATATTAGACATCAACACGTAGCGATCTCGTTGACTGTTTGTGCTTTGTAGTTTGTACCAATGATTTAACTTGTTCGTCTTTTACATTTTACATAAAAGAAGTGCAGGGGTAAATGTACAAAAAATATGCAAATATTAATTAATGTAGGCGTCTAGTGGGTTTAAATCATAGAGGTATAATATATATGGTTTAAATGGTTTATTCATTGCAAACAAACAATCAAATCTTTCCTCTTTATAATATTAGTTACTACTATTACCTATTCTGTGATATTAGTTTAGATTTAGATTAGGATACAAACAATTAAATAAAGAATAGATAAATTAAGAAAAAATCTATGACGTTAATCAAGTTCATGCGCTTGATAAAAGAAAATTTTAGTATTTAGGTATCTAGTGTTTATTCCAAAAATAATTCTAGTTCAAGTCTGATAACTGTTTAGCTCAGACTTTAATTTGATTTTCCTTCTTATTTTAAGACTTGCGGCAAAATAAATAATTTAAGAGTAGGTAAAGCAGCGATTTCTCTTCTGTAATTACAGTTTTGCATATGTTTCGTTTTAACGCTCGCGATTTTTATGACCGCTTTCTTGTACTTTTTTAAATATTATAATATTTACATCTTATACACATAAATCAATGTTATTCTGCCTGTCTGTCCGTCAATTACCTTTTTATGCATTTCGTTCATCCGACTGAATTGAAGCTTTGTACAGTCGTTGTTAGGCCTTCGGGAAGGTTTCCGTGAAACTGCGCTCGATAAAGGCGTAAAAGTTTACATAAATCTCTATCAACTCTACTAATTTCGGAGATTCGGTCGATTCGATCCCATAACTCATATAAGCGATAGTTCTCTTAGTAGGTACATCCATATTAATATTATAAATGTGAAAGTGTGTCTGTTTGTCTGTCTGTCTGCTACGTTTTCACGGCCCATCTATTCAAACGATTTGGATGAAATTTGGTATGGGGATATATTTTGTATCCCGGGGCCTTCCCCGAGATACAAATATACATATAGGCTACTTTTTATCCCAGAAAATGAAAGAGTTCCCCCGGGAACCAAAAAAATCTTAATCCACGCGGACGAAGTCGCGGGCATCATCTATATACCTTACAAATCATTAATAATATTGGGCTTTAAGAGACTAAAAATGCATAAGTAGGTACTTAGGTCACTGAATACTAACTATTAGGTTAGGTTAGATAGGAAGTTTGATTTTTTAAATAGTAACGCGCGTATACCTAAATTGTAAAAACAAACATTTCTTGTACGTAGGTACACATCTTAACCAGAAGCATAAATAAAATATTCTATTTAATGACACGCAAACATAATATACTTATGTAGCAGGTAGGTATAAAATTTATAAAAATAAGTATAAAATATAAGCTAAAGAAATAGTTATAGAATTCAATAATAGGTATTTTCAGTTAAATAACTTTAAAGATAAAAAGTAATAATATACAATATAATAGACATTTGATATTTTAATTGGGGTTTTGTATTGTTCCCTAGTAATTTGGTAAATAAACATGGATATCTTATTTAAAAATATAAATGTTCATGCATTATATTTATTCGTTGACTGGCGAGTACCGACCGATACAAAAAGATGGGTCCTAACTCTTACCTATAAGTTCAAAGGTTGTATCTGTGTGTCTGTCTGGGATCGCAGCTCCCGAACTGATGAGCCGATTTTGATTTAGTTTTTTATTTTGTTTGAAAGGTGACTTAATCGTAAGTGTTCTTAGCTATGATTCAAGAAAATCGGCTCAGCCGTTTGAAGATCATCAGCTCTTTTCTAGTGGATGAATTCAATATGTCGGGGATTATTTTAATTTTAAATTTATATTTTTTATTGTATGAAGATTCCCATTTTTGGTATGAAGATTCCCATTGTTTCAATGAACGCCAAATCGTCTGCTAATAACAGTACAATATATCGTGTCTGTCGGTGCATCAACCTGGGATCAAATTAACCGAATCATACTTTTATTTTCTAGACAATATGGTGCACTTTTGTTCACTCTCCCATTTTTCGCGAGACGGTAAAAATGTAGCGAAGTTTTCTCGAATAGCTAGAGTGAAACGTTCCACGGTAGGTGAGCAGCGTATGAGATCACGACATGCGCAATTTAGCAAAATCTGATATGTATTATTAGGACTACTCAAAATACTATGCTAATATGACTATATGATCGGTATTCGGTAACTAGCAGGTAGGATATACCTATCTTTCAATAGCTTGTCTCAAATGGAAAACCTGAACTATGACTCTTTAGAATCTCAGGCATAGAGATACCTTAGCCCTATTACATAAAATCTGCCCCAAACACTGTTACAATCGTTGTGTTTCTCAATCGTTGTGTTTGTTAGAATTTATGGATTACTTACTGCGACACCGACAATATTTTTTAAGCCAATACTGAAATATTGTTTCATTATTTTTGACTTTCGTATTTTAGAATTATAATCCTTATTGTAGGAACGTCAAGGTACGTGACATCAAACTGTTATTTTGAGTAATATTGCTGCTATTGCCTTAAGCGCTGCACTGGCAGTATGACCCCAGTCATGATTACGATTTCACACCTGTAGTAATCATTTTTCAGTAATAGGGCCCCGGTACAAAGTGTAACATTTGCCGCTTATTATCATCATCTTAATCCGCACTGAATGCACTTCGTCTCCAAACGACAAGGGTTTAGGTGCACCAGTAGGGTTAGGCGTGCAGACTGCAGATTCCCATCACTGCTGGGATGGTGTTATGCCCGGGGCTTTTCTGATCCGACCGTTACGAGTTGAACGGTCTATCTATAGCGCTATTCTCAAAAAACTTCGATATCGCGATTCAGGTTTGTATGTGTCTTATAAGTTTTCAGTCGATTAATTTTATCTATCCCGTTATGTAGATGCAATTAGCGCCATCCAGTTTACACTGTGGTAACCGCTACACACGTAACTCCAAAAAATGTAAAGATCCATGCCTGGAATTTAAAATCCGGACTCTCGAAAAGGTCGCCAAAATCTTAACATAAGTATATGCACATTTGCCTAATGTGTTATCTATTTACACCACTGTTTGTGAAATGTGAGGTAACTAGGTAGGTATACATTGGGATCGTTGGTTACTGTACTTCGGATTACCAACATAGGATTCTAGATTGGGCAAGTGTTGAGCAAGCACCATAACAATTATGAATTGTTATGGTGCTACGTGTTTCCATACTGAATCATTAGAAATTATATCACGTCCCTTAGACGCAATCGTTAGAAAGTTATCACCTCCATTTGAAATGACTCAAAAATGCATATAAAATATGGCATAAGGATGTTGCAAAATATATCGCGACTTTGCGCATTTTTTTATTTTTTTTTATCCACTACAAGTTTGCCCTTGATCTCACCTGATGGTAAATGATGATGCAGTCTAAGATGGTAGCGGGCTAACCTGTTAGGGGCATGGCAGTTATGTTAAACCCATACCCCTATTCGGTTTCTACACGGCATCGTACCGGAACGCTAAATCGCTTGGCGGCATGTCTTTGCCGGTAGGGTGGTAACTAGCCACGGCCGAAGCCTCCCACCAGGCCAGACCAGGGAAAATTCAGAAATTATAAATTTCCAAACCCTGCCGGGGATCGAACCCGGGACCTCCGTACGTTAAGGCAACAGCGCTCAACACTGCGCCACGGAGGTCGTCGTCGGAGGACTTGTTAGGTATTTGTTTTTGCTTATTAACTTTGTTATTTATTGTTGATGTTTTGTGTGGCAATAAAGCATTTATCTATGTATCTATATTTAACTTAGACATTTAGGTATATCGATCTCAAACAATATTTGCAGATCATAAATACAGCAATTAGGTATTATCGAAATCAATGGAAAACTGTAAACGAGAAGACCGTATATAGAGCGGAACTGATCGCAGTCGAATCTGACGTTCCCACGACTTTGGACACGCTTTTTATTTGTATTCTAGAACTGAATAATAAGCCATTATCAATAACCACTACTTCCTCGGTAAAAGTAGAAATTTTATTGTACATCCGTGTAAGACCAAACTTGTACCTACTTAACTAGTTCAGTCAGTCAGTGAACCTTGCCAATTGATTTGCAAAAAAAGAAACCAAAAAATCCTCTTAACTATAGTAGTTATTTTCGTCGCTTTGGGTTCGTCACCCAAAGCGTACCAAACCTTAAAGAACCTACTCGAAAGAGCCTCCGCTGTCCGTCCGTCTGCCTGTCACCGAGCTGTATCTCATGAACCATAATGGGTAGACAGTTGAAATTTCCACAGAATATTGCTGCTATAATAAAAAATTATAAAAATAAAATAAAAAAGAAAGGCCCCTTACACAAACCGCGAAAAGAAAGAAGAGAAGCAAGGAACCCTTCGTGTGCGAGTCCGACTTGCACATAGGCCGGTTTATTTTTTAACTTTTCATTTGAATAATAAATAAATAATAAATCAAAATAAAAACTCTGCAGTAAAATGTTTACTTAGTTTATTTTATTTATTTTTTAAGGAACGGTAATGGTGACGTTAAACTTAATTAAATTTTATTTATTTGTACAGCCAACAGTTAATACACTAGATACATTGTTATAATTTGATTTCATGACAGTTTCAAACATTTTTTCATGGACTCTTTTGTTTCTTACCTTGGCTAAGTTTGTACATCTAACAAGTTTTTGATTTTACGAGCTGTTATTTTAAGCGTATTATAATCATAGGTAGGTAACCTGTCTACTTACGTAGTTTGAACTTTGGGTTAGCCGTTAGGGTCACACTTTCATTCGATTTGCTTTGTCATGTTGTGTATCGACGAAAAGTAAAATTACATTGTGGGAGAAAGGAAGAGGCGAATAGGCATGTATTATTAGTCATTATTTTTGGATTATCATTATTAATGTACCAGCTGATGCCCGCGACTTCGTCCGCGTGAAAAAAGTTTTTTTTAATAGGTTCCCACGAGAACTTCTTAATTTTTCGGGTTAAAAAGTAGCCTATGTCACTCTCCGGGTCCTCAAGTATATCCATGGAAAAATCACGTCGATCCGTTGCTCGGTTGCCACGTGATTAAAGGACAAACCAACACACTTTCGCATTTATAATATTAGTATATTTTTTTTATCCACTACAAGTTAGCCCGACTGCGATCTCACCACCTGATGGTAAGTGACGATGCGTACCACTGATTCGTACTTCACTTACTTAAGTACTTTATCTGTAGGTATACTAAAAAAAGGCGAATAGGCATGTATTATTGGTCATTATCTTTGGATTATCATTATTGCTGTACCAGCTGATGCCCGCATTATGCCGCAAATATTTAAAGTACACTGAGAAAAAAGACCTTCCGAAATACGGAAGGTATTACCGTCCCTTTTGACTCAGTAGGAAATTTACCTTTCAACTTGGAAGGATATTATTACCGTCCAAAATTTCCTTCCAAACAATGTCTGCCTTCTATTTCGGAGGGTAATACGTACCTTCCAAATTTCGGTCGGAAATTCCTACTGAGTCTAAAGGGAAGGTAATTTTTGGAAGGAAAATAAATGACGGTAAATACATACTTGCCACTTGGTCATATTTGTTCGGTAAATATAAATAACCTTCCAAACCTAGAAGACAAAATATTACCTACCTAAGGCGATGGCGAATACGGAGCGGGCTTTTGCAAAATTATAGGCTTTCAAAACGCCCTGTCCCAGCAAGTGTCCGTTTACCACCTATGAATTATGCTCTGCTATGCGCTTTCAATGAATGTCCCAACTAGGTGGAAGCACCATTTGCCACGATGCAGGTACCGATACAAGCGGACTTGGCGATATATATGTGTTTGACCGGCGCCACCCTATACCGCGAGCCAATATACGCGTAGCGACATCTTGTGGTCGGGTCGGGTACTACATTCGGTGTTACAATTTCTATTTAATAAAACTTATTCGTTTTCCTTCCGATACCGAAATATTCCAATTTGTTTGGAGAGATATTATCATCTAATTTAGAAAGATGTTCCTTGTGTTATTTTCTCCATACCTATATTGTGATCCATCTAATTTGGATGGTTATTCCTTCCAGCGAGCCTTTCTAATCCCTTCGTTTTTGATGGAATAGTAATGTCACTTCATTTCCTACTAAATTAGAGGGTAAATATCCTTCAATTTCGGAGGGTAAATATGCGTTTTCCTTCCGACACTGTTCCTACCGAAAAATTATAATTGATTTAGAAGGATATTATCATCTAATTTAGAAGGATACTCCTTGTGTTATTCCCTCCAAGTGTGATCCATCTAATTTGGATGGTAGTTCCTTCCAGCGAGCCTTTCTAATCCTTTCTTTTTTGATGGAATAGTAATGTCAATTTATTTCCCACTAGTTAAGAGGGTAAATATCCTTCAATATCAGAAGATTAGCTGCGTTTTCCTTCCGACAACTTTGGATTTGAATTCAGAAGGACATTAACATCTAATTTGGAAGGATAAATTTGGGAGGAATTATTATAATGCATCCTCATTTAGTAGGAATATTTAGCTGGAAGGAAATTCCTTCTTGGTTAATTCCTTCCAACAAATTTCATTCCTTTATGTTCTTCCGTATTAGACGGATAAAATTCATTACCTTCTAAATATCGGTAGGAATTTGGCAGTTCCCCGATTCAGAAGGTAATCGGTGGAAGGAAAAGACCCAATTTTGGAAGGAATCGGTTTTAGAAGGTAAAAATCGGAAGGTAAACAAGGAAATTTTTCTCAGTGTACCTACCAAAACATACTACAAACAGGTCATGATTAAAAACGCGATACGTCGGGGCGCGTACTTTTGTATGGAGCTGCACAGAACTGCGTGACACGACGAAACATGTTTCCCATACACGCGGGCGTTTATTACTACTGACATTTTGTAATGTCCTGTCAATTCAAATTCAAATTCAAAAGTTTTTTATCATTTTTTATTCAAATAGACTTTTTACAAGTGCTTATGAATAGTCGAATGAATCTACCACTGGTTCGGAATCCCGTTCCTACCGAGAAGAACCAGCAAGAAACGTGTGTTTCGCCCTAAGAGCGGTGAAAGCCAAGTTTACACTTTCGATCACGTCGGGGCCTTCCTTGATCCACGGGCACGCACTTCTAACTTAGAATTAAAGGAAAACATCTCGAAGAAATCTGCATGTCCGTCTGTGTAGATAGTGTGTAGGTCTAAAAGGTCGCGCTGAAGTTTTGTCTTGTCCTGTCAGTTGAGTGTTTTTACCCTTATCGTAAACAAAACATTGGCAGTCAAAATTGGAAGTGAAAACGAATATTTAAAGAAAAATTATTTAAGTAAAATAATTAAAATATTAAAGTTTAACTACGAAACAAATGTAGTATAAGACCTTTTGTCTTCGTAACAACGCGAGCATGTCGGTGTTCGCAAGCATGTCGGTCACGCAAATCCACAAGTTTACCCCCTACCAAAAAGTGCTCAACACGGCTATTTTTAAGAAGTTTTCACTTCAAATAATGATGTGTGTATGTAATAATTCCAGGGGTGCGGCTATGTCTGGTCGCGCTGGCAACACAAACTCTGCTGCTGACGGTCGCGTGTCACAGGCCCCACCGGCGACGCTCCTTGACAGCGCAAGCACAAGTAAGTTTTTTAATCTATTTGTTTCGTCAGTATTTTTCCCCATTTGCTCAGAAAGGGGTTTGAATATTTTGGCCTACCAACCGTTCCGCCTTTTTATTTCTTCTCGAAACAAAGCTCGAAACAGCCTCCACGCATAGAACCTGTATTTGCTTGAGCAGGTATTTCGGGAAAAATAAAAATGGCGGGACGGTAGGTAGGCAAGGCGCCATACAAAAATGCTATAACATCTTTCTTCACTTCATGCATAAAAAATGTTTATTATTAGGTACCTACTTACAGACCCCGTGCGTAAAGAGAAGTGATAATTGCGACATGGTTCAGTAAACAATGATACGACGATTTCATAGGCTCCTGTGACAGATAATGTTGCAAAAAAATATAAATCCCTAAATATTCTAGGGTTTGCAGCACTTTAACCATCTAATTTATTTACTTTACTACTTCTTCTTCGTCGTATCGCTCTTGTCAGAGGGGTCGTGGTCGTCACTTTGGTGTTGTGACACGCTTAACGATCCGTCTCCACTCTTCTGATAGCAGCGTTGCGAGTGCATTCGTGTAAGGGGACGTCCAACGCAGCCCTCACTTGGTCTGTCCACCTCATGGGTAATCTGCCACGTGCCCTGGATAAGTAAAGTAAGGGCTTACTTTACTTATGCCCTTTATTCTTTCCCTTTCATAACGCATACTTAATTCTCTTTTCAGAATTTACCAGTCTCAAAAGGCGGGTGGAGACCCGTTATTGGATCAGGGGGACTTCTGTACGGATCTCTGAACACTGCGCCTCTTCATGCACCTTACAAAACACCCGGTTCTGGTCTAGAAATGTACCATTCTTCAGCAAGACCGCTAGCAGCTAGAGATATCAACAAACTGACATCAATAGCTCAGTCTTACCGCCCTACAACACTTCGAACTGTACCTATAACTTCACATTCGTTACCGCCTAACCAACCAATAAACTCGTATCTAAATCCCTTTGCCCTTCCAAATAATTTTAACCAATACAAATTCCTCCAAAACTACCCAATCGACAGCGTGATTTTCCGAAACACTCACAACCCTTACTCCGCTCGCCCGGTCTTGAAAAACACGAAGCAAAAGCAACAGTACCATAACAACATACTGCAGCAATTGACGAACGTTCAGCCGATCCAATTCGGGCAGTATAACATCCCGGTAGATATATACGGGAAGGTAGAGTACTCAAGACCGGATGGAAAGCGGCCCCAGTCGGCAGAAACCGAGATCTACAAGCCCGAAGTTTATAAGTTACCAGATAGCGACACGGCCTCCCAGTTCATTTCGCAGCCTGTGAAGACGGCTCAACAGCAAACATACACTTCAAAATACCCGATCAATCAATACGGACATCCGTTCCAAGACAACGTTTATAATTACCAACAATTCCCGAACATTTTAGGTACGTATATTTTTTCCAAGTTTACCTACCATCATTGAAGCTTGCAGAAGTCGTTAAATTATTGATTAAAGTTGGGTTTTTATCATTTCAGGTACATTCGGATCCTTTGGCCTACAATCCGTAAAAGGAAGAGATCATCTGAATCCAAACACAAAAACAACATATTTACCCCCACAGCCGACTAGACAAACCATTTTCAACTCATTTAACTATTCGCCAAATTTCAAAACCACATCATCTTTGTTTTCTTCAACTACCCCCAAGTATAGACAGACAACGCAAAATCATTTAATCTTTGGTTCAACTTTCAACGATCTCGGCAACGTGCCCACACCTCAAACTAAAGCAGTCTCTCCATTGAAAATTGATCCTAACGCTGGACTGAAAAACTACTTTAAAGCTAGCCCCCAGGATCCTTTTATCAAGAGCAACTTCCACAACTTCCGTGATTTTAATAAGATTACTACTTATAATCCTCCCATGATACAAAGTACTACGCAGAGTGCTTACAACGACTACGGCTACCAGTCACATAGCTCTCAAAACTACGATGATCCCAAAACTGTCAACATCAACTACTCTACGTATGATAAAACAAAACAAAAGGTTTCTGACAACGTTGGTCTCACACAGCAAGTTTCCCAACAATACGCTAACGCTCCTGGACTTTTTGACCAACAGAGCTCTTTGAATGCTCTATCACACCGACCCTCGTATGCAGTAGTGGAAAATATACCGGAAGATGAAGTGGCACAATCTACACCGCCAGCTTGGACTGTAACTCCTCAGAATCACAATCAGGCATTTGAAGATACGGCTACAAAGCCGGACAATACCAATAACATTTTCGAGAGACCAACAACAACAAATCCTGATTCAGCTGATGAATACGCCATCGTCACAGAAGGCGAAAAGGGTTACGAGAACGGATTCAATTACGAAAGTCACATTGATACACAAAGCAGAAGACCGCTTGGTGATGACTTCGAACCGATCGGAAAGACTAAATTGAAAGAGTACTATTATAAAGTTTCCACTCCAGCATACCACGACCACAAACCCTACAGACGAACCAAGAGACCAAATGAAACACCAAAACAAGAAGTCACAACACAAAGTCTAAATAAAGAGACTAATGACGTTGCGATTGAAACGTTACCTACTCTACCACCCAGTTTACACTTCAAACGTCCAAGTACTTCCGAAGCTTCAGTAGATAAGGATAAAACCCGAAAACGTAATAAAATTAGGAGGCGTCGCCCTATAAACCGTAACAGAAATGAAACAAATACACGCAATGATGCATCTACAGAAGCTTCCACTACTAATGCTGAAGAAATTCCCACCATACGACCACGAATAAGACCAATCAAGACTAGAACTGAATCAAGTGTGACTACTCCAACTGTAACTACAGACTTAACTACGAGCGCATTGCCAACCACTTCTGCAACAAAACCAACGGTAGTTAAGAAGAAGCTTCTCGGTCACCGACGCCCCCTAACAACTTCTGCGGATAAAATTGATACAACGACACAGTCGATAAAAGAAGATATTAAAGAGTCGCCGATAATGAAAATATCTTCACGCCCACATTCATCAAAACTACCTAATCTTGCTGACTTCAAATTTACCAGCGAAACTCCAGATTACAGTCATAAACAGGATGAAAAAGATACTCCAACGAGCGATGTATCCGTAAGTTTAACTGATAACCTTAACGAATTTTCATTCCATAGAGATGCAAGACCTGTAGGAATCAAAGAAATTAGCACAGAATCTGATAAAGAGACTGAACCAACAACCATCGCATCACGTACAGAATCAGATTCAAGAACTATAACAAAAATTCAAAGGCCGAGGCTCAAGAGCAAATTGGACAGACCAAAATTCAGCGTTAAAGATTATAGAAATCGTCTAAATTCAACAACGAGTACAACAGAAAAAGTGGTAGAAAATACACCCAAAGCAAGACATCCGCAAAGAAAGAATCCCTATAGCGAGGTCATTTTCACCGACGTCGAAACTACAACTGAGAGAAAGAAGTTTACACCCAAAGAACCCAGGCACAAATTGAATAAGACTGAAAATAATGAACAGGAAATCCATTCGAGACACAATGGACGAAAGAATACAGAAAGTGAAGTAACGACTCAAAAGATTTCAGCTCGTATTAGAAACGGTCAGAGACGACCGAAACCAACTGAAGATGCTACTGAAACAACAAGTCCTATAACCGTACATAATAAAAGACCTTTAAGAAAGAAGATTCCAGACTCAGAAATCGGACAATCGGTACAGGATATAACTGTTACGGAAGCCCCAGCAAGCAATGAGAACAAAAATGATATAACATCCGAAAGAACGCGGTCCGAGAGCGCAATAATGAAAATAGCAGACAAAAAGCATCAAGATCACACAGAACGATTATTCGAACATTCCAAAAGAGTATCGGATCTAACCTTAGCGGCCAGTAAAGATTACAACACTCCAGGAATGTTTAAAACTATTTCCTCAAATAGCAGACGAATACCAAGTTACTTCACAATCGCAACAGATGACCCGATACTACCAATAGAAGCGTTCTTCCCTCAGCTCAACCAAAAGAAGGAATCGTAATGTTCCTAATTCCTATTAAATATTACAAAAAACCAAATCTCTTCGACTGCCAAAGTGTCAGAAAAATTATAGTTTTACGCAATATTAGTTCTAGCATTTACAAATTGTGGTTGTATACGACCCCACCTGCATTTCATTGTTTTAAACTGTATTTTTTTTCTCTAACAAAATATGATTTCCTGTTTCCATTGGTGCTCATTTTAGTATTAAGTCCAATATATCGTGAGTGATATATTCGTATAGTATTCAAAATTCAAAATTCAAAATTCAAAATGTTTTTTATTCAAATAAGCTTTTACAAGCGCTTTTGAATCGTTATAATATGAATCTACCGCTGGTTCGGAATGCCATTCCTACCGAGAAGAGCCAGCAAGAAACTCGGTGGTTGCTCTTTTCCATCAAAACTTACAATCATCATAATGATACAAGTAACTGCAGTCCCACGCATAGCTGGAGCGAATCAAATCCACGCTGTTTTTTTTTATCATTTACGTAATCTTCGATTGTATAGTAAGCTTTTTTCACGAGCATACCTACAATACTCAATACACGCCAAGACTGGCAGACAGAGGCAGCCCATTTCCGACGGTGGCACCCGTTCACGAGCATGACGCATGATCCAGCCATTGCTTCGCTCAACCATATTTGAGGGAACGTAACAACCCGCACCACACGACACCACCACAGAAACGTTAAAGAGAGTGTGACATACCCGACTACCCATATCAAGGCATAGAATTGAATACTGTTTAAGGGTGCAAATCGCCACCTATCGGCAATAATAATATTAAAGTTTGTATGTGTGTATGTTTGTTACTCCTTCACGCGGCAACTACTTAACCGATTTGGCTGAAATTTGGAATGGATGTAGATTATACCCTAGATTAACACATAGGCTACTCTTTATCGTGGAAAAATCCATGGATCATTAACTTTACACAATTTGTGAAAACCAAAATTCACGCGAGCGGAGCCGCGGGCAACAGCTAGTCGGAAAAAATTGTAAAAAAATATTGATCTTTATGTTTTAGTTTATCGTTTAAATGAATATATTATCATAGAAATGCTCTTTTGTCATTTACGTAATCTTCCACAGTATAATAAGCTTTTTTCAAAAGCATACTTTTAATGGATTTCTTAAACTTGTGTAAAGGCAAGTTTAAAATAGATTGTGGAATTTTGTTATAAAATAGAATTAAAGTACACAAGTGTACGAATGTATGTTTGAGTTGATTTAATATATGCGTTGTCTTTTATGTGTGTGAGTTAGAAAATAAGTGTGTGCGTTTCTTAAAATATTTATATTGAACTGTAGTTGATAAATGTGTAAATAAATTAATTTCTTAAAGTAACAAATGCTTTTATTTTCCACTTTCTTTTGATAAATAAACAAAGAATTATTAATTTAAAAGTTGTATTCATTTAAATTATCCAGCGTTTGCTTCGGCCTGCATTTTCGACGTTTTCTGAATACATTTCACAGCCGCTTGATGAATATTTTTGTCCAAAGAATCTGCAACCAAAATAGTAAATTATGATCACTAATACTAATTCCATACTAACATCATAAAATATGCGAAAGTGTGTTTCCTTTTCACTGCTCTATCGTTGAACCGATATTCATGTAATTTGGTACAGATTACAGATGTAGCTTACATCTCCAGAGTACAATAGTATATTTTTTATCCCGGAAAAATAGTTTCCACGGGAGTTTTTGAGTACTTCAAAAACCTAATCCAAGCATACCAAGTACCAACTTTTCTGGAATAAAAAAGCTATCGGATTTCCGGCATGCAAGTTTTTGGCTAAGCTCTATGAAAATGTAACAGAGTGACGGTTAAACACATTTTCGTATGGTATGGAATTATTCTTTATTTAATGTAATGACTTGCATATTTTATGCTGACGGATAGACACATTTTTGTATGGTATGGAATTATTCTTTATTTAATGTAATGACTTGCATATTTTATGCTGACGGATAGGACACATTTTCACATCGTATGGAATTCTTCAATATATGTAATAACTTACATATCTTATGCTGTCCCTTGATAGGAAAGCGCAGTCTCAAACTGATGGGGTTGGAGCAAATAAATACATATGGACTGTCACTCTCATCCACGTCTGCGTATCTGCAACAAAAAAAAAGATATAGGACACACAAGTGTCTCTAATGATCGTAGTTTCCTACTTATTTTCGAAGACTGTTTATTTTCTTAGCTTTTCAGAAAATTCGTGGCCATATATATACATATAAGTTCTCTAACAAAACTAGTTTTAGTTTTGTTTTCGCTATAATTTAAAATGTATATCAAATACATACTAATATTATGTATGTATTATAAAAGTGTGTCTGTCTGACTGTCTGTCTGTCTGCTACGCTTTCCCGGCCCATACTTTGAACCGATTTTACTGAAATTTGGTATAACGGTAGGTTATACCCCGGGGAAGGACATAGGCTACTTTAAAAAAAAATAAGTTTCTCGCATCGACTATTTATACAATTTGTGTTAAAGTTTTAGAATAGGTACCTACATTAAAAAAATCGATAATATTTTTTAATTCAACAACCCAATTACGAAAAACCCAGCCTTAGCCTTGTCTTCATCACTTAGGGAACCTCATAGCAAAACTTCAGCTTTCTAAGTCCAGGGGTTTAAACTGAGCGTTTATGAGTCAGTGAGTGAGTGAGTCAGGACTTTTTTTAATGGCTAATAAAAACTTACTTCTTAACATATTCTTCTTGTGGTAAGCAATCATCCACATTGACGCATCCAAGTAGACAGCCCGTCGGGTAGAAAGATGGGAACTTATGCTGCTCATCTGCAGAAAAAACACACAATATCATAATAATAACGTCCTCCCGACCGAATTTCGGCCACGGCGGCCAATCTCCAGAGAGATTAGCCATCTGCGCGGGAGATATTATAGTGCACAAGTGTGTGTGCATACACAGGTGCACTCTCTGTTCCTTTACTCTCTTAGCCCGATGGGACGGATAATTAATTACGGTATCTTAAAACTAAAGCTACGAGGGTTCCAACCGCGCCCTGGTCTGAGAAGAGCCCACAACGAACAGCCGGGTTATTTTTTAATATCACCATCTCACAAACATCGTATATATTTAATGAATTATAATTAACAATTTGATAAATAATAATTTGTCCTGTTTTAGTCAACGACCTCAATTTACATAGACGGGCCGTGCCAAACAAATCTAGCCATCTAGCCTGAAAAGCGGGACAGCGCTATGGCGGGGACAAGGACAGGCTTATACAGGTGAGGGGCATGCACCACAAGTCGGACGCCCAACAAAAAAACTAACAAACCAAGGGAAACAATGTCGGGAGCAAAATTAAAGATTATTAAATTATCTGCAAGAAAAAGAAAAACTTCAAGTTTAATTTTTCGTACACCACAAACGTTTGTGAGTCAGGTAAGCATCAAATGCAAAACATTTATAGATATAAAAATTACCTGGGCGTAGAACTCTATACTGATTCTCGACGGTGCTTACTACGGCGTGGTCCGGCGGCTTAGCGGTGGAAGCTATCCACAGCCGGCCGCGGTGGCTCGTGTACCAGGTTCGACCCTCGTGTCTGCAAGAGGTACTCGATTGAAATCAAATGAAATTTTGGAGATAGTATATTTGATTACTAACAGGTATATGGGTATGACCGAATAGGGGTATTTTTTTTTTTTTTTATCCAGTACAAGTTAGCCCTTGACTGCGATCTCACCTGATGGTAAGTGATGATGCAGTCTAAGATGGTAGCGGGCTAACCTGTTAGGGGCATGGCAGTTATATTAAACCCATACCCCTATTCGGTTTCTACACAGCATCGTACCGGAACGCTAAATCGCTTGGCGGCACGTCTTTGCCGGTAGGGTGGTAACTAGCCACGGCCGAAGCCTCCCACCAGGCCAGACCAGGGAAAATCAGAAATTATAAATTCCCAAATTGACCCTGCCGGGGATCGAACCCGGGACCTCCGCACGTTAAGACAACAGCGCTACACACTGCGCCACGGAGGTCGTCAAAATATGGGGTTAATATAACTCCCATGCCCCTAACAGGTTAGCCCGCTACCATCATCCCTTACCATCATCATCTAGACTGCATCATCACTTACCATCAGGTGAGATCGCAGTCTAGGGCTAACTTGTAGTGGACAAAAAAAAAAAAGTCGTGTGTTTTAATTTATTAACTACTAGGTGATGCCCGCGACTTCGTCCGCGTGGTTTAAGTTGTTTTTGATTCCCGCATGGGTATAGTTGAGGGCCTGGAGAGTGACCTAGGCTACTATTTAGCTCGGAATTCCCCGTGGGAATTAAAAAAACATATTCCACGCGGACGAAGTCGCGGGCATCAGCTAGTCCTATATATGTCTCTTTTTGGTGTCGCTTTTTCGTTTCGTTGAATTTTCTAATCACAATGATTCTAAAGAGGTTCCACTTGTTGGTGGGACTATATTGGGCTGAAAGGAAAAGTAGTTAGATAGATAGATAGATAGATAAACTCTTTATTGCTACACAAGACATAAAAAATACATTGAAAAGGAAACAAAACAAAACAAAGTGCGCAAGGGCGGTCTTATCACTAAAAGTGATCTCCTCCAGACAACCCACTAATTAAGAACCTTATGACAGGAGCGGGATAGTGCAACAATATAGACTGCTATACAATATACTACATAAACTTTACAATAACCGAAGTAGTACCGTAGTAGTAGAGGAAGTAGTTACCGTTTGATGCCCTCGACGAGCAACGAAGCCCAGGGCTGGTGCATGGACAGACACTTGCCGGTGTCGCTCATCTCCTGCAGCTCCAGGTCCTGTATGCGCGACGACTGCTGCCAGCTCGAGCGCGCCGCTGATGCGTAGCCCTGGCCCTCCTGACCCACTGACTCGTCGAACTATTGAGAGGAAATATGATTTTGAATCAGCTGACCCCACGGGAATACACTTAAAAAGGGGAAACAAAGGAAACACAGCTAGCTTTAACTGTTATAATCATACTAATATTATAAATGCGAAAGTGTGTTTGTTTGTTGGTTTGTTGGTTTATTGGTTTGTCCTTCAACGCCGCAACGGAGCAACGGATCGACGTAATTTTTGGCATAGGTATAGTTGAGGACCTGGAGAGTGACATAGGCTACTTTTTATCCCGGAAAATTAAAGAGTTCCCGTGGGAATTAAAAAAAATTATTCCACGCGGGCGAAGTCGCGGGCATCAGCTACTAGACAATATTTTTGATAGGAAGTTGGCCAGATAAATTCACATTATTTTTATAGGATAATAAACACAAAAAACCGGCCAAGTGCGAGTCGGACTCGCGCACCGAGGGTTCCGTACAAACCTGTAGTAAGTTTTAAATTATTTAAAAAAACTACTTACTAGATCTCGTTCAAACCAATTTTCGGTGGAAGTTTGCATGATAATGTACATGATATATTTTTTTTAGTTTTATCATTCTCTTATTTTAGAAGTTATAGGGGGGGGGGGACGACGACACACATTTTACCACTTTGGAAGTGTCTCAAACCTCAATATCATTTTTGAAGACCTATCTATAGATACCCCACACGTATGGGTTTGATGAAAAAAAATTTTTTGAGTTTCAGTTCTAAGTATGGGGACCCCCAAAATTTATTGTTTTTTTTTCTAGTTTTGTGTGAAAATCTTAATGCGGTTCACAGAATACATCTACTTACCAAGTTTCAACAGTTTTTAGTTCTTATAGTTTCGGAAAAAAGTGGCTGTGACATACGGACGGACACACAGACAGACAGACAGACAGATATGACGAATCTATAAGGGTTCCGTTTTTGCTAAATTTGGCTACGGAACCCTAAAAAAAGCATATATTTAAATATCACAGTTACTGTATTTATATTGTTTAACATAGATAGTTTTATTGTAGTAGTAGTAGTAGTTTAAAAATCCTAAAAAATCACCAAAATATGGCCCGTTAAGTAAATACGTTTTGATGTGATGCAATATCGAACAATAATATAATTAATACCACAGAATAAGTAATTGGTAATACATCGCAGTCAAGGGCTAACTTGTAGGGGATAAAAAAAACATACCTGTAATAAAGGCGCATTCACACCCGGCGCAACGTCGCGATCGGCCGACGAGTCGATCAACAGATCCGGTCGCAGCATCTGTGTGCTGCTACCGCTGTTGCCACTATTCGCAGTAATTTGCCTGATACGGTCTTCGTCCACTTCGTGCTCTATTGTCTTGTCTTCTACGATTTGACGGCCTGCAGAGTAAGAATTAGATTTGAGGAATATTCGAGCAGAAATTCTAAATGCCGAAATATTCAACCTTTTAATGCAACAAAACCGGCCAAGTGCGAGTCGGACTCGCGCACCGAGGGTTCCGTACAAACCTGTAGTAAGTTTTAAATTATTAAAAAAAACTACTTACTAGATCTCGTTCAAACCAATTTTCGGTAGAAGTTTGCATGATAATCTACATCATATATTTTTTTTAGTTTTATCATTCTCTAATTTTAGAAGTTACAGGGGGGGGGGCCACATTTTACCACTTTGGAAGTGTCTCTCGCGCAAACTATTCAGTTTAGAAAAAAATGATATTAGAAACCTCAATATCATTTTTGAAGACCTATCCATAGATACCCCACACGTATGGGTTTGATGAAAAAAAATTTTTTGAGTTTCAGTTCTAAGTATGGGGACCCCCAAAATTTATTGTTTTTTTTCTATTTTTGTGTGAAAATCTTAATGCGGTTCACAGAATACATCTACTTACCAAGTTGCAACAGTATAGTTCTTATAGTTTCGGAAAAAAGTGGCTGTGACATACGGAAGGACACACAGACAGACAGACAGACAGACATGACGAATCTATAAGGGTTCCGTTTTTGCCAAATTTGGCTACGGAAACCTAAAAAGGGCCACAATAAGTACACTATAAGAATATTCAAAATCATAGCGTATTTACTTTCGGCTATTTGTTTTATTTACTACACATTAAAACAGATGAAAATGGGTTGACGTAGTGGATGTACATGAAACATGGCACACCGTTTGCGAGACGTGCACGTGCACGTAGTCTCATACAGTTCCATACATTACAACGCAGTGGTAAGTGTACGTGCACGTCTACGCCCACGCATACGCAGCCGATATGATTCGACCATAATACCTACTGGGAGACAGATGCGTGCACAGAGTTTAAAGCTAGGGTAGGCATTAGTCATGATGAAAAATGCTCAATTGACGTAATTTCTATTTGGGTAAGCAGTGCTTTCATACCTCTATGAACTGCACGCCACTGCTCGGAGACCTATTATCCCCCAGTAAACATTTCGCTCAGCCACACGCTGTTAGCGCTGAAGTAGTCTCTATAGTCGCCTGTTACCCTAGTACGTACCAGCGAAGTCGAAGGTCA
Organism: Erebia ligea; assembly: GCA_917051295.2. Classification (NCBI taxonomy): domain Eukaryota; kingdom Metazoa; phylum Arthropoda; class Insecta; order Lepidoptera; family Nymphalidae; genus Erebia; species Erebia ligea. The sequence goes on from OU785239.1 coordinate 4,022,206, forward strand.
TCTTCTTGCTAAGTCTGGACGCGTGCTTCTTCTCGTGCAGCGACTGTTGGTACCTCTGCAGCTTGTCGCGCTCGGCCGCGCTCAGCCACACGCTGTTAGCGCTGAAGTAGTCGCTATCGTCGTCGGTAACCCTAGTACGACGCTCGCTGCAATATTGAAAACACTAAGTTACACTTCTTGAAAGAGCAACAGAGTTTCTTGCTGGTTATTCTCTGTAGGGATGGCATTCCGAACCAGTGGTAGATTAAGGCTACGTTCGCACTGCGAAAAACATTTGCTTTTCTTTTCGCATTTCTGTAACACTAGCAATCATATGAAAGTAAGACTTGCGAATAAAATTCGCGCGAAAAAATCCCTGGTTTGAAATTACTAGTACGAATTGTATTCGAGCGAATATTTAGTAATATATAGTTGTATGACGCTCACCGCATTCGGAATGCGGAGTAGGTGAAATCCGTACGCAAAGTATAAATCGCGCGAAAAAAATTCGCGCGAATGTTTTGCGCAGTGCGAACGTAGCCTTACTTGACGATTCAAAAGCAGTCAAAGATTATGAAAATGATAAGAGCGTGGATTTGACTCGCTCCAGCAATGCTTAGGACAGCGGTTACTCAGGCATCTACACATTGATGTAATAGGTATTTATAAATGCACTTTTCAAAAAGAGCAACCACCGAGCTTCTTGCTGGTTCTTCTTGGTAGGAATTTCATTCCGAACCAGTGGAAGATTCACTCGAAGATTCAAAATCACTTTTAAAAAGTTTATCTATGTGAATAAAAAATATGAGTCAGTTGTAAATGTTTATTTGAATGAAACTAATACCTGGTACGATCATACTCCAGCAGCCTGTTCCTATGTGACAAGGCAGCCTCCCAACCTTTAGGGCGGCTCTTTTCCATCAGACTCTCCATAAGCTTGGCACTGGATTTGGTCTTTGCGTTGATTTCTCTTTGCTCCTCCGGTGTACATACCTGTTTATAAAGTTAAGTTCAAATAAGACAAAGGAATTCCACATACGTTGGATTAAAGATCCCAAAGGGGTTTGAACTTTGAATATTTCGGCGTACCTACCATTACGCTATTCGTATTTTTTTCTTGAAATAGCGGTTGCTTAAGTTATAGTCTATTCGATGATGGTGCCACCACAGCTTTGATAGCTTACATTTCGAAAACGTGACGCTTTGGAAGATTTTGTCTCATAAAATGATGCCAGCTATTGATTAATACAGGTTTTATGAGTGGACGTTATTTCGAAAAAAAATAGCAGGATGGGAGTTAGGCCAGACTCCATACAAAAATATTCAAACCCCTTCCTACTACTACTGCCATGTTGAGTCGAGTTTCTTGCTGGCTCTTCTTGGTAGAAATTTCATTCCAAACCAGTGGTAGTCAATCTACTACAGCTGGTTTAATATTCAAAAGCACTTGTAAAAGTTTATTTGAATAAAAACCATTTGAATTTGGATTTGTTGTTTACATTTTAGTCATAAACATCCAGAAGATGCCTGTATCAATGTTCACTGTTATCTTTCACATTTATATATTACTAGCTGATGCCCGCGACTTCCTCCGCGTGGATCGAGGTATTTCGGTTCCCGCGGGAACTCCTTAATTTTCCGGGATAAAAAGTAGCCTATGTGTTATTCCAGACTATAATCTATCTCTGTGCCAAATTTCATCCAGATCCGTTCAGCCGTTGGGGCGTGATTGAGTAACAAACATCCACACATCCATACATCCATACATCCATACATCCATCCAAACTTTCGCATTTATAATATTTATTTGACTAGCAGCATGCATTGCAATGCCACGTAAAAAATATATATCTATATATAGATTTTTTGGGCCAGGAACCCTCGCTGGCGTCCAGAGAACACCCGACCAAAGTTTCATCACAATCTGATCAATGGCTTTGTAACACATACAGGACAAACATACATTATTACATACTAAATACTCTCTCGTAAGTATATTGATATCATCATTCATCTTAGAAAATTTAAGCAATGTAAGATAGAACTTTTGTGAAAACCTACCAGATTTCCACAGAACAGACATGGCCCAGAACCTTCCTGCTTGCAAACCACTCGGCCACATTGCAGACAGTTATTGATCAGCTCATGCTTCGAGGCCTGACAATCACAGTGGTGCCTGCCTAATGAACAAAGAAAGGAAAATAATCTATTGCTTTATAATTATCTTGTAAATAGATTTACTAAAGTTTAAGAGAAACCTATTTAAATATCTCAATGAAAATTGTTTTTATTCAGTAAAAGAGCTCCATAATGCTTAAATTTTGTATAATAATATAATATGCAATTAATATTTGAATGTTTGTAATGACAAAATATGCTTGAAATTTTTAATATTCATTTAGTCATTTATTTATTAATAGCTTTCATGTCTTACATACTAATATGAAATTCTTAATATAATTAGCAGTTAGCATGCATGGACACGAGGCCCTGTCAGGGTGTTGCTAAATGTTAACATTATTATTAGTTAGTTATATCTAATTATTATCATTAATTTATTTAGCACATTATAGATGTAATACCCCTTACCCCTTTATTGTACCATATTTTACCAAATAAATGTTTATTTTACTTTACCAGATGAAACCCGCTAACAAAGTATCATGTTGATACAGGTTTTTTATTTATGTGGGAACACTTCAATTTTCTAGGTTAAAAAGTAGCCTATGTTCTTCACCGGGATGCAACCTATCTCTGTAGTAGATTTCCTCAAAATCGGTTTAACAGATGGACCAAGAAAGCCTAGCAGACAGACAGACACAGTAATACACTTTCGCATATTTTATAATCAAATAATATAAATATTATAAATGCGAAAGTTTGGATGGATGGATGTATGGATGTATGTTTGTTACTCAATCACGCTCCAACGGATGAACGGATCTGGATGAAATTTGGCACAGAGATAGATTATAGTCTGGAATAGCACATAGGCTACTTTTTATCCCGGAAAATTAAAGAGTTCCCGCGGGAACCAAAAAACCTCAATCCACGCGGACGAAGTCGCGGGCATCAGCTAGTATTAGTATAGATTTACTTACTAGACTAACACTGAGTTGCATGTTAAGAATTCAAAAATTAATGTTAATGTTGAATTTTAAAAATTCAAGTGTTGATTAAACTAATTAATAACAAGACTCCATACAATTCTTGTGATTAAATTAGTTTAACTACCATTTAAATATTTAAATTTTGTTTCCTGCAACTTAGCGTAAAAAATAGAACATACCTTTCAATAAAACAACTTGCGCATTCTTCCCCTCTTGCGAGTAAAGGTTGACATATTTAGTCTTTTTCTTAGATTTAGACTCCACCTCTGTGTTAGCACTCTGTGTTGGAGCAGCCGGTGGATGTTCAATGCTCATAAAATCTTGTTGCTTACTTTTTGATATCTTTTTCTTTTGCTGCTTTGTTTGGGAATTTCCTACAAATTCAAGTTAATTTTATTATTAAAATTCAGTGTGTTATTGTTTTGATAGCCAAGTGGTTTTAGATGTACGTACACAGACATGTTCAAATGATGTAAGAAAGTAAAACACTTTATTACACACAAACAATTAATAACAGAACAGAGGTAACAAGAATCATGACAAAATTTACAACTTATTACAGTGTAAAGGAGGCTTTATCACTACAAGTGATCTCTTCCAGGCAACCTAGAAAATCTTTTAACTTTTCAGAGTTGTGTGTTTTAATGAATTAAATAATTACTTGCTTTAACAGTGAAGAAAAACATCATGAGGGCGTGCATGCCTGAGGTTGTCATAGTGTTCTCAAAGGTGTGTAAAGTCTGCATATCCGCACTTAGCCAGACTAGCGGACAATGGCCTAACTCATCTCATTCTAAGAGTTGTGCTCAGTAACTTTTCTTAATGAACCAGCGATGGATTGAAATCATGATATTCATAAAACTAACCTCTATTAGGAAATTTCCTCTTGGTCAATTCCAAGTAAAAACTTTTATGCTGTGAATTATCAAAATCAAGTAATGTTTTAAGATATTCATTCAAGTCGTTCTCATTCTCGATTGATAAGATATATCTGAAACGAGAAAACACATTAATTGCAGCAAAATCACAAGTTATAACTGTAATTTACCTCAATACTTCTACTTACTTTATCAGATCCTCGGGGACTTCGAAGTCTAATATTTTAGATAACCCTTGACTTAGCCAATCTTCCATTTTAATTTTTAACTTTTAAAGTCAATATTTAAAATATCAATATCAATACAGAAAATATTCCAAAATTCCAACACACTGCACAGCTGTTTTTGACCAGACTTAGGGTGCGTTCCGAAATACACTGAGAGCACTGAAAGTCCCCAGTAAAGAGCACTGCCAGTGCTCGCAGTGCTTATAACGGAACACACACTTAGTGGCTGTTCCGATAAGCACTGCGAGCACTGGCAGTGCTCTTTACTGGGGACCACCTGGGGACTTACGTCTTACAGTGCTCGCAGTGTATTTCGGAACGCACCCTAATATGCTAAAACTTCACGCTGCAGTACCAAAATACCAAGTTTCGTTGATATAGGGTGCGTTCCGAAATACACTGAGAGCACTGAAAGTCCCTAGTAAAGAGCACTGCCAGTGCTCGCAGTGCTTATAACGGAACACACACATAATATCTTGAGAAATTATGGACTTTCATACAATCTTTCATCCCCTATTACACCCCTTCGGGAGTAGAATTTTCAAAAACTGTGAAACACGTATTTCTTTATTTTTAACTGGTAGCTCGTATACCAAGTTTCATGGATATAACTTGAGAAATGACTGACTTTTATACAAACTTGAACCCCCTATTTCACCCCCTTAGGGGTGGAATTTTGCAAAATCCTTCCTTATTAAGCGCCTACGTCACAAAAGGAACCTACTGTCATAATTTCAAGTTTCTAACCCCAGCGGTTTAGCCTGTGCGTTGATATATAAGTCAGTCAGTCAGTCAGGACTTTAAATTTTGTCCGTGCGCACTCCCAACACTGACGACACGATGACGAGCCGCCGTCTGCGCCGAGCGTATGGAAGGCGAAGGGCCGCTCGCGCTGGCCACTCGTCACTTTGATCTTTCGTCGAAAAACCGCCCATCAGCGAGCGGCGGCGAGGCGAGGCGAGAGCGCACGAGACGACCCGAGCGGGCCTTCTTCACACTGGCGCTCGCCGCCGCTCGCCTACACTCGCCCAACCAAAAAGTACTCTGTGCGCCCAACGTGAAGAGCCGGCATTAAGTTACTTGTCTCTGGTTTTTGACAGATGTAAGTTGTCACTTATGACCATAGAATATTAACATTAACCATGGAGGAAGGAATTACGACTGCCGTCTAACATTAACTGTGTTATTAGCATCAGTCTACGGTTATTCTCTAGAATCAGGGTCAGCGTGTAACCGAAAGGGATAGGTAATACTATGAAATACCTCCCAAACAAAGAGCTCCCAAACGTCATACAAACGTCGGCAAAATATATGGTTTGTTTGTATGCAATAGGCACAAAATCCGTGACACGCAGAAAGGGAGAGAAAAACACATATTTTTTTCTCATTCTATCTTGTGTAACATCCCAACACTGCATCTCTTTCATGTGGGAGTGAAAAGGAGATATGGCGGCGTCTATATATCTTACTCAGTCTACGGTTATTAGCCTCTTTCATGGATGTAATAAGTACTTAGTACTTATTACATCCATGGCCTCTTTTGACTTTTTTGTAGAATGTATTAATTTCCTACCTCCATGGTTGTTCTATACATCATTGAAGGATGTCGCTTGCGCTAATAGATGGCGCTGCTATTAGAAAGTTATAGTTTTTATTTTCCAGAAAACTTCCAGAGAAGTGAGAACTTTGAACATTCAACTCGTTGCATAATTTGTTAACCAACCAACCATAATTACCAGTTTGTCCAACAAGTTATTATAATATTTTGAGCGTTTACCCGTGGTCCCATTTAGTGGTGGGTCGTTATCGTATTTTCGACAAACGAAACGTAACCGTTTCGCCGACGACGAAAACGGTTGCAGAAAACGGTTATCGTTGCAACTGGTTTGCAAACCAGTTGCGACGACAACCGTTCTTTAGAACGAAACATATTTGACGAACGACAGCATAGGTAGGTTAGTCTACTGGTAATACATTAACATTATCGACTGTATGTCATAGGCATAAAGTTCACTTTTGATTGTAAGAACTGTTTTGAGAACGAACGTGTCGTTGAATAAATTCATTCTCGACTGTATGTCATCGACATAAAGTTCACTTTTGATTGTAATAACTGTTTTGAGAACGAACGTGTCGTTGAATACATTCATTTTCGACTGTATGTCATCGACATAAAGTTCACTTTTGATTGTAATAACTGTTTTGAAAAACGAACGTGGAACGAGGACGACTACCAGTTATTCGAAGACTGGTTTGTGCAACGAAAACTGTTAACTGTTTTACCCAGGACGTAAAAACGGTTTCACCGTCGCAGAGCCGAGAACGGTTTTTTGAAACGGTTTCTCGTCGCAACGCCCACCAGTAGTCCCATTGGTTTTGATGGGGCCACGCATCTGTGGGGCCACGGGTAATTTTATTTACCCGTGGTCTCATTACAGGGATTGCATTTTGATTGAAATACTAAAGAATCTTGGATACCTAGGTATATCGACAAAAGAAAAACCACCAATTTATGTTTATTAGTTACAATGAAGTCATTACATTTTTAAAAGACTTCCAAACAGGAGGTTCTCATTTTTTACGTATGCACACTGATTTGCATAATTTAGTCAATAGAAGTTCAATAATTTGCTCCCTAAAAGTTGCTGAAGTTGTCCTTGTCCTTGAAGTAGCAGGGTTCTATCCTACTAATAAATTTATGGAGATTCAGATATCCAACAACCACTTATTTTTGGAAGTCTGATAAAAACTTAGAAATAGAATAATATGCACACTGCATCGTAGCTTTTTTATTCTATATCGATATGGCCAAGAGTAAAAGTTTTAAATCTTTCTAAATCATTAGTTCAGGGGACTAGGGGTAAATAAAATTATCTGTGGGTCCCATCAATGGGTCAAATCAATGGGACCACAGATAAACGCTCATTATTAGGGTTCCGTACAAAAAAGGTAAAATGGAACCCTTATGGTGCGACTTTCTCCGTCTGTCTGTCCGTCCGTCACACTCGATTATTTCAGTAACTACCGAAGCTATCGACATGAAATTTGGAATAGTTGTGTATATTAGTGGCCCAAAGACACTGGAATTAAAAAAAATTGGAAATTATTTTTGTTCTTATTTAAAAAGGGGGGAAAATCGGAGGGTTGAAATTTAAAAGTGAGATAACTGTACTGTGTGGGGTATCATATGAAAGGGTTTACTTTGTACATTCTAAAACAGATTTTTAATTATTTTTAGGCATGATAGTTTTTGATTTATCGGGCAAAATGTCGAAAAAAATACCGTTCCCCCCCCCTTATCTCCGGAGTTTACCAATCGAAAAATCTGAAATAATTATGGTCAATAGGAATTTATGTATATTTTACAGGAAAACTATAGCCAATGCTCTAACTAGCATAGTTTTTTTGATATTAACAGTAAACCTCTACAAACAAAGTTAGTTTTGCGGTTCATTTCGTCTTGTTTTTAATAAGTCGTAAATCGTAAAACTTACTACAGGTTTGTACGGAACCCTCGGTGCGCGAGTCCGACTCGCACTTGGCCGGTTTTTTTTTATTTGATATATTAATATTTTAGTTCAAAAAATAATACAACAAGCAAAATCCTTATTATTTTATTAAAATAAATAAATAATTACTAATAATAAAACCGTAATATCATTTTTCGCCACCGTAATCACTTAAAATTAATATCTGTAATAAATACAGAACACGTTCGCTCACATCCGCCAGTGACTTATCGGACAATCGACTAGTTATTATGTTCAACAAATCCTTTTCTTTAATTATTTCTATTATGGTTTTATCGCTTCTTTCTTTCGGGGTCAAATATTGCTTCAGTAGTTCTAGAATGAGTTTGTCTTCTTCCCTCGTCCATTCTATTGGTTCAGTTTTGATGGATTCATCTTCTGACATAATAAGCATTGACATGTCCTCTTCTCTGTTGTCTTGTACTTCAGTCTTGGTAATGGTTAATTCGCTTGTTTCTATTGGTTCCTGTATTGAAAAGAAAATGAATATTATAGTTACATTTACGAGAAATTGAGGTGCAGCTTAATTTTCGTTGTGGCAGATATTAAGTAGTTTCCTACTAGCTTACAGCTACGTAGTATTTTCCGTGGTGTCACCTGAATCAGGGTTCCAGCTGAAAAGTCAGCGCTGTATGCTTAGTGTTTGCACTGAACATACAGCATTATGCTGAGCCTGGACCATTTTTCGGGTTGCGCCATACGTGATACAGTTCATTCCTGCGCCTATTTAGAGTCTAGATCTTGTTTAGATCGTTGAGGTGCAGGGGTGATCTACCTCTATAGTCTATAGGTATGTATTTATGTGTGGCACAATTTGAAAATAAATGTTTCTTCTTTTTCTAAAAATAAAATTATTACGATCAAAAACTAAGCTGCTTTTAAAAGAAATAAAAATATATTTTAGAATGTGAAGATAAAGCCCTTTCTTCTTCTTCTTTTCTTGGTTTATAGCTTTCAGTGGGTAATATGTTATTTTTAAAGCCCTTTCTTATGATATATTAATTGATCTACCCTCCATTTGGGGCTCTTTGGGAATTGGAATACTATTAAAATTATTGTTTTTGGCAATTTCGCAATCACCTCTTATTGTCTAACACTATTGCTATTGGCCAAAATGCATTGTCGCAATCAGAATTCCATGAATTTAGCCAATCAGGATAAATAAGATTTGGAATAGAGCTACGAGTTCTTTTTTTGGTACGGGGATAGTACAGTAGAATAGTAGTCTCACATATTTAATAGTAGTGACTAGTTGTACTCTCTCCTCTACTTGGTATTCTTCTCTTCTGCCAGTTGAATCTTCATCGGGAGTGCTTTTCTCGGGTGAAGGTTGTTTGTCTTCATCTACGGCAAGCTCGGGCTCTTCGTCGCTAGAACCATTCATTAATTTAATAAGCCTTAAGCTTCCATACAACTTTGTCACAAAGAAATTCTTCAATTGTATACTAGCCTTGACTCAGCAAGAGATTTTTAAAGATTTTTCTAAATTTGTGTAATAGCTAAACTAAAAGTTCTTTTGGAACCATACTATAAAAGCTGAAATCTAAATACTTATATAAAAGGAAAAGGTGACTGACTGATCTATCAACGCACAGCTCAAACCACTGGACGAATCGGGCTGAAATTTGGCATGCAGATAGCTACTATCACGTAGACATCCGCTAAGAAAGGATTTTTGAAAAGTCAACCCCTAAGGGGGTAAAATAGGGGTTTGAAACTTGTGTAGTCCACGCGGACGAAATCGCAGGCATAAGCTAGTTCACTATAATATGATGTATACCTGCTCGAATTATCCCCCTCATAATCCATAGTGACGGCAGATTCCTTGCACCCATTCCTTGTTACTTGGCACATGCTTTCCGTTAACCCGCTAACTCTATCTGTACTTTCCGGGATACTAACGGTTAAGCCACTTATGCCGACTGTTCCTTGGATGTCTGCAGTTTGCTCTTTTGCCCTAGAAATTAATATAAATATTAACTTAATATACTAGTGGTTCGCCCCAAACTGAGACCTCGCGGTATCACAGAGCGCCATCTATTGACATCATTGTGAAGTTCTGTTAAAAATATCATCATCATTAAAAATTAAATAATTTCGTTTCCTTATAATATTTATCTAATTTTAGTATTTGTTGTTCAAGTACAGGATATAATTCAAATAATTGATCAAGTTTCAGGCTCAGCCTTTCAGAAAATTGAGAGTTCTGAGGTCAACTTTGGACGTTAGAAAATCGGCACTTTGAAAGCCCCCCATTTCGTCAATTTTAGGGGAAAAATTTAAAAAAAAAAATTTTTGGACTCTATTCCTAATTATCTTTAAAATGATATATACCGCAACCTTATGTAACGCTATAAAACATATTTTACTTCGCATTCGCTTCTATGAGAGCCCCCCTGAAATAAAGATTTTTAAAACTCTTTAAGCCATATTCGGCTGGAGGCCATAGGTTTACATATTATAGTAGATAGATAAAGTAGAATTCAGAAATTATTATTTATTTATATATTTGTTTAAATCAGGCAACTAGGCCCATAGAAATATAAACATAATATAACATACAAAATAAAAAATTACATTTTTTTTTTTTTTTGGTGTCATCCCCACTATCATGCGATCAGCTGCGAGAGCTACATTTGAAAAAAAAAAAATTACATATGAAAATATAATTATAAAACTGTAGGGATTCTGGATCTGGCTTCCCTGAAGCGACAATAAACTATGCCCTCAGGCCAAAAGTCTGAACTGAGGAACAAGTCTTTGCACGAAGCCGGAACAGTAAGGACATACGAGCTGAAGTAGGTTGTCCTACTGGACTTCAGTTTGTCCAGGGTCAGCTGCACTTCTGTCATCTGCGATCCTCGTGAACCTTCCGCGGCTGCTTCCATGGCGAGTTTTATACGTGTCCAGAATGTACTGTATAAAACTCGCCATGTATAAATATCAGCTTTGGACGTCTCGGAATTTATGCGGGGAACTTATATCATAATGTTAGGTACCGCCGCTTTCAATTATAATTTCCCAAAAATTGACCCTGCCAGGAATAGAACCCGGGACCTCCCACGTTAAGACAACATCGTTCAACACTGCGCCAGGGAGGTCGTCAAAACGACCACATTACCAACGACGAGGCAAAACACCGCCAACTTCCTAATCTTAGAAAAGTGAGAGAATCTATACTAATCAAATAAATATTATAAATGCAAAAGTTTGGATGGATGTATGGATGGATGTTTGTTACTCAATCACGCCAGAACGGCTGAACGGATCTGGATGAAATTTGGCACAGAGATAGATTATAGTCTGGTTTAACACATAGGTTCACACATATCTTTTATCCCGGAAAATTAAAGAGTTCCCGCGGAAACCAAACAACCTCATTCAACGCGGACGAAGTCACGGGCATCAGCTAGTATGGTATACATTACTTACTCCTCTTTCCGTCGATGTGGGAAAAGCGAGAAGATATATCGCGCTAGTTCCGGATACTCCTCCACATTCATCATAAGCTCGCTGCAAATGATGCAGGGTGAAAACGACTTGCATATAAACAATTTTTTGATCTGTTCGAGTATTGCGTGGCGCTTCTGACTGTCTTGCACTATTTCCTGAAAATAAATAGCTTGGACATTTTCCTTTGTTTTTTTAGTTATGATGCAGACTAAGATGGTAGCAAGCTAACTATAAAAATGCATCTACACTTTGCAAAAATCGAATTAAGGCTTTGTATGACATTTAAAAAAACATTATGGGACAGCGACAGTTTTTTAATCAAATAAATATTATAAATGCGAAAGTTTGGATGGATGTATGGATGTATGGATGTGTGGATGTATGGATGTATGGATGTATGGATGTGTGGATGTATGGATGTATGGATGTATGGATGTTTGTTACTCAATCACGCCCGAACGGCTGAACAATAAATAAAATAAAATTTATTTATTGTTAATTATATACGATAAAATTTGTCACAGAGATAGATTATAGTCTGGAATAACACATAGGCTACTTTTTATCCCGGAAAACTAAGGAGTTCCCGCGGGAATCATAAAAACTCAATCCACGCGGACGAAGTCGCGGGCATCAGCTAGTAGATAATACTCGTATACTCTTATTACTGTTATTGAATGCGGCCTTTGATCTATATCATAATAATTATTATTAATAAGCATCTCCACTCTGAGTCGTATTACTCTTTACTGAGGGTCGTGACCCCTTTCCATTAATCAAATAATGGTAGGAGTTTTCTTGGGTTAATAATGCGGTGGGTGCCCACTGCCTTCCGCATACGACTCGACTAAAAGTATTTAAACTCTTAGGTTTTTGTAACGATTATTATCAAATGTTCGTGATAGTAAGCGGGACCGACGGCTTAACGTGTTCTTCGAGGCACGGAGGAAACGAAAAGGCCCAATTTGAACCTCCAAATTCGGTCACCCATCCAGTTACCGACTTGGGTCGTTGTAGCTTAACAATCGCAATCGACTTAAATGCGTTGTCAAAACTAGGCCACTCGTCCCTCAAATTTTTAAACAATAGGCCTAAGCAACATTATTTACTCCAAGACTTGAATTCCAAAAACTTGTTGAATTCGTAATTAGAGCAAGTACCAAAAACTATTTTTTTAATTAAGATAACCATAAAATAATATCAACAGTAAAAAAAATAGTATCATCCATAGAATTTTTGACGACCTCCGTGGCGCCTTATTGAGCGCTGTTGCCTTAACGTGCGGAGGTCCCGGGTTCGATTCCCGGCAGGGTATGGAAATTTATAATTTCTGAATTTTTCCTGGTCTGGCCTGGTGGGAGGCTTCGGCCGTGGCTAGTTACCACCCTACCGGTAAAGACGTGCCGCCAAGCGATTTAGCGTTCCGGTACGATGCCGTGTAGAAACCGAATAGGGGTATGGGTTTAATATAACTGCCATGACCCTAACAGGTTAGCCCGCTACCATCTTAGACTGCATCATCACTTATCATCAGGTGAGATCGCAGTCAAGGGCTAACTAGTAGTGATTAAAAAAAAAAAAAGAATAGTAAGTTTAAAGAATGTTTACCTCCACTTTCTTGAGTAAATCTTCAACGCAATTCCCTATGAAATACTCTTTGAATTGACCAATCGCAGCAGCTTGCTCCGCCGTTAGAAACCCCAAGAACTCTTTATACATATCAGTTAAGTCGAAATTGAATATTTTCAAAATCTTTTCGGCCAATGTTAAAGGATCTCCACATTCGACGTCGAATTTTGAGAATGTCGAATTGACAGAATTCTTGACTGAATTTTTTCTTGATTCGCCAGTCCGTACTATTAGTTTCGTTTTGAATGATATGGCTGATGCTGAAATAAATTAACACATGAAGTTTAAACTTTAAAACCTTTTTTATTTTTATTGAACGAGCTAGTTTACTTTGTTCTGACGACCCCCGTGGCGCAGTGTGTAGCGCTGTTGTCTTACCGTGCGGAGGTCCCGGGTTCGATCCCCGGCAGGGTCAATTTGGGAATATATAATTTCTGAATTTTCCCCCGTCTGGCCTGGTGGGAGGCTTCGGCCGCGGCTAGTTACCACCCTACCGGCAAAGACGTGCCGCCAAGCGATTTAGCGTTCCGGTACGATGCCGAGTAGAAACCGAACAGGGGTATGGGTTTAATATAGCTGCCATGCCCCTAACAGGTTAGCCCGCTACCATCTTAGACTGCATCATCACTTACCATCAGGTAAGATCGCAGTCAAGGGCTAACTTGTAGTGGATAAAAAAAAAAGTTATGTGATCCCACCATTAGCCGCCATAAATATTATAAAGCCGCCAATTGTACCTACTTTTATTTTTAACCGACTTCCAAAAAAGGAGGAGGTTCTCAATTCGGCGCGAATCTTTTTTTTTAGTTTTATTGTTGTGATTATTTCTCTTTTGGTGTACAATCAAGAATATTTCATTCATTCATTCATCAGGATTACTATAAGATTTTACATTTCATCCAACATTGCTAATCATAATCATTTATTTCCTAGAATTTGATCGTAAAAAGTTAGAAGCCGTAACCATGCGAAACTTAAATCCAAATTAATGAATTTTCGATTTAGATTTTTAACTCAAGGTACCTTAGGTTCATTTTACACTGACTTCGTTGAGTTGTGACGGTAAACTGGGTTTCTCTGGTATCTAAAATTAAAACTAAATAGATAATTCAACGTAACAGAAAAAAGTACGTACCAAAGTCTTTAAAACTAAAATCCGATGATTCGTCCATTATTTTGTTGCTTACATCCATCTTTTCGTTCAGTTTTTGTAGTAACCCACTATACAAAACGTTGGAATAAGTTTTATAATTGTTCACTAAAATCCTCAACTTATTCGTAATCCTTGGATACTTTTTATTAGTACATCCACATACTTCTTCCTTTTCTTTATTAGGTTTGAAGTAATCCGTTATCAATGACTGTTTCGTTTTAGATATCTTTTTAAGGAAAATACAACATGAACAGTGTTTTAATTGTTCTTTTTTTTTGTTACTTATATCTGCTATTTTAGTATTTTCTGTATGATTTGTACTACTTGCTGAAGTCGAACATATAGGTGCAGATGAGGTATTAACCGTGCTAGTTTGAATATGTAAAGGCATCAATTTTGCCCCTGAAATAGTATTTACAAGGGTATATATATTTGCAGCCATAAGAAGATTTGTGTTTGGCACATTTTCGGAAGCCGTGGTTGTAATGTGAACATCAAATTTGTCTACGTAGGTTGGTTTAGGAGTTTTTGGTAATATGTTAATACGGTGACAGGGTATATGTTTTATGAAGTCGATTGGCAGAGCCTCCTTTTGTATTGGTTCTAATGATTTGCCGGCTTGAACTTCAATGCCTTCTGGTGTTTTTGCGGTCTTGAATCGACGATTTGCATAGCGCTGAAATGGAAGTGAATTTATTACTACAGATTAATGTGTGTATAAGGGCTAATATTTTAAAGGTATTTTAATGATGACATTCCGAGAAGATCCGTATAACTTATAAGAACTAAAATAACCAGAATATCTCGACGTGTTGCAAAGTTGAACTGGCAATGGGTGGGGCACATACTCGTAGTTCGAAGAACCCGATATTCGGGTCCCTAAGTACTGGAATAAAGCTATCCCACAATGGAAAGCGCCGACAGCCCCAATGGTTGCAAACCTCAGATAGATGCCACTACAACTAAGAAGTTTTTTTTAAAATATTTGGGCTAGTGCTTGGATAATTTCGATATTTTGATACTTGCATAATACCGTGTATAACTTATGGATGCCAAACTTGGTCACTTACGAAAGCGAACACACAGAAACTAGAAACTTTTCACAATAGTATGGAGAGAAGTATGATAAACATAAAAAAGACAGACAGAATAAACCTAAAAACTATTAGAAAACGCAGCAAAGTGAAAGATGTAAGAGAGCATATAAGAAGGCTAAAGTGGCGTTGTACTGGACACATGATGAGAGACAGTGGTGGAAAATGGACTAAGGAAGTGACCGAGTGGTATCCGAGGGATGGGAAAAGGTGTAAAGGAAGGCAAAGGAAAAGATGGGAAGATGATTTAAGAGTGGTGGCTGGTGCTACATGGCGCCGAACAACAGAGGAGAGGAAGATCTGGAAGGCTCTGGAGGAGGCCCATGCAGGACAAGCTGATGTTCAGTAAATTTTGTAAATAAAAAAACTACAAAGGCTATGATTATGATTGGATAATTTCGAAGTACCTGTCACTCAAATTGCATAATATGCCCTAACGGGGAGATATGTCAATTATTGTACAATAATTGTTCATGTTATGCAAATAAATGAATCTGAATGCAAACAGACCTGCTTGCAAGTGGTGATACAGCCTAAGGTAGAGTGCGGTTGCCTAGAAGATGCCTATTCACTCTTGATTATAATAATTAAGCCTTAAGAGGATCGTCTAGTGACGAAACGCGACGCGAGTAGGTATTTTCAATAATGCTATATGTTTCACAAAGCTTCGCTGCCTTCTCCGTATCGTGCGATAGAGAGAGTTGCAAGTCCTAGTAAGATAACGTTTACGAAATTAGACAATTTTGGTCCCATTCGATTCTACACCTTAATCTAGGCTCGTATGTTTAATTTTTTTAGTATTTTAGTTTAGTTAAATTTTAAAAAATTAAAATACTCGAGGAAGTTTTTAGGTCAAAAATATGGATATTTAGATTAGACGCTAATAACTTTTAACATAAGCAATATTTCTTTTAAATTAAAACGTACGAGCATAGTTCGTCATTGTATCTGCAACATTTCTAAAAATTATGAAAATTGGACACCATTTACGGGAAGAAAAACGTTATCGCTTTTTGTATGAAAATTTACAACTAGACGATCCTCTTAATGGTTGCCAACCTCCGATAGGAGATGCCACTACAAGAAGAAGAATAATGAAAATACAATATAATACTTACTTTAAACCGTTTGCTATTTAGTGATAGATATTTAATCCACAGATGAGGCATTTCTACCTCCGGATGTTCGTAAAGCGTCAGTTTCGGATTGAACGGCAAAATCGCATGCCGTACAGGGTCTATCGTTTTCTCCTTAAAATATTTCTGTAACAACAAGAGATTAAATACAGTGAGATAGGCAGAAAATGACATGGTATGTGTCACACACATGGTATGAAAAGTAGGTTAAGGCTGATGGAGCAAATTGTACGGTCGGACTGTGGACTCTGCAAGTGTCTACGCGGACGATACCGTGGACATCATCTAGATTCTAGTTATTACAAAGTAGATAGAGATAGATAGAGTAGTAAATAGTGTCTTCAGCAAGTAGGGAATTCCTTCAGGTGACGGATATCTTGCTTTACAATACAAACCAGCCATCCACAACCGCACGGCTCAATGTCGCAAGACAGAGTGCCAGCTTATGTCCACGCAGAACGACCTTTGACGATTTTTGACGACCCTCCTGGTGCAGTATTGAACACGGAAGTCCCGGGTTCGATCCCCGGCAGGGTCTATTTGGGAATTTATAATTTCTGAATTTTCATTGGTCTACCACCCTACCGGCAAAGACGTGCCGCCTATAGTGACTTAGCATTACGGTACGATGCCGTGTAGAAACCGATTAGGGGTATGGATGGGTTTAATATGACTGTCATGCCCCTAACAGGTTATCCCGCTACCATCTTAGACCGCATCATCACTTACCATCAGGAGATCGCTGTCAAGGGATAACTTGTAGTGGTTAAAGTGGAAAGAAAACTTACAACTATAGGATTGGTTTTATCTTCACTTTTCTTCGCGTGTTGTATATGCCCCAACAACGCTTTAGGGGTGAGCCAAGGCAGCATATGTTTGCAGACCAGGCTGACAGTCACCATGAGACCCCAACGCCGTCGAGGGTGTGATCTTGGGGGAGCTTTGAAGATTTCTGGGTTGTTTTCCACATACCACCAGAATTGGTCCAACCCTAACACTATGAGTCTGCAATTGAAAACAAACTTTTTAACTGCAAATATATCAACTGCCTCGTTGGTCTAGTGTATAGCATGTTCGACTGCGGCCGACGAGGTCCCGGGTTCGAGTCCCGAGTCGGGCCATAATATTAAGTGTTGGGTTTTTCTGACTAGAAATTCTCAGTACTAGCCCGGAGTTAGTAGGTAGGTGGTGCTATACCCCGTGCCTCGGAGAGCACGTTAAGCCCGGTCGGTCCCGGTTATGATCACTAACATGATAATAGTCGTCAAAGCCCGCCAACCCGCATTGGATTAGCGTGGTGGGCCTCAGCTCTAATTCCCTCTCTCCTATGAGAGTGGAGGCCTGTGCCTGTGCCTTCTGTGAGAATGGTGGTAACTTTATTAAATTTTAATATCTAAACCTAAACCTTTTATTAAATTTTAATATCTATAATAACCTGCAAATTAAATTTTACTATTATTTATTACTCACGAGTCTTCCGCCTTGGTATAGTGAAACCTCTTGTTCATATAATTAGCGCGGTAGGGGAAGTTTGGCAGCAAATGGGGGTACAGAATCACCGTACTGTTGGCGATCACCTTCTTGAAAAGTTCGGGGAAGTCCCCCATGTAGAGACTGTTTGCAGCGCAACGTCGACGGCTGAAAATAAGACGGATGGACTTGCATATTATTTAATTTAAATTCTGATGATATTATAAACTTGACATTGACTGTAGCTATAAATATTCCTAGTCTAACTAATAGCCAATGGAATATAGTCCATTCATTTTAGATTTTTTCGCGGCAAAATTTATAATTTTTTGAAACCACTGTGGTTTTATACCTATGAGTAAGTACATTAAAAAAAACAACTCTCCCCCCCCCTCCGGTGGTGGCTTCCCCCCTCCCCGCCTTGAAAAGTGTGCCATTTTGCAGATTTCCTAGATTTTCCAGAAAACTATACAAGCTAGGACAAAACCGTCAAAGAGAACATTGTTCCTTAATAAATTACCTACAAATAAGTTCATAACATTTATTATGATAGGAGTTATAGTTTACAAGCTATGGTGCGTTAAAGTTGACTAAAAATCGCAGCTCAGTAAAATAAGCCAATTTTCAACATTTTATATGTATTCTGTAATCTCTAGAAAACTATTAGAGTTAGGCAAAAACTGTCAGGAGTAAAAATAAACACCATTTAATGACCTATAAAAAAATATTTAGTTCATAAAGATAGGACTAATAATTTCGCATATATATCCACGTATTGTATACGAAGAAAAATAAAAAAATTGTTAGAATCCTGTGTTATTTGCAATTTGCACAAAAACTATTAGAGCTAGGAAAAATCCTTCGAAGAGCAATTAATTTCATTAAATTACCTACAAAAAAATGTTATGGTTTATTTAGATAGGACCAATAGTTCAAAAAATATAACTACCTTTATTCCATGAAATTTTTTTTTTTTCAAAAACCATTAATATATTTTTTAATTTTCACAGAAACTATTAGAACTAGGAAAAAAAATATCATAAGCAAAAATGAACTTCATTAAATTACCTCCAAAATAGTTTTTAGTTTATTTTGACAGAACTAATAGTTTCGGAAATATGGCTGTCTAACTTGCATAAAAAAAGAAACCCTTGTAAAATCCGTGAATGTTTTTTGTAATTTCAAGAAGAAGTATTAGAGCTAGGAAAAAAGCTGTCAGGACTTAGGACAAAGATAATTAATTTACCTATAAAATAGTGTTTAGTTTATTTTGATAGGACAAATAGTTTTTGAAATATACCTTGCTATTTTGTAAGAACCGGTGGTAGTCATCTTGACTTACATAATAGTATGGAATAAATAGAAATTAAATAACTTTTTCTTTAACGCATCATAGCTTGTAAACTATAACTCCTATCACCATAAATGTTATGAACTTGTTTGTAGGTAATTTATTAAGGAACAATGTTCTCTTTGACAGTTTTGTCCTAGCTTGTATAGTTTTCTTGAAAATCTAGGAAATCTGCAAAATGGCACACTTTTCAAGGCGGGGAGGGGGGAAGCCACCACCGGAGGGGGGGGGAGAGTTGTGTTTTTTAATGTACTCACTCATAGGTATAAAACAACAGTAGTTTCAAACAATTATTAATTTTGCCGTTTTCCCCATACATTGAAATCTAGAATGAATGGACTATAATAGGGATAGGGATAATCCATTAAAAGTATGCAAATCCATTAAAAGTATGCTTCTGAAAAAAGCTTTTTATACTGCAATCTTGAAGATTACGTAAATGACAGCAGTATATTAAGCTTTACAAAAGAGCATTTGACTCGCTCCAGCAATGCTAAGGACAGCGGTTACTTGTGTATAGTATACATTAATGAAATTGTAAATTGATTTTTTCAAAAGAGCAACCGCCGAGTTTCTTGCTGGTTCTTCTCGGTAGGAATGGCATTCCGAACCAGTGGTAGATTCATTCGACGATTCAAAAGCACTTGTAAAAGTTTATTGAAATAAAAAAACATTTGAATTTTGAATGACAACTCAGTCAAATCAACAACTCTTTATCAAACTTAAAAACGCGCTTCTAATATGGAAGTTGTGTGAAAGACATCATCTTTTCTTTAATCTATAGTTTAAAATGGTTATCAAAATTAAAACTAACCGAGGATGTCAATTTTTGGTATTTTGGAAGACCCTCTATATAATATAATCAGTAAGAAATAATATATTTTTGACATAGACATCATGCCTATTCAAAAGGATATGTGACTATTACAACTGCATACTTTAAAAAATTTACTTACCACTTTTCAACTTCTTCTTGGACAAATCTGAAATTAAGGGGAAACTGTGTTAAAAACTTATATTCAACAAATCTTATTTCTTTTATTACAAGCACGCATGTTTTCATACTGTTTACGGGTTTTACTTATTCATTTTCTTCAATCAACTACATTTATAATTTACTAGATGATGCTCGCGACTTCGTCCGCGTGGGTTAAGATTTTTTAATTCCCGCGGGAACTCCGTAATTTTCCGGGATAAAAAGTAGCCTTTGTCCTTTCCCAGGATACAAACTATCCCTGTACCAAATTTCATCAAAATTGGTTGAACGGATGGGCTATGAAAGCGTAGCAGACAGACAGACAGACACACTTTCGCATTTAACGTACGTTGAGAATAATTTGGAAGATTTCTGTGGTGTAGTGTGGTGTGGTGGATATCGCGGGCTATAAGTGCGGGATACACACTGTACCACATAGATATACCTATTGTCGCGGATTATAGCGAATTAAACTTCTAGTTCCTACATTAACGTTAAATAATTTGATACCCATAGAGAACGATGGTTAATAGGTTAGTACAAGGAATCATGGAGGGCAGTGATCTCCTTCTGTGACCTTGTCGTATCCAAGAAGGAGGCCGCTGAGCGAGACCGATCCCGATCGGAGACGGAGGCTTCAGGGTGGCACTGAAAAGCGCGCTTGCCTATCACTACAATAGTCTCGGATGAAGGGACCTCGGGGTTGTAAGCCGCTGGAATGGGGGCTCCGGTCGTTCTTCTTCCATCTATGTGCAACCCTGGGAAGACGACAGCTTGCCGTGGCACAAGCTGCCGTACCTAGTCGATGAGGGGATTATATCCACACGGACGAACCCAATAGGCGTCGAACAAGCGAAGCTCCAGCGCATGTTCATAAGAGTTCCCCGAGTCCCATCTTAGGCCGCATCATCACTTCCCATCAGGTGTGATGTGGTCAAGTGTAAGCCTATAATGAATTTAAAAAAAAGTACTTACTCGATCATTTTCTTATTCTCCTCCGTGTCTTCGGACACGCTCGCTTCCCAGCTCCTCGCGAGTTCCACCGCTGGGACGAGATTACATACGTTGACTACTGACTTGGGGTTCTCACAAGCGATTTTATTTAACGTTTCCTATAAACAATTATATTGCGTTGAAAGTGACGACCTCCGTGGCGCAGTGTTGAGCGCTGTTGTCTCAACGTGCGGAGTTCCCGGGCTCGATCCCCGGCAGGGTCCACCACCACTACCACTAATACAGCCCATTAACGTCCCACTGCTGGGCACAGTCCTCCACTGTCATAGGAGAGAGGGAATTCGAGTTCAGACCCACCACGCTGCTCTAATGCGGGTTGGCGGACCTTAACGACTATAATCATGTTAGTGATAATAACCGGGACCGACGGCTTAACGTGCTCTCCGAGGCACGGGGGTGAAGCACCGCCAACTTCCTAACTCCGGGCTAGAACTGGGAATTTCTAGTCAGAAAACCCCAATACTCAATTATGGCCCGACCTCGTCGGCCGCAGTCGAAGATGCCAGCCACTAGACCAACGAGGCAGTGTCAATTTGGGAATTTATAATTTCTGAAGTTTCTCTGGTCTGGCCTGGTCTGAGGCTTCGGCCGTGGATAGTTACCACACTACCGGCAAAGACGTGCCACCAAGCGATTTAGCGTTCCGGTACGATGCCGTCTAGAAGCCGAATAGGGGTATGGGTATAATATAACTGCCATGCCCCTAACAGTTTAGCCCACTACCATCTTAGACTGCATCATCACTTACCATCAGGTGAGATCGCAGTCAAGGGCTAACTTGTAGTCGATAAAAAAAAGTAAGGATAGGAAGGTCTATGACCTCTGCCTGTGAATTGGGTACCTATCTGAAAACCAAAATCGGTTTTTTTTTTGTTCAAACTTCAAAACACACGCATAACGATGTTGTATGATATACTTGCTTGAAACATCATCAAAATGTGGCGCTTTACAACTTCGATTATTTATAGTTTAAAATGATTATCTATTTCTATTAAATTAAATTAAATTTCTATTATAAATGTTGCATGTCGGGGAAGGACATAGGCTACTTTTTATCCCGAATAATTAAACAGTTCCCGCCGGAATCCGAAAAACCTAATCCACGCGGAAAAAGTCGCGGGCATCGTCTAGTTTTTATTCTCTGTCCAATCATTTATTTTACTTTTGGCAGCTCGAGTCAATGATGTTCTAATGCGTTACTGATTTGATTTTTGATAACCAACGACTTTTTTTATGAAGAAGTTTTATTCCATTTGACACATTGATATTTATCTTTGCTCAACATTTTTATTGTTTTTTAAAACATACCCAAGCGTATAAATGACTAAGTATGTATGTATTGTATGTATTAAAATAAATCATTTATGGTAAAACAGTACAGTAAATGTACATGAATCAGTCAAAGATGTGTAGTGCATAAAGGACAATCAAGAGAGCTTGCGTTGCAGCTTCGTGACCATTTTGAAAAGGAAATTCGTACTGGTAATTACTAGATGAGTACACGAGTTACGAAATACCCAACGACCTCAATTTACATAGACGGGCCCTGTCAAACACAGAATGTGGGCGTATTTTACTAACGCCATCTAATCTGAAAAGCGGGGAAGCGCTATGGCGGGGACAAGGACAGGCTTATACAGGTGTGGAGCGCGCTCCACAGGTCGGACGACTGATTTTTTTCTATGAAAGCGGCCATGTAGTACCTACATATATATCGGTAGAAATATCGGATAAAATGGAATGTCGCTTCACTATTGTAAAAAAAATCTTTCAGCAATCTTTTTTTGTCGATGGTTGCCTGTCAGTTATAATTATGAAACTTCGCGTGCTTATGTCAAAAATAAAATAAATGGTTGGACAGAATATAATAAGTATGTTTATTGCTTAGTATGTTGGAATAGATTTATAAACATAGTACCTATGGATTTGAATGCATACCAAGTATCCCTTGTATTTGGGTCCGAAGGGCCAATGTATTGGATGCACGAAAAGTTGCAGGAAATTTGTAGTGGCGAGCTGAATGTGTTGCCTCAATTGTTGCTGCAATATCGTCATTTGCTCAGGGGACATCTGTTGACAAATGATAACTATTGTAGAATAGCAAACATGTTTTTTCATGCACAAAAAACAAAAAAATATATTTAAATTGGCTGTTTTAAGTCAGCATTAGGTACCTACTCCACGCGACACGGACCGGTGATCGCTTAACTAGTCTACTGTCTACTAAAACACTGAGATGCAGATTTTTTCAGAAGTGAATTTATTAAGTTTTTTAAAAAGTTATAAAACAAAGGTTTTTTTTTAATATATAGGCTAGCGCTTGGCTGCAATCAGACTTGCTAGCAAGTGGTGATGCAGCATTTTCTGTATTATGAGAATTTGCCCTTAAGGAGTTATTGAGAGACAGAAGATATTGTCGAGGGAAATACTGTTGTAGGCCATCTCTAAACTAAACACAAATGACAGCTCTATTTCTAGCACTAGATTTAGTGCCGTCATTTTAGTTTAGAGATTGTGTAAGGCGTACGTTCACACTGCAAAAAAATATTCGCGCGAATTTGAATATCATAAGGAGGTGTACGCACTTGCGCATATTTGCGCGAAAATAAAGTCGCTGATTTGATATAATTTCACACGGTGCGGTAAGAATTATATTCGCGCGAATATTTTGTGCTGTACGGAGTTGTATGACGCTCACCACATTCGCACAATGAAATCCGTACGTGAAATATAAATCGCGAGAGTAAAATTAGCGCGAATGTTTTTCGCAGTGCTAACGTACCCTTACACAGAATTGGCCAGGTTGCGGCGCCACCAACCGCCGCAGCGGCCCGGGGGGCTCCAGCGGCGGCGGCGGGGGCTCCGCTACGGGCAGCTCGCGCTCTTCCACTGAGATGGTGACGGTACGAGGGCCTGTACTGGGCACATCCTCACCTGCACAGTGTTGTCGACCTCAATATTAACTGTAACAGGTTGCGGCGCCACCAACCGCCGGAGCGGCCCGGGGGGCTCCAGCGGCGGCGGCGGGGGCTCCGCGACGGGCAGTTCGCACTCTTCCACTGAGATGGTGACGGTACGAGGGCCTGTACTGGGCATATCCTCACCTGCACAGTGTTGTCGACCTCAATGTTAACTGTAACAGGTTGCGGCGCCACCAACCGCCGGAGCGGCCCGGGGGGCTCCAGCGGCGGCAGCGGGGGCTCCGCCACGGGCAGGTCGCGCTCTTCCACTGAGATGGTGACGGTACGAGGGCCTGTACTGGAGCAGACAACACTCAGATTTCAGAACGATCACATTTGGTTAACCGAGCGAGAGGGCTGGTTATCCTTAAGTGTACGGGCACGAAATTAGCGACGGGGGAGCGACGGCGACAGCGGGGCGATGCGATTAGTCGGAGAGCTGGCGACGAATTTCGGGAAGAATTTTGAAGAAGTCTGGTACAGTACGATTCAAACTTTATGTCCTCGCGAACTTCATGCGTGTCCATGCGCAGAGTACAATATTAGGTATCAGCGGGACGCGCGAGGAATGCGGAGGCGGGGCGTTACCCCGCGCGCCCCCCCGCCGCCCGTCTCCCACCCGCAGTCGTCTTGAACGTATTGGCTCTATGTGTGAGTTACGTCCGTAATCCGTATACTGCAATACACGCGCACAATTATGTCAAAGTACAGTCGTTCTCGCGATGTTTTTATATGATTCATGTATGATGAAGCTAATCTGTTTTATTTAACTTTCAATATACAAATGCCTATACATACGAGTTTTGTGTTTTATTGAAACTTTCAATACAATTAATGTGTACGGGTTTACTGTAGTCGTAACTCATAGCTTTTTTTCGAGGGGCGAAAATATTTTGTTCTCGGGCGACAATAATTATATTGAATTCTTCGCTTCGCTCAGGATTCAAAGTGACGCCCTCGAGGGACAAAATATAACTTTAGCCCCATGTAACACTATTATGAAATAATTATAACAAATCATGTGTTTAAACTATGAGAATACATACGATTCAGCCTTTAAACGAATTTTCCAAAACTTAATTTAAATATAAAAATAATAAGTAATCTAATAGAACTTCCTATTTTTATCATTACATACTTTCTAAAAAAAAAATCAGAAGTAGCCAAATCATTCTTTAGTTGACTGTACCAGCGCGACCTTCACTCGCGGCTTACTTCCGCGGGACATAAAGTTTGCATCGGACTATAATACTTTATAACCGACAAAAACGTCTGGGATTTGATTTTTCGAATTCTATAAGTACTAAAGAGCAACGGCGAAATTATTATTGACCACATTTACTAAATCTTGATTGTACACAAGTAAGTTAAAGACGAAAGTAATTTGCTTATTTTTTATATTTTATCAAGTATTCACCTTAATTAATTGAACCTAGGTAAAAAAATAAAATATTTAGGGAATCTTTTTTGATTATTTAGTTCCCGTTTCTCAGTTTAGTGTTACCATTTTATATACATATAATCTACCTAGTAGCTAGAATAAATCTAAATTAGTAGATTATTTTGTATCGTTTTAAAAATTGTAATTATTTCGTCTGATTAATGTTTGCATAAATAAGTATTGCTCTTTTTTTAGTGTATTTTATATTATTTAAGTGAATTTTCTTGCATACATTATTTAATAATCTCTAACACAATGGTAATAATTGAAAGAATATTATGGCAGCACTGATACTGATTGTCTGTGGTTGTGCCGATTGTTTTACTGGTCTGTGGTTGTCATCTGTCTTTGTTTTTGTGGCTTTCTTCCGGTTGTCATTTTTAGAAGTGACGTTACCCATAGAGATATATTACCTCTATGGACATTACCACTTAACCTACAAAACTTTAAAACGAAATATCTTTTTTTTCTAGGCTCTTAAAAAAAATTCTAGCTGCTGTGAGCTTCATATTCGACGCTTAAAAAAACATATTTTTTTCACACGTGTACATAATTATTTTTTCTCAATAATATTGATGTATGGAAGTTCGCCGTTGCTCAAAACAATCAAGTTGCCAAAAAAATTCAATTTTTTTGCAAATGTTATATGCTGCGCAGCAGCGAAATAACCGCAAACGCTCTACCAGACTGGCAGGACTGGATTCACCAATTGCCGAAATTATATTTTTCCACAATTTCAGCTTGCCTAAAGGACCTTCCCGAAATTCGTCGCCAGCTCGACAGCGGCGACAGCGGGCCACATCGCTCCGCTGTCGCCGTCGCTCGGCATCCGCTAGTTTCGTGCCTGACGCCGATTAGTTTTAGAGGGAGGTCTAAAAAATCTAGCTAGGATAGCCAGTTCAGAGGAGGATTATATTCTGACAAATATTCATACTCACTTTGTTGATGCATCCGAAGTTCCAGTAGCAGGCACTGTCTTAGGATCTCTTATACTGTCTACCGTAGATGCATCCTTAGTTCTATCCTTGTCTGTTTCATACTCATCTACATCTTCCATCTCCATCTTGCCCACAGAAACCCGAGTCACAATATTACTTGATTCAAACGTAATTTTTGCAGCTATATTAGTAGTTTGAGATTCGTCGTCCGATATAGGCTCTTGTTTACCTTCCCAGTTCGATTGTGCCTTTAATATTAAAACAAAATTGGTTTACGGCTTGTCAGAACATGCATTTGGCTTGTCGGAACGTGTAGACACTTTCTATTCAACCGATTTTAATGAAATTTGATATACAGATAAGTTGCATACCAGGAAAAGACATAGGCTACTTTTCATACGGGAAAATTAAAGACTCAAAGAGTTCCCGCGTGAATCAAACACCTTCAAAGAGTTCCCGCGTGAATCAAACACCTTGAACCATGCAGATGTAGACGGCCTCATTTAGTAAAAAAATATTTTATTTATTGGATAGAAGCAGGCGTTACTTTGCGAAAGTCCATGATAATGAAAGAACTGGAAGTTTAATATGCTACAATCCGCCAGAATAAGTCTTCAAGATGCTCCGACACCGGAGCATCTTGAAGAGATGATGACTCGACAATTCACGATTGTAAACTGACGATCGTGTCGAAAATTGTGTCGGAGTGAAACGTCTATGTTGAGAATAATTTGGAAGATTTGTGTGGTGTGGTGAATATCGCAAGCTAATAGTGCAAGATGCACACTGTACGCCAAATAGATTTACCTATTTTGCCGGATTATAGCGAATTAAATTTCCAGTTCTTTCAATACTTTATTTGATACCTTACCACATCAGTCTTACTTGCAGGATCGGAAATTTTTGTTTGATGACCCCCAGTGACTGTATTCGAAATCAGTTGATTTTCGACCCCCTCCGGCATGACATTCATCAGTTCAGTCACCAAATCATTCAACTCCTTCTTCGATATTTTTATTATACTCTTCTCTAACGCCTCTTCATCTTCTTCATCTGTTGGGGTAAAATAATTAAGTAACTTAATATTTCAATATTTTTGAAGTGAAAACTTCTTTAGCCGCGTTGAGCACTTTTTGGTAGGGGGTAAACTTGTGGATTTGCGTCACCGACATGCTCGCGAACACCGACATGCTCGCGTTGTTACGAAGACAAAAGGTGTTAAATATAAATATAACACATTCGTAATTAAACCTAATTTAGTTAGCCTTAGTTTTAAGGTTTATATTTTATTTTTTATTTTTTTTATTATTATTTTAAATATTCGTTTTCAAAAAAGTGTGTGTGTGCAATTCACACACGGCAGAAGTGAAACTTCAGAAAAGTAGCCTACCAAAGAATGAGATAAATATAACTTGTATTCTATCTCATTCTCTTGCAGGCGAAAACCTATTGATGAATATGTTTGTCTCTTTTTGGTGTCGCTATTTCGTTTCATTGAATTTTCAAATCACAACAGTGCTAAAGAAGTTTCCCTTCAATAGACATGAAAAAAGAAACATACTTGCATCAGGATCCGCCGCGACGTTATACTCCGGATCCAGTTCATCATCGTCTTCGTTGGCTTTAGACTCCGGATTCATGCACTCACTGAGAAATTCATTCCACAGATCATCCACGTCCGGCATCGGCAGATCGTCTGGAGGTATGAAGGAACTCTCTATATGCTCTATGGGTGTCTCTGAGAGGCTCAGCTTGGATCTGGTGCGGAGTGCTATTGTAGCTTCTTCTTCTAAGTCCAACTTTTTGCGGACAGTTACTGAAACTTCCTGGAAAGGAATAGTTGAAAATGGGTATTTGCCAACTGATCAAATCAGCAGTTTATCCAACTCAAACTCAATTTTTTTTATTAAAATAAACTAATTAAAAGTGCTTTCGAATCCGAAAGCACTTTTAATTAGTTTATTTTAATAAACTAATAATTGAAAGTGCTTTCGGATAATAATAAAAGGTGTAATAATAAAAGATACAAACCGGCGGCGGCACTTTAAAAGGACCATCTTTAACAACTGCGAGGCCCTCTTTCTTTTGACTGGCAGGCGTGGCCGGCGTCCGGGGCTGCGAGTCTAAGTCGCTGCATGTGACGTCGTCATCACTCTGTAATAATTAGACGCGAGTTTATTTATTCGCGCGCGAGTTGAATGCAGAGCTTATGTATGTGTCACCTCAGACACGCAGTACGCTCTGCATTCAACTCGCGCGCGTACTATAAATACTTAAGTAGAAGCATACAGCTAGAGTGAAGTGAGATAGTATATACTTCGGTTCTACCAATGTGCATTGCGTCGTTAAAATTTTGAAAAATAAAAACAGCTAGCTAATAAAAATTTGATGATAAGATGGTACCTAAATATGAAAATCACTAGGTGACCCGCCCTGGCTTCGCACAGGTTGCACTAATCATTATAATAGTCCATACCCTATAATATATAGACAATAGACACTGGGCAGCACATCAAGTTTTCTTTTATACACTACACGTTAGCCCTTGATCTCACCTGATGGTATGTGATGATGCAGTCTAAAATAGTAGCAGGCTAGCCTGTTAGGGGAATGGTAGTTATATTAAACCCATACCCCTAACATGTTTTACATTAGTAGGTACTGCAATATTATTATCTCTATTTCGTTTTGTAAGAGTGCATTTGATAAAACTGCGCTCGCACTACCGCCCGCGCGAATATGTGAAAGAATTTTTAAAATTGGAATTTTTAAGTAGTTTTTGAGTTTATCCGTTACAAACAAACAAACATACAAACAATCAAATCATTTCTGTTTATAATATTACTTAGTTTAGAAAGTTTAGGTACACTTAAGTGAGAAAAATATGTATTCGCAAGTCACACTTAAACACCAATATTAAAAACTCCTATAAATGCTTAAATTCCCTGTTCTTTACTGGAATATGCTTAATATAAATCATCTCATTTGGACAGTGTAACAAGATTACTCACATCATCATGTGTTGGTTTATACTCCTCATCATCTTCATCATCAGGCAGCTCCTGAGCAATCAGAGCCTTCACTTCAGGCCTGGTCTTCACAGGTATATGTTTGATAGGAGTCAACTCTATGTGATGCCATGCATTCCCGTGAGATACCTTCCTTAATTCCCTGTATGGTGGAAACAGATGTTTACAGGCATACAAAAAATCAATTCCTACTTGACGACCTCCATGGCGCAGTGATGAGCGCTGTGGTCTTATTATGGGTCTTGGGTTCAATTCCCGGCGGGGTCAGTTAGAAAATATCTAAATTATGAATTTTGTCTGGTCTGGTGGGAGGCTTCGGCCGTGGCCAGTTACGACTCTACCGGCAAAGACGCACCGTCAAGCGATTCAGCGTTCCGGTACGATGCCGTGTAGAAACCGTAGGGTTTAATATAACTGCCGTACCCCTAAGAAGTTAACCCGCTGTCATCTTAGACTGCATCACTTACCATCAGGTTATATCGCAGTCAAGGGAAGCTTGTAGTGGAATAAAAAAAAACTTCCTGTTCTGTCTTAACAGGACTGCTAGCTATTGCTTGGATGAGTAGCCTAGTTGCGACAATGCATATCAGTTGATTGTGCTGGTAAAGCAATGTTGATCCAAGTCTGTGGGAGACCAACTTTAGAGGATACATTAAAGCCTTGCCATTTCATTTAATTTTGTATGGGAATGGATCTTGTATTTTTCGATGTTTTTTGAAGTTAAAACTTCTTTAGCCGCGTTGAGCACTTTTTGGTAGGGGGTACACTTGTGGATTCGCATCACCGACATGCATGTAGCCGACATGCTCGCTTTGTTACGAAGACAAAAGGTCTTAAATATAAATATACTAACTACATTCGTAATTAACCTTTAATGCTTTAGTTTTAAGGTTTATATTTTAATTATTTTCTTTTTAATAAAAAAATTAAAATTCGTTTTCACTTCTATTGGCACTTCTATTAGCAGTTTTTTTTTTACAGAAAATAGACTAGCTAGTAGCTATCCTAGCTTCTTTCAAAAGCAATTTCAAGTGGTTTGCTTGCACTTGACGACACTCATACCCATAGACCTGCCCCCCTATTACGTAAGAATTGTTCATCAAACGTTAAAGATTTTTGTCAAAGTAAAATAAAACCATAACGGCATTGAATTAGAGCTCAATTTCGTCTGCCCATTCTTATACGTTTAGGTATGTACGATACCCTAAACGTATAAGAATGGGCAGACGAAATTGAGCTCTAATTCAATGATGTCATGGTTTTATTTTACTTTGACAAAAATCTTTAACGTTTGATGAACAATTCTTACATGATTAGGGCCCAGGATTATACTTTATTATGTCAGTAGTGTACGTAACTTACGTATATAACATTTGCATACAAGACTCTTTACATTTCGTAAGTTACCCATGTGAACGACTTACATGAGTAAAACTTACAAATGTAGTTGAAGCCATAGAAACAATGATGAGGGAGGAGTGTACTTGCCTAGAAGATGTCTATTCACTCTTGCCTTCAAGTTACTTAAGTTGTACATGGCTGTAATATGGACTTGGGAAAAGTGTTCATAACATTAGCAGTTTGTATCAGAAACATTGAAAAAAAAACTTTGTGAGAGTTTGTTGGATGTTGACCACATAGGGACCCCAATGCTATAGCTACATATAGATGTTCTGTATACATACTTAGCTTTGGATCTTGTGAGCTTTGGTTGGAGATCACCTTCCGCCTCTAAATCTTCTTGTTCTCTCATCTTAACGAGAGCCAAAACATGGTCATTGGTCACAACTTTCTGTAAAAAACATAATATGAAGGTAGTTTGAATAGAAACTAACAGTTTTCTTGATAAGAACTACATTCTTTCTCATACACATAATATTACCTTTAGAATCTTTTTAACACTAACATCATCTAAGTTGTTTTTAATAGCCAAAGTCTGTAAGTTTTTCTCTGTCTCTAGTGTGTTTTCAGGAAGGTTATCCTCTATGTCACTGCTACTTTCACTATCTTGCCTTAAAGAAAACACACTATTATTAGTTTAAAACAACAAACTTTAAATAAACATTTTTAATATGACAACTGTTTACAAAGTGAAGCATGGTAAAGTTTAGAAATGTGCTACCTACACCAAGGGTTATGGGGAGTACAGGGGAAGGGGGAAGGTATGAGTAACTCCTCCCAATAAACCCCGCTCGGCTTGTAACTGTTCTAACCTTACCAAACCCAACTGTAAAGATTTCTGTATGCTCCAGTATTTCTGGGCGGTTAAGAAAATAACCATGAAATCTAATGTCTACAGTTAGAATCTGGCAATTTGTAGATACGCTCATTGCATGTCCATAAAGAGTAGATGTAAAAAGATAGGCTACACGAGAAGACTTGCTTTGTCGCCTCTTCATTCTCGCAACCTCCTCCCTTCTCTCCACTCGGCCTCATAGGCTCGCTTTATTTAGAACCTCTTTTCACCAGCATTTGGCTTCGCACTTTACAATACAAAAACACTGTAGGGGTAGGGCAGACAAAGCTAAGTGGAGGCAGTATCAAACCCCAACCCTGAAGCACTAAAGCATGTGAATGCTCGAACTGTTCGAGACATTAAGGAAATGCAATGCTGGGCAACAGTTTATTACTTATTAATCAAGTAAAATTGTTTATTGAATAAAAAGTACCGCTTTCGTTTTCTACCGCGGCATCTTGGTATGGCTTTCGAAATGTTTTCCGAATGACCATCACTGGAAACTTGTTTCTCCTCGTTATTAATCATTGCAACCAATAGCACTAAGCATTTTATTCATTAATTAAAAGTCATTGATTTTTAGGAAACGAAAATCTCTGACGAAAATCAAACAAATCCAAAAGCAGAGACTACATATTATGGGTGCGTTCCGAAATACACTGAGAGCACTGGAAGTCCCCACTCCCCAATAAAGACAGTGTTGCCACCCTCTCATTTAGGTTTTCCCCTAACTCCTCGTGAAATTCCCCTAAAATAAGCACTTTTCAAAATGTTTTCCCCTAAAAAATTTATTCTAAGAATAAAACACAAATGAAAGTGCATTAAACTTTTATTTATTTAACTTTTTTTAATATAATAAACTAAAAAAAAAAAAACTACTAAATCAATACCATCTGTACCATATATAAGTACGTACTATATAATATTATGTAGGTAGTACACTACCATCAGATAATTTTTGACCAATTATTAAGGTGAAGATCTAAATAAGCAGCCATAAGTCACTAACATAACATTTAACGATCATATTACATGCCTACCACAAATCTATGAGGATTTTGAATAGAATTCTCATCATCAATCATCAGCTTTTTGAACTATGTTAACATCAATCATCATTCGATCATTTATAGAGGAGTCCTCTATAAATGACCCATGGTTAACATGGCATCATTGTCCTACATTGTCATAGGACAATGGTGCACAGCGTACCTACATTTGGAACAAGCGAAAAACACACTACCTAGATTAAAAACACACAGTCAAACCAACCAAGTCAACAAACAAGAGTACCTAAACCATAACGTATAAATCCTTAGAAAACAGTTTACTTCGCACACTTAAAGCAGCTTTATTCGTATTCGACATCTCTTCTTTCCACGTACACAATTCTATGAGCGCGAAAGAGAAAAATATATTTTGTTTGGTACTAGCCATAGAGAAATGTAACATCATAGTCGTAATTCCTTGATTCCTACTTCCATGGGTAACATCGGCGCACCAAGTTACGTTCAGATACACGCAGTCACCGATTCGAACCGAAAGTTGAAACTTTCCCTAAAAAATTCCCTAATAATTTTTTTTCCCCTAAAAATTTCCCTAAATAATTGTATACCCTAAAAAATCCCCTAAGTGTTCAAAAATCCCCTAAATCTAGGGGAAAATACCCTAAGGTGGGGACACTGAATAAAGAGCACTGCCAGTGCTCGCAGTGCTTATAACGGAACACACACTATAATAACCGAGAGAAAATAAATCGTCAATGACATTGACACATTCAATTTGACATTAGTTTTTTTAATAACGGGCTTTACGGCTCTGGATGGCAGCCCTTCTGAGCCTAATAATTTGACAGCATTCTCGACATAAATCAATCTCGATCAATCGAGTAAAGTAATCAATCGAGTAAAGTAACATGAAGCCATATAATCGTGCTTGTCTACGCTTATAATTTATATAATTATTTCAATACTAGCTGATGCCCGCGACTTCGTCCGCGTGGATTGAGGTTTTTCGGTTCCCGCGGGAACTCTTTAATTTTCCGGGATAAAAAGTAGCCTATGTGCTATTCCAGACTATAATCTATCTCTGTGCCAAATTTCATCCAGATCCGTTCATCCGTTGGAGCGTGATTGAGTAACAAACATACATCCATACATCCATCCATCCAAACTTTCGCATTTATAATATTTATAAAAATCCATAATAAAAAGCCATAAAATCGTGCTTGTCTACGCTTATAATTTATTGACCGAGCGAAGCGAAGGTCTCTGAGTCTACTTGGGTGAATTGGCACTTGTCCGTCCGTCCGTCTGTCAGAGCCTTATAACTTCTGAATTACTGAACGTAATTACTTCAAATTTAAATATACTGTGTAAACCGATGGCCTCCCGCCGAATATGGCTTAAAAAGTTATAAAAATCTTTATTTCAGGGGGGCTCTCATAGAAGGGGGGCTTTCAAAGTGGTGATTTTCTGACGTCCAAAGATGACCTCAGAACTCCCAATTTTCTGAAAGGCTGAGCCTGAAACTTGATTAATTATTTGAATTATATCCTGTACTTGAACAACAAATACTAAAATTAGATAAATATTATAAGGAAACGAAGTTATTTAATTTTTAATGAGCTTACGTATTTTGAACAAACTTCACAATGTTGTCAATAGATGGCGCTCTGTACAAACTTATTCGTTTGTGCTTAAAAAGAAAAGGCTGAGCCTGAAACTTGATCACTTATTTGAATTATATCCTGTACTTGAACAACAAATACTAAAATTAGATAAATATTCTAAGGAAACGAAATTATTTAATTTTTAATGAGCTTCACTATTTTTAACAGAACTTCAC
This sequence comes from Erebia ligea, assembly GCA_917051295.2. Taxonomy (NCBI): domain Eukaryota; kingdom Metazoa; phylum Arthropoda; class Insecta; order Lepidoptera; family Nymphalidae; genus Erebia; species Erebia ligea. The sequence goes on from OU785239.1 coordinate 4,056,657, forward strand.
ATAGATGGCGCTCTGTAAGTTTATGGATACCGCGAGGTCTCAGTTCGGGGCGAACCACTAGTATAATTATTTCAATATAATTTAAATCACAGATCATGTCTGTGCTTAACAGGTGCATAAAACAAATTGAAGCCACTGGAAACAATTAATGTCAGTCACAGTCAGTCAAAAAGCGCCTGCTACACGATTGTCAACCTTCTCGACCAAGGCAACGGCAGCCGCCAGCCGGCAGGGCGCTCCGCGCTTCAAGCATTTGGGATGGCATGGCGCGGTGCACATCCCAAGCCAATTCGGGAGAACAGGTTACAAAGTGTGTGTTCCGTTATAAGCACTGCGAGCACTGGCAGTGCTCTTTACTGGGGACTTTCAGTGCTCTCAGTGTATTTCGGAACGCACCCATAGTCTACCTACTCAAAAAGTATATAAAAATAATCATCACTACATACCTACCTACTAGGTATAAAAATAATTTCTAGACAACATTCCATTCTTTTTTTAATATTGATTAAAAACCAGTAATGTATTATTCTACATAAATTAATAATTAAAACAGGTATAATAACATAAATGATCTCCACATTTGTTATACAATTTTCAGTGCCTTTTCATGAAATTCTGCAAGCAATTTTTGCATGTCCTCAAATCCGGACACTTCTTGAGCTTGTTGTAAAGGCAGCCACTTCAAGTCTTGATGTTCATCCGATAGTGTAACTTGCTGGTCTGGATTTTTGAGTTTAGCCAACCAGTACACAACAGCCTTTGGTTTACCCTTCACTTCATAGTTTAATGTTTTAGTTATATCTTTGTAGATCTGAAAATGATAAATAAAAACATCTGATATTATTTTAATAAAAACTATATAAACTTTGTTGTGACTCTTGTCTCACAAATGTGACCAATGTGACAAGGACGGGGGAGGGGTCAAAATTCACGAAATTCGTGTGACGTACTTTATGAATGACCCCTGTACTTTATGTCACATCCCAAAATATACAACATTTTTTTTTGTTTTGGCCTGAATTTAGTAATACTCTCAGCTTTAAAAATACTACGAATGTATACTATTATACATGTGAAAGTGTATCTGTCTGTCTTTCTGCAATGCTTTCACTGCCCATCTTTACAACTGATTTTGATGAAATTTGGAACAGAGATTTTGAGAGAGTTGCATCCCAGGGAAGGACATAGGCTACTTTTTATCCTGGGAAATTATAGTTCCCCAAGCACACAGACAAAATGTGCATCATCTAGTAATAAAATAAAACTAATATAGTTCCCCAAGCACACAGACAAAATGTGCATCATCTAGTAATAAAATAAAACTAAAAAATAACAAGCAGAAAATACTAGCTTGTCTGCCCTGCATACTTGCAAGTATGCTAGAAGAATAATGCTAAGAAGAACTAAAATACTTAGTTTACCTCCAATTCATCTTCAGAAAGACCTGCCTCTTCTTTGGTCTCACGTAATGCTGTGACCCAGTCCGATTCTCCAGGGTCTACATGACCTGGAAAAATAGTTCCAAATTAGTTTAGTCTTTTTACAATTTCAACTTTAACAACACTTTTGTGTAATCTAAATATATAAAAGGCAAAGGTGACTGACTGACTGACTGACTGATCTATCAACGCACAGATCACAGACGCACTGGTCGGATCGGGCTGAAATTTTGCACTCAGATAGCTATTATAACGTAGGCATCCGCTAAGAAAAGATTTTTGAAAATTCCACCCCTAAGAGGGTGAAATAGGGGTTGAAAGTTTGTATGAAACTCCGTCATTTCTCAAGTAATATCAATGAAACTTGGTATTTTGGCTAACAGTAATAAATAAAGAAGTATGTGTGTCACAGTTTTTCAAAATTCCACCCCCACGGGGTAAAATAGGGGTTGAAAGTTTGTATGAAAGTCCTTCATTTCTCAAGTTATAGACATGAAACTTAGCATTTGGGCTTTCAGTTAGATATGCAAGAGTACGTGTTTCACCATTTTTGAAAATTCGACCCCCAAAGGGGTGAAATGTAGAGTTTGTCCTTCAATCACGCCGCAACAGAGCAACGGATCAACGTGATTGCATGAGTATAGTTGAGGACCTGGAGAGTGACAGGCTACTTTTTAAACCAGAAAATTAAGGAGTGCCTGTGGGGAAAAAAACTTAAACCACGCGGACGAAGTCGCGGGCATTAGCTAGTCTGTACTATTTTCACAGGTTAGCCCACTACCATCTTAGAGTGCATCATCACTTACCATCAGGTGAGATCGCAGTCAAGAGCTAACTTGTAGTGGATAAAAAAATAAAAATTCAGATATAAATAAGGAAAAATTAGGATGGGGACAGGTAAGGATATTTTTAATTTTTATCTTGGAAAATCAATGAATTCCCGAGGGATATTTCAAAAACCTAAAGCTGGTACTAACGAAGTCGCAGGCATCATCTTAATGTTGTTAGAGTAGATAGGTATATCGATCATACCTTTTGGTGGGGTCCAATGGTGTTTTCCATATGAAGTCTGTAGCAGAAGAAGTTGAATAACTTGATTTGTGTGTCTGAATATCACCAAACCCGCTGCTCGTGTTGGAGACATTTTAAAGTAGACCAAATAGCTTGGACGAGTAATTTAAAGACGAATCTTACAGAAATATTACAGAAATTGATAGTAGTTTAACATACAAGGTATACTAAAACTTACGTTAGTATTAGGATATTTTTCCCTGTAAGAGAGTATATTTTACTCACATTTCATTACAATTTGGTTTGATCAGGGCATATACATTATACAATACATAAATAATTAAGGATCAATAATTTAATTCAATTAGAAAAACTAGTAAATAGTAATCTGTGATCAAGACGTCAAAATCAAATGCCAAATGCCGTCCAAGAGAATATAACCACTACGTTTTAAATGCCGTGGCTCAGAAGGGCTGGAACCCAGAGCTGTAAAGCCAGTAATAGATTGGCGTTCAGAAATGAAAAATGCAGAGGAAAAATGGTTTTTTAAAAATAACTTTTATCATTTTGTTTGTTATTTAGGTACCTAATAAAATTAATGACAATTTTGCTTCGATAAAATCAAAGAAACTAATCAAGAAATAAAATTATCATTACAGTTTTTAAATTCAAAAACATTATTATTTTCTTTTTTCTGGAATCGTTTTTGAAGTTTGAACAACGTTTGAAAAAAAAAACATTTCAAATTGCAACGGCGAATTAGCAACTGTCGAAAAATAAATATAAATCATTTGTTTGGAAAACTTGTACTTCTTTTCTTTTTATTTAGGTATTTATCATGTAAACAAACAGTGTTCGTATTAGTAATAAAATTCCACGTATCTTGAAATAAGTTAAAACAGTGAAAATGTTACCAAAATGGAAAACTATTCTAGCAAATTGGGTAAAAATTTAGATTTATTTTCCTATTCAATATTATTTTTATTACTCACCTAGATCTGAGTCCTATACGTGCATAATGCTATTGCAATATGTGCCGTATCTTACCCCCCAGCCACACACTGCCCGAGTGACGTGGGAAGTAGCGTGGGACGGAGGCAGAGACGTCGTGTGGCAACGATACTCGCCATGCTCTCGCCACGCTCCTCGTCCTCGCGCATCGCTCCCTGTTTTGTCGGTTTTTTGGGCGCGAGTCAAAGGACTGGCGATATGAGCGCGAGAGAGCTGCCACACACTGCCCGCGACTCATTCGCAATCAAGCGCTCGTAGCCGAAGCACGCGCAATCATGCCGTCGCCGCCGCCGCCAGCCGATGTTTTATGTTTTAAATATATTATGTTGGTACCTATACCTACATTATGATGCCCGTGACTTCGTCTGCGTGAATTAAAAAAGTTCCTGCGGGAACTTTTTAATTTGCCGGGATAAAAGTATGTAGTCTATATTGTGTTATTTCAGACTATAATCTATTGATGACCGCGACTTCGTCCGCGTGGATTGAGGTTCTTTGGTTCCCGCGGGAACTCTAATTTGCCGGGATATAAATTAGCCTCTATGTTATTCCATAAGTATATTAGTATAGAGAAGCTTGTTTTTTAAAAGTACTAGATGATACCCGCGACTTCGTCCACTTGGAATAAGTTTTTTTAATTCCCACGGGAACCATTGATATATTAACTCTAATTTTCCGGGATAAAAAGTAGCCTATGTCGATCTCCGAGTCCTAAACTATACCCATGCAAAAAATCACGTCGATCCGTTGCTCTGTTGCGACGTGATTGAAGGACAAACCAACAAACAAACACTTGGTAGAGGGGATGAAAGTCAAAATATATGTATTTAGTTGTAATTCATTAACGCGTAATCTGATTTCATTCATTCTTTTTTGTTCGAAAGTACGTACTTACCTACTTTAAAAATTGATCTGTAAAAATTTCAAGGTCATTGGGTTTGTAGTTTAGAAGCATTGATGTAGAATTTTAGTAGTATGTTTAGAAGTATCGAAACTATCATTATACACAGCAATGAACGTCCAAAATAACTTGAAGCCTATAATGTGTTATTTTTTGCATGGGTTGGTATACCTAGTTGAGGACCTGGCCCCTTATTCTCTAACTCAGTGGCTATCAGAAAATGAAAGACACTGACATAATATTTATTATCCATTGAATGTTCTCTATGAAAATGTTATTATTACTTCATAGCAAACCTTCAATGGATAAAAAATATATGTATGAACTTTTTTCCCGGAGTGTATGTTTAGGCACACAATGGGGCAAATAAAACACTAACTTTAGCAATTAGTGGTTTTAATGTTTATCCGTCGATGGATGTAAAACGAATGAAATTGCATAATTAATAAAGTCAAGTACAGTGTTGACAAACGCCTGTTAAAGTTTTAGAGCAATTATTGTATGTGATAAACTAGTGTTCCGAAGTGGCCAGGCGTCTGCGCCGGAACACGTTGCAATAAGGAGCTCCCGTGGGAAGTCGCGGGTATCAGCTAGTTTATAATATTAGTATGGATTTTGAACTTAGAGCTTATTATTTTTATATAATTTAATAGGTACATTTATATAGTTAAATATGCTAAACAAGGATAGCGCGCACGCAGCCAGTTTCAACCTCCATTGTGTGTTACGTGTATATTATGTTTTAAATAAATCATGTTGGTACCTATACCTACATTATGATGCGCGTGACTTCGTCTGCGTGAATTAAAAAAATTCCCGCGGGAAGTTTTTAATTTGCCGGGATAAAAGTAGCTAGGTATATTGTGTTATTTCAGACTATAATCTATGATGCCCGCGACTTCGTCCGCGTGGATTGAGGTTCTTTGGTTCCCGCGGGAACTCTTTAATTTGCCGGGATCTAAATTAGCCTCTATGTTATTCCATAAGTATATTAGTATAGAGAAGCTTGTTTTTTAAAAGTACTAGCTGATACCCGCGACTTCGTCCACTTGGAATAGGTTTTTTAATTCCCACGGGAACCATTGAAATATTATACGAGAACTCTATAATTTTCCGGGATAAAATGTAGCCTATGTCGATTTCCGGGTCCTAAACTATAGCCATGCAAAAAATCACGTCGATCCGTTGCTCTGTTGCGACGTGATTGAAGGAATTAAATATGCTAAACAAGCATAGCGCGCACGCAGCCACAGTTTCAACCTCCATTGTGTGTTACGTGTAGCAAGTGCAAATGACCTAGTGCGGAGCGTCGCGATTAATCGCGCGAGGAGAGCTGTGTGTGGCCACGGAGGGCAGCAACGCGGCAGAGCGAGGGCGTGCTACGCGGCAGCGCAAGGAGCATAGTGTAGCGGAGGCATTACCATCTGCAAACCGTTCGCCAGGTGCAGTGCGTCTGACTTGCATATGGCCAAATGTAACAGGCACACAAAAAAAATCACGAACTATCAACATTCGTTTTATTATTACTTCATTCGGACGAAGTGCATCGTTCCGGTTTGGTACCTACTAATTATAGCCCAGTAGAACTTAAAAATATTGAGTGATATTAATATTATGTAGGTAGGTACAACAAAACCATCCTATGTAGGTATGAGGTTGTTATTAAGTACCTACATAAGTACTTTAAATTTGGAAATAAATAGAGGTTGGGAGCTATAAGTTGCGGAAGTAAATAATAAAAATTAGTTTTACAAACTAAAAAAATTGGTTTTTGTTTCTGCTTAAAAACTCAAATAAGTAATTCATTTTATTATGTATGGGGTGCAAGCCTAATTGTTTTCATATTAATGTCATATCAAACTAATAATTTTTTCATTTCAGATAAATTGTTACTCTGAAGAAGATACAAAAAAAAGTTACGCAGTAACTTTAGAATCTCTTGTGAACATAATTTTGCATTTACGAGAGAATTTCAACTTGGACGAGTCGACCTCATCTATTTTAGAAGCTCACACAGTACAGGATTTTATATTGG